>CATKUP010000014.1:1211136-2422272 GCA_949786385.1 Onychomys leucogaster | reverse complement strand
CTTTTTTTCTGTGCACACTCAAATTTCCTGCTGTATTAGAGAATATAGAAAGCAAGAGCGTGCCTCTTGCTCTAAAGCAGATTGTGTTCCATGGATGAGAACTATGCTGTTTGTTTCCCTTCAGAAATGGAGTTAAATCCCAGGCTCTGTGTCTTCCTACAAGCAAGACTTCGTTTCAGGTAAGGGCAGTCACTTTTCAGCTCAAACGAACTACATCGTTCACAAAGCTCACACGTTTCTCATCTTAACTGACAAGCATTGGATGTTAGAGGACCAGTGCTTTGTATCAGTTTCAGAAGCAGAGTTGGACTAGATATGGTCAGTATGTGTAGGAAACACCGTTCTTTTGTTCTCAGCACACTCACGTTTCCTGCTGTCTTAGAGACTCTAGAAAGCAAGAACATGATTCTTGTTCTAAAGCAGAGTTTGATCCATGGATGAGCACTCTGCTGTGTGTTTCATTTCATAAATGGAGTTAAATCCGAGGCTCTGTGTCTTCCTACAAGCAAGAATTCATTTCAGTTAACGGCAGTCACTTTACAGCTCAAACGAACTACATCGTACACGAAGCTCACACGATTCTCATCTTAACTGACAAGCATTGGATGTTAGAGGTCCAGTGCTTTGTATCCGTTTCAGAAGCAGAGTTGGACTAGATATGGTCCTTATGTGGAGGAAACACCGTTCTTTTGTTCTCAGCACACTCACGTTTCCTGCTGTCTTAGATACTCTAGAAAGCAAGAGCGTGCTTGTTGTTCTAAAGCAGAGTGTGATCAATGGATGAGAACTCTTCTGTTTGTTTCACTTCAGAAAAGGAGTTAAATCCCAGGCTCTGAGTCTTCCTAAAAGCAAGAATTCTTTTCAGGTAAGGGCAGTTCCTTTACAGCTCAAACGAACTACATTGTTCACGAAGCTCACACGTTTCTCATCTTAACAGACAAGTATTGGATGTTAGAGGACCTGTTCTTTATTTCAGTATCAGAAGCAGAGTTGAACTAGATAAGGTCCGTATGTGTAGGAAACACCGTTCTTTTGTTCTGAGCACACTCAGATTTCCTGCTGTATTAGAGACACTAGAAAGCAAGAGCGTGCTTCTCGCTCTAAATCAGAGTGTGATCCATGGATGAGAACTCTGCTGTGTGTTTCACTTCAGAAATGGAGTTAAATTCCAGGCTCTGACTCTTCCTACAAACAAGACTTCTTTTCAGGTAAGGACATTTTCTTTACATCTCAAATGAACTACATCGTTCACAAAGCTCACACGTTTTTCATCTTAAATGAAAAGCATTGGATGTTAGAGGACCAGCGCTTTGTATCAGTTTGGAAAGCAGAGTTGTTCTACATAAGGTCCTTATGTGTAGGAAACACCGTTCTTTTGTTCTCAGCACACTCATGTTTCCTGCCGTCTTAGAGACTCTAGAAAGCAAGAGCATGATTCTTGTTCTAAAGCAGAGTGTGATCCATGGATGATAACTGTCCTGTGTGTTTCCCTTCAGAAATGGAGTTAAGTCCCAGCCTCTGAGTCTTCCTACAAGCAAGATTTCGTTTCAGGTAACTGCAGTTTCTTTACAGCTCAAACGAACAACATTGTTTACGAAGCTCACACGTTTCTCATCTTAACTGACAAGCATAGGATTTTAGAGGACCAGTGCATTGTATCCTTTTCAGAAGCAGAGTTGAACTTGATATGGTCCGTACGTGTAGGAAACACCATTCTTTTGTTCTGAGCACACTCATATTGCCTGCTATCTTAGAGACACTAGAAAGCAAGAGCGTGCTTCTTGCTCTAAAGAAGTATGTGATCAATGGATGAGAACTCTTCTGTGTGTTTCACTTCAGAAAAGGAGTTAAATCCCAGGCTCTGAGTATTCCTAAAAGCAAGAATTCTTTTCAGGTAAGGGCAGTTTCTTTACAGCTCAAAGGAACTTCATCGTTCACGAAGCTCACACGTTTCTCATCTTAACTGACAAGCATTGGATGTTAGAGGACCTGTGGTTTGTTTCAGTTTCAGAAGCAGAGTTGAACTAGATATGGTCCGCATGTGTAGGAAACACCCTTCTTTTGTTCTGAGCATACTCAGATTTCCTGCTGTATTAGAGACGCTAGAAAGCAAGAGCGAGCTTCTCGCTTTAAAGCAGAGAGTGATCCAAGGATGAGAACTCTTCTGTTTGTTTCACTTCAGAAAAGGAGTTAAATCCCAGGCTCTGAGTCTTCCTAAAAGCAAGAATTCTTTTCAGGTAAGGGCAGTTCCTTTACAGCTCAAACGAACTACATCGTTCACAAATCTCACACGTTTCTCATCTTAACTGACAAGCATTGGATGTTAGAGGACCAGTGCTTTTTATCAGTTTCGGAAGAGGAGTTGGACTACATATGGTCCTTACGTGTAGGAAACACCGTTCTTTTGTTCTCAGCACAGTCACGTTTTTTATTGTCTTAGAGACTTTCGAAAGCAAGAGCATGATTCTTGTTCTAAAGCAGAGTGTGATCAATGGATGAGAACTCTGCTGTGTGTTTCACTTCAGAAATGTAGTTAAATCCCAGGGTCTCTGTCTTCCTACAAGCAAGACTTCCTTTCGGTTAAGGGGAATTTCTTGATAGTTCAAACGAACTACATCGTTCACAAAACTCACACGTTTCTCATCTTCAATGACATGCATTGGATGTTAGAGGATCTGTGATTTGTTTCAGTTTCTGAAGCAGTGTTGAACTAGATATGGTCCGTATGTGTAGGAAAATCTGTTCTTTTGTTCTAAGCACACTCAAGTTTCCTGCTGTATTAGAGAATATTGAGAGCAAGAGCGTTCTTATTGCTCTAAAACAGATTGTTATCCTTGGATGATAACTGTCCTGTGTGTTTCCCTTCAGAAATGGAGTTAAATCCCAGGCTCTGTGTCTTCCTACAAGGAAGACTTCGTTTCAGGTAAGGGAAGTCACTTTTCACGTCAAGCGAACTACATCATTCACGAAGCTCACACATTTCTCATCTTAATTGACAAGCATTGGATGTTAGAGGTACAGTGCTTTGTATCAGTTTCAGAAGCAGAGTTAGACTAGATATGGTCCGTATGTGTAGGAAACACCGTTCTTTTGTTCTCTGCACACTCACGTTTCCTGCTGTCTTAGAGACTCTAGAAAGCAAGAGCGTGCCTCTTGCTCTAAAGCAGACTGTGATCAGTGGATGAGAACTCTGCTGTGTGTTTCAATTCAGAAATGGAGTTAAATCCCAGGCTCTGTGTCTTCCTACATGGAATACTTCGTTTCAGGTAAGGGAAGTCACTTTTCAGGGCAAACGAACTACAACGTTAACGAAGCTCACACCTTTCTAATCTTAACTAACAAGCATTGGATGTTAGAGGACCTGTGGTTTGTTACATTTTCAGAAGCAGAGTTTAACTAGATATGGTCCATATGTGTAGGAAACACCGTTCTTTTGTTCTGAGCACACTCAGATTTCCTGCTGTATTAGAGACACTAGAAAGCAAGAGCGTGCTTCTCGCTCTAAATCAGAGTGTGATCCATAAATGAGAACTCGGCTGTGTGTTTCACTTCAGAAATGGAGTTAAATTCCAGGCTCTGAGTCTTCCTACAAACAAGACTTCTTTTCAGGTAAGGACATTTTCTTTACATCTCAAATGAACTACATCGTTCACGAAGCTCACACGTTTTTCATCTTAAATGAAAAGCATTGGATGTTAGAGGACCAGCGCTTTGTATCAGTTTGGAAAGCAGAGTTGTTCTACATAAGGTCCTTATGTGTAGGAAACACCGTTCTTTTGTTCTCAGCACACTCATGTTTCCTGCCGTCTTAGAGACTCTAGAAAGCAAGAGCATGATTCTTGTTCTAAAGCAGAGTGTGATCCATGGATGATAACTGTCCTGTGTGTTTCCCTTCAGAAATGGAGTTAAGTCCCAGCCTCTGAGTCTTCCTACAAGCAAGATTTCGTTTCAGGTAACTGCAGTTTCTTTACAGCTCAAACGAACAACATTGTTTACGAAGCTCACACGTTTCTCATCTTAACTGACAAGCATAGGATTTTAGAGGACCAGTGCATTGTATCCTTTTCAGAAGCAGAGTTGAACTTGATATGGTCCGTACGTGTAGGAAACACCATTCTTTTGTTCTGAGCACACTCATATTGCCTGCTATCTTAGAGACACTAGAAAGCAAGAGCGTGCTTCTTGCTCTAAAGAAGTATGTGATCAATGGATGAGAACTCTTCTGTGTGTTTCACTTCAGAAAAGGAGTTAAATCCCAGGCTCTGAGTATTCCTAAAAGCAAGAATTCTTTTCAGGTAAGGGCAGTTTCTTTACAGCTCAAAGGAACTTCATCGTTCACGAAGCTCACACGTTTCTCATCTTAACTGACAAGCATTGGATGTTAGAGGACCTGTGGTTTGTTTCAGTTTCAGAAGCAGAGTTGAACTAGATATGGTCCGCATGTGTAGGAAACACCCTTCTTTTGTTCTGAGCATACTCAGATTTCCTGCTGTATTAGAGACGCTAGAAAGCAAGAGCAAGCTTCTCGCTTTAAAGCAGAGAGTTATCCAAGGATGAGAACTCTTCTGTTTGTTTCACTTCAGAAAAGGAGTTAAATCCCAGGCTCTGAGTCTTCCTAAAAGCAAGAATTCTTTTCAGGTAAGGGCAGTACCTTTACAGCTCAAACGAACTACATCGTTCACAAATCTCACACGTTTCTCATCTTAACTGAGAAGCATTGGATGTTAGAGGACCAGTGCTTTTTATCAGTTTCGGAAGAGGAGTTGGACTACATATGGTCCTTACGTGTAGGAAACACCGTTCTTTGGTTCTCAGCACAGTCACGTTTTTTATTGTCTTAGAGACTTTCGAAAGCAAGAGCATGATTCTTGTTCTAAAGCAGAGTGTGATCAATGGATGAGAACTCTGCTGTGTGTTTCACTTCAGAAATGTAGTTAAATCCCAGGGTCTCTGTCTTCCTACAAGCAAGACTTCCTTTCGGTTAAGGGGAATTTCTTGATAGTTCAAACGAACTACATCGTTCACAAAACTCACACGTTTCTCATCTTCAATGACATGCATTGGATGTTAGAGGATCTGTGATTTGTTTCAGTTTCTGAAGCAGTGTTGAACTAGATATGGTCCGTATGTGTAGGAAAATCTGTTCTTTTGTTCTAAGCACACTCAAGTTTCCTGCTGTATTAGAGAATATTGAGAGCAAGAGCGTTCTTATTGCTCTAAAACAGATTGTTATCCTTGGATGATAACTGTCCTGTGTGTTTCCCTTCAGAAATGGAGTTAAATCCCAGGCTCTGTGTCTTCCTACAAGGAAGACTTCGTTTCAGGTAAGGGAAGTCACTTTTCACGTCAAGCGAACTACATCATTCACGAAGCTCACACATTTCTCATCTTAATTGACAAGCATTGGATGTTAGAGGTACAGTGCTTTGTATCAGTTTCAGAAGCAGAGTTAGACTAGATATGGTCCGTATGTGTAGGAAACACCGTTCTTTTGTTCTCTGCACACTCACGTTTCCTGCTGTCTTAGAGACTCTAGAAAGCAAGAGCGTGCCTCTTGCTCTAAAGCAGACTGTGATCAGTGGATGAGAACTCTGCTGTGTGTTTCAATTCAGAAATGGAGTTAAATCCCAGGCTCTGTGTCTTCCTACATGGAATACTTCGTTTCAGGTAAGGGAAGTCACTTTTCAGGGCAAACGAACTACAACGTTAACGAAGCTCACACCTTTCTAATCTTAACTAACAAGCATTGGATGTTAGAGGACCTGTGGTTTGTTACATTTTCAGAAGCAGAGTTTAACTAGATATGGTCCATATGTGTAGGAAACACCGTTCTTTTGTTCTGAGCACACTCAGATTTCCTGCTGTATTAGAGACACTAGAAAGCAAGAGCGTGCTTCTCGCTCTAAATCAGAGTGTGATCCATAAATGAGAACTCGGCTGTGTGTTTCACTTCAGAAATGGAGTTAAATTCCAGGCTCTGAGTCTTCCTACAAACAAGACTTCTTTTCAGGTAAGGACATTTTCTTTACATCTCAAATGAACTACATTGTTCACGAAGCTCACACGTTTTTCATCTTAAATGACAAGCATTTGATGTTAGAGGACCAGCGCTTTGTATCAGTTTGGAAAGCAGAGTTGGACTACATAAGGTCCTTATGTGTAGGAAACACCGTTCTTTTGTTCTCAGCACACTCATGTTTCCTGCCGTCTTAGAGACTCTAGAAAGCAAGAGGATGATACTTGTTCTAAAGCAGAGTGTGATCCATGGATGATAACTGTCCTGTGTGTTTCCCTTCAGAAATGGAGTTAAGTCCCAGCCTCTGAGTCTTCCTACAAGCAAGATTTCGTTTCAGGTAAGTGCAGTTTCTTTACAGCTCAAACGAACAACATTGTTTACGAAGCTCACACGTTTCTCATCTTAACTGACAAGCATAGGATTTTAGAGGACCAGTGCATTGTATCCTTTTCAGAAGCAGAGTTGAACTTGATATGGTCCCTATGTGTAGGAAACACCATTCTTTTGTTCTGAGCACACTCATATTGCCTGCTATCTTAGAGACACTAGAAAGCAAGAGCGTGCTTCTTGCTCTAAAGAAGTATGTGATCAATGGATGAGAACTCTTCTGTGTGTTTCACTTCAGAAAAGGAGTTAAATCCCAGGCTCTGAGTATTCCTAAAAGCAAGAATTCTTTTCAGGTAAGGGCAGTTTCTTTACAGCTCAAAGGAACTACATCGTTCACGAAGCTCACACGTTTCTCATCTTAACTGACAAGCATTGGATGTTAGAGGACCTGTGGTTTGTTTCAGTTTCAGAAGCAGAGTTGAACTAGATATGGTCCGCATGTGTAGGAAACACCCTTCTTTTGTTCTGAGCATACTCAGATTTCCTGCAGTATTAGAGACGCTAGAAAGCAAGAGCGAGCTTCTCGCTTTAAAGCAGAGAGTGATCCTTGGATGAAAACTATGCTGTGTTTCACTTCAGAAATGGAGTTAAATCCCAGGATCTGTGTCTTCCTACAAGCAAGACTTCGTTTCAGGAAACGGCAGTCACTTTTCAGCTCTAACGAACTACGTCGTTCACGAAGCTCACACGTTTCTGATCTTAACTGACAAGCATTGGATGTTAGAGGACCAGTGCTTTGTATCAGTTTCAGAAGCAGAGTTGGACTAGATATGGTCCGTATGTGTAGGAAACATCGTTCTTTTGTTCTCAGCACACTCACGTTTCTTGCTGTCTTAGAGACTCTAGAAAGCAAGAGCATGATTCTTGTTCTAAAGCAGAGTGTGATCAATGGATGAGAACTCTGCTGTGTGTTTCTTCAGAAATGGAGTTAAATCCCGAGCTCTGAGTCTTCCTACAAGCAAGAATTCCTTTCAGGTAAGGGCAGTTCTTTATAGCTCAAAAGAAATACAGCATTCACGTAACTAACACGTTTCTCATCTTAACTGACAAGAATTGGATGTTAGAGGAGCAGTGCTTTGTATCAGTTTCAGAAGCAGAGTTGGACTAGATATGGTCCGTATGTGTAGGAAACATCGTTCTTTTGTTCTCAGCACACTCACGTTTCTTGCTGTCTTAGAGACTCTAGAAAGCAAGAGCATGATTCTTGTTCTAAAGCAGAGTGTGATCAATGGATGAGAACTCTGCTGTGTGATTCATTCAGAAATGGAGTTAAATCCAAAGCTCTGAGTCTTCCTACAAGCAAGACTTCCTTTCAGGTAAGGGCAGTTTCTTTATAGCTCAAACGAAATACATCATTCACGTAACTCACACGTTTCTCATCTTAACTGACAAGAATTGGATGTTAGAGGACCAGTGCTTTGTATCAGGCTCAGAAGCAGAGTTTAACTAGATATGGTCCATATGTGTAGGAAACCCCGTTCTTTTGTTCTGAGCACACTCACTTTTCCTGCTGTATTAGAGACACTAGAAAGCAAGAGTGTGCATCTCGCTCTAAAGCAGAGTGTGATCAATGGATGAGAACTCTTCTGTGTGTTTTACTTCAAAAAAGGTGTTAAATCCCAGGCTCTGAGTCTTCCTCAAAGCAAGAATTCTTTTCAGGTAAGGGCAGTTTCTTTACAGCTCAAACGAACTACATGGTTCATGAAGCTCACACGTTTCTCATCTTAACTGACAAGCATTGGATGTTAGAGGACCAGTGCTTTGTATCCGTTTCAGAAGCAGAGTGGGACTAGACATTGTCCGTATGTGTAGGAAACACCGTTTTTTTGTTCTCAGCACACTCACGTTTCCTGCTGTCTTAGAGACTCTAGAAAGCAAGAGCGTGCCTGTTGTTCTAAAGCAGAGTGTGATCAATGGATGAGAACTCTTCTGTGTGTTTTACTTTAGAAAAGGAGTTAAACCCAAGGCTCTGTGTCTTCCTACAAGGAAGACTTCGTTTCAGGTAAGGGAAGTCACTTTTTAGCTCAAATGAACTACATCATTCACGAAGCTCACACATTTCTCATCTTAATTGACAAGCATTGGATGTTAGAGGTCCAGTGCTTTGTATCACTTTCTGAAACAGAGTTGGACTAGATAAGGTCCGTATGTGTAGGAAACACCGTTCTTTTGTTCTCAGCACACTCACGTTTCCTGCAGTCTTAGAGACTCTAGAAAGTAAGAGCTTGCCTCTTGCTCTAAAGCAGATTGTGACCAGTGGATGAGACCTCTGCTGTGTGTTTCACTTCAGAAATGTAGTTAAATCCCAGGGTCTGTGTCTTCCTACAAGCAAGACTTCCTTTCGGTTAAGGGGAATTTCTTTATAGTTCAAACGAACTACATCGTTCACAAAACTCACACGTTTCTCATCTTCAATGACATGCATTGGATGTTAGAGGATCTGTGATTTGTTTCAGTTTCTGAAGCAGTGTTGAACTAGATATGGTCCGTATGTGTAGGAATATCTGTTCTTTTGTTCTAAGCACACTCATGTTTCCTGCTGTTTTAGAGAATATTGAAAGCAAGAGTGTTCTTCTTTTTTTAAAACAGAGTGTGATCCATGGATGATAACTGTCCTGTGTGTTTCCCTTCAGAAATGGGGTTAAATCCCAGGCTCTGTGTCTTCCTACAAGGAAGACTTCGTTTCAGGTAAGGACAGTCACTTTTCAGGTCAAACGAACTACATCATTCACGAAGCTCACACATTTCTCATCTTAATTGACAAGCATTGGAGGTTTGAGGTCCAGGGCTTTATATCAGTTTCAGAAGCAGAGTTGGACTACATATGGTCCATATGTGTGGGAAACACTATTCTTTTGTTCTCAGCACACTCACGTTTCCTGCTGTCTTAGAGACCCTAGAAAGCACGAGCGTGCCTCTTGCTCTAAAGCAGAGTGTGATCAGTGGATGAGAACTCTGCTGTGTGTTTCAATTCAGAAATGGAGTTAAATCCCAGGCTCTGTGTCTTCCTACAAGCAAGAATTCATTTCAGGTAAGGACAGTCACTTTACAGCTCAAACGAACTACATTGTTCACGAAGCTCACACGTTTCTCATCTTAACTGACAAGCATTGGATGTTAGAGGACCTGTGGTTTGTTTCATTTTCAGAAGCAGAGTTTAACTAGATATGGTCCATATGTGTAGGAAACACCGTTCTTTTGTTCTGAGCACACTCACATTTCCTGCTGTATTAGAGACACTAGAAAGCAAGAGCGTGCCTCTTGCTCTAAAGCAGGTTGTGATCCATGGATGAGAACTATGCTGTTTGTTTCCCTTCAGAAACGGAGTTAAATCCCAGGCTCTGAGTCTTCCTACAAGCAAGACTTCGTTTCAGGTAACTGCAGTTTCTTTACAGCTCAAAGGAACAACATTGTTTACGAAGCTCACACGTTTCTCATCTTAACTAACAAGCATAGTATTTTAGAGGACCTGTGGTTTGTTTCAGTTTCAGAAGCAGAGTTGAACTTGATATGGTCCCTGTCTGTAGGAAACACCATTCTTTTGTTCTGAGCACACACAGATTTCCTGCTGTATTAGAGACCCTAGAAAGCAAGAGCGTCCTTCTCGCTCTAAAGCCGAGTGTGATCCATGGATGATAACAGTGCTGTGTGTTTCCCTTCAGAAATGGAGTTAAATCCCAGGCTCTGTGTCTTCCTACAAGCAAGACTTCGTTTCAGGTAAGGACAGTCACTTTACAGCTCAAACGAACTACATCATTCACAAAGCTCACACGTTTCTCATCTTAACTGACAACCATTGGATGTTAGAGGACCTGTGGTTTGTTTCAGTTTCAGAAGCAGAGTTTTACTAGATATGGTCCATATGTGTAGGAAACCCCGTTCTTTTGTTCTGAGCACACTCACTTTTCCTGCTGTATTAGAGACACTAGAAAGCAAGAGCGTGCTTCTCGCTCTAAAGCAGAGTGTGATCAATGGATGAGAACTATGCTGTGTGTTTCACTTCAGAAAAGGAGTTAAATACCAGGCTCTGAGTCTTCCTAAAAGCAAGAATTCTTTTCTGGTAAGGGCAGTTTCTTTATAGTTCAAGCGAACTACATCGTTCACGAAGCTCACACGTTTCTCATCTTAACTGACAAGCATTGGATGTTAGAGGACCAGTGCTTTTGATCAGTTTCGGAAGCAGAGTTGGACTACATATGGTCCTTATGTGTAGGAAACACTTTTCTTTTGTTCTCAGCACAGTCACTTTTCCTGCTGTCTTAGAGACTCTAGAAAGCAAGAGCATGATTCTGTTCTAAGGCAGAGTGTGATCAATGGATGAGAACTCTGCTGTGTGTTTCACTTCAGAAATGTAGTTAAATCCCAGGCTCTGTGTCTTCCTACAAGCAAGACTTCCTTTGGGGTAAGGGCAGTTTCTTTACAGCTCAAACGAACTACATCGTTCACGAAGCTCACACGTTTCTCATCTTAACTGACAAGCATTGGATGTTAGGGGACCAGTGCTTTGTATCCGTTTCAGAAGCAGAGTTGGACTAGACATGGTCCGTATTTGTAGGAAACACCATTCTTTTGTTCTCAGCACACTCACGTTTCCTGCTGTATTAGAGACTCTAGAAAGCAAGAGCGTGCTTGTTGTTCTAAAGCAGAGTGTGATCAATGGATGAGAACTCTTCTGTGTGTTTCACTTCAGAAAGGGAGTTAAATCCCAGGCTCTGAGTCTTCCTAAAAGCAAGAATTCTTTTCAGGTAAGGGCAGTTTCTTTATTGCTCAAACGAACTACATCATTCACAAAACTCACTCGTTCCTCATCTTAACTGACAAGCATTGGATGTTAGGGGACCAGTGCTTTGTATCCGTTTCAGAAGCAGAGTTGGACTAGACATGGTCCGTATTTGTAGGAAACACCATTCTTTTGTTCTGTGCACACTCACATTTCCTGCTGTATTAGAGACACTAGAAAGCAAGAGCGTGCCTCTTGCTCTAAAGCAGATTGTGATCGATGGATGAGAACTATGCTGTTTGTTTCCCTTCAGAAATGGAGTTAAATCCCAGGCTCTGTGTCTTCCTACAAGCAAGACTTCGTTTCAGTTAACTGCAGTTTCTTTACAGCTCAAACGAACAACATTGTTTACGAAGCTCACACGTTTCTCATCTTAATTGACAAGCTTTGGATGTTAGAGGTCCAGTGCTTTGTATCAGTTTCAGAGGCAGAGTTGGACTCGATATGGTCCGTATGTGTAGTAAACACCGTTCTTTTGTCCTCAGCACACAAACGTTTCCTGCTGTCTTAGAGACTCTAGAAAGCAAGAGCGTGCCTCTTGCTCTAAAGCAGAGTGTGATCAGTGGTTTTAGAACTCTGCTGTGTGTTACAATTCAGAAATGGAGTTAAATCCCAGGCTCTGTGTCTTCCTACAAGCAAGAATTCATTTCAGGTAAGGACAGTCACTTTACAGCTCAAACGAAGTACATCCTTCACGAAGCTGACACGTTTCTCATCTTAACTGACAAGCATTGGATGTTAGAGGACCTGTGGTTTTTTTCTTTTTCAGAAGCAGAGTTTAACTAGATATGGTCCATATGTGTAGGAAACACCGTTCTTTTGTTCTGAGCACACTCACATTTCCTGCTGTATTAGAGACACTAGAAAGCAAGAGCGTGCCTCTTGCTCTAAAGCAGGTTGTGATCCATGGATGAGAACTATGCTGTTTGTTTCCCTTCAGAAATGGAGTTAAATCCCAGGCTCTGAGTCTTCCTACAAGCAAGACTTCGTTTCAGGTAACTGCAGTTTCTTTACAGCTCAAACGAACAACATTGTTTTCGAAGCTCACACGTTTCTCATCTTAACTAACAAGCATAGGATTTTAGAGGACCAGTGGTGTGTTTCAGTTTCAGAAGCGGAGTTGAACTTGATATGGTCCCTATGTGTAGGAAACACCATTCTTTTGTTCTGAGCACACACAGATTTCCTGCAGTATTAGAGACCCTAGAAAGCAAGAGCGTCCTTCTCGCTCTAAAGCCGAGTGTGATCCATGGATGATAACAGTGCTGTGTGTTTCCCTTCAGAAATGGAGTTAAATCCCAGGCTCTGTGTCTTCCTACAAGCAAGACTTCGTTTCAGGTAAGGACAGTCACTTTACAGCTCAAACGAACTACATCGTTCACAAAGCTCACACGTTTCTCATATTAACTGACAACCATTGGATGTTAGAGGACCTGTGGTTTGTTTCAGTTTCAGAAGCAGAGTTTTACTAGATATGGTCCATATGTGTAGGAAACCCCGTTCTTTTGTTCTGAGCACACTCACTTTTCCTGCTGTATTAGAGACACTAGAAAGCAAGAGCGTGCTTCTCGCTCTAAAGCAGAGTGTGATCAATGGATGAGAACTATGCTGTGTGTTTCACTTCAGAAAAGGAGTTAAATACCAGGCTCTGAGTCTTCCTAAAAGCAAGAATTCTTTTCTGGTAAGGGCAGTTTCTTTATAGTTCAAGCGAACTACATCGTTCACGAAGCTCACACGTTTCTCATCTTAACTGACAAGCATTGGATGTTAGAGGACCAGTGCTTTTGATCAGTTTCGGAAGCAGAGTTGGACTACATATGGTCCTTATGTGTAGGAAACACTTTTCTTTTGTTCTCAGCACAGTCACGTTTCCTGCTGTCTAGAGACTCTAGAAAGCAAGAGCATGATTCTGTTCTAAGGCAGAGTGTGATCAATGGATGAGAACTCTGCTGTGTGTTTCACTTCAGAAATGTAGTTAAATCCCAGGCTCTGTGTCTTCCTACAAGCAAGACTTCCTTTGGGGTAAGGGCAGTTTCTTTACAGCTCAAACGAACTACATCGTTCACGAAGCTCACACGTTTCTCATCTTAACTGACAAGCATTGGATGTTAGGGGACCAGTGCTTTGTATCCGTTTCAGAAGCAGAGTTGGACTAGACATCGTCCGTATTTGTAGGAAACACCATTCTTTTGTTCTCAGCACACTCACGTTTCCTGCTGTATTAGAGACTCTAGAAAGCAAGAGCGTGCTTGTTGTTCTAAAGCAGAGTGTGATCAATGGATGAGAACTCTTCTGTGTGTTTCACTTCAGAAAGGGAGTTAAATCCCAGGCTCTGAGTCTTCCTAAAAGCAAGAATTCTTTTCAGGTAAGGGCAGTTTCTTTATTGCTCAAACGAACTACATCATTCACGAAACTCACTCGTTCCTCATCTTAACTGACAAGCATTGGATGTTAGGGGACCAGTGCTTTGTATCCGTTTCAGAAGCAGAGTTGGACTAGACATGGTCCGTATTTGTAGGAAACACCATTCTTTTGTTCTGTGCACACTCACATTTCCTGCTGTATTAGAGACACTAGAAAGCAAGAGCGTGCCTCTTGCTCTAAAGCAGATTGTGATCGATGGATGAGAACTATGCTGTTTGTTTCCCTTCAGAAATGGAGTTAAATCATAGGCTCTGTGTCTTCCTACAAGCAAGACTTCGTTTCAGTTAACTGCAGTTTCTTTACAGCTCAAACGAACAACATTGTTTACAAAGCTCACACGTTTCTCATCTTAATTGACAAGCTTTGGATGTTAGAGGTCCAGTGCTTTGTATCAGTTTCAGAAGCAGAGTTGGACTCGATATGGTCCGTATGTGTAGTAAACACCGTTCTTTTGTCCTCAGCACACAAACGTTTCCTGCTGTCTTAGAGACTCTAGAAAGCAAGAGCGTGCCTCTTGCTCTAAAGCAGAGTGTGATCAGTGGTTTTAGAACTCTGCTGTGTGTTACAATTCAGAAATGGAGTTAAATCCCAGGCTCTGTGTCTTCCTACAAGCAAGAATTCATTTCAGGTAAGGACAGTCACTTTACAGCTCAAACGAAGTACATCCTTCACGAAGCTGACACGTTTCTCATCTTAACTGACAAGCATTGGATGTTAGAGGACCTGTGGTTTTTTTCTTTTTCAGAAGCAGAGTTTAACTAGATATGGTCCATATGTGTAGGAAACACCGTTCTTTTGTTCTGAGCACACTCACATTTCCTGCTGTATTAGAGACACTAGAAAGCAAGAGCGTGCCTCTTGCTCTAAAGCAGGTTGTGATCCATGGATGAGAACTATGCTGTTTGTGTCCCTTCAGAAATGGAGTTAAATCCCAGGCTCTGAGTCTTCCTACAAGCAAGACTTCCTTTCAGGTAACTGCAGTTTCTTTACAGCTCAAACGAACAACATTGTTTTCGAAGCTCACACGTTTCTCATCTTAACTAACAAGCATAGGATTTTAGAGGACCAGTGGTTTGTTTCAGTTTCAGAAGCGGAGTTGAACATGATATGGTCCGTATTTGTAGGAAACACCATTCTTTTGTTCTGAGCACACACAGATTTCCTGCAGTATTAGAGACGCTAGAAAGCAAGAGCGTCCTTCTCGCTATAAAGCCGAGTGTGATCCATGGATGATAACAGTGCTGTGTGTTTCCCTTCAGAAATGGAGTTAAATCCCAGGCTCTGTGTCTTCCTACAAGCAAGACTTCGTTTCAGGTAAGGACAGTCCTTTACAGCTCAAACGAACTACATCGTTCACGAAGGTCACACGTTTCTCATCTTAACTGACAAGCATTGGATGTTAGAAGACCTGTGGTTTGTTTCGTTTCAGAAGTGGAGTTTAACTAGATATGGTCCATATGTGTAGGAAACACCGTTCTTTTTTTCTGAGCACACTCATTTTCCTGCTTTATTAGAGACACTAGAAAGCAAGAGCGTGCTTCTCGATCTAAAGCAGAGTGTGAACAATGGATGAGAACTATGCTGTGTGTTTCCCTTCAGAAATGGAGTTAAATCCCAGGCTCTGTGTCCTCCTACAAGAAACACTTCGTTTCAGGTTAGGGCAGTCACTTTTCAGCTCAAAAGAACTACATCGTACACGAAGCTCACACGTTTCTCATCTTATCTGACAAGCATTGGATGTTAGAGTTCCAGTGCTTTGTATCCGTTTCAGAAGCAGAGTTGGACTAGATATGGTCCGTATGTGTAGGAAACACCGTTCTTTTGTTCTCAGCACACTCACATTTCCTGCTGTCTTAGAGACTCTAGAAAGCAAGAGCGTGCTTGTTGTTCTAAAGCAGAGTGTCATCAATGGATGAGAACTCTTCTGTTTGTTTCACTTCAGAAAAGGAGTTAAATCCCAGACTCTGAGTCTTCCTAAAAGCAAGAATTCTTTTCAGGTAAGGGCAGTTTCTTTATAGCTCAAACGAACTACATCATTCACGAAACTCACACGTTTCTCATCTTAACTGACAAGCATTGGATATTAGAGGACCTGTGGTTTGTTTCAGTATCAGAAGCAGAGTTGAACTAGATATGGTCCGTATGTGTAGGAAACACTGTTCTTTTGTTCTGAGCACACTCAGATTTCCTGCTGTATTAGAGACACTAGAAAGCAAGAGCGTGCTTCTCGCTCTAAAGCAGATTGTGATCCATGGATGAGAACTATGCTGTGTGTTTCACTTCAGAAATGGAGTTAAATCCCAGGCTCTCTGTCTTCCTACAAGCAAGACTTTGTTTCAGGTAAGGGCAGTAACTTTTCAGCTCAAACGAAGTACATCGTACACGAAGCTCACATGTTTCTCATCTTAAATGACAAGCATTGGATGTTAGAGGACCAGTGCTTTGTATCAGTTTTGAAAACAGAGTTGGACTACATATGGTCCTTATGTGTAGGAAACACCGTTCTTTTGTTCTCAGCACACTGACGTTTCCTGCCGTCTTAGAGACTCTAGAAAGCAAGAGCATGATTCTTGTTCTAAAGCAGAGTGTGATCAATGGATGAGAACTCTGCTGTGTGTTTCCCTTCAGAAATGGAGTTAAATCCCAGGCTCTGAATCTTCCTACAAGCAAGACTTCGTTTCCGGAAAGGGCAGTTTCTTTACAGCTCAAGCGAACTACATCGTTCACGAAGCTCACACGTTTCTCATCTTAAATGACAAACATTGGATGTTACAGGACCCGTGCATTGTATCCTTTTCAGAAGCAGAGTTGGACTAGACATGGTCTGTATGTGTAGGAAACACCTTTCTTTTGTTCTCAGCACACTCACGTTTCCTGCTGTCTTAGAGACACTAGAAAGCAAGAGCGTGCTTCTCGCTCTGAAGCAGATTGTGATGCATGGATGAGAACTATGCTGTGTTTTTCACTTCAGAAATGGAGTTGAATCCCAGGCTCTGTGTCTTCCTACAAGCAAGACTTCGTTTCATTTAAGGGCAGTCACTTTTCAGCTCAAACAAACTACATCATTCACGAAGCTCACACATTTCTCATCTTAATTGACAAGCATTGGATGTTAGAGGACCTGTGGTTTATTTCAGTTTCAGAAGCAGAGTTTAACTAGATATGGTCCATATGTGTAGGAAACACCATTCTTTTGTTCTGAGCACACTCACATTTCCTGCTGTATTAGAGACACTAGAAAGCAAGAGCGTGCCTCTTGCTCTAAAGCAGATTGTGATCGATGGATGAGAACTATGCTGTTTGTTTCCCTTCAGAAATGGAGTTAAATCCCAGGCTCTGTGTCTTCCTACAAGCAAGACTTCGTTTCAGGTAACTGCAGGTTCTTTACAGCTCAAACGAACAACATTGTTTACGAAGCTCACACGTTTCTCATCTTAATTGACAAGCTTTGGATGTTAGAGGTCCAGTGCTTTGTATCAGTTTCAGAAGCAGAGTTGGACTAGATATGGTCCGTATGTGTAGGAAACACCGTTATTTTGTTCTCAGCACACTCACGTTTCCTGCTGTCTTAGAGACTCTAGAAAGCAAGAGCGTGCCTCTTGCTATAAGCAGAGTGTGATCAGTGGTTTTAGAACACTGCTGTGTGTTACAATTCAGAAATGGAGTTAAATCCCAGGCTCTGTGTCTTCCTACAAGCAATCATTCATTTCAGGTAAGGACAGTCACTTTATAGCTCAAACGAACTACATCCTTCACGAAGCTGACACGTTTCTCATCTTAACTGACAAGCATTGGATGTTAGAGGACCTGTGGTTTTTTTCTTTTTCAGAAGCAGAGTTTAACTAGATATGGTCCATATGTGTAGGAAACACCGTTCTTTTGTTCTGAGCACACTCACATTTCCTGCTGTATTAGAGACACTAGAAAGCAAGAGCGTGCCTCTTGCTCTAAAGCAGGTTGTGATCCATGGATGAGAACTATGCTGTTTGTTTCTCTTCAGAAATGGAGTTAAATCCCAGGCTCTGAGTCTTCCTACAAGCAAGACTTCGTTTCAGGTAACTGCAGTTTCTTTACAGCTCAAACGAACAACATTGTTTTCGAAGCTCACACGTTTCTCATCTTAACTAACAAGCATAGGATTTTAGAGGACCAGTGGTTTGTTTCAGTTTCAGAAGCGGAGTTGAACTTGATATGGTCCCTATGTGTAGGAAACACCATTCTTTTGTTCTGAGCACACACAGATTTCCTGCAGTATTAGAGACCCTAGAAAGCAAGAGCGTCCTTCTCGCTCTAAAGCCGAGTGTGATCCATGGATGATAACAGTGCTGTGTGTTTCCCTTCAGAAATGGAGTTAAATCCCAGGCTCTGTGTCTTCCTACAAGCAAGACTTCGTTTCAGGTAAGGACAGTCACTTTACAGCTCAAACGAACTACATCGTTCACAAAGCTCACACGTTTCTCATCTTAACTGACAAGCATTGGATGTTAGAGGACCTGTGGTTTGTTTCAGTTTCAGAAGCAGAGTTTTACTAGATATGGTCCATATGTGTAGGAAACCCCGTTCTTTTGTTCTGAGCACACTCACTTTTCCTGCTGTATTAGAGACACTAGAAAGCAAGAGCGTGCTTCTCGCTCTAAAGCAGAGTGTGATCAATGGATGAGAACTATGCTGTGTGTTTCACTTCAGAAAAGGAGTTAAATACCAGGCTCTGAGTCTTCCTAAAAGCAAGAATTCTTTTCTGGTAAGGGCAGTTTCTTTATAGTTCAAGCGAACTACATCGTTCACGAAGCTCACACGTTTCTCATCTTAACTGACAAGCATTGGATGTTAGAGGACCAGTGCTTTTGATCAGTTTCGGAAGCAGATTTGGACTACATATGGTCCTTATGTGTAGGAAACACTTTTCTTTTGTTCTCAGCACAGTCACGTTTCCTGCTGTCTAGAGACTCTAGAAAGCAAGAGCATGATTCTGTTCTAAAGCAGAGTGTGATCAATGGATGAGAACTCTTCTGTGTGTTTCACTTCAGAAAGGGAGTTAAATCCCAGGCTCTGAGTCTTCCTAAAAGCAAGAATTCTTTTCAGGTAAGGGCAGTTTCTTTATTGCTCAAACGAACTACATCATTCACGAAGCTCACACGTTTCTCATCTTAACTGACAAGCATTGGATGTTAGGGGACCAGTGCTTTGTATCCGTTTCAGAAGCAGAGTTGGACTAGACATGGTCCGTATTTGTAGGAAACACCATTCTTTTGTTCTGTGCACACTCACATTTCCTGCTGTATTAGAGACACTAGAAAGCAATAGCGTGCCTCTTGCTCTAAAGCAGATTGTGATCGATGGATGAGAACTATGCTGTTTGTTTCCCTTCAGAAATGGAGTTAAATCCCAGGCTCTGTGTCTTCCTACAAACAAGACTTCGTTTCAGTTAACTGCAGTTTCTTTACAGCTCAAACGAACAACATTGTTTACGAAGCTCACACGTTTCTCATCTTAATTGACAAGCTTTGGATGTTAGAGGTCCAGTGCTTTGTATCAGTTTCAGAAGCAGAGTTGGACTCGATATGGTCCGTATGTGTAGTAAACACCGTTCTTTTGTCCTCAGCACACAAACGTTTCCTGCTGTCTTAGAGACTCTAGAAAGCAAGAGCGTGCCTCTTGCTCTAAAGCAGAGTGTGATCAGTGGTTTTAGAACTCTGCTGTGTGTTACAATTCAGAAATGGAGTTAAATGCCAGGCTCTGTGTCTTCCTACAAGCAAGAATTCATTTCAGGTAAGGACAGTCACTTTACAGCTCAAACGAAGTACATCCTTCACGAAGCTGACACGTTTCTCATCTTAACTGACAAGCATTGGATGTTAGAGGACCTGTGGTTTTTTTCTTTTTCAGAAGCAGAGTTTAAATAGATATGGTCCATATGTGTAGGAAACACCGTTCTTTTGTTCTGAGCACACTCACATTTCCTGCTGTATTAGAGACACTAGAAAGCAAGAGCGTGCCTCTTGCTCTAAAGCAGGTTGTGATCCATGGATGAGAACTATGCTGTTTGTTTCCCTTCAGAAATGGAGTTAAATCCCAGGCTCTGAGTCTTCCTACAAGCAAGACTTCGTTTCAGGTAACTGCAGTTTCTTTACAGCTCAAAAGAACAACATTGTTTTCGAAGCTCACACGTTTCTCATCTTAATTGACAAGCTTTGGATGTTAGAGGTCCAGTGCTTTGTATCAGTTTCAGAAGCAGAGTTGGACTAGATATGGTCCGTATGTGTAGGAAACACCGTTATTTTGTTCTCAGCACACTCACGTTTCCTGCTGTCTTAGAGACTCTAGAAAGCAAGAGCGTGCTTGTTGTTCTAAAGCAGAGTGTCATCAATGGATGAGAACTCTTCTGTTTGTTTCACTTCAGAAAAGGAGTTAAATCCCAGGCTCTGAGTCTTCCTAAAAGCAAGAATTCTTTTCAGGTAAGGGCAGTCACTTTTCAGCTCAAACGAAGTACATGGTACACGAAGCTCACACGTTTCTCATCTTAAATGACAAGCATTGGATGTTAGAAGACCAGTGCTTTGTATCAGTTTCGGAAGCAGAGTTGGACTACATATTTCCTTATGTGTAGGAAACACCATTCTTTTATTCTGAGCACACTCAGATTTCCTGCTGTATTAGAGACGCTAGAAGCAAGAGTGTCCTTCTCACTCTAAAGCAGAGTGTGATCAGTGGATGATAACTGTGCTGTGTGTTTCCCTTCAGAAATTGAGTTAAACCCCAGGCTCTGTGTCTTCCTACAAGCAAGACTTCGTTTCAGGTAAGGGCAGTCACTTTTCAGCTCAAACAAACTACATCGTTCACGAAACTCACACGTTTCTCATCTTAACTGACAAGCACTGGATGTTAGAGGACCTGTGGTTTGTTTCGTTTCAGAAGCGGAGTTTAACTAGATATGGTCCACATGTGTAGGAAACACCGTTCTTTTTTTCTGAGCACACTCACTTTTCCTGCTTTATTAGAGACACTAGAAAGCAAGAGCGTGCTTCTCGATCTAAAGCAGAGTGTGAACAATGGATGAGAACTATGCTGTGTGTTTCCCTTCAGAAATGGAGTTAAATCCCAGGTTCTGTGTCCTCCTACAAGAAACACTTCGTTTCAGGTTAGGGCAGTCACTTTTAGCTCAAAAGAACTACATCGTACACGAAGCTCACACATTTCTCATCTTAACTGACAAGCATTGGATGTTCGAGTTCCAGTGCTTTGTATCCGTTTCCGAAGCAGAGTTGGACTAGATATGGTCCGTATGTGTGGGAAACACCGTTCTTTTGTTCTCAGCACACTCACGTTTCCTGCTGTCTTAGAGACTCTAGAAAGCAAGAGCATGCTTGTTGTTCTAAAGCAGAGTGTCATCAATGGATGAGAACTCTTCTGTTTGTTTCACTTCAGAAAAGGAGTTAAATCCCAGGCTCTGAGTCTTCCTAAAAGCAAGAATTCTTTTCAGGTAAGGGCAGATTCTTTATAGCTCAAACGAACTACATCGTTCACGAAACTCACACGTTTCTCATCTTAACTGACACCATTGGATGTTAGAGGAGCAGTGCTTTGTATCAGTTTCGGAAGCAGAGTTGGACTACATAATGTCCTTATGTGTAGGAAACCCCTTTCTTTTGTTCTGAGCACACTCACTTTTCCTGCTGTATTAGAGACACTAGAGAGCAAGAGCATGATTCTTGTTCTAAAGCAGAGTGTGGTCAATGGATGAGAACTCTGCTGTGTGTTTCCCTTCAGAAATGGAGTTAAATCCCAGGCTCGGAATCTTCCTACAAGCAAGACTTCGTTTCCGGAAAGGGCAGTTTCTTTACAGCTCAAGCGAACTACATCGTTCACGAAGCTCACACGTTTCTCATCTTAACTGACAAGCATTGGATGTTACAGGACCAGTGCATTGTATCCTTTTCAGAAGCAGAGTTGGACTAGACATGGTCTGTATGTGTAGGAAACACCATTCATTTGTTCTCAGCACACTCACGTTTCCTGCTGTCTTAGAGACACTAGAAAGCAAGAGCGGGCTTCTCGCTCTAAAGCAGATTGTGATCCATGGATGAGAACTATGCTGTGTGTTTCACTTCAGA
The DNA here is from genome assembly GCA_949786385.1 of Onychomys leucogaster. Classification (NCBI taxonomy): domain Eukaryota; kingdom Metazoa; phylum Chordata; class Mammalia; order Rodentia; family Cricetidae; genus Onychomys; species Onychomys leucogaster. The sequence continues at coordinate 2,400,554 of CATKUP010000014.1, read as the reverse complement.
AATGGAGTTAAATCCCAGGCTCTGTGTCTTCCTACAAGCAAGACTTCGTTTCAGGTAAGGGCAGTCACTTTTCAGCTCAAACAAACTACATCGTTCACGAAACTCACACGTTTATCTTCTTAACTGACAAGCATTGGATGTTAGAGGAGCAGTGCTTTGTATCAGTTTCGGAAGCAGACTTGGACTACATATTGTCCTTATGTGTAGAAAACACCATTCTTTTATTCTGAGCACACTCAGATTTCCTGCTGTATTAGAGACGCTAGAAAGCAAGAGCATCCGTCTCGCTCTAAAGCAGAGTGTGATCAGTGGATGATAACTGTGCTGTGTGTTTCCCTTCAGAAATGGAGTTAAATCCCAGGCTCTGTGTCTTCCTACAAGCAAGACTTCGTTTCAGGTAAGGACAGTCACTTTACAGCTCAAGCGAACTACATCGTTCACGAAGCTCACACGTTTCTCATCTTAACTGACAAGCATTGGATGTTAGAGGACCTGTGGTTTGTTTCATTTTCAGAAGCAGAGTTTAACTAGAGATGGTCCATATGTGTAGGAAACCCTGTTCTTTTGTTCTGAGCACACTCACTTTTCCTGCTCTATTAGAGACACTAGAGAGCAAGAGCGTGCTTCTCGCTCTAAAGCAGAGTGTGATCAATGGATGAGAACTCTTCTGTGTGTTTCACTTCAGAAAAGGTGTTAAATCCCAGGCTCTGAGTCTTCCTAAAAGCAAGGATTCTTTTCAGGTAAGGGCAGTTTCTTTACAGCTCAAGCGAACTACATCGTTCACGAAGCTCACACGTTTCTCATCTTAACTGACAAGCATTGGATGTTCGAGTTCCAGTGCTTTGTATCCATTTCAGATGCAGAGTTGGACTAGATATGGTCCGTATGTGTGGGAAACACCGTTCTTTTGTTCTCAGCACACTCACGTTTCCTGCTGTCTTAGAGACTCTAGAAAGCAAGAGCGTGCTTGTTGTTCTAAAGCAGAGTGTCATCAATAGATGAGAACTCTTCTGTTTGTTTCACTTCAGAAAAGGAGTTAAATCCCAGGCTCTGAGTCTTCCTAAAAGCAAGAATTCTTTTCAGGTAAGGGCAGTTTCTTTATAGCTCAAACGAACTACATCGTTCACGAAACTCACACGTTTCTCATCTTAACTGACAAGCATTGGATATTAGAGGACCTGTGGTTTGTTTCAGTATCAGAAGCAGAGTTGAACTAGATATGGTCCGTATATGTAGGAAACACTGTTCTTTTGTTCTGAGCACACTCAGATTTCCTGCTCTATTAGAGACACTAGAAAGCAAGAGCGTGCTTCTCGCTCTAAAGCAGATTGTGATCCATGGATGAGAACTATGCTGTGTGTTTCACTTCAGAAATGGAGTTAAATCCCAGGCTCTCTGTCTTCCTACAAGCAAGACTTTGTTTCAGGTAAGGGCAGTCACTTTTCAGCTCAAACAAACTACATCGTTCACGAAACTCACACGTTTCTCATCTTAACTGACAAGCATTGGATGTTAGAGGAGCAGTGCTTTGTATCAGTTTCGGAAGCAGAGTTGGACTACATATTGTCCTTATGTGTAGGAAACACCATTCTTTTATTCTGAGCACACTCAGATTTCCTGCTGTATTAGAGACGCTAGAAAGCAAGAGCGTGCTTCTGGCTCTAAAGCAGAGTGTGATCCATGGATGAGAACTATGCTGTGTGTTTCCCTTCAGAAATGGAGATAATTCCCAGGCTCTGTGTCTTCCTAAAAGCAACACTTCGTTTCAGATAAGGGCAGTCACTTTTCAGCTCAAACGAACTGTGTCATTCACGAAGCTCACACGTTTCTCATCTTAACTGACAAGCATTGGATGTTAGAGGACCTGTGGTTTGTTTCAGTTTCAGAAGCAGAGTTTAACTAGATATGGTGCATATGTGTAGGAAACCCCGTTCTTTTGTTCTGAGCACACTCACTTTTCCTGCTGTATTAGAGACACTAGAAAGCAAGAGCATGATTCTTGTTCTAAAGCAGTTTGTGGTCAATGGATGAGAACTCTGCTTTGTGTTTCCCTTCAGAAATGGAGTTAAATCCCAGGCTCTGTATCTTCCTACAAGCAAGACTTCGTTTCAGGTAAGGGCAGTCACTTTTTAGCTCAAACGAACTACGACATTCACCTAGCTCACACGTTTCTCCTCTTAACTGACAAGCATTGGATGGTAGAGGACCAGTGCTTTGTATCTGATTCAGAAGCAGAGTTGGACTAGACATTTTCCGTATTTGTAGGAAACACCGTTCTTTTGTTCTCAGCACACTCACGTTTCCTGTTGTATTAGAGACTCTAGAAAGCAAGAGCGTGCTTCTCACTCTAAAGGAGATTGTGATCCATGGATGAGAACACTGCTGTGTGTTTCAGTTCAGAAATGGAGTTAAATCCGAGGCTCTGAGTCTTTCTGCAAGCAAGACTTCATTTCAAGTAACTGCAGTTTCTTTACAGCTCAAAGGATAAACATTGTTTAGGAGGCTCATACGTTTCTCATCTTAACTAACAAGCATAGGATGTTAGAGGACCTGTGGTTTGTTACAGTTTCAGAAGGAGAGTTGAACTTGATATGGTCCCTATGTGTAGGAAACACCATTCTTTTGTTCTCAGCACACTTACGTTTCCTGCTCTCTTAGAGACTCTGGAAAGCAAGAGCGTGCTTCTTGCTCTAAAGCAGAGTTTGATCAATGGATGAGAACTCTGCTGTGTATTTCACTTCAGAAATGGAGTTAAATCCCAGGCTCTGTGTCTTCCTACAAGCAAGACTTCGTTTCAGGTAAGGGCAGTCACTTTTCAGCTCAAACGAACTACATCGTTCACGAAGCTCACACTTTTCTCATCTTAACTGACAAGCATTGGATGTTAGAGGACCTGTGGTTTGTTTCAGTTTCAGAAGCAGAGTTGAACTAGATATGGTCCGTATGTGTAGGAAACACCGTTCTCTTCTTCTGAGCACACTCAGATTTCCTGCTGTATTAGAGAAGCTAGAAAGCAAGTGCGTGTTCTCGCTCTAAAGCAGAGTGTAATCCATGGATGAGAACTATGCTGTTTGTTTCCCTTCTTAAATGGAGTTAAATACCAGGCTCTGTGTCTTCCTACAAGCAACACTTCGTTTCAGGTAATGGCAGTCACTTCTCAGCTCAAACGAACTACATCGTTCATGAAGCTCAAACGTTTCTCATCTTAAATGACAAGCATTGGATGTTAGAGGACCAGTGCTTTGTATCAGTTTCAGAAGCAGAGTTGGACTACATATGGTCTGTATGTGTACGATACATTGTTCTTTTGTTCTCAGCACACTCACGTTTCCTGCTGACTTAGTGACTCTAGAAAGCAAGAGCGTGCGTCTTGCTCTAAACTAGAGTGTGATCAGTGGATGAGAACTCTGCTGTGTGTTTCACTTCAGAAAAGGAGTTAAATCCCAGGCTCTGAGTCTTTCTAAAAGTAAGAATTCTTTTCAGGTAAGGGCAGTTTCTTTACAGCTCAAACGAACTACATCGTTCACGAAGCTTACGCGTTTCTCATCTTAACTGACAAGCATTAGATGTTAGAGGACCTGTGGTTTGTTTCAGTTTCAGAAGCAGAGTTGAACTAGATATGGTCCGTATGTGTAGGAAACACCATTCTCTTGTTCTGAGCACACTCAGATTTCCTGCTGTATTAGAGACGCTAGAAAGCAAGAGCGTGCTTCTCGCTCTAAAGCAGAGTGTGATCCATGGATGAAAACTATGCTGTGTGTTTCACTTCAGAAATGGAGTTAAATCCCAGGCTCTGTTTCTTCCTACAAGCAAGACTTCGTTTCAGGTAAGGGCAGTCACTTTTCAGCTCAAACGAACTATGTCACTCACGAAGCTCACACGTTTCTCATCTTAAATGACAAGCATTGGATGTTAGAGGACCAGTGCTTTGTATCAGTTTCAAAAGCAGAGTTGGACCACATATGGTCCTTATGTGTAGGAAACACCGTTGTTTTGTTCTCAGCACACTCACGTTTCCTGCTGTCTTAGAGACTCTAGAAAGCAAGAGCATGATTCTTGTTCTAAAGAAGAGTGTGATCAATGGATGAGAACTCTGCTGTGTGTTTCCCTTCAGAAATGGAGTTAAATCCCAGGCTCTGAGTCGTCCTAAAGCAAGAATTCTTTTCAGGTAAGGGCAGTTTCTTTACATCTCAAACGAACTACATCGTTCATGAAGCTCACACGTTTCTCATCTTAAATGACAAGGATTGGATGTTAGAGGACCTGTGATTTGTTTCAGTTTCAGAAGCAGTGTTGAACTAGATATGGTCCGTATGTGTAGGAAACACCATTCTCTTGTTCTGAGCACACTCAGATTTCCTGCTGTATTAGAGACGCTAGAAAGCAAGAGCATGCTTCTTGCTCTAAACCAGAATGTGATCCATGGATGAGAACTATGCTGTGTGTTTCACTTCAGAAATGGAGTTAAATCCCAGGCTCTGTGTCTTCCTTCAAGCAAGACTTCGTTTCAGGTAAGGGCAGTCAATTTTCAGCTCAAACGAACTACGTCGTTCACAAAGCTCACACGTTTCTCATCTTAACTGACAAGCATTGGATGTTACAGGACCAGTGGTTTGTATCAGTTTCAGAAGCAGAATTGGACTAGACATGGTCTGTATGTGTAGGAAACACCGTTCTTTTATTCTCAGCACACTCACGTTTCCTGCTGTCTTAGAGACTCTAGAAGGCAAGAGCGTGCTTGTTGTTCTAAAGCAGAGTGTGATCAATGGATGAGAACTCTTCTGTGTGTTTCACTTCAAAAAAGAAGTTAAATCCCAAGCTCTGAGTCTTCCTACAAGGAAGACTTCGTTTCCGGAAAGGGCAGTTACTTTACATCTCAAACGAAATACGTCGTTCACGAAGCTCACACGATTCCATCTTAACTGACAAGCATTGAATGTTAGAGGACCTGTGGTTTGTTTCAGTATCAGAAGCAGAGTTGAACTAGATATGTTCCGTATGTGTATGAAACACCGTTCTTTTATCTGAGCACCCTCAGATTTCCTGCTGTATTAGAGACGCTAGAAAGCAAGAGCGTGCTTCTCGCTCTAAAGCAGAGTGTGATCCATGGATGAGAACTATGCTGTGTGTTTCACTTCAGAAATGGAGTTAAATCCCAGGCTCTGTGTCTTCCTACAAGCAATACTTCGTTTCAGGTAAGGGCAGTCACTTTTCAGCTCAAACGAACTACATCGTTCACGAAGCTCACACTTTTCTCATCTTAACTGAGAAGCATTGGATGTTAGAGGACCAGTGCTTTGTAACAGTTTCAGAAGCAGAGTTGGACTAGATATGGTCCGTATGTGCAGGAAACACCGTTCTTTTGTTCTCAGCACAATCACCTTTCCTGCTGTCTTAGAGATTTTAGAAATCAAGAGCATGCTTCTCGCTCTAAAGCAGAGTGTGATCAATGGATGAGAACACTGCTGGGTGTTTCACTTCAGGAATGGAGTTAAATCCCAGGCTCTGAGTCTTCCTACAAGCAAGACTTCGTTTCAGGTAAGGGCAGTTTCTTTACAGCTCAAACGAACAACATTGTTTACAAATTTCACACGTTTCTCATCTTAACTAACAAGAATTGGATATTAGAGGACCTGTGGTTTGTTTCAGTATCAGAAGCAGAGTTGAACTAGATATGGTCCGTATATGTAGGGAACACTGTTCTTTTGTTCTGAGCACACTCAGATTTCCTGCTCTATTAGAGACACTAGAAAGCAAGAGCGTGCTTCTCGCTCTAAAGCAGATTGTGATCCATGGATGAGAACTATGCTGTGTGTTGCACTTCAGAAATGGAGTTAAATCCCAGGCTCTCTGTCTTCCTACAAGCAAGACTTTGTTTCAGGTAAGGGCAGTCACTTTTCAGCTCAAACAAACTACATCGTTCACGAAACTCACACGTTTCTCATCTTAACTGACAAGCATTGGATGTTAGAGGAGCAGTGCTTTGTTTCAGTTTCAGAAGCAGAGTTTAACTAGATACGGTGCATATGTGTAGGAAACCCCGTTCTTTTGTTCTGAGCACACTCACTTTTCCTGCTGTATTAGAGACACTAGAAAGCAAGAGCATGATTCTTGTTCTAAAGCTGAGTGTGGTTAATGGATGAGAACTATGCTGTGTGTTTCCCTTCAAAAATGGAGATAAATCCCAGGCTCTGTGTCTTCCTACAAGCAAGACTTCGTTTCAGGTAAGGGCAGTCGTTTTTCAGCTCTAACGAACTTCGACATTCACGAAGCTCACACGTTTCTCCTCTTAACTGACAAGCATTGGATGTTAGAGGACCTGTGGTTTGTTTGAGTTTCAGAAGCAGAGTTCAACTAGATATGGTCCGTATGTGTAGGAAACATCGTTCTTTTGTTGTCAGCACACTCACGTTTCATGCTTTCTTAGAGCCTCTAGAATGCAAGAGCATGCTTCTTGTTCTAAAGCAGAGTGTGATCAATGGATGAGAACTCTGCTGTGTGATTCACTTCAGAAATGTAGTTAAATCCCAGGCTCTATGTCTTCCTACAAGCAAGAATTCCTTTCAGGTAAGGGCAGTTACTTTACAATTCAAACGAACTACATCGTTCACGAAACTCACATATTTCTCATCTTAACTGACAAGCATTGGATGTTAGAGGACCAGTGCTTTGTATCAGTTTCAGAAGCAGAGTTGGACTACATATGGTCCGTATGTGTAGGAAACATCGTTCTTTTTTTCTCAGCACACTCATGTTTCATGCTGCCCTACAGCCTCTAGAAAGCAAGAGCGTGCTTCTTGCTCTAAAGCAGAGTGTGATCCATGGATGAGAACTATGCTGTGTGTTTCCCTTCAAAAATGGAGATAAATCCCAGGCTCTGTATCTTCCTACAACCAAGACTTCGTTTCAGGTAAGGGCAGTCACTTTTCAGCTCAAACGAACTACGACATTCACGAAGCTCACACGTTTCTCCTCTTAACTGACAAGCATTGGATGGTAGAGGACCAGTGCTTTGTATCTGATTCAGAAGCAGAGTTGGACTAGACATTTTCCGTATTTGTAGGAAACACCGTTCTTTTGTTCTCAGCACACTCACGTTTCCTGTTGTATTAGAGACTCTAGAAAGCAAGAGCGTGCTTCTCACTCTAAAGGAGATTGTGATCCATGGATGAGAACACTGCTGTGTGTTTCAATTCAGAAATGGAGTTAAATCCGAGGCTCTGAGTCTTTCTGCAAGCAAGACTTCATTTCAAGTAACTGCAGTTTCTTTACAGCTCAAACGAAAAACATTGTTTACGAGGCTCATACGTTTCTCATCTTAACTAACAAGCATAGGATGTTAGAGGACCTGTGGTTTGTTTCAGTTTCAGAAGCAGAGTTGAACTTGATATGGTCCCTATGTGTAGGAAACACCATTCTTTTGTTCTGAGCACACTCAGATTTCCTGCTGTATTAGAGACGCTAGAATGCAAGAGCGTGCTTCTCGCTCTAAAGCCGAGTGTGATCCAGGGATGATAACTCTGCTGTGTGTTTCCCTTCAGAAATGCAGTTAAATCCCAGGCTCTGTGTCTTCCTACAAGCAAGACTTCGTTTCAGGTAAGGACAGTCACTTTACAGCTCAAACGAACTACATCGTTCACGAAGCTCACACGTTTCTCATCTTAACTGACAAGCATTGGATGTTAGAGGACCTGTTGTTTGTTTCAGTATCAGAAGCAGAGTTGAACTAGTTATGGTCTGTATGTGTAGGAAACACCGTTCTTTTGTTCTAAGCACACTTACGTTTCCTGCTGACTTAGTGACTCTAGAAAGCAAGAGCGTGCGTCTTGCTCTAAAGTAGAGTGTGATCAGTGGATGAGAACTCTGCTGTGTGTTTCACTTCAGAAAAGGAGTTAAATCCCAGGCTCTGAGTCATCCTAAAAACAAGACTTCTTTTCAGGTAAGGGCAGTTTCTTTACAGCTCAAATGAACTACATCGTTCACGAAGCTCACACGTTTCTCATCTTAAATGACAAGCATTGGATGTTAGAGTACCTGTGATTTGTTTCAGATTCAGAAGCAGTGTTGAACTAGATATGGTCCGTATGCGTAGGAAACACCATTCTCTTGTTCTGAGCACACTCAGATTTCCTGCTGTATTAGAGACACTAGAAAGCAAGAGCGTGCTTCTCAGTCTAAACCAGAGTGTGATCCATGGATGAGAACTATGCTGTGTGTTTCACTTCAGAAATGGAGTTAAATCCCAGGCTCTGTGTCTTCCTTCAAGCAAGACTTCGTTTCAGGTAAGGGCAGTCACTTTTCAGCTCAAACGAACTACGTCGTTCACAAAGCTCACACGTTTCTCATCTTAACTGACAAGCATTGGATGTTACAGGACCAGTGCTTTGTATCAGTTTCAGAAGCAGAGTTGGACTAGACATGGTCTGTATGTGTAGGAAACACCGTTCTTTTGTTCTCAGCACACTCACGTTTCCTGCTGTCTTAGAGACTCTAGAAAGCAAGAGCGTGCTTCTTCTTCTAAAGCAGAGTGTGGTCAATGGATGAGAACTATGCTGTGTGTTTCCCTTAAAAAATGGAGATAAATCCCAGGCTCTGTGTCTTCCTACAAGCAAGACTTCGTTTCAGGTAAGGGCAGTCACTTTTCAGCTCAAACGAACTACGACATTCACGAAGCTCACACGTTTCTCCTCTTAACTGACAAGCATTGGATGTTAGAGGACCTGTGGTTTGTTTGAGTTTCAGAAGCAGAGTTCAACTAGATATGGTCCATATGTGTAGGAAACATCGTTCTTTTGTTCTCAGCACACTCACGTTTCATGCTTTCTTAGAGCCTCTAGAATGCAAGAGCATGCTTCTTGTTCTAAAGCAGAGTGTGATCAATGGATGAGAACTCTGTTGTGTGATTCACTTCAGAAATGTATTTAAATCCCAGGCTCTATGTCTTCCTACAAGCAAGACTTCCTTTCAGGTAAGGGCAGTTTCTTTACAGTTCAAACGAATTACATCGTTCACGAAACTCACATATTTCTCATCTTAACTGACAAGCATTGGATGTTAGAGGACCAGTGCTTTGTATCAGTTTCAGAAGCAGAGTTGGACTACATATGGTCCGTATGTGTAGGAAACATCGTTCTTTTCTTCTCAGCACACTCATGTTTCATGCTGCCCTAGAGCCTCTAGAAAGCAAGAGCGTGCTTCTTGCTCTAAAGAAGAGTGTGATCCATGGATGAGAACTATGCTGTGTGTTTCTCTTCAAAAATGGAGATAAATCCCATGCTCTGTATCTTCCTACAAGCAAGACTTCGTTTCAGGTAAGGGCAGTCACTTTTCAGCTCAAACGAACTAAGACATTCACGAAGCTCACACGTTTCTCCTCTTAACTGACAAGCATTGGATGGTAGAGGACCAGTGCTTTGTATCTGATTCAGAAGCAGAGTTGGACTAGACATTTTCCGTATTTGTAGGAAACACCGTTCTTTTGTTCTCAGCACACTCACGTTTCCTGTTGTATTAGAGACTCTCGAAAGCAAGAGCATGCTTCTCACTCTAAAGGAGATTGTGATCCATGGATGAGAACACTGCTGTGTGTTTCAATTCAGAAATGGAGTTAAATACGAGGCTCTGAGTCTTTCTGCAAGCAAGACTGCATTTCAAGTAACTGCAGTTTCTTTACAGCTCAAACGAAAAACATTGTTTACGAGGCTCATACGTTTCTCATCTTAACTAACAAGCATAGGATGTTAGAGGACCTGTGGTTTGTTTCAGTTTCAGAAGCAGAGTTGAACTTGATATGGTCCCTATGTGTAGGAAACACCATTCTTTTGTTCTGAGCACACTCACATTTCCTGCTGTATTAGAGAGACCAGAAAGCAAGAGCGTGCTTCTCGCTCTAAAGCAGAGTGTGATCAATGGATGAGATCTCTTCTGTTTGTTTCACTTCAGAAATGTAGTTAAATCCCAGGCTCTGAGTGTTCCTAAAAGCAAGAATTCTTTTCAGGTAAGGGCAGTTTCTTTACAGCTCAAACGAACTACATCGTTCACGAAGCTCACACGTTTCTGATCTTAACTGACAAGCATTGGATGTTAGAGGACCTGTTGTTTGTTTCAGTATCAGAAGCAGAGTTGAACTAGTTATGGTCTGTATGTGTAGGAAACACCGTTCTATTGTTCTCAGCACACTTACGTTTCCTGCTCTCTTAGAGACTCTGGAAAGCAAGAGCGTGCTTCTTGCTCTAAAGCAGAGTTTGATCAATGGATGAGATCTCTGCTGTGTATTTCACTTCAGAAATGGAGTTAAATCCCAAGCTCTGTGTCTTCCTACAAGCAAGACTTCGTTTCAGGTAAGGGCAGTCACTTTTCAGCTCAAACGAACTACATCGTTCACGAAGCTCACACTTTTCTCATCTTAACTGACAAGCATTGGATGTTAGAGGACCTGTGGTTTTTTTCATTTTCAGAAGCAGAGTTGAACTAGATATGGTCCGTATGTGTAGGAAACACCGTTCTCTTCTTCTGAGCACACTCAGATTTCCTGCTGTATTAGAGAAGCTAGAAAGCAAGTGCGTGTTCTCGCTCTAAAGCAGAGTGTAATCCATGGATGAGAACTATGCTGTTTGTTTCCCTTCAGAAATGGAGTTAAATACCAGGCTCTGTGTCTTCCTACAAGCAACACTTCGTTTCAGGTAATGGCAGTCACTTCTCAGCTCAAACGAACTACATCGTTCATGAAGCTCACACGTTTCTCATCTTAAATGACAAGCATTGGATGTTAGAGGACCAGTGCTTTGTATCAGTTTCAGAAGCAGAGTTGGACTACATATGGTCTGTATGTGTACGATACATTGTTCTTTTGTTCTCAGCACAATCACGTTTCATGCTGTCTTAGAGCCTCTAGAAAGCAAGAGCGTGCTTCTTGCTCTAAAGCAGAGTGTGGTCAATGGATGAGAACTCTGCTGTGTGTTTTACTTCAGAAATGGAGTTAAATCCCAGGTTCTGAGTCTTCCTACAAGCAAGACTTCGTTTCAGGTAAGGGCAGTTTCTTTACAGCTCAAATGAACTACATCGTTCACGAAGCTCACACGTTTCTCATCTTAAATGACAAGCATTGGATGTTAGAGGACCTGTGATTTGTTTCAGATTCAGAAGCAGTGTTGAACTAGATATGGTCCGTATGTGTAGGAAACACCGTTCTTTTGTTCTCAGGACACTCACGTTTCCTGCTGACTTAGTGACTCTAGAAAGCAAGAGCGTGCGTCTTGCTCTAAAGTAGAGTGTGATCAGTGGATGAGAACTCTGCTGTGTGTTTCACTTCAGAAAAGGAGTTAAATCCCAGGCTCTGAGTCTTTCTAAAAGCAAGAATTCTTTTCAGGTAAGGGCAGTTTCTTTACAGCTCAAACGAACTACATCGTTCACGAAGCTTACGCGTTTCTCATCTTAACTGACAAGCATTAGATGTTAGAGGACCTCTGGTCTGTTTCAGTTTCAGAAGCAGAGTTGAACTAGATATGGTCCGTATGTGTAGGAAACACCATTCTCTTGTTCTGAGCACACTCTGATTTCCTGCTGTATTAGAGACTCTAGAAAGCAAGAGCGTGCTTCTCGCTCTAAAGCAGAGTGTGATCCATGGATGAAAACTATGCTGTGTGTTTCACTTCAGAAATGGAGTTAAATCCCAGGCTCTGTTTCTTCCTACAAGCAAGACTTCGTTTCAGGTAAGGGCAGTCACTTTTCAGCTCAAACGAACTATGTCACTCACGAAGCTCACACGTTTCTCATCTTAAATGACAAACATTGGATGTTAGAGGACCAGTGCTTTGTATCAGTTTCAAAAGCAGAGTTGGACCACATATGGTCCTTATGTGTAGGAAACACCGTTGTTTTGTTCTCAGCACACTCACGTTTCCTGCTGTCTTAGAGACTCTAGAAAGCAAGAGCATGATTCTTGTTCTAAAGAAGAGTGTGATCAATGGATGAGAACTCTGCTGTGTGTTTCCCTTCAGAAATGGAGTTAAATCCCAGGCTCCGAGTCGTCCTAAAGCAAGAATTCTTTTCAGGTAAGGGCAGTTTCTTTACATCTCAAACGAACTACATCGTTCATGAAGCTCACACGTTTCTCATCTTAAATGACAAGGATTGGATGTTAGAGGACCTGTGATTTGTTTCAGTTTCAGAAGCAGTGTTGAACTAGATATGGTCCGTATGTGTAGGAAACACCATTCTCTTGTTCTGAGCACACACAGATTTCCTGCTGTATTAGAGACGCTAGAAAGCAAGAGCATGCTTCTTGCTCTAACCCAGAGTGTGATCCATGGATGAGAACTATGCTGTGTGTTTCACTTCAGAAATGGAGTTAAATCCCAGGCTCTGTGTCTTCCTTCAAGCAAGACTTCGTTTCAGGTAAGGGCAGTCACTTTTCAGCTCAAACGAACTACGTCGTTCACAAAGCTCACACGTTTCTCATCTTAACTGACAAGCATTGGATGTTACAGGACCAGTATTTTGTATCAGTTTCAGAAGCAGAGTTGGACTAGACATGGTCTGTATGTGTATGAAACACCGTTCTTTTGTTCTCAGCACACTCACGTTTCCTGCTGTCTTAGAGACTCTAGAAAGCAAGAGCGTGCTTGTTGTTCTAAAGCAGAGTTTGATCAATGGATGAGAACTCTTCTGTGTGTTTCACTTCAAAAAAGGAGTTAAATCCCAAGCTCTGAGTCTTCCTACAAGGAAGACTTCGTTTCCGGAAAGGGCAGTTACTTTACATCTCAAACGAAATACGTCGTTCACGAAGCTCACACGATTCCATCTTAACTGACAAGCATTGGATGTTAGAGGACCTGTGGTTTGTTTCAGTATCAGAAGCAGAGTTGAACTAGATATGTTCCGTATGTGTATGAAACACCGTTCTTTTATCTGAGCACACTCAGATTTCCTGCTGTATTAGAGACGCTAGAAAGCAAGAGCGTGCTTCTCGCTCTAAAGCAGAGTGTGATCCATGGATGAGAACTATGCTGTGTGTTTCACTTCAGAAATGGAGTTAAATCCCAGGCTCTGTGTCTTCCTACAAGCAATACTTCGTTTCAGGTAAGGGCAGTCACTTTTCAGCTCAAACGAACTACATCGTTCACGAAGCTCACACTTTTCTCATCTTAAATGACAAACATTGGATGTTAGAGGAACACTGCTTTGTATCAGTTTCGAAAGCAGAGTTGGACTACATATGGTCCTTATGTGTAGGAAACACCGTTCTTTTGTTCTCAGCACACTCACGTTTCCTGCTGTCTTAGAGACTCTAGAAAGCAAGAGCATGATTCTTGTTCTAAAGCAGAGTGTGATCAATGGATGAGAACTCTGCTGTGTGTTTCCCTTCAGAAATGGAGTTAAATCCCAAGCTCTGAGTCTTCCTACAAGGAAGACTTCGTTTCAGGTTAGGGCAGTTACTTTACATCTCAAACGAACTACGTCGTTCACGAAGCTCACACTATTCTCATCTTAACTGAGAAGCATTGGATGTTAGAGGACCAGTGCTTTGTAACAGTTTCAGAAGCAGAGTTGGACTAGATATGGTCCGTATGTGCAGGAAACACCGTTCTTTTGTTCTCAGCACAATCACCTTTCCTGCTGTCTTAGAGATTTTAGAAATCAAGAGCATGCTTCTCGCTCTAAAGCAGAGTGTGATCAATGGATGAGAACACTGCTGGGTGTTTCACTTCAGAAATGGAGTTAAATCCAAGGCTCTGAGTCTTCCTACAAGCAAGACTTCGTTTCAGGTAAGGGCAGTTTCTTTACAGCTCAAACGAACAACATTGTTTACAAATTTCACACGTTTCTCATCTTAACTAACAAGCATTGGATGTTAGAGAACCTGTGGTTTGTTTCAGTATCAGAAGCAGAGTTGAACTAGATATGGTTCGTATGTGTAGCAAACACCATTCTCTTGTTCTGAGCACACTCAGATTTCCTGCTGTTTTAGAGACGCTAGAAAGCAAGAGCGTGCTTCTCGCTCTAAAGCAGAGTGTGATCCATGGATGAGAACTATGCTGTTTGTTTCACTTCAGAAATGGAGTTAAATCCCAGGCTCGGTGTCTTCCTACAAGCAAGACTTCGTTTCAGGTAAGGGCAGTCACTTTTCAGCTCAAACGAACTACCTCATTCACGAAGCTCACACGATTCTCATCTTAACTGACAAGCATTGGATGTTAGAGGACCAGTGCTTTGTATCAGTTTCAGAAGCAGAGTTGGACTAGATATGGTCCGTATGTGTAGGAAACACCGTTCTTTTGTTCTCAGCACACTCACGTTTCCTGCTGTCTTAGAGACTCTAGAAAGCAAGAGCATGCTTCTTGTTCTAAAGAAGAGTGTGATCAATGGATGAGAACTCTGCTGTGTGTTTCACTTCAGAAATGTAGTTAAATCCCAGGCTCTGTTTCCTCCTACAAGCAAGACTTCCTTTCAGGTAAGGGCAGTTTCTTTACAGTTCAAACGAACTACATCGTTCACGAAACTCACATGTTTCTCATCTTAACTGATAAGCATTGGATGTTAGAGGACCAGTGCTTTGTATCAGTTTCAGAAGCAGAGTTGTACTAGACATGGTCTGTATGTGTAGGAAATACCATTCTCTTGTTCTGAGCACACTCAGATTTCCTGCTGTATTAGAGACGCTAGAAAGCAAGAGCGTGCTTCTCGCTCTAAAGCAGAGTGTGATCCATGGATGAGAACTATGCTGTGTGTTTCACTTCAGAAATGGAGTTAAATCCCAGGCTCTGTGTCTTCCTACAAGCAAGACTTCGTTTCAGGTAAGGGCAGTCACTTTTCAGCTCAAACGAACTACATCGTTCACAAAGCTCACACTTTTCTCATCTTAACTGACAAGCATTGGATGTTAGAGGACCTGTGGTTTGTTTCAGTTTCAGAAGCAGAGTTGAACTAGATATTGTCCGTATGTGTAGGAAACACCGCTCTCTTCTTCTGAGCACACTCAGATTTCCTGCTGTATTAGAGAAGCTAGAAAGCAAGTGCGTGTTCTCGCTCTAAAGCAGAGTGTAATCCATGGATGAGAACTATGCTGTTTGTTTCCCTTCAGAAATGGAGTTAAATACCAGGCTCTGTGTCTTCCTACAAGCAACACTTCGTTTCAGGTAATGGCAGTCACTTCTCAGCTAAAACGAACTACATCGTTCATGAAGCTCAGACGTTTCTCATCTTAAATGACAAGCATTGGATGTTAGAGGACCAGTGCTTTGTATCAGTTTCAGAAACAGAGTTGGACTACATATGGTCTGTATGTGTACGATACATTGTTCTTTTGTTCTCAGCACACTCACGTTTCATGCTGTCTTAGAGCCTCTAGAAAGCAAGAGCGTGCTTCTTGCTCTAAAGCAGAGTGTGGTCAATGGATGAGAACTCTGCTGTGTGTTTTACTTCAGAAATGGAGTTAAATCCCAGGCTGTGAGTCTTCCTACAAAAAATACTTCGTTTCAGGTAAGGGCAGTTTCTTTACAGCTCAAATGAACTACATCGTTCACGAAGCTCACACGTTTCTCATCTTAAATGACAAGCATTGGATGTTAGAGGACCTGTGATTTGTTTCAGATTCAGAAGCAGTGTTGAACTAGATATGGTCCGTATGTGTAGGAAACACCGTTCTTTTGTTCTCAGGACACTCACGTTTCCTGCTGACTTAGTGACTCTAGAAAGCAAGAGCGTGCGTCTTGCTCTAAAGTAGAGTGTGATCAGTGGATGAGAACTCTGCTGTGTGTTTCACTTCAGAAAAGGAGTTAAATTCCAGGCTCTGAGTCTTTCTAAAAGCAAGAATTCTTTTCAGGTAAGGGCAGTTTCTTTACAGCTCAAACGAACTACATCGTTCACGAAGCTTACGCGTTTCTCATCTTAACTGACAAGCATTAGATGTTAGAGGACCTCTGGTTGGTTTCAGTTTCAGAAGCAGAGTTGAACTAGATATGGTCCGTATGTGTAGGAAACACCATTCTCTTGTTCTGAGCACACTCAGATTTCCTGCTGTATTAGAGACGCTAGAAAGCAAGAGCGTGCTTCTCGCTCTAAAGCAGAGTGTGATCCATGGATGAAAACTATGCTGTGTGTTTCACTTCAGAAATGGAGTTAAATCCCAGGCTCTGTTTCTTCCTACAAGCAAGACTTCGTTTCAGGTAAGGGCAGTCACTTTTCAGCTCAAACGAACTATGTCACTCACGAAGCTCACACGTTTCTCATCTTAAATGACAAACATTGGATGTTAGAGGACCAGTGCTTTGTATCAGTTTCAAAAGCAGAGTTGGACCACATATGGTCCATATGTGTAGGAAACACCGTTGTTTTGTTCTCAGCACACTCACGTTTCCTGCTGTCTTAGAGACTCTAGAAAGCAAGAGCATGATTCTTGTTCTAAAGAAGAGTGTGATCAATGGATGAGAAC
This sequence comes from Onychomys leucogaster, assembly GCA_949786385.1. NCBI lineage: Eukaryota > Metazoa > Chordata > Mammalia > Rodentia > Cricetidae > Onychomys > Onychomys leucogaster. The sequence goes on along the minus strand of CATKUP010000014.1, from coordinate 2,384,122 downwards.
TCTGCTGTGTGTTTCCCTTCAGAAATGGAGTTAAATCCCAGGCTCTGAGTCGTCCTAAAGCAAGAATTCTTTTCAGGTAAGGGCAGTTTCTTTACATCTCAAACGAACTACATCGTTCATGAAGCTCACACGTTTCTCATCTTAAATGACAAGGATTGGATGTTAGAGGACCTGTGATTTGTTTCAGTTTCAGAAGCAGTGTTGAACTAGATATGGTCCGTATGTGTAGGAAACACCATTCTCTTGTTCTGAGCACACTCAGATTTCCTGCTGTATTAGAGATGCTAGAAAGCAAGAGCATGCTTCTTGCTCTAAACCAGAGTGTGATCCATGGATGAGAACTATGCTGTGTGTTTCACTTCAGAAATGGAGTTAAATCCCAGGCTCTGTGTCTTCCTTCAAGCAAGACTTCGTTTCAGGTAAGGGCAGTCACTTTTCAGCTCAAACGAACTACGTCGTTCACAAAGCTCACACGTTTCTCATCTTAACTGACAAGCATTGGATGTTACAGGACCAGTGGTTTGTATCAGTTTCAGAAGCAGAGTTGGACTAGACATGGTCTGTATGTGTAGGAAACACCATTCTTTTGTTCTCAGCACACTCACGTTTCCTGCTGTCTTAGAGACTCTAGAAAGCAAGAGCGTGCTTGTTGTTCTAAAGCAGAGTGTGATCAATGGATGAGAACTCTTCTGTGTGTTTCACTTCAAAAAAGGAGTTAAATCCCAAGCTCTGAGTCTTCCTACAAGGAAGACTTCGTTTCCGGAAAGGGCAGTTACTTTACATCTCAAATGAAATACGTCGTTCACGAAGCTCACACGATTCCATCTTAACTGACAAGCATTGGATGTTAGAGGACCTGTGGTTTGTTTCAGTATCAGAAGCAGAGTTGAACTAGATATGTTCCGTATGTGTATGAAACACCGTTCTTTTATCTGAGCACACTCAGATTTCCTGCTGTATTAGAGACGCTAGAAAGCAAGAGCGTGCTTCTCGCTCTAAAGCAGAGTGTGATCCATGGATGAGAACTATGCTGTGTGTTTCACTTCAGAAATGGAGTTAAATCCCAGGCTCTGTGTCTTCCTACAAGCAAGACTTCGTTTCAGGTAAGGGCAGTCACTTTTCAGCTCAAACGAACTATGTCACTCACGAAGCTCACGCGTTTCTCATCTTAAATGACAAACATTGGATGTTAGAGGACCAGTGCTTTGTATCAGTTTCGAAAGCAGAGTTGGACTATATATGGTCCTTATGTGTAGGAAACACCGTTCTTTTGTTCTCAGCACACTCACGTTTCCTGCTGTCTTAGAGACTCTAGAAAGCAAGAGCATGTTTCTTGTTCTAAAGCAGAGTGTGATCAATGGATGAGAACTCTGCTGTGTGTTTCCCTTCAGAAATGGAGTTAAATCCCAGGCTCTGAGTCGTCCTAAAGCAAGAATTCTTTTCAGTTAAGGGCAGTTACTTTACATCTCAAACGAACTACATCGTTCACGAAGCTCACACGTTTCTCATCTTAAATGACAAGCATTAGATGTTAGAGGACCTGTGATTTGTTTCAGTTTCAGAAGCAGTGTTGAACTAGATATGGTCCGTATGTGTAGGAAACACAATTCTCTTGTTCTGAGCACACCCAGATTTCCTGCTGTATTAGAGACGCTAGAAAGCAAGAGCATGCTTCTTGCTCTAAACCAGAGTGTGATCCATGGATGAGAACTATGCTGTGTGTTTCACTTCAGAAATGGAGTTAAATCCCAGGCTCTGTGTCTTCCTTCAAGCAAGACTTCGTTTCAGGTAAGGGCAGTCACTTTTCAGCTCAAACGAACTACGTCGTTCACAAAGCTCACACGTTTCTCATCTTAACTGACAAGCATTGGATGTTACAGGACCAGTGCTTTGTATCCGTTTCAGAAGCAGAGTTGGACTAGACATGGTCTGTATGTGTAGGAAACACCATTCTTTTGTTCTCAGCACACTCACGTTTCCTGCTGTCTTAGAGACTCTAGAAAGCAGGAGCGTGCTTGTTGTTCTAAAGCAGAGTGTGATCAATGGATGAGAACTCTTCTGTGTGTTTCACTTCAAAAAAGGAGTTAAATCCCAAGCTCTGAGTCTTCCTACAAGGAAGACTTCGTTTCCGGAAAGGGCAGTTACTTTACATCTCAAACGAAATACGTCATTCACGAAGCTCACACGATTCCATCTTAACTGACAAGCATTGGATGTTAGAGGACCTGAGGTTTGTTTCAGTATCAGAAGCAGAGTTGAACTAGATATGGTTCGTATGTGTAGCAAACACCATTCTCTTCTTCTGAGCACACTCAGATTTCCTGCTGTTTAGAGACGCTAGAAATCAAGAGCGTGCTTATCGCTCTAAAGCAGAGTGTGATCCATGGATGAGAACTATGCTGTGTGTTTCACTTCAGAAATGGAGTTAAATCCCAGGCTCTGTGTCTTCCTACAAGCAAGACTTCGTATCAGGTAAGGGCAGTCACTTTGCAGCTCAAGCGAACTATGTCACTCACGAAGCTCACACGTTTCTCATCTTAACTGAAAAGCATTGGATGTTACAGGACCAGTGCTTTGTATCAGTTTCAGAAGCAGAGTCGGACTACATATGGTCTGTATGTGTACGATACATCGTTATTTTGTTCTCAGCACACTCACGTTTCATGCTGTCTTAGAGCCTCTAGAAAGCAAGAGCGTGCTTCTTGCTCTAAAGCAGTTGTGGTCAATGGATGAGAACTCTGCTCTGTGATTTACTTCAGAAATGGAGTTAAATCCCAGGCTCTGAGTCTTCCTACATAAAAGACTTCGTTTCAGGTTAGGGCTGTTACTTTACATCTCAAACGAACTACTTCGTTCACGAAGCTCACACGATTCTCATCTTAACTGACAAGCATTGGATGTTAGAGGACCTGTGGTTTGTTTCAGTTTCAGAAGCAGAGTTTAACTAGATATGGTCCGTATGTGTAGGAAACATCGTTCTTTTTTTCTCAGCACACTCACGTTTCATGCTGTCTTAGAGCCTCTAGAAAGCAAGAGCGTGCTTCTTCTTCTAGAGCAGAGTGCGGTCAATGGATGAGAACTCTGCTGTGTGTTTCCCTTCAGAAATGGAGTTAAATCCCAGGCTCTGAGTCTTCCTAAAGCAAGAATTCTTTTCAGGTAAGGGCAGTTTCTTTACAGGTCAAACGAACTACATTGTTAACGAAGCTCACACGTTTCTCATCTTAAATGACAAGCATTGGATGTTAGAGGACCTGTGATTCCTTTCAGTTTCAGAAGCAGTGTTGAACTAGATATGGTCCATATGTGTAGGAAACACCGTTCTTTGTTCTCAGCACACTCACATTTCATGCTGTCATAGAGCCTCTAGAAAGCAAGAGGGTGCTTCTTGCTCTAAAGTAGAGTGTGATCAGTGGATGAGAACTCTGCTGTGTGTTTCCCTTCAGAAATGGAGTTAAATCCCAGGCTCTGAGTCTTCCTAAAGCAAGAATTCTTTTCAGGTAATGGCAGTCACTTTTCAGCTCAAACGAACTACAACATTCACGAAGCTCACACGATTCCATCTTAACTGACAAGCATTGGATGTTAGAGGACCTGTGGTTTGTTTCAGTATCAGAAGCAGAGTTGAACTAGATATGTTCCGTATGTGTATGAAACACCGTTCTTTTATCTGAGCACACTCAGATTTGCTGCTGTATTATAGACGCTAGAAAGCAAGAGCGTGCTTCTCGGTCTAAACCAGAGTGTGATCCATGGATGAGAACTATGCTGTGTGTTTCACTTCAGAAATGGAGTTAAATCCCAGGCTCTGTGTCTTCCTTCAAGCAAGACTTCGTTTCAGGTAAGGGCAGTCACTTTTCAGCTCAAACGAACTACGTCGTTCACAAAGCTCACACGTTTCTCATCTTAACTGACAAGCATTGGATGTTACAGGACCAGTGCTTTGTATCAGTTTCAGAAGCAGAGTTGGACTAGACATGGTCTGTATGTGTAGGAAACACCGTTCTTTTGTTCTCAGCACACTCACGTTTCCTGCTGTCTTAGAGACTCTAGAAAGCAAGAGCGTGCTTCTTCTTCTAAAGCAGAGTGTGGTCAATGGATGAGAACTATGCTGTGTGTTTCCCTTAAAAAATGGAGATAAATCCCAGGCTCTGTGTCTTCCTACAAGCAAGACTTCGTTTCAGGTAAGGGCAGTCACTTTTCAGCTCAAACGATCTACAACATTCACGAAGCTCACACGTTTCTCCTCTTAACTGACAAGCATTGGATGTTAGAGGACCTGTGGTTTGTTTGAGTTTCAGAAGCAGAGTTCAACTAGATATGGTCCATATGTGTAGGAAACATCGTTCTTTTGTTCTCAGCACACTCACGTTCCATGCTTTCTTAGAGCCTCTAGAATGCAAGAGCATGCTTCTTGTTCTAAAGCAGAGTGTGATCAATGGATGAGAACTCTGCTGTGTGTTTCCCTTCAGAAATGGAGTTAAATCCCAAGCTCTGAGTCTTCCTACAAGGAAGACTTCGTTTCAGGTTAGGGCAGTTACTTTACATCTCAAACGAACTACGTCGTTCACGAAGCTCACACGATTCTCATCTTAACTGAGTAGCATTGGATGTTAGAGGACCAGTGCTTTGTAACAGTTTCAGAAGCAGAGTTGGACTAGATATGGTCCGTATGTGCAGGAAACACCGTTCTTTTGTTCTCAGCACAATCACCTTTCCTGCTGTCTTAGAGATTTTAGAAATCAAGAGCATGCTTCTCGCTCTAAAGCAGAGTGTGATCAATGGATGAGAACACTGCTGGGTGTTTCACTTCAGAAATGGAGTTAAATCCCAGGCTCTGAGTCTTCCTACAAGCAAGACTTCGTTTCAGGTAAGGGCAGTTTCTTTACAGCTCAAACGAACAACATTGTTTACAAATTTCACACGTTTTTCATCTTAACTAACAAGCATTGGATGTTAGAGAACCTGTGGTTTGTTTCAGTTTCAGAAGCAGAGTTGAACTAGATATGGTTCGTATGTGTAGCAAACACCATTCTCTTGTTCTGAGCACACACAGATTTCCTGCTGTTTTAGAGACGCTAGAAAGCAAGAGCGTGCTTCTCGCTCTAAAGCAGAGTGTGATCCATGGATGAGAACTATGCTGTTTGTTTCACTTCAGAAATGGAGTTAAATCCCAGGCTCTGTGTCTTCCTACAAGCAAGACTTCGTTTCAGGTAAGGGCAGTCACTTTTCAGCTCAAACGAACTACCTCATTCACGAAGCTCACACGATTCTCATCTTAACTGACAAGCATTGGATGTTAGAGGACCAGTGCTTTGTATCAGTTTCAGAAGCAGAGTTGGACTAGATATGGTCCGTATGTGTAGGAAACACCGTTCTTTTGTTCTCAGCACACTCACGTTTCCTGCTGTCTTAGAGACTCTAGAAAGCAAGAGCATGCTTCTTGTTCTAAAGAAGAGTGTGATCAATGGATGAGAACTCTGCTGTGTGTTTCACTTCAGAAATGAAGTTAAATCCCAGGCTCTGTTTCCTCCTACAAGCAAGACTTCCTTTCAGGTAAGGGCAGTTTCTTTACAGTTCAAACGAACTACATCGTTCACGAAACTCACATGTTTCTCATCATAACTGATAAGCATTGGATGTTAGAGGACCAGTGCTTTGTATCAGTTTCAGAAGCAGAGTTGTACTAGACATGGTCTGTATGTGTAGGAAATACCATTCTCTTGTTCTGAGCACACTCATATTTCCTGCTGTATTAGAGACGCTAGAAAGCAAGAGCGTGCTTCTCGCTCTAAAGCAGAGTGTGATCCATGGATGAGAACTATGCTGTGTGTTTCACTTCAGAAATGGAGTTAAATCCCAGGCTCTGTGTCTTCCTACAAGCAAGACTTCGTTTCAGGTAAGGGCAGTCACTTTTCAGCTCAAAAGAACTACATCGTTCACGAAGCTCACACTTTTCTCATCTTAACTGACAAGCATTGGATGTTAGAGGACCTGTGTTTTGTTTCAGTTTCAGAAGCAGAGTTGGACTAGATATGGTCCGTATGTGTAGGAAACACCGTTCTCTTCTTCTGAGCACATTCAGATTTCCTGCTGTATTAGAGACGCTAGAAAGCAAGAGCATGCTTCTTGTTCTAAAGAAGAGTGTGATCAATGGATGAGAACTCTGCTGTGTGTTTCACTTCAGAAATGAAGTTAAATCCCAGGCTCTGTTTCCTCCTACAAGCAAGACTTCCTTTCAGGTAAGGGCAGTTTCTTTACAGTTCAAACGAACTACATCGTTCACGAAACTCACATGTTTCTCATCTTAACTGATAAGCATTGGATGTTAGAGGACCAGTGCTTTGTATCAGTTTCAGAAGCAGAGTTGTACTAGACATGGTCTGTATGTGTACGAAATACCATTCTCTTGTTCTGAGCACACTCAGATTTCCTGCTGTATTAGAGACGCTAGAAAGCAAGAGCGTACTTTTCGCTCTAAAGCAGAGTGTGATCCATGGATGAGAACTATGCTGTGTGTTTCACTTCAGAAATGGAGTTAAATCCCAGGCTCTGTGTCTTCCTACAAGCAAGACTTCGTTTCAGGTAAGGGCAGTCACTTTTCAGCTCAAACGAACTACATCGTTCATGAAGCTCACACTTTTCTCATCTTAACTGACAAGCATTGGATGTTAGAGGACCTGTGATTTGTTTCAGTTTCAGAAGCAGTGTTGAACTAGATATGGTCCGTATGTGTAGGAAACACCATTATCTTGTTCTGAGCACACTCAGATTTCCTGCTGTATTAGAGACGCTAGAAAGCAAGAGCATGCTTCTTGCTCTAAACCAGAGTGTGATCCATGGATGAGAACTATGCTGTGTGTTTCACTTCAGAAATGGAGTTAAATCCCAGGTTCTGTGTCTTCCTTCAAGCAAGACTTCGTTTCAGGTAAGGGCAGTCACTTTTCAGCTCAAACGAACTACGTCGTTCACAAACCTCACACGTTTCTCATCTTAACTGACAAGCATTGGATGTTACAGGACCAGTGCTTTGTATCCGTTTCAGAAGCAGAGTTGGACTAGACATGGTCTGTATGTGTAGGAAACACCGTTCTTTTGTTCTCAGCACACTCACGTTTCCTGCTGTCTTAGAGACTCTAGAAAGAAGGAGCGTGCTTGTTCTTCTAAAGCAGAGTGTGATCAATGGATGAGAACTCTTCTGTGTGTTTCACTTCAAAAAAGGAGTTAAATCCCAAGCTCTGAGTCTTCTTACAAGGAAGACTTCGTTTGCGGAAAGGGCAGTTACTTTACATCTCAAACGAAATACGTCGTTCACGAAGCTCACACGATTCCATCTTAACTGACAAGCATTGGATGTTAGAGGACCTGTGGTTTGTTTCAGTATCAGAAGCAGAGTTGAACTAGATATGTTCCGTATGTGTATGAAACACCGTTCTTTTATCTGAACACACTCAGATTTTCTGCTGTTTAGAGATTCTAGAAAGCAAGAGCGTGCTTATCGCTCTAAAGCAGAGTGTGATCCATGGATGAGAACTATGCTGTGTGTTTCACTTCAGAAATGGAGTTAAATCCCAGGCTCTGTGTCTTCCTACAAGCAAGACTTCGTATCAGGTAAGGGCAGTCACTTTGCAGCTCAAACGAACTATGTCACTCACGAAGCTCACACGTTTCTCATCTTAACTGAAAAGCATTGGATGTTACAGGACCAGTGCTTTGTATCAGTTTCAGAAGCAGAGTTGGACTACATATGGTCTGTATGTGTACGATACATCGTTATTTTGTTCTCAGCACACTCACGTTTCATGCTGTCTTAGAGCCTCTAGAAAGCAAGAGCGTGCTTCTTGCTCTAAAGCAGAGTGTGGTCAATGGATGAGAACTCTGCTGTGTGTTTTACTTCAGAAATGGAGTTAAATCCCAGTCTCTGAGTCTTCCTACAAAAAATACTTCGTTTCAGGTAAGGGCAGTTTCTTTACAGCTCAAATGAACTACATCGTTCACGAAGCTCACACGTTTCTCATCTTAAATGACAAGCATTGGATGTTAGAGGACCTGTGATTTGTTTCAGATTCAGAAGCAGTGTTGAACTAGATATGGTCCGTATGTGTAGGAAACACCGTTCTTTTGTTCTCAGGACACTCACGTTTCCTGCTGACTTAGTGAATCTAGAAAGCAAGAGCGTGCATCTTGCTCTAAAGTAGAGTGTGATCAGTGGATGAGAACTCTGCTGTGTGTTTCACTTCAGAAAAGGAGTTAAATCCCAGGCTCTGAGTCTTTCTAAAAGCAAGAATTCTTTTCAGGTAAGGGCAGTTTCTTTACAGCTCAAACGAACTACATCGTTCACGAAGCTTACGCGTTTCTCATCTTAACTGACAAGCATTAGATGTTAGAGGACCTGTGGTTTGTTTCAGTTTCAGAAGCAGTGTTGAATTAGATATGGTCCGTATGTGTAGGAAACACCATTCTCTTGTTCTGAGCACACTCAGATTTCCTGCTGTATTAGAGACGCTAGAAAGCAAGAGCGTGCTTCTCGCTCTAAAGCAGAGTGTGATCCATGGATGAAAACTATGCTGTGTGTTTCACTTCAGAAATGGAGTTAAATCCCAGGCTCTGTTTTTCCTACAAGCAAGACTTCGTTTCAGGTAAGGGCAGTCACTTTTCAGCTCAAACGAACTATGTCACTCACGAAGCTCACACGTTTCTCATCTTAAATGACAAACATTGGATGTTAGAGGACCAGTGCTTTGTATCAGTTTCAGAAGCAGAGTTGGACTAGATATGGTCCGTATGTGTAGGAAACACCGTTCTTTTGTTCTCAGCACACTCACGTTTCCGGCTGTCTTAGAGACTCTAGAAAGCAAGAGCATGCTTCTTGTTCTAAAGAAGAGTGTGATCAATGGATGAGAACTCTGCTGTGTGTTTCACTTCAGAAATGAAGTTAAATCCCAGGCTCTGTTTCCTCCTACAAGCAAGACTTCCTTTCAGGTAAGGGCAGTTTCTTTACATCTCAAACGAACTACATCGTTAATGAAGCTCACACGTTTCTCATCTTAAATGACAAGGATTGGATGTTAGAGGACGTGTGATTTGTTTCAGTTTCAGAAGCAGTGTTGAACTAGATATGGTCCGTATGTGTAGGAAACACCATTCTCTTGTTCTGAGCACACTCAGATTTCCTGCTGTATTAGAGACGCTAGAAAGCAAGAGCATGCTTCTTGCTCTAAACCAGAGTGTGATCCATGGATGAGAACTATGCTGTGTGTTTCACTTCAGAAATGGAGTTAAATCCCAGGCTCTGTGTCTTCCTTCAAGCAAGACTTCGTTTCAGGTAAGGGCAGTCACTTTTCAGCTCAAACGAACTACGTCGTTCACAAAGCTCACACGTTTCTCATCTTAACTGACAAGCATTGGATGCTACAGGACCAGTGGTTTGTATCAGTTTCAGAAGCAGAGTTGGACTAGACATGGTCTGTATGTGTAGGAAACACCGTTCTTTTGTTCTCAGCACACTCACGTTTCCTGCTGTCTTAGAGACTCTAGAAAGCAAGAGCGTGCTTGTTGTTCTAAAGCAGAGTGTGATCAATGGATGAGAACTCTTCTGTGTGTTTCACTTCAAAAAAGGAGTTAAATCCCAAGCTCTGAGTCTTCCTACAAGGAAGACTTCGTTTCCGGAAAGGGCAGTTACTTTACATCTCAAACGAAATACGTCGTTCACGAAGCTCACACGATTCCATCTTAACTGACAAGCATTGGATGTTAGAGGACCTGTGGTTTGTTTCAGTATCAGAAGCAGAGTTGAACTAGATATGTTCCGTATGTGTATGAAACACCGTTCTTTTATCTGAGCACACTCAGATTTCCTGCTGTATTAGAGACGCTAGAAAGCAAGAGTGTGCTTCTCGCTCTAAAGCAGAGTGTGATCCATGGATGAGAACTACGCTGTGTGTTTCACTTCAGAAATGGAGTTAAATCCCAGGCTCTGTGTCTTCCTTCAAGCAATACTTCGTTTCAGGTAAGGGCAGTCACTTTTCAGCTCAAACGAACTACATCGTTCACGAAGCTCACACTTTTCTCATCTTAAATGACAAACATTGGATGTTAGAGGAACACTGCTTTGTATCAGTTTCAAAAGCAGAGTTGGACTACATATGGTCCTTATGTGTAGGAAACACCGTTCTTTTGTTCTCAGCACACTCACGTTTCCTGCTGTCTTAGAGACTCTAGAAAGCAAGAGCATGATTCTTGTTCTAAAGCAGAGTGTGATCAATGTATGAGAACTCTGCTGTGTGTTTCCCTTCAGAAATGGAGTTAAATCCCAAGCTCTGAGTCTTCCTACAAGGAAGACTTCGTTTCAGGTTAGGGCAGTTACTTTACATCTCAAACGAACTACGTCGTTCACGAAGCTCACACGATTCTCATCTTAACTGAGAAGCATTGGATGTTAGAGGACCAGTGCTTTGTAACAGTTTCAGAAGCAGAGTTGGACTAGATATGGTCCGTATGTGCAGGAAACACCGTTCTTTTGTTCTCAGCACAATCACCTTTCCTGCTGTCTTAGAGATTTTAGAAATCAAGAGCATGCTTCTCGCTCTAAAGCAGAGTGTGATCAATGGATGAGAACACTGCTGGGTGTTTCACTTCAGAAATGGAGTTAAATCCCTGGCTCTGAGTCTTCCTACAAGCAAGACTTCGTTTCAGGTAAGGGCAGTTTCTTTACAGCTCAAACGAACAACATTGTTTACAAATTTCACACGTTTCTCATCTTAACTAACATGCATTGGATGTTAGAGAACCTGTGGTTTGTTTCAGTTTCAGAAGCAGAGTTGAACTAGATATGGTTCGTATGTGTAGCAAACACCATTCTCTTGTTCTGAGCACACTCAGATTTCCTGCTGTTTTAGAGACGCTAGAAAGCAAGAGCGTGCTTCTCGCTCTAAAGCAGAGTGTGATCCATGGATGAGAACTATGCTGTTTGTTTCACTTCAGAAATGGAGTTAAATCCCAGGCTCTCTGTCTTCCTACAAGCAAGACTTCGTTTCAGGTAAGGGCAGTCACTTTTCAGCTCAAACGAACTACCTCATTCACGAAGCTCACACGATTCTCATCTTAACTGACAAGCATTGGATGTTAGAGGACCAGTGCTTTGTATCAGTTTCAGAAGCAGAGTTGGACTAGATATGGTCCGTATGTGTAGGAAACACCGTTCTTTTGTTCTCAGCACACTCACGTTTCTTGCTGTCTTAGAGACTCTAGAAAGCAAGAGCATGCTTCTTGTTCTAAAGAAGAGTGTGATCAATGGATGAGAACTCTGCTGTGTGTTTCACTTCAGAAATGAAGTTAAATCCCAGGCTCTGAGTCGTCCTAAAGCAAGAATTCTTTTCAGTTAAGGGCAGTTTCTTTACATCTCAAACGAACTACATCGTTCACGAAGCTCACACGTTTCTCATCTTAAATGACAAGCATTAGATGTTAGAGGACCTGTGATTTGTTTCAGTTTCAGAAGCAGTGTTGAACTAGATATGGTCCGTATGTGTAGGAAACACAATTCTCTTGTTCTGAGCACACTCAGATTTCCTGCTGTATTAGAGACGCTAGAAAGCAAGAGCATGCTTCTTGCTCTAAACCAGAGTGTGATCCATGGATGAGAACTATGCTGTGTGTTTCACTTCAGAAATGGAGTTAAATCCCAGGCTCTGTGTCTTCCTTCAAGCAAGACTTCGTTTCAGGTAAGGGCAGTCACTTTTCAGCTCAAAGGAACTACGTCGTTCACAAAGCTCACACGTTTCTCATCTTAACTGACAAGCATTGGATGTTACAGGACCAGTGCTTTGTATCCGTTTCAGAAGCAGAGTTGGACTAGACATGGTCTGTATGTGTAGGAAACACCGTTCTTTTGTTCTCAGCACACTCACGTTTCCTGCTGTCTTAGAGACTCTAGAAAGCAGGAGCGTGCTTGTTGTTCTAAAGCAGAGTGTGATCAATGGATGAGAACTCTTCTGTGTGTTTCACTTCAAAAAAGGAGTTAAATCCCAAGCTCTGAGTCTTCCTACAAGGAAGACTTCGTTTCCGGAAAGGGAAGTTACTTTACATCTCAAACGAAATACGTCGTTCACGAAGCTCACACGATTCCATCTTAACTGACAAGCATTGGATGTTAGAGGACCTGTGGTTTGTTTCAGTATCAGAAGCAGAGTTGAACTAGATATGTTCCGTATGTGTATGAAACACCGTTCTTTTATCTGAACACACTCAGATTTCCTGCTGTTTAGAGACGCTAGAAAGCAAGAGCGTGCTTATCGCTCTAAAGCAGAGTGTGATCCATGGATGAGAACTATGCTGTGTGTTTCACTTCAGAAATGGAGTTAAATCCCAGGCTCTGTGTCTTCCTACAAGCAAGACTTCGTATCAGGTAAGGGCAGTCACTTTGCAGCTCAAACGAACTATGTCACTCACGAAGCTCACACGTTTCTCATCTTAACTGAAAAGCATTGGATGTTACAGGACCAGTGCTTTGTATCAGTTTCAGAAGCAGAGTTGGACTACATATGGTCTGTATGTGTACGATACATCGTTATTTTGTTCTCAGCACACTCACGTTTCCTGCTGTCTTAGAGCCTCTAGAAAGCAAGAGCGTGCTTCTTGCTCTAAAGCAGAGTGTGGTCAATGGATGAGAACTCTGCTCTATGTTTTACTTCAGAAATGGAGTTAAATCCCAGGCTCTGAGTCTTCCTACATAAAAGACTTCGTATCAGGTTAGGGCAGTTACTTTACATCTCAAACGAACTACTTCGTTCACGAAGCTCACACGATTCTCATCTTAACTGACAAGCATTGGATGTTAGAGGACCTGTGGTTTGTTTCAGTTTCAGAAGCAGAGTTTAACTAGATATGGTCCGTATGTGTAGGAAACATCGTTCTTTTGTTCTCAGCACACTCACGTTTCATGCTGTCTTAGAGCCTCTAGAAAGCAAGAGCGTGCTTCTTCTTCTAAAGCAGAGTGCGGTCAATGGAGGAGAACTCTGCTGTGTGTTTCCCTTCAGAAATGGAGTTAAATCCCAGGCTCTGAGTCTTCCTAAAGCAAGAATTCTTTTCAGGTAAGGGCAGTTTCTTTACAGGTCAAACGAACTACATTGTTAACGAAGCTCACACGTTTCTCATCTTAAATGACAAGCATTGGATGTTAGAGGACCTGTGATTCCTTTCAGTTTCAGAAGCAGTGTTGAACTAGATATGGTCCATATGTGTAGGAAACACCGTTCTTTGTTCTCAGCACACTCACGTTTCATGCTGTCATAGATCCTCTAGAAAGCAAGAGGGTGCTTCTTGCTCTAAAGTAGAGTGTGATCAGTGGATGAGAACTCTGCTGTGTGTTTCACTTCAGAAATGGAGTTAAATCCCAGGCTCTGAGTCATCCTAAAAACAAGACTTCTTTTCAGGTAAGGGCAGTTCCTTTACAGCTCAAATGAACTACATCGTTCACGAAGCTCACACGTTTCTCATCTTAAATGACAAGCATTGGATGTTAGAGGACCTGTGATTTGTTTCAGATTCAAAAGCAGTGTTGAACTAGATATGGTCCGTATGTGTAGGAAACACCATTCTCTTGTTCTGAGCACACTCAGATTTCCTGCTGTATTAGAGACGCTAGAAAGCAAGAGCGTGCTTCTCGGTCTAAACTAGAGTGTGATCCATGGATGAGAACTATGCTGTGTGTTTCACTTCAGAAATGGAGTTAAATCCCAGGCTCTGTGTCTTCCTTCAAGCAAGACTTCGTTTCAGGTAAGGGCAGTCACTTTTCAGCTCAAACGAACTACGTCGTTCACAAAGCTCACACGTTTCTCATCTTAACTGACAAGCATTGGATGTTACAGGACCAGTGCTTTGTATCAGTTTCAGAAGCAGAGTTGGACTAGACATGGTCTGTATGTGTAGGAAACACCGTTCTTTTGTTCTCAGCACACTCACGTTTCCTGCTGTCTTAGAGACTCTAGAAAGCAAGAGCGTGCTTCTTCTTCTAAAGCAGAGTGTGGTCAATGGATGAGAACTATGCTGTGTGTTTCAATTCAGAAATGGAGTTAAATCCCAGGCTCTGTGTCTTCCTACAAGCAATACTTCGTTTCAGGTAAGGGCAGTCACTTTTCAGCTCAAACGAACTACATCGTTCACGAAGCTCACACTTTTCTCATCTTAAATGACAAACATTGGATGTTAGAGGACCACTGCTTTGTATCAGTTTCAAAAGCAGAGTTGGACTACATATGGTCCTTATGTGTAGGAAACACCGTTCTTTTGTTCTCAGCACACTCACGTTTCCTGCTGTCTTAGAGACTCTAGAAAGCAAGAGCATGCTTCTTGTTCTAAAGAAGAGTGTGATCAATGGATGAGAACTCTGCTGTGTGTTTCACTTCAGAAATGTAGTTAAATCCCAGGCTCTGTTTCCTCCTACAAGCAAGACTTCCTTTCAGGTAAGGGCAGTTTCTTTACAGTTCAAACGAACTACATCGTTCACGAAGCTCACACTTTTCTCATCTTAACTGATAAGCATTGGATGTTAGAGGACCTGTGGTTTGTTTCAGTTTCAGAAGCAGAGTTGAACTAGATATGGTCCGTATGTGTAGGAAACACCGTTCTCTTCTTCTGAGCACACTCAGATTTCCTGCTGTATTAGAGAAGCTAGAAAGCAAGAGCATGCTTCTTGCTCTAAACCAGAGTGTGATCCATGGATGAAAACTATGCTGTGTGTTTCACTTCAGAAATGGAGTTAAATCCCAGGCTCTGTGTCTTCCTTCAAGCAAGACTTCGTTTCAGGTAATGGCAGTCACTTTTCAGCTCAAAGGAACTACGTCGTTCACAAAGCTCACACGTTTCTCATCTTAACTGACAAGCATTGGATGTTACAGGACCAGTGCTTTGTATCCGTTTCAGAAGCAGAGTTGGACTAGACATGGTCTGTATGTGTAGGAAACACCGTTCTTTTGTTCTCAGCACACTCACGTTTCTTGCTGTCTTAGAGACTCTAGAAAGCAGGAGCGTGCTTGTTGTTCTAAAGCAGAGTGTGATCAATGGATGAGAACTCTTCTGTGTGTTTCACTTCAAAAAAGGAGTTAAATCCCAAGCTCTGAGTCTTCCTACAAGGAAGACTTCGTTTCAGGTAAGGGCAGTTACTTTACATCTCAAACGAAATACGTCGTTCACGAAGCTCACACGATTCCATCTTAACTGACAAGCATTGGATGTTAGAGGACCTGTGGTTTGTTTCAGTATCAGAAGCAGAGTTGAACTAGATATGTTCCGTATGTGTATGAAACACCGTTCTTTTATCTGAACACACTCAGATTTATTGCTGTTTAGAGACGCTAGAAAGCAAGAGCGTGCTTATCGCTCTAAAGCAGAGTGTGATCCATGGATGAGAACTATGCTGTGTGTTTCACTTCAGAAATGGAGTTAAATCCCAGGCTCTGTGTCTTCCTACAAGCAAGACTTCGTATCAGGTAAGGGCAGTCACTTTGCAGCTCAAACGAACTATGTCACTCACGAAGCTCACACGTTTCTCATCTTAACTGAAAAGCATTGGATGTTACAGGACCAGTGCTTTGTATCAGTTTCAGAAGCAGAGTCGGACTACATATGGTCTGTATGTGTACGATACATCGTTATTTTGTTCTCAGCACACTCACGTTTCATGCTGTCTTAGAGCCTCTAGAAAGCAAGAGCGTGCTTCTTGCTCTAAAGCAGAGTGTGGTCTTTGGATGAGAACTCTGCTCTGTGTTTTACTTCAGAAATGGAGTTAAATCCCAGGCTCTGAGTCTTCCTACAAAAAAAGACTTCGTTTCAGGTTAGGGCAGTTACTTTACATCTCAAACGAACTACTTCGTTCACGAAGCTCACACGATTCTCATCTTAACTGACAAGCATTGGATGTTAGAGGACCTGTGGTTTGTTTCAGTTTCAGAAGCAGAGTTTAACTAGATATGGTCCGTATGTGTAGGAAACATCGTTCTTTTGTTCTCAGCACACTCACGTTTCATGCTGTCTTAGAGCCTCTAGAAAGCAAGAGCGTGCTTCTTCTTCTAAAGCAGAGTGCGGTCAATTGATGAGAACTCTGCTGTGTGTTTCCCTTCAGAAATGGAGTTAAATCCCAGTCTCTGAGTCTTCCTAAAGCAAGAATTCTTTTCAGGTAAGGGCAGTTTCTTTACAGCTCAAATGAACTACATCGTTCACGAAGCTCACACGTTTCTCATCTTAAATGACAAGCATTGGATGTTAGAGGACCTGTGATTTGTTTCAGATTCAGAAGCAGTGTTGAACTAGATATCGTCCGTATGTGTAGGAAACACCGTTCTTTTGTTCTCAGGACACTCACGTTTCCTGCTGACTTAGTGACTCTAGAAAGCAAGAGCGTGCGTCTTGCTCTAAAGTAGAGTGTGATCAGTGGATGAGAACTCTGCTGTGTGTTTCACTTCAGAAAAGGAGTTAAATCCCAGGCTCTGAGTCTTTCTAAAAGCAAGAATTCTTTTCAGGTAAGGGCAGTTTCTTTACAGCTCAAACGAACTACATCGTTCACGAAGCTTACGCGTTTCTCATCTTAACTGACAAGCATTAGATGTTAGAGGACCTGTGGTTTGTTTCAGTTTCAGAAGCAGAGTTGAACTAGATATGGTCCGTATGTGTAGGAAACACCATTCTCTTGTTCTGAGCACACTCAGATTTCCTGCTGTATTAGAGACGCTAGATAGCAAGAGCGTGCTTCTCGCTCTAAAGCAGAGTGTGATCCATGGATGAAAACTATGCTGTGTGTTTCACTTCAGAAATGGAGTTAAATCCCAGGCTCTGTTTCTTCCTACAAGCAAGACTTCGTTTCAGGTAAGGGCAGTCACTTTTCAGCTCAAACGAACTATGTCACTCACGAAGCTCACACGTTTCTCATCTTAAATGACAAACATTGGATGTTAGAGGACCAGTGCTTTGTATCAGTTTCAAAAGCAGAGTTGGACCACATATGGTCCTTATGTGTAGGAAACACCGTTGTTTTGTTCTCAGCACACTCACGTTTCCTGCTGTCTTAGAGACTCTAGAAAGCAAGAGCGTGCTTCTTGCTCTAAAGCAGAGTGTGATCCATGGATGAGAACTATGCTGTGTGTTTCCCTTCAAAAATGGAGATAAATCCCAGGCTCTGTATCTTCCTACAAGCAAGACTTCGTTTCAGGTAAGGGCAGTCACTTTTCAGCTCAAACGAACTACGACATTCACGAAGCTCACACGATTCCATCTTAACTGACAAGCATTGGATGTTAGAGGACCTGTGGTTTGTTTCAGTATCAGAAGCAGAGTTGAACTAGATATGTTCCGTATGTGTATGAAACACCGTTCTTTTATCTGAGCACACTCAGATTTCCTGCTGTATTAGAGACGCTAGAAAGCAAGAGCGTGCTTCTCGCTCTAAAGCAGAGTGTGATCCATGGATGAGAACTATGCTGTGTGTTTCACTTCAGAAATGGAGTTAAATCCCAGGCTCTGTGTCTTCCTACAAGCAATACTTCGTTTCAGGTAAGGGCAGTCACTTTTCAGCTCAAACGAACTACATCGTTCACGAAGCTCACACTTTTCTCATCTTAAATGACAAACATTGGATGTTAGAGGACCACTGCTTTGTATCAGTTTCGAAAGCAGAGTTGGACTACATATGGTCCTTATGTGTAGGAAACACCGTTCTTTTGTTCTCAGCACACTCACGTTTCCTGCTGTCTTAGAGACTCTAGAAAGCAAGAGCATGATTCTTGTTCTAAAGCAGAGTGTGATCAATGGATGAGAACTCTGCTGTGTGTTTCCCTTCAGAAATGGAGTTAAATCCCAAGCTCTGAGTCTTCCTACAAGGAAGACTTCGTTTCAGGTTAGGGCAGTTACTTTACATCTCAAACGAACTACGTCGTTCACGAAGCTCACACGATTCTCATCTTAACTGAGAAGCATTGGATGTTAGAGGACCAGTGCTTTGTAACAGTTTCAGAAGCAGAGTTGGACTAGATATGGTCCGTATGTGCAGGAAACACCGTTCTTTTGTTCTCAGCACAATCACCTTTCCTGCTGTCTTAGAGATTTTAGAAATCAAGAGCATGCTTCTCGCTCTAAAGCAGAGTGGGATCAATGGATGAGAACACTGCTGGGTGTTTCACTTCAGAAATGGAGTTAAATCCCAGGCTCTGAGTCTTCCTACAAGCAAGACTTCGTTTCAGGTAAGGGCAGTTTCTTTACAGTTCAAACGAACTACATCGTTCACGAAGCTCACACTTTTCTCATCTTAACTGATAAGCATTGGATGTTAGAGGACCTGTGGTTTGTTTCAGTTTCAGAAGCAGAGTTGAACTAGATATGGTCCGTATGTGTAGGAAACACCGTTCTCTTCTTCTGAGCACACTCAGATTTCCTGCTGTATTAGAGAAGCTAGAAAGCAAGAGCATGCTTCTTGCTCTAAACCAGAGTGTGATCCATGGATGAAAACTATGCTGTGTGTTTCACTTCAGAAATGGAGTTAAATCCCAGGCTCTGTGTCTTCCTTCAAGCAAGACTTTGTTTCAGGTAAGGGCAGTCACTTTTCAGCTCAAAGGAACTACGTCGTTCACAAAGCTCACACGTTTCTCATCTTAACTGACAAGCATTGGATGTTAGAGGACCAGTGCTTTGTATCCGTTTCAGAAGCAGAGTTGGACTAGACATGGTCTGTATGTGTAGGAAACACCGTTCTTTTGTTCTCAGCACACTCACGTTTCTTGCTGTCTTAGAGACTCTAGAAAGCAGGAGCGTGCTTGTTGTTCTAAAGCAGAGTGTGATCAATGGATGAGAACTCTTCTGTGTGTTTCACTTCAAAAAAGGAGTTAAATCCCAAGCTCTGAGTCTTCCTACAAGGAAGACTTCGTTTCAGGTAAGGGCAGTTACTTTACATCTCAAACGAAATACGTCGTTCACGAAGCTCACACGATTCCATCTTAACTGACAAGCATTGGATGTTAGAGGACCTGTGGTTTGTTTCAGTATCAGAAGCAGAGTTGAACTAGATATGTTCCGTATGTGTATGAAACACCGTTCTTTTATCTGAACACACTCAGATTTATTGCTGTTTAGAGACGCTAGAAAGCAAGAGCGTGCTTATCGCTCTAAAGCAGAGTGTGATCCATGGATGAGAACTATGCTGTGTGTTTCACTTCAGAAATGGAGTTAAATCCCAGGCTCTGTGTCTTCCTACAAGCAAGACTTCGTATCAGGTAAGGGCAGTCACTTTGCAGCTCAAACGAACTATGTCACTCACGAAGCTCACACGTTTCTCATCTTAACTGAAAAGCATTGGATGTTACAGGACCAGTGCTTTGTATCAGTTTCAGAAGCAGAGTCGGACTACATATGGTCTGTATGTGTACGATACATCGTTATTTTGTTCTCAGCACACTCACGTTTCATGCTGTCTTAGAGCCTCTAGAAAGCAAGAGCGTGCTTCTTGCTCTAAAGCAGAGTGTGGTCTTTGGATGAGAACTCTGCTCTGTGTTTTACTTCAGAAATGGAGTTAAATCCCAGGCTCTGAGTCTTCCTACAAAAAAGACTTCGTTTCAGGTTAGGGCAGTTACTTTACATCTCAAACGAACTACTTCATTCATGAAGCTCACACGATTCTCATCTTAACTGACAAGCATTGGATGTTAGAGGACCTGTGGTTTGTTTCAGTTTCAGAAGCAGAGTTTAACTAGATATGGTCCGTATGTGTAGGAAACATCGTTCTTTTGTTCTCAGCACACTCACGTTTCATGCTGTCTTAGAGCCTCTAGAAAGCAAGAGCGTGCTTCTTCTTCTAAAGCAGAGTGCGGTCAATGGATGAGAACTCTGCTGTGTGTTTCCCTTCAGAAATGGAGTTAAATCCCAGGCTCTGAGTCTTCCTAAAGCAAGAATTCTTTTCAGGTAAGGGCAGTTTCTTTACAGCTCAAATGAACTACATCGTTCACGAAGCTCACACGTTTCTCATCTTAAATGACAAGCATTGGATGTTAGAGGACCTGTGATTTGTTTCAGATTCAGAAGCAGTGTTGAACTAGATATCGTCCGTATGTGTAGGAAACACCGTTCTTTTGTTCTCAGGACACTCACGTTTCCTGCTGACTTAGTGACTCTAGAAAGCAAGAGCGTGCGTCTTGCTCTAAAGTAGAGTGTGATCAGTGGATGAGAACTCTGCTGTGTGTTTCACTTCAGAAAAGGAGTTAAATCCCAGGCTCTGAGTCTTTCTAAAAGCAAGAATTCTTTTCAGGTAAGGGCAGTTTCTTTACAGCTCAAACGAACTACATCGTTCACGAAGCTTACGCGTTTCTCATCTTAACTGACAAGCATTAGATGTTAGAGGACCTGTGGTTTGTTTCAGTTTCAGAAGCAGAGTTGAACTAGATATGGTCCGTATGTGTAGGAAACACCATTCTCTTGTTCTGAGCACACTCAGATTTCCTGCTGTATTAGAGACGCTAGATAGCAAGAGCGTGCTTCTCGCTCTAAAGCAGAGTGTGATCCATGGATGAAAACTATGCTGTGTGTTTCACTTCAGAAATGGAGTTAAATCCCAGGCTCTGTTTCTTCCTACAAGCAAGACTTCGTTTCAGGTAAGGGCAGTCACTTTTCAGCTCAAACGAACTATGTCACTCACGAAGCTCACACGTTTCTCATCTTAAATGACAAACATTGGATGTTAGAGGACCAGTGCTTTGTATCAGTTTCAAAAGCAGAGTTGGACCACATATGGTCCTTATGTGTAGGAAACACCGTTGTTTTGTTCTCAGCACACTCACGTTTCCTGCTGTCTTAGAGACTCTAGAAAGCAAGAGCGTGCTTCTTGCTCTAAAGCAGAGTGTGATCCATGGATGAGAACTATGCTGTGTGTTTCCCTTCAAAAATGGAGATAAATCCCAGGCTCTGTATCTTCCTACAAGCAAGACTTCGTTTCAGGTAAGGGCAGTCACTTTTCAGCTCAAACGAACTACGACATTCACGAAGCTCACACGATTCCATCTTAACTGACAAGCATTGGATGTTAGAGGACCTGTGGTTTGTTTCAGTATCAGAAGCAGAGTTGAACTAGATATGTTCCGTATGTGTATGAAACACCGTTCTTTTATCTGAGCACACTCAGATTTCCTGCTGTATTAGAGACGCTAGAAAGCAAGAGCGTGCTTCTCGCTCTAAAGCAGAGTGTGATCCATGGATGAGAACTATGCTGTGTGATTCACTTCAGAAATGTAGTTAAATCCCTGGCTCTATGTCTTCCTACAAGCAAGACTTCCTTTCAGGTAAGGGCAGTTTCTTTACAGTTCAAACGAACTACATCGTTCACGAAACTCACATATTTATCATCTTAACTGACAAGCATGGGATGTTAGAGGACCAGTGCTTTGTATCAGTTTCAGAAGCAGAGTTGGACTACATATGGTCCGTATGTGTAGGAAACATCGTTCTTTTCTTCTCAGCACACTCATGTTTCATGCTGCCCTAGAGCCTCTAGAAAGCAAGAGCGTGCTTCTTGCTCTAAAGCAGAGTGTGATCCATGGATGAGAACTATGCTGTGTGTTTCCCTTCAAAAATGGAGATAAATCCCAGGCTCTGTATCTTCCTACAAGCAAGACTTCGTTTCAGGTAAGGGCAGTCACTTTTCAGCTAAAACGAACTACGACATTCACGAAGCTCACACGATTCCATCTTAATTGACAAGCATTGGATGTTAGAGGACCTGTGGTTTGTTTCAGTATCAGAAGCAGAGTTGAACTAGATATGTTCCGTATGTGTATGAAACACCGTTCTTTTATCTGAGCACACTCAGATTTCCTGCTGTATTAGAGACGCTAGAAAGCAAGAGCGTGCTTCTCGCTCTAAAGCAGAGTGTGATCCATGGATGAGAACTATGCTGTGTGTTTCACTTCAGAAATGGAGTTAAATCCCAGGCTCTGTGTCTTCCTACAAGCAATACTTCGTTTCAGGTAAGGGCAGTCACTTTTCAGCTCAAACGAACTACATCGTTCACGAAGCTCACACTTTTCTCATCTTAAATGACAAACATTGGATGTTAGAGGACCACTGCTTTGTATCAGTTTCGAAAGCAGAGTTGGACTACATATGGTCCTTATGTGTAGGAAACACCGTTCTTTTGTTCTCAGCACACTCACGTTTCCTGCTGTCTTAGAGACTCTAGAAAGCAAGAGCATGATTCTTGTTCTAAAGCAGAGTGTGATCAATGGATGAGAACTCTGCTGTGTGTTTCCCTTCAGAAATGGAGTTAAATCCCAAGCTCTGAGTCTTCCTACAAGGAAGACTTCGTTTCAGGTTAGGGCAGTTACTTTACATCTCAAACGAACTACGTCGTTCACGAAGCTCACACGATTCTCATCTTAACTGAGAAGCATTGGATGTTAGAGGACCAGTGCTTTGTAACAGTTTCAGAAGCAGAGTTGGACTAGATATGGTCCGTATGTGCAGGAAACACCGTTCTTTTGTTCTCAGCACAATCACCTTTCCTGCTGTCTTAGAGATTTTAGAAATCAAGAGCATGGTTCTCGCTCTAAAGCAGAGTGTGATCAATGGATGAGAACACTGCTGGGTGTTTCACTTCAGAAATGGAGTTAAATCCCAGGCTCTGAGTCTTCCTACAAGCAAGACTTCGTTTCAGGTAAGGGCAGTTTCTTTACAGCTCAAACGAACAACATTGTTTACAAATTTCACACGTTTCTCATCTTAACTAACAAGCATTGGATGTTAGAGAACCTGTGGTTTGTTTCAGTTTCAGAAGCAGAGTTGAACTAGATATGGTTCGTATGTGTAGCAAACACCATTCTCTTGTTCTGAGCACACTCAGATTTCCTGCTGTTTTAGAGACGCTAGAAAGCAAGAGCGTGCTTCTCGCTCTAAAGCAGAGTGTGATCCATGGATGAGAACTATGCTGTTTGTTTCACTTCAGAAATGGAGTTAAATCCCAGGCTCTGTGTCTTCCTACAAGCAAGACTTCGTTTCAGGTAAGGGCAGTCACTTTTCAGCTAAAACGAACTACCTCATTCACGAAGCTCACACGATTCTCATCTTAACTGACAAGCATTGGATGTTAGAGGACCAGTGCTTTGTATCAGTTTCAGAAGCAGAGTTGGACTAGATATGGTCCGTATGTGTAGGAAACACCGTTCTTTTGTTCTCAGCACACTCACGTTTCCTGCTGTCTTAGAGACTCTAGAAAGCAAGAGCATGCTTCTTGTTCTAAAGAAGAGTGTGATCAATGGATGAGAACTCTGCTGTGTGTTTCACTTCAGAAATGTAGTTAAATCCCAGGCTCTGTTTCCTCCTACAAGCAAGACTTCCTTTCAGGTAAGGGCAGTTTCTTTACAGTTCAAACGAACTACATCGTTCACGAAACTCACATGTTTCTCATCTTAACTGATAAGCATTGGATGTTAGAGGACCAGTGCTTTGTATCAGTTTCAGAAGCAGAGTTGTACTAGACATGGTCTGTATGTGTAGGAAATACCATTCTCTTGTTCTGAGCACACTCAGATTTCCTGCTGTATTAGAGACGCTAGAAAGCAAGAGCGTGCTTCTCGCTCTAAAGCAGAGTGTGATCCATGGATGAGAACTATGCTGTGTGTTTCACTTCAGAAATGGAGTTAAATCCCAGGCTCTGTGTCTTCCTACAAGCAAGACTTCATTTCAGGTAAGGGCAGTCACTTTTCAGCTCAAACGAACTACATCGTTCACGAAGCTCACACGTTTCTCATCTTAACTGACAAGCATTGGATGTTAGAGGACCTGTGGTTTGTTTCAGTTTCAGAAGCAGAGTTGAACTAGATATGGTCCGTATGTGTAGGAAACACCGTTCTCTTCTTCTGAGCACACTCAGATTTCCTGCTGTATTAGAGAAGATAGAAAGCAAGTGCGTGTTCTCGCTCTAAAGCAGAGTGTAATCCATGGATGAGAACTATGCTGTTTGTTTCCCTTCAGAAATGGAGTTAAATACCAGGCTCTGTGTCTTCCTACAAGCAACACTTCGTTTCAGGTAATGGCAGTCACTTCTCAGCTCAAACGAACTACATCGTTCATGAAGCTCACACGTTTCTCATCTTAAATGACAAGCATTGGATGTTAGAGGACCAGTGCTTTGTATCAGTTTCAGAAGCAGAGTTGGACTACATATGGTCTGTATGTGTACGATACATTGTTCTTTTGTTCTCAGCACACTCACGTTTCATGCTGTCTTAGAGCCTCTAGAAAGCAAGAGCGTGCTTCTTGCTCTAAAGCAGAGTGTGGTCAATGGATGAGAACTCTGCTGTGTGTTTTACTTCAGAAATGGAGTTAAATCCCAGGCTCTGAGTCTTCCTACAAAAAATACTTCGTTTCAGGTAAGGGCAGTTTCTTTACAGCTCAAATGAACTACATCGTTCACGAAGCTCACACGTTTCTCATCTTAAATGACAAGCATTGGATGTTAGAGGACCTGTGATTTGTTTCAGATTCAGAAGCAGTGTTGAACTAGATATGGTCCGTATGTGTAGGAAACACCGTTCTTTTGTTCTCAGGACACTCACGTTTCCTGCTGACTTAGTGACTCTAGAAAGCAAGAGTGTGCGTCTTGCTCTAAAGTAGAGTGTGATCAGTGGATGAGAACTCTGCTGTGTGTTTCACTTCAGAAATGGAGTTAAATCCCAAGCTCTGAGTCTTCCTACAAGGAAGACTTCGTTTCAGGTTAGGGCAGTTACTTTACATCTCAAACGAACTACGTCGTTCACGAAGCTCACACGATTCTCATCTTAACTGAGAAGCATTGGATGTTAGAGGACCAGTGCTTTGTAACAGTTTCAGAAGCAGAGTTGGACTAGATATGGTCCGTATGTGCAGGAAACACCGTTCTTTTGTTCTCAGCACAATCACCTTTCCTGCTGTCTTAGAGATTTTAGAAATCAAGAGCATGCTTCTCGCTCTAAAGCAGAGTGTGATCAATGGATGAGAACACTGCTGGGTGTTTCACTTCAGAAATGGAGTTAAATCCCAGGCTCTGAGTCTTCCTACAAGCAAGACTTCGTTTCAGGTAAGGGCAGTTTCTTTACAGCTCAAACGAACAACATTGTTTACAAATTTCACACGTTTCTCATCTTAACTAACAAGCATTGGATGTTAGAGAACCTGTGGTTTGTTTCAGTTTCAGAAGCAGAGTTGAACTAGATATGGTTCGTATGTGTAGCAAACACCATTCTCTTGTTCTGAGCACACTCAGATTTCCTGCTGTTTTAGAGACGCTAGAAAGCAAGAGCGTGCTTCTCGCTCTAAAGCAGAGTGTGATCCATGGATGAGAACTATGCTGTTTGTTTCACTTCAGAAATGGAGTTAAATCCCAGGCTCTGTGTCTTCCTACAAGCAAGACTTCGTTTCAGGTAAGGGCAGTCACTTTTCAGCTAAAACGAACTACCTCATTCACGAAGCTCACACGATTCTCATCTTAACTGACAAGCATTGGATGTTAGAGGACCAGTGCTTTGTATCAGTTTCGAAAGCAGAGTTGGACTACATATGGTCCGTATGTGTAGGAAACACCGTTCTTTTGTTCTCAGCACACTCACGTTTCCTGCTGTCTTAGAGACTCTAGAAAGCAAGAGCATGCTTCTTGTTCTAAAGAAGAGTGTGATCAATGGATGAGAACTCTGCTGTGTGTTTCCCTTCAGAAATGGAGTTAAATCCCAAGCTCTGAGTCTTCCTACAAGGAAGACTTCGTTTCAGGTTAGGGCAGTTACTTTACATCTCAAACGAACTACGTCGTTCACGAAGCTCACACGATTCTCATCTTAACTGAGAAGCATTGGATGTTAGAGGACCAGTGCTTTGTAACAGTTTCAGAAGCAGAGTTGGACTAGATATGGTCCGTATGTGCAGGAAACACCATTCTTTTGTTCTCAGCACAATCACCTTTCCTGCTGTCTTAGAGATTTTAGAAATCAAGAGCATGCTTCTCGCTCTAAAGCAGAGTGTGATCAATGGATGAGAACACTGCTGGGTGTTTCACTTCAGAAATGGAGTTAAATCCCAGGCTCTGAGTCTTCCTACAAGCAAGACTTCGTTTCAGGTAAGGGCAGTTTCTTTACAGCTCAAACGAACAACATTGTTTACAAATTTCACACGTTTCTCATCTTAACTAACAAGCATTGGATGTTAGAGAACCTGTGGTTTGTTTCAGTTTCAGAAGCAGAGTTGAACTAGATATGGTTCGTATGTGTAGCAAACACCATTCTCTTGTTCTGAGCACACTCAGATTTCCTGCTGTTTTAGAGACGCTAGAAAGCAAGAGCGTGCTTCTCGCTCTAAAGCAGAGTGTGATCCATGGATGAGAACTATGCTGTTTGTTTCACTTCAGAAATGGAATTAAATCCCAGGCTCTGTGTCTTCCTACAAGCAAGACTTCGTTTCAGGTAAGGGCAGTCACTTTTCAGCTAAAACGAACTACCTCATTCACGAAGCTCACACGATTCTCATCTTAACTGACAAGCATTGGATGTTAGAGGACCAGTGCTTTGTATCAGTTTCAGAAGCAGAGTTGGACTAGATATGGTCCGTATGTGTAGGAAACACCGTTCTTTTGTTCTCAGCACACTCACGTTTCCTGCTGTCTTAGAGACTCTAGAAAGCAAGAGCATGCTTCTTGTTCTAAAGAAGAGTGTGATCAATGGATGAGAACTCTGCTGTGTGTTTCACTTCAGAAATGTAGTTAAATCCCAGGCTCTGTTTCCTCCTACAAGCAAGACTTCCTTTCAGGTAAGGGCAGCTTCTTTACAGTTCAAACGAACTACATCGTTCACGAAACTCACATGTTTCTCATCTTAACTGATAAGCATTGGATGTTAGAGGACCAGTGCTTTGTATCAGTTTCAGAAGCAGAGTTGTACTAGACATGGTCTGTATGTGTAGGAAATACCATTCTCTTGTTCTGAGCACACTCAGATTTCCTGCTGTATTAGAGACGCTAGAAAGCAAGAGCGTGCTTCTCGCTCTAAAGCAGAGTGTGATCCATGGATGAAAACTATGCTGTGTGTTTCACTTCAGAAATGGAGTTAAATCCCAGGCTCTGTTTCTTCCTACAAGCAAGACTTCGTTTCAGGTAAGGGCAGTCACTTTTCAGCTCAAACGAACTATGTCACTCACGAAGCTCACACGTTTCTCATCTTAAATGACAAACATTGGATGTTAGAGGACCAGTGCTTTGTATCAGTTTCAAAAGCAGAGTTGGACCACATATGGTCCTTATGTGTAGGAAACACCGTTGTTTTGTTCTCAGCACACTCACGTTTCCTGCTGTCTTAGAGACTCTAGAAAGCAAGAGCATGATTCTTGTTCTAAAGAAGAGTGTGATCAATGGATGAGAACTCTGCTGTGTGTTTCCCTTCAGAAATGGAGTTAAATCCCAGGCTCTGAGTCGTCCTAAAGCAAGAATTCTTTTCAGGTAAGGGCAGTTTCTTTACATCTCAAACGAACTACATCGTTCATGAAGCTCACACGTTTCTCATCTTAAATGACAAGGATTGGATGTTAGAGGACCTGTGATTTGTTTCAGTTTCAGAAGCAGTGTTGAACTAGATATGGTCCGTATGTGTATGAAACACCGTTCTTTTATCTGAGCCCACTCAGATTTCCTGCTGTATTAGAGACGCTAGAAAGCAAGAGCGTGCTTCTCGCTCTAAAGCAGAGTGTGATCCATGGATGAGAACTATGCTGTGTGTTTCACTTCAGAAATGGAGTTAAATCCCAGGCTCTGTGTCTTCCTACAAGCAATACTTCGTTTCAGGTAAGGGCAGTCACTTTTCAGCTCAAACGAACTACATCGTTCACGAAGCTCACACTTTTCTCATCTTAAATGACAAACATTGGATGTTAGAGGACCACTGCTTTGTATCAGTTTCGAAAGCAGAGTTGGACTACATATGGTCCTTATGTGTAGGAAACACCGTTCTTTTGTTCTCAGCACACTCACGTTTCCTGCTGTCTTAGAGACTCTAGAAAGCAAGAGCACGATTCTTGTTCTAAAGCAGAGTGTGATCAATGGATGAGAACTCTGCTGTGTGTTTCCCTTCAGAAATGGAGTTAAATCCCAAGCTCTGAGTCTTCCTACAAGGAAGACTTCGTTTCAGGTTAGGGCAGTTACTTTACATCTCAAACGAACTACGTCGTTCACGAAGCTCACACGATTCTCATCTTAACTGAGAAGCATTGGATGTTAGAGGACCAGTGCTTTGTAACAGTTTCAGAAGCAGAGTTGGACTAGATATGGTCCGTATGTGCAGGAAACACCGTTCTTTTGTTCTCAGCACAATCACCTTTCCTGCTGTCTTAGAGATTTTAGAAATCAAGAGCATGCTTCTTGCTCTAAAGCAGAGTGTGATCAATGGATGAGAACACTGCTGGGTGTTTCACTTCAGAAATGGAGTTAAATCCCAGGCTCTGAGTCTTCCTACAAGCAAGACTTCGTTTCAGGTAAGGGCAGTTTCTTTACAGCTCAAACGAACAACATTGTTTACAAATTTCACACGTTTCTCATCTTAACTAACAAGCATTGGATGTTAGAGAACCTGTGGTTTGTTTCAGTTTCAGAAGCAGAGTTGAACTAGATATGGTTCGTATGTGTAGCAAACACCATTCTCTTGTTCTGAGCACACTCAGATTTCCTGCTGTTTTAGAGACGCTAGAAAGCAAGAGCGTGCTTCTCGCTCTAAAGCAGAGTGTGATCCATGGATGAGAACTATGCTGTTTGTTTCACTTCAGAAATGGAGTTAAATCCCAGGCTCTCTGTCTTCCTACAAGCAAGACTTCGTTTCAGGTAAGGGCAGTCACTTTTCAGCTCAAACGAACTACCTCATTCACGAAGCTCACACGATTCTCATCTTAACTGACAAGCATTGGATGTTAGAGGACCAGTGCTTTGTATCAGTTTCAGAAGCAGAGTTGGACTAGATATGGTCCGTATGTGTAGGAAACACCGTTCTTTTGTTCTCAGCACACTCACGTTTCTTGCTGTCTTAGAGACTCTAGAAAGCAAGAGCATGCTTCTTGTTCTAAAGAAGAGTGTGATCAATGGATGAGAACTCTGCTGTGTGTTTCACTTCAGAAATGAAGTTAAATCCCAGGCTCTGAGTCGTCCTAAAGCAAGAATTCTTTTCAGTTAAGGGCAGTTTCTTTACATCTCAAACGAACTACATCGTTCACGAAGCTCACACGTTTCTCATCTTAAATGACAAGCATTAGATGTTAGAGGACCTGTGATTTGTTTCAGTTTCAGAAGCAGTGTTGAACTAGATATGGTCCGTATGTGTAGGAAACACAATTCTCTTGTTCTGAGCACACTCAGATTTCCTGCTGTATTAGAGACGCTAGAAAGCAAGAGCATGCTTCTTGCTCTAAACCAGAGTGTGATCCATGGATGAGAACTATGCTGTGTGTTTCACTTCAGAAATGGAGTTAAATCCCAGGCTCTGTGTCTTCCTTCAAGCAAGACTTCGTTTCAGGTAAGGGCAGTCACTTTTCAGCTCAAAGGAACTACGTCGTTCACAAAGCTCACACGTTTCTCATCTTAACTGACAAGCATTGGATGTTACAGGACCAGTGCTTTGTATCCGTTTCAGAAGCAGAGTTGGACTAGACATGGTCTGTATGTGTAGGAAACACCGTTCTTTTGTTCTCAGCACACTCACGTTTCCTGCTGTCTTAGAGACTCTAGAAAGCAGGAGCGTGCTTGTTGTTCTAAAGCAGAGTGTGATCAATGGATGAGAACTCTTCTGTGTGTTTCACTTCAAAAAAGGAGTTAAATCCCAAGCTCTGAGTCTTCCTACAAGGAAGACTTCGTTTCCGGAAAGGGCAGTTACTTTACATCTCAAACGAAATACGTCGTTCACGAAGCTCACACGATTCCATCTTAACTGACAAGCATTGGATGTTAGAGGACCTGTGGTTTGTTTCAGTATCAGAAGCAGAGTTGAACTAGATATGTTCCGTATGTGTATGAAACACCGTTCTTTTATCTGAACACACTCAGATTTCCTGCTGTTTAGAGACGCTAGAAAGCAAGAGCGTGCTTATCGCTCTAAAGCAGAGTGTGATCCATGGATGAGAACTATGCTGTGTGTTTCACTTCAGAAATGGAGTTAAATCCCAGGCTCTGTGTCTTCCTACAAGCAAGACTTCGTATCAGGTAAGGGCAGTCACTTTGCAGCTCAAACGAACTATGTCACTCACGAAGCTCACACGTTTCTCATCTTAACTGAAAAGCATTGGATGTTACAGGACCAGTGCTTTGTATCAGTTTCAGAAGCAGAGTTGGACTACATATGGTCTGTATGTGTACGATACATCGTTATTTTGTTCTCAGCACACTCACGTTTCCTGCTGTCTTAGAGCCTCTAGAAAGCAAGAGCGTGCTTCTTGCTCTAAAGCAGAGTGTGGTCAATGGATGAGAACTCTGCTCTATGTTTTACTTCAGAAATGGAGTTAAATCCCAGGCTCTGAGTCTTCCTACAAAAAAGACTTCGTATCAGGTTAGGGCAGTTACTTTACATCTCAAACGAACTACTTCGTTCACGAAGCTCACACGATTCTCATCTTAACTGACAAGCATTGGATGTTAGAGGACCTGTGGTTTGTTTCAGTTTCAGAAGCAGAGTTTAACTAGATATGGTCCGTATGTGTAGGAAACATCGTTCTTTTGTTCTCAGCACACTCACGTTTCATGCTGTCTTAGAGCCTCTAGAAAGCAAGAGCGTGCTTCTTCTTCTAAAGCAGAGTGCGGTCAATGGAGGAGAACTCTGCTGTGTGTTTCCCTTCAGAAATGGAGTTAAATCCCAGGCTCTGAGTCTTCCTAAAGCAAGAATTCTTTTCAGGTAAGGGCAGTTTCTTTACAGGTCAAACGAACTACATTGTTAACGAAGCTCACACGTTTCTCATCTTAAATGACAAGCATTGGATGTTAGAGGACCTGTGATTCCTTTCAGTTTCAGAAGCAGTGTTGAACTAGATATGGTCCATATGTGTAGGAAACACCGTTCTTTGTTCTCAGCACACTCACGTTTCATGCTGTCATAGATCCTCTAGAAAGCAAGAGGGTGCTTCTTGCTCTAAAGTAGAGTGTGATCAGTGGATGAGAACTCTGCTGTGTGTTTCACTTCAGAAATGGAGTTAAATCCCAGGCTCTGAGTCATCCTAAAAACAAGACTTCTTTTCAGGTAAGGGCAGTTCCTTTACAGCTCAAATGAACTACATCGTTCACGAAGCTCACACGTTTCTCATCTTAAATGACAAGCATTGGATGTTAGAGGACCTGTGATTTGTTTCAGATTCAAAAGCAGTGTTGAACTAGATATGGTCCGTATGTGTAGGAAACACCATTCTCTTGTTCTGAGCACACTCAGATTTCCTGCTGTATTAGAGACGCTAGAAAGCAAGAGCGTGCTTCTCGGTCTAAACCAGAGTGTGATCCATGGATGAGAACTATGCTGTGTGTTTCACTTCAGAAATGGAGTTAAATCCCAGGCTCTGTGTCTTCCTTCAAGCAAGACTTCGTTTCAGGTAAGGGCAGTCACTTTTCAGCTCAAACGAACTACGTCGTTCACAAAGCTCACACGTTTCTCATCTTAACTGACAAGCATTGGATGTTACAGGACCAGTGCTTTGTATCAGTTTCAGAAGCAGAGTTGGACTAGACATGGTCTGTATGTGTAGGAAACACCGTTCTTTTGTTCTCAGCACACTCACGTTTCCTGCTGTCTTAGAGACTCTAGAAAGCAAGAGCGTGCTTCTTCTTCTAAAGCAGAGTGTGGTCAATGGATGAGAACTATGCTGTGTGTTTCAATTCAGAAATGGAGTTAAATCCCAGGCTCTGTGTCTTCCTACAAGCAATACTTCGTTTCAGGTAAGGGCAGTCACTTTTCAGCTCAAACGAACTACATCGTTCACGAAGCTCACACTTTTCTCATCTTAAATGACAAACATTGGATGTTAGAGGACCACTGCTTTGTATCAGTTTCAAAAGCAGAGTTGGACTACATATGGTCCTTATGTGTAGGAAACACCGTTCTTTTGTTCTCAGCACACTCACGTTTCCTGCTGTCTTAGAGACTCTAGAAAGCAAGAGCATGCTTCTTGTTCTAAAGAAGAGTGTGATCAATGGATGAGAACTCTGCTGTGTGTTTCACTTCAGAAATGTAGTTAAATCCCAGGCTCTGTTTCCTCCTACAAGCAAGACTTCCTTTCAGGTAAGGGCAGTTTCTTTACAGTTCAAACGAACTACATCGTTCACGAAGCTCACACTTTTCTCATCTTAACTGATAAGCATTGGATGTTAGAGGACCTGTGGTTTGTTTCAGTTTCAGAAGCAGAGTTGAACTAGATATGGTCCGTATGTGTAGGAAACACCGTTCTCTTCTTCTGAGCACACTCAGATTTCCTGCTGTATTAGAGAAGCTAGAAAGCAAGAGCATGCTTCTTGCTCTAAACCAGAGTGTGATCCATGGATGAAAACTATGCTGTGTGTTTCACTTCAGAAATGGAGTTAAATCCCAGGCTCTGTGTCTTCCTTCAAGCAAGACTTCGTTTCAGGTAATGGCAGTCACTTTTCAGCTCAAAGGAACTACGTCGTTCACAAAGCTCACACGTTTCTCATCTTAACTGACAAGCATTGGATGTTACAGGACCAGTGCTTTGTATCCGTTTCAGAAGCAGAGTTGGACTAGACATGGTCTGTATGTGTAGGAAACACCGTTCTTTTGTTCTCAGCACACTCACGTTTCTTGCTGTCTTAGAGACTCTAGAAAGCAGGAGCGTGCTTGTTGTTCTAAAGCAGAGTGTGATCAATGGATGAGAACTCTTCTGTGTGTTTCACTTCAAAAAAGGAGTTAAATCCCAAGCTCTGAGTCTTCCTACAAGGAAGACTTCGTTTCAGGTAAGGGCAGTTACTTTACATCTCAAACGAAATACGTCGTTCACGAAGCTCACACGATTCCATCTTAACTGACAAGCATTGGATGTTAGAGGACCTGTGGTTTGTTTCAGTATCAGAAGCAGAGTTGAACTAGATATGTTCCGTATGTGTATGAAACACCGTTCTTTTATCTGAACACACTCAGATTTATTGCTGTTTAGAGACGCTAGAAAGCAAGAGCGTGCTTATCGCTCTAAAGCAGAGTGTGATCCATGGATGAGAACTATGCTGTGTGTTTCACTTCAGAAATGGAGTTAAATCCCAGGCTCTGTGTCTTCCTACAAGCAAGACTTCGTATCAGGTAAGGGCAGTCACTTTGCAGCTCAAACGAACTATGTCACTCACGAAGCTCACACGTTTCTCATCTTAACTGAAAAGCATTGGATGTTACAGGACCAGTGCTTTGTATCAGTTTCAGAAGCAGAGTCGGACTACATATGGTCTGTATGTGTACGATACATCGTTATTTTGTTCTCAGCACACTCACGTTTCATGCTGTCTTAGAGCCTCTAGAAAGCAAGAGCGTGCTTCTTGCTCTAAAGCAGAGTGTGGTCTTTGGATGAGAACTCTGCTCTGTGTTTTACTTCAGAAATGGAGTTAAATCCCAGGCTCTGAGTCTTCCTACAAAAAAGACTTCGTTTCAGGTTAGGGCAGTTACTTTACATCTCAAACGAACTACTTCGTTCACGAAGCTCACACGATTCTCATCTTAACTGACAAGCATTGGATGTTAGAGGACCTGTGGTTTGTTTCAGTTTCAGAAGCAGAGTTTAACTAGATATGGTCCGTATGTGTAGGAAACATCGTTCTTTTGTTCTCAGCACACTCACGTTTCATGCTGTCTTAGAGCCTCTAGAAAGCAAGAGCGTGCTTCTTCTTCTAAAGCAGAGTGCGGTCAATTGATGAGAACTCTGCTGTGTGTTTCCCTTCAGAAATGGAGTTAAATCCCAGGCTCTGAGTCTTCCTAAAGCAAGAATTCTTTTCAGGTAAGGGCAGTTTCTTTACAGCTCAAATGAACTACATCGTTCACGAAGCTCACACGTTTCTCATCTTAAATGACAAGCATTGGATGTTAGAGGACCTGTGATTTGTTTCAGATTCAGAAGCAGTGTTGAACTAGATATCGTCCGTATGTGTAGGAAACACCGTTCTTTTGTTCTCAGGACACTCACGTTTCCTGCTGACTTAGTGACTCTAGAAAGCAAGAGCGTGCGTCTTGCTCTAAAGTAGAGTGTGATCAGTGGATGAGAACTCTGCTGTGTGTTTCACTTCAGAAAAGGAGTTAAATCCCAGGCTCTGAGTCTTTCTAAAAGCAAGAATTCTTTTCAGGTAAGGGCAGTTTCTTTACAGCTCAAACGAACTACATCGTTTACGAAGCTTACGCGTTTCTCATCTTAACTGACAAGCATTAGATGTTAGAGGACCTGTGGTTTGTTTCAGTTTCAGAAGCAGAGTTGAACTAGATATGGTCCGTATGTGTAGGAAACACCATTCTCTTGTTCTGAGCACACTCAGATTTCCTGCTGTATTAGAGACGCTAGATAGCAAGAGCGTGCTTCTCGCTCTAAAGCAGAGTGTGATCCATGGATGAAAACTATGCTGTGTGTTTCACTTCAGAAATGGAGTTAAATCCCAGGCTCTGTTTCTTCCTACAAGCAAGACTTCGTTTCAGGTAAGGGCAGTCACTTTTCAGCTCAAACGAACTATGTCACTCACAAAGCTCACACGTTTCTCATCTTAAATGACAAACATTGGATGTTAGAGGACCAGTGCTTTGTATCAGTTTCAAAAGCAGAGTTGGACCACATATGGTCCTTATGTGTAGGAAACACCGTTGTTTTGTTCTCAGCACACTCACGTTTCCTGCTGTCTTAGAGACTCTAGAAAGCAAGAGCGTGCTTCTTGCTCTAAAGCAGAGTGTGATCCATGGATGAGAACTCTGCTGTGTGTTTCCCTTCAAAAATGGAGATAAATCCCAGGCTCTGTATCTTCCTACAAGCAAGACTTCGTTTCAGGTAAGGGCAGTCACTTTTCAGCTCAAACGAACTACGACATTCACGAAGCTCACACGATTCCATCTTAACTGACAAGCATTGGATGTTAGAGGACCTGTGGTTTGTTTCAGTATCAGAAGCAGAGTTGAACTAGATATGTTCCGTATGTGTATGAAACACCGTTCTTTTATCTGAGCACACTCAGATTTCCTGCTGTATTAGAGACGCTAGAAAGCAAGAGCGTGCTTCTCGCTCTAAAGCAGAGTGTGATCCATGGATGAGAACTATGCTGTGTGTTTCACTTCAGAAATGGAGTTAAATCCCAGGCTCTGTGTCTTCCTACAAGCAATACTTCGTTTCAGGTAAGGGCAGTCACTTTTCAGCTCAAACGAACTACATCGTTCACGAAGCTCACACTTTTCTCATCTTAAATGACAAACATTGGATGTTAGAGGACCACTGCTTTGTATCAGTTTCGAAAGCAGAGTTGGACTACATATGGTCCTTATGTGTAGGAAACACCGTTCTTTTGTTCTCAGCACACTCACGTTTCCTGCTGTCTTAGAGACTCTAGAAAGCAAGAGCATGATTCTTGTTCTAAAGCAGAGTGTGATCAATGGATGAGAACTCTGCTGTGTGTTTCCCTTCAGAAATGGAGTTAAATCCCAAGCTCTGAGTCTTCCTACAAGGAAGACTTCGTTTCAGGTTAGGGCAGTTACTTTACATCTCAAACGAACTACGTCGTTCACGAAGCTCACACGATTCTCATCTTAACTGAGAAGCATTGGATGTTAGAGGACCAGTGCTTTGTAACAGTTTCAGAAGCAGAGTTGGACTAGATATGGTCCGTATGTGCAGGAAACACCGTTCTTTTGTTCTCAGCACAATCACCTTTCCTGCTGTCTTAGAGATTTTAGAAATCAAGAGCATGCTTCTCGCTCTAAAGCAGAGTGGGATCAATGGATGAGAACACTGCTGGGTGTTTCACTTCAGAAATGGAGTTAAATCCCAGGCTCTGAGTCTTCCTACAAGCAAGACTTCGTTTCAGGTAAGGGCAGTTTCTTTACAGTTCAAACGAACTACATCGTTCACGAAGCTCACACTTTTCTCATCTTAACTGATAAGCATTGGATGTTAGAGGACCTGTGGTTTGTTTCAGTTTCAGAAGCAGAGTTGAACTAGATATGGTCCGTATGTGTAGGAAACACCGTTCTCTTCTTCTGAGCACACTCAGATTTCCTGCTGTATTAGAGAAGCTAGAAAGCAAGAGCATGCTTCTTGCTCTAAACCAGAGTGTGATCCATGGATGAAAACTATGCTGTGTGTTTCACTTCAGAAATGGAGTTAAATCCCAGGCTCTGTGTCTTCCTTCAAGCAAGACTTTGTTTCAGGTAAGGGCAGTCACTTTTCAGCTCAAAGGAACTACGTCGTTCACAAAGCTCACACGTTTCTCATCTTAACTGACAAGCATTGGATGTTAGAGGACCAGTGCTTTGTATCCGTTTCAGAAGCAGAGTTGGACTAGACATGGTCTGTATGTGTAGGAAACACCGTTCTTTTGTTCTCAGCACACTCACGTTTCTTGCTGTCTTAGAGACTCTAGAAAGCAGGAGCGTGCTTGTTGTTCTAAAGCAGAGTGTGATCAATGGATGAGAACTCTTCTGTGTGTTTCACTTCAAAAAAGGAGTTAAATCCCAAGCTCTGAGTCTTCCTACAAGGAAGACTTCGTTTCAGGTAAGGGCAGTTACTTTACATCTCAAACGAAATACGTCGTTCACGAAGCTCACACGATTCCATCTTAACTGACAAGCATTGGATGTTAGAGGACCTGTGGTTTGTTTCAGTATCAGAAGCAGAGTTGAACTAGATATGTTCCGTATGTGTATGAAACACCGTTCTTTTATCTGAACACACTCAGATTTATTGCTGTTTAGAGACGCTAGAAAGCAAGAGCGTGCTTATCGCTCTAAAGCAGAGTGTGATCCATGGATGAGAACTATGCTGTGTGTTTCACTTCAGAAATGGAGTTAAATCCCAGGCTCTGTGTCTTCCTACAAGCAAGACTTCGTATCAGGTAAGGGCAGTCACTTTGCAGCTCAAACGAACTATGTCACTCACGAAGCTCACACGTTTCTCATCTTAACTGAAAAGCATTGGATGTTACAGGACCAGTGCTTTGTATCAGTTTCAGAAGCAGAGTCGGACTACATATGGTCTGTATGTGTACGATACATCGTTATTTTGTTCTCAGCACACTCACGTTTCATGCTGTCTTAGAGCCTCTAGAAAGCAAGAGCGTGCTTCTTGCTCTAAAGCAGAGTGTGGTCTTTGGATGAGAACTCTGCTCTGTGTTTTACTTCAGAAATGGAGTTAAATCCCAGGCTCTGAGTCTTCCTACAAAAAAGACTTCGTTTCAGGTTAGGGCAGTTACTTTACATCTCAAACGAACTACTTCATTCATGAAGCTCACACGATTCTCATCTTAACTGACAAGCATTGGATGTTAGAGGACCTGTGGTTTGTTTCAGTTTCAGAAGCAGAGTTTAACTAGATATGGTCCGTATGTGTAGGAAACATCGTTCTTTTGTTCTCAGCACACTCACGTTTCATGCTGTCTTAGAGCCTCTAGAAAGCAAGAGCGTGCTTCTTCTTCTAAAGCAGAGTGCGGTCAATGGATGAGAACTCTGCTGTGTGTTTCCCTTCAGAAATGGAGTTAAATCCCAGGCTCTGAGTCTTCCTAAAGCAAGAATTCTTTTCAGGTATGGGCAGTTTCTTTACAGCTCAAATGAACTACATCGTTCACGAAGCTCACACGTTTCTCATCTTAAATGACAAGCATTGGATGTTAGAGGACCTGTGATTTGTTTCAGATTCAGAAGCAGTGTTGAACTAGATATCGTCCGTATGTGTAGGAAACACCGTTCTTTTGTTCTCAGGACACTCACGTTTCCTGCTGACTTAGTGACTCTAGAAAGCAAGAGCGTGCGTCTTGCTCTAAAGTAGAGTGTGATCAGTGGATGAGAACTCTGCTGTGTGTTTCACTTCAGAAAAGGAGTTAAATCCCAGGCTCTGAGTCTTTCTAAAAGCAAGAATTCTTTTCAGGTAAGGGCAGTTTCTTTACAGCTCAAACGAACTACATCGTTCACGAAGCTTACGCGTTTCTCATCTTAACTGACAAGCATTAGATGTTAGAGGACCTGTGGTTTGTTTCAGTTTCAGAAGCAGAGTTGAACTAGATATGGTCCGTATGTGTAGGAAACACCATTCTCTTGTTCTGAGCACACTCAGATTTCCTGCTGTATTAGAGACGCTAGATAGCAAGAGCGTGCTTCTCGCTCTAAAGCAGAGTGTGATCCATGGATGAAAACTATGCTGTGTGTTTCACTTCAGAAATGGAGTTAAATCCCAGGCTCTGTTTCTTCCTACAAGCAAGACTTCGTTTCAGGTAAGGGCAGTCACTTTTCAGCTCAAACGAACTATGTCACTCACGAAGCTCACACGTTTCTCATCTTAAATGACAAACATTGGATGTTAGAGGACCAGTGCTTTGTATCAGTTTCAAAAGCAGAGTTGGACCACATATGGTCCTTATGTGTAGGAAACACCGTTGTTTTGTTCTCAGCACACTCACGTTTCCTGCTGTCTTAGAGACTCTAGAAAGCAAGAGCGTGCTTCTTGCTCTAAAGCAGAGTGTGATCCATGGATGAGAACTATGCTGTGTGTTTCCCTTCAAAAATGGAGATAAATCCCAGGCTCTGTATCTTCCTACAAGCAAGACTTCGTTTCAGGTAAGGGCAGTCACTTTTCAGCCCAAACGAACTACGACATTCACGAAGCTCACACGATTCCATCTTAACTGACAAGCATTGGATGTTAGAGGACCTGTGGTTTGTTTCAGTATCAGAAGCAGAGTTGAACTAGATATGTTCCGTATGTGTATGAAACACCGTTCTTTTATCTGAGCACACTCAGATTTCCTGCTGTATTAGAGACGCTAGAAAGCAAGAGCGTGCTTCTCGCTCTAAAGCAGAGTGTGATCCATGGATGAGAACTATGCTGTGTGATTCACTTCAGAAATGTAGTTAAATCCCTGGCTCTATGTCTTCCTACAAGCAAGACTTCCTTTCAGGTAAGGGCAGTTTCTTTACAGTTCAAACGAACTACATCGTTCACGAAACTCACATATTTATCATCTTAACTGACAAGCATGGGATGTTAGAGGACCAGTGCTTTGTATCAGTTTCAGAAGCAGAGTTGGACTACATATGGTCCGTATGTGTAGGAAACATCGTTCTTTTCTTCTCAGCACACTCATGTTTCATGCTGCCCTAGAGCCTCTAGAAAGCAAGAGCGTGCTTCTTGCTCTAAAGCAGAGTGTGATCCATGGATGAGAACTATGCTGTGTGTTTCCCTTCAAAAATGGAGATAAATCCCAGGCTCTGTATCTTCCTACAAGCAAGACTTCGTTTCAGGTAAGGGCAGTCACTTTTCAGCTAAAACGAACTACGACATTCACGAAGCTCACACGATTCCATCTTAATTGACAAGCATTGGATGTTAGAGGACCTGTGGTTTGTTTCAGTATCAGAAGCAGAGTTGAACTAGATATGTTCCGTATGTGTATGAAACACCGTTCTTTTATCTGAGCACACTCAGATTTCCTGCTGTATTAGAGACGCTAGAAAGCAAGAGCGTGCTTCTCGCTCTAAAGCAGAGTGTGATCCATGGATGAGAACTATGCTGTGTGTTTCACTTCAGAAATGGAGTTAAATCCCAGGCTCTGTGTCTTCCTACAAGCAATACTTCGTTTCAGGTAAGGGCAGTCACTTTTCAGCTCAAACGAACTACATCGTTCACGAAGCTCACACGTTTCTCATCTTAAATGACAAGCATTGGATGTTAGAGGACCTGTGATTTGTTTCAGATTCAGAAGCAGTGTTGAACTAGATATGGTCCGTATGTGTAGGAAACACCGTTCTTTTGTTCTCAGGACACTCACGTTTCCTGCTGACTTAGTGACTCTAGAAAGCAAGAGTGTGCGTCTTGCTCTAAAGTAGAGTGTGATCAGTGGATGAGAACTCTGCTGTGTGTTTCACTTCAGAAATGGAGTTAAATCCCAAGCTCTGAGTCTTCCTACAAGGAAGACTTCGTTTCAGGTTAGGGCAGTTACTTTACATCTCAAACGAACTACGTCGTTCACGAAGCTCACACGATTCTCATCTTAACTGAGAAGCATTGGATGTTAGAGGACCAGTGCTTTGTAACAGTTTCAGAAGCAGAGTTGGACTAGATATGGTCCGCATGTGCAGGAAACACCGTTCTTTTGTTCTCAGCACAATCACCTTTCCTGCTGTCTTAGAGATTTTAGAAATCAAGAGCATGCTTCTCGCTCTAAAGCAGAGTGTGATCAATGGATGAGAACACTGCTGGGTGTTTCACTTCAGAAATGGAGTTAAATCCCAGGCTCTGAGTCTTCCTACAAGCAAGACTTCGTTTCAGGTAAGGGCAGTTTCTTTACAGCTCAAACGAACAACATTGTTTACAAATTTCACACGTTTCTCATCTTAACTAACAAGCATTGGATGTTAGAGAACCTGTGGTTTGTTTCAGTTTCAGAAGCAGAGTTGAACTAGATATGGTTCGTATGTGTAGCAAACACCATTCTCTTGTTCTGAGCACACTCAGATTTCCTGCTGTTTTAGAGACGCTAGAAAGCAAGAGCGTGCTTCTCGCTCTAAAGCAGAGTGTGATCCATGGATGAGAACTATGCTGTTTGTTTCACTTCAGAAATGGAGTTAAATCCCAGGCTCTGTGTCTTCCTACAAGCAAGACTTCGTTTCAGGTAAGGGCAGTCACTTTTCAGCTAAAACGAACTACCTCATTCACGAAGCTCACACGATTCTCATCTTAACTGACAAGCATTGGATGTTAGAGGACCAGTGCTTTGTATCAGTTTCAGAAGCAGAGTTGGACTAGATATGGTCCGTATGTGTAGGAAACACCGTTCTTTTGTTCTCAGCACACTCACGTTTCCTGCTGTCTTAGAGACTCTAGAAAGCAAGAGCATGCTTCTTGTTCTAAAGAAGAGTGTGATCAATGGATGAGAACTCTGCTGTGTGTTTCACTTCAGAAATGTAGTTAAATCCCAGGCTCTGTTTCCTCCTACAAGCAAGACTTCCTTTCAGGTAAGGGCAGTTTCTTTACAGTTCAAACGAACTACATCGTTCACGAAACTCACATGTTTCTCATCTTAACTGATAAGCATTGGATGTTAGAGGACCAGTGCTTTGTATCAGTTTCAGAAGCAGAGTTGTACTAGACATGGTCTGTATGTGTAGGAAATACCATTCTCTTGTTCTGAGCACACTCAGATTTCCTGCTGTATTAGAGACGCTAGAAAGCAAGAGCGTGCTTCTCGCTCTAAAGCAGAGTGTGATCCATGGATGAGAACTATGCTGTGTGTTTCACTTCAGAAATGGAGTTAAATCCCAGGCTCTGTGTCTTCCTACAAGCAAGACTTCGTTTCAGGTAAGGGCAGTCACTTTTCAGCTCAAACGAACTACATCGTTCACGAAGCTCACACTTTTCTCATCTTAACTGACAAGCATTGGATGTTAGAGGACCTGTGGTTTGTTTCAGTTTCAGAAGCAGAGTTGAACTAGATATGGTCCGTATGTGTAGGAAACACCGTTCTCTTCTTCTGAGCACACTCAGATTTCCTGCTGTATTAGAGAAGCTAGAAAGCAAGTGCGTGTTCTCGCTCTAAAGCAGAGTGTAATCCATGGATGAGAACTATGCTGTTTGTTTCCCTTCAGAAATGGAGTTAAATACCAGGCTCTGTGTCTTCCTACAAGCAACACTTCGTTTCAGGTAATGGCAGTCACTTTTCAGCTCAAACGAACTACGTCACTCACGAAGCTCACACGTTTCTCATCTTAAATGACAAACATTGGATGTTAGAGGACCAGTGCTTTGTATCAGTTTCAAAAGCAGAGTTGGACCACATATGGTCCTTATGTGTAGGAAACACCGTTGTTTTGTTCTCAGCACACTCACGTTTCCTGCTGTCTTAGAGACTCTAGAAAGCAAGAGCATGATTCTTGTTCTAAAGAAGAGTGTGATCAGTGGATGAGAACTCTGCTGTGTGTTTCCCTTCAGAAATGGAGTTAAATCCCAGGCTCTGAGTCGTCCTAAAAACAAGAATTCTTTTCAGGTAAGGGCAGTTTCTTTACAGCTCAAATGAACTACATCGTTCACGAAGCTCACACGTTTCTCATCTTAAATGACAAGGATTGGATGTTAGAGGACCTGTGATTTGTTTCAGTTTCAGAAGCAGTGTTGAACTAGATATGGTCCGTATGTGTAGGAAACACCATTCTCTTGTTCTGAGCACACTCAGATTTCCTGCTGTATTAGAGACGCTAGAAAGCAAGAGCGTGCTTCTTGCTCTAAACCAGAGTGTGATCCATGGATGAGAACTATGCTGTGTGTTTCACTTCAGAAATGGAGTTAAATCCCAGGCTCTGTGTCTTCCTTCAAGCAAGACTTCGTTTCAGGTAAGGGCAGTCACTTTTCAGCTCAAACGAACTACGTCGTTCACAAAGCTCACACGTTTCTCATCTTAACTGACAAGCATTGGATGTTACAGGACCAGTGCTTTGTATCAGTTTCAGAAGCAGAGTTGGACTAGACATGGTCTGTATGTGTAGGAAACACCGTTCTTTTGTTTTCAGCACCCTCACGTTTCCTGCTGTCTTAGAGACTCTAGAAAGCAAGAGCGTGCTTCTTCTTCTAAAGCAGAGTGTGGTCAA
This sequence comes from Onychomys leucogaster, assembly GCA_949786385.1. Taxonomy (NCBI): domain Eukaryota; kingdom Metazoa; phylum Chordata; class Mammalia; order Rodentia; family Cricetidae; genus Onychomys; species Onychomys leucogaster. The sequence goes on along the minus strand of CATKUP010000014.1, from coordinate 2,341,319 downwards.
TGGATGAGAACTATGCTGTGTGTTTCCCTTAAAAAATGGAGATAAATCCCAGGCTCTGTGTCTTCCTACAAGCAAGACTTCGTTTCAGGTAAGGGCAGTCACTTTTCAGCTCAAACGATCTACGACATTCACGAAGCTCACACGTTTCTCCTCTTAACTGACAAGCATTGGATGTTAGAGGACCTGTGGTTTGTTTGAGTTTCAGAAGCAGAGTTCAACTAGATATGGTCCGTATGTGTAGGAAACATCGTTCTTTTGTTCTCAGCACACTCACGTTTCATGCTTTCTTAGAGCCTCTAGAATGCAAGAGCATGCTTCTTGTTCTAAAGCAGAGTGTGATCAATGGATGAGAACTATGCTGTGTGATTCACCTCAGAAATGTAGTTAAATCCCTGGCTCTATGTCTTCCTACAAGCAAGACTTCCTTTCAGGTAAGGGCAGTTTCTTTACAGTTCAAACGAACTACACCGTTCACGAAACTCACATATTTCTCATCTTAACTGACAAGCATTGGATGTTAGAGGACCAGTGCTTTGTATCAGTTTCAGAAGCACAGTTGGACTACATATGGTCCGTATGTGTAGGAAACATCGTTCTTTTCTTCTCAGCACACTCATGTTTCATGCTGCCCTAGAGCCTCTAGAAAGCAAGAGCGTGCTTCTTGCTCTAAAGCAGAGTGTGATCCATGGATGAGAACTATGCTGTGTGTTTCCCTCAAAAATGGAGATAAATCCCAGGCTCTGTATCTTCCTACAAGCAAGACTTCGTTTCAGGTAAGGGCAGTCACTTTTCAGCTCAAACGAACTACGACATTCACGAAGCTCACACGATTCCATCTTAACTGACAAGCATTGGATGTTAGAGGACCTGTGGTTTGTTTCAGTATCAGAAGCAGAGTTGAACTAGATATGTTCCGTATGTGTATGAAACACCGTTCTTTTATCTGAGCACACTCAGATTTCCTGCTGTATTAGAGACGCTAGAAAGCAAGAGCGTGCTTCTCGCTCTAAAGCAGAGTGTGATCCATGGATGAGAACTACGCTGTGTGTTTCACTTCAGAAATGGAGTTAAATCCCAGGCTCTGTGTCTTCCTACAAGCAATACTTCGTTTCAGGTAAGGGCAGTCACTTTTCAGCTCAAACGAACTACATCGTTCACGAAGCTCACACTTTTCTCATCTTAAATGACAAACATTGGATGTTAGAGGACCACTGCTTTGTATCAGTTTCGAAAGCAGAGTTGGACTACATATGGTCCTTATGTGTAGGAAACACCGTTCTTTTGTTCTCAGCACACTCACGTTTCCTGCTGTCTTAGAGACTCTAGAAAGCAAGAGCATGATTCTTGTTCTAAAGCAGAGTGTGATCAATGGATGAGAACTCTGCTGTGTGTTTCCCTTCAGAAATGGAGTTAAATCCCAAGCTCTGAGTCTTCCTACAAGGAAGACTTCGTTTCAGGTTAGGGCAGTTACTTTACATCTCAAACGAACTACGTCGTTCACGAAGCTCACACGATTCTCATCTTAACTGAGAAGCATTGGATGTTAGAGGACCAGTGCTTTGTAACAGTTTCAGAAGCAGAGTTGGACTAGATATGGTCCGTATGTGCAGGAAACACCATTCTTTTGTTCTCAGCACAATCACCTTTCCTGCTGTCTTAGAGATTTTAGAAATCAAGAGCATGCTTCTCGCTCTAAAGCAGAGTGTGATCAATGGATGAGAACACTGCTGGGTGTTTCACTTCAGAAATGGAGTTAAATCCCAGGCTCTGAGTCTTCCTACAAGCAAGACTTCGTTTCAGGTAAGGGCAGTTTCTTTACAGCTCAAACGAACAACATTGTTTACAAATTTCACACGTTTCTCATCTTAACTAACAAGCATTGGATGTTAGAGAACCTGTGGTTTGTTTCAGTTTCAGAAGCAGAGTTGAACTAGATATGGTTCGTATGTGTAGCAAACACCATTCTCTTGTTCTGAGCACACTCAGATTTCCTGCTGTTTTAGAGACGCTAGAAAGCAAGAGCGTGCTTCTCGCTCTAAAGCAGAGTGTGATCCATGGATGAGAACTATGCTGTTTGTTTCACTTCAGAAATGGAGTTAAATCCCAGGCTCTGTGTCTTCCTACAAGCAAGACTTCGTTTCAGGTAAGGGCAGTCACTTTTCAGCTAAAACGAACTACCTCATTCACGAAGCTCACACGATTCTCATCTTAACTGACAAGCATTGGATGTTAGAGGACCAGTGCTTTGTATCAGTTTCAGAAGCAGAGTTGGACTAGATATGGTCCGTATGTGTAGGAAACACCGTTCTTTTGTTCTCAGCACACTCACGTTTCCTGCTGTCTTAGAGACTCTAGAAAGCAAGAGCATGCTTCTTGTTCTAAAGAAGAGTGTGATCAATGGATGAGAACTCTGCTGTGTGTTTCACTTCAGAAATGTAGTTAAATCCCAGGCTCTGTTTCCTCCTACAAGCAAGACTTCCTTTCAGGTAAGGGCAGCTTCTTTACAGTTCAAAGGAACTACATCGTTCACGAAACTCACATGTTTCTCATCTTAACTGATAAGCATTGGATGTTAGAGGACCAGTGCTTTGTATCAGTTTCAGAAGCAGAGTTGTACTAGACATGGTCTGTATGTGTAGGAAATACCATTCTCTTGTTCTGAGCACACTCAGATTTCCTGCTGTATTAGAGACGCTAGAAAGCAAGAGCGTGCTTCTCGCTCTAAAGCAGAGTGTGATCCATGGATGAGAACTATGCTGTGTGTTTCACTTCAGAAATGGAGTTAAATCCCAGGCTCTGTGTCTTCCTACAAGCAATACTTCGTTTCAGGTAAGGGCAGTCACTTTTCAGCTCAAACGAACTACATCGTTCACGAAGCTCACACTTTTCTCATCTTAAATGACAAACATTGGATGTTAGAGGACCACTGCTTTGTATCAGTTTCGAAAGCAGAGTTGGACTACATATGGTCCTTATGTGTAGGAAACACCGTTCTTTTGTTTTCAGCACACTCAAGTTTCCTGCTGTCTTAGAGACTCTAGAAAGCAAGAGCATGATTCTTGTTCTAAAGCAGAGTGTGATCAATGGATGAGAACTCTGCTGTGTGTTTCCCTTCAGAAATGGAGTTAAATCCCAAGCTCTGAGTCTTCCTACAAGGAAGACTTCGTTTCAGGTTAGGGCAGTTACTTTACATCTCAAACGAACTACGTCGTTCACGAAGCTCACACGATTCTCATCTTAACTGAGAAGCATTGGATGTTAGAGGACCAGTGCTTTGTAACAGTTTCAGAAGCAGAGTTGGACTAGATATGGTCCGTATGTGCAGGAAACACCGTTCTTTTGTTCTCAGCACAATCACCTTTCCTGCTGTCTTAGAGATTTTAGAAATCAAGAGCATGCTTCTTGCTCTAAAGCAGAGTGTGATCAATGGATGAGAACACTGCTGGGTGTTTCACTTCAGAAATGGAGTTAAATCCCAGGCTCTGAGTCTTCCTACAAGCAAGACTTCGTTTCAGGTAAGGGCAGTTTCTTTACAGCTCAAACGAACAACATTGTTTACAAATTTCACACGTTTCTCATCTTAACTAACAAGCATTGGATGTTAGAGAACCTGTGGTTTGTTTCAGTTTCAGAAGCAGAGTTGAACTAGATATGGTTCGTATGTGTAGCAAACACCATTCTCTTGTTCTGAGCACACTCAGATTTCCTGCTGTTTTAGAGACGCTAGAAAGCAAGAGCGTGCTTCTCGCTCTAAAGCAGAGTGTGATCCATGGATGAGAACTATGCTGTTTGTTTCACTTCAGAAATGGAGTTAAATCCCAGGCTCTGTGTCTTCCTACAAGCAAGACTTCGTTTCAGGTAAGGGCAGTCACTTTTCAGCTCAAACGAACTACCTCATTCACGAAGCTCACACGATTCTCATCTTAACTGACAAGCATTGGATGTTACAGGACCAGTGCTTTGAATCAGTTTCAGAAGGAGAGTTGGACTAGACATGGTCTGTATGTGTAGGAAACACCGTTCTTTTGTTCTCAGCACACTCACGTTTCCTGCTGTCTTAGAGACTCTAGAAAGCAAGAGCGTGCTTCTTCTTCTAAAGCAGAGTGTGGTCAATGGATGAGAACTATGCTGTGTGTTTCCCTTAAAAAATGGAGATAAATCCCAGGCTCTGTGTCTTCCTACAAGCAAGACTTCGTTTCAGGTAAGGGCAGTCACTTTTCAGCTCAAACGATCTACAACATTCACGAAGCTCACACGTTTCTCCTCTTAACTGACAAGCATTGGATGTTAGAGGACCTGTGGTTTGTTTGAGTTTCAGAAGCAGAGTTCAACTAGATACGGTCCGTATGTGTAGGAAACATCGTTCTTTTGTTCTCAGCACACTCACGTTTCATGCTTTCTTAGAGCCTCTAGAATGCAAGAGCATGCTTCTTGTTCTAAAGCAGAGTGTGATCAATGGATGAGAACTATGCTGTGTGATTCACTTCAGAAATGTAGTTAAATCCCTGGCTCTATGTCTTCCTACAAGCAAGACTTCCTTTCAGGTAAGGGCAGTTTCTTTACAGTTCAAACGAACTACATCGTTCACGAAACTCACATATTTATCATCTTAACTGACAAGCATGGGATGTTAGAGGACCAGTGCTTTGTATCAGTTTCAGAAGCAGAGTTGGACTACATATGGTCCGTATGTGTAGGAAACATCGTTCTTTTCTTCTCAGCACACTCATGTTTCATGCTGCCCTAGAGCCTCTAGAAAGCAAGAGCGTGCTTCTTGCTCTAAAGCAGAGTGTGATCCATGGATGAGAACTATGCTGTGTGTTTCCCTTCAAAAATGGAGATAAATCCCAGGCTCTGTATCTTCCTACAAGCAAGACTTCGTTTCAGGTAAGGGCAGTCACTTTTCAGCTAAAACGAACTACGACATTCACGAAGCTCACACGATTCCATCTTAATTGACAAGCATTGGATGTTAGAGGACCTGTGGTTTGTTTCAGTATCAGAAGCAGAGTTGAACTAGATATGTTCCGTATGTGTATGAAACACCGTTCTTTTATCTGAGCACACTCAGATTTCCTGCTGTATTAGAGACGCTAGAAAGCAAGAGCGTGCTTCTCGCTCTAAAGCAGAGTGTGATCCATGGATGAGAACTATGCTGTGTGTTTCACTTCAGAAATGGAGTTAAATCCCAGGCTCTGTGTCTTCCTACAAGCAATACTTCGTTTCAGGTAAGGGCAGTCACTTTTCAGCTCAAACGAACTACATCGTTCACGAAGCTCACACTTTTCTCATCTTAAATGACAAACATTGGATGTTAGAGGACCACTGCTTTGTATCAGTTTCGAAAGCAGAGTTGGACTACATATGGTCCTTATGTGTAGGAAACACCGTTCTTTTGTTCTCAGCACACTCACGTTTCCTGCTGTCTTAGAGACTCTAGAAAGCAAGAGCATGATTCTTGTTCTAAAGCAGAGTGTGATCAATGGATGAGAACTCTGCTGTGTGTTTCCCTTCAGAAATGGAGTTAAATCCCAAGCTCTGAGTCTTCCTACAAGGAAGACTTCGTTTCAGGTTAGGGCAGTTACTTTACATCTCAAACGAACTACGTCGTTCACGAAGCTCACACGATTCTCATCTTAACTGAGAAGCATTGGATGTTAGAGGACCAGTGCTTTGTAACAGTTTCTGAAGCAGAGTTGGACTAGATATGGTCCGTATGTGCAGGAAACACCGTTCTTTTGTTCTCAGCACAATCACCTTTCCTGCTGTCTTAGAGATTTTAGAAATCAAGAGCATGCTTCTCGCTCTAAAGCAGAGTGTGATCAATGGATGAGAACACTGCTGGGTGTTTCACTTCAGAAATGGAGTTAAATCCCAGGCTCTGAGTCTCCTACAAGCAAGACTTCGTTTCAGGTAAGGGCAGTTTCTTTACAGCTCAAACGAACAACATTGTTTACAAATTTCACACGTTTCTCATCTTAACTAACAAGCATTGGATGTTAGAGAACCTGTGGTTTGTTTCAGTTTCAGAAGCAGAGTTGAACTAGATATGGTTCGTATGTGTAGCAAACACCATTCTCTTGTTCTGAGCACACTCAGATTTCCTGCTGTTTTAGAGACGCTAGAAAGCAAGAGCGTGCTTCTTGCTCTAAAGCAGAGTGTGATCCATGGATGAGAACTATGCTGTTTGTTTCACTTCAGAAATGGAGTTAAATCCCAGGCTCTGTGTCTTCCTACAAGCAAGACTTCGTTTCAGGTAAGGGCAGTCACTTTTCAGCTCAAACGAACTACCTCATTCACGAAGCTCACACGATTCTCATCTTAACTGACAAGCATTGGATGTTAGAGGACCAGTGCTTTGTATCAGTTTCAGAAGCAGAGTTGGACTAGATATGGTCCGTATGTGTAGGAAACACCGTTCTTTTGTTCTCAGCACACTCACGTTTCCTGCTGTCTTAGAGACTCTAGAAAGCAAGAGCATGCTTCTTGTTCTAAAGAAGAGTGTGATCAATGGATGAGAACTCTGCTGTGTGTTTCACTTCAGAAATGTAGTTAAATCCCAGGCTCTGTTTCCTCCTACAAGCAAGACTTCCTTTCAGGTAAGGGCAGTTTCTTTACAGTTCAAACGAACTACATCGTTCACGAAACTCACATGTTTCTCATCTTAACTGATAAGCATTGGATGTTAGAGGACCAGTGCTTTGTATCAGTTTCAGAAGCAGAGTTGTACTAGACATGGTCTGTATGTGTAGGAAATACCATTCTCTTGTTCTGAGCACACTCAGATTTCCTGCTGACTTAGTGACTCTAGAAAGCAAGAGCGTGCGTCTTGCTCTAAAGTAGAGTGTGATCAGTGGATGAGAACTCTGCTGTGTGTTTCACTTCAGAAAAGGAGTTAAATCCCAGGCTCTGAGTCTTTCTAAAAGCAAGAATTCTTTTCAGGTAAGGGCAGTTTCTTTACAGCTCAAACGAACTACATCGTTCACGAAGCTTACACGTTTCTCATCTTAACTGACAAGCATTAGATGTTAGAGGACCTGTGGTTTGTTTCAGTTTCAGAAGCAGAGTTGAACTAGATATGGTCCGTATGTGTAGGAAACACCATTCTCTTGTTCTGAGCACACTCAGATTTCCTGCTGACTTAGAGACGCTAGATAGCAAGAGCGTGCTTCTCGCTCTAAAGCAGAGTGTGATCCATGGATGAAAACTATGCTGTGTGTTTCACTTCAGAAAAGGAGTTAAAACCCAGGCTCTGAGTCTTTCTAAAAGCAAGACTTCGTTTCAGGTAAGGGCAGTCACTTTTCAGCTCAAACAAACTACGTCACTCACGAAGCTCACACGTTTCTCATCTTAAATGACAAACATTGGATGTTAGAGGACCAGTGCTTTGTATCAGTTTCAAAAGCAGAGTTGGACCACATATGGTCCTTATGTGTAGGAAACACCGTTGTTTTGTTCTCAGCACACTCACGTTTCCTGCTGTCTTAGAGACTCTAGAAAGCAAGAGCATGATTCTTGTTCTAAAGAAGAGTGTGATCAGTGGATGAGAACTCTGCTGTGTGTTTCCCTTCAGAAATGGAGTTAAATCCCAGGCTCTGAGTCGTCCTAAAAACAAGAATTCTTTTCAGGTAAGGGCAGTTTCTTTACAGCTCAAATGAACTACATCGTTCACGAAGCTCACACGTTTCTCATCTTAAATGACAAGGATTGGATGTTAGAGGACCTGTGATTTGTTTCAGTTTCAGAAGCAGTGTTGAACTAGATATGGTCCGTATGTGTAGGAAACACCATTCTCTTGTTCTGAGCACACTCAGATTTCCTGCTGTATTAGAGACGCTAGAAAGCAAGAGCGTGCTTCTTGCTCTAAACCAGAGTGTGATCCATGGATGAGAACTATGCTGTGTGTTTCACTTCAGAAATGGAGTTAAATCCCAGGCTCTGTGTCTTCCTTCAAGCAAGACTTCGTTTCAGGTAAGGGCAGTCACTTTTCAGCTCAAACGAACTACGTCGTTCACAAAGCTCACACGTTTCTCATCTTAACTGACAAGCATTGGATGTTACAGGACCAGTGCTTTGTATCAGTTTCAGAAGCAGAGTTGGACTAGCCATGGTCTGTATGTGTAGGAAACACCGTTCTTTTGTTCTCAGCACACTCACGTTTCCTGCTGTCTTAGAGACTCTAGAAAGCAAGAGCGTGCTTCTTCTTCTAAAGCAGAGTGTGGTCAGTGGATGAGAACTATGCTGTGTGTTTCCCTTAAAAAATGGAGATAAATCCCAGGCTCTGTGTCTTCCTACAAGCAAGACTTCGTTTCAGGTAAGGGCAGTCACTTTTCAGCTCAAACGATCTACGACATTCACGAAGCTCACACGTTTCTCCTCTTAACTGACAAGCATTGGATGTTAGAGGACCTGTGGTTTGTTTGAGTTTCAGAAGCAGAGTTCAACTAGATATGGTCCGTATGTGTAGGAAACATCGTTCTTTTGTTCTCAGCACACTCACGTTTCATGCTTTCTTAGAGCCTATAGAATGCAAGAGCATGCTTCTTGTTCTAAAGCAGAGTGTGATCAATGGATGAGAACTATGCTGTGTGATTCACTTCAGAAATGTAGTTAAATCCCTGGCTCTATGTCTTCCTACAAGCAAGACTTCCTTTCAGGTAAGGGCAGTTTCTTTACAGTTCAAACGAACTACATCGTTCACGAAACTCACATATTTCTCATCTTAACTGACAAGCATTGGATGTTAGAGGACCAGTGCTTTGTATCAGTTTCAGAAGCAGAGTTGGACTACATATGGTCCGTATGTGTAGGAAACATCGTTCTTTTCTTCTCAGCACACTCAGATTTCCTGCTGTTTTAGAGACGCTAGAAAGCAAGAGCGTGCTTCTTGCTCTAAAGCAGAGTGTGATCCATGGATGAGAACTATGCTGTGTGTTTCCCTTCAAAAATGGAGATAAATCCCAGGCTCTGTATCTTCCTACAAGCAAGACTTCGTTTCAGGTAAGGGCAGTTACTTTTCAGCTCAAACGAACTACGACATTCACGAAGCTCACACGATTCCATCTTAACTGACAAGCATTGGATGTTAGAGGACCTGTGGTTTGTTTCAGTATCAGAAGCAGAGTTGAACTAGATATGTTCCGTATGTGTATGAAACACCGTTCTTTTATCTGAGCACACTCAGATTTCCTGCTGTATTAGAGACGCTAGAAAGCAAGAGCGTGCTTCTCGCTCTAAAGCAGAGTGTGATCCATGGATGAGAACTATGCTGTGTGTTTCACTTCAGAAATGGAGTTAAATCCCAGGCTCTGTGTCTTCCTACAAGCAATACTTCGTTTCAGGTAAGGGCAGTCACTTTTCAGCTCAAACGAACTACATCGTTCACGAAGCTCACACTTTTCTCATCTTAAATGACAAACATTGGATGTTAGAGGACCACTGCTTTGTATCAGTTTCGAAAGCAGAGTTGGACTACATATGGTCCTTATGTGTAGGAAACACCGTTCTCTTGTTCTCAGCACACTCACGTTTCCTGCTGTCTTAGAGACTCTAGAAAGCAAGAGCATGATTCTTGTTCTAAAGCAGAGTGTGATCAATGGATGAGAACTCTGCTGTGTGTTTCCCTTCAGAAATGGAGTTAAATCCCAAGCTCTGAGTCTTCCTACAAGGAAGACTTCGTTTCAGGTTAGGGCAGTTACTTTACATCTCAAACGAACTACGTCGTTCACGAAGCTCACACGATTCTCATCTTAACTGAGAAGCATTGGATGTTAGAGGACCAGTGCTTTGTAACAGTTTCAGAAGCAGAGTTGGACTAGATATGGTCCGTATGTGCAGGAAACACCGTTCTTTTGTTCTCAGCACAATCACCTTTCCTGCTGTCTTAGAGATTTTAGAAATCAAGAGCATGCTTCTCGCTCTAAAGCAGAGTGTGATCAATGGATGAGAACACTGCTGGGTGTTTCACTTCAGAAATGGAGTTAAATCCCAGGCTCTGAGTCTTCCTACAAGCAAGACTTCGTTTCAGGTAAGGGCAGTTTCTTTACAGCTCAAACGAACAACATTGTTTACAAATTTCACACGTTTCTCATCTTAACTAACAAGCATTGGATGTTAGAGAACCTGTGGTTTGTTTCAGTTTCAGAAGCAGAGTTGAACTAGATATGGTTCGTATGTGTAGCAAACACCATTCTCTTGTTCTGAGCACACGCAGATTTCCTGCTGTTTTAGAGACGCTAGAAAGCAAGAGCGTGCTTCTCGCTCTAAAGCAGAGTGTGATCCATGGATGAGAACTATGCTGTTTGTTTCACTTCAGAAATGGAGTTAAATCCCAGGCTCTGTGTCTTCCTACAAGCAAGACTTCGTTTCAGGTAAGGGCAGTCACTTTTCAGCTCAAACGAACTACCTCATTCACGAAGCTCACACGATTCTCATCTTAACTGACAAGCATTGGATGTTAGAGGACCAGTGCTTTGTATCAGTTTCAGAAGCAGAGTTGGACTAGATATGGTCCGTATGTGTAGGAAACACCGTTCTTTTGTTCTCAGCACACTCACGTTTCCTGCTGTCTTAGAGACTCTAGAAAGCAAGAGCATGCTTCTTGTTCTAAAGAAGAGTGTGATCAATGGATGAGAACTCTGCTGTGTGTTTCACTTCAGAAATGTAGTTAAATCCCAGGCTCTGTTTCCTCCTACAAGCAAGACTTCCTTTCAGGTAAGGGCAGTTTCTTTACAGTTCAAACGAACTACATCGTTCACGAAACTCACATGTTTCTCATCTTAACTGATAAGCATTGGATGTTAGAGGACCAGTGCTTTGTATCAGTTTCAGAAGCAGAGTTGTACTAGACATGGTCTGTATGTGTAGGAAATACCATTCTCTTGTTCTGAGCACACTCAGATTTCCTGCTGTATTAGAGACGCTAGAAAGCAAGAGCGTGCTTCTCGCTCTAAAGCAGAGTGTGATCCATGGATGAGAACTATGCTGTGTGTTTCACTTCAGAAATGGAGTTAAATCCCAGGCTCTGTGTCTTCCTACAAGCAAGACTTCGTTTCAGGTAAGGGCAGTCACTTTTCAGCTCAAACGAACTACATCGTTCACGAAGCTCACACTTTTCTCATCTTAACTGACAAGCATTGGATGTTAGAGGACCTGTGGTTTGTTTCAGTTTCAGAAGCAGAGTTGAACTAGATATGGTCCGTATGTGTAGGAAACACCGTTCTCTTCTTCTGAGCACACTCAGATTTCCTGCTGTATTAGAGAAGCTAGAAAGCAAGTGCGTGTTCTCGCTCTAAAGCAGAGTGTAATCCATGGATGAGAACTATGCTGTTTGTTTCCCTTCAGAAATGGAGTTAAATACCAGGCTCTGTGTCTTCCTACAAGCAACACTTCGTTTCAGGTAATGGCAGTCACTTCTCAGCTCAAACGAACTACATCGTTCTTGAAGCTCACACGTTTCTCATCTTAAATGACAAGCATTGGATGTTAGAGGACCAGTGCTTTGTATCAGTTTCAGAAGCAGAGTTGGACTACATATGGTCTGTATGTGTACGATACATTGTTCTTTTGTTCTCAGCACACTCACGTTTCATGCTGTCTTAGAGCCTCTAGAAAGCAAGAGCGTGCTTCTTGCTCTAAAGCAGAGTGTGGTCAATGGATGAGAACTCTGCTGTGTGTTTTACTTCAGAAATGGAGTTAAATCCCAGGCTCTGAGTCTTCCTACAAAAAAGACTTCGTTTCAGGTAAGGGCAGTTTCTTTACAGCTCAAATGAACTACATCGTTCACGAAGCTCACACGTTTCTCATCTTAAATGACAAGCATTGGATGTTAGAGGACCTGTGATTTGTTTCAGATTCAGAAGCAGTGTTGAACTAGATATCGTCCGTATGTGTAGGAAACACCGTTCTTTTGTTCTCAGGACACTCACGTTTCCTGCTGACTTAGTGACTCTAGAAAGCAAGAGAGTGCGTCTTGCTCTAAAGTAGAGTGTGATCAGTGGATGAGAACTCTGCTGTGTGTTTCACTTCAGAAAAGGAGTTAAATCCCAGGCTCTGAGTCTTTCTAAATGCAAGAATTCTTTTCAGGTATGGGCAGTTTCTTTACAGCTCAAACGAACTACATCGTTCACGAAGCTTACGCGTTTCTCATCTTAACTGACAAGCATTAGATGTTAGAGGACCTGTGGTTTGTTTCAGTTTCAGAAGCAGAGTTGAACTAGATATGGTCTGTATGTGTAGGAAACACCATTCTCTTGTTCTGAGCACACTCAGATTTCCTGCTTACTTAGAGACGCTAGATAGCAAGAGCGTGCTTCTCGCTCTAAAGCAGAGTGTGATCCATGGATGAAAACTATGCTGTGTGTTTCACTTCAGAAAAGGAGTTAAAACCCAGGCTCTGAGTCTTTCTAAAAGCAAGACTTCGTTTCAGGTAAGGGCAGTCACTTTTCAGCTCAAACGAACTACGTCACTCACGAAGCTCACACGTTTCTCATCTTAAATGACAAACATTGGATGTTAGAGGACCAGTGCTTTGTATCAGTTTCAAAAGCAGAGTTGGACCACATATGGTCCTTATGTGTAGGAAACACCGTTGTTTTGTTCTCAGCACAGTCACGTTTCCTGCTGTCTTAGAGACTCTAGAAAGCAAGAGCACTATTCTTGTTCTAAAGAAGAGTGTGATCAGTGGATGAGAACTCTGCTGTGTGTTTCCCTTCAGAAATGGAGTTAAATCCCAGGCTATGAGTCGTCCTAAAAACAAGAATTCTTTTCAGGTAAGGGCAGTTTCTTTACAGCTCAAATGAACTACATCGTTCACGAAGCTCACACGTTTCTCATCTTAAATGACAAGCATTGGATGGTACAGGACCAGTGCTTTGTATCAGTTTCAGAAGCAGAGTTGGACTAGACATGGTCTGTATGTGTAGGAAACACCGTTCTTTTGTTCTCAGCACACTCACGTTTCCTGCTGTCTTAGAGACTCTAGAAAGCAAGAGCGTGCTTCTTCTTCTAAAGCAGAGTGTGGTCAATGGATGAGAACTATGCTGTGTGTTTCCCTTAAAAAATGGAGATAAATCCCAGGCTCTGTGTCTTCCTACAAGCAAGACTTCGTTTCAGGTAAGGGCAGTCACTTTTCAGCTCAAACAATCTACGACATTCACGAAGCTCACACGTTTCTCCTCTTAACTGACAAGCATTGGATGTTAGAGGACCTGTGGTTTGTTTGAGTTTCAGAAGCAGAGTTCAACTAGATATGGTCTGTATGTGTAGGAAACATCGTTCTTTTGTTCTCAGCACACTCAATTTCATGCTTTCTTAGAGCCTCTAGAATGCAAGAGCATGCTTCTTGTTCTAAAGCAGAGTGTGATCAATGGATGAGAACTATGCTGTGTGATTCACTTCAGAAATGTAGTTAAATCCCTGGCTCTATGTCTTCCTACAAGCAAGACTTCCTTTCAGGTAAGGGCAGTTTCTTTACAGTTCAAACGAACTACATCGTTCACGAAACTCACATATTTCTCATCTTAACTGACAAGCATTGGATGTTAGAGGACCAGTGCTTTGTATCAGTTTCAGAAGCAGAGTTGGACTACATATGGTCCGTATGTGTAGGAAACATCGTTCTTTTCTTCTCAGCACACTCATGTTTCATGCTGCCCTAGAGCCTCTAGAAAGCAAGAGCGTGCTTCTTGCTCTAAAGCAGAGTGTGATCCATGGATGAGAACTATGCTGTGTGTTTCCCTTCAAAAATGGAGATAAATCCCAGGCTCTGTATCTTCCTACAAGCAAGACTTCGTTTCAGGTAAGGGCAGTCACTTTTCAGCTCAAACGAACTATGACATTCACGAAGCTCACACGATTCCATCTTAACTGACAAGCATTGGATGTTAGAGGACCTGTGGTTTGTTTCAGTATCAGAAGCAGAGTTGAACTAGATATGTTCCGTATGTGTATGAAACACCGTTCTTTTATCTGAGCACACTCAGATTTCCTGCTGTATTAGAGACGCTAGAAAGCAAGAGCGTGCTTCTCGCTCTAAACCAGAGTGTGATCCATGGATGAGAACTATGCTGTGTGTTTCACTTCAGAAATGGAGTTAAATCCCAGGCTCTGTGTCTTCCTTCAAGCAAGACTTCGTTTCAGGTAAGGGCAGTCACTTTTCAGCTCAAACGAACTACATCGTTCACGAAGCTCACACTTTTCTCATCTTAAAGGACAAACATTGGATGTTAGAGGACCACTGCTTTGCATCAGTTTCGAAAGCAGAGTTGGACTATATATGGTCCTTATGTGTAGGAAACACCGTTCTTTTGTTCTCAGCACACTCACGTTTCCTGCTGTCTTAGAGACTCTAGAAAGCAAGAGCATGATTCTTGTTCTAAAGCAGAGTGTGATCAATGGATGAGAACTCTGCTGTGTGTTTCCCTTCAGAAATGGAGTTAAATCCCAAGCTCTGAGTCTTCCTACAAGGAAGACTTCGTTTCAGGTTAGGGCAGTTACTTTACATCTCAAACGAACTACGTCGTTCACGAAGCTCACACGATTCTCATCTTAACTGAGAAGCATTGGATGTTAGAGGACCAGTGCTTTGTAACAGTTTCAGAAGCAGAGTTGGACTAGATATGGTCCGTATGTGCAGGAAACACCGTTCTTTTGTTCTCAGCACAATCACCTTTCCTGCTGTCTTAGAGATTTTAGAAATCAAGAGCATGCTTCTCGCTCTAAAGCAGAGTGTGATCAATGGAAGAGAACACTGCTGGGTGTTTCACTTCAGAAATGGAGTTAAATCCCAGGCTCTGAGTCTTCCTACAAGCAAGACTTCGTTTCAGGTAAGGGCAGTTTCTTTACAGCTCAAACGAACAACATTGTTTACAAATTTCACACGTTTCTCATCTTAACTAACAAGCATTGGATGTTAGAGAACCTGTGGTTTGTTTCAGTTTCAGAAGCAGAGTTGAACTAGATATGGTTCGTATGTGTAGCAAACACCATTCTCTTGTCTGAGCACACTCAGATTTCCTGCTGTTTTAGAGACGCTAGAAAGCAAGAGCGTGCTTCTCGCTCTAAAGCAGAGTGTGATCCATGGATGAGAACTATGCTGTTTGTTTCACTTCAGAAATGGAGTTAAATCCCAGGCTCTGTGTCTTCCTACAAGCAAGACTTCGTTTCAGGTAAGGGCAGTCACTTTTCAGCTCAAACGAACTACCTCATTCACGAAGCTCACACGATTCTCATCTTAACTGACAAGCATTGGATGTTAGAGGACCAGTGCTTTGTATCAGTTTCAGAAGCAGAGTTGGACTGGATATGGTCCGTATGTGTAGGAAACACCGTTCTTTTGTTCTCAGCACACTCACGTTTCCTGCTGTCTTAGAGACTCTAGAAAGCAAGAGCATGCTTCTTGTTCTAAAGAAGAGTGTGATCAATGGATGAGAACTCTGCTGTGTGTTTCACTTCAGAAATGTAGTTAAATCCCAGGCTCTGTTTCCTCCTACAAGCAAGACTTCCTTTCAGGTAAGGGCAGTTTCTTTACAGTTCAAACGAACTACATCGTTAACGAAACTCACATGTTTCTCTCTTAACTGATAAGCATTGGATGTTAGAGGACCAGTGCTTTGTATCAGTTTCAGAAGCAGAGTTGTACTAGACATGGTCTGTATGTGTAGGAAATACCATTCTCTTGTTCTGAGCACACTCAGATTTCCTGCTGTATTAGAGGCGCTAGAAAGCAAGAGCGTGCTTCTCGCTCTAAAGCAGAGTGTGATCCATGGATGAGAACTATGCTGTGTGTTTCACTTCAGAAATGGAGTTAAATCCCAGGCTCTGTGTCTTCCTACAAGCAAGACTTCGTTTCAGGTAAGGGCAGTCACTTTTCAGCTCAAACGAACTATGTCACTCACCAAGCTCACGCGTTTCTCATCTTAAATGACAAACATTGGATGTTAGAGGACCAGTGCTTTGTATCAGTTTCGAAAGTAGAGTTGGACTATATATGGTCCTTATGTGTAGGAAACACCGTTCTTTTGTTCTCAGCACACTCACGTTTCCTGCTGTCTTAGAGACTCTAGAAAGCAAGAGCATGTTTCTTGTTCTAAAGCAGAGTGTGGTCAATGGATGAGAACTCTGCTCTGTGTTTTACTTCAGAAATGGAGTTAAATCCCAGGCTCTGAGTCTTCCTACAAAAAAGACTTCGTTTCAGGTTAGGGCAGTTACTTTACATCTCAAACGAACTACTTCGTTCACGAAGCTCACACGATTCTCATCTTAACTGACAAGCATTGGATGTTAGAGGACCTGTGGTTTGTTTCAGTTTCAGAAGCAGAGTTTAACTAGATATGGTCCGTATGTGTAGGAAACATCGTTCTTTTGTTCTCAGCACACTCACGTTTCATGCTGTCTTAGAGCCTCTAGAAAGCAAGAGCGTGCTTCTTCTTCTAAAGCAGAGTGCGGTCCATGGATGAGAACTCTGCTGTGTGTTTCCCTTCAGAAATGGAGTTAAATCCCAGGCTCTGAGTCTTCCTAAAGCAAGAATTATTTTCAGGTAAGGGCAGTTTCTTTACAGGTCAAACGAACTACATTGTTAACGAATCTCACACGTTTCTCATCTTAAATGACAAGCATTGGATGTTAGAGGACCTGTGATTCCTTTCAGTTTCAGAAGCAGTGTTGAACTAGATATGGTCCATATGTGTAGGAAACACCGTTCTTTGTTCTCAGCACACTCACGTTTCATGCTGTCATAGAGCCTCTAGAAAGCAAGAGGGTGCTTCTTGCTCTAAAGTAGAGTGTGATCAGTGGATGAGAACTCTGCTGTGTGTTTCACTTCAGAAATGGAGTTAAATCCCAGGCTCTGAGTCATCCTAAAAACAAGACTTCTTTTCAGGTAAGGGCAGTTTCTTTAGAGCTCAAATGAACTACATCGTTCACGAAGCTCACACTTTTCTCATCTTAAATGACAAGCATTGGATGTTAGAGGACCAGTTCTTTGTATCAGTTTCAGAAGCAGAGTTGGACTAGACATGGTCTGTATGTGTAGGAAACACCATTCTCTTGTTCTTAGCACACTCAGATTTCCTGCTCTATTAGAGACGCTAGAAAGCAAGAGCGTGCTTTCGCTCTAAAGCAGAGTGTGATCCATGGATGAGAACTATGCTGTGTGTTTCACTTCAGAAATGGAGTTAAATCCCAGGCTCTGTGTCTTCCTTCAAGCAAGACTTCGTTTCAGGTAAGGGCAGTCACTTTTCAGCTCAAACGAACTACGTCATTCACAAAGCTCACACGTTTCTCATCTTAACTGACAAGCATTGGATGTTACAGGACCAGTGCTTTGTATCCGTTTCAGAAGCAGAGTTGGACTAGACATGGTCTGTATGTGTAGGAAACACCGTTCTTTTGTTCTCAGCACACTCACGTTTCCTGCTGTCTTAGAGACTCTAGAAAGCAAGAGCGTGCTTGTTGTTCTAAAGCAGAGTGTGATCAATGGATGAGAACTCTTCTGTGTGTTTCACTTCAAAAAAGGAGTTAAATCCCAAGCTCTGAGTCTTCCTACAAGGATGACTTCGTTTCCGGAAAGGGAAGTTACTTTACATCTCAAACGAAATACGTCGTTCACGAAGCTCACACGATTACATCTTAACTGACAAGCATTGGATGTTAGAGGACCTGTGGTTTGTTTCAGTATCAGAAGCATAGTTGAACTAGATATGTTCCGTATGTGTATGAAACACCGTTCTTTTATCTGAGCACACTCAGATTTCCTGCTGTATTAGAGACGCTAGAAAGCAAGAGCGTGCTTCTCGCTCTAAAGCAGAGTGTGATCCATGGATGAGAACTATGCTGTGTGTTTCACTTCAGAAATGGAGTTAAATCCCAGGCTCTGTGTCTTCCTACAAGCAAGACTTCGTATCAGGTAAGGGCAGTCACTTTGCAGCTCAAACGAACTATGTCACACACGAAGCTCACACGTTTCTCATCTTAACTGAAAAGCATTGGATGTTACAGGACCAGTGCTTTGTATCAGTTTCAGAAGCAGAGTTGGACTACATATGGTCTGTATGTGTAGGAAACACCGGTCTTTTGTTCTCAGCACACTCACGTTTCCTGCTGTCTTAGAGACTCTAGAAAGCAAGAGCGTGCTTGTTGTTCTAAAGCAGAGTGTGATCAATGGATGAGAACTCTGCTGTGTGTTTCCCTTCAGAAATGGAGTTAAATCCCAGGCTCTGAGTCTTCCTAAAGCAAGAATTCTTTTCAGGTAAGGGCAGTTTCTTTACAGGTCAAACGAACTACATTGTTAACGAAGCTCACACGTTTCTCATCTTAAATGACAAGCATTGGATGTTAGAGGACCTGTGATTCCTTTCAGTTTCAGAAGCAGTGTTGAAGTAGATATGGTCCGTATGTGTAGGAAACACCGTTCTTTGTTCTCAGCACACTCACGTTTCATGCTGTCATAGAGCCTCTAGAAAGAAAGAGCGTGCTTCTTGCTCTAAAGTAGAGTGTGATCAGTGGATGAGAACTCTGCTGTGTGTTTCACTTCAGAAATGGAGTTAAATCCCAGGCTCTGAGTCATCCTAAAAACAAGACTTCTTTTCAGGTAAGGGCAGTTTCTTTACAGCTCAAATGAACTACATCGTTCACGAAGCTCACACGTTTCTCATCTTAAAAACAAGCATTGGATGTTAGAGGACCTGTGATTTGTTTCAGTTTCAGAAGCAGTGTTGAACTAGATATGGTCCGTATGTGTAGGAAACACCATTCTCTTGTTTTAGCACACTCAGATTTCCTGCTGTATTAGAGACGCTAGAAAGCAAGAGCGTGCTTCTCGCTCTAAACCAGAGTGTGATCCATGGATGAGAACTATGCTGTGTGTTTCACTTCAGAAATGGAGTTAAATCCCAGGCTCTGTGTCTTCCTTCAAGCAAGACTTCGTTTCAGGTAAGGGCAGTCACTTTTCAGCTCAAACGAACTACGTTGTTCACAAAGCTCACACGTTTCCCATCTTAACTGACAAGCATTGGATGTTACAGGACCAGTGCTTTGTATCAGTTTCAGAAGCAGAGTTGGACTACACATGGTCTGTATGTGTAGGAAACACCGTTCTTTTGTTCTCAGCACACTCACGTTTCCTGCTGTCTTAGAGACTCTAGAAAGCAAGAGCGTGCTAGTTGTTCTAAAGCAGAGTGTGATCAATGGATGAGAACTCTTCTGTGTGGTTCACTTCAAAAAAGGAATTAAATCCCAATCTCTGAGTCTTCCTACAAGGAAGACTTCTTTTCAGGTAAGGGCAGTTTCTTCACAGCTCAAACGAACAACATTGTTTACAAATTTCACACGTTTCTCATCTTAACTAACAAGCATTGGATGTTAGAGGACCTGTGGTTTTTTTCAGTTTCAGAAGCAGAGTTGAACTAGATATGGTTCGTATGTGTAGCAAACACCATTCTCTTGTTCTGAGCACACTCATATTTCCTGCTGTTTTAGAGACGCTAGAAAGCAAGAGCGTGCTTCTCGCTCTAAAGCAGAGTGTGATCCATGGATGAGAACTATGCTGTTTGTTTCACTTCAGAAATGGAGTTAAATCCCAGGCTCTGTGTCTTCCTACAAGCAAGACTTCGTTTCAGGTAAGGGCAGTCACTTTTCAGCTCAAACGAACTACCTCATTCACGATGCTCACATGATTCTCATCTTAACTGACAAGCATTGGATGTTAGAGGACCAGTGCTTTGAATCAGTTTCAGAAGCAGAGTTGGACTAGATATGGTCCGTATGAGTAGGAAACACCGTTCTTTTGTTCTCAGCACACTCACGTTTCCTGCTGTCTTAGAGACTCTAGAAAGCAAGAGCATGCTTCTTGTTCTAAAGAAGAGTGTGATCAATGGATGAGAACTGTGCTGTGTGTTTCACTTCAGAAATGTAGTTAAATCCCAGGCTCTGTGTCCTCCTACAAGCAAGACTTCCTTTCAGGTAAGGGCAGTTTCTTTACAGTTCAAACGAACTAAATCATTCACGAAACTCACATGTTTCTCATCTTAACTGACAAGCATTGGATGTTAGAGGACCAGTGCTTTGTATCAGTTTCAGAAGCAGAGTTGGACTAGACATGGTCTGTATGTGTAGGAAACACCATTCTTTTGTTCTCAGCACACTCACGTTTCCTGCTGTCTTAGAGACTCGAGAAAGCAAGAGCGTGCTTGTTGTTCTAAAGCAGAGTGTGATCAATGGATGAGAACTCTTCTGTGTGTTTCACTTCAAAAAAGGAGTTAAATCCTAAGCTCTGAGTCTTCCTACAAGGAAGACTTCGTTTCCGGAAAGGGCAGTTACTTTACATCTCAAACGAAATACGTCGTTCACGAAGCTCACACGATTCCATCTTAACTGACAAGCATTGGATGTTAGAGGACCTGTGGTTTGTTTCAGTATCAGAAGCAGAGTTGAACTAGATATGTTCCGTATGTGTATGAACCACCGTTCTTTTATCTGAGCACACTCAGATTTCCTGCTGTATTAGAGACGCTAGAAAGCAAGAGCGTGCTTCTCGCTCTAAAGCAGAGTGTGATCCATGGATGAGAACTATGCTGTGTGTTTCACTTCAGAAATGGAGTTAAATCCCAGGCTCTGTGTCTTCCTACAAGCAAGACTTCGTATCAGGTAAGGGCAGTCACTTTGCAGTTCAAACGAACTATGTCACTCACGAAGCTCACACGTTTCTCATCTTAACTGAAAAGCATTGGATGTTACAGGACCAGTGCTTTGTATCAGTTTCAGAAGCAGAGTTGGACTACATATGGTCTGTATGTGTACGATACATCGTTCTTTTGTTCTCAGCACACTCACGTTTCATGCTGTCTTAGAGCCTCTAGAAAGCAAGAGCGTGCTTCTTGTTCTAAAGCAGAGTGTGGTCAATGCATGAGAACTCTGCTCTGTGTTTTACTTCAGAAATGGAGTTAAATCCCAGGCTCTGAGTCTTCCTACAAAAAAGACTTCGTTTCAGGTTAGGGCAGTTACTTTACATCTCAAACGAACTACTTCGTTCACGAAGCTCACACGATTCTCATCTTAACTGACAAGCATTGGATGTTAGAGGACCTGTGGTTTGTTTCAGTTTCAGAAGCAGAGTTTAACTACATATGGTCTGTATGTGTACGATACATCGTTCTTTTGTTCTCAGCACACTCACGGTTCATGCTGTCTTAGAGCCTCTAGAAAGCAAGAGCGTGCTTCTTGTTCTAAAGCAGAGTGTGGTCAATGCATGAGAACTCTGCTCTGTGTTTTACTTCAGAAATGGAGTTAAATCCCAGGCTCTGAGTCTTCCTACAAAAAAGACTTCGTTTCAGGTTAGGGCAGTTACTTTACATCTCAAACGAACTACTTCGTTCACGAAGCTCACACGATTCTCATCTTAACTGACAAGCATTGGATGTTAGAGGACCTGTGGTTTGTTTCAGTTTCAGAAGCAGAGTTTAACTAGATATGGTCCGTATGTGTAGGAAACATCGTTCTTTTGTTCTCAGCACACTCACGTTTCATGCTGTCTTAGAGCCTCTAGAAAGCAAGAGCGTGCTTCTTCTTCTAAAGCAGAGTGTGGTCAATGGATGAGAACTCTGCTGTGTGTTTCCCTTCAGAAATGGAGTTAAATCCCAGGCTCTGAGTCTTCCTAAAGCAAGAATTATTTTCAGGTAAGGGCAGTTTCTTTACAGGTCAAACGAACTACATTGTTAACGATGCTCACACGTTTCTCATCTTAAATGACAAGCATTGGATGTTAGAGGACCTGTGATTCCTTTCAGTTTCAGAAGCAGTGTTGAAGTAGATATGGTCCGTATGTGTAGGAAACACCGTTCTTTGTTCTCAGCACACTCACGTTTCATGCTCTCATAGAGCCTCTAGAAAGAAAGAGCGTGCTTCTTGCTCTAAAGTAGAGTGTGATCAGTGGATGAGAACTCTGCTGTGTGTTTCACTTCAGAAATGGAGTTAAATCCCAGGCTCTGAGTCATCCTAAAAACAAGACTTCTTTTCAGGTAAGGGCAGTTTCTTTACAGCTCAAATGAACTACATCGTTCACGAAGCTCACACGTTTCTCATCTTAAATGACAAGCATTGGATGTTAGAGGACCTGTGATTTGTTTCAGTTTCAGAAGCAGTGTTGAACTAGATATGGTCCGTATGTGTAGGAAACACCATTCTCTTGTTCTGAGCACACTCAGATTTCCTGCTCTATTAGAGACGCTAGAAAGCAAGAGCGTGCTTCTCGCTCTAAACCAGAGTGTGATCCATGGATGAGAACTATGCTGTGTGTTTCACTTCAGAAATGGAGTTAAATCCCAGGCTCTTTGTCTTCCTACAAGCAAGACTTCGTATCAGGTAAGGGCAGTCACTTTGCAGCTCAAACGAACTACGTCGTTCACAAATCTCACACGTTTCTCATCTTAACTGACAAGCATTGGATGTTACAGGACCAGTGCTTTGTATCAGTTTCAGAAGCAGAGTTGGACTAGACATGGTCTGTATGTGTAGGAAACACCGTTCTTTTGTTCTCAGCACACTCACGTTTCCTGCTGTCTTAGAGACTCTAGAAAGCAAGAGCATGATTCTTGTTCTAAAGCAGAGTGTGATCAATGGATGAGAACTCTGCTGTGTGTTTCCCTTCAGAAATGGAGTTAAATCCCAAGCTCTGAGTCTTCCTATAAGGAAGACTTCGTTTGAGGTTAGGGCAGTTACTTTACATCTCAAACGAACTATGTCGTTCACGAAGCTCACACGATTCTCATCTTAACTGACAAGCATTGGATGATAGAGGACCAGTGCTTTGTATCAGTTTCAGAAGCAGAGTTGGACTAGATATGGTCCGTATGTGCAGGAAACACCGTTCTTTTGTTCTCAGCACACTCACCTTTCCTGCTGTCTTAGAGACTCTAGAAAGCAAGAGCGTGCTTGTTGTTCTAAAGCAGAGTGTGATCAATGGATGAGAACTCTTCTGTGTGTTTCACTTCAAAAAAGGAGTTAAATCCCAAGCTCTGAGTCTTCCTACAAGGAAGACTTCGTTTCCGGAAATGGCAGTTACTTTACATGTCAAACGAAATACGTCGTTCACGAAGCTCACACGATTCCATCTTAACTGACAAGCATTGGATAATAGAGGACCTGTGGTTTGTTTCAGTATCAGAAGCAGAGTTGAACTAGATATGTTCCGTATGTGTATGAAACACCGTTCTTTTATCTGAGCACAATCAGATTTCCTGCTGTATTAGAGACGCTAGAAAGCAAGAGCGTGCTTCTCGCTCTAAAGCAGAGTGTGATCCATGGATGAGAAGTATGCTGTGTGTTTCACTTCAGAAATGGAGTTAAATCCCAGGCCTTGTGTCTTCCTACAAGCAAGACTTCGTTTCAGGTAAGGGCAGTCACTTTTCAGCTCATACGAACTACATCGTTCACGAAGCTCACACTTTTCTCATCTTAAATGACAAACATTGGATGTTAGAGGACCAGTGCTTTGTATCAGTTTCGAAAGTAGAGTTGGACTACATATGGTCCTTATGTGTAGGAAACACCGTTCTTTTGTTCTCAGCACACTCACGTTTCCTGCTGTCTTAGAGACTTTAGAAAGCAAGAGCATGATTCTTGTTCTAAAGCAGAGTGTGATCAATGGATGAGAACTCTGCTGTGTGTTTCCCTTCAGAAATGGTGTTAAATCCCAAGCTCTGAGTCTTCCTACAAGGAAGACTTCGTTTGAGGTTAGGGCAGTTACTTTACATCTCAAACGAACTATGTCCTTCACGAAGCTCACACGATTCTCATCTTAACTGACAACCATTGGATGATAGAGGACCAGTGCTTTGTATCAGTTTCAGAAGCAGAGTTGGACTAGGTATGGTCCATATGTGTAGGAAACACCGTTATTTTGTTCTGAGCACACTCATATTTCCTGCTGTATTAGAGACTCCTGAAAGCAATAGTCTTCTTCTTGCTCTAAAGCAGAGTGTGATCCATGGATGAGAACTATGCTGTGAGTTTTCCTTCAGAAATGGAGTTAAATCCCAGGCTCTGAGTCTTCCTAAAGCAAGAATTCTTTTCAGGTAAGGGCAGTTTCTTTACAGGTCAAACGAACTAAATTGTTCACGAAGCTCACACGTTTCTCATCTTAACTGACAAGCATTGGATGTTAGAGGACCTGTGATTTGTTTCAGTTTCAGAAGCAGTGTTGAACTAGATATGGTCCGTATGTGTAGGAAACACCGTTCTCTTGTTCTGAGCACACTCAGATTTCCTGCTGTTTTAGAGACGCCAGAAAGCAAGAGCATGCTTCTCGCTCTAAAACAGAGTGTGATCCATGGATGAGAACTATGCTGTGTGTTTCACTTTTAAAAAGGAGTTAAATCCCAAACTCTGAGTCTTCCTACAAGGAAGACTTCGTTTCCGGAAAGGGCAGTTACTTTACATCTCAAACGAAATACGTCAGTCACGAAGCTCACACGATTCCATCTTAACTGACAAGCATTGGATGTTAGAGGACCTGTGGTTTGTTTCAGTATCAGAAGCAGAGTTGAACTAGATATGGTCCGTATGAGTAGGTAACACCATTCTTTTATTCTGAGCACACTCAGATTTACTGCTGTATTAGAGACGCTAGAAAGCAAGAGCGTGCTTCTCGCTCTAAAGCAGAGTGTTATCCATGGATGAGAACTATGCTGTGTGTTTCCCTTCAGAAATTGAGTTAAATCCCAGGCTCTGTGTCTTCCTACATGCAAGACTTCTTTTCAGGTACAGGCAGTCACTTTTCAACTCAAACGAACTACATGGATCACAAAGCTCACACGTTTCCCATCTTAAATGACAAGCATGGGATGTTAGAGGACCAGTGCTTTGTATCAGTTTTAGAAGCAGAGTTGGACTAGATATGGTCCGTATGTATAGGAAACACCATTCTTTTCTTCTCAGCACACTCACGTTTCCTGCTGTCTTAGAGACTATAGAACCCTGAGCGTGCTTCTTGCTCTAAAGCAGAGTGTGATTCACGGATAAGAACTGTGCAGTGTGTTTCCTTTCAGAAATCGAGTTAAATCCAAGGCTCTTAGTTTTCCTACAAGGAAGACTACTTTTCAGGTAACGGCAGTTACTTTACAGCTCAAACAAACTACATCATTCACGAAGCTCACACGGTTCTCATCTAAACTGATAAGCATTGGATGTTAGAAGACCTAAGGTTTCTTTCATTTTCAGAAGCAGAGTTGAACTAGATATGGTCCGTATGTGTAGGAAGCACCGTTCTTTTGTTCTCAGCACACTCTCGTTTCTTGCTGCTTAGAGACTCTAGAAAGCAAGCGCGTCCTTCTTGCTCTAAAGCAGAGTGTGATCTATGGATGAGAACTCTGCTGTGTGTTTCACTTCAGAAATGGTGTTAAATCCCATGCTCTGAGGCTTCCAACAAGCAAGACTTCGTTTCAGGTAAGGGCATTTACTTTACAGCTCAAAGGAACTACATCGTACCCGAAGCTCACACTTTTCTCGGTCTTAATTGAAAAGCACTGGATGTCACAGGACCTGTGCTTTGTGTCAGTTCCAAAAGAAGAGTTGAACTAGATATGGTACGTATGTGTAGGAAACACAGTTCTTTGTTCAGAGCACAATCAGGTTTCCTGGTGTATTAGAGACTCTAGAAAGGAAGAGCGTGCTTCTTGCTCTAAAGCAGAGTGTGATCAATGGATGAGAACTTGCTGTGTGTTTCACTTCAGAAATGGAGTTAAATCCCAGGATCTGAGTCTTCCTACAAGAAAGACTTCGTTTCAGGTAAGGGCAGGTACTTTAGAGCTCAAAGGAACTACATCGTTCACAAAGCTCACACGTTTCTCATCTAAACTGAAAAGCATTGGATGTTAGAGGACCTGTGGTTTGTATCAATTTCAGAAGCAGAGATGGACTAGATATGGTCTCTATGTGTAGGAAACACCGTTCTTTTATTCTCAGCACACTCATGTTTCCTGCTGTCTTAGAGACTCTAGAGAGCAATAGCATTATTCTTGCTCTAAAGCAGAGTGTGATCCATGGATGAGAACTATGCTGTGTTTTTCCCTTCTGAAATGGTGTTAAATTCCAGTCTTCTGTCTTCCTACAAGCAGTACTTGGTTTCTGGTAAGGACAGTCACTTTTCAGCTGAAACGAACTACATCGTTCAAGAAGCTCACTCGTTTCTCATCTCAAATGACAAGCATTGGATGTTAGAGGACCTGTGCTTGTATCAATTTCAGAAGCAGAGTTGGACTAGATATGGTCCTTATGTGTAGGAAACACCATTCTTTTGTTCTCAGCACACTCACGTTTCCTGTTGTCTTAGAGACTCTAGAAACCTAGAGCGTGCTTCTTGCTCTAAAGCAGAGTGTGATCAATGGATGAGAACTCTGCTGTGGGTTTCACTTCAGAAATGGAGTTAAATCCCAGGATCTGAGTCTTTCTACAAGCAAGACTTCGTTACAGGTAAGGGCAGGTACTTTACAGCTCAAAAGAACTACATCATTCACGAAGCTCATACCTTTCTCATCTTAACAGACAAGCATTGGATGTTAGAGGACCTGTGCTTTGTTTGAGTTTCAGAAGCAGAGTTGAACTAGATATGGTCCGTATGTGTAAGAAACACCGTTATTTTGTTCTGAGCACACTCATATTTCCTGCTGTATTAGAGACTCCTGAAAGCAATAGTCTTCTTCTTGCTCTAAAGCAGAGTGTGATCCATGGATGAGAACTATGCTGTGAGTTTTCCTTCAGAAATGGAGTTAAATCCCAGGTTCTGTGTCTTCCTACAAGCAAGATTCGTTACAGGTAAGGGCAGTCACTTTTCAGCTCAAACGAACTACATCATTCACGAAGCTCACACGTTTCTCATATTAAATGACAAGCATTGGATATTAGAGGACCTGGGCTGTGTATCAATTTCAGAGCCAGATTTGGACTAGATATGGTCCGTATGTGTAGGAAACACCGTTCTTTTGCTCTGAGCACATTCACGTTTCCTGCTGTCTTAGAGACTCTAGAAAGCAAGATCGTGATTCTTGCTCTAAAGCAGAGTGTGATTCATGGATGAGAACTTTGCTATGTGTATCCCTTCAGAAATAGAGTTGAAACCCAGGCTCTGTGTCTTCCTACAAGCAAGACTTCGTTTCAGGTAAGTGCAGTTACTTTACAGCTCAAACGAACTACATCGTTCTCAAAGCTATCATGTTTCTCATCTTATCTTACAAGCATTGGATGTTAGAGGACCAGTGCTTTGTATCAGTTTCAGAATCAGACTTGGACTAGATATGGTCTGTAGGTGTAGGAAACACCATTCTTTTGTTCTCAGCACACTCACGTTTCCTCTTGTCTTAGAGACTCTAGAAACCTACAGCGTTCTTCTTGCTCTAAAGCAGAGTGTGATCAATGGATGAAAACTCTGCTGAGTGTTCTACTTCAGAAATGGAGTTAAATCCCAGGCTCTGTGTCTTCCTACAAGCAAGACTTCGGTTCAGGTAAGGGCAGTTACTTTAAAGGTCAAATGTACTACATCGTTCACGAAGCTCACACGATTCTCATCTAAACTGACAAGCATTGGATGTTAGAGGACCTGTGGTTTGTATCAGTTTCAGAAGCAGAGTTGAACTTGATATGGTCCATACGTGTAGGAAACACCGTTCTTTTGTTCTGAGCACACTCATGATTCTTGCTGTATTAGAGAATCTAGAAAGCAAGAGCGTTCTTCTTGCTCTAAAGCAGAGTGTGATCCATGGATGAGAACTATGCTGTGTGTTTTCCTTCAGAAATGGAGTTAAATTCCAGGCTCTGTGTCTTTCTACAAACACTATTTGGTTTCAGGTAAGGGCAGTCAATTTTCAGCTCAAACGAACTATATAGTTCACAATGTTCACTCGTTTCTCATCTTAAATGACAAGCATTGGATGTTAGAGGACCTGTGCTTGTATCAATTTCAGAATCTGAGTTGGACTAGATATGGTCCGTATGTGTAGGAAACACCATTCTTTTGTTCTCAGCATACTCACGTTTCCCACGGTCTTAGAGACTCTAGAAAGCAAGAGCGTGCTTCTTGCTCTAAAGCAGAGTGTGATCTATGGATGGGAACTCTGCTGTGTGTTTCACTTCAGAAATGGAGTTAAATCCCAGGCTCTGTGTCTTCCTACAAGCAAGACTTCGTATCAGGTAAGGGCAGTCACTTTGCAGCTCAAACGAACTATGTCACTCACGAAGCTCACACGTTTCTCATCTTAACTGAAAAGCATTGCATGTTACAGGACCAGTGCTTTGTATCAGTTTCAGAAGCAGAGTTGGACTACATATGGTCTGTATGTGTATGATACATCGTTCTTTTGTTCTCAGCACACTCACGTTTCATGCTGTCTTAGAGCCTCTAGAAAGCAAGAGCGTGCTTCTTGCTCTAAAGCAGAGTGTGGTCAATGGATGAGAACTCTGCTCTGTGTTTTACTTCAGAAATGGAGTTAAATCCCAGGCTCTGAGTCTTCCTACAAAAAAGACTTCGTTTCAGGTTAGGGCAGTTACTTTACATCTCAAACGAACTACTTCGTTCACGAAGCTCACACGATTCTCATCTTAACTGACAAGCATTGGATGTTAGACGACCTGTGGTTTGTTTCAGTTTCAGAAGCAGAGTTTAACTAGATATGGTCCGTATGTGTAGGAAACATCGTTCTTTGGTGTCAGCACACTCAAGTTTCATGCTGTCTTAGAGCCTCTAGAAAGCAAGAGCGTGCTTCTTCTTCTAAAGCAGAGTGTGGTCAATGGATGAGAACTCTGCTGTGTGTTTCCCTTCAGAAATGGAGTTAAATCCCAGGCTCTGAGTCTTGCTAAAGCAAGAATTCTTTTCAGGTAAGGGCAGTTTCTTTACAGGTCAAACGAACTACATTGTTAACGAAGCTCACACGTTTCTCATCTTAATTGACAAGCATTGGATGTTAGAGGACCTGTGATTCCTTTCAGTTTCAGAAGCAGTGTTGAAGTAGATATGGTCCGTATGTGTAGGAAACACCGTTCTTTTTTCTCAGCACACTCACGTTTCATGCTGTCATAGAGCCTCTAGAAAGAAAGAGCGTGCTTCTTGCTCTAAAGTAGAGTGTGATCAGTGGATGAGAACTCTGCTGTGTGTTTCACTTCAGAAATGGAGTTAAATCCCAGGCTCTGAGTCATCCTAAAAACAAGACTTCTTTTCAGGTAAGGGCAGTTTCTTTACAGCTCAAATGAACTACATCGTTCACAAAGCTCACACGTTTCTCATCTTAAATGACAAGCATTGGATGTTAGAGGACCTGTGATTTGTTCCAGTTTCAGAAGCAGTGTTGAACTAGATATGGTCCGTATGTGTAGGAAACACCATTCTCTTGTTCTGAGCACACTCAGATTTCCTGCTGTATTAGAGACGCTAGAAAGCAAGAGCGTGCTTCTCGCTCTAAACCAGAGTGTGATCCATGGATGAGAACTATGCTGTGTGTTTCACTTCAGAAATGGAGTTAAATCCCAGGCTCTGTGTCTTCCTTCAAGCAAGACTTCGTTTCAGGTAAGGGCATTCACTTTTCAGCTCAAACGAACTACGTCGTTCACAAAGCTCACACGTTTCTCATCTAAATGACAAGCATTGGATGTTAGAGGACCTGTGATTCCTTTCAGTTTCAGAAGCAGTGTTGAAGTAGATATGGTCCGTATGTGTAGGAAACACCGTTCTTTTGTTCTCAGCACACTCACGTTTCCTGCTGTCTTAGAGACTCTAGAAAGCAAGAGCTTGCTTGTTGTTCTAAAGCAGAGTGTGATCAATGGATGAGAACTCTTCTGTGTGTTTCACTTCAAAAAAGGAGTTAAATCCCAAGCTCTGAGTCTTCCTACAAGGAAGACTTCGTTTCCGGAAAGGGCAGTTACTTTACATCTCAAATGAAATACGTCGTTCACGAAGCTCACACGATTCCATCTTAACTGACAAGCATTGGATGTTACAGGACCAGTGCTTTGTATCAGTTTCAGAAGCAGAGTTGGACTAGACATGGTCTGTATGTGTAGGAAACACCGTTCTTTTGTTCTCAGCACACTCATGTTTCCTGCTGTCTTAGAGACTCTAGAAAGCAAGAGCGTGCTTCTTCTTCTAAAGCAGAGTGTGGTCAATGGATGAGAACTCTGCTGTGTGTTTCCCTTCAGAAATGGAGTTAAATCCCAGGCTCTGAGTCTTCCTAAAGCAAGAATTCTTTTCAGGTAAGGGCAGTTTCTTTACAGGTCAAACGAACTACATTGTTAACGATGCTCACACGTTTCTCATCTTAAATGACAAGCATTGGATGTTAGAGGACCTGTGATTCCTTTCAGTTTCAGAAGCAGTGTTGAAGTAGATATGGTCCGTATGTGTAGGAAACACCGTTCTTTGTTCTCAGAACACTCACGTTTCATGCTGTCATAGAGCCTCTAGAAAGAAAGAGCATGCTTCTTGCTCTAAAGTAGAGTGTGATCAGTGGATGAGAACTCTGCTGTGTGTTTCACTTCAGAAATGGAGTTAAATCCCAGGCTCTGAGTCATCCTAAAAACAAGACTTCTTTTCAGGTAAGGGCAGTTTCTTTAGAGCTCAAATGAACTACATCGTTCACGAAGCTCACACTTTTCTCATCTTAAATGACAAGCATTGGATGTTAGAGGACCAGTGCTTTGTATCAGTTTCAGAAGCAGAGTTGGACTAGACATGGTCTGTATGTGTAGGAAACACCATTCTCTTGTTCTTAGCACACTCAGATTTCCTGCTCTATTAGAGACGCTAGAAAGCAAGAGCGTGCTTTCGCTCTAAAGCAGAGTGTGATCCATGGATGAGAACTATGCTGTGTGTTTCACTTCAGAAATGGAGTTAAATCCCAGGCTCTGTGTCTTCCTTCAAGCAAGACTTCGTTTCAGGTAAGGGCAGTCACTTTTCAGCTCAAACGAACTACGTCATTCACAAAGCTCACACGTTTCTCATCTTAACTGACAAGCATTGGATGTTACAGGACCAGTGCTTTGTATCCGTTTCAGAAGCAGAGTTGGACTAGACATGGTCTGTATGTGTAGGAAACACCGTTCTTTTGTTCTCAGCACACTCACGTTTCCTGCTGTCTTAGAGACTCTAGAAAGCAAGAGCGTGCTTGTTGTTCTAAAGCAGAGTGTGATCAATGGATGAGAACTCTTCTGTGTGTTTCACTTCAAAAAAGGAGTTAAATCCCAAGCTCTGAGTCTTCCTACAAGGATGACTTCGTTTCCGGAAAGGGAAGTTACTTTACATCTCAAACGAAATACGTCGTTCACGAAGCTCACACGATTACATCTTAACTGACAAGCATTGGATGTTAGAGGACCTGTGGTTTGTTTCAGTATCAGAAGCAGAGTTGAACTAGATATGTTCCGTATGTGTATGAAACACCGTTCTTTTATCTGAGCACACTCAGATTTCCTGCTGTATTAGAGACGCTAGAAAGCAAGAGCGTGCTTCTCGCTCTAAAGCAGAGTGTGATCCATGGATGAGAACTATGCTGTGTGTTTCACTTCAGAAATGGAGTTAAATCCCAGGCTCTGTGTCTTCCTACAAGCAAGACTTCGTATCAGGTAAGGGCAGTCACTTTGCAGCTCAAACGAACTATGTCACACACGAAGCTCACACGTTTCTCATCTTAACTGAAAAGCATTGGATGTTACAGGACCAGTGCTTTGTATCAGTTTCAGAAGCAGAGTTGGACTACATATGGTCTGTATGTGTAGGAAACACCGGTCTTTTGTTCTCAGCACACTCACGTTTCCTGCTGTCTTAGAGACTCTAGAAAGCAAGAGCGTGCTTGTTGTTCTAAAGCAGAGTGTGATCCTTGGATGAGAACTCTGCTGTGTGTTTCCCTTCAGAAATGGAGTTAAATCCCAGGCTCTGAGTCTTCCTAAAGCAAGAATTCTTTTCAGGTAAGGGCAGTTTCTTTACAGGTCAAACGAACTACATTGTTAACGAAGCTCACACGTTTCTCATCTTAAATGACAAGCATTGGATGTTAGAGGACCTGTGATTCCTTTCAGTTTCAGAAGCAGTGTTGAAGTAGATATGGTCCGTATGTGTAGGAAACACCGTTCTTTGTTCTCAGCACACTCACGTTTCATGCTGTCATAGAGCCTCTAGAAAGAAAGAGCGTGCTTCTTGCTCTAAAGTAGAGTGTGATCAGTGGATGAGAACTCTGCTGTGTGTTTCACTTCAGAAATGGAGTTAAATCCCAGGCTCTGAGTCATCCTAAAAACAAGACTTCTTTTCAGGTAAGGGCAGTTTCTTTACAGCTCAAATGAACTACATCGTTCACGAAGCTCACACGTTTCTCATCTTAAAAACAAGCATTGGATGTTAGAGGACCTGTGATTTGTTTCAGTTTCAGAAGCAGTGTTGAACTAGATATGGTCCGTATGTGTAGGAAACACCATTCTCTTGTTTTAGCACACTCAGATTTCCTGCTGTATTAGAGACGCTAGAAAGCAAGAGCGTGCTTCTCGCTCTAAACCAGAGTGTGATCCATGGATGAGAACTATGCTGTGTGTTTCACTTCAGAAATGGAGTTAAATCTCAGGCTCTGTGTCTTCCTTCAAGCAAGACTTCGTTTCAGGTAAGGGCAGTCACTTTTCAGCTCAAACGAACTACGTTGTTCACAAAGCTCACACGTTTCTCATCTTAACTGACAAGCATTGGATGTTACAGGACCAGTGCTTTGTATCAGTTTCAGAAGCAGAGTTGGACTAGACATGGTCTGTATGTGTAGGAAACACCGTTCTTTTGTTCTCAGCACACTCACGTTTCCTGCTGTCTTAGAGACTCTAGAAAGCAAGAGCGTGCTAGTTGTTCTAAAGCAGAGTGTGATCAATGGATGAGAACTCTTCTGTGTGGTTCACTTCAAAAAAGGAATTAAATCCCAATCTCTGAGTCTTCCTACAAGGAAGACTTCTTTTCAGGTAAGGGCAGTTTCTTCACAGCTCAAACGAACAACATTGTTTACAAATTTCACACGTTTCTCATCTTAACTAACAAGCATTGGATATTAGAGGACCTGTGGTTTTTTTCAGTTTCAGAAGCAGAGTTGAACTAGATATGGTTCGTATGTGTAGCAAACACCATTCTCTTGTTCTGAGCACACTCATATTTCCTGCTGTTTTAGAGACGCTAGAAAGCAAGAGCGTGCTTCTCGCTCTAAAGCAGAGTGTGATCCATGGATGAGAACTATGCTGTTTGTTTCACTTCAGAAATGGAGTTAAATCCCAGGCTCTGTGTCTTCCTACAAGCAAGACTTCGTTTCAGGTAAGGGCAGTCACTTTTCAGCTCAAACGAACTACCTCATTCACGATGCTCACATGATTCTCATCTTAACTGACAAGCATTGGATGTTAGAGGACCAGTGCTTTGAATCAGTTTCAGAAGTAGAGTTGGACTAGATATGGTCCGTATGAGTAGGAAACACCGTTCTTTTGTTCTCAGCACACTCACGTTTCCTGCTGTCTTAGAGACTCTAGAAAGCAAGAGCATGCTTCTTGTTCTAAAGAAGAGTGTGATCAATGGATGAGAACTGTGCTGTGTGTTTCACTTCAGAAATGTAGTTAAATCCCAGGCTCTGTGTCCTCCTACAAGCAAGACTTCCTTTCAGGTAAGGGCAGTTTCTTTACAGTTCAAACGAACTAAATCGTTCACGAAACTCACATGTTTCTCATCTTAACTGACAAGCATTGGATGTTAGAGGACCAGTGCTTTGTATCAGTTTCAGAAGCAGAGTTGGACTAGACATGGTCTGTATGTGTAGGAAACACCATTCTTTTGTTCTCAGCACACTCACGTTTCCTGCTGTCTTAGAGACTCGAGAAAGCAAGAGCGTGCTTGTTGTTCTAAAGCAGAGTGTGATCAATGGATGAGAACTCTTCTGTGTGTTTCACTTCAAAAAAGGAGTTAAATCCTAAGCTCTGAGTCTTCCTACAAGGAAGACTTCGTTTCCGGAAAGGGCAGTTACTTTACATCTCAAACGAAATACGTCGTTCACGAAGCTCACACGATTCCATCTTAACTGACAAGCATTGGATGTTAGAGGACCTGTGGTTTGTTTCAGTATCAGAAGCAGAGTTGAACTAGATATGTTCCGTATGTGTATGAACCACCGTTCTTTTATCTGAGCACACTCAGATTTCCTGCTGTATTAGAGACGCTAGAAAGCAAGTGCGTGCTTCTCGCTCTAAAGCAGAGTGTGATCCATGGATGAGAACTATGCTGTGTGTTTCACTTCAGAAATGGAGTTAAATCCCAGGCTCTGTGTCTTCCTACAAGCAAGACTTCGTATCAGGTAAGGGCAGTCACTTTGCAGCTCAAACGAACTATGTCACTCACGAAGCTCACACGTTTCTCATCTTAACTGAAAAGCATTGGATGTTACAGGACCAGTGCTTTGTATCAGTTTCAGAAGCAGAGTTGGACTACATATGGTCTGTATGTGTACGATACATCGTTCTTTTGTTCTCAGCACACTCACGTTTCATGCTGTCTTAGAGCCTCTAGAAAGCAAGAGCGTGCTTCTTGTTCTAAAGCAGAGTGTGGTCAATGCATGAGAACTCTGCTCTGTGTTTTACTTCAGAAATGGAGTTAAATCCCAGGCTCTGAGTCTTCCTACAAAAAAGACTTCGTTTCAGGTTAGGGCAGTTACTTTACATCTCAAACGAACTACTTCGTTCACGAAGCTCACACGATTCTCATCTTAACTGACAAGCATTGGATGTTAGACGACCTGTGGTTTGTTTCAGTTTCAGAAGCAGAGTTTAACTAGATATGGTCCGTATGTGTAGGAAACATCGTTCTTTGGTGTCAGCACACTCAAGTTTCATGCTGTCTTAGAGCCTCTAGAAAGCAAGAGCGTGCTTCTTCTTCTAAAGCAGAGTGTGGTCAATGGATGAGAACTCTGCTGTGTGTTTCCCTTCAGAAATGGAGTTAAATCCCAGGCTCTGAGTCTTGCTAAAGCAAGAATTCTTTTCAGGTAAGGGCAGTTTCTTTACAGGTCAAACGAACTACATTGTTAACGAAGCTCACACGTTTCTCATCTTAATTGACAAGCATTGGATGTTAGAGGACCTGTGATTCCTTTCAGTTTCAGAAGCAGTGTTGAAGTAGATATGGTCCGTATGTGTAGGAAACACCGTTCTTTTTTCTCAGCACACTCACGTTTCATGCTGTCATAGAGCCTCTAGAAAGAAAGAGCGTGCTTCTTGCTCTAAAGTAGAGTGTGATCAGTGGATGAGAACTCTGCTGTGTGTTTCACTTCAGAAATGGAGTTAAATCCCAGGCTCTGAGTCATCCTAAAAACAAGACTTCTTTTCAGGTAAGGGCAGTTTCTTTACAGCTCAAATGAACTACATCGTTCACAAAGCTCACACGTTTCTCATCTTAAATGACAAGCATTGGATGTTAGAGGACCTGTGATTTGTTCCAGTTTCAGAAGCAGTGTTGAACTAGATATGGTCCGTATGTGTAGGAAACACCATTCTCTTGTTCTGAGCACACTCAGATTTCCTGCTGTATTAGAGACGCTAGAAAGCAAGAGCGTGCTTCTCGCTCTAAACCAGAGTGTGATCCATGGATGAGAACTATGCTGTGTGTTTCACTTCAGAAATGGAGTTAAATCCCAGGCTCTGTGTCTTCCTTCAAGCAAGACTTCGTTTCAGGTAAGGGCATTCACTTTTCAGCTCAAACGAACTACGTCGTTCACAAAGCTCACACGTTTCTCATCTAAATGACAAGCATTGGATGTTAGAGGACCTGTGATTCCTTTCAGTTTCAGAAGCAGTGTTGAAGTAGATATGGTCCGTATGTGTAGGAAACACCGTTCTTTTGTTCTCAGCACACTCACGTTTCCTGCTGTCTTAGAGACTCTAGAAAGCAAGAGCTTGCTTGTTGTTCTAAAGCAGAGTGTGATCAATGGATGAGAACTCTTCTGTGTGTTTCACTTCAAAAAAGGAGTTAAATCCCAAGCTCTGAGTCTTCCTACAAGGAAGACTTCGTTTCCGGAAAGGGCAGTTACTTTACATCTCAAATGAAATACGTCGTTCACGAAGCTCACACGATTCCATCTTAACTGACAAGCATTGGATGTTACAGGACCAGTGCTTTGTATCAGTTTCAGAAGCAGAGTTGGACTAGACATGGTCTGTATGTGTAGGAAACACCGTTCTTTTGTTCTCAGCACACTCATGTTTCCTGCTGTCTTAGAGACTCTAGAAAGCAAGAGCGTGCTTCTTCTTCTAAAGCAGAGTGTGGTCAATGGATGAGAACTCTGCTGTGTGTTTCCCTTCAGAAATGGAGTTAAATCCCAGGCTCTGAGTCTTCCTAAAGCAAGAATTCTTTTCAGGTAAGGGCAGTTTCTTTACAGGTCAAACGAACTACATTGTTAACGATGCTCACATGTTTCTCATCTTAAATGACAAGCATTGGATGTTAGAGGACCTGTGATTCCTTTCAGTTTCAGAAGCAGTGTTGAAGTAGATATGGTCCGTATGTGTAGGAAACACCGTTCTTTGTTCTCAGAACACTCACGTTTCATGCTGTCATAGAGCCTCTAGAAAGAAAGAGCATGCTTCTTGCTCTAAAGTAGAGTGTGATCAGTGGATGAGAACTCTGCTGTGTGTTTCACTTCAGAAATGGAGTTAAATCCCAGGCTCTGAGTCATCCTAAAAACAAGACTTCTTTTCAGGTAAGGGCAGTTTCTTTAGAGCTCAAATGAACTACATCGTTCACGAAGCTCACACTTTTCTCATCTTAAATGACAAGCATTGGATGTTAGAGGACCAGTGCTTTGTATCAGTTTCAGAAGCAGAGTTGGACTAGACATGGTCTGTATGTGTAGGAAACACCATTCTCTTGTTCTTAGCACACTCAGATTTCCTGCTCTATTAGAGACGCTAGAAAGCAAGAGCGTGCTTTCGCTCTAAAGCAGAGTGTGATCCATGGATGAGAACTATGCTGTGTGTTTCACTTCAGAAATGGAGTTAAATCCCAGGCTCTGTGTCTTCCTTCAAGCAAGACTTCGTTTCAGGTAAGGGCAGTCACTTTTCAGCTCAAACGAACTACGTCATTCACAAAGCTCACACGTTTCTCATCTTAACTGACAAGCATTGGATGTTACAGGACCAGTGCTTTGTATCCGTTTCAGAAGCAGAGTTGGACTAGACATGGTCTGTATGTGTAGGAAACACCGTTCTTTTGTTCTCAGCACACTCACGTTTCCTGCTGTCTTAGAGACTCTAGAAAGCAAGAGCGTGCTTGTTGTTCTAAAGCAGAGTGTGATCAATGGATGAGAACTCTTCTGTGTGTTTCACTTCAAAAAAGGAGTTAAATCCCAAGCTCTGAGTCTTCCTACAAGGATGACTTCGTTTCCGGAAAGGGAAGTTACTTTACATCTCAAACGAAATACGTCGTTCACGAAGCTCACACGATTACATCTTAACTGACAAGCATTGGATGTTAGAGGACCTGTGGTTTGTTTCAGTATCAGAAGCAGAGTTGAACTAGATATGTTCCGTATGTGTATGAAACACCGTTCTTTTATCTGAGCACACTCAGATTTCCTGCTGTATTAGAGACGCTAGAAAGCAAGAGCGTGCTTCTCGCTCTAAAGCAGAGTGTGATCCATGGATGAGAACTATGCTGTGTGTTTCACTTCAGAAATGGAGTTAAATCCCAGGCTCTGTGTCTTCCTACAAGCAAGACTTCGTATCAGGTAAGGGCAGTCACTTTGCAGCTCAAACGAACTATGTCACACACGAAGCTCACACGTTTCTCATCTTAACTGAAAAGCATTGGATGTTACAGGACCAGTGCTTTGTATCAGTTTCAGAAGCAGAGTTGGACTACATATGGTCTGTATGTGTAGGAAACACCGGTCTTTTGTTCTCAGCACACTCACGTTTCCTGCTGTCTTAGAGACTCTAGAAAGCAAGAGCGTGCTTGTTGTTCTAAAGCAGAGTGTGATCCTTGGATGAGAACTCTGCTGTGTGTTTCCCTTCAGAAATGGAGTTAAATCCCAGGCTCTGAGTCTTCCTAAAGCAAGAATTCTTTTCAGGTAAGGGCAGTTTCTTTACAGGTCAAACGAACTACATTGTTAACGAAGCTCACACGTTTCTCATCTTAAATGACAAGCATTGGATGTTAGAGGACCTGTGATTCCTTTCAGTTTCAGAAGCAGTGTTGAAGTAGATATGGTCCGTATGTGTAGGAAACACCGTTCTTTGTTCTCAGCACACTCACGTTTCATGCTGTCATAGAGCCTCTAGAAAGAAAGAGCGTGCTTCTTGCTCTAAAGTAGAGTGTGATCAGTGGATGAGAACTCTGCTGTGTGTTTCACTTCAGAAATGGAGTTAAATCCCAGGCTCTGAGTCATCCTAAAAACAAGACTTCTTTTCAGGTAAGGGCAGTTTCTTTACAGCTCAAATGAACTACATCGTTCACGAAGCTCACACGTTTCTCATCTTAAAAACAAGCATTGGATGTTAGAGGACCTGTGATTTGTTTCAGTTTCAGAAGCAGTGTTGAACTAGATATGGTCCGTATGTGTAGGAAACACCATTCTCTTGTTTTAGCACACTCAGATTTCCTGCTGTATTAGAGACGCTAGAAAGCAAGAGCGTGCTTCTCGCTCTAAACCAGAGTGTGATCCATGGATGAGAACTATGCTGTGTGTTTCACTTCAGAAATGGAGTTAAATCTCAGGCTCTGTGTCTTCCTTCAAGCAAGACTTCGTTTCAGGTAAGGGCAGTCACTTTTCAGCTCAAACGAACTACGTTGTTCACAAAGCTCACACGTTTCTCATCTTAACTGACAAGCATTGGATGTTACAGGACCAGTGCTTTGTATCAGTTTCAGAAGCAGAGTTGGACTAGACATGGTCTGTATGTGTAGGAAACACCGTTCTTTTGTTCTCAGCACACTCACGTTTCCTGCTGTCTTAGAGACTCTAGAAAGCAAGAGCGTGCTAGTTGTTCTAAAGCAGAGTGTGATCAATGGATGAGAACTCTTCTGTGTGGTTCACTTCAAAAAAGGAATTAAATCCCAATCTCTGAGTCTTCCTACAAGGAAGACTTCTTTTCAGGTAAGGGCAGTTTCTTCACAGCTCAAACGAACAACATTGTTTACAAATTTCACACGTTTCTCATCTTAACTAACAAGCATTGGATATTAGAGGACCTGTGGTTTTTTTCAGTTTCAGAAGCAGAGTTGAACTAGATATGGTTCGTATGTGTAGCAAACACCATTCTCTTGTTCTGAGCACACTCATATTTCCTGCTGTTTTAGAGACGCTAGAAAGCAAGAGCGTGCTTCTCGCTCTAAAGCAGAGTGTGATCCATGGATGAGAACTATGCTGTTTGTTTCACTTCAGAAATGGAGTTAAATCCCAGGCTCTGTGTCTTCCTACAAGCAAGACTTCGTTTCAGGTAAGGGCAGTCACTTTTCAGCTCAAACGAACTACCTCATTCACGATGCTCACATGATTCTCATCTTAACTGACAAGCATTGGATGTTAGAGGACCAGTGCTTTGAATCAGTTTCAGAAGCAGAGTTGGACTAGATATGGTCCGTATGAGTAGGAAACACCGTTCTTTTGTTCTCAGCACACTCACGTTTCCTGCTGTCTTAGAGACTCTAGAAAGCAAGAGCATGCTTCTTGTTCTAAAGAAGAGTGTGATCAATGGATGAGAACTGTGCTGTGTGTTTCACTTCAGAAATGTAGTTAAATCCCAG
The DNA here is from genome assembly GCA_949786385.1 of Onychomys leucogaster. NCBI lineage: Eukaryota > Metazoa > Chordata > Mammalia > Rodentia > Cricetidae > Onychomys > Onychomys leucogaster. The sequence continues at coordinate 2,301,547 of CATKUP010000014.1, read as the reverse complement.
GCTCTGTGTCCTCCTACAAGCAAGACTTCCTTTCAGGTAAGGGCAGTTTCTTTACAGTTCAAACGAACTAAATCGTTCACGAAACTCACATGTTTCTCATCTTAACTGACAAGCATTGGATGTTAGAGGACCAGTGCTTTGTATCAGTTTCAGAAGCAGAGTTGGACTAGACATGGTCTGTATGTGTAGGAAACACCATTCTTTTGTTCTCAGCACACTCACGTTTCCTGCTGTCTTAGAGACTCGAGAAAGCAAGAGCGTGCTTGTTGTTCTAAAGCAGAGTGTGATCAATGGATGAGAACTCTTCTGTGTGTTTCACTTCAAAAAAGGAGTTAAATCCTAAGCTCTGAGTCTTCCTACAAGGAAGACTTCGTTTCCGGAAAGGGCAGTTACTTTACATCTCAAACGAAATACGTCGTTCACGAAGCTCACACGATTCCATCTTAACTGACAAGCATTGGATGTTAGAGGACCTGTGGTTTGTTTCAGTATCAGAAGCAGAGTTGAACTAGATATGTTCCGTATGTGTATGAACCACCGTTCTTTTATCTGAGCACACTCAGATTTCCTGCTGTATTAGAGACGCTAGAAAGCAAGTGCGTGCTTCTCGCTCTAAAGCAGAGTGTGATCCATGGATGAGAACTATGCTGTGTGTTTCACTTCAGAAATGGAGTTAAATCCCAGGCTCTGTGTCTTCCTACAAGCAAGACTTCGTATCAGGTAAGGGCAGTCACTTTGCAGCTCAAACGAACTATGTCACTCACGAAGCTCACACGTTTCTCATCTTAACTGAAAAGCATTGGATGTTACAGGACCAGTGCTTTGTATCAGTTTCAGAAGCAGAGTTGGACTACATATGGTCTGTATGTGTACGATACATCGTTCTTTTGTTCTCAGCACACTCACGTTTCATGCTGTCTTACAGCCTCTAGAAAGCAAGAGCGTGCTTCTTGTTCTAAAGCAGAGTGTGGTCAATGCATGAGAACTCTGCTCTGTGTTTTACTTCAGAAATGGAGTTAAATCCCAGGCTCTGAGTCTTCCTACAAAAAAGACTTCGTTTCAGGTTAGGGCAGTTACTTTACATCTCAAACGAACTACTTCGTTCACGAAGCTCACACGATTCTCATCTTAACTGACAAGCATTGGATGTTAGAGGACCTGTGGTTTGTTTCAGTTTCAGAAGCAGAGTTTAACTAGATATGGTCCGTATGTGTAGGAAACATCGTTCTTTTGTTCTCAGCACACTCACGTTTCATGCTGTCTTAGAGCCTCTAGAAAGCAAGAGCATGCTTCTTCTTCTAAAGCAGAGTGTGGTCAATGGATGAGAACTCTGCTGTGTGTTTCCCTTCAGAAATGGAGTTAAATCCCAGGCTCTGAGTCTTCCTAAAGCAAGAATTATTTTCAGGTAAGGGCAGTTTCTTTACAGGTCAAACGAACTACATTGTTAACGATGCTCACACGTTTCTCATCTTAAATGACAAGCATTGGATGTTAGAGGACCTGTGATTCCTTTCAGTTTCAGAAGCAGTGTTGAAGTAGATATGGTCCGTATGTGTAGGAAACACCGTTCTTTGTTCTCAGCACACTCACGTTTCATGCTCTCATAGAGCCTCTAGAAAGAAAGAGCGTGCTTCTTGCTCTAAAGTAGAGTGTGATCAGTGGATGAGAACTCTGCTGTGTGTTTCACTTCAGAAATGGAGTTAAATCCCAGGCTCTGAGTCATCCTAAAAACAAGACTTCTTTTCAGGTAAGGGCAGTTTCTTTACAGCTCAAATGAACTACATCGTTCACGAAGCTCACACGTTTCTCATCTTAAATGACAAGCATTGGATGTTAGAGGACCTGTGATTTGTTTCAGTTTCAGAAGCAGTGTTGAACTAGATATGGTCCGTATGTGTAGGAAACACCATTCTCTTGTTCTGAGCACACTCAGATTTCCTGCTGTATTAGAGACGCTAGAAAGCAAGAGCGTGCTTCTCGCTCTAAACCAGAGTGTGATCCATGGATGAGAACTATGCTGTGTGTTTCACTTCAGAAATGGAGTTAAATCCCAGGCTCTTTGTCTTCCTACAAGCAAGACTTCGTATCAGGTAAGGGCAGTCACTTTGCAGCTCAAACGAACTACGTCGTTCACAAAGCTCACACGTTTCTCATCTTAACTGACAAGCATTGGATGTTACAGGACCAGTGCTTTGTATCAGTTTCAGAAGCAGAGTTGGACTAGACATGGTCTGTATGTGTAGGAAACACCGTTCTTTTGTTCTCAGCACACTCACGTTTCCTGCTGTCTTAGAGACTCTAGAAAGCAAGAGCATGATTCTTGTTCTAAAGCAGAGTGTGATCAATGGATGAGAACTCTGCTGTGTGTTTCCCTTCAGAAATGGAGTTAAATCCCAAGCTCTGAGTCTTCCTACAAGGAAGACTTCGTTTGAGGTTAGGGCAGTTACTTTACATCTCAAACGAACTATGTCGTTCACGAAGCTCACACGATTCTCATCTTAACTGACAAGCATTGGATGTTACAGGACCAGTGCTTTGTATCAGTTTCAGAAGCAGAGTTGGACTAGACATGGTCTGTATGTGTAGGAAACACCGTTCTTTTGTTCTCAGCACACTCACCTTTCCTGCTGTCTTAGAGACTCTAGAAAGCAAGAGCGTGCTTGTTGTTCTAAAGCAGAGTGTGATCAATGGATGAGAACTCTTCTGTGTGTTTCACTTCAAAAAAGGAGTTAAATCCCAAGCTCTGAGTCTTCCTACAAGGAAGACTTCGTTTCCGGAAATGGCAGTTACTTTATATGTCAAACGAAATACGTCGTTCACGAAGCTCACACGATTCCATCTTAACTGACAAGCATTGGATAATAGAGGACCTGTGGTTTGTTTCAGTATCAGAAGCAGAGTTGAACTAGATATGTTCCGTATGTGTATGAAACACCGTTCTTTTATCTGAGCACAATCAGATTTCCTGCTGTATTAGAGACGCTAGAAAGCAAGAGCGTGCTTCTCGCTCTAAAGCAGAGTGTGATCCATGGATGAGAACTATGCTGTGTGTTTCACTTCAGAAATGGAGTTAAATCCCAGGCTCTGTGTCTTCCTACAAGCAAGACTTCGTATCAGGTAAGGGCAGTCACTTTGCAGCTCAAACGAACTATGTCACTCACAAAGCTCACACGTTTCTCATCTTAACTGAAAAGCATTGGATGTTACAGGACCAGTGCTTTGTATCAGTTTCAGAAGCAGAGTTGGACTACATATGGTCTGTATGTGTACGATACATCGTTCTTTTGTTCTCAGCACACTCACGTTTCATGCTGTCTTAGAGCCTCTAGAAAGCAAGAGCGTGCTTCTTGTTCTAAAGCAGAGTGTGGTCAATGCATGAGAACTCTGCTCTGTGTTTTACTTCAGAAATGGAGTTAAATCCCAGGCTCTGAGTCTTCCTACAAAAAAGACTTCGTTTCAGGTTAGGGCAGTTACTTTACATCTCAAACGAACTACTTCGTTCACGAAGCTCACACGATTCTCATCTTAACTGACAAGCATTGGATGTTAGAGGACCTGTGGTTTGTTTCAGTTTCAGAAGCAGAGTTTAACTAGATATGGTCCGTATGTGTAGGAAACATCGTTCTTTTGTTCTCAGCACACTCACGTTTCATGCTGTCTTAGAGCCTCTAGAAAGCAAGAGCGTGCTTCTTCTTCTAAAGCAGAGTGTGGTCAATGGATGAGAACTCTGCTGTGTGTTTCCCTTCAGAAATGGAGTTAAATCCCAGGCTCTGAGTCTTCCTAAAGCAAGAATTATTTTCAGGTAAGGGCAGTTTCTTTACAGGTCAAACGAACTACATTGTTAACGATGCTCACACGTTTCTCATCTTAAATGACAAGCATTGGATGTTAGAGGACCTGTGATTCCTTTCAGTTTCAGAAGCAGTGTTGAAGTAGATATGGTCCGTATGTGTAGGAAACACCGTTCTTTGTTCTCAGCACACTCACGTTTCATGCTCTCATAGAGCCTCTAGAAAGAAAGAGCGTGCTTCTTGCTCTAAAGTAGAGTGTGATCAGTGGATGAGAACTCTGCTGTGTGTTTCACTTCAGAAATGGAGTTAAATCCCAGGCTCTGAGTCATCCTAAAAACAAGACTTCTTTTCAGGTAAGGGCAGTTTCTTTACAGCTCAAATGAACTACATCGTTCACGAAGCTCACACGTTTCTCATCTTAAATGACAAGCATTGGATGTTAGAGGACCTGTGATTTGTTTCAGTTTCAGAAGCAGTGTTGAACTAGATATGGTCCGCATGTGTAGGAAACACCATTCTCTTGTTCTGAGCACACTCAGATTTCCTGCTGTATTAGAGACGCTAGAAAGCAAGAGCGTGCTTCTCGCTCTAAACCAGAGTGTGATCCATGGATGAGAACTATGCTGTGTGTTTCACTTCAGAAATCGAGTTAAATCCCAGGCTCTTTGTCTTCCTACAAGCAAGACTTCGTATCAGGTAAGGGCAGTCACTTTGCAGCTCAAACGAACTACGTCGTTCACAAAGCTCACACGTTTCTCATCTTAACTGACAAGCATTGGATGTTACAGGACCAGTGCTTTGTATCAGTTTCAGAAGCAGAGTTGGACTAGACATGGTCTGTATGTGTAGGAAACACCGTTCTTTTGTTCTCAGCACACTCACGTTTCCTGCTGTCTTAGAGACTCTAGAAAGCAAGAGCATGATTCTTGTTCTAAAGCAGAGTGTGATCAATGGATGAGAACTCTGCTGTGTGTTTCCCTTCAGAAATGGAGTTAAATCCCAAGCTCTGAGTCTTCCTACAAGGAAGACTTCGTTTGAGGTTAGGGCAGTTACTTTACATCTCAAACGAACTATGTCGTTCACGAAGCTCACACGATTCTCATCTTAACTGACAAGCATTGGATGATAGAGGACCAGTGCTTTGTATCAGTTTCAGAAGCAGAGTTGGACTAGATATGGTCCGTATGTGCAGGAAACACCGTTCTTTTGTTCTCAGCACACTCACCTTTCCTGCTGTCTTAGAGACTCTAGAAAGCAAGAGCGTGCTTGTTGTTCTAAAGCAGAGTGTGATCAATGGATGAGAACTCTTCTGTGTGTTTCACTTCAAAAAAGGAGTTAAATCCCAAGCTCTGAGTCTTCCTACAAGGAAGACTTCGTTTCCGGAAATGGCAGTTACTTTATATGTCAAACGAAATACGTCGTTCACGAAGCTCACACGATTCCATCTTAACTGACAAGCATTGGATAATAGAGGACCTGTGGTTTGTTTCAGTATCAGAAGCAGAGTTGAACTAGATATGTTCCGTATGTGTATGAAACACCGTTCTTTTATCTGAGCACAATCAGATTTCCTGCTGTATTAGAGACGCTAGAAAGCAAGAGCGTGCTTCTCGCTCTAAAGCAGAGTGTGATCCATGGATGAGAAGTATGCTGTGTGTTTCACTTCAGAAATGGAGTTAAATCCCAGGCTCTGTGTCTTCCTACAAGCAAGACTTCGTTTCAGGTAAGGGCAGTCACTTTGCAGCTCAAACGAACTATGTCACTCACGAAGCTCACACGTTTCTCATCTTAACTGAAAAGCATTGGATGTTACAGGACCAGTGCTTTGTATCAGTTTCAGAAGCAGAGTTGGACTACATATGGTCTGTATGTGTACGATACATCGTTCTTTTGTTCTCAGCACACTCACGTTTCCTGCTGTCTTAGAGCCTCTAGAAAGCAAGAGCGTGCTTCTTGTTCTAAAGCAGAGTGTGGTCAATGCATGAGAACTCTGCTCTGTGTTTTACTTCAGAAATGGAGTTAAATCCCAGGCTCTGAGTCTTCCTACAAAAAAGACTTCGTTTCAGGTTAGGGCAGTTACTTTACATCTCAAACGAACTACTTCGTTCACGAAGCTCACACGATTCTCATCTTAACTGACAAGCATTGGATGTTAGAGGACCTGTGGTTTGTTTCAGTTTCAGAAGCAGAGTTTAACTAGATATGGTCCGTATGTGTAGGAAACATCGTTCTTTTGTTCTCAGCACACTCACGTTTCATGCTGTCTTAGAGCCTCTAGAAAGCAAGAGCGTGCTTCTTCTTCTAAAGCAGAGTGTGGTCAATGGATGAGAACTCTGCTGTGTGTTTCCCTTCAGAAATGGAGTTAAATCCCAGGCTCTGAGTCTTCCTAAAGCAAGAATTATTTTCAGGTAAGGGCAGTTTCTTTACAGGTCAAACGAACTACATTGTTAACGATGCTCACACGTTTCTCATCTTAAATGACAAGCATTGGATGTTAGAGGACCTGTGATTCCTTTCAGTTTCAGAAGCAGTGTTGAAGTAGATATGGTCCGTATGTGTAGGAAACACCGTTCTTTGTTCTCAGCACACTCACGTTTCATGCTCTCATAGAGCCTCTAGAAAGAAAGAGCGTGCTTCTTGCTCTAAAGTAGAGTGTGATCAGTGGATGAGAACTCTGCTGTGTGTTTCACTTCAGAAATGGAGTTAAATCCCAGGCTCTGAGTCATCCTAAAAACAAGACTTCTTTTCAGGTAAGGGCAGTTTCTTTACAGCTCAAATGAACTACATCGTTCACGAAGCTCACACGTTTCTCATCTTAAATGACAAGCATTGGATGTTAGAGGACCTGTGATTTGTTTCAGTTTCAGAAGCAGTGTTGAACTAGATATGGTCCGTATGTGTAGGAAACACCATTCTCTTGTTCTGAGCACACTCAGATTTCCTGCTGTATTAGAGACGCTAGAAAGCAAGAGCGTGCTTCTCGCTCTAAACCAGAGTGTGATCCATGGATGAGAACTATGCTGTGTGTTTCACTTCAGAAATGGAGTTAAATCCCAGGCTCTTTGTCTTCCTACAAGCAAGACTTCGTATCAGGTAAGGGCAGTCACTTTGCAGCTCAAACGAACTACGTCGTTCACAAAGCTCACACGTTTCTCATCTTAACTGACAAGCATTGGATGTTACAGGACCAGTGCTTTGTATCAGTTTCAGAAGCAGAGTTGGACTAGACATGGTCTGTATGTGTAGGAAACACCGTTCTTTTGTTCTCAGCACACTCACGTTTCCTGCTGTCTTAGAGACTCTAGAAAGCAAGAGCATGATTCTTGTTCTAAAGCAGAGTGTGATCAATGGATGAGAACTCTGCTGTGTGTTTCCCTTCAGAAATGGAGTTAAATCCCAAGCTCTGAGTCTTCCTACAAGGAAGACTTCGTTTGAGGTTAGGGCAGTTACTTTACATCTCAAACGAACTATGTCGTTCACGAAGCTCACACGATTCTCATCTTAACTGACAAGCATTGGATGATAGAGGACCAGTGCTTTGTATCAGTTTCAGAAGCAGAGTTGGACTAGATATGGTCCGTATGTGCAGGAAACACCGTTCTTTTGTTCTCAGCACACTCACCTTTCCTGCTGTCTTAGAGACTCTAGAAAGCAAGAGCGTGCTTGTTGTTCTAAAGCAGAGTGTGATCAATGGATGAGAACTCTTCTGTGTGTTTCACTTCAAAAAAGGAGTTAAATCCCAAGCTCTGAGTCTTCCTACAAGGAAGACTTCGTTTCCGGAAATGGCATTTACTTTACATGTCAAACGAAATACGTCGTTCACGAAGCTCACACGATTCCATCTTAACTGACAAGCATTGGATAATAGAGGACCTGTGGTTTGTTTCAGTATCAGAAGCAGAGTTGAACTAGATATGTTCCGTATGTGTATGAAACACCGTTCTTTTATCTGAGCACAATCAGATTTCCTGCTGTATTAGAGACGCTAGAAAGCAAGAGCGTGCTTCTCGCTCTAAAGCAGAGTGTGATCCATGGATGAGAAGTATGCTGTGTGTTTCACTTCAGAAATGGAGTTAAATCCCAGGCTCTGTGTCTTCCTACAAGCAAGACTTCGTTTCAGGTAAGGGCAGTCACTTTTCAGCTCATACGAACTACATCGTTCACGAAGCTCACACTTTTCTCATCTTAAATGACAAACATTGGATGTTAGAGGACCAGTGCTTTGTATCAGTTTCGAAAGTAGAGTTGGACTACATATGGTCCTTATGTGTAGGAAACACCGTTCTTTTGTTCTCAGCACACTCACATTTCCTGCTGTCTTAGAGACTTTAGAAAGCAAGAGCATGATTCTTGTTCTAAAGCAGAGTGTGATCAATGGATGAGAACTCTGCTGTGTGTTTCCCTTCAGAAATGGTGTTAAATCCCAAGCTCTGAGTCTTCCTACAAGGAAGACTTCGTTTGAGGTTAGGGCAGTTACTTTACATCTCAAACGAACTATGTCCTTCACGAAGCTCACACGATTCTCATCTTAACTGACAACCATTGGATGATAGAGGACCAGTGCTTTGTATCAGTTTCAGAAGCAGAGTTGGACTAGATATGGTCCGTATGTGTATGAAACACCGTTCTTTTATTCTGAGCACACACAAATTTCCTGCTGTATTAGAGACGCTAGAAAGCAAGAGCGTGCTTCTCGCTCTAAAGCAGAGTGTGATCCATGGATGAAAACTATGCTGTGTGTTTCACTTCAGAAATGGAGTTAAATCCCAGGCTCTGTGTCTTCCTACAAGCAAGACTTCGTTTCAGGTAAGGGCAGTCACTTTTCAGCTCAAACGAACTACATCGTTCACGAAGCACACACGTTTCTCATCTTAAATGACAAACATTGGATGTTAGAGGACCAGTGCTTTGTATCAGTCTCGAAAGCGGAGTTGGACTACATATGATCCTTATGTGTAGGAAACTCCGTTCTTTTGTTCTCAGCACACTCACGTTTCCTGCTGTCTTAGAGTTTCTAGAAAGCAAGAGCGTGCTTGTTGTTCTAAAGCAGAGTGTGTTCAATGGATGAGAACTGTGCTGTGTGTTTCCCTTCAGAAATGGAGTTAAATCCAAGGCTCTGAGTCTTCCTAAAGCAAGAATTCTTTTCAGGTAAGGACAGTTTCTTTACAGGTCAAACGAACTACATTGTTCACGAAGCTCACACGTTTCTCATCTTAAATGACAAGCATTGGATGTTAGAGGACCTGTGCTTTGTTTGAGTTTCAGAAGCAGAGTTGATCTAGATATGGTCCATATGTGTAGGAAACACCGTTATTTTGTTCTGAGCACACTCATATTTCCTGCTGTATTAGAGACTCCTGAAAGCAATAGTCTTCTTCTTGCTCTAAAGCAGAGTGTGATCCATGGATGAGAACTATGCTGTGAGTTTTCCTTCAGAAATGGAGTTAAATCCCAGGCTCTGAGTCTTCCTAAAGCAAGAATTCTTTTCAGGTAAGGGCAGTTTCTTTACAGGTCAAACGAACTAAATTGTTCACGAAGCTCACACGTTTCTCATCTTAACTGACAAGCATTGGATGTTAGAGGACCTGTGATTAGTTTCAGTTTCAGAAGCAGTGTTGAACTAGATATGGTCCGTATGTGTAGGAAACACCGTTCTCTTGTTCTGAGCACACTCAGATTTCCTGCTGTATTAGATACGCCAGAAAGCAAGAGCATGCTTCTCGCTCTAAAACAGAGTGTGATCCATGGATGAGAACTATGCTGTGTGTTTCACTTTTAAAAAGGAGTTAAATCCCAAACTCTGAGTCTTCCTACAAGGAAGACTTCGTTTCCGGAAAGGGCAGTTACTTTACATCTCAAACTAAATACGTCAGTCACGAAGCTCACACGATTCCATCTTAACTGACAAGCATTGGATGTTAGAGGACCTGTGGTTTGTTTCAGTATCAGAAGCAGAGTTGAACTAGATATGGTCCGTATGAGTAGGTAACACCATTCTTTTATTCTGAGCACACTCAGATTTACTGCTGTATTAGAGACGCTAGAAAGCAAGAGCGTGCTTCTCGCTCTAAAGCAGAGTGTTATCCATGGATGAGAACTATGCTGTGTGTTTCCCTTCAGAAATTGAGTTAAATCCCAGGCTCTGTGTCTTCCTTATATGCAAGACTTCTTTTCAGGTACAGGCAGTCACTTTTCAACTCAAACGAACTACATGGATCACAAAGCTCACACGTTTCCCATCTTAAATGACAAGCATGGGATGTTAGAGGACCAGTGCTTTGTATCAGTTTTAGAAGCAGAGTTGGACTAGATATGGTCTGTATGTATAGGAAACACCATTCTTTTCTTCTCAGCACACTCACGTTTCCTGCTGTCTTAGAGACTATAGAACCCTGAGCGTGCTTCTTGCTCTAAAGCAGAGTGTGATTCACGGATAAGAACTGTGCAGTGTGTTTCCTTTCAGAAATCGAGTTAAATCCAAGGCTCTTAGTTTTCCTACAAGGAAGACTACTTTTCAGGTAACGGCAGTTACTTTACAGCTCAAACAAACTACATCATTCACGAAGCTCACACGGTTCTCATCTAAACTGATAAGCATTGGATGTTAGAAGACCTAAGGTTTCTTTCATTTTCAGAAGCAGAGTTGAACTAGATATGGTCCGTATGTGTAGGAAGCACCGTTCTTTTGTTCTCAGCACACTCTCGTTTCTTGCTGCTTAGAGACTCTAGAAAGCAAGCGCGTCCTTCTTGCTCTAAAGCAGAGTGTGATCTATGGATGAGAACTCTGCTGTGTGTTTCACTTCAGAAATGGTGTTAAATCCCATGCTCTGAGGCTTCCAACAAGCAAGACTTCGTTTCAGGTAAGGGCATTTACTTTACAGCTCAAAGGAACTACATCGTACCCGAAGCTCACACTTTTCTCGGTCTTAATTGAAAAGCACTGGATGTCACAGGACCTGTGCTTTGTGTCAGTTCCAAAAGAAGAGTTGAACTAGATATGGTACGTATGTGTAGGAAACACAGTTCTTTGTTCAGAGCACAATCAGGTTTCCTGGTGTATTAGAGACTCTAGAAAGGAAGAGCGTGCTTCTTGCTCTAAAGCAGAGTGTGATCAATGGATGAGAACTTGCTGTGTGTTTCACTTCAGAAATGGAGTTAAATCCCAGGATCTGAGTCTTCCTACAAGAAAGACTTCGTTTCAGGTAAGGGCAGGTACTTTAGAGCTCAAAGGAACTACATCGTTCACAAAGCTCACACGTTTCTCATCTAAACTGAAAAGCATTGGATGTTAGAGGACCTGTGGTTTGTATCAATTTCAGAAGCAGAGATGGACTAGATATGGTCTCTATGAGTAGGAAACACCGTTCTTTTATTCTCAGCACACTCATGTTTCCTGCTGTCTTAGAGACTCTAGAGAGCAATAGCATTATTCTTGCTCTAAAGCAGAGTGTGATCCATGGATGAGAACTATGCTGTGTTTTTCCCTTCTGAAATGGTGTTAAATTCCAGTCTTCTGTCTTCCCACAAGCAGTACTTGGTTTCTGGTAAGGACAGTCACTTTTCAGCTGAAACGAACTACATCGTTCAAGAAGCTCACTCGTTTCTCATCTTAAATGACAAGCATTGGATGTTAGAGGACCTGTGCTTGTATCAATTTCAGAAGCAGAGTTGGACTAGATATGGTCCTTATGTGTAGGAAACACCATTCTTTTGTTCTCAGCACACTCACGTTTCCTGTTGTCTTAGAGACTCTAGAAACCTAGAGCGTGCTTCTTGCTCTAAAGCAGAGTGTGATCAATGGATGAGAACTCTGCTGTGGGTTTCACTTCAGAAATGGAGTTAAATCCCAGGATCTGAGTCTTTCTACAAGCAAGACTTCGTTACAGGTAAGGGCAGGTACTTTACAGCTCAAAAGAACTACATCATTCACGAAGCTCATACCTTTCTCATCTTAACAGACAAGCATTGGATGTTAGAGGACCTGTGCTTTGTTTGAGTTTCAGAAGCAGAGTTGAACTAGATATGGTCCGTATGTGTAAGAAACACCGTTATTTTGTTCTGAGCACACTCATATTTCCTGCTGTATTAGAGACTCCTGAAAGCAATAGTCTTCTTCTTGCTCTAAAGCAGAGTGTGATCCATGGATGAGAACTATGCTGTGAGTTTTCCTTCAGAAATGGAGTTAAATCCCAGGTTCTGTGTCTTCCTACAAGCAAGATTCGTTACAGGTAAGGGCAGTCACTTTTCAGCTCAAACGAACTACATCATTCACGAAGCTCACACGTTTCTCATATTAAATGACAAGCATTGGATATTAGAGGACCTGGGCTGTGTATCAATTTCAGAGCCAGATTTGGACTAGATATGGTCCGTATGTGTAGGAAACACCGTTCTTTTGCTCTGAGCACATTCACGTTTCCTGCTGTCTTAGAGACTCTAGAAAGCAAGATCGTGATTCTTGCTCTAAAGCAGAGTGTGATTCATGGATGAGAACTTTGCTATGTGTATCCCTTCAGAAATGGAGTTGAAACCCAGGCTCTGTGTCTTCCTACAAGCAAGACTTCGTTTCAGGTAAGTGCAGTTACTTTACAGCTCAAACGAACTACATCGTTCTCAAAGCTATCATGTTTCTCATCTTATCTTACAAGCATTGGATGTTAGAGGACCAGTGCTTTGTATCAGTTTCAGAATCAGACTTGGACTAGATATGGTCTGTAGGTGTAGGAAACACCATTCTTTTGTTCTCAGCACACTCACGTTTCCTCTTGTCTTAGAGACTCTAGAAACCTACAGCGTTCTTCTTGCTCTAAAGCAGAGTGTGATCAATGGATGAAAACTCTGCTGAGTGTTCTACTTCAGAAATGGAGTTAAATCCCAGGCTCTGTGTCTTCCTACAAGCAAGACTTCGGTTCAGGTAAGGGCAGTTACTTTAAAGCTCAAATGTACTACATCGTTCACGAAGCTCACACGATTCTCATCTAAACTGACAAGCATTGGATGTTAGAGGACCTGTGGTTTGTATCAGTTTCAGAAGCAGAGTTGAACTTGATATGGTCCATACGTGTAGGAAACACCGTTCTTTTGTTCTGAGCACACTCATGATTCTTGCTGTATTAGAGAATCTAGAAAGCAAGAGCGTTCTTCTTGCTCTAAAGCAGAGTGTGATCCATGGATGAGAACTATGCTGTGTGTTTTCCTTCAGAAATGGAGTTAAATTCCAGGCTCTGTGTCTTTCTACAAACACTATTTGGTTTCAGGTAAGGGCAGTCAATTTTCAGCTCAAACGAACTATATAGTTCACAATGTTCACTCGTTTCTCATCTTAAATGACAAGCATTGGATGTTAGAGGACCTGTGCTTGTATCAATTTCAGAATCTGAGTTGGACTAGATATGGTCCGTATGTGTAGGAAACACCATTCTTTTGTTCTCAGCATACTCACGTTTCCCACGGTCTTAGAGACTCTAGAAAGCAAGAGCGTGCTTCTTGCTCTAAAGCAGAGTGTGATCTATGGATGGGAACTCTGCTGTGTGTTTCACTTCAGAAATGGAGTTAAATCCCAGGCTCTGTGTCTTCCTACAAGCAAGACTTCGTATCAGGTAAGGGCAGTCACTTTGCAGCACAAACGAACTATGTCACTCACGAAGCTCACACGTTTCTCATCTTAACTGAAAAGCATTGGATGTTACAGGACCAGTGCTTTGTATCAGTTTCAGAAGCAGAGTTGGACTACATATGGTCTGTATGTGTATGATACATCGTTCTTTTGTTCTCAGCACACTCACGTTTCATGCTGTCTTAGAGCCTCTAGAAAACAAGAGCGTGCTTCTTGCTCTAAAGCAGAGTGTGGTCAATGGATGAGAACTCTGCTCTGTGTTTTACTTCAGGAATGGAGTTAAATCCCAGGCTCTGAGTCTTCCTACAAAAAAGACTTCGTTTCAGGTTAGGGCAGTTACTTTACATCTCAAACGAACTACTTCGTTCACGAAGCTCACACGATTCTCATCTTAACTGACAAGCATTGGATGTTAGACGACCTGTGGTTTGTTTCAGTTTCAGAAGCAGAGTTTAACTAGATATGGTCCGTATGTGTAGGAAACATCGTTCTTTTGTTGTCAGCACACTCAAGTTTCATGCTGCCTTAGAGCCTCTAGAAAGCAAGAGCGTGCTTCTTCTTCTAAAGCAGAGTGTGGTCAATGGATGAGAAATCTGCTGTGTGTTTCCCTTCAGAAATGGAGTTAAATCCCAGGCTCTGAGTCTTGCTAAAGCAAGAATTCTTTTCAGGTAAGGGCAGTTTCTTTACAGGTCAAACGAACTACATTGTTCACAAAGCTCACACGTTTCTCATCTTAATTGACAAGCATTGGATGTTAGAGGACCTGTGATTCCTTTCAGTTTCAGAAGCAGTGTTGAAGTAGATATGGTCCGTATGTGTAGGAAACACCGTTCTTTGTTCTCAGCACACTCACGTTTCATGCTGTCATAGAGCCTCTAGAAAGAAAGAGCGTGCTTCTTGCTCTAAAGTAGAGTGTGATCAGTGGATGAGAACTCTGCTGTGTGTTTCACTTCAGAAATGGAGTTAAATCCCAGGCTCTGAGTCATCCTAAAAACAAGACTTCTTTTCAGGTAAGGGCAGTTTCTTTACAGCTCAAATGAACTACATCGTTCACAAAGCTCACACGTTTCTCATCTTAAATGACAAGCATTGGATGTTAGAGGACCTGTGATTTGTTCCAGTTTCAGAAGCAGTGTTGAACTAGATATGGTCCGTATGTGTAGGAAACACCATTCTCTTGTTCTGAGCACACTCAGATTTCCTGCTGTATTAGAGACGCTAGAAAGCAAGAGCGTGCTTCTCGCTCTAAACCAGAGTGTGATCCATGGATGAGAACTATGCTGTGTGTTTCACTTCAGAAATGGAGTTAAATCCCAGGCTCTGTGTCTTCCTTCAAGCAAGACTTCGTTTCAGGTAAGGGCATTCACTTTTCAGCTCAAACGAACTACGTCGTTCACAAAGCTCACACGTTTCTCATCTAAATGACAAGCATTGGATGTTAGAGGACCTGTGATTCCTTTCAGTTTCAGAAGCAGTGTTGAAGTAGATATGGTCCGTATGTGTAGGAAACACCGTTCTTTTGTTCTCAGCACACTCACGTTTCCTGCTGTCTTAGAGACTCTAGAAAGCAAGAGCTTGCTTGTTGTTCTAAAGCAGAGTGTGATCAATGGATGAGAACTCTTCTGTGTGTTTCACTTCAAAAAAGGAGTTAACTCCCAAGCTCTGAGTCTTCCTACAAGGAAGACTTCGTTTCCGGAAAGGGCAGTTACTTTACATCTCAAACGAAATACGTCGTTCACGAAGCTCACACGATTCCATCTTAACTGACAAGCATTGGATGATAGAGGACCTGTGTTTTGTTTCAGTATCAGAAGCAGAGTTGACCTAGATATGTTCCGTATGTGTATGAAACACCGTTCTTTTATCTGAGCACACTCAGATTTCCTGCTGTATTAGAGACGCTAGAAAGCAAGAGCGTGCTTCTCGCTCTAAAGCAGAGTGTGATCCATGGATGAGAACTATGCTGTGTGTTTCACTTCAGAAATGGAGTTAAATCCCATTCTCTGTGTCTTCCTACAAGCAAGACTTCGTTTCAGGTAAGGGCAGTCACTTTTCAGCTCAAACGAATTACATCGTTCACGAAGCTCACACGTTTCTCATCTTAAATGACAAACATTGGATGTTAGAGGACCAGTGCTTTGTATCAGTTTCGAAAGCAGAGTTGGACTACATATGGTCCTTATGTGTAGGAAACTCCGTTCTTTTGTTCTCAGCACACTCACGTTTCCTGCTGTCTTAGAGACTCTAGAAAGCAAGAGAATGATTCTTGTTCTAAAGCAGAGTGTGATCAAAGGATGAGAACTCTGCTGGGTGTTTCACTTCAGAAATGGAGTTAAATCCCAGGCTCTTAGTCTTCCTACAAGCAAGACTTCATTTCAGGTAAGGGCAGTTTCTTTACAGCTCAAACGAACAACATTGTTTACAAATTTCACACGTTTCTCATCTTAATTAACAAGCATTGGATGTTAGAGGACCTGTGGTTTGTTTCAGTTTCAGAAGCAGAGTTGAACTAGATATGGTTCGTATGTGTAGGAAACACCATTCTCTTGTTCTGAGCACACTCAGATTTCCTGCTGTATTAGAGACGCTAGAAAGCAAGAGCGTGCTTCTCGCTCTAAAGCAGAGTGTCATCCATGGATTAGAACTAGGCTGTGTGTTTCACTTCAGAAATGGAGTTAAATCCCAGGCTCTGTGTCTTCCTAAAGCAAGACTTCGTATCAGGTAAGGGCAGTCACTTTTCGGCTCAAATGAACTATGTCACTCACGAAGCTCACACGTTTCTCATCTTAACTGACAAGCATTGGATGTTACAGGACCAGTGCTTTGTATCAGTTTCAGAAGCAGAGTTGGACTAGATAAGGTCTGTATGTGTAGGAAACACCGTTCTTTTGTTCTCAGCACACACACGTTTCCTGCTGTCTTAGAGACTCTAGAAAGCAAGAGCATGCTTCTTGTTCTAAAGAAGAGTGGGATCAATGGATGAGAACTGTGCTGTGTGTTTCACTTCAGAAATGTAGTTAAATCCCAGGCTCTGTGTCCTCCTACAAGCAAGACTTCCTTTCAGGTAAGGGCAGTTTCTTTACAGTTCAAACGAACTACATCATTCACGAAACTCACATGTTTCTCATCTTAACTGACAAGCATTGGATGTTAGAGGACCAGTGCTTTGTATCAGTTTCGAAAGCAGAGTTGGACTAGATATGGTCCGTATGTGTAGGAAACACCGTTCTTTTGTTCTCAGCACACTCACGTTTCCTGCTGTTTTAGAGACTCTAGAAAGCAAGAGCATTCTTCTTGTTCTAAAGAAGACTGTGATCAATGGATGAGAACTGTGCTGTGTGTTTCACTTCAGAAATGTAGTTAAATCCCAGGCTCTGTGTCTTCCTACAAGCAAGACTTCGTTTCAGGTAAGGGCAGTCACTTTTCAGCTCAAACGAACTACATCATTCACGAAGCTCACACGTTTCTCATCTTAAATGACAAACATTGGATGTTAGAGGACCAGTGCTTTGTATCAGTTTTGAAAGCAGAGTTGGACTACATATGGTCCTTAGGTGTAGGAAACACCGTTCTTTTGTTCTCAGCACACTCACGTTTCCTGCTGTCTTAGAGACTCTAGAAAGCAAGAGCATGATTCTTGTTCTAAAGCAGAGTGTGTTCAATGTATGAGAACTCTGCTGTGTGTTTCCCTTCAGAAATGGAGTTAAATCCCAGGCTCTGAGTCTTCCTAAAGCAAGAATTCTTTTCAGGTAAGGGCAGTTTCTTTACAGGTCAAACGAACTACATTGTTCACAAAGCTCACACGTTTCTCATCTTAAATGACAAGCATTGGATGTTAGAGGACCTGTGATTTGTTTCAGTTTCAGAAGCAGTGTTGAACTAGATATGGTCCGTATGTGTAGGAAACACCGTTCTCTTGTTCTGAGCACAATCAGATTTCCTGCTGTATTAGAGACGCTAGAAAGCAAGAACATGCTTCTCACTCTAAAACAGAGTGTGATCCATGGATGAGAACTATGCTGTGTGTTTCACTTCAGAAATGGAGTTAAATCCCAGGCTCTGTGTCTTCCTTCAAGCAAGACTTCGTTTCAGGTAAGGGCAGTCACTTTTCAGCTCAAACGAACTACGTCGTTCACAAAGATCACACGTTTCTCATCTTAACTGACAAGCATTGGATGTTACAGGACCAGTGCTTTGTATCAGTTTCAGAAGCAGAGTTGGACTATACATGGTCTGTATGCGTAGGAAACACCGTTCTTTTGTTCTCAGCACACTCACGTTTCCTGCTGTCTTAGAGACTCTAGAAAGCAAGAGCGTGCTTGTTGTTCTAAGCAGAGTGTGATCAATGGATGAGAACTCTTCTGTGTGTTTCACTTCAAAAAAGGAGTTAAATCCCAAGCTCTGAGTCTTCCTACAAGGAAGACTTCGTTTCCGGAAAGGGCAGTTACTTTACATCTCAAACGAAATACGTCGTTCACGAAGCTCACACGATTCCATCTTAACTGACAAGCATTGGATGATAGAGGACCTGTGTTTTGTTTCAGTATCAGAAGCAGAGTTGAACTAGATATGTTCCGTATGTGTATGAAACACCGTTCTTTTATCTGAGCACACTCAGATTTCCTGCTGTATTAGAGACGCTAGAAAGCAAGAGCGTGCTTCTCGCTCTAAAGCAGAGTGTGATCCATGGATGAGAACTATGCTGTGTGTTTCACTTCAGAAATGGAGTTAAATCCCATTCTCTGTGTCTTCCTACAAGCAAGACTTCGTTTCAGGTAAGGGCAGTCACTTTTCAGCTCAAACGAATTACATCGTTCACGAAGCTCACACGTTTCTCATCTTAAATGACAAACATTGGATGTTAGAGGACCAGTGCTTTGTATCAGTTTCGAAAGCAGAGTTGGACTACATATGGTCCTTATGTGTAGGAAACTCCGTTCTTTTGTTCTCAGCACACTCACGTTTCCTGCTGTCTTAGAGACTCTAGAAAGCAAGAGAATGATTCTTGTTCTAAAGCAGAGTGTGATCAATGGATGAGAACTCTGCTGGGTGTTTCACTTCAGAAATGGAGTTAAATCCCAGGCTCTTAGTCTTCCTACAAGCAAGACTTCA
Organism: Onychomys leucogaster; assembly: GCA_949786385.1. Taxonomy (NCBI): domain Eukaryota; kingdom Metazoa; phylum Chordata; class Mammalia; order Rodentia; family Cricetidae; genus Onychomys; species Onychomys leucogaster. The sequence continues at coordinate 2,283,028 of CATKUP010000014.1, read as the reverse complement.
TTTCAGGTAAGGGCAGTTTCTTTACAGCTCAAACGAACAACATTGTTTACAAATTTCACACGTTTCTCATCTTAATTAACAAGCATTGGATGTTAGAGGACCTGTGGTTTGTTTCAGTTTCAGAAGCAGAGTTGAACTAGATATGGTTCGTATGTGTAGGAAACACCATTCTCTTGTTCTGAGCACACTCAGATTTCCTGCTGTATTAGAGACGCTAGAAAGCAAGAGCGTGCTTCTCGCTCTAAAGCAGAGTGTCATCCATGGATTAGAACTAGGCTGTGTGTTTCACTTCAGAAATGGAGTTAAATCCCAGGCTCTGTGTCTTCCTAAAGCAAGACTTCGTATCAGGTAAGGGCAGTCACTTTTCGGCTCAAATGAACTATGTCACTCACGAAGCTCACACGTTTCTCATCTTAACTGACAAGCATTGGATGTTAGAGGACCAGTGCTTTGTATCAGTTTCGAAAGCAGAGTTGGACTAGATATGGTCCGTATGTGTAGGAAACACCGTTCTTTTGTTCTCAGCACACTCACGTTTCCTGCTGTTTTAGAGACTCTAGAAAGCAAGAGCATTCTTCTTGTTCTAAAGAAGACTGTGATCAATGGATGAGAACTGTGCTGTGTGTTTCACTTCAGAAATGTAGTTAAATCCCAGGCTCTGTGTCTTCCTACAAGCAAGACTTCGTTTCAGGTAAGGGCAGTCACTTTTCAGCTCAAACGAACTACATCATTCACGAAGCTCACACGTTTCTCATCTTAAATGACAAACATTGGATGTTAGAGGACCAGTGCTTTGTATCAGTTTTGAAAGCAGAGTTGGACTACATATGGTCCTTAGGTGTAGGAAACACCGTTCTTTTGTTCTCAGCACACTCACGTTTCCTGCTGTCTTAGAGACTCTAGAAAGCAAGAGCATGATTCTTGTTCTAAAGCAGAGTGTGTTCAATGTATGAGAACTCTGCTGTGTGTTTCCCTTCAGAAATGGAGTTAAATCCCAGGCTCTGAGTCTTCCTAAAGCAAGAATTCTTTTCAGGTAAGGGCAATTTCTTTACAGGTCAAACGAACTACATTGTTCACAAAGCTCACACGTTTCTCATCTTAAATGACAAGCATTGGATGTTAGAGGACCTGTGATTTGTTTCAGTTTCAGAAGCAGTGTTGAACTAGATATGGTCCGTATGTGTAGGAAACACCGTTCTCTTGTTCTGAGCACAATCAGATTTCCTGCTGTATTAGAGACGCTAGAAAGCAAGAACATGCTTCTCACTCTAAAACAGAGTGTGATCCATGGATGAGAACTATGCTGTGTGTTTCACTTCAGAAATGGAGTTAAATCCCAGGCTCTGTGTCTTCCTTCAAGCAAGACTTCGTTTCAGGTAAGGGCAGTCACTTTTCAGCTCAAACGAACTACGTCGTTCACAAAGATCACACGTTTCTCATCTTAACTGACAAGCATTGGATGTTACAGGACCAGTGCTTTGTATCAGTTTCAGAAGCAGAGTTGGACTATACATGGTCTGTATGCGTAGGAAACACCGTTCTTTTGTTCTCAGCACACTCACGTTTCCTGCTGTCTTAGAGACTCTAGAAAGCAAGAGCGTGCTTGTTGTTCTAAGCAGAGTGTGATCAATGGATGAGAACTCTTCTGTGTGTTTCACTTCAAAAAAGGAGTTAAATCCCAAGCTCTGAGTCTTCCTACAAGGAAGACTTCGTTTCCGGAAAGGGCAGTTACTTTACATCTCAAACGAAATACGTCGTTCACGAAGCTCACACGATTCCATCTTAACTGACAAGCATTGGATGATAGAGGACCTGTGTTTTGTTTCAGTATCAGAAGCAGAGTTGAACTAGATATGTTCCGTATGTGTATGAAACACCGTTCTTTTATCTGAGCACACTCAGATTTCCTGCTGTATTAGAGACGCTAGAAAGCAAGAGCGTGCTTCTCGCTCTAAAGCAGAGTGTGATCCATGGATGAGAACTATGCTGTGTGTTTCACTTCAGAAATGGAGTTAAATCCCATTCTCTGTGTCTTCCTACAAGCAAGACTTCGTTTCAGGTAAGGGCAGTCACTTTTCAGCTCAAACGAATTACATCGTTCACGAAGCTCACACGTTTCTCATCTTAAATGACAAACATTGGATGTTAGAGGACCAGTGCTTTGTATCAGTTTCGAAAGCAGAGTTGGACTACATATGGTCCTTATGTGTAGGAAACTCCGTTCTTTTGTTCTCAGCACACTCACGTTTCCTGCTGTCTTAGAGACTCTAGAAAGCAAGAGAATGATTCTTGTTCTAAAGCAGAGTGTGATCAATGGATGAGAACTCTGCTGGGTGTTTCACTTCAGAAATGGAGTTAAATCCCAGGCTCTTAGTCTTCCTACAAGCAAGACTTCATTTCAGGTAAGGGCAGTTTCTTTACAGCTCAAACGAACAACATTGTTTACAAATTTCACACGTTTCTCATCTTAATTAACAAGCATTGGATGTTAGAGGACCTGTGGTTTGTTTCAGTTTCAGAAGCAGAGTTGAACTAGATATGGTTCGTATGTGTAGGAAACACCATTCTCTTGTTCTGAGCACACTCAGATTTCCTGCTGTATTAGAGACGCTAGAAAGCAAGAGCGTGCTTCTCGCTCTAAAGCAGAGTGTCATCCATGGATTAGAACTAGGCTGTGTGTTTCACTTCAGAAATGGAGTTAAATCCCAGGCTCTGTGTCTTCCTAAAGCAAGACTTCGTATCAGGTAAGGGCAGTCACTTTTCGGCTCAAATGAACTATGTCACTCACGAAGCTCACACGTTTCTCATCTTAACTGACAAGCATTGGATGTTACAGGACCAGTGCTTTGTATCAGTTTCAGAAGCAGAGTTGGACTAGATAAGGTCTGTATGTGTAGGAAACACCGTTCTTTTGTTCTCAGCACACACACGTTTCCTGCTGTCTTAGAGACTCTAGAAAGCAAGAGCATGCTTCTTGTTCTAAAGAAGAGTGGGATCAATGGATGAGAACTGTGCTGTGTGTTTCACTTCAGAAATGTAGTTAAATCCCAGGCTCTGTGTCCTCCTACAAGCAAGACTTCCTTTCAGGTAAGGGCAGTTTCTTTACAGTTCAAACGAACTACATCATTCACGAAACTCACATGTTTCTCATCTTAACTGACAAGCATTGGATGTTAGAGGACCAGTGCTTTGTATCAGTTTCGAAAGCAGAGTTGGACTAGATATGGTCCGTATGTGTAGGAAACACCGTTCTTTTGTTCTCAGCACACTCACGTTTCCTGCTGTTTTAGAGACTCTAGAAAGCAAGAGCATTCTTCTTGTTCTAAAGAAGACTGTGATCAATGGATGAGAACTGTGCTGTGTGTTTCACTTCAGAAATGTAGTTAAATCCCAGGCTCTGTGTCTTCCTACAAGCAAGACTTCGTTTCAGGTAAGGGCAGTCACTTTTCAGCTCAAACGAACTACATCATTCACGAAGCTCACACGTTTCTCATCTTAAATGACAAACATTGGATGTTAGAGGACCAGTGCTTTGTATCAGTTTTGAAAGCAGAGTTGGACTACATATGGTCCTTAGGTGTAGGAAACACCGTTCTTTTGTTCTCAGCACACTCACGTTTCCTGCTGTCTTAGAGACTCTAGAAAGCAAGAGCATGATTCTTGTTCTAAAGCAGAGTGTGTTCAATGTATGAGAACTCTGCTGTGTGTTTCCCTTCAGAAATGGAGTTAAATCCCAGGCTCTGAGTCTTCCTAAAGCAAGAATTCTTTTCAGGTAAGGGCAGTTTCTTTACAGGTCAAACGAACTACATTGTTCACAAAGCTCACACGTTTCTCATCTTAAATGACAAGCATTGGATGTTAGAGGACCTGTGATTTGTTTCAGTTTCAGAAGCAGTGTTGAACTAGATATGGTCCGTATGTGTAGGAAACACCGTTCTCTTGTTCTGAGCACAATCAGATTTCCTGCTGTATTAGAGACGCTAGAAAGCAAGAACATGCTTCTCACTCTAAAACAGAGTGTGATCCATGGATGAGAACTATGCTGTGTGTTTCACTTCAGAAATGGAGTTAAATCCCAGGCTCTGTGTCTTCCTTCAAGCAAGACTTCGTTTCAGGTAAGGGCAGTCACTTTTCAGCTCAAACGAACTACGTCGTTCACAAAGATCACACGTTTCTCATCTTAACTGACAAGCATTGGATGTTACAGGACCAGTGCTTTGTATCAGTTTCAGAAGCAGAGTTGGACTATACATGGTCTGTATGCGTAGGAAACACCGTTCTTTTGTTCTCAGCACACTCACGTTTCCTGCTGTCTTAGAGACTCTAGAAAGCAAGAGCGTGCTTGTTGTTCTAAGCAGAGTGTGATCAATGGATGAGAACTCTTCTGTGTGTTTCACTTCAAAAAAGGAGTTAAATCCCAAGCTCTGAGTCTTCCTACAAGGACGACTTCGTTTCCGGAAAGGGCAGTTACTTTACATCTCAAACGAAATACGTCGTTCACGAAGCTCACACGATTCCATCTTAACTGACAAGCATTGGATGTTAGAGGACCTGTTGTTTGTTTCAGTAACAGAAGCAGAGTTGAACTAGATATGGTCCGTATGTGTATGAAACACCGTTCTTTTATTCTGAGCACACTCAAATTTCCTGCTGTATTAGAGACGCTAGAAAGCAAGAGCATGCTTCTCGCTCTAAAGCAGAGTGTGATCCATGGATGAGAACTATGCTGTGTGTTTCACTTCAGAAATGGAGTTAAATCCCATTCTCTGTGTCTTCCTATAAGCAAGACTTCGTTTCAGGTAAGGGCAGTCACTTTTCAGCTCAAACGAATTACATCGTTCACGAAGCTCACACGTTTCTCATCTTAAATGACAAACATTGGATGTTAGAGGACCAGTGCTTTGTATCAGTTTCGAAAGCAGAGTTGGACTACATATGGTCCTTATGTGTAGGAAACTCCGTTCTTTTGTTCTCAGCACACTCACGTTTCCTGCTGTCTTAGAGAATCTAGAAAGCAAGAGAATGATTCTTGTTCTAAAGCAGAGTGTGATCAATGGATGAGAACTCTGCTGGGTGTTTCACTTCAGAAATGGAGTTAAATCCCAGGCTCTTAGTCTTCCTACAAGCAAGACTTCATTTCAGGTAAGGGCAGTTTCTTTACAGCTCAAACGAACAACATTGTTTACAAATTTCACACGTTTCTCATCTTAATTAACAAGCATTGGATGTTAGAGGACCTGTGGTTTGTTTCAGTTTCAGAAGCAGAGTTGAACTAGATATGGTTTGTATGTGTAGGAAACACCATTCTCTTGTTCTGAGCACACTCAGATTTCCTGCTGTATTAGAGACGCTAGAAAGCAAGAGCGTGCTTCTCGCTCTAAAGCAGAGTGTGATCCATGGATTAGAACTAGGCTGTGGGTTTCACTTCAGAAATGGAGTTAAATCCCAGGCTCTGTGTCTTCCTACAAGCAATTCTTCGTATCAGGTAAGGGCAGTCAATTTTCAGCTCAAACGAACTATATAGTTCACAATGTTCACTCGTTTCTCATCTTAAATGACAAACATTGGATGTTAGAGGACCTGTGATTTGTTTCAGTTTCAGAAGCAGTGTTGAACTAGATATGGTCCGTATGTGTAGGAAACACCGTTCTCTTGTTCTGAGCACACTCAGATTTCCTGCTGTATTAGAGACGCCAGAAAGCAAGAGCATGCTTCTCGCTCTAAAACAGAGTGTGATCCATGGATGAGAACTCTGCTGTGGGTTTCACTTCAGAAATGGAGTTAAATCCCAGGATCTGAGTCTTCCTACAAGCAAGACTTCGTTACAGGTAAGGGCAGGTACTTTACAGCTCAAAAGAACTACAATATTCACGAAGCTCATACCTTTCTAATCTTAACAGACAAGCATTGGATGTTAGAGGACCTGTGCTTTGTTTGAGTTTCAGAAGCAGAGTTGAACTAGATATGGTCCGTATGTGTAGGAAACACCGTTATTTTGTTCTGAGCACACTCATATTTCCTGCTGTATTAGAGACTCCTGAAAGCAATAGTCTTCTTCTTGCTCTAAAGCAGAGGGTGATCCATGGATGAGAACTATGCTGTGAGTTTTCCTTCAGAAATGGAGTTAAATCCCAGGTTCTGTGTCTTCCTACAAGCAAGATTCGTTACAGGTAAGGGCAGTCACTTTTCAGCTCAAACGAACTACATCATTCACGAAGCTCACACGTTTCTCATATTAAATGACAAGCATTGGATATTAGAGGACCTGGGCTGTGTATCAATTTCAGAGCCAGATTTGGACTAGATATGGTCCGTATGTGTAGGAAACACCGTTCTTTTGCTCTGAGCACATTCACGTTTCCTGCTGTCTTAGAGACTCTAGAAAGCAAGATCGTGATTCTTGCTCTAAAGCAGAGTGTGATTCATGGATGAGAACTGTGCTATGTGTATCCCTTCAGAAATGGAGTTGAAACCCAGGCTCTGTGTCTTCCTACAAGCAAGACTTCGTTTCAGGTAAGTGCAGTTACTTTACAGCTCAAACAAACTACATCGTTCTCAAAGCTATCATGTTTCTCATCTTATCTTACAAGCATTGGATGTTAGAGGACCAGTGCTTTGTATCAGTTTCAGAATCAGAGTTGGACTAGATATGGTCTGTAGATGTAGGAAACACCATTCTTTTGTTCTCAGCACACTCACGTTTCCTCTTGTCTTAGAGACTCTAGAAACCTACAGCGTTCTTCTTGCTCTAAAGCAGAGTGTGATCAATGGATGAGAACTCTGCTGAGTGTTCTACTTCAGAAATGGAGTTAAATCCCAGGCTCTGTGTCTTCCTACAAGCAAGACTTCGGTTCAGGTAAGGGCAGTTACTTTAAAGCTCAAATGTACTACATCGTTCACGAAGCTCACACGATTCTCATCTAAACTGACAAGCATTGGATGTTAGAGGACCTGTTGTTTGTGTCTGTTTCAGAAGCAGAGTTGAACTAGATATGGTCCGTATGTGTAGGAAACACCGTTCTTTTCTTCTCAGCACACTCACGTTTCCTGTTGTCTTAGAGACTCTAGAAACCTAGAGCGTGCTTCTTGCTCTAAAGCAGAGTGTGATCAATGGATGAGAACTCTGCTGTGGGTTTCACTTCAGAAATGGAGTTAAATCCCAGGATCTGAGTCTTCCTACAAGCAAGACTTCGTTACAGGTAAGGGCAGGTACTTTACAGCTCAAAAGAACTACATCATTCACGAAGCTCATACCTTTCTCATCTTAACAGACAAGCATTGGATGTTAGAGGACCTGTGCTTTGTTTGAGTTTCAGAAGCAGAGTTGAACTAGATATGGTCCGTATGTGTAGGAAACACCGTTATTTTGTTCTGAGCACACTCATATTTCCTGCTGTATTAGAGACTCCTGAAAGCAATAGTCTTCTTCTTGCTCTAAAGCAGAGTGTGATCCATGGATGAGAACTATGCTGTGAGTTTTCCTTCAGAAATGGAGTTAAATCCCAGGTTCTGTGTCTTCCTACAAGCAAGATTCGTTACAGGTAAGGGCAGTCACTTTTCAGCTCAAACGAACTACATCATTCACGAAGCTCACACGTTTCTCATATTAAATGACAAGCATTGGATATTAGAGGACCTGGGCTGTGTATCAATTTCAGAGCCAGATTTGGACTAGATATGGTCCGTATGTGTAGGAAACACCGTTCTTTTGCTCTGAGCACATTCACGTTTCCTGCTGTCTTAGAGACTCTAGAAAGCAAGATCGTGATTCTTGCTCTAAAGCAGAGTGTGATTCATGGATGAGAACTGTGCTATGTGTATCCCTTCAGAAATGGAGTTGAAACCCAGGCTCTGTGTCTTCCTACAAGCAAGACTTCGTTTCAGGTAAGTGCAGTTACTTTACAGCTCAAACGAACTACATCATTCACGAAGCTCACACGTTTCTCATCTTAAATGACAAACATTGGATGTTAGAGGACCAGTGCTTTGTATCAGTTTTGAAAGCAGAGTTGGACTACATATGGTCCTTAGGTGTAGGAAACACCGTTCTTTTGTTCTCAGCACACTCACGTTTCCTGCTGTCTTAGAGACTCTAGAAAGCAAGAGCATGATTCTTGTTCTAAAGCAGAGTGTGTTCAATGTATGAGAACTCTGCTGTGTGTTTCCCTTCAGAAATGGAGTTAAATCCCAGGCTCTGAGTCTTCCTAAAGCAAGAATTCTTTTCAGGTAAGGGCAGTTTCTTTACAGGTCAAACGAACTACATTGTTCACAAAGCTCACACGTTTCTCATCTTAAATGACAAGCATTGGATGTTAGAGGACCTGTGATTTGTTTCAGTTTCAGAAGCAGTGTTGAACTAGATATGGTCCGTATGTGTAGGAAACACCGTTCTCTTGTTCTGAGCACAATCAGATTTCCTGCTGTATTAGAGACGCTAGAAAGCAAGAACATGCTTCTCACTCTAAAACAGAGTGTGATCCATGGATGAGAACTATGCTGTGTGTTTCACTTCAGAAATGGAGTTAAATCCCAGGCTCTGTGTCTTCCTTCAAGCAAGACTTCGTTTCAGGTAAGGGCAGTCACTTTTCAGCTCAAACGAACTACGTCGTTCACAAAGATCACACGTTTCTCATCTTAACTGACAAGCATTGGATGTTACAGGACCAGTGCTTTGTATCAGTTTCAGAAGCAGAGTTGGACTATACATGGTCTGTATGCGTAGGAAACACCGTTCTTTTGTTCTCAGCACACTCACGTTTCCTGCTGTCTTAGAGACTCTAGAAAGCAAGAGCGTGCTTGTTGTTCTAAGCAGAGTGTGATCAATGGATGAGAACTCTTCTGTGTGTTTCACTTCAAAAAAGGAGTTAAATCCCAAGCTCTGAGTCTTCCTACAAGGACGACTTCGTTTCCGGAAAGGGCAGTTACTTTACATCTCAAACGAAATACGTCGTTCACGAAGCTCACACGATTCCATCTTAACTGACAAGCATTGGATGTTAGAGGACCTGTTGTTTGTTTCAGTAACAGAAGCAGAGTTGAACTAGATATGGTCCGTATGTGTATGAAACACCGTTCTTTTATTCTGAGCACACTCAAATTTCCTGCTGTATTAGAGACGCTAGAAAGCAAGAGCATGCTTCTCGCTCTAAAGCAGAGTGTGATCCATGGATGAGAACTATGCTGTGTGTTTCACTTCAGAAATGGAGTTAAATCCCATTCTCTGTGTCTTCCTATAAGCAAGACTTCGTTTCAGGTAAGGGCAGTCACTTTTCAGCTCAAACGAATTACATCGTTCACGAAGCTCACACGTTTCTCATCTTAAATGACAAACATTGGATGTTAGAGGACCAGTGCTTTGTATCAGTTTCGAAAGCAGAGTTGGACTACATATGGTCCTTATGTGTAGGAAACTCCGTTCTTTTGTTCTCAGCACACTCACGTTTCCTGCTGTCTTAGAGAATCTAGAAAGCAAGAGAATGATTCTTGTTCTAAAGCAGAGTGTGATCAATGGATGAGAACTCTGCTGGGTGTTTCACTTCAGAAATGGAGTTAAATCCCAGGCTCTTAGTCTTCCTACAAGCAAGACTTCATTTCAGGTAAGGGCAGTTTCTTTACAGCTCAAACGAACAACATTGTTTACAAATTTCACACGTTTCTCATCTTAATTAACAAGCATTGGATGTTAGAGGACCTGTGGTTTGTTTCAGTTTCAGAAGCAGAGTTGAACTAGATATGGTTTGTATGTGTAGGAAACACCATTCTCTTGTTCTGAGCACACTCAGATTTCCTGCTGTATTAGAGACGCTAGAAAGCAAGAGCGTGCTTCTCGCTCTAAAGCAGAGTGTGATCCATGGATTAGAACTAGGCTGTGGGTTTCACTTCAGAAATGGAGTTAAATCCCAGGCTCTGTGTCTTCCTACAAGCAATTCTTCGTATCAGGTAAGGGCAGTCAATTTTCAGCTCAAACGAACTATATAGTTCACAATGTTCACTCGTTTCTCATCTTAAATGACAAACATTGGATGTTAGAGGACCTGTGATTTGTTTCAGTTTCAGAAGCAGTGTTGAACTAGATATGGTCCGTATGTGTAGGAAACACCGTTCTCTTGTTCTGAGCACACTCAGATTTCCTGCTGTATTAGAGACGCCAGAAAGCAAGAGCATGCTTCTCGCTCTAAAACAGAGTGTGATCCATGGATGAGAACTCTGCTGTGGGTTTCACTTCAGAAATGGAGTTAAATCCCAGGATCTGAGTCTTCCTACAAGCAAGACTTCGTTACAGGTAAGGGCAGGTACTTTACAGCTCAAAAGAACTACAATATTCACGAAGCTCATACCTTTCTAATCTTAACAGACAAGCATTGGATGTTAGAGGACCTGTGCTTTGTTTGAGTTTCAGAAGCAGAGTTGAACTAGATATGGTCCGTATGTGTAGGAAACACCGTTATTTTGTTCTGAGCACACTCATATTTCCTGCTGTATTAGAGACTCCTGAAAGCAATAGTCTTCTTCTTGCTCTAAAGCAGAGGGTGATCCATGGATGAGAACTATGCTGTGAGTTTTCCTTCAGAAATGGAGTTAAATCCCAGGTTCTGTGTCTTCCTACAAGCAAGATTCGTTACAGGTAAGGGCAGTCACTTTTCAGCTCAAACGAACTACATCATTCACGAAGCTCACACGTTTCTCATATTAAATGACAAGCATTGGATATTAGAGGACCTGGGCTGTGTATCAATTTCAGAGCCAGATTTGGACTAGATATGGTCCGTATGTGTAGGAAACACCGTTCTTTTGCTCTGAGCACATTCACGTTTCCTGCTGTCTTAGAGACTCTAGAAAGCAAGATCGTGATTCTTGCTCTAAAGCAGAGTGTGATTCATGGATGAGAACTGTGCTATGTGTATCCCTTCAGAAATGGAGTTGAAACCCAGGCTGTGTGTCTTCCTACAAGCAAGACTTCGTTTCAGGTAAGTGCAGTTACTTTACAGCTCAAACAAACTACATCGTTCTCAAAGCTATCATGTTTCTCATCTTATCTTACAAGCATTGGATGTTAGAGGACCAGTGCTTTGTATCAGTTTCAGAATCAGAGTTGGACTAGATATGGTCTGTAGATGTAGGAAACACCATTCTTTTGTTCTCAGCACACTCACGTTTCCTCTTGTCTTAGAGACTCTAGAAACCTACAGCGTTCTTCTTGCTCTAAAGCAGAGTGTGATCAATGGATGAGAACTCTGCTGAGTGTTCTACTTCAGAAATGGAGTTAAATCCCAGGCTCTGTGTCTTCCTACAAGCAAGACTTCGGTTCAGGTAAGGGCAGTTACTTTAAAGCTCAAATGTACTACATCGTTCACGAAGCTCACACGATTCTCATCTAAACTGACAAGCATTGGATGTTAGAGGACCTGTTGTTTGTGTCTGTTTCAGAAGCAGAGTTGAACTAGATATGGTCCGTATGTGTAGGAAACACCGTTCTTTTCTTCTCAGCACACTCACGTTTCCTGTTGTCTTAGAGACTCTAGAAACCTAGAGCGTGCTTCTTGCTCTAAAGCAGAGTGTGATCAATGGATGAGAACTCTGCTGTGGGTTTCACTTCAGAAATGGAGTTAAATCCCAGGATTTGAGTCTTCCTACAAGCAAGACTTCGTTACAGGTAAGGGCAGGTACTTTACAGCTCAAAAGAACTACATCATTCACGAAGCTCATACCTTTCTCATCTTAACAGACAAGCATTGGATGTTAGAGGACCTGTGCTTTGTTTGAGTTTCAGAAGCAGAGTTGAACTAGATATGGTCCGTATGTGTAGGAAACACCGTTATTTTGTTCTGAGCACACTCATATTTCCTGCTGTATTAGAGACTCCTGAAAGCAATAGTCTTCTTCTTGCTCTAAAGCAGAGTGTGATCCATGGATGAGAACTATGCTGTGAGTTTTCCTTCAGAAATGGAGTTAAATCCCAGGTTCTGTGTCTTCCTACAAGCAAGATTCGTTACAGGTAAGGGCAGTCACTTTTCAGCTCAAACGAACTACATCATTCACGAAGCTCACACGTTTCTCATATTAAATGACAAGCATTGGATATTAGAGGACCTGGGCTGTGTATCAATTTCAGAGCCAGATTTGGACTAGATATGGTCCGTATGTGTAGGAAACACCGTTCTTTTGCTCTGAGCACATTCACGTTTCCTGCTGTCTTAGAGACTCTAGAAAGCAAGATCGTGATTCTTGCTCTAAAGCAGAGTGTGATTCATGGATGAGAACTGTGCTATGTGTATCCCTTCAGAAATGGAGTTGAAACCCAGGCTGTGTGTCTTCCTACAAGCAAGACTTCGTTTCAGGTAAGTGCAGTTACTTTACAGCTCAAACGAACTACATCGTTCTCAAAGCTATCATGTTTCTCATCTTATCTTACAAGCATTGGATGTTAGAGGACCAGTGCTTTGTATCAGTTTCAGAATCAGAGTTGGACTAGATATGGTCTGTAGGTGTAGGAAACACCATTCTTTTGTTCTCAGCACACTCACGTTTCCTCTTGTCTTAGAGACTCTAGAAACCTACAGCGTTCTTCTTGCTCTAAAGCAGAGTGTGATCAATGGATGAGAACTCTGCTGAGTGTTCTACTTCAGAAATGGAGTTAAATCCCAGGCTCTGTGTCTTCCTACAAGCAAGACTTCGGTTCAGGTAAGGGCAGTTACTTTAAAGCTCAAATGTACTACATCGTTCACGAAGCTCACACGATTCTCATCTAAACTGACAAGCATTGGATGTTAGAGGACCTGTGGTTTGTATCAGTTTCAGAAGCAGAGTTGAACTTGATAGGGTCCATATGTGTAGGAAACACCGTTCTTTTGTTCTGAGCACACTCATGTTTCTTGCTGTATTAGAGAATCTAGAAAGCAAGAGCGTTCTTCTTGCTCTAAAGCAGAGTGTGATCCATGGATGAGAACTATGCTGTGTGTTTTCCTTCAGAAATGGAGTTAAATTCCAGGCTCTGTGTCTTTCTACAAACACTATTTGGTGTCAGGTAAGGGCAGTCAATTTTCAGCTCAAACGAACTATATAGTTCACAATGTTCACTCGTTTCTCATCTTAAATGACAAACATTGGATGTTAGAGGACCTGTGATTTGTTTCAGTTTCAGAAGCAGTGTTGAACTAGATATGGTCCGTATGTGTAGGAAACACCGTTCTCTTGTTCTGAGCACACTCAGATTTCCTGCTGTATTAGAGACGCCAGAAAGCAAGAGCATGCTTCTCGCTCTAAAACAGAGTGTGATCCATGGATGAGAACTATGCTGTGTGTTTCACTTCAGAAATGGAGTTAAATCCCAGGCTCTGTGTCTTCCTACAAGCAAGACTTCATTTCAGGTAAGGGCAGTCACTTTTCAGCTCAAACGAACTACGTCGTTCACAAAGCTCACACGTTTCTCATCTTAACTGACAAGCATTGGATATCACAGGGCCAGTGCTTTGTATCAGTTTCAGAAGCAGAGTTGGACTAGACATGGTCTGTATGTGTAGGAAACACCGTTCTTTTGTTCTGAGCATACTCACGTTTCCTGCTGGATTAGACATTCTAGAAAGCAAGAGCGTGCTTCTTGCACTACAGCAGAGTGTGATCAATGGATGAGAAGTCTGCTGTGTGTTTCACATCAGAAATGGAGTTCAATCCCAGGCTCTGAGTCTTCCTCCAAGCAAGACTTCGTTTCAGATAAGGGCAGGTACTTTAGAGCTCAAACGAACTACATCATTCACGAAGATCACACGTTTCTCATCTAAACTGACAAGCATTGGATGTTAGAGGACCTGTTGTTTGTGTCTGTTTCAGAAGCAGAGTTGAACTAGATATGGTCCGTATGTGTAGGAAACACCCTTCTTTTGTTCTCAGCACACTCACGTTTCCTGTTGTCTTAGAGACTCTAGAAACCTAGAGCGTGCTTCTTGCTCTAAAGCAGAGTGTGATCAATGGATGAGAACTCTGCTGTGGGTTTCACTTCAGAAATGGAGTTAAATCCCAGGATCTGAGTCTTCCTACAAGCAAGACTTCGTTACCGGTAAGGGCAGGTACTTTACAGCTCAAAAGAACTACATCATTCACGAAGCTCATACCTTTCTCATCTTAACAGACAAGCATTGGATGTTAGAGGACCTGTGCTTTGTTTGAGTTTCAGAAGCAGAGTTGAACTAGATATGGTCCGTATGTGTAGGAAACACCGTTCTTTTGTTCTGAGCACACTCATGTTTCTTGCTGTATTAGAGAATCTAGAAAGCAAGAGCGTTCTTCTTGCTCTAAAGCAGAGTGTGATCCATGGATGAGAACTATACTGTGTGTTTTCCTTCAGAAATGGAGTTAAATTCCAGGCTCTGTGTCTTTCTACAAACACTATTTGGTTTCAGGTAAGGGCAGTCAATTTTCAGCTCAAACGAACTATATAGTTCACAATGTTCACTCGTTTCTCATCTTAAATGACAAGCATTGGATGTTAGAGGACCTGTGCTTGTATCAATTTCAGAATCTGAGTTGGACTAGATATGGTCCGTATGTGTAGGAAACACCATTCTTTTGTTCTCAGCATACTCACGTTTCCCATGGTCTTAGAGACTCTAGAAAGCAAGAGCGTGCTTCTTGCTCTAAAGCAGAGTGTGATCTATGGATGGGAACTCTGCTGTGTGTTTCACTTCAGAAATGGAGTTGAAACCCAGGCTCTGTGTCTTCCTACAAGCAAGACTTCGTTTCAGGTAAGTGCAGTTACTTTACAGCTCAAACGAACTACATCGTTCTCAAAGCTATCATGTTTCTCATCTTATCTTACAAGCATTGGATGTTAGAGGACCAGTGCTTTGTATCAGTTTCAGAATCAGAGTTGGACTAGATATGGTCTGTAGGTGTAGGAAACACCATTCCTTTGTTCTCAGCACACTCACGTTTCCTCTTGTCTTAGAGACTCTAGAAACCTACAGCGTTCTTCTTGCTCTAAAGCAGAGTGTGATCAATGGATGAGAACTCTGCTGAGTGTTCTACTTCAGAAATGGAGTTAAATCCCAGGCTCTGTGTCTTCCTACAAGCAAGATTTCGGTTCAGGTAAGGGCAGTTACTTTAAAGCTCAAATGTACTACATCGTTCACGAAGCTCACACGTTTCTCATCTAAACTGACAAGCATTGGATGTTAGAGGACCTGTTGTTTGTGTCTGTTTCAGAAGCAGAGTTGAACTAGATATGGTCCGTATGTGTAGGAAACACCCTTCTTTTGTTCTCAGCACACTCACGTTTCCTGTTGTCTTAGAGACTCTAGAAACCTAGAGCGTGCTTCTTGCTCTAAAGCAGAGTGTGATCAATGGATGAGAACTCTGCTGTGGGTTTCACTTCAGAAATGGAGTTAAATCCCAGGATCTGAGTCTTCCTACAAGCAAGACTTCGTTACAGGTAAGGGCAGGTACTTTACAGCTCAAAAGAACTACATCATTCACGAAGCTCATACCTTTCTCATCTTAACAGACAAGAATTGGATGTTAGAGGACCTGTGCTTTGTTTGAGTTTCAGAAGCAGAGTTGAACTAGATATGGTCCGTATGTGTAGGAAACACCGTTATTTGTTCTGAGCACACTCATATTTCCTGCTTTATTAGAGACTCCTGAAAGCAATAGTCTTCTTCTTGCTCTAAAGCAGAGTGTGATCCATGGATGAGAACTATGCTGTGAGTTTTCCTTCAGAAATGGAGTTAAATCCCAGGTTCTGTGTCTTCCTACAAGCAAGATTCGTTACAGGTAAGGGCAGTCACTTTTCAGCTCAAACGAACTACATCATTCACGAAGATCACACGATTCTCATATTAAATGACAAGCATTGGATATTAGAGGACCTGGGCTGTGTATCAATTTCAGAGCCAGATTTGGACTAGATATGGTCCGTATGTGTAGGAAACACCGTTCTTTTGCTCTGGGCACTTTCACGTTTCCTGCTGTCTTAGAGACTCTAGAAAGCAAGATCGTGATTCTTGCTCTAAAGCAGAGTGTGATTCATGGATGAGAACTGTGCTATGTGTATCCCTTCAGAAATGGAGTTGAAACCCAGGCTCTGTGTCTTCCTACAAGCAAGACTTCGTTTCAGGTAAGTGCAGTTACTTTACAGCTCAAACGAACTACATCGTTCTCAAAGCTATCATGTTTCTCATCTTATCTTACAAGCATTGGATGTTAGAGGACCAGTGCTTTGTATCAGTTTCAGAATCAGAGTTGGACTAGATATGGTCTGTAGGTGTAGGAAACACCATTCTTTTGTTCTCAGCACACTCACGTTTCCTCTTGTCTTAGAGACTCTAGAAACCTACAGCGTTCTTCTTGCTCTAAAGCAGAGTGTGATCAATGGATGAGAACTCTGCTGAGTGTTCTACTTCAGAAATGGAGTTAAATCCCAGGCTCTGTGTCTTCCTACAAGCAAGACTTCGGTTCAGGTAAGGGCAGTTACTTTAAAGCTCAAATGTACTACATCGTTCACGAAGCTCACACGATTCTCATCTAAACTGACAAGCATTGGATGTTAGAGGACCTGTGGTTTGTATCAGTTTCAGAAGCAGAGTTGAACTTGATATGGTCCATACGTGTAGGAAACACCGTTCTTTTGTTCTGAGCACACTCATGTTTCTTGCTGTATTAGAGAATCTAGAAAGCAAGAGCGTTCTTCTTGCTCTAAAGCAGAGTGTGATCCATGGATGAGAACTATGCTGTGTGTTTTCCTTCAGAAATGGAGTTAAATTCCAGGCTCTGTGTCTTTCTACAAACACTATTTGGTTTCAGGTAAGGGCAGTCAATTTTCAGCTCAAACGAACTATATAGTTCACAATGTTCACTCGTTTCTCATCTTAAATGACAAGCATTGGATGTTAGAGGACCTGTGCTTGTATCAATTTCAGAATCTGAGTTGGACTAGATATGGTCCGTATGTGTAGGAAACACCATTCTTTTGTTCTCAGCATACTCACGTTTCCCATGGTCTTAGAGACTCTAGAAAGCAAGAGCGTGCTTCTTGCTCTAAAGCAGAGTGTGATCTATGGATGGGAACTCTGCTGTGTGTTTCACTTCAGAAATGGAGTTAAATCCCAGGCTCTGAGTCTTCCTACATGCAAGACTTCATTTCAGGTAAGGGCATTTACTTACAGCTCAAACGAACTACATCGTACATGAAGCTCACACGTTTCTTGGTCTTAATTTAAAAGCATTGGATGTAACAGGACCTGTGCTTTGTGTCAGTTTCAGAAGAAGTGTTGAACTAGATAAGTCCGTATGTGTAGGAAACACCGTTCTTTTGTTCTGAGCACACTCACGTTTCCTGCTGGATTAGACATTCTAGAAAGCAAGAGCGTGCTTCTTGCACTAAAGCAGAGTGTGATCAATGGATGAGAACTCTGCTGTGTGTTTCACATCAGAAATGGAGTTCAATCCCAGGCTCTGAGTCTTCCTCCAAGCAAGACTTTGTTTCAGATAAGGGCAGGTACTTTAGAGCTCAAACGAACTACATAATTCACGAAGATCACACGTTTCTCATCTAAACTGACAAGCATTGGATGTTAGAGGACCTGTTGTTTGTGTCTGTTTCAGAAGCAGAGTTGAACTAGATATGGTCCGTATGTGTAGGAAACACCGTTCTTTTGTTCTGAGCACACTCAAGTTTCCTGCTGTAATAGAGACTCTAGAACGCAAGAGCGTTCTCTTGCTCTAAAGCAGAGTGTGATCCATGGATGAGAACTATGCTGTGTGTTTCCCTTCAGAAATGGCGTTAAATTCCAGGCTCTTTGTCTTCCTACAAACACTACTTCATTTCAGGTAAGGTCTGTAACTTTTTAGCTCAAACGTACTACATCGTTCACAAAGCTATCATGTTTCTCATCTTATCTTACAAGCATTGGATGTTAGAGGACCAGTGCTTTGTATCAGTTTCAGAAGCAGAGTTGGACTAGATATGGTCCGTATGTGTAGGAAACACCATTCTTTTGTTCTCAGCACACTCACGTTTCCTGTTGTCTTAGAGACTCTAGAAACCTAGAGCGTGCTTCTTGCTCTAAAGCAGAGTGTGATCCATGGATGAGAACTCTGCTGTGTGTTTCACTTCAGAAATGGAGTTAAATCCCAGATTCTGAGTCTTCCTCCAAGCAAGACTTTGTTTCAGGTAAGGGCAGGTACTTTACAGCTCAAACGAACTACACCATTCACGAAGCTCACACGTTTCTCATCTTAACTGACAAGCAATGGATGTTAGAGGATCTGTGGTTTGTTTGAGTTTCAGAAGCAGAGTTGAACTTGATATGTTCCGTACGTGTAGGAAACACCGTTCTTTTGTTCTGAGCACACTCATGTTTCCTGCTGTATTAGAGACTCTAGAAAGCAAGAGCATTCTTCTTGCTCTAAAGCAGACTGTGATCCATGGATGAGAACTATGCTGTGTGTTTCCCTTCAGAAATGGAGTTAAATTCCAGGCTCTGTGTCTTCCTACAAACACTACTGCGTTTCAGGTAAGGGCAGTAACTTTTCAGCTCAAACGTACTACATCGTTCACGAAGCTCACTCGTTTCTCGGTCTTAATTGAAAAGCATTGGATGTTACAGGACCTGTGCTTTGTGTCAGTTTCAGAAGAAGAATTGAACTAGATAAGTTGGTATGTGTAGGAATCACAGTTCTTTTGTTCTGAGCAAAATCATGTTTCCTGCTGTCTTAGAGACTCTAGAAAGCAAGATCGTGCTTCTTGCTGTAAAGCAGAGTGTGATCCATGGATGAGAACTGTGCTGTAGGTTTCCCTTCAGAAATGGAGTTAAATTCCAGGCTCTGTGTCTTTCTACAAACACTATTTCGTTTCAGGTAAGGGCCATCAATTTTCAGCTCAAACGAACTACATCGTTCACAAATTTCACTCGTTTCTCATCTTAAATGACAAGTATTGGATGTTAGAGGACCTGTGCTTGTATCAATTTAAGAAGCAGAGTTGGACTAGATATGGTCCGTATGTGTAGGAAACACCATTCTTTTGTTGTCAGCACACTCAGGTTTCCCACGGTCTTAGAGACTATAGAAAGCAAGAGCGTGCTTCTTGCTCTAAAGCAGAGTGTTATCCATGGATGAGAACTATGCTCTGTGTTTTCCTTCAGAAATGGAGTTAAATTCCAGGCTCTGTGTCTTCCTACAAACACTACTTCGTTTCATGTAAGGGCAGTCACTTTTCAGTTCAAACGAACTACATCATTCAGGAAGCTCACTCGTTTCTAAATTCAAATGACAAGCATTGGATGTTAGAGGATCTGTGCTTGTGTCAATTTCAGAAGCAGACTTGGTCTAGATATGGTCCGTATGTGTAGGAAACACCATTCTTTTGTTCTCAGCACACTCACGTTTCCCCCTGTCTTAGAGACTCTAGAAAGCAAGAGCTTGCTTCTTGCTCTAAAGCAGAGTGTGATCTGTGGATGAGAACTCTGCTGTGTGTTTCACTTCAGACATGGTGTTAAATCCAAAGCTCTGAGTCTTCCTACATGCAAGACTTCGTTTCAGGTAAGGGCAGGTACTTTACAGCTCAAATGAACTACATCATTCCCGAAGCTCACATGTTTCTCATCTTAACTGACAAGCATTGGATGTTAGAGGACCTGTGGTTTGTTTCAATTTCAGAAGCAGAGTTGGACTAGATAAGTCCGTATGTGTAGGAAACACCGTTATTTTGTTCTCAGCACACTCAAGTTTCCTGCTTCATTAGAGACTCTAGAAAGCAATAGCATGCTTATTGCTCTAAAGCAGTGTGTGATCAATGGATGAGAACTCTGCTGTGTGTTCCAATTCAGAAATGGAGTTCAATCCCAGGCTCTGAGTCTTCCTACAAGCAAGACTTCATTTCAGGTAAGGGCATTTACTTTACAGCTCAAACGAACTACATCGTACACGAAGCTCACACGTTTCTCGGTCTTAATTGAAAAGCATTGGATGTAACAGGACCTGTGCTTCGTGTCAGTTTCAGAAGAAGTGTTGAACTAGGTAAGTCCGTAAGTGTATGAAATACCGTTATTTTGTTCTGAGCACACTCACGTTTCCTGCTGGATTATAGACTCTAGAAAGCAATAGCGTTCTTCTTGCTCTAAAGCAGAGTGTGATCCATGGATGAGAACTATGCTGTGTGTTTCAATTCAGAAATGGAGTTGAAACCCAGCCTAGGTGTCTTCCTATAAGCAAGACTTCGTTTCAGGTAAGTGCAGTTACTTTACAGCTCAAACGAACTACTTCGGTCACGAAGCTCACACGTTTCTCATCTAAACTGACAAGCATTGGATGTTAGAGGACCTGTGGTTTGTGTCAGTTTCAGAAGCAGAGTTGAACTAGATATGGTCTGTATGTGTAGGAAACACCGTTCTTTTGTTCTGAGCACACTCAAATTTCCTGCTGTAATAGAGATTCTAGAAAGCAAGAGCGTTCTCTTGCTCTAAAGAAGAGTGTGATCCATGGTTGAGAACTATGCTGTGTGCTTCCCTTCAGAAATGGAGTTAAATCCCAGGCTCTGTGTCTTCCTACAAACACTACTGCGTTTCAGGTAAGGGCAGTAACTTTTTAGCTCAAACGTACTACATCGTTCAAGAAGCTCACTTGTTTCTCGGTCTTAATTGAAAAGCATTGGATGTTACAGGACCTGTGCTTTGTGTCAGTTTCAGAAGAAGAATTGAACTAGATAAGTCGGTATGTGTAGGAATCACAGTTCTTTTGTTCTGAGCACAATCATGTTTCCTGCTGTCTTAGAGTCTCTAGAAAGCAAGATCGTGCTTCTTGCTGTAAAGCAGAGTGTGATCCATGGATGAGAACTGTGCTGTAGGTTTCCCTTCAGAAATGGAGTTAAATTCCAGGCTCTGTGTCTTTCTACAAACACTATTTCGTTACAGGTAAGGGCCGTCAATTTTCAGCTCAAACGAACTACATCGTTCACAAAGTTCACTCGTTTCTCATCTTAAATGACAAGCACTGGATGTTAGAGGACCTGTGCTTGTATCAATTTAAGAAGCAGAGTTGGACTAGATATGGTCCGTATGTGTAGGAAACACCATTCTTTTGTTCTCAGCACACTCAGGTTTCCCACGGTCTTAGAGATTCTAGAAAGCAAGAGTGTGCTTCTTGCTCTAAAGCAGAGTGTGATCTGTGGATGAGAACTCTGGGGTGTGTTTCACTTCAGAAATGGAGTTAAATCCCAGGCTCTGAGTCTTCCTACCAGCAAGACTTCGTTTCAGGTAAGGGCAGGTACTTTACAGCTCAAACGAACTACATCGTTCCCGAAACTCACACCTTTCCCATCTTAACTGACAAGCATTGGATGTTAGAGGAAGTGTGGTTTGTTTCAGTTTCAGAAGCAGAGTTGTTCTAGATATTGTCCGTATGTGTAGGAAACACCGTTCTTTTGTTCTGAGCACACTCACGTTTCCTGCTGTATTAGAGATTCTAGAAAACAAGAGCATTCTTATTGCTCTAAAGCAGTGTGTGATCCATGGATTAAAACTATGCTCTGTGTTTTCCTTCAGAAATGTAGTTAAATTCCAGGCTCTGTGTCTTCCTACAAACACTACTTCGTTTCATGTAAGGGCAGTCACTTTTCAGTTCAAACGAACTACATCATTCAGGAAGCTCACTCGTTTCTAAATTCAAATGACAAGCATTGGATGTTAGAGGACCTGTGTTTGTATCAATTTCAGAAGCAGAGTTGGACTAGATATGGTCCGTATGTGTAGGAAACACCATTCTTTTGTTGTCAGCACACTCAGGTTTCCCACGGTCTTAGAGATTATAGAAAGCAAGAGCGTGCTTCTTGCTCTAAAGCAGAGTGTTATCCATGGATGAGAACTATGCTCTGTGTTTTCCTTCAGAAATGGAGTTAAATTCCAGGCTCTGTGTCTTCCTACAAACACTACTTCGTTTCATGTAAGGGCAGTCACTTTTCAGTTCAAACGAACTACATCATTCAGGAAGCTCACTCGTTTCTAAATTCAAATGACAAGCATTGGATGTTAGAGGACCTGTGCTTGTGTCAATTTCAGAAGCAGACTTGGACTAGATATGGTCCGTATGTGTAGGAAACACCATTCATTTGTTCTCAGCACACTCACGTTTCCCCCTGTCTTAGAGACTCTAGAAAGCAAGAGCTTGCTTCTTGCTCTAAAGCAGAGTGTGATCTATGGATGAGAACTCTGCTGTGTGTTTCACTTCAGACATGGAGTTAAATCCAAAGCTCTGAGTCTTCCTACATGCAAGACTTCGTTTCAGGTAAGGGCAGGTACTTTACAGCTCAAATGAACTACATCGTTCCCGAAGCTCACACGTTTCTCATCTTAACTGACAAGCATTGGATGTTAGAGGACCTGTGGTTTGTTTCAATTTCAGAAGCAGAGTTGGACTAGATAAGTCCGTATGTGTAGGAAACACCGTTATTTTGTTCTCAGCACACTCAAGTTTCCTGCTGCATTAGAGACTCTAGAAAGCAAGAGCATGCTTCTTGCTCTAAAGCAGTGTGTGATCAATGGATGAGAACTCTGCTGTGTGTTCCACTTCAGAAATGGAGTTCAATCCCAGGCTCTGAGTCTTCCTACAAGCAAGACTTCATTTCAGGTAAGGGCATTTACTTTACAGCTCAAACGAACTACATCGTACACGAAGCTCACACGTTTCTCGGTCTTAATTGAAAAGCATTGGATGTAACAGGACCTGTGCTTCGTGTCAGTTTCAGAAGAAGTGTTGAACTAGATAAGTCCGTAAGTGTATGAAATACCGTTATTTTGTTCTGAGCACACTCACGTTTCCTGCTGGATTAGAGACTCTAGAAAGCAATAGCGTTCTTCTTGCTCTAAAGCAGAGTGTGATCCATGGATGAGAACTATGCTGTGTGTTTCTCTTCAGAAATGGAGTTGAAACCCAGCCTCGGTGTCTTCCTGTAAGCAAGACTTCGTTTCAGGTAAGTGCAGTTACTTTACAGCTCAAACGAACTACTTCGGTCACGAAGCTCACACGTTTCTCATCTAAACTGACAAGCATTGGATGTTAGAGGACCTGTGGTTTGTGTCAGTTTCAGAAGCAGAGTTGAACTAGATATGGTCTGTATGTGTAGGAAACACCGTTCTTTTGTTCTGAGCACACTCAAATTTCCTGCTGTAATAGAGACTCTAGAAAGAAAGAGCGTTCTCTTGCTCTAAAGCAGAGTGTGATCCATGGATGAGAACTATGCTGTGTGCTTCCCTTCAGAAATGGGGTTAAATCCCAGGCTCTGTGTCTTCCTACAAACACTACTCCGTTTCAGGTAAGGGCAGTAACTTTTTAGCTCAAACGTACTACATCGTTCACCAAGCTCACACGTTTCTCGGTCTTAATTGAAAAGCATTGGATATTACAGGACCTGTGCTTTGTGTCAGTTTCAGAAGAAGAGTTGAACTAGATAAGTCGGTATGTGTAGGAATCACAGTTCTTTTGTTCTGAGCACAATCATGTTTCCTGCTGTCTTAGAGACTCTAGAAAGCAAGATCGTGCTTCTTGCTGTAAAGCAGAGTGTGATCCATGGATGAACACTGTGCTGTAGGTTTCCCTTCAGAAATGGAGTTAAATTCCAGGCTCTGTGTCTTTCTACAAACACTATTTCGTTTCAGGTAAGGGCAGGTACTTGACAGCTCAAACGAACTACATCGTTCCCGAAGCTCACACCATTCTCATCTTAACTGACAAGCATTGGATGTAAGAGGAAGTGTGGTTTGTTTCAGTTTCAGATGCAGAGTTGGACTAGATATTGTCCGTATGTGTAGGAAACACCGTTCATTTCTTCTGAGCACACTCACGTTTCCTGCTGTATTAGAGAATCTAGAAAACAAGAGCATTCTTATTGCTCTAAAGGAGTGTGTGATCCATGGATTAAAACTATGCTGTGTGTTTCACTTCAGAAATGGAGTTCAATCCCGGGCTCTGTGTCTTCCTATAAGCAAGACTTCGTTTCAGGTAAGGGCAGTCACTTTTCAGCTCAAAGGAACTACATCGTTCATGAAGCTCACACGTTTCTCATCATAAAGGATAAGCATTGGATGTTAGAGGACCTGTGCTTTGTATCAATTTCAGAGGCAGAGTAGGACTAGATATGGTCCGTATGTGTAGGAATCACCGTTCTTTTGTTCTCAGCAATCTCAAGTGTCCTGCTGTATTAGAGACTCTAGAAAGCAAGAGCGTGCTTCTTGCTCTAAAGCAGAGTGTGATAAAAGGATGAGAAATCTGCTGTGTGTTCCACTTCAGAAATGGAGTTCAATCCCAGGCTCTGAGTCTTCCTTCAAGCAAGACTTCGTTTCAGGTAAGGGCATTTACTTTACAGCTCAAACGAACTACATCGTACACGAAGCTCACACGTTTCTCGGGCTTAATTGAAAAGCATTGGATGTAACAGGACCTGTGCTTTGTGTCAGTTTCAGAGGAAGAGTTGAACTAGATAAGTCCATATGTGTAGGAAACACCATTATTTTGTTCTGAGCACACTCACGTTTCCTGCTCTATTAGAGATTCTAGAGAGCAATAGCGTGCTTCTAGCTCTAAAGCAGAGTGTGATCAATGGATGAGAACTCTGCTGTGTGTTTCACTTCAGAAATGGAGTTAAATCCCAGGACCTGAGTCTTCCTCCAAGCAAGATGTCGTTTCAGGTAAGGGCAGGTACTTTACAGCTCAAACGAACTACATCATTCACGAAGCTCACACGTTTCTCATCTTAACTGACAAGCAATGGATGTTAGAGGATCTGTGGTTTGTTTGAGGTTCAGAAGCAGAGTTGAACTAGATATGGTCCGTATGTGTAGGAAACACCGTTCTTTTGTTCTGAGCACACTCATATTTCCTGCTGTCTTAGAGACTCTTGAAAGCAAGAGCGTGCTTCTAGCTCTAAAGCAGAGTGTAGTCAATGGATGAGAAATCTGCTGTGTGTTTCACTTCAGAAATGGATTAAAATCCCAGGCTCTGAGTCTTCCTACAAGCAAGACTTCGTTTCAGGTAAAGGCAGGTACTTTACAGCTCAAACGTACTACATCGTTCACCAAGCACACACGTTTGTCATCTTAACTGACAAGCATTTGCTGTTAGAGGAACTGTGATATCTTTCATTTTCAGAAGCAGAGTTGACCTAGATATCGTCTGTATGTGCAAGAAACACCGTTCTTTTGTTATGAGCACACTCACGTTTCCTGCTGTATTAGAGACTCTAGAAAGCAATAGCGTTCTTCTTGCTCTAAAGCAGATTGTGATTCATGGATGAGAACTGTGCTGTGTGTTTCCCTTCAGTAATGGAGTTAAATCCCAGGCTCTGAGTATTCCTTCAAGCAAGACTTCGTTTCAGGTAAGGGCAGTTATATTACAACTCAAACGAACTACATCGTTCACAAATCTCACACGTTTCTGATCCAAACTGACAAGCATTGGATGTTAGAGGACCTGTTGTTTGTATCAGTTTCAGAAGCAGAGTTGAACATGATATGGTCAGTACGTGTAGGAAACACCGTTCTTTTGTTCTGAGCACACTCATGTTTCCTGCTGTATTAGAGACTCTAGAAAGCAAGAGCGTTCTTCTTGCTCTAAAGCAGAGTGTGATCCATGGATGAGAACTATGCTGTGTGTTTCCCTTCAGAAATGGAGTTAAATTCCAGGCTCTGTGTCTTTCTACAAACACTATTTGGTTTCATGTAAGGGCAGTCAATTTTCAGCTCAAACAAACTATATCGTTCACAAAGTTCACTTGTTTCTCATCTTAAATGACAAACATTGGATGTTAGAGGACCTGTGCTTGTATCAATTTCAGAAGCAGAGTTGGACTAGATATGGTCCGTATGTGTAAGAAACAACATTCTTTTGTTGTCAGCACACTCAGGTTTCCCACGCTCTTAGAGACTCTAGAAAGCAAGAGTGTGCTTCTTGCTCTAAAGCAGAGTGTTATCCATGGATGAGAACTATGCTCTGTGTTTTCCTTCAGAAATGGAGTTAAATTCCAGGCTCTGTGTCTTCCTACAAACACTACTTCGTTTCATGTAAGGGCAGTCACTTTTCAGTTCAAACGAACTACATCATTCAGGAAGCTCTCTCGTTTCTAAATTCAAATGACAAGCATTGGATGTTAGAGGACCTGTGCTTGTGTCAATTTCAGAAGCAGACTTGGACTAGATATGGTCCGTATGTGTAGGAAACACCATTCATTTGTTCTCAGCACACTCACGTTTCCCCCTGTCATAGAGACTCTAGAAAGCAATAGCTTGCTTCTTGCTCTAAAGCAGAGTGTGATCTCTGGATGATAACTCTGCTGTGTGTTTCACTTCAGACATGGGGTTAAATCCAATGCTCTGAGTCTTCCTACATGCAAGACTTCGTTTCAGGTAAGGGCAGGTACTTTACAGCTCAAATGAACTACATCGTTCCCGAAGCTCACATGTTTCTCATCTTAACTGACAAGTATTGGATGTTAGAGGACCTGTGGTTTGTTTCAATTTCAGAAGCAGAGTTGGACTAGATAAGTCCGTATGTGTAGGAAACACCGTTATTTTGTTCTCAGCACACTCAAGTTTCCTGTTGTATTAGAGACTCTAGAAAGCAAGAGCATGCTTCTTGCTCTAAAGCAGTGTGTGATCAATGGATGAGAACTCTGCTGTGTGTTCCACTTCAGAAATGGAGTTGAAACCCATCCTAGGTGTCTTCCTATAAGCAAGACTTCGTTTCAGGTAAGTGCAGTTACTTACAGCTCAAACGAACTACTTCGGTCACGAAGCTCACACGTTTCTCATCTAAACTGACAAGCATTGGATGTTAGAGGACCTGTGGTTTGTGTCAGTTTCAGAAGCAGAGTTGAACTAGATATGGTCTGTATGTGTAGGAAACACCGTTCTTTTGTTCTGAGAACACTCAAATTTCCTGCTGTAATAGAGACTCTAGAAAGCAAGAGCGTTCTCTTGCTCTAAAGCAGAGTGTGATCCATGGATGAGAACTATGCTGTGTGCTTCCCTTCAGAAATGGAGTTAAATCCCAGGCTCTGTGTCTTCCTACAAACACTACTGCGTTTCAGGTAAGGGCAGTAACTTTTTAGCTCAAACGTACTACATCGTTCACCCAGCTCACTGGTTTCTCGGTCTTAATTGAAAAGCATTGGATGTTACAGGACCTGTGCTTTGTGTCAGTTTCAGAAGAAGAGCTGAACTAGATAAGTCGGTAAGTGTAGGAATCACAGTTCTTTTGTTCTGAGCACAATCATGTTTCCTGCTGTCTTAGAGACTCTAGAAAGCAAGATCGTGCTTTTTGCTGTAAAGCAGAGTGTGATCCATGGATGAGAACTGTGCTGTAGGTTTCCCTTCAGAAATGGAGTTAAATTCCAGGCTCTGTGTCTTTCTACAAACACTATTTCGTTTCAGGTAAGGGCAGGTACTTTACAGCTCAAACGAACTACATCGTTCCCGAAGATCACACCTTTCTCATCTTAACTGACAAGCATTGGATGTTAGAGGGAGTGTGGTTTGTTTCAGTTTCAGATGCAGAGTTGGACTAGATATTGTCCGTATGTGTAGGAAACACCGTTCATTTGTTCTGAGCACACTCACGTTTCCTGCTGTATTAGAGACTCTAGAATACAAGAGCATTCTTATAGCTCTACAGCAGTGTGTGATCCATGGATTAAAACTATGCTGTGTGTTTCACTTCAGAAATGGAGTTAAATCCCAGGCTCTGTGTCTTCCTACAAGCAAGACTTCGTTTCAGGTAAGGGCAGTCACTTTTCAGCTCAAAGGAACTACATCGTTCATGAAGCTCACACGTTTCTCATCATAAAGGATAATCATTGGATGTTAGAGGACCTGTGCTTTGTATCAATTTCAGAGGCAGAGTAGGACTAGGTATGGTCAGTATGTGTAGGAATCACCGTTCTTTTGTTCTCAGCACTCTCAAGTGTCCTGCTGTATTAGAGACTCTAGAAAGCAAGAGCGTGCTTCTTGCTCTAAAGCAGAGTGTGATAAAGGGATGAGAAATCTGCGGTGTGTTCCACTTCAGAAATGGAGTTCAATCCCAGGCTCTGAGTCTTCCTTCAAGCAAGACTTCGTTTCAGGTAAGGGCATTTAATTTACAGCTCAAACGAACTACATCGTACACGAAGCTCACACGTTTCTCGGTCTTAATTGAAAAGCATTGGATGTAAGAGGACCTGTGCTTTGTGTCAGTTTCAGAAGAAGCGTTGAACTAGATAACTCCGTATGTGTAGGAAACACCGTTATTTTGTTCTGAGCACACTCACGTTTCCTTCTCTATTAGAGATTCTAGAAAGCAATAGCGTGCTTCTTGCTCTAAAGCAGAGTGTGATCCATGGATGAGAACTATGCTGTGTGTTTCCCTTCAGAAATGGAGTTAAATTCCAGGCTCTGTGTCTTTCTACAAACACTATTTGGTTTCATGTAAGGGCAGTCAATTTTCAGCTCAAACGAACTATATCGTTCACAAAGTTCACTCGTTTCTCATCTTAAATGACAAGCATTGGATGTTACAGGACCTGTGGTTTGTGTCAGTTTCATAAGAAGAGTTGAACTAGATAAGTCTGTATGTGTAGGAAACACAGTTCTTTTGTTCTGAGCACAATCATGTTTCCTGCTGTCTTAGAGACTCTAGAAAGCAAGAGCGTTCACTTGCTCTGAAGCAGAGTGTGATCCATGGATGAGAACTATGCTGTGTGTTTCCCTTCAGAAATGGAGTTAAATCCCAGGGTCTGTGTCTTCCTACAAGCATTACTTCGTTTCAGGTAAAGGCAGTCACATTTCAGCTCAAACGAACTATATCGTTCACAAAGTTCACTTGTTTCTCATCTTAAATGACAAACATTGGATGTTAGAGGACCTGTGCTTGTATCAATTTCAGAAGCAGAGTTGGACTAGATATGGTCCGTATGTGTAGGAAACACCATTCTTTTGTTCTCAGCACACTCACGTTTCCTGCTGTATTAGAGACTCTAGAAACCTAGAGCGTGCTTCTTGCTCTAAAGCAGAGTGTGATCAATGGATGAGAACTCTGCTGTGTGTTTCACTTCAGAAATGGAGTTAAATCCCAGGTTCTGAGTCTTCCTCCAAGCAAGACGTCGTTTCAGGTAAGGGCAGGTACTTTAGAGCTCAAACGAACTACATCATTCACGAAGCTCACACGTTTCTCATCTTAACTGACAAGCAATGGATGTTAGAGGATCTGTGGTTTGTTTGAGGTTCAGAAGCAGAGTTGACCTAGATATCGTCTGTATGTGCAAGAAACACCGTTCTTTTGTTATGAGCACACTCACGTTTTCTGCTGTATTAGAGACTCTAGAAAGCAATAGCGTTCTTCTTGCTCTAAAGCAGATTGTGATTCATGGATGAGAACTGTGCTTTGTGTTCCACTTCAGTAATGGAGTTCAATCCCAGGCTCTGAGTCTTCCTACAAGCAAGACTTCGTTTCAGGTCAGGACATTTACTTTACAGCTCAAACGAACTACATTGTACACGAAGCGCACTGGTTTCTCGGTCTTAATTGAAAAGCATTGGATGTTACAGGACCTGTGCTTTGTGTCAGTTTCAGAGGAAGTGTTGAACTAGATAAGTCCGTATGTGTAAGAAACACATTATTTTGTTCTGAGTACACGCACGTTTCCTGCTGGATTAGAGACTCTAAAAAGCAATAGCGTTCTTCTTGCTCTAAAGCAGAGTGTGATCCATGGATGAGAACTATGCTGTGTGTTTCCCTTCAGCAATGGAGTTAAATCCCAGGCTCTGTGTCTTCCCACAAGCAAGACTTCGTTTCAGGTAATGGCAGTCACTTTTCAACTCAAAAGAACTACATTGTTCACAAAGCTATCACGTTTCTCATCTTATCTTATAAGCATTGGATGTTAGAGGACCAGTGCTTTGTATCAGTTTCAGAAGCAGAGTTGGACTAGATATGGTCTGTACGTGTAGGAAACACCCTTCTTTTGTTCTTAGCACACTCACGTTTCCTGTTGTCTTAGAGACTCTAGAAACCTAGAGCGTGCTTCTTGGTCTTAAGCAGAGTGTGATCAATGGATGAGAATTCTGCTGTGTGTTTCACTTCAGAAATGGAGTTAAATCCCAGCATCTGAGTCTTCCTACAAGCAAGACTTCGTTTCAGGTAAGGGCAGGTACTTTACAGCTCGAACGAACTACATCATTCACAAAGCTCACAAATTTCTCATCTTAAATGACAAGCATTGGATGTTAGAGGACCTTTGCTTTGTTTGAGTTTCAGAAGCAGAGTTGAACTAGATATGGTCCGTATGTGTAGGAAACACTGTTCTTTTGTTCTGAGCACACTCATATTTCCTGCTGTATTAGAGAGTCCTAAAGCAATAGCGTTCTTCTTGCTCTAAAGCAGAGTGTGATCCATGGATGAGAACTATGCTGTGTGTTTCCCTTCAGAAATGGAGTTAAATCCCAGGCTCTGTGTCTTCCTACAAGCAAGACTTCGTTTCAGGTAAGGGCAGTCACTTTTCAGCTCAAACGAACTATATCGTTCACGAAGCTCACACGTTTCTCATATTAAATCACAAGCATTGGATGTTAGAGGACCTGTGCTGTATATCAATTTCAGAGCCAGAGTTGGACTAGATATGGTCTGTATGTGTAGGAAACACCATTCTTTTGTTCTCAGCACACTCACGTTTCCTGCTGTCTTAGAGAATCTAGAAACCTAGAGCGTGCTTCTTGGTCTAAAGCAGAGTGTGATCAATGGATGAGAATTTTGCTGTGTGTTTCACTTCAGAAATGGAGTTAAATCCCAGGCTCTGAGTCTTCCTACAAGCAAGACTTCGTTTCAGGTAAGTGCAGTTACTTACAGCTCAAACGAACTACTTCGGTCACGAAGCTCACACGTTTCTCATCTAAACTGACAAGCATTGGATTTTAGAGGACCTGTGGTTTGTGTCAGTTTCAGAAGCAGAGTTGAACTAGATATGGTCTGTATGTGTAGGAAACACCGTTCTTTTGTTCTGAGCACACTCAAATTTCCTGCTGTAATAGAGACTCTAGAAAGCAAGAGCGTTCTCTTGCTCTAAAGCAGAGTGTGATCCATGGATGAGAACTATGCTGTGTGCTTCCCTTCAGAAATGGGGTTAAATCCCAGGCTCTGTGTCTTCCTACAAACACTACTGCGTTTCAGGTAAGGGCAGTAACTTTTTAGCTCAAACGTACTACATCGTTCACCAAGCTCACACGTTTCTCGGTCTTAATTGAAAAGCATTGGATGTTACAGGACCTGTGCTTTGTGTCAGTTTCAGAAGAAGAGTTGAACTAGATAAGTCGGTATGTGTAGGAATCACAGTTCTTTTGTTCTGAGCACAATCATGTTTCCTGCTGTCTTAGAGACTCTAGAAAGCAAGAGCGTGCTTCTTGCTCTAAAGCAGAGTGTGATAAAAGGATGAGAAATCTGCTGTGTGTTCCACTTCAGAAATGGAGTTCAATCCCGGGCTCTGTGTCTTCCTATAAGCAAGACTTCGTTTCAGGTAAGGGCAGTCACTTTTCAGCTCAAAGGAACTACATCGTTCATGAAGCTCACACGTTTCTCATCATAAAGGATAAGCATTGGATGTTAGAGGACCTGTGCTTTGTATCAATTTCAGAGGCAGATTAGGACTAGATATGGTCCGTATGTGTAGGAATCACCGTTCTTTTGTTCTCAGCAATCTCAAGTGTCCTGCTGTATTAGAGACTCTAGAAAGCAAGAGCGTGCTTCTTGCTCTAAAGCAGAGTGTGATAAAAGGATGAGAAATCTGCTGTGTGTTCCACTTCAGAAATGGAGTTCAATCCCAGGCTCTGAGTCTTCCTTCAAGCAAGACTTCGTTTCAGGTAAGGGCATTTAATTTACAGCTCAAACGAACTACATCGTACACGAAGCTCACACGTTTCTCGGTCTTAATTGAAAAGCATTGGATGTAAGAGGACCTGTGCTTTGTGTCAGTTTCAGAGGAAGAGTTGAACTAGATAAGTCCGTATGTGTAGGAAACACCATTATTTTGTTCTGAGCACACTCACGTTTCCTGCACTATTAGAGATTCTAGAAAGCAATAGCGTGCTTCTAGCTCTAAAGCAGAGTGTGATCAATGGATGAGAACTCTGCTGTGTGTTTCACTTCAGAAATGGAGTTAAATCCCAGGATCTGAGTCTTCCTCCAAGCAAGACGTCGTTTCAGGTAAGGGCAGGTACTTTACAGCTCAAACGAACTACATCATTCACGAAGCTCACACGTTTCTCATCTTAACTGACAAGCAATGGATGTTAGAGGATCTGTGGTTTGTTTGAGGTTCAGAAGCAGAGTTGAACTAGATATGGTCCGTATGTGTAGGAAACACGGTTCTTTTGTTCTGAGCACACTCATATTTCCTGCTGTCTTAGAGACTCTTGAAAGCAAGAGCATGCTTCTAGCTCTAAAGCAGAGTGTAGTCAATGGATGAGAAATCTGCTGTGTGTTTCACTTCAGAAATGGATTAAAATCCTAGGCTCTGAGTCTTCCTACAAGCAAGACTTCGTTTCAGGTAAAGGCAGGTACTTTACAGCTCAAACGTACTACATTGTTCACCAAGCACACACGTTTGTCATCTTAACTGACAAGCATTTGCTGTTAGAGGAACTGTGATATCTTTCATTTTCAGAAGCAGAGTTGACCTAGATATCGTCTGTATGTGCAAGAAACACCGTTCTTTTGTTATGAGCACACTCACGTTTCCTGCTGTATTAGAGACTCTAGAAAGCAATAGCGTTCTTCTTGCTCTAAAGCAGATTGTGATTCATGGATGAGAACTGTGCTGTGTGTTTCCCTTCAGTAATGGAGTTAAATCCCACGCTCTGAGTCTTCCTTCAAGCAAGACTTCGTTTCAGGTAAGGGCAGTTACATTACAACTCAAACGAACTACATCGTTCACAAATCTCACACGTTTCTCATCCAAACTGACAAGCATTGGATGTTAGAGGACCTGTGGTTTGTATCAGTTTCAGAAGCAGAGTTGAACTTGATATGGTCAGTACGTGTAGGAAACACCGTTCTTTTGTTCTGAGCACACTCATGTTTCCTGCTGTATTAGAGACTCTAGAAAGCAAGAGCGTTCTTCTTGCTCTAAAGCAGAGTGTGATCCATGGATGAGAACTATGCTGTGTGTTTCCCTTCAGAAATGGAGTTAAATTCCAGGCTCTGTGTCTTTCTACAAACACTATTTGGTTTCATGTAAGGGCAGTCAATTTTCAGCTCAAATGAACTACATCGTTCCCGAAGCTCACATGTTTCTCATCTTAACTGACAAGCATTGGATGTTAGAGGACCTGTGGTTTGTTTCAATTTCAGAAGCAGAGTTGGACTAGATAAGTCCATATGTGCAGGAAACACCGTTATTTTGTTCTCAGCACTCTCAAGTTTCCTGCTGTATTAGAGACTCTAGAAAGCAAGAGCATGCTTCTTGCTCTAAAGCAGTGTGTGATCAATGGATGAGAACTCTGCTGTGTGTTCCACTTCAGAAATGGAGTTGAAACCCATCCTAGGTGTCTTCCTATAAGCAAGACTTCGTTTCAGGTAAGTGCAGTTACTTACAGCTCAAACGAACTACTTCGGTCACGAAGCTCACACGTTTCTCATCTAAACTGACAAGCATTGGATGTTAGAGGACCTGTGGTTTGTGTCAGTTTCAGAAGCAGAGTTGAACTAGATATGGTCTGTATGTGTAGGAAACACCGTTCTTTTGTTCTGAGAACACTCAAATTTCCTACTGTAATAGAGACTCTAGAAAGCAAGAGCGTTCTCTTGCTCTAAAGCAGAGTGTGATCCATGGATGAGAACTATGCTGTGTGCTTCCCTTCAGAAATGGAGTTAAATTCCAGGCTCTGTGTCTTCCTACAAACACTACTGCGTTTCAGGTAAGGGCAGTAACTTTTTAGCTCAAACGTACTACATCGTTCACCAAGCTCACTGGTTTCTCGGTCTTAACTGAAAAGCATTGGATGTTACAGGACCTGTGCTTTGTGTCAGTTTCAGAAGAAGAGTTGAACTAGATAAGTCGGTAAGTGTAGGAATCACAGTTCTTTTGTTCTGAGCACAATCATGTTTCCTTCTGTCTTAGAGACTATAGAAAGCAAGATCGTGCTTCTTGCTGTAAAGCAGAGTGTGATCCATGGATGAGAACTGTGCTGTAGGTTTCCCTTCAGAAATGGAGTTAAATTCCAGGCTCTGTGTCTTTCTACAAACACTATTTCGTTTCAGGTAAGGGCAGGTACTTTACAGCTCAAAGGAATTACATCGTTCACGAAGCTCACACCTTTCTCATCTTAACTGACAAGCATTGGATGTTAGAGGAAGTGTGGTTTGTTTCAGTTTCAGATGCAGAGTTGGACTAGATATTGTCCGTATGTGTAGGAAACACCGTTCATTTGTTCTGAGCACACTCATGTTTCCTGCTGTATTAGAGACTCTAGAATACAAGAGCATTCTTATTGCTCTACAGCAGTGTGTGATCCATGGATTAAAACTATGCTGTGTGTTTCACTTCAGAAATGGAGTTAAATCCCAGGCTCTGTGTCTTCCTACAAGCAAGACTTCGTTTCAGGTAAGGGCAGTCACTTTTCAGCTCAAAGGAACTACATCGTTCATGAAGCTCACACGTTTCTCATCATAAAGGATAAGCATTGGATGTTAGAGGACCTGTGCTTTGTATCAATTTCAGAGGCAGAGTAGGACTAGATATGGTCAGTATGTGTAGGAATCACCGTTCATTTGTTCTCAGCACTCTCAAGTGTCCTGCTGTATTAGAGACTCTAGAAAGTAAGAGCGTGCTTCTTGCTCTAAAGCAGAGTGTGATAAAAGGATGAGTAATCTGCGGTGTGTTCCACTTCAGAAATGGAGTTCAATCCCAGGCTCTGAGTCTTCCTTCAAGCAAGACTTCGTTTCAGGTAAGGGCATTTAATTTACAGCTCAAACGAACTACATCGTACACGAAGCTCACACGTTTCTTGGTCTTAATTGAAAAGCATTGGATGTAAGAGGACCTGTGCTTTGTGTCAGTTTCAGAAGAAGCGTTGAACTAGATAACTCTGTATGTGTAGGAAACACCGTTATTTTGTTCTGAGCACACTCACGTTTCCTGCTCTATTAGAGATTCTAGAAAGCAATAGCGTGCTTCTTGCTCTAAAGCAGAGTGTGATCCATGGATGAGAACTATGCTGTGTGTTTCCCTTCAGAAATGGAGTTAAATTTCAGGCTCTGTGTCTTTCTACAAACACTATTTGGTTTCATGTAAGGGCAGTCAATTTTCAGCTCAAACGAACTATATCGTTCACAAAGTTCACTCGTTTCTCATCTTAAATGACAAGCATTGGATGTTACAGGACCTGTGGTTTGAGTCAATTTCAGAAGAAGAGTTGAACTAGATAAGTCGGTATATGTAGGAAACACAGTTCTTTTGTTCTGAGCACAATCATGTTTCCTGCTGTCTTAGAGACTCTAGAAAGCAAGAGCGTTCACTTGCTCTGAAGCAGAGTGTGATCCATGGATGAGAACTATGCTGTGTGTTTCCCTTCAGAAATGGAGTTAAATCCCAGGGTCTGTGTCTTCCTAGAATCACTACTTCGTTTCAGGTAAGGGCAGTCACTTTTCAGCTCAAATGAACTACATCGTTCACGAAGCTCACTCGTTTCTCATCTTAATTGACAAGCATTTGATGTTAGAGGACCTGTGCTTGTATCAATTTCAGAAGCAGAGTTGGACTAGATATGGTCCGTATGTGTAGGAAACACCATTATTTTGTTCTCAGCACACTCACGTTTCCTGCTGTCTTAGAGACTCTAGAAACCTAGAGCGTGCTTCTTGCTCTAAAGCAGAGTGTGATCAATGGATGAGAACTCTGCTGTGTGTTTCACTTCAGAAATGGAGTTAAATCCCAGGATCTGAGTCTTCCTCCAAGCAAGACGTCGTTTCAGGTAAGGGCAGGTACTTTAGAGCTCAAACGAACTACATCATTCACGAAGCTCACACGTTTCTCATCTTAACTGACAAGCAATGGATGTTAGAGGATCTGTGGTTTGTTTGAGGTTCAGAAGCAGAGTTGAACTAGATATGGTCCGTATGTGTAGGAAACACCGTTCTTTTGTTCTGAGCACACTCATATTTCCTGCTGTCTTAGAGACTCTTGAAAGCAAGAGCATGCTTCTAGCTCTAAAGCAGAGTGTAGTCAATGGATGAGAACTCTGCTGTGTGTTTCACTTCAGAAATGGATTTAAATCCCAGGCTCTGAGTCTTCCTACAAGCAAGACTTCGTTTCAGGTAAAGGCAGGTACTTTACAGCTCAAACGTACTACATCGTTCACGAAGCACACACGTTTGTCATCTTAACTGACAAGCATTTGCTGTTAGAGGAACCGTGATTTCTTTCATTTTCAGAAGCAGAGTAGACCTAGATATCGTCTGTATGTGCAAGAAACACCGTTCTTTTGTTATGAGCACACTCACGTTTACTGCTGTATTAGAGACTCTAGAAAGCAATAGCGTTCTTCTTGCTCTAAAGCAGATTGTGATTCATGGATGAGAACGGTGCTTTGTGTTTCCCTTCAGTAATGGAGTTAAATCCCAGGCTCTGAGTCTTCCTTCAAGCAAGACTTCGTTTCAGGTAAGGGCAGTTACATTACAGCTCAAACGAACTATATCGTTCACAAATCTCACACGTTTCTCATCCAAACTGACAAGCATTGGATGTTAGAGGACCTGTGGTTTGTATCAGTTTCAGAAGCAGAGTTGAACTTGATATGGTCCGTACGTGTAGGAAACACCGTTCTTTTGTTCTGAGCACACTCATGTTTCCTGCTGTATTAGAGACTCTAGAAAGCAAGAGCGTTCTTCTTGCTCTAAAGCAGAGTGTGATCCATGGATGAGAACTATGCTGTGTGTTTCCCTTCAGAAATGGAGTTAAATTCCAGGCTCTGTGTCTTTCTACAAACACCATTTGGTTTCATGTAAGGGCAGTCAATTTTCAGCTCAAACGAACTATATCGTTCACAAAGTTCACTTGTTTCTCATCTTAAATGACAAACATTGGATGTTAGAGCACCTGTGCATGTATCAATTTCAGAAGCAGAGTTGGACAAGATATGGTCTGTATGTGTAGGAAACACCATTCTTTTGTTGTTAGCACACTCAGGTTTCCCACGGTCTTAGAGACTCTAGAAAGCAAGAGCGTGATTCTTGCTCTAAAGCAGAGTGTTATCCATGGATGAGAACTATGCTCTGTGTTTTCCTTCAGAAATGGAGTTAAATTCCAGGCTCTATGTCTTCCTACAAACACTACTTCGTTTCATGTAAGGGCAGTCACTTTTCAGCTCAAACGAACTACATCGTTCAGGAAGCTCACTCGTTTCTAAATCCAAATGACAAGCATTGGATGTTAGAGGACCTGTGCTTGTGTCAATTTCAGAAGCAGACTTGGACTAGATATGGTCCGTATGTGTAGGAAACACCATTCTTTTGTTCTCAGCACACTCACGTTTCCCCCTGTTTTAGAGACTCTAGAAAGCAAGAGCTTGCTTCTTGCTCTAAAGCAGAGTGTGATCTACGGATGAGGACTCTGCTGTGTGTTTCACTTCAGAAATGGAGTTAAATCCAAAGCTCTGAGTCTTCCTACATGCAAGACTTCGTTTTAGGTAAGGGCAGGTACTTTACAGCTCAAATGAACAACATCGTTCCCGAAGCTCACACGTTTCTCATCTTAACTGACAAGCATTGGATGTTAGAGGACCTGTGGTTTGTTTCAATTTCAGAAGCAGAGTTGGACTA
Source organism: Onychomys leucogaster (assembly GCA_949786385.1). NCBI lineage: Eukaryota > Metazoa > Chordata > Mammalia > Rodentia > Cricetidae > Onychomys > Onychomys leucogaster. The sequence continues at coordinate 2,245,210 of CATKUP010000014.1, read as the reverse complement.
GATAAGTCTGTATGTGTAGGAAACACCGTTATTTTGTTCTCAGGACACTCAAGTTTCCTGCTGTATTAGAGACTCTAGAAAGCAAGAGCGTGCTTCTTGCTCTAAAGCAGTGTGTGATCAATGGATGAGAACTCTGTTGTGTTCCACTTCAGAAATGGAGTTCAATCCCAGCATCTGAGTCTTCCTACAAGCAAGACTTCGTTTCAGGGAAGGGCAGGTACTTTACAGCCCAAACGAACTACATCATTCACGAAGCTCACAAATTTCTCATCTTAACTGACAAGCATTGGATGTTAGAGGACCTTTGCTTTGTTTGAGTTTCAGAAGCAGAGTTGACCTAGATATGGTCCATATGTGTAGGAAACACCGTTCTTTTGTTCTGAGCACACTCATATTTCCTGCTGTATTAGAGAGTCCTTAAGCAATAGCGTTCTTCTTGCTCTAAAGCAGAGTGTGATCCATGGATGAGAACTAGGCTGTGTGTTTCCCTTCAGAAATGGAGTTAAATCCCAGGCTCTGTGTCTTCCTACAAGCAAGACTTCGTTTCAGGTAAGGGCAATCACTTTTCAGCTCAAACGAACTACATCGTTCACGAAGCTCACACGTTTCTCATATTAAATCACAAGCATTGGATTTTAGAGGACCTGTGCTGTATATCAATTTCAGAGCCAGAGTTGGACTAGATATGGTCCGTATGTGTAGGAAACACCATTCTTTGTTCTCAGCACACTCACGTTTCCTGCTGTCTTAGAGACTCTAGAAAGCAAGAGCGTGCTTCTTGCTCTAAAGCAGAGTGTGATCAATGGATGAGAACTCTGCTGTGTGTTCCACTTCAGAAATGGAGTTCAATCCCAGGCTCTGAGTCTTCTTACAATGAATACTTCGTTTCAGGTAAGGGCATTTACTTTACAGCTCAAACGAACTACATTGTACACGAAGCTCACACGTTTCTCGGTCTTAATTTAAAACCATTGGATGTAACAGGACCTGTGCTTTGTGTCAGTTTCAGAAGAAGTGTTGAACTAGATAAGTCCGTAAGTGTATGAAATACCGTTATTTTGTTCTGAGCACACTCACATTTCCTGCTGTCTTAGAGACTCTAGAAAGCAAGAGCGTGCTTCTTGCACTAAAGCAGAGTGTGATCAATGGATGAGAACTCTGCTGTGTGTTTCACTTCAGAAATGGAGTTAAATCCCAGGCTCTGAGTCTTCCTCCAAGCAAGACTTCGTTTCAGGTAAGTGCAGGTACTTATAGCTCAAACGAACTACATCGGTCACGAAGCTCACACGTTTCTCATCTAAACTGACAAGCATTGGATGTTAGAGGACCTGTGGTTTGTATCAGTTTCAGAAGCAGAGTTGAACTTGATATGGTCCGTACGTGTAGGAAACACCGTTCTTTTGTTCTGAGCACACTCATGTTTCCTGCTGTATTAGAGACTCTAGAAAGCAAGAGCGTTCTTCTTGCTCTAAAGCAGAGTGTGATCCATGGATGAGAACTATGCTGTGTGTTTCCCTTCAGAAATGGAGTTAAATTCCAGGCTCTGTGTCTTTCTACAAACACTATTTGGTTTCATGTAAGGGCAGTCAATTTTCAGTTCAAACGAACTATATCATTCACAAAGTTCACTTGTTTCTCATCTTAAATGACAAATATTGGATGTTAGAGGACCTGTGCTTGTATCAATTTCAGAAGCAGAGTTGGACTAGATAAGTCGGTATGTGTAGGAAACACCGTTATTTTGTTCTCAGCACACTCAAGTTTCCTGCTGTATTAGAGACTCAAGAAAGCAAGAGCGTGCTTCTTGCTCTAAAGCAGTGTGTGATCAATGGATGAGAACTCTGCTGTGTGTTCCACTTCAGAAATGGAGTTCAATCCCAGGCTCTGAGTCTTCTTACAAGGAAGACTTCGTTTCAGGTAAGGGCATTTACTTTACAGCTCAAACGAACTTCATCGTACACGAAGCTCACACGTTTCTCGGTCTTAATTGAAAAGCATTGGATGTAACAGGACCTGTGCTTTGTGTCAGTTTCAGAAGAAGTGTTGAACTAGATAAGTCTGTAAGTGTAGGAAATACCGTTATTTTGTTCTGAGCACACTCACGTTTCCTGCTGGATTAGAGACTATAGAAAGCAATAGCGTTCTTCTTGCTCTAAAGCAGAGTGTGATCCATGGATGAGAACTATGCTGTGTGTTTCTCTTCAGAAATGGAGTTGAAACCCAGCCTCGGTGTCTTCCTATATGCAAGACTTCGTTTCAGGTAAGTGCAGTTACTTTACAGCTCAAATGAACTACATCGGTCACGAAGCTCACACGTTTCTCATCTAAACTGACAAGCATTGGATGTTAGAGGAACTGGGGTTTGTGTCAGTTTCAGAAGCAGATTTGAACTAGATATGGTCTGTATGTGTAGGAAATACCGTTCTTTTGTTCTGAGCACACTCAAATTAACTGCTGTAATAGAGACTCTAGAAAGCAAGAGCGTTCTCTTGCTCTAAAGCAGAGTGTGATCCATGGATGAGAACTATGCTGTGTGCTTCCCTTCAGAAATGGAGTTAAATCCCAGGCTCTGTGTCTTCCTACAAACACTACTGCGTTTCTGGTAAGGGCAGTAACTTTTTAGCTCAAACGTACTACATCGTTCACGAAGCTCACTGTTTTCTCGGTCTTAATTTAAAAGCATTGGATGTTACAGGACCTGTGCTTTGTGTCAGTTTCAGAAGAAGAGTTGAACTAGATAAGTCGGTATGTGTAGGAATCACAGTTCTTTTGTTCTGAGCACAATCATGTTTCCTGCTGTCTTAGAGACTCTAGAAAGCAAGAGCGGGCTTCTTGCTCTAAAGCAGAGTGTGATCAATGGATATGAACTCTGCTGTGTGTTTCACTTCAGAAATGGAGTTAAATCCCAGGCTCTGAGTATCCTACAAGCAAGACTTGTTTCAGGTAAGGGCAGGTACTTTACAGCTCAAACTTACTACATCGTTCATGAAGAACACACGTTTCTCATCTTAACTGACAAGCATTTGTTGTTAGAGGAACTGTGATTTCTTTCAATTTCAGAAGCAGAGTTGACCTAGATATCGTCCGTATGTGTAGGAAACACCGTTCATTTGTTCTGAGCACACTCAAGTTCCTGCTTTATTAGAAACTCTAGAAAACAAGAGCGTTCTTCTTGCTCTAAAGCAGTGTGTGATCCATGATTCAAAACTATGCTGTGTGTTTCCCCTCAGAAATGGAGTTCAATCCCAGGCTCTGAGTCTTCTTACAAGGAAGACTTCGTTTCAGGTAAGGGCATTTACTTTAAAGCTCAAACGAACTACATCGTACACGAAGCTCACACGTTTCTCGGACTTAATTGAAAAGCATTGGATGCAACAGGACCTGTGCTTTGTGTCAGTTTCAGAAGAAGGGTTGAACTAGATAACTCCGTATGTGTAGGAAACACCGTTATTTTGTTCTGAGCACACTCACGTTTCCTGCTCTATTAGAGATTCTAGAAAGCAATAGCGTGCTTCTTGTTCTAAGGCAAAGTGTGATCCATGGATGAGAACTATGCTGTGTGTTTCCCTTCAGAAATGGAGTTAAATTCCAGGCTCTGTGTCTTTCTACAAACACTATTTGGTTTCATGTAAGGGCAGTCAATTTTGAGCTCAAACGAACTATATCGTTCACAAAGTTCACTCGTTTCTCATCTTAAATGACAAGCATTGGATGTTAGAGGACCTGTGCTTTGTGTCAGTTTCAGAAGAAGAGTTGAACTAGATAAGTCGGTATGTGTAGGAAACACAGTTCTTTTGTTCTGAGCACAATCATGTTTCCTGCTGTCTTAGAGACTCTAGAAAGCAAGAGCGTTCACTTGCTCTGAAGCAGAGTGTGATCCATGGATGAGAACTATGCTGTGTGTTTCCCTTCAGAAATGGAGTTAAATCCCAGGGTCTGTGTCTTCCTACAAGCACTACTTCGTTTCAGGTAAGGGCAGTCACTTTTCAGCTCAAACGAACTACATCATTCACGAAGCTCACTCGTTTCTCATCTTAAATGAAAAGCATTGGATGTTAGAGGACCTGTGCTTGTATCAATTTCAGAAGCAGAGTTGGACTAGATATGGTCCGTATGTGTAGGAAACACCATTCTTTTGTTCTCAGCACACTCACGTTTCCTGCTGTCTTAGAGACTCTTGAAAGCAAGAGCGTGCTTCTAGCTCTAAAGCAGAGTGTAGTCAATGGATGAGAAATCTGCTGTGTGTTTCACTTCAGAAATGGATTTAAATCCCAGGCTCTGAGTCTTCCTACAAGCAAGACTTCGTTTCAGGTAAAGGCAGGTACTTTACAGCTCAAACGTACTACATCGTTCACGAAGCACACACGTTTGTCATCTTAACTGACAAGCATTTGCTGTTAGAGGAACTGTGATTTCTTTCATTTTCAGAAGCAGAGTTGACCTAGATCTCGTCTGTATGTGCAAGAAACACCGTTCTTTTGTTATTAGCACACTAACGTTTCCTGCTGTATTAGAGACTCTAGAAAGCAATAGCGTTCTTCTTGCTCTAAAGCAGATTGTGATTCATGGATGAGAACTGTGCTGTGTGTTTCCCTTCAGTAATGGAGTTAAATCCCAGGCTCTGAGTCTTCCTTCAAGCAAGACTTCGTTTCAGGTAAGGGCAGTTACATTACAGCTCAAGCGAACTACATCGTTCACAAATCTCACACGTTTCTCATCCAAACTGACAAGCATTGGATGTTCGAACCTGTGTTTTGTGTCAGTTTCAGAAGAAGAGTTGAACTAGATAAGTCGGTATGTGTAGGAAACACAGTTCTTTTGTTCTGAGCACAATCATGTTTCCTGCTGTCTTAGAGACTCTAGAAAGCAAGAGCGTTCACTTGCTCTGAAGCAGAGTGTGATCCATGGATGAGAACTATGCTGTGTGTTTCCCTTCAGAAATGGAGTTAAATCCCAGGGTCTGTGTCTTCCTACAAGCACTACTTCGTTTCAGGTAAGGGCAGTCACTTTTCAGCTCAAACGAACTACATCATTCACGAAGCTCACTCGTTTCTCATCTTAAATGAAAAGCATTGGATGTTAGAGGACCTGTGCTTGTATCAACTTAAGAAGCAGAGTTGGACTAGATATGGTCCGTATGTGTAGGAAACACCATTCTTTTTTTCTCAGCACACTCACGTTTCCTGCTGTCTTAGAGACTCTTGAAAGCAAGAGCGTGCTTCTAGCTCTAAAGCAGAGTGTAGTCAATGGATGAGAAATCTGCAGTGTGTTTCACTTCAGAAATGGATTTAAATCCCAGGCTCTGAGTCTTCCTACAAGCAAGACTTCGTTTCAGGTAAGGGCAGGTACTTTACAGCTCAAATGAACTACATCGTTCCTGAAGCTCACACGTTTCTCATCTTAACTGACAAGCATTGGATCCTAGAGGAAGTGTGGTTTGTTTCAGTTTCAGAAGCAGAGTTGGACTAGATATTGTCTGTATGTGTAGGAAACACCGTTCATTTGTTCTGAGCACACTCACGTTTCCTGCTGTATTAGAGACTCTAGAAAACAAAAGCATTCTTATTGCTCTAAAGCAGTGTGTGATCCATGGATTAAAATTATGCTGTGTGTTTCACTTCAGAAATGGAGTTAAATCCCGGGCTCTGTGTCTTCCTACAAGCAAGACTTCGTTTCAGGTATGGGCAGTCACTTTTCAGCTCAAAGGAACTACATCATTCATGAAGCTCACACGTTTCTCATCATAAAGGATAAGCATTGGATGTTAGAGGACCTGTGCTTTGTATCAATTTCAGAGGCAGAGTAGGACTAGATATGGTCAGAATGTGTAGGAATCACCCTTCATTTGTTCTCAGCCCTCTCAAGTGTCCTGCTGTATTAGAGACTCTAGAAAGAAAGAGTGTGCTTATTGCTCTAAAGCAGAGTGTGATAAAAGGATGAGAAATCTGCTGTGTGTTCCACTTCAGAAATGGAGTTCAATCCCAGGCTCTGAGTCTTCCTTCAGCAAGACTTCGTTTCAGGTAAGGGCATTTAATTTACAGCTCAAAGGAACTACATCGTACACGAAGCTCACACGTTTCTCGGTCTTAATTGAAAAGCATTGGATGTAAGAGGACCTGTGCTTTGTGTCAGTTTCAGAAGAAGCGTTGAACTAGATAACTCCGTATGTGTAGGAAACACCGTTATTTTGTTCTGAGCACACTCACGTTTCCTGCTCTATTAGAGATTCTAGAAAGCAATAGCGTGCTTCTTGCTCTAAAGCAGAGTGTGATCCATGGATGAGAACTATGCTGTGTGTTTCCCTTCAGAAATGGAGTTAAATTCCAGGCTCTGTGTCTTTCTACAAACACTATTTGGTTTCATGTAAGGGCAGTCAATTTTCAGCTCAAACGAACTATATCGTTCACAAATTTCACTCGTTTCTCATCTTAAATGACAAGCATTGGATGTTAGAGGACCTGTGCTTTGTGTCATTTTCAGAAGAAGAGCTGAACTAGATAAGTCGGTATGTGTAGGAAACACAGTTCTTTTGTTCTGAGCACAATCATGTTTCCTGCTGTCTTAGAGACTCTAGAAAGCAAGAGCGTTCACTTGCTCTGAAGCAGAGTGTGATCCATGGATGAGAACTATGCTGTGTGTTTCCCTTCAGAAATGGAGTTAAATCCCAGGGTCTGTGTCTTCCTACAAGCACTACTTCGTTTCAGGTAAGGACAGTCACTTTTCAGCTCAAACGAACTACATCATTCACGAAGCTCACTCGTTTCTCATCTTAAATGAAAAGCATTGGATGTTAGAGGACCTGTGCTTGTATCAATTTCAGAAGCAGAGTTGGACTAGATATGGTCCGTATGTGTAGGAAACACCATTCTTTTGTTCTCAGCACACTCACGTTTCCTGCTGTCTTAGAGACTCTTGAAAGCAAGAGCGTGCTTCTAGCTCTAAAGCAGAGTGTAGTCAATGGATGAGAAATCTGCTGTGTGTTTCACTTCAGAAATGGATTTAAATCCCAGGCTCTGAGTCTTCCTACAAGCAAGACTTCGTTTCAGGTAAAGGCAGGTACTTTACAGCTCAAACGTACTACATCGTTCACGAAGCACACACGTTTGTCATCTTAACTGACAAGCATTTGCTGTTAGAGGAACTGTGATTTCTTTCATTTTCAGAAGCAGAGTTGACCTAGATATCGTCTGTATGTGCAAGAAACACCGTTCTTTTGTTATTAGCACACTCACGTTCCTGCTGTATTAGAGACTGTAGAAAGCAATAGCGTTCTTCTTGCTCTAAAGCAGATTGTGATTCATGGATGAGAACTGTGCTGTGTGTTTCCCTTCAGTAATGGAGTTAAATCCCAGGCTCTGAGTCTTCCTTCAAGCAAGACTTCGTTTCAGGTAAGGGCAGTTACATTACAGCTCAAACGAACTACATCGTTCACAAATCTCACACGTTTCTCATCCAAACTGACAAGCATTGGATGTTAGAGGACCTGTGGTTTGTATCAGTTTCAGAAGCAGAGTTGAACTTGATATCGTCCGTACGTGTAGGAAACACCGTTCTTTTGTTCTGAGCACACTCATGTTTCCTGCTGTATTAGAGACTCTAGAAAGCAGGAGCGTGCTTCATGCTCTAAAGCAGAGTGTGATCCATGGATGAGAACTATGCTGTGTGTTTCCCTTCAGAAATGGAGTTAAATTCCAGGCTCTGTGTCTTTCTACAAACACTATTTGGTTTCATGTAAGGGCAGTCAATTTTCAGCTCAAACGAACTATATCGTTCACAAAGTTCACTTGTTTCTCATCTTAAATGACAAACATTGGATGTTAGAGGACCTGTGCTTGTATCAATTTCAGAAGCAGAGTTGGACTAGATATGGTCCGTATGTGTAGGAAACACCATTCTTTTGTTGTCAGCACACTCATGTTTCCCACAGTCTTAGAGACTCTAAAAAGCAAGTGCGTGCTTCTTGCTCTAAAGCAGAGTGTTATCCATGGATGAGAACTATGCTGTGTGTTTTCCTTCAGAAATGGAGTTAAATTCCAGGCTCTGTGTCTTCCTACAAACACTACTTCGTTTCATGTAAGGGTAGTCACTTTTCAGCTCAAACGAACTACATCGTTCAGGAAGCTCACTCGTTTCTAAATCCAAATGACAAGCATTGGATGTTAGAGGACCTGTGCTTGTGTCAATTTCAGAAGCAGACTTGGACTAGATATTGTCCGTATGTGTAGGAAACACCATTCTTTGTTCTCAGCACACTCACGTTTCCCCCTGTCTTAGGGACTCTAGAAAGCAAGAGCTTCCTTCTTGCTCTAAAGCAGAGTGTGATCTATGGATGAGAACTCTGCTGTGTGTTTCACTTCAGAAATGGAGTTAAATCCAAAGCTCTGAGTCTTCCTACATGCAAGACTTCGTTTCAGGTAAGGGCAGGTACTTTACAGCTCAAATGAACTACATCGTTCCTGAAGCTCACACGTTTCTTATCTTAACTGACAAGCATTGGATGTTAGAGGACCTGTGCTTTGTTTCAATTTCAGAAGCAGAGTTGGACTAGATAAGCCGTATGTGTAGGAAACACCGTTACTTTGTTCTCAGCACACTCAAGTTTCCTGCTGTATTAGAGACTCTAGAAAGCAAGAGCGTGCTTCTTGCTCTAAAGCAGTGTGTGATCAATGGATGAGAACTCTGCTGTGTGTTCCACTTCAGAAATGGAGTTCAATCCCAGGCTCTGAGTCTTCCTACAAGCAAGACTTCGTTTCAGGGAAGGGCATTTACTTTACAGCTCCAACGAACTACATCGTACACGAAGCTCACACGTTTCTCGGTCTTAATTGAAAAGCATTGGATGTAACAGGACCTGTGCTTTGTGTCAGTTTCAGAGGAAGAGTTGAACTAGATAAGTCCGTATGTGTAGGAAACACCGTTATTTTGTTCTGAGCACACTCACGTTTCCTGCTTGATTAGAGACTCTAAAAAGCAATAGCGTTCTTCTTGCTCTAAAGCAGAGTGTGATCCATGGATGAGAACTATGCTGTGTGTTTCCCTTCAGAAATGGAGTTAAATCCCTGGCTCTGTGGCTTCCTGCAAGCAAGACTTTGTTTCAGGTAAGGGCAGGTACTTACAGCTCAAACGAACTACATCGTTCACGAAGCTCACACGTTTCTCATCAAAACAGACAAGCCTTGCATGTTAGAGGACCTGTGGTTTGTATCAATTTCAGAAGCGGAGTTGAACTAGATATGGTCCGTATGTGTAGGAAACACCGTTCTTTTGTTCTGAGCACACTCATATTCCCTGCTGTATTAGAGAGTCCTGAAAGCAATAGCGTTCTTCTTGCTCTAAAGCAGAGTGTGAGCCATGGATGAGAACTATGCTGTGTGTTTCCCTTCAGAAATGAGTTAAATCCCAGGCTCTGTGTCTTCCTACAAGCAAGACTTCGTTTCAGGTAAGGGCAGTCACTTTTCACCTCAAACGAACTACATCGTTCACGAAGCTCACACGATTCTCATATTAAATCCCAAGCATTGGATGTTAGAGGACCTGTGCTTTGTATCAATCTCAGAAACAGAGTTGGACTAGATATGGTCCGTTTGTGTAGGAAACACCATTCTTTTGTTCTCAGCACACTCACATTTCCTGCTGTCTTAGAGAATCTAGAAAGCAAGAGCGTGCTTCTTGCACTAAAGAAGAGTGTGATCAATGGATGAGAACTCTGCTGTGTGTTTCACTTCAGAAATGGAGTTAAATCCCAGGCTCTGAGTCTTCCTCCAAGCAAGACTTCGTTTCAGGTAAGGGCAGGTACTTTACAGCTCAAACGAACTACATCATTCACGAAGTTCACACGTTTCTCATCTAAACTGACAAGCATTGGATGTTAGAGGGACTCTGGTTACTATCAGTTTCAGAAGCAGAGTTGAACTAGATATGGTCTGTATGTGTAGGAAACACCGTGCTTTTGTTCTGAGCTCACTCAAGTTTCCTGCTCTATTAGAGACTCTACAAAGCAAGAGCGTGCTTCTTGCACTAAAGCAGAGTGTGATCAATGGATGAGAACTCTGCTGTGTGTTTCACTTCAGAAATGGAGTTAAATCCCAGGCTCTGTGTCTTCCTACAAGCACTACTTCGTTTCAGGTAAGGGCAGTCACTTTTTAGCTCAAACGAACTACATCGTTCACGAAGCTCACTCGTTTCTCATCTTAACTGACAATCATTGGATGTTAGAGGACCTGTGGTTTGTTTGAGTTTCAGAAGGAGAGTTGAACTAGATATGGTCCTTATGTGTAGGAAACACCGTTCTTTTGTTCTGAGCACACTCACGTTTCCTGCTGGATTAGAGACTCTAGAAAGCAATAGCGTTCTTCTTGCTCTAAAGCAGAGTGTGATCCATGGATGAGAACTATGCTGTGTGTTTCTCTTCAGAAATGGAGTTGAAACCCAGCCTCGGGGTCTTCCTATAAGCAAGTCTTTGTTTCAGGTAAGTGCAGTTACTTTACAGCTCAAACGAACTACATCGGTGATGAAGCTAACACGTTTCTCATCTAAACTGACAAGCATTGGATGTTAGAGGACCTGTGGTTTGTGTCAGTTTCAGAAGCAGAGTTGAACTAGATATGGTCTGTATGTGTTGCAAACACCGTTCTTTTGTTCTGCGCACACTCAAATTTCCTGCTGTAATAGAGACTCTAGAAAGCAAGAGCGTTCTCTTGCTCTAAAGCAGAGTGTGATCCATGGATGAGAACTATGCTGTGTGCTTCCCTTCAGAAATGGAGTTAAATCCCAGGCTCTGTGTCTTCCTACAAACACTACTGCGTTTCAGGTAAGGGCAGTAACTTTTTAGCTCAAACGTACTACATCGTTCACGAAGCTCACTCGTTTCTCGGTCTTAATTGAAAAGCATTGGATGTTACAGGACCTGTGCTTTGTGTCAGTTTCAGAAGGAGAGTTGAACTAGATAAGTCGGTATGTGTAGGAATCACAGTTCTTTTGTTCTGAGCACAATCATGTTTCCTGCTGTCTTAGAGACTCTAGAAAGCAAGATCGTGCTTCTTGCTGTAAAGCAGAGTGTGATCCATGGATGAGAACTATGCTGTAGGTTTCCCTTCAGAAATTGAGTTAAATTCCAGGCTCTGTGTCTTTTTCAAACACTATTTCATTTCAGGTAAGGGCAGTCAATTTTCAGCTCAAACGAACTACATCATTCACAATGTTCACTCGTTTCTCATCTTAAATGACAAGCATTGGATGTTGGAGGACCTGTGCTTGTATCAATTTAAGAAGCAGAGTTGGACTAGATATGGTCCGTATGTGTAGGAAACACCATTCTTTTGTTCTCAGGACACTCAGGTTTCCCACGTTCTTAGAGATTATAGAAAGCAAGAGCGTGCTTCTTGCTCTAAAGCAGAGTGTGATCTGTGGATGCGAACTCTGCTGTGTGTTTCACTTCAGAAATGAGGTTAAATCCCAGGCTCTGAGTCTTCCTACCAGCAAGACTTCGTTTCAGGTAAGGGCAGGTACTTTACAGCTCAAACGAACTACATCGTTCCCGAAGCTCACACCTTTCTCATCTTAACTGACAAGCATTGGATGTTAGAGGAAGTGTGGTTTGTTTCAGTTTCAGAAGCAGAGTTGGACTAGATATTATCCGTATGTGTAGGAAACACCGTTCATTTCTTCTGAGCACACTCACGTTTCCTGCTGTATTAGAGACTCTAGAAAACAAGAGCATTCTTATTGCTCTAAAGCAGTGTGTGATCCATGGTTTAAAACTATGCTGTGTGTTTCACTTCAGAAATGGAGTTAAATCCCGGGCTCTGTGTCTTCCTACAAGCAAGACTTCGTTTCAGGTAAGGGCAGTCACTTTTCAGCTCAAAGGAACTACATCGTTCATGAAGCTCACACCTTTCTCATCATAAAGGATAAGCATTGGATGTTAGAGGACCTGTGCTTTGTATCAATTTCAGAGGCAGAGTAGGACTAGATATGGTCAGTATGTGTAGTAATCACCGTTCTTTTGTTCTCAGCACTCTCAAGTGTCCTGCTGTATTAGAGACTCTAGAAAGCAAGAGCGTGCTTCTTGCTCTAAAGCAGAGTATGATAAAAGGATGAGAAATCTGCTGTGTGTTCCACTTCAGAAATGGAGTTCAATCCCAGGCTCTGAGTCTTCATTCAAGCAAGACTTCGTTTCAGGTAAGGGCATTTAATTTATAGCTCAAACGAACTACATCGTACACGAAGCTCACACGTTTCTCGGTCTTAATTGAAAAGCATTGGATGTAAGAGGACTTGTGCTTTGTGTCAGTCTCAGAAGAAGCGTTGAACTCGATAACTCCGTATGTGTAGGAAACACCGTTATTTTGTTCTGAGCACACTCACGTTTCCTGCTCTATTAGAGATTCTAGAAAGCAATAGCGTGCTTCTTGCTCTAAAGCAGAGTGTGATCCATGGATGAGAACTATGCTGTGTGTTTCCCTTCAGAAATGGAGTTAAATTCCAGGCTCGGTGTCTTTCTACAAACACTATTTGGTTTCATGTAAGGGCAGTCAATTTTCAGCTCAAACGAACTATATCGTTCACAAAGTTCACTCGCTTCTCATCTTAAATGACAAGCATTGGATGTTAGAGTACCTGTGCTTGTATCAATTTCAGAAGCAGAGTTGGACTAGATATGGTCCGTATGTGTAGGAAACACCATTTTTTGTTGTCAGCACACTCACGTTTCCCACGGTCTTAGAGACTCTAGAAAGCAAGAGCGTGCTTCTTGCTCTAAAGCAGAGTGTGATCCATGGATGAGAACTATGCTGTGTGTTTTCCTTCAGAAATGGAGTTAAATACCAGGCTCTGTGTCTTCCTACAAACACTACTTCATTTCATGTAAGGGCAGTCACTTTTCAGCTCAAACGAACTACATCGTTCAGGAAGCTCACTGGTTTCTAAATCCAAATGACAAGCATTGGATGTTGGAGGACCTGTGCTTGTGTCAATTTCAGAAGCAGACTTGGACTAGATATGTTCCATATGTGTAGGAAACACCGTTCTTTTTTTCTGAGCACAATCACGTTTCCTGCTGGATTAGAGACTCTAAAAAGCAATAGCGTTCTTCTTGCTCTAAAGCAGAGTGTGATTCATGGATGAGAACTCTGCTGTGAGTTTCCCTTCAGAAATGGAGTTAAATCCCAGGCTCTGTGTCTTCCTACAAGCAAGACTTCGTTTCATGTAAGGGCAGTTACTTTACAGCTCAAACGTACTACATCGTTCACGAAGCTCACACGTTTCTCATCTAAACTGACAAGCATTGGATGTTAGAGGACCTGTGGTTTGTATCAGTTTCAGAAGCAGAGTTGAACTTGATATGGTCCGTTCGTGTAGGAAACACCGTTCTTTTTTTCTGAGCAACTCAATTTCTTGCTGTATTAGAGTCTCCTGAAAGCAATTGCGTTCTTCTTGTTCTAAAGCAGAGTGTGATCCATGGATGAGAACTATGTTGTGTGTTTCCCTTCAGAAATGGAGTTAAATCCCAGGCTCTGTGTCTTCCTACAAGCAAGACTTCGTTTCAGGTAAGGACAGTCACTTTTCAGCTCAAACGAACTACATCGTTCACGAAGCTCACACGTTTCTCATGGTAAATGACAAGCATTGGATGTTAGAGTACCTGAGCTTTCTATAAATTTCAGAGGCAGAGTTGGACTAGATATGGTCTGTATGTGTAGGAAACACCGTTCTTTGTTCTCAGCACACTCACGTTTCCTGCTGTCTTAGAGACTCTAGAAAGCAAGAGCATGCTTCTTGCTCTAAAGCAGAGTGTGATCAATGGATGAGAACTCTGCTCTGTGTTCCACTTCAGAAATGGAGTTAAATCCAAGGCTCTGAGTCTTCCTACAAGCAAGACTTCGTTTCAGGTAAGGGCATTTACTTTAAAACTCAAAGGAACTACATTGTACACAAAGCTCACACGTTTCTCGGTCTTAATTAAAAAGTTTTGGATGTTACAGGACCTGTGCTTTGTGTCAGTTTCAGAAGAAGAGTTGAACTAGATATTGTCCGTATGTGTAGGAAACACAGTTCTTTTCTTCTGAGCTCAATCACATTTAACGCTGTATTAGAGAGTCTAGAAAGCAAGAGCGTGCTTCTTGCTCTAAAGCAGAGTGTGATCCAAGGATGAGAACTATGCTCTGTGTTTCCCTTCAGAAGTGGAGTTAAATTCCAGGCTCTGTATCTTCCTGCAAACACTACTTCGTTTCAGGTAAGGGCAGTCTCTTTTCAGCTCAAACAACTAAATCGTTCACGAAGCTCACATGTTTCTCATCTTAACTGACAAGCATCTGGTGTTAGAGGACCGGTGGTTTGTTTCAGTTTCAGAAGCAGAGTGGAACTAGATATGGTACGTATGTGTAGGAAACACCGTTCTTTTGTTCTGAGCACACTCATATTTCCTGCTGTATTAGAGACTCCTGAAAGCAATTGCGTTCTTCTTGCTCTAAAGCAGAGTGTGATCCATGGAGGAGAACTATGTTGTGTGTTTCCCTTCAGAAATGGAGTTAAATCCCAGGCTCTGTGTCTTCCTACAAGCAAGACTTCGTTTCAGGTAAGGACAGTCATTTTGGAGCTCAAACGAACTACATCGCTCACGAAGCTCACACATTTCTCATGTTAAATTACAAGCATTGGATGTTAGAGTACCTGTGCTTTCTATAAATTTCAGAGGCAGAGTTGGACTAGATATGGTCTGTATGTGTAGGAAACACCGTTCATTGTTCTCAGCACACTCACGTTTCCTGCTGTCTTAGAGACTCTAGAAAGCAAGAGCATGCTTCTTGCTCTAAAGCAGAGTGTGATCTATGGATGAGAACTCTGCTGTGTGTTCCACTTCAGAAATGGAGTTAAATCCAAGGCTCTGAGTCTTCCTACAAGCAAGACTTCGTTTCAGGTAAGGGCATTTACTTTAAAGCTCAAAGGAACTACATCGTACACGAAGCTCACACGTTTCTCGGTCTTAATTGAAAAGTATTGGATGTTACAGGACCTGTGCTTTGTGTCAGTTTCAGAAGAAGAGTTGAACTAGATATTGTCCGTATGTGTAGGAAACACAGTTCTTTTCTTCTGAGCTCAATCACATTTAATGCTGTATTAGAGAGTCTAGAAAGCAAGAGCGTGCTTCTTGCTCTAAAGCAGAGTGTGATCCAAGGATGAGAACTATGCTCTGTGTTTCCCTTCAGAAATGGAGTTAAATTCCAGGCTCTGTGTCTTCCTGCAAACACTACTTCGTTTCAGGTAAGGGCAGTCTCTTTTCAGCTCAAACGAACTACATCGTTCACGAAGCTCACACGTTTCTCATCTTAACTGACAAGCATCTGGTGTTAGAGGACCTGTGGTTTGTTTCATTTTCAGAAGCAGAGTTGAACTAGATATCGTCCGTATGTGTAGGAAACACAGTTCTTTTGTTATGAGCACACTCACGTTTCCTGCTGTATTAGAGACACTAGAAAGCAATAGCGTTCTTCTTGCTCTAAAGCAGAGTGTGATTCATGGATGAGAACTGTGCTGTGTGTTTCCCTTCAGAAATGGAGTTAAATCCCAGGCTCTGTGTCTTCCTACAAGCAAGACTTCCTTTCAGGTAAGGACAGTTACTTTAGAGCTCAAACGAACTACATCGTTCACGAAGCTCACACGTTTCTCATCTAAACTGACAAGCATTGGATGTTAGAGGACCTGTGGTTTGTTTCAGTTTCAGAAGCAGAGTTGAACTAGATATGGTCCATATGTGTAGGAAACACCATTCTTTTGTTCTGAGCACACTCACGTTTCCTGCTGTATTAGAGACTCCTGAAAGCAATAGCGTTCTCCTTGCTCTAAAGCAGAGTGTGATCCATGGATGAGAACTATGCTGTGTGTTTCCCTTCAGAAATGGAGTTCAATCCCAGGCACTGTGTCTTCCTACAAGCAAGACTTCGTTTCAGGTAAGGGCATTTACTTTACAGCTCAAACGAACTACATCGTACACGAAGCTCACACGTTTCTCGGTCTTTATTGAATAGCATTGGATCTTACAGGACCTGTGCTTTGTGTCAGTTTCAGAAGAATTGTTGAACTAGATATGGTCTGTATGTGTAGGAAACACAGTTTTTTTGTTCTGAGCACAATCACATTTCCTGCTCTATTAGAGAGTCTAGAAAGAAAGAGTGTGCTTCTTGCTCTAAAGCAGAGTGTGATTCATGGATGAGAAGTGTGCTGTGTGTTTCCCTTCAGAAATGGAGTTAAATCCCAGGCTCTGAGTCTTCCTACAAGCAAGACATCTTTTCAGGTAAGGGCAGTCCATTTTCAGCACAAACGAACTACATCGTTCATGAAGCTCACACGTTTCTCATCCAAATTGACAAGCACTGGATGTTAGAGGACCTGTGCTTTGTATCAGTTTCAGAAGCAGAGTTGAACTAGATATGGTCCATATGTGTAGGAAACACCATACTTTTTTTATGAGCACACTCATGTTTCCTGCTGTATTATAGACTCCAGAAATCAAGAGCATTCTTCTTGCTCTAAAGCAGAGTGTGATTCATGGATGAGAACTGTGCTGTGTGTTTCCCTTCAGAAATGGAGTTAAATCCCAGGCTCTGTGTCTTCCTACAAGCAAGACTGCGTTTCAGGTAAGGGAAGTGATTTTTTAGCTCAAACGAACTACATCGTTCACGAAGCTCATACTTTTCTCATCTTAAATGATAATCATTGGATGTTAGAGGACCTGTGCTTTGTATCAATTTCAGAGGCCGAGTTGGACTTGATATGGTCCGTATGTGTAGGAAACAACGTTCTTCTGTTCTCAGCACACTAATGTTTCCTGCAGTCTTAGAGACTCTAGAAAGCAAGAGAGTGCTTATTGCTCTAAAGCAGAGTGTGATCCATGGATGAGAACTGTGTTGTGTGTTTCCCTTCAGAAATGGAGTTAAATCCCATTCTCTTTGTCTTCCTACAAGCAAGACTTCGTTTAAGGTAAGGGCAGTTACTTTACAGCTCAAACGAACTACATCGTTCACGAAGCTCACACGTTTCTCATCTAAACTGTCAAGCATTGGATGTTAGAGGACCTGTGGTTTGTAGCAGTTTCAGAAGCAGAGTTGAACTTGATATGGTCCGTTCGTGTAGGAAACAACGTTCTTTTGTTCTGAGCACACTCAAGTTTCCTGCTGCACTAGAGACTCTAGAAAGCAAGAGCGTTCTTCTTGCTCTAAAGCAGAGTAGTGTGATCCATGGATGAGAACTATGCTGTGTGTTTCCCTTCAGAACTTGAGTTAAATTCCAGGCTCTGAGTATTCCTACATGCAAGACTTCGTTTCAGGTAAGAGAAGGTACTTTACAGCTCAAATGAACTACATCGTTCACGAAGCTCACACGTTTATCATCTTAACTGACAAGCATCTGTTGTTAGAGAACCTGTGGTTTGTTTCAGTTTCAGAAGCAGAGTTGAACTAGATATGGTCCGTATGTGTAGGAAACACCGTTCTTTTGTTCTGAGCACACTCACGTTTCCTGCTGTATTAGAGACTCTAGAAAGCAAGAGCGTGCTTCTTGCTCTAAATCAGAGTGTGATCCATGGATGAGAACTATGCTGTGTGTTTCCCTTCAGAAATGGAGTTAAATCCCAGGCTCTGTGTCTTTCTCCAAACACTATTTCGTTTCAGGTAAGGGCAGTCAATGTTCAGCTCATACGAACTACATCATTCAAAAAGTTCACTCGTTTCTCATCTTAAATGACAAGCATTGGATGTTAGAGGACCTATGCTTTTATCAATTTCAGAAGCAGAGTTGGACTAGATATGGTCCGTATGTGTAGGAAACACCGTTCTTTTGTTCTCAGCACACTCACGTTTCCCTTGGTCTTAGAGACTCTAGAAAGCAAGAGCGTTCTTCTTGCTCTAAAGCAGAGTGTGATTCATGGATGAGAACTGTGCTGTGTTTCCCTTCAGAAATGGAGTTAAATCCCAGGCTCTGTGTCTTCCTACAAGCAAGACTTTTATTCAGGCAAGGGCAGTTAATTTACAACTCAAACGAACTACATCATTCCCGAAGCTCACATGTTTCTCATCTATATTGACAAGCATTGGATGTTAGAGGACCTGTGGTTTGTATCAGTTTCCGAAGCAGAGTTGAACTAGATATGGTCCGTATGTGTAGAAAA
The DNA here is from genome assembly GCA_949786385.1 of Onychomys leucogaster. Taxonomy (NCBI): domain Eukaryota; kingdom Metazoa; phylum Chordata; class Mammalia; order Rodentia; family Cricetidae; genus Onychomys; species Onychomys leucogaster. Next base: position 2,227,047 of record CATKUP010000014.1, on the reverse strand, counting down.
CACCGTTCTTTTGTTATGAGCACACTCACGTTTCCTGCTGTATTAGAGACTCTAGAAAGCAAGAACGTTCTTCTTGCTCTAAAGCAGAGTGTGATCCATGGATGAGAACTGTGCTGTGTGTTTCCCTTCAGAAATGGAGTTAAATTCCAGGCTCTGAGGCTTCCTACATGCAAGACTTCGTTTCAGGTAAGAGCAGGTACTTTACAGCTCAAACGAACTACATCGTTCACGAAGCTACACGTTTCTCGGTCTTAATTGAAAAGCATTGGATGTTACAGGACCTGTGCTTTGTGTCAGTTTCAGAAGAAGTGTTGAAGTAGATATGGTCCGTATGTGTAGGAAACACAGTTTTTTTGTTCTGAGCACAATCACATTTCCTGCTCTATTAGAGAGTCTAGAAAGCAAGAGTGTGCTACTTGCTCTAAAGCAGAGTGTGATTCATGGATCAGAAGTGTGCTGTGTGTTTCCCTTCAGAAATGGAGTTAAATCCCAGGCTCTGTGTCTTCCTACAAGCAAGACTTCGTTTCAGGTAAGGGCAGTTACTTTACAGCTCAAACGAACTACATCGTTCACAAAGCTCACACGAATCTCATCTAAACTGACAAGCATTGGATGTAAGAGGACATGTAGTTTGTATCAGTTTCAGAAGCAGAGTTGAACTTGATATGGTCCGTACATGTAGGAAACACCGTGCTTTGTTCTGAGCACACTCAAGTTTCCTGCTGTATTAGAGACTCTAGAAAGCAAGAGTGTTCTTCTTGCTCTATAGCAGAGTGTGATCCATGGATGAGAACTATGCTGTGTGTTTCCCTTCAAAATGGAGCTAAATTCCAGGCTCTGTGTGTTTCTACAAACACTATTTCGTTTCAGGTAAGGGCAGTCAATGTTACCTCAAACGAACTACATCGTTCACAAAGTTCACTCGTTTCTCATCTTAAATGACAAGCATTGGATGTTAGTGGACCTGTGCCTTGTATAAATTTCAGAGGCAGAGTTGGCCTAGATAAGGTCCGTATGTGTAGGATACACCGTTCTTTTGTTCTCAGCACACTCACGTTTCTCGTTTTCTTAGAGACTCTAGAAAGCAAGAGCGTGCTTCCTGCTCTAAAGCAGAGTGTGATCAATGGATGAGAACTCTGCTGTGTGTTCCACTTCAGAAAAGGAGTTAAATCTTAGGCTCTGAGTCTTCCTACAAGCAAGACTTCATTTCAGGTAAGGGCATTTACTTTACAGCTCAAACGAACTACATCGTACACGAAGCTCACACGTTTCTCGGTCTTAATTGAAAAGCATTGGATGTTACAGGACCTGTGCTTTGTGTCAGTATCAGAAGAATTGTTGAACTAGATATGGTCTGTATGTGTAGGAAACACATTTTTTTTGTTCTGAGCAGAATTACATTTCCTGCTGTATTAGAGATTCTAGAAAGCAAGAGTGTGCTTCTTGCTCTAAAGCAGAGTGTGATTGATGGATGAGAAGTGTGCTGTGTGTTTCCCTTCAGAAATGGAGTTAAAACCCAGGCTCTGAGTCTTCCTACAAGCAAGACATCATTTCAGGTAAGGGCAGTCCATTTTCAGCACAAACGAACTACATCGTTCATGAAGCTCACACATTTCTCATCTAAATTGACAAGCACTGGATGTTTGAGGAGCTGTGGTTTGTACCAGTTTCAGAAGCAGAGTTGAACTAGATATGGTCCATATGTGTAGGAAACACCGTACTTTTTTTATGAGCACACTCACGTTTCCTGCTGTATTAGAGACTCTAGAAAGAAAGAGCGTTCTTCTTGCTCTAAAGCAGAGTGTGATTCATGGATGAGAACTGTGCTGTGTGTTTCCCTTCATAAATGGAGTTAAATCCCAGGCTCTGTGTCTTCCTACAAGCAAGACTTCGTTTAAGGTAAGGGCAATTACTTTACAGCTCAAACGAACTACATCGTACACGAAGCTCACACGTTTCTCATCTAAACTGTCAAGCATTGGATGTTAGAGGACCTGTGGTTTGTTGCAGTTTCACAAGCCCGAGTTGAACTTGATATGGTCCTTTCGTGTAGGAAACAACGTTCTTTTGTTCTGAGCACACTCAAGTTTCCTGCTGCATTAGAGACTCTAGAAAGCAAGAGCATTCTTCTTGCTCTAAATCAGAGTAGTGTGATCCATGGATGAGAACTATGCTGTGTGTTTCCCTTCAGAAATTGAGTTAAATTTTAGGCTCTGAGTCTTCCTACATGCAAGACTTCGTTTCAGGTAAGAGCAGGTACTTTACAGCTCAAACGAACTACATCGTTCACGAAGCTCACACGATTCTCATCTTAACTGACAAGCAAATGTTGTTAGAGAACCTGTGGTTTGTTTCAGTTTCAGAAGCAGAGTTGAACTAGATATGGTCCGTATGTGTAGGAAACACCGTTCTTTTGTTCTGAACACACTCATATTTCCTGCTGTATTAGAGACTCTAGAAAGCAAGAGCGTGCTTCTTGCTCTAAATCAGAGTGTGAGCCATGGATGAGAACTATGCTGTGTGTTTCCCTTCAGAAATGGAGTTAAATCCCAGGCCCTGTGTCTTTCTACAAACACTATTTCATTTCAGGTAAGGGCAGTCAATGTTCAGCTCATACGAACTACATCATTCACAAATTTCACTCGTTTCTCATCTTAAATGACAAGCATTGGATGTTAGAGGACCTATGCTTTTATCTATTTCAGAAGCAGATTTGGACTAGATATGGTCCGTATGTGTAGGAAACAACGTTCTTTTTTTTCTCAGCACTCTCACGTTTCCCTTGGTCTTAGAGACTCTAGAAAGCAAGAGCGTGCCTCCTGCTCTAAAGCAGAGCGTGATCTATGGATGAGAACTCCGCTGTGTTTTTCAGTTCTGAAATGGAGTTAAATCCCAGGCTCTGTGTCTTCCTACAAGCAAGACTTCATTTCAGGTAAGGGCAGTTACTTTACAGCTCAAACGAACTATATCGTTCACGAAGCTCACACGTTCCTCATCTAAACAGACAAGCATTGCATGTTAGAGGCCCTGTAGTTTGTATCAGTTTCAGAAGCAGAGTTGAACTAGATATGGTCCGTATGTGTAGGAAACACAATTCTTTGTTCTGAGCACACTCAAGTTTGCTGCTGTATTAGAGGCTCTAGAAAGCAAGAGCGTTCTTCTTGCTCTAAAGCAGAGTGTGATCCATGGATGAGAACTATGCTGTGTGTTTCCCTTCAGAAATGAAGTTAAATTCCGGGATCTGTGTATTTCTACAAACACTATTTCGTTTCAAGTAAGGGCAGTCAATGTTCAGCTCAAACGAACTACATCGTTCAAAAAATTCACTCATTTCTCATCTTAAATGACAAGCATTGGATGTTAGAGGACCTGTGCTTGTATCAATTTCAGAAGCAGAGTTGGACTAGATATGGTCCGTATGTGTAGGAAACACCATTCTTTTGTTATGAGCACACTCACGTTTCCTGCAGTATTAGAGACTCAAGAAAGCAAGAGCGTTCTTATTGCTCTAAAGCAGAGTGTGATTCATGGATGAGAACTGTGCTGTGTTTCCCTTCAGAAATGGAGTTAAATCCCAGGCTCTGTGTCTTTCTACAAACACTATTTCGTTTCAGGTATGGGCAGTCAATGTTCAGCTCATACGAACTACATCGTTCACAAAGTTCACTCATTTCTCATCTTAAATGACAAGCATTGGATGTTAGAGGACCTGTGCTTGTATCAATTTCAGAAGCAGAGTTGGAATAGATATGGTCCGTATGTGTAGGAAACACCGTTCTTTTGTTATGAGCACACTCACGTTTCCTGAAGTATTAGAGACTCAAGAAAGCAACAGCGTTCTTCTTGCTCTAAAGCAGAGTGTGATTCTTGGATGAGAACTCTGCTGTGTGTTTCCGTTCAGAAATGGAGTTAAATCCCAGGCTCTGTGTCTTCCAACAAGCAAGACTTCGTTTCAGGTAAGGGCAATTACTTTAAAACTCAAACGAACTACATCATTCCCGAAACTGACACATTTCTCATCTTAACTGACAAGCATTTGATGTTGGAGGACCTGTGGTTTCTTTCAGTTTCAGAAGCAGAGTTGAACTAGATATGGTCCGTATGTGTAGGAAACACCGTTCTGTTGTTCTGAGCACACTCACGTTTCCTGCTGTATTAGATACTCTAGTAAAAAAGAGCGTTCTACTTGCTCTAAAGCAGAGTGTGATTCATGGATGAGAACTGTGCTGTGTGTTTCCCTTCAGAAATGGAGTTTAATCCCAGGCTCTGTGTCTTCCTACAAGCAAGACTTTGTTTCAGGTAAGGGCATTTACTTTAAAGCTCAAAGGAACTACATCGTACACAAAGCTCACACGTTTCTCGGTCTTAATTGAAAAGCATTGGTTGTTACAGGACCTGTGCTTTGTGTCAGTTTCAGAAGAAGTGTTGAACTAGATATGGTCCGTATGTGTAGGAAACACAGTTTTTTTGTTCTGACCACAATCACATTTCCTGCTGTATTACAGATTCTAGAAAGCAAGAGTGTGCTTCTTGCTCTAAAGCAGAGTGTGATTCATGGATGAGAAGTGTGCTGTGTGTTTCTCTTCAGAAATGGAGTTAAATCCCAGGCTCTGATTCTTCCTACATGCAAGACTTCGTTTCAGGGATGGGCAGTCACTTTTCAGCACAAACGAACTACATCGTTCATGAAGCTCACACGTTTCTCGTCTATATTGACAAGCATTGGATGTTAGAGGACCTGTGGTTTGTATCAGTTTCCGAAGCAGAGTTGAACTAGATATGGTCCGTTCGTGTAGGAAACACCGTTATTTTGTTATGAGCACACTCACGTTTCCTGCTGTATTAGAGACTCTAGAAAGCAAGAGCGTTCTTCTTGCTCTAAAGCAGAGTGTGATCCATGGATGAGAACTATGCTGTGTGTTTCCCTTCAGAAATGAAGTTAAATTCCGGGATCTGTGTATTTCTACAAACACTATTTCGTTTCAAGTAAGGGCAGTCAATGTTCAGCTCAAACGAACTACATCGTTCAAAAAATTCACTCATTTCTCATCTTAAATGACAAGCATTGGATGTTAGAGGACCTGTGCTTGTATCAATTTCAGAAGCAGAGTTGGACTAGATATGGTCCGTATGTGTAGGAAACACCATTCTTTTGTTATGAGCACACTCACGTTTCCTGCAGTATTAGAGACTCAAGAAAGCAAGAGCGTTCTTATTGCTCTAAAGCAGAGTGTGATTCATGGATGAGAACTGTGCTGTGTTTCCCTTCAGAAATGGAGTTAAATCCCAGGCTCTGTGTCTTTCTACAAACACTATTTCGTTTCAGGTAAGGGCAGTCAATGTTCAGCTCATACGAACTACATCGTTCACAAAGTTCACTCATTTCTCATCTTAAATGACAAGCATTGGATGTTAGAGGACCTGTGCTTGTATCAATTTCAGAAGCAGAGTTGGAATAGATATGGTCCGTATGTGTAGGAAACACCGTTCTTTTGTTATGAGCACACTCACGTTTCCTGAAGTATTAGAGACTCAAGAAAGCAACAGCGTTCTTCTTGCTCTAAAGCAGAGTGTGATTCTTGGATGAGAACTCTGCTGTGTGTTTCCGTTCAGAAATGGAGTTAAATCCCAGGCTCTGTGTCTTCCTACAAGCAAGACTTCGTTTCAGGTAAGGGCAATTACTTTAAAACTCAAACGAACTACATCATTCCCGAAACTGACACATTTCTCATCTTAACTGACAAGCATTTGATGTTGGAGGACCTGTGGTTTCTTTCAGTTTCAGAAGCAGAGTTGAACTAGATATGGTCCGTATGTGTAGGAAACACCGTTCTGTTGTTCTGAGCACACTCACGTTTCCTGCTGTATTAGATACTCTAGTAAAAAAGAGCGTTCTACTTGCTCTAAAGCAGAGTGTGATTCATGGATGAGAACTGTGCTGTGTGTTTCCCTTCAGAAATGGAGTTAAATCCCAGGCTCTGTGTCTTCCTACAAGCAAGACTTTGTTTCAGGTAAGGGCATTTACTTTAAAGCTCAAAGGAACTACATCGTACACAAAGCTCACACGTTTCTCGGTCTTAATTGAAAAGCATTGGTTGTTACAGGACCTGTGCTTTGTGTCAGTTTCAGAAGAAGTGTTGAACTAGATATGGTCCGTATGTGTAGGAAACACAGTTTTTTTGTTCTGACCACAATCACATTTCCTGCTGTATTACAGATTCTAGAAAGCAAGAGTGTGCTTCTTGCTCTAAAGCAGAGTGTGATTCATGGATGAGAAGTGTGCTGTGTGTTTCTCTTCAGAAATGGAGTTAAATCCCAGGCTCTGATTCTTCCTACATGCAAGACTTCGTTTCAGGGATGGGCAGTCACTTTTCAGCACAAACGAACTACATCGTTCATGAAGCTCACACGTTTCTCGTCTATATTGACAAGCATTGGATGTTAGAGGACCTGTGGTTTGTGTCAGTTTCCGAAGCAGAGTTGAACTAGATATGGTCCGTTCGTGTAGGAAACACCGTTATTTTGTTATGAGCACACTCACGTTTCCTGCTGTATTAGAGACTCTAGAAAGCAAGAGCGTTCTTCTTGCTCTAAAGCAGAGTGTGATCCATGGATGAGAACTATGCTGTGTGTTTCCCTTCAGAAATGGAGTTAAATCCAGGCTCTGTGTCTTTCTACAAACACTATTTCGTTTCAGGTAAGCGCAGTCAATGTTCAGCTAAAACGAACTACATCTTTCACATAGTTCACTCGTTTCTCATCTTAAATGACAAGCATTGGATGTTAGAGGACCTATGTTTTATCAATTTCAGAAGCAGAGTTGGACTAGGTATGGTCCGTATGTGTAGGAAACACGGTTATTTGTTATGAGCACACTCACGTTTCTTGCTGTATTAGAGAATCTAGAAAGCAAGAGTGTTCTTCTTGCTCCAAAGCAGAGTGTGATTCATGGATGAGAACTGTGCTGTGTGTTTCCCTTCAGAAATGGAGTTAAATCCCAGGGTCTGTGTCTTCCTACAAGCAAGACTTCGTTTAAGGTAACGGCAGGTACTTTAGAGCTCAAACGAACTACATCGTTCACGAAGCTCACATGTTCCTCATCTAAACTGACAAGAATTGGATGTTAGAGACATCTGGTTTGTATCAGTTTCAGAAGCAGAGTTGAACTTGATATGGTCCGTTCGTGCAGGAAACACAGTTCTTTGCTCTGAGCACACTCAAGTTTCCTGCTGTATTAGAGACTCTAGAAAGCAAGAGCGTTCTTCTTGCTCTAAAGCAGAGTGTCATCCATGGATGAGAACTATGCTGTGTGTTTCCCTTCAGATATGGAGTTAAATTCCAGGCTCTGTGTCTTTCTACAAACACTATTTCGTTTCAGGTAAGGGCAGTCAATGTTCAGCTCAAACAAACTGCATCGTTCACAAAGTTCACTCATTTCTCATCTTAAATGACAAGCATTTTTTGTTAGAGGACCTGTGCTGTGTATCAATTTCAGAGCCAGAATTGCACTAGATATGGTCCGTATGTGTAGGAAACACCATTCTTTTGTTCTCAGCACACTCACCTTTCCCGCGGACTTAGAGACTCTAGAAAGCAAGAGCATGCTTCCTGCTCTAAAGCAGAGTGTGATCTATGGATGAGAACTCTGCTGTGTGTTTCACTTCAGAAATGGAGTTAAATCCCAGGCTCTGAGTCTTCCTACAAGAAAGACTTCGTTTCAGGTAAAGGCAGGTACTTTACAACTCAAACGAACTACATCGTTCCCGAAGCTCACACGTTTCTCATCTTAACCGACAAGCATTGGATGTTAGAGGACCTGTGGTTTGTTTCAGTTTCAGAAGCAGAGTTGAACCAGATATGGTCCATATGTGTAGGATACACCGTTCTTTTGTTCTGAGCACACTCACGTTTCCTGCTGTATTAGAGACTCTAGAAAGCAAGAGCGTTCTTCTTGCTCTAAAGCAGAGTGTGGTCCATGGATGAGAACTATGCTGTGTTTTCCCTTCAGAAAAGGAGTTAAATCCAGGCTCTGTGTCTTTCTACAAACACTATTTCGTTTCAGGTATGGGCAGTCAATGTTCAGCTAAAACGAACTACATCTTTCACATAGTTCACTCATTTCTCATCTTAAATGACAAGCATTGGATGTTAGAGGACCTAGCTTTTATCAATTTCAGAAGCAGAGTTGGACTAGATATGGTCCATATGTGTAGGAAACACCGTTCTTTTGTTCTGAGCACACTCACGTTTCCTGCTGTCTTAGAGACTCTAGAAAGCAAGAGTGTGCTTCTTGCTCTAAAGCAGAGTGTGATTCATGGATGAGAAGTGTGCTGTGTGTTTCCCTTCAGAAATGGAGTTAAATCCCAGGCTCTGAGTCTTCCTAGAAGCAAGACTTCTTTTCAGGTAAGGGCATTTACTTTAAAGCTCAAAGGAACCACATCGTAAACCAAGCGCACGCGTTTCTCGGTCTTAATTGAAAAGCATTGGATGTTACACAACCTGTGCTTTGTGTCAGTTTCAGAAGAAGTTTTGAACTAGATATGGTCCGTATGTATAAACACAGTTTTTTTGTTCTGAGCACAATCACATTTCCTGCTGTATTAGAGAGTCTAGAAAGCAAGAGTGTGCTTCTTGCTCTAAAGCAGAGTGTGATTCATGGATGAGAAGTGTGCTGTGTGTTTCCCTTCAGAAATGGAGTTAAATCCCAGGCTCTGAGTCTTCCTACAAGCAAGACTTCGTTTCAGGTAAGGGCAGTCCATTTTCAGCACAAACGAACTACATCGTTCATGAAGCTCACACGTTTCTCATCTAAACTGGCAAGAATTGGATGTTAGAGACATCTAGTTTGTATCAGTTTCAGAAGCAGAGTTGAACTTGATATGGTCCGTTCGTGCAGGAAACACAGTTCTTTGCTCTGAGCACACTCAAGTTTCCTGCTGTATTAGAGACTCTAGAAAGCAAGAGCGTTCTTCTTGCTCTAAAGCAGAGTGTCATCCATGGATGAGAACTATGCTGTGTGTTTCCCTTCAGAAATGGAGTTAAATTCCAGGCTCTGTGTCTTTCTACAAACACTATTTCGTTTCAGGTAAGGGCAGTCAATGTTCAGCTCAAACAAACTACATCGTTCACAAAGTTCACTAGTTTCTTATCTTAAATGACAAGCATTTTTTGTTAGAGGACCTGTGCTGTGTATCAATTTCAGAGCCAGAGTTGCACTAGATATGGTCCGTATGTGTAGGAAACACCATTCTTTTGTTCTCAGCACACTCACCTTTCCCGCGGACTTAGAGACTCTAGAAAGCAAGAGCATGCTTCCTGCTCTAAAGCAGAGTGTGATCTATGGATGAGAACTCTGCTGTGTGTTTCACTTCAGAAATGGAGTTAAATCCCAGGCTCTGAGTCTTCCTACAAGAAAGACTTCGTTTCAGGTAAAGGCAGGTACTTTACAACTCAAACGAACTACATCGTTCCCGAAGCTCACACGTTTCTCATCTTAACCGACAAGCATTGGATGTTAGAGGACCTGTGGTTTGTTTCAGTTTCAGAAGCAGAGTTGAACTAGATATGGTCCGTATGTGTAGGAAACACAATTCTTTGTTCTGAGCACACTCAAGTTTGCTGTTGTATTAGAGGCTCTAGAAAGCAAGAGCGTTCTTCTTGCTCTAAAGCAGAGTGTGATCCATGGATGAGAACTATGCTGTGTGTTTCCCTTCAGAAATGAAGTTAAATTCCGGGATCTGTGTATTTCTACAAACACTATTTCGTTTCAAGTAAGGGCAGTCAATGTTCAGCTCAAACGAACTACATCGTTCAAAAAATTCACTCATTTCTCATCTTAAATGACAAGCACTGGATGTTAGAGGACCTGTGCTTGTATCAATTTCAGAAGCAGAGTTGGACTAGATATGGTCCGTATGTGTAGGAAACACCATTCTTTTGTTATGAGCACACTCACGTTTCCTGCAGTATTAGAGACTCAAGAAAGCAAGAGCGTTCTTATTGCTCTAAAGCAGAGTGTGATTCATGGATGAGAACTGTGCTGTGTTTCCCTTCAGAAATGGAGTTAAATCCCAGGCTCTTTGTCTTTCTACAAACACTATTTCGTTTCAGGTAAGGGCAGTCAATGTTCAGCTCATACGAACTACATCGTTCACAAAGTTCACTCATTTCTCATCTTAAATGACAAGCATTGGATGTTAGAGGACCTGTGCTTGTATCAATTTCAGAAGCAGAGTTGGAATAGATATGGTCCGTATGTGTAGGAAACACCGTTCTTTTGTTATGAGCACACTCACGTTTCCTGAAGTATTAGAGACTCAAGAAAGCAACAGCGTTCTTCTTGCTCTAAAGCAGAGTGTGATTCTTGGATGAGAACTCTGCTGTGTGTTTCCGTTCAGAAATGGAGTTAAATCCCAGGCTCTGTGTCTTCCTACAAGCAAGACTTCGTTTCAGGTAAGGGCAATTACTTTAAAACTCAAACGAACTACATCATTCCCGAAACTGACACATTTCTCATCTTAACTGACAAGCATTTGATGTTGGAGGACCTGTGGTTTCTTTCAGTTTCAGAAGCAGAGTTGAACTAGATATGGTCCGTATGTGTAGGAAACACCGTTCTGTTGTTCTGAGCACACTCACGTTTCCTGCTGTATTAGATACTCTAGTAAAAAAGAGCGTTCTACTTGCTCTAAAGCAGAGTGTGATTCATGGATGAGAACTGTGCTGTGTGTTTCCCTTCAGAAATGGAGTTAAATCCCAGGCTCTGTGTCTTCCTACAAGCAAGACTTTGTTTCAGGTAAGGGCATTTACTTTAAAGCTCAAAGGAACTACATCGTACACAAAGCTCACACGTTTCTCGGTCTTAATTGAAAAGCATTGGATGTTACAGGACCTGTGCTTTGTGTCAGTTTCAGAAGAAGTGTTGAACTAGATATGGTCCGTATGTGTAGGAAACACAGTTTTTTTGTTCTGACCACAATCACATTTCCTGCTGTATTACAGATTCTAGAAAGCAAGAGTGTGCTTCTTGCTCTAAAGCAGAGTGTGATTCATGGATGAGAAGTGTGCTGTGTGTTTCTCTTCAGAAATGGAGTTAAATCCCAGGCTCTGATTCTTCCTACATGCAAGACTTCGTTTCAGGGATGGGCAGTCACTTTTCAGCACAAACGAACTACATCGTTCATGAAGCTCACACGTTTCTCGTCTATATTGACAAGCATTGGATGTTAGAGGACCTGTGGTTTGTATCAGTTTCCGAAGCAGAGTTGAACTAGATATGGTCCGTTCGTGTAGGAAACACCGTTATTTTGTTATGAGCACACTCACGTTTCCTGCTGTATTAGAGACTCTAGAAAGCAAGAGCGTTCTTCTTGCTCTAAAGCAGAGTGTGATCCATGGATGAGAACTATGCTGTGTGTTTCCCTTCAGAAATGGAGTTAAATCCAGGCTCTGTGTCTTTCTACAAACACTATTTCGTTTCAGGTAAGCGCAGTCAATGTTCAGCTAAAACGAACTACATCTTTCACATAGTTCACTCGTTTCTCATCTTAAATGACAAGCATTGGATGTTAGAGGACCTATGTTTTATCAATTTCAGAAGCAGAGTTGGACTAGGTATGGTCCGTATGTGTAGGAAACACGGTTATTTGTTATGAGCACACTCACGTTTCTTGCTGTATTAGAGACTCTAGAAAGCAAGAGTGTTCTTCTTGCTCCAAAGCAGAGTGTGATTCATGGATGAGAACTGTGCTGTGTGTTTCCCTTCAGAAATGGAGTTAAATCCCAGGGTCTGTGTCTTCCTACAAGCAAGACTTCGTTTAAGGTAACGGCAGGTACTTTAGAGCTCAAACGAACTACATCGTTCACGAAGCTCACATGTTCCTCATCTAAACTGACAAGAATTGGATGTTAGAGACATCTGGTTTGTATCAGTTTCAGAAGCAGAGTTGAACTTGATATGGTCCGTTCGTGCAGGAAACACAGTTCTTTGCTCTGAGCACACTCAAGTTTCCTGCTGTATTAGAGACTCTAGAAAGCAAGAGCGTTCTTCTTGCTCTAAAGCAGAGTGTCATCCATGGATGAGAACTATGCTGTGTGTTTCCCTTCAGATATGGAGTTAAATTCCAGGCTCTGTGTCTTTCTACAAACACTACTTCGTTTCAGGTAAGGGCAGTCAATGTTCAGCTCAAACAAACTGCATCGTTCACAAAGTTCACTCGTTTCTCATCTTAAATGACAAGCATTTTTTGTTAGAGGACCTGTGCTGTGTATCAATTTCAGAGCCAGAGTTGCACTAGATATGGTCCGTATGTGTAGGAAACACCATTCTTTTGTTCTCAGCACACTCACCTTTCCCGCCGACTTAGAGACTCTAGAAAGCAAGAGCATGCTTCCTGCTCTAAAGCAGAGTGTGATCTATGGATGAGAACTCTGCTGTGTGTTTCACTTCAGAAATGGAGTTAAATCCCAGGCTCTGAGTCTTCCTACAAGAAAGACTTCGTTTCAGGTAAAGGCAGGTACTTTACAACTCAAACGAACTACATCGTTCCCGAAGCTCACACGTTTCTCATCTTAACCGACAAGCATTGGATGTTAGAGGACCTGTGGTTTGTTTCAGTTTCAGAAGCAGAGTTGAACCAGATATGGTCCATATGTGTAGGAAACACCGTTCTTTTGTTCTGAGCACACTCACGTTTCCTGCTGTATTAGAGACTCTAGAAAGCAAGAGCGTTCTTCTTGCTCTAAAGCAGAGTGTGGTCCATGGATGAGAACTATGCTGTGTTTTCCCTTCAGAAATGGAGTTAAATCCAGGCTCTGTGTCTTTCTACAAACACTATTTCGTTTCAGGTAAGGGCAGTCAATGTTCAGCTAAAACGAACTACATCTTTCACATAGTTCACTCATTTCTCATCTTAAATGACAAGCATTGGATGTTAGAGGACCTAGCTTTTATCAATTTCAGAAGCAGAGTTGGACTAGATATGGTCCATATGTGTAGGAAACACCGTTCTTTTGTTCTGAGCACACTCACGTTTCCTGCTGTCTTAGAGACTCTAGAAAGCAAGAGTGTGCTTCTTGCTCTAAAGCAGAGTGTGATTCATGGATGAGAAGTGTGCTGTGTGTTTCCCTTCAGAAATGGAGTTAAATCCCAGGCTCTGAGTCTTCCTAGAAGCAAGACTTCTTTTCAGGTAAGGGCATTTACTTTAAAGCTCAAAGGAACTACATCGTACACCAAGCGCACGCGTTTCTCGGTCTTAATTGAAAAGCATTGGATGTTACACAACCTGTGCTTTGTGTCAGTTTCAGAAGAAGTTTTGAACTAGATATGGTCCGTATGTGTAGGAAACACAGTTTTTTTGTTCTGAGCACAATCACATTTCCTGCTGTATTAGAGAGTCTAGAAAGCAAGAGTGTGCTTCTTGCTCTAAAGCAGAGTGTGATTCATGGATGAGAAGTGTGCTGTGTGTTTCCCTTCAGAAATGGAGTTAAATCCCAGGCTCTGAGTCTTCCTACAAGCAAGACTTCGTCTCAGGTAAGGGCAGTCCATTTTCAGCACAAACGAACTACATTGTTCATGAAGCTCACACGTTTCTCATCTAAACTGACAAGAATTGGATGTTAGAGACATCTAGTTTGTATCAGTTTCAGAAGCAGAGTTGAACTTGATATGGTCCGTTCGTGCAGGAAACACAGTTCTTTGCTCTGAGCACACTCAAGTTTCCTGCTGTATTAGAGACTCTAGAAAGCAAGAGCGTTCTTCTTGCTCTAAAGCAGAGTGTCATCCATGGATGAGAACTATGCTGTGTGTTTCCCTTCAGAAATGGAGTTAAATTCCAGGCTCTGTGTCTTTCTACAAACACTATTTCGTTTCAGGTAAGGGCAGTCAATGTTCAGCTCAAACAAACTACATCGTTCACAAAGTTCACTCGTTTCTCATCTTAAATGACAAGCATTTTTTGTTAGAGGACCTGTGCTGTGTATCAATTTCAGAGCCAGAGTTGCACTAGATATGGTCCGTATGTGTAGGAAACACCATTCTTTTGTTCTCAGCACACTCACCTTTCCCGCGGACTTAGAGACTCTAGAAAGCAAGAGCATGCTTCCTGCTCTAAAGCAGAGTGTGATCTATGGATGAGAACTCTGCTGTGTGTTTCACTTCAGAAATGGAGTTAAATCCCAGGCTCTGAGTCTTCCTACAAGAAAGACTTCGTTTCAGGTAAAGGCAGGTACTTTACAACTCAAACGAACTACATCGTTCCCGAAGCTCACACGTTTCTCATCTTAACCGACAAGCATTGGATGTTAGAGGACCTGTGGTTTGTTTCAGTTTCAGAAGCAGAGTTGAACTAGATATGGTCCGTATGTGTAGGAAACACAATTCTTTGTTCTGAGCACACTCAAGTTTGCTGCTGTATTAGAGGCTCTAGAAAGCAAGAGCGTTCTTCTTGCTCTAAAGCAGAGTGTGATCCATGGATGAGAACTATGCTGTGTGTTTCCCTTCAGAAATGAAGTTAAATTCCGGGATCTGTGTATTTCTACAAACACTATTTCGTTTCAAGTAAGGGCAGTCAATGTTCAGCTCAAACGAACTACATCGTTCAAAAAATTCACTCATTTCTCATCTTAAATGACAAGCATTGGATGTTAGAGGACCTGTGCTTGTATCAATTTCAGAAGCAGAGTTGGACTAGATATGGTCCGTATGTGTAGGAAACACCATTCTTTTGTTATGAGCACACTCACGTTTCCTGCAGTATTAGAGACTCAAGAAAGCAAGAGCGTTCTTATTGCTCTAAAGCAGAGTGTGATTCATGGATGAGAACTGTGCTGTGTTTCCCTTCAGAAATGGAGTTAAATCCCAGGCTCTTTGTCTTTCTACAAACACTATTTCGTTTCAGGTAAGGGCAGTCAATGTTCAGCTCATACGAACTACATCGTTCACAAAGTTCACTCATTTCTCATCTTAAATGACAAGCATTGGATGTTAGAGGACCTGTGCTTGTATCAATTTCAGAAGCAGAGTTGGAATAGATATGGTCCGTATGTGTAGGAAACACCGTTCTTTTGTTATGAGCACACTCACGTTTCCTGAAGTATTAGAGACTCAAGAAAGCAACAGCGTTCTTCTTGCTCTAAAGCAGAGTGTGATTCTTGGATGAGAACTCTGCTGTGTGTTTCCGTTCAGAAATGGAGTTAAATCCCAGGCTCTGTGTCTTCCTACAAGCAAGACTTCGTTTCAGGTAAGGGCAATTACTTTAAAACTCAAACGAACTACATCATTCCCGAAACTGACACATTTCTCATCTTAACTGACAAGCATTTGATGTTGGAGGACCTGTGGTTTCTTTCAGTTTCAGAAGCAGAGTTGAACTAGATATGGTCCGTATGTGTAGGAAACACCGTTCTGTTGTTCTGAGCACACTCACGTTTCCTGCTGTATTAGATACTCTAGTAAAAAAGAGCGTTCTACTTGCTCTAAAGCAGAGTGTGATTCATGGATGAGAACTGTGCTGTGTGTTTCCCTTCAGAAATGGAGTTAAATCCCAGGCTCTGTGTCTTCCTACAAGCAAGACTTTGTTTCAGGTAAGGGCATTTACTTTAAAGCTCAAAGGAACTACATCGTACACAAAGCTCACACGTTTCTCGGTCTTAATTGAAAAGCATTGGATGTTACAGGACCTGTGCTTTGTGTCAGTTTCAGAAGAAGTGTTGAACTAGATATGGTCCGTATGTGTAGGAAACACAGTTTTTTTGTTCTGACCACAATCACATTTCCTGCTGTATTAGAGATTCTAGAAAGCAAGAGTGTGCTTCTTGCTCTAAAGCAGAGTGTGATTCATGGATGAGAAGTGTGCTGTGTGTTTCTCTTCAGAAATGGAGTTAAATCCCAGGCTCTGATTCTTCCTACATGCAAGACTTCGTTTCAGGGATGGGCAGTCACTTTTCAGCACAAACGAACTACATCGTTCATGAAGCTCACACGTTTCTCGTCTATATTGACAAGCATTGGATGTTAGAGGACCTGTGGTTTGTATCAGTTTCCGAAGCAGAGTTGAACTAGATATGGTCCGTTCGTGTAGGAAACACCGTTATTTTGTTATGAGCACACTCACGTTTCCTGCTGTATTAGAGACTCTAGAAAGCAAGAGCGTTCTTCTTGCTCTAAAGCAGAGTGTGATCCATGGATGAGAACTATGCTGTGTGTTTCCCTTCAGAAATGGAGTTAAATCCAGGCTCTGTGTCTTTCTACAAACACTATTTCGTTTCAGGTAAGCGCAGTCAATGTTCAGCTAAAACGAACTACATCTTTCACATAGTTCACTCGTTTCTCATCTTAAATGACAAGCATTGGATGTTAGAGGACCTATGTTTTATCAATTTCAGAAGCAGAGTTGGACTAGGTATGGTCCGTATGTGTAGGAAACACGGTTATTTGTTATGAGCACACTCACGTTTCTTGCTGTATTAGAGACTCTAGAAAGCAAGAGTGTTCTTCTTGCTCCAAAGCAGAGTGTGATTCATGGATGAGAACTGTGCTGTGTGTTTCCCTTCAGAAATGGAGTTAAATCCCAGGCTCTGAGTCTTCCTACAAGCAAGACTTCGTTTAAGGTAACGGCAGGTACTTTAGAGCTCAAACGAACTACATCGTTCACGAAGCTCACATGTTCCTCATCTAAACTGACAAGAATTGGATGTTAGAGACATCTGGTTTGTATCAGTTTCAGAAGCAGAGTTGAACTTGATATGGTCCGTTCGTGCAGGAAACACAGTTCTTTGCTCTGAGCACACTCAAGTTTCCTGCTGTATTAGAGACTCTAGAAAGCAAGAGCGTTCTTCTTGCTCTAAAGCAGAGTGTCATCCATGGATGAGAACTATGCTGTGTGTTTCCCTTCAGATATGGAGTTAAATTCCAGGCTCTGTGTCTTTCTACAAACACTATTTCGTTTCAGGTAAGGGCAGTCAATGTTCAGCTCAAACAAACTGCATCGTTCACAAAGTTCACTCGTTTCTCATCTTAAATGACAAGCATTTTTTGTTAGAGGACCTGTGCTGTGTATCAATTTCAGAGCCAGAGTTGCACTAGATATGGTCCGTATGTGTAGGAAACACCATTCTTTTGTTCTCAGCACACTCACCTTTCCCGCGGACTTAGAGACTCTAGAAAGCAAGAGCATGCTTCCTGCTCTAAAGCAGAGTGTGATCTATGGATGAGAACTCTGCTGTGTGTTTCACTTCAGAAATGGAGTTAAATCCCAGGCTCTGAGTCTTCCTACAAGAAAGACTTCGTTTCAGGTAAAGGCAGGTACTTTACAACTCAAACGAACTACATCGTTCCCGAAGCTCACACGTTTCTCATCTTAACCGACAAGCATTGGATGTTAGAGGACCTGTGGTTTGTTTCAGTTTCAGAAGCAGAGTTGAACTAGATATGGTCCGTATGTGTAGGAAATACAATTCTTTGTTCTGAGCACACTCAAGTTTGCTGCTGTATTAGAGGCTCTAGAAAGCAAGAGCGTTCTTCTTGCTCTAAAGCAGAGTGTGATCCATGGATGAGAACTATGCTGTGTGTTTCCCTTCAGAAATGAAGTTAAATTCCGGGATCTGTGTATTTCTACAAACACTATTTCGTTTCAAGTAAGGGCAGTCAATGTTCAGCTCAAACGAACTACATCGTTCAAAAAATTCACTCATTTCTCATCTTAAATGACAAGCATTGGATGTTAGAGGACCTGTGCTTGTATCAATTTCAGAAGCAGAGTTGGACTAGATATGGTCCGTATGTGTAGGAAACACCATTCTTTTGTTATGAGCACACTCACGTTTCCTGCAGTATTAGAGACTCAAGAAAGCAAGAGCGTTCTTATTGCTCTAAAGCAGAGTGTGATTCATGGATGAGAACTGTGCTGTGTTTCCCTTCAGAAATGGAGTTAAATCCCAGGCTCTGTGTCTTTCTACAAACACTATTTCGTTTCAGGTAAGGGCAGTCAATGTTCAGCTCATACGAACTACATCGTTCACAAAGTTCACTCATTTCTCATCTTAAATGACAAGCATTGGATGTTAGAGGACCTGTGCTTGTATCAATTTCAGAAGCAGAGTTGGAATAGATATGGTCCGTATGTGTAGGAAACACCGTTCTTTTGTTATGAGCACACTCACGTTTCCTGAAGTATTAGAGACTCAAGAAAGCAACAGCGTTCTTCTTGCTCTAAAGCAGAGTGTGATTCTTGGATGAGAACTCTGCTGTGTGTTTCCGTTCAGAAATGGAGTTAAATCCCAGGCTCTGTGTCTTCCTACAAGCAAGACTTCGTTTCAGGTAAGGGCAATTACTTTAAAACTCAAACGAACTACATCATTCCCGAAACTGACACATTTCTCATCTTAACTGACAAGCATTTGATGTTGGAGGACCTGTGGTTTCTTTCAGTTTCAGAAGCAGAGTTGAACTAGATATGGTCCGTATGTGTAGGAAACACCGTTCTGTTGTTCTGAGCACACTCACGTTTCCTGCTGTATTAGATACTCTAGTAAAAAAGAGCGTTCTACTTGCTCTAAAGCAGAGTGTGATTCATGGATGAGAACTGTGCTGTGTGTTTCCCTTCAGAAATGGAGTTAAATCCCAGGCTCTGTGTCTTCCTACAAGCAAGACTTTGTTTCAGGTAAGGGCATTTACTTTAAAGCTCAAAGGAACTACATCGTACACAAAGCTCACACGTTTCTTGGTCTTAATTGAAAAGCATTGGATGTTACAGGACCTGTGCTTTGTGTCAGTTTCAGAAGAAGTGTTGAACTAGATATGGTCCGTATGTGTAGGAAACACAGTTTTTTTGTTCTGACCACAATCACATTTCCTGCTGTATTAGAGATTCTAGAAAGCAAGAGTGTGCTTCTTGCTCTAAAGCAGAGTGTGATTCATGGATGAGAAGTGTGCTGTGTGTTTCTCTTCAGAAATGGAGTTAAATCCCAGGCTCTGATTCTTCCTACATGCAAGACTTCGTTTCAGGGATGGGCAGTCACTTTTCAGCACAAACGAACTACATCGTTCATGAAGCTCACACGTTTCTCGTCTATATTGACAAGCATTGGATGTTAGAGGACCTGTGGTTTGTATCAGTTTCCGAAGCAGAGTTGAACTAGATATGGTCCGTTCGTGTAGGAAACACCGTTATTTTGTTATGAGCACACTCACGTTTCCTGCTGTATTAGAGACTCTAGAAAGCAAGAGCGTTCTTCTTGCTCTAAAGCAGAGTGTGATCCATGGATGAGAACTATGCTGTGTGTTTCCCTTCAGAAATGGAGTTAAATCCAGGCTCTGTGTCTTTCTACAAACACTATTTCGTTTCAGGTAAGCGCAGTCAATGTTCAGCTAAAACGAACTACATCTTTCACATAGTTCACTCGTTTCTCATCTTAAATGACAAGCATTGGATGTTAGAGGACCTATGTTTTATCAATTTCAGAAGCAGAGTTGGACTAGGTATGGTCCGTATGTGTAGGAAACACGGTTATTTGTTATGAGCACACTCACGTTTCTTGCTGTATTAGAGACTCTAGAAAGCAAGAGTGTTCTTCTTGCTCCAAAGCAGAGTGTGATTCATGGATGAGAACTGTGCTGTGTGTTTCCCTTCAGAAATGGAGTTAAATCCCAGGGTCTTGTCTTCCTACAAGCAAGACTTCGTTTAAGGTAACGGCAGGTACTTTAGAGCTCAAACGAACTACATCGTTCACGAAGCTCACATGTTCCTCATCTAAACTGACAAGAATTGGATGTTAGAGACATCTGGTTTGTATCAGTTTCAGAAGCAGAGTTGAACTTGATATGGTCCGTTCGTGCAGGAAACACAGTTCTTTGCTCTGAGCACACTCAAGTTTCCTGCTGTATTAGAGACTCTAGAAAGCAAGAGCGTTCTTCTTGCTCTAAAGCAGAGTGTCATCCATGGATGAGAACTATGCTGTGTGTTTCCCTTCAGAAATGGAGTTAAATCCCAGGCTCTGAGTCTTCCTAGAAGCAAGACTTCTTTTCAGGTAAGGGCATTTACTTTAAAGCTCAAAGGAACTACATCGTACACCAAGCGCACGCGTTTCTCGGTCTTAATTGAAAAGCATTGGATGTTACACAACCTGTGCTTTGTGTCAGTTTCAGAAGAAGTTTTGAACTAGATATGGTCCGTATGTGTAGGAAACACAGTTTTTTTGTTATGAGCACAATCACATTTCCTGCTGTATTAGAGAGTCTAGAAAGCAAGAGTGTGCTTCTTGCTCTAAAGCAGAGTGTGATTCATGGATGAGAAGTGTGCTGTGTGTTTCCCTTCAGAAATGGAGTTAAATCCCAGGGTCTGTGACTTCCTACAAGCAAGACTTCGTTTAAGGTAACGGCAGGTACTTTAGAGCTCAAACGAACTACATCGTTCACGAAGCTCACATGTTCCTCATCTAAACTGACAAGAATTGGATGTTAGAGACATCTGGTTTGTATCAGTTTCAGAAGCAGAGTTGAACTTGATATGGTCCGTTCGTGCAGGAAACACAGTTCTTTGCTCTGAGCACACTCAAGTTTCCTGCTGTATTAGAGACTCTAGAAAGCAAGAGTGTTCTTCTTGCTCTAAAGCAGAGTGTCATCCATGGATGAGAACTATGCTGTGTGTTTCCCTTCAGATATGGAGTTAAATTCCAGGCTCTGTGTCTTTCTACAAACACTATTTCGTTTCAGGTAAGGGCAGTCAATGTTCAGCTCAAACAAACTACATCGTTCACAAAGTTCACTCGTTTCTCATCTTAAATGACAAGCATTTTTTGTTAGAGGACCTGTGCTGTGTATCAATTTCAGAGCCAGAGTTGCACTAGATATGGTCCGTATGTGTAGGAAACACCATTCTTTTGTTCTCAGCACACTCACCTTTCCCGCGGACTTAGAGACTCTAGAAAGCAAGAGCATGCTTCCTGCTCTAAAGCAGAGTGTGATCTATGGATGAGAACTCTGCTGTGTGTTTCACTTCAGAAATGGAGTTAAATCCCAGGCTCTGAGTCTTCCTACAAGAAAGACTTCGTTTCAGGTAAAGGCAGGTACTTTACAACTCAAACGAACTACATCGTTCCCGAAGCTCACACGTTTCTCATCTTAACCGACAAGCATTGGATGTTAGAGGACCTGTGGTTTGTTTCAGTTTCAGAAGCAGAGTTGAACTAGATATGGTCCGTATGTGTAGGAAACACAATTCTTTGTTCTGAGCACACTCAAGTTTGCTGCTGTATTAGAGGCTCTAGAAAGCAAGAGCGTTCTTCTTGCTCTAAAGCAGAGTGTGATCCATGGATGAGAACTATGCTGTGTGTTTCCCTTCAGAAATGAAGTTAAATTCCGGGATCTGTGTATTTCTACAAACACTATTTCGTTTCAAGTAAGGGCAGTCAATGTTCAGCTCAAACGAACTACATCGTTCAAAAAATTCACTCATTTCTCATCTTAAATGACAAGCATTGGATGTTAGAGGACCTGTGCTTGTATCAATTTCAGAAGCAGAGTTGGACTAGATATGGTCCGTATGTGTAGGAAACACCATTCTTTTGTTATGAGCACACTCACGTTTCCTGCAGTATTAGAGACTCAAGAAAGCAAGAGCGTTCTTATTGCTCTAAAGCAGAGTGTGATTCATGGATGAGAACTGTGCTGTGTTTCCCTTCAGAAATGGAGTTAAATCCCAGGCTCTGTGTCTTTCTACAAACACTATTTCGTTTCAGGTAAGGGCAGTCAATGTTCAGCTCATACGAACTACATCGTTCACAAAGTTCACTCATTTCTCATCTTAAATGACAAGCATTGGATGTTAGAGGACCTGTGCTTGTATCAATTTCAGAAGCAGAGTTGGAATAGATATGGTCCGTATGTGTAGGAAACACCGTTCTTTTGTTATGAGCACACTCACGTTTCCTGAAGTATTAGAGACTCAAGAAAGCAACAGCGTTCTTCTTGCTCTAAAGCAGAGTGTGATTCTTGGATGAGAACTCTGCTGTGTGTTTCCGTTCAGAAATGGAGTTAAATCCCAGGCTCTGTGTCTTCCTACAAGCAAGACTTCGTTTCAGGTAAGGGCAATTACTTTAAAACTCAAACGAACTACATCATTCCCGAAACTGACACATTTCTCATCTTAACTGACAAGCATTTGATGTTGGAGGACCTGTGGTTTCTTTCAGTTTCAGAAGCAGAGTTGAACTAGATATGGTCCGTATGTGTAGGAAACACCGTTCTGTTGTTCTGAGCACACTCACGTTTCCTGCTGTATTAGATACTCTAGTAAAAAAGAGCGTTCTACTTGCTCTAAAGCAGAGTGTGATTCATGGATGAGAAGTGTGCTGTGTGTTTCCCTTCAGAAATGGAGTTAAATCCCAGGCTCTGAGTCTTCCTAGAAGCAAGACTTCTTTTCAGGTAAGGGCATTTACTTTAAAGCTCAAAGGAACTACATCGTACACAAAGCTCACACGTTTCTTGGTCTTAATTGAAAAGCATTGGATGTTACAGGACCTGTGCTTTGTGTCAGTTTCAGAAGAAGTGTTGAACTAGATATGGTCCGTATGTGTAGGAAACACAGTTTTTTTGTTCTGAGCACAATCACATTTCCTGCTGTATTAGAGAGTCTAGAAAGCAAGAGTGTGCTTCTTGCTCTAAAGCAGAGTGTGATTCATGGATGAGAAGTGTGCTGTGTGTTTCCCTTCAGAAATGGAGTTAAATCCCAGGCTCTGAGTCTTCCTACAAGCAAGACTTCGTTTCAGGTAAGGGCAGTCCATTTTCAGCACAAACGAACTACATCGTTCATGAAGCTCACACGTTTCTCATCTAAACTGACAAGAATTGGATGTTAGAGACATCTAGTTTGTATCAGTTTCAGAAGCAGAGTTGAACTTGATATGGTCCGTTCGTGCAGGAAACACAGTTCTTTGCTCTGAGCACACTCAAGTTTCCTGCTGTATTAGAGACTCTAGAAAGCAAGAGCGTTCTTCTTGCTCTAAAGCAGAGTGTCATCCATGGATGAGAACTATGCTGTGTGTTTCCCTTCAGAAATGGAGTTAAATTCCAGGCTCTGTGTCTTTCTACAAACACTATTTCGTTTCAGGTAAGGGCAGTCAATGTTCAGCTTAAACAAACTACATCGTTCACAAAGTTCACTCGTTTCTCATCTTAAATGACAAGCATTTTTTGTTAGAGGACCTGTGCTGTGTATCAATTTCAGAGCCAGAGTTGCACTAGATATGGTCCGTATGTGTAGGAAACACCATTCTTTTGTTCTCAGCACACTCACCTTTCCCGCGGACTTAGAGACTCTAGAAAGCAAGAGCATGCTTCCTGCTCTAAAGCAGAGTGTGATCTATGGATGAGAACTCTGCTGTGTGTTTCACTTCAGAAATGGAGTTAAATCCCAGGCTCTGAGTCTTCCTACAAGAAAGACTTCGTTTCAGGTAAAGGCAGGTACTTTACAACTCAAACGAACTACATCGTTCCCGAAGCTCACACGTTTCTCATCTTAACCGACAAGCATTGGATGTTAGAGGACCTGTGGTTTGTTTCAGTTTCAGAAGCAGAGTTGAACTAGATTTGGTCCGTATGTGTAGGAAACACAATTCTTTGTTCTGAGCACACTCAAGTTTGCTGCTGTATTAGAGGCTCTAGAAAGCAAGAGCGTTCTTCTTGCTCTAAAGCAGAGTGTGATCCATGGATGAGAACTATGCTGTGTGTTTCCCTTCAGAAATGAAGTTAAATTCCGGGATCTGTGTATTTCTACAAACACTATTTCGTTTCAAGTAAGGGCAGTCAATGTTCAGCTCAAACGAACTACATCGTTCAAAAAATTCACTCATTTCTCATCTTAAATGACAAGCATTGGATGTTAGAGGACCTGTGCTTGTATCAATTTCAGAAGCAGAGTTGGACTAGATATGGTCCGTATGTGTAGGAAACACCATTCTTTTGTTATGAGCACACTCACGTTTCCTGCAGTATTAGAGACTCAAGAAAGCAAGAGCGTTCTTATTGCTCTAAAGCAGAGTGTGATTCATGGATGAGAACTGTGCTGTGTTTCCCTTCAGAAATGGAGTTAAATCCCAGGCTCTTTGTCTTTCTACAAACACTATTTCGTTTCAGGTAAGGGCAGTCAATGTTCAGCTCATACGAACTACATCGTTCACAAAGTTCACTCATTTCTCATCTTAAATGACAAGCATTGGATGTTAGAGGACCTGTGCTTGTATCAATTTCAGAAGCAGAGTTGGAATAGATATGGTCCGTATGTGTAGGAAACACCGTTCTTTTGTTATGAGCACACTCACGTTTCCTGAAGTATTAGAGACTCAAGAAAGCAACAGCGTTCTTCTTGCTCTAAAGCAGAGTGTGATTCTTGGATGAGAACTCTGCTGTGTGTTTCCGTTCAGAAATGGAGTTAAATCCCAGGCTCTGTGTCTTCCTACAAGCAAGACTTCGTTTCAGGTAAGGGCAATTACTTTAAAACTCAAACGAACTACATCATTCCCGAAACTGACTCATTTCTCATCTTAACTGACAAGCATTTGATGTTGGAGGACCTGTGGTTTCTTTCAGTTTCAGAAGCAGAGTTGAACTAGATATGGTCCGTATGTGTAGGAAACACCGTTCTGTTGTTCTGAGCACACTCACGTTTCCTGCTGTATTAGATACTCTAGTAAAAAAGAGCGTTCTACTTGCTCTAAAGCAGAGTGTGATTCATGGATGAGAACTGTGCTGTGTGTTTCCCTTCAGAAATGGAGTTAAATCCCAGGCTCTGTGTCTTCCTACAAGCAAGACTTTGTTTCAGGTAAGGGCATTTACTTTAAAGCTCAAAGGAACTACATCGTACAAAAAGCTACACGTTTCTTGGTCTTAATTGAAAAGCATTGGATGTTACAGGACCTGTGCTTTGTGTCAGTTTCAGAAGAAGTGTTGAACTAGATATGGTCCGTATGTGTAGGAAACACAGTTTTTTTGTTCTGACCACAATCACATTTCCTGCTGTATTAGAGATTCTAGAAAGCAAGAGTGTGCTTCTTGCTCTAAAGCAGAGTGTGATTCATGGATGAGAAGTGTGCTGTGTGTTTCTCTTCAGAAATGGAGTTAAATCCCAGGCTCTGATTCTTCCTACATGCAAGACTTCGTTTCAGGGATGGGCAGTCACTTTTCAGCACAAAGGAACTACATCGTTCATGAAGCTCACACGTTTCTCGTCTATATTGACAAGCATTGGATGTTAGAGGACCTGTGGTTTGTATCAGTTTCCGAAGCAGAGTTGAACTAGATATGGTCCGTTCGTGTAGGAAACACCGTTATTTTGTTATGAGCACACTCACGTTTCCTGCTGTATTAGAGACTCTAGAAAGCAAGAGCGTTCTTCTTGCTCTAAAGCAGAGTGTGATCCATGGATGAGAACTATGCTGTGTGTTTCCCTTCAGAAATGGAGTTAAATCCAGGCTCTGTGTCTTTCTACAAACACTATTTCGTTTCAGGTAAGCGCAGTTAATGTTCAGCTAAAACGAACTACATCTTTCACATAGTTCACTCGTTTCTCATCTTAAATGACAAGCATTGGATGTTAGAGGACCTATGTTTTATCAACTTCAGAAGCAGAGTTGGACTAGGTATGGTCCGTATGTGTAGGAAACACGGTTATTTGTTATGAGCACACTCACGTTTCTTGCTGTATTAGAGACTCTAGAAAGCAAGAGTGTTCTTCTTGCTCCAAAGCAGAGTGTGATTCATGGATGAGAACTGTGCTGTGTGTTTCCCTTCAGAAATGGAGTTAAATCCCAGGGTCTGTGTCTTCCTACAAGCAAGACTTCGTTTAAGGTAACGGCAGGTACTTTAGAGCTCAAACGAACTACATCGTTCACGAAACTCACATGTTCCTCATCTAAACTGACAAGAATTGGATGTTAGAGACATCTGGTTTGTATCAGTTTCAGAAGCAGAGTTGAACTTGATATGGTCCGTTCGTGCAGGAAACACAGTTCTTTGCTCTGAGCACACTCAAGTTTCCTGCTGTATTAGAGACTCTAGAAAGCAAGAGCGTTCTTCTTGCTCTAAAGCAGAGTGTCATCCATGGATGAGAACTATGCTGTGTGTTTCCCTTCAGAAATGGAGTTAAATTCCAGGCTCTGTGTCTTTCTACAAACACTATTTCGTTTCAGGTAAGGGCAGTCAATGTTCAGCTCAAACAAACTACATCGTTCACAAAGTTCACTCGTTTCTCATCTTAAATGACAAGCATTTTTTGTTAGAGGACCTGTGCTGTGTATCAATTTCAGAGCCAGAGTTGCACTAGATATGGTCCGTATGTGTAGGAAACACCATTCTTTTGTTCTCAGCACACTCACCTTTCCCGCGGACTTAGAGACTCTAGAAAGCAAGAGCATGCTTCCTGCTCTAAAGCAGAGTGTGATCTATGGATGAGAACTCTGCTGTGTGTTTCACTTCAGAAATGGAGTTAAATCCCAGGCTCTGAGTCTTCCTACAAGAAAGACTTCGTTTCAGGTAAAGGCAGGTACTTTACAACTCAAACGAACTACATCGTTCCCGAAGCTCACACGTTTCTCATCTTAACCGACAAGCATTGGATGTTAGAGGACCTGTGGTTTGTTTCAGTTTCAGAAGCAGAGTTGAACCAGATATGGTCCATATGTGTAGGAAACACCGTTCTTTTGTTCTGAGCACACTCACGTTTCCTGCTGTATTAGAGACTCTAGAAAGGAAGAGCGTTCTTCTTGCTCTAAAGCAGAGTGTGGTCCATGGATGAGAACTATGCTGTGTTTTCCCTTCAGAAATGGAGTTAAATCCAGGCTCTGTGTCTTTCTACAAACACTATTTCGTTTCAGGTAAGGGCAGTCAATGTTCAGCTAAAACGAACTACATCTTTCACATAGTTCACTCATTTCTCATCTTAAATGACAAGCATTGGATGTTAGAGGACCTAGCTTTTATCAATTTCAGAAGCAGAGTTGGACTAGATATGGTCCATATGTGTAGGAAACACCGTTCTTTTGTTCTGAGCACACTCACGTTTCCTGCTGTCTTAGAGACTCTAGAAAGCAAGAGTGTGCTTCTTGCTCTAAAGCAGAGTGTGATTCATGGACGAGAAGTGTGCTGTGTGTTTCCCTTCAGAAATGGAGTTAAATCCCAGGCTCTGAGGCTTCCTAGAAGCAAGACTTCTTTTCAGGTAAGGGCATTTACTTTAAAGCTCAAAGGAACTACATCGTACACCAAGCGCACGCGTTTCTCGGTCTTAATTGAAAAGCATTGGATGTTACACAACCTGTGCTTTGTGTCAGTTTCAGAAGAAGTTTTGAACTAGATATGGTCCGTATGTGTAGGAAACACAGTTTTTTTGTTCTGAGCACAATCACATTTCCTGCTGTATTAGAGAGTCTAGAAAGCAAGAGTGTGCTTCTTGCTCTAAAGCAGAGTGTGATTCATGGATGAGAAGTGTGCTGTGTGTTTCCCTTCAGAAATGGAGTTAAATCCCAGGCTCTGAGTCTTCCTACAAGCAAGACTTCGTTTCAGGTAAGGGCAGTCCATTTTCAGCACAAACGAACTACATCGTTCATGAAGCTCACACGTTTCTCATCTAAACTGACAAGAATTGGATGTTAGAGACATCTAGTTTGTATCAGTTTTAGAAGCAGAGTTGAACTTGATATGGTCCGTTCGTGCAGGAAACACAGTTCTTTGCTCTGAGCACACTCAAGTTTCCTGCTGTATTAGAGACTCTAGAAAGCAAGAGCGTTCTTCTTGCTCTAAAGCAGAGTGTCATCCATGGATTAGAACTATGCTGTGTGTTTCCCTTCAGAAATGGAGTTAAATTCCAGGCTCTGTGTCTTTCTACAAACACTATTTCGTTTCAGGTAAGGGCAGTCAATGTTCAGCTCAAACAAACTACATCGTTCACAAAGTTCACTCGTTTCTCATCTTAAATGACAAGCATTTTTTGTTAGAGGACCTGTGCTGTGTATCAATTTCAGAGCCAGAGTTGCACTAGATATGGTCCGTATGTGTAGGAAACACCATTCTTTTGTTCTCAGCACACTCACCTTTCCCGCGGACTTAGAGACTCTAGAAAGGAAGAGCATGCTTCCTGCTCTAAAGCAGAGTGTGATCTATGGATGAGAACTCTGCTGTGTGTTTCACTTCAGAAATGGAGTTAAATCCCAGGCTCTGAGTCTTCCTACAAGAAAGACTTCGTTTCAGGTAAAGGCAGGTACTTTACAACTCAAACGAACTACATCGTTCCCGAAGCTCACACGTTTCTCATCTTAACCAACAAGCATTGGATGTTAGAGGACCTGTGGTTTGTTTCAGTTTCAGAAGCAGAGTTGAACCAGATATGGTCCATATGTGTAGGAAACACCGTTCTTTTGTTCTGAGCACACTCACGTTTCCTGCTGTATTAGAGACTCTAGAAAGGAAGAGCGTTCTTCTTGCTCTAAAGCAGAGTGTGGTCCATGGATGAGAACTATGCTGTGTTTTCCCTTCAGAAATGGAGTTAAATCCAGGCTCTGTGTCTTTCTACAAACACTATTTCGTTTCAGGTAAGGGCAGTCAATGTTCAGCTAAAACGAACTGCATCTTTCACATAGTTCACTCATTTCTCATCTTAAATGACAAGCATTGGATGTTAGAGGACCTAGCTTTTATCAATTTCAGAAGCAGAGTTGGACTAGATATGGTCCATATGTGTAGGAAACACCGTTCTTTTGTTCTGAGCACACTCACGTTTCCTGCTGTCTTAGAGACTCTAGAAAGCAAGAGTGTGCTTCTTGCTCTAAAGCAGAGTGTGATTCATGGATGAGAAGTGTGCTGTGTGTTTCCCTTCAGAAATGGAGTTAAATCCCAGGCTCTGAGTCTTCCTAGAAGCAAGACTTCTTTTCAGGTAAGGGCATTTACTTTAAAGCTCAAAGGAACTACATCGTACACCAAGCGCACGCGTTTCTCGGTCTTAATTGAAAAGCATTGGATGTTACACAACCTGTGCTTTGTGTCAGTTTCAGAAGAAGTTTTGAACTAGATATGGTCCGTATTTGTAGGAAACACAGTTTTTTTGTTCTGAGCACACTCACGTTTCCTGCTGTATTAGAGACTCTAGAAAGGAAGAGCGTTCTTCTTGCTCTAAAGCAGAGTGTGGTCCATGGATGAGAACTATGCTGTGTTTTCCCTTCAGAAATGGAGTTAAATCCAGGCTCTGTGTCTTTCTACAAACACTATTTCGTTTCAGGTAAGGGCAGTCAATGTTCAGCTAAAACGAACTACATCTTTCACATAGTTCACTCATTTCTCATCTTAAATGACAAGCATTGGATGTTAGAGGACCTAGCTTTTATCAATTTCAGAAGCAGAGTTGGACTAGATATGGTCCATATGTGTAGGAAACACTGTTCTTTTGTTCTGAGCACACTCACGTTTCCTGCTGTCTTAGAGACTCTAGAAAGCAAGAGTGTGCTTCTTGCTCTAAAGCAGAGTGTGATTCATGGATGAGAAGTGTGCTGTGTGTTTCCCTTCAGAAATGGAGTTAAATCCCAGGCTCTGAGGCTTCCTAGAAGCAAGACTTCTTTTCAGGTAAGGGCATTTACTTTAAAGCTCAAAGGAACTACATCGTACACCAAGCGCACGCGTTTCTCGGTCTTAATTGAAAAGCATTGGATGTTACACAACTTGTGCTTTGTGTCAGTTTCAGAAGAAGTTTTGAACTAGATATGGTCCGTATGTGTAGGAAACACAGTTTTTTTGTTCTGAGCACAATCACATTTCCTGCTGTATTAGAGAGTCTAGAAAGCAAGAGTGTGCTTCTTGCTCTAAAGCAGAGTGTGATTCATGGATGAGAAGTGTGCTGTGTGTTTCCCTTCAGAAATGGAGTTAAATCCCAGGCTCTGATTCTTCCTACAAGCAAGACTTCGTTTCAGGTAAGGGCAGTCCATTTTCAGCACAAACGAACTACATCGTTCATGAAGCTCACACGTTTCTCATCTTAACCAACAAGCATTGGATGTTAGAGGACCTGTGGTTTGTTTCAGTTTCAGAAGCAGAGTTGAACCTGATATGGTCCATATGTGTAGGAAACACCGTTCTTTTGTTCTGAGCACACTCACGTTTCCTGCTGTATTAGAGACTCTAGAAAGCAAGAGCGTTCTTCTTGCTCTAAAGCAGAGTGTGGTCCATGGATGAGAACTATGCTGTGTTTTCCCTTCAGAAATGGAGTTAAATCCAGGCTCTGTGTCTTTCTACAAACACTATTTCGTTTCAGGTAAGGGCAGTCAATGTTCAGCTAAAACGAACTGCATCTTTCACATAGTTCACTCATTTCTCATCTTAAATGACAAGCATTGGATGTTAGAGGACCTAGCTTTTATCAATTTCAGAAGCAGAGTTGGACTAGATATTGTCCATATGTGTAGGAAACACCGTTCTTTTGTTCTGAGCACACTCACGTTTCCTGCTGTCTTAGAGACTCTAGAAATCAAGAGTGTGCTTCTTGCTCTAAAGCAGAGTGTGATTCATGGATGAGAAGTGTGCTGTGTGTTTCCCTTCAGAAATGGAGTTAAATCCCAGGCTCTGAGTCTTCCTAGAAGCAAGACTTCTTTTCAGGTAAGGGCATTTACTTTAAAGCTCAAAGGAACTACATCGTACACCAAGCGCACGCGTTTCTCGGTCTTAATTGAAAAGCATTGGATGTTACACAACCTGTGCTTTGTGTCAGTTTCAGAAGAAGTTTTGAACTAGATATGGTCCGTATTTGTAGGAAACACAGTTTTTTTGTTCTGAGCACACTCACGTTTCCTGCTGTATTAGAGACTCTAGAAAGGAAGAGCGTTCTTCTTGCTCTAAAGCAGAGTGTGGTCCATGGATGAGAACTATGCTGTGTTTTCCCTTCAGAAATGGAGTTAAATCCAGGCTCTGTGTCTTTCTACAAACACTATTTCGTTTCAGGTAAGGGCAGTCAATGTTCAGCTAAAACGAACTACATCTTTCACATAGTTCACTCATTTCTCATCTTAAATGACAAGCATTGGATGTTAGAGGACCTAGCTTTTATCAATTTCAGAAGCAGAGTTGGACTAGATATGGTCCATATGTGTAGGAAACACCGTTCTTTTGTTCTGAGCACACTCACGTTTCCTGCTGTCTTAGAGACTCTAGAAAGCAAGAGTGTGCTTCTTGCTCTAAAGCAGAGTGTGATTCATGGATGAGAAGTGTGCTGTGTGTTTCCCTTCAGAAATGGAGTTAAATCCCAGGCTCTGAGGCTTCCTAGAAGCAAGACTTCTTTTCAGGTAAGGGCATTTACTTTAAAGCTCAAAGGAACTACATCGTACACCAAGCGCACGCGTTTCTCGGTCTTAATTGAAAAG
Source organism: Onychomys leucogaster (assembly GCA_949786385.1). Taxonomy (NCBI): domain Eukaryota; kingdom Metazoa; phylum Chordata; class Mammalia; order Rodentia; family Cricetidae; genus Onychomys; species Onychomys leucogaster. Next base: position 2,195,661 of record CATKUP010000014.1, on the reverse strand, counting down.
CATTGGATGTTACACAACCTGTGCTTTGTGTCAGTTTCAGAAGAAGTTTTGAACTAGATATGGTCCGTATGTGTAGGAAACACAGTTTTTTTGTTCTGAGCACAATCACATTTCCTGCTGTATTAGAGAGTCTAGAAAGCAAGAGTGTGCTTCTTGCTCTAAAGCAGAGTGTGATTCATGGATGAGAAGTGTGCTGTGTGTTTCCCTTCAGAAATGGAGTTAAATCCCAGGCTCTGAGTCTTCCTACAAGCAAGACTTCGTTTCAGGTAAGGGCAGTCCATTTTCAGCACAAACGAACTACATCGTTCATGAAGCTCACACGTTTCTCATCTAAACTGACAAGAATTGGATGTTAGAGACATCTAGTTTGTATCAGTTTTAGAAGCAGAGTTGAACTTGATATGGTCCGTTCGTGCAGGAAACACAGTTCTTTGCTCTGAGCACACTCAAGTTTCCTGCTGTATTAGAGACTCTAGAAAGCAAGAGCGTTCTTCTTGCTCTAAAGCAGAGTGTCATCCATGGATTAGAACTATGCTGTGTGTTTCCCTTCAGAAATGGAGTTAAATTCCAGGCTCTGTGTCTTTCTACAAACACTATTTCGTTTCAGGTAAGGGCAGTCAATGTTCAGCTCAAACAAACTACATCGTTCACAAAGTTCACTCGTTTCTCATCTTAAATGACAAGCATTTTTTGTTAGAGGACCTGTGCTGTGTATCAATTTCAGAGCCAGAGTTGCACTAGATATGGTCCGTATGTGTAGGAAACACCATTCTTTTGTTCTCAGCACACTCACCTTTCCCGCGGACTTAGAGACTCTAGAAAGGAAGAGCATGCTTCCTGCTCTAAAGCAGAGTGTGATCTATGGATGAGAACTCTGCTGTGTGTTTCACTTCAGAAATGGAGTTAAATCCCAGGCTCTGAGTCTTCCTACAAGAAAGACTTCGTTTCAGGTAAAGGCAGGTACTTTACAACTCAAACGAACTACATCGTTCCCGAAGCTCACACGTTTCTCATCTTAACCAACAAGCATTGGATGTTAGAGGACCTGTGGTTTGTTTCAGTTTCAGAAGCAGAGTTGAACCAGATATGGTCCATATGTGTAGGAAACACCGTTCTTTTGTTCTGAGCACACTCACGTTTCCTGCTGTATTAGAGACTCTAGAAAGGAAGAGCGTTCTTCTTGCTCTAAAGCAGAGTGTGGTCCATGGATGAGAACTATGCTGTGTTTTCCCTTCAGAAATGGAGTTAAATCCAGGCTCTGTGTCTTTCTACAAACACTATTTCGTTTCAGGTAAGGGCAGTCAATGTTCAGCTAAAACGAACTACATCTTTCACATAGTTCACTCATTTCTCATCTTAAATGACAAGCATTGGATGTTAGAGGACCTAGCTTTTATCAATTTCAGAAGCAGAGTTGGACTAGATATGGTCCATATGTGTAGGAAACACCGTTCTTTTGTTCTGAGCACACTTACGTTTCCTGCTGTATTAGAGAGTCTAGAAAGCAAGAGTGTGCTTCTTGCTCTAAAGCAGAGTGTGATTCATGGATGAGAAGTGTGCTGTGTGTTTCCCTTCAGAAATGGAGTTAAATCCCAGGCTCTGAGTCTTCCTACAAGCAAGACATCGTTTCAGGTAAGGGCAGTCCATTTTCAGCACAAACGAACTACATCGTTCATGAAGCTCACACGTTTCTCATCTATATTGACAAGCATTGGATGTTAGAGGACCTGTGGTTTGTATCAGTTTCAGAAGCAGAGTTGAACAAGATATGGTCCATATGTGTAGGAAACACCGTTCTTTTGTTATGAGCACACTCACGTTTCCTGCTGTATTAGAGACTCTAGAAAGCAAGAACGTTCCTCTTGCTCTAAAGCAGAGTGTGATTCATGGATGAGAACTGTGCTGTGTGTTTCCCTTCAGAAATGGAGTTAATTCCCAGGGTCTGTGTCTTCCTACAAGCAAGACTTCGTTTAAGGTAAGGGCAGGTACTTTACAGCTCAAACGAACTACATCGTTCACGAAGCTCACATGTTCCTCATCTAAACTGACAAGAATTGGATGTTAGAGGACATCTGGTTTGTATCAGTTTCAGAAGCAGAGTTGAACTTGATATGGTCCGTTCGTGCAGGAAACACAGTTCTTTGCTCTGAGCACACTCAAGTTTCCTGCTGTATTAGAGACTCTAGAAAGCAAGAGCGTTCTTCTTGCTCTAAAGCAGAGTGTCATCCATGGATGAGAACTATGCTGTGTGTTTCCCTTCAGAAATGGAGTTAAATTCCAGGCTCTGTGTCTTTCTACAAACACTATTTCGTTTCAGGTCAGGGCATTTACTTTAAAGCTCAAAGGAACTACATCGTACACGAAGCTCACACGTTTCTCGGTCTTAATTGAAAAGCATTGGATGTTACAGGACCTTTGCTTTGTGTCAGTTTCAGAAGATGTGTTGAACTAGATATGGTCCGTATATGTAGGAAACACAGTTTTTTTGTTCTGAGCACAATCACATTTCCTGCTGTATTAGAGAGTCTAGAAAGCAAGAGTGTGCTACTTGCTCTAAAGCAGAGTGTGATTCATGGATGAGAAGTGTGCTGTGTGTTTCCCTTCAGAAATGGAGTTAAATCCCAGGCTCTGTGTCTTCCTACAAGCAAGACTTCATTTCAGGTAAGGGCAGTTACTTTACAGCTCTAACGAACTACATCATTCATGAAGCTCACATGTTTCTCATCTAAACTGACAAGCATTGGATGTTAGAGGACCTGTAGTTTGTATCAGTTTCAGAAGCACAGTTGAACTTGATATGGTCCGTACATGTATGAAACACCATTCTTTGTTCTGAGCACACTCAAGTTTCCTGCTGTATTAGAGACTCTAGAAAGCAAGAGTGTTCTTCTTGCTCTATAGCAAAGTGTTTTGCATGGATGAGAACTATGCTGTGTGTTTCCCTTCAGAAATGGAGTTAAATTCCAGGCTCTGTGTCTTTCTACAAACACTATTTCGTTTCAGGTAAGGGCAGTAAATGTTCAGCTCAAACAAACTACATCGTTCACAAAGTTCACTCGTTTCTCATCTTAAATGACAAGCATTTGATGTTAGAGGACCTGTGCTGTGTATCAATTTCAGAGCCAGAGTTGCACTAGATATGGTCCGTATGTGTAGGAAACGCCATTCTTTTGTTCTCAGCACACTCACCTTTCCCGCGGTCTTAGAGACTCTAGAAAGCAAGAGCATGCTTCCTGCTCTAAAGCAGAGTGTGATCTATGGATGAGAACTCTGCTGTGTTTTTCACTTCAGAAATTGAGTTAAATCCCATGCTCTGTGTCTTCCTAGAAGCAAGACTTCGTTTCAGGTAAGGTCAGGTACTTTACAACTCAAACGAACTACATCGTTCCCAAAGCTCACACGTTTCTGATCTTAACTGACAAGCATTGGATGTTAGAGGACCTGTGGTTTGTTTCAGTTTCAGAAGCAGAGTTGAACTAGATACGGTCCGTATGTGTAGGAAACACCGCTCTTTTGTTCTGAGCACACTCACGTTTCCTGCTGTCTTAGAGACTCTAGAAAGCAAGAGTGTGCTTCTTGCTCTATAGCAGAGTGTCATCCATGGATGAGAACTATGCTGTGTGTTTCCCATCAGAAATGGAGTTAAATTCCAGGCTCTGTGTCTTTCTACAAACACTATTTCGTTTCAGGTAAGGGCAGTCACTTTTCAGCTCAAAATAACTACATTGTTCACGAAGCTCACTCATTGCTCATCTTAACTGACACGCACTGGATGTTAGAGGACCTGTGGTTTCTTTCATTTTGAGAAGCAGAGTTGAACTAGATATCGTCAGTATGTGTGGGAAACACCGTTCTTTTGTTATGAGCACACTCACGTTTCTTGCTGTATTAGAGACTCTAGAAAGCAAGAGCGTTCCTCTTGCTCTAAAGCAGAGTGTGATTCATGGATGAGAACTGTGCTGTGTGTTTCTCTTCAGAAATGGAGTTAAATCCCAGGCTCTGTGTCTTCCTACAAGCAAGACTTCGTTTCAGGTAAGGGCAGTTACTTTGTAGCTCTAACGAACTACATCATTCACGAAGCTCACACGTTTCTCATCTAAACTGACAAGCATTGGATGTTAGAGGACCTGTAGTTTGTATCAGTTACAGAAGCACAGTTGAACTTGATATGGTCCGTATGTGTAGGAAACACCGTTCTTTTGTTATGAGCACACTCACGTTTCCTGCTGTATTAGAGACTCTAGAAAGCAAGAACGTTCTTCTTGCTCTAAAGCAGAGTGTGATTCATGGATGAGAACTGTGCTGTGTGTTTCTCTTCAGAACTGGAGTTACATCCCAGGGTCTGTGTCTTCCTAAAAGGAAGACTTCGTTTAAGGTAACAGCAGGTACTTTAGAGCTCAAACGAACTACTTCGTTCACGAAGCTCACATGTTCCTCATCTAAACTGACAAGAACTGGATGTTAGAGGACATCTGGTTTGTATCAGTTTCAGAAGCAGAGTTGAACTTGATATGGTCGGTTCGTGCAGGAAACACAGTTCTTTGCTCTGAGCACACTCAAGTTTCCTGCTGTATTAGAGACTCTAGAAAGCAAGAGCGTTCTTCTTGCTCTAAAGCAGAGTGTCATCCATGGATGAGAACTATGCTGTGTGTTTCCCTTCAGAAATGGAGTTAAATTCCAGGCTCTGTGTCTTTCTACAAACACTATTTCGTTTCAGGTAAGGGAAGTCACTTTTCAGTTCAAAATAACTACATCGTTCACGAAGCTCACTCGTTTCTCATCTTAACTGACACGCATTGGATGTTAGAGGACCTGTGGTTTCTTTCATTTTCAGAAGCAGAGTTGAACTAGATATCGTCTGTATGTGTAGGAAACACCGTTCTTTTGTTATGAGCACACTCACGTTTCCTGCTGTATTAGAGACTCTAGAAAGCAAGAGCGTTCTTCTTGCTCTAAAGCAGAGTGTGATTCATGGATGAGAACTGTGCTGTGTGTTTCCCTTCAGAAATGGAGTTAAATCCCAGTCTCTGTGTCTTCCTACAAGCAAGACTTCTTTTCAGGTAAGGGCAGTTACTTTACAGCTCAAACGAACTACATAGTTCACGAAGCTCACACGTTTCTCATCTAAACTGACAAGCATTGGATGTTAGAGGACCTGTAGTTTGTATCAGTTTCAGAAGCAGAGTTGAACTTGATATGGTCCGTACGTGTAGGAAACACTGTTCTTTGTTCTGAGCACACTCATGTTTCCTGCTGTATTAGAGACTCTAGAAAGCAAGAGCGTTCTTCTTGCTCTAAAGCAGAGTGTGATTCATGGATGAGAACTGTGCTGTGTGTTTCCCTTCAGAAATGGAGTTAAATCCCAGGTTCTGTGTCTTCCTACAAGCAAGACTTCGTTTCAGGTAAGGGCAGTTACTTTACAGATCAAACGAACCACATCGTTCACGAAGCTCACACGTTCCTCATCTAAACTGACAAGCATTGGATGTAACAGGACCTGTCGTTTGTATCAGTTTCAGAAGCAGAGTTGAACTTGATATGGTCCGTACATGTAGGAAACACCGTTCTTTGTTCTGAGCACACTCAAGTTTCCTGCTGTATTAGACACTCTAGAAAGCAATAGTGTTCTTCGTGCTCTAAAGCAGAGTGTGATTCATGGATGAGAAGTGTGCTGTGTGTTTCCCTTCAGAAATGGAGTTAAATCCCAGGCTCTGAGTCTTCCTACAAGCAAGACTTCGTTTCAGGTAAGGGCAGTCCATTTTCAGCACAAACGAACTACATCGTTCATGAAGCTCACACGTTTCTCATCTATATTGACAAGCATTGGATGTTAGAGGACCTGTGGTTTGTATCAGTTTCAGAAGCAGTGTTGAACAAGATATGGTCCGTATGTGTAGGAAACACCGTTCTTATGTTATGAGCACACTCACGTTTCCTGCTGTATTAGAGTCTCTAGAAAGCAAGAACGTTCTTCTTGCTCTAAAGCAGAGTGTGATTCATGGATGAGAACTGTGCTGTGTGTTTCCCTTCAGAAATGGAGTTAATTCCCAGGGTCTGTGTCTTCCTACAAGCAAGACTTCGTTTAAGGTAAGGGCAGGTACTTTACAGCTCAAACGAACTACAACGTTCACGAAGCTCACGTTCCTCATCTAAACTGACAAGAATTGGATGTTAGAGGACATCTGGTTTGTATCAGTTTCAGAAGCAGAGTTGAACTTGATATGGTCCGTTCGTGCAGGAAACACAGTTCTTTGCTCTGAGCACACTCAAGTTTCCTGCTGTATTAGAGACTCTAGAAAGCAAGAGCGTTCTTCTTGCTCTAAAGCAGAGTGTGATCCATGGATGAGAACTATGCTGTGTGTTTCCCTTCAGAAATGGAGTTAAATTCCAGGCTCTGTGTCTTTCTACAAACACTATTTCGTTTCAGGTAAGGGCAGTCAATGTTCAGCTCAAACAAAATACATCTTTCACATAGTTCACTCGTTTCTCATCTTAAATGACAAGCATTGGATGTTAGAGGACCTGTGCTGTGTATCAATTTCAGAGCCAGAGTTGCACTAGATATGGTCCGTATGTGTAGGAAACACCATTCTTTTGTTCTCAGCACACTCACCTTTCCCGCGGTCTTAGAGACTCTAGAAAGCAAGAGCATGCTTCCTACTCTAAAGCAGAGTGTGATCTATGGATGAGAACTCTGCTGTGTGTTTCACTTCAGAAATGGAGTTAAATCCCAGGCTCTGAGTCTTCCTACAAGAAAGACTTCGTTTCAGGTAAAGGCAGTCCATTTTCAGCACAAACGAACTACATCGTTCATGAAGCTCACACGTTTCTCATCTAAATTGACAAGCATTGGATGTTAGAGGACCTGTGGTTTGTATCAGTTTCAGAATAGAGTTGAACTGGATATGGTCCGTATGTGTAGGAAACACCGTTCTTTGTTCTGAGCACACTCAAGTTTCCTGCTGTATTAGAGACTCTAGAAATCAAGAGCGTTCTTCTTGCTCTAAAGCAGAGTGTCATCCATGGATGAGAACTATGCTGTGTGTTTCCCTTCAGAAATGGAGTTAAATTCCAGGCTCTGTGTCTTTCTACAAACACTATTTCAATTCAGGTAAGGGCAGTCACTTTTCAGCTCAAAATAACTACATCGTTCACGAAGCTCACTCGTTTCTCATCTTAACTGAAAAGCATTGGAACTTGGAGGACCTGTGGTTTGTTTCAGTTTCAGAAGCAGAGTTGACCTAGATATGGTCCAGATGTGTAGGAAATACCGTTCTTTTGTTCTGAGCACACTCACGTTTCCTGCTGTATTAGAGACTCTAGTAAGCAAGAGCGTTCTTCTTGCTCTAAAGCAGAGTGTGATTCATGGATGAGAAGTGTGCTGTGTGTTTCCCTTCAAAACTGGAGTTAAATCCCAGGCTCTGGGTCTTCCTACAAGCAAGACTTCGTTTCAGGTAAGGGCATTTACTTTAAAGCTCAAAGGAACTACATCGTACACGAAGCTCAGGCGTTTCTCGGTCTTAATTGAAAAGCATTGGATGTTACAGGACGTGTGCTTTGTGTCAGTTTCAGAAGAAGTGTTGAACTAGATATGGTCCGTATGTGTAGGAAACACAGTTTTTTTGTTATGAGCACAATCACATTTCCTGCTGTATTAGAGATTCTAGAAAGCAAGAGTGTGCTTCTTGCTCTAAAGCAGAGTGTGATTCATGGATGAGAAATGTGCTGTGTGTTTCCCTTCAGAAATGGAGTTAAATCCCAGGCTCTGTGTCTTCCTACAAGCAAGACTTCGTTTCAGGTAAGGGCAGGTACTTTACAGCTCAAACGAACTACATCATTCACGAAGCTCACATGTTCCTCATCTAAACTGACAAGAATTGGATCTTAGAGGACATCTGGTTTGTATCAGTTTCAGAAGCAGAGTTGAACTTGATATGGTCCGTTCGTGTAGGAAACACCGTTCTTTGTTCTGAGCACACTCAAGTTTCCTGCTGTATTAGAGACTCTAGAAAGCAAGAGCGTTCTTCTTGCTCTAAAGCAGAGTGTCATCCATGGATGAGAACTATGCTGTGTGTTTCCCTTCAGAAATGGAGTTAAATTCCAGGCTCTGTGTCTTTCTACAAACACTATTTCGTTTCAGGTAAGGGAAGTCACTTTTCAGTTCAAAATAACTACATCGTTCACGAAGCTCACTCGTTTCTCATCTTAACTGACACGCATTGGATGTTAGAGGACCTGTGGTTTCTTTCATTTTCAGAAGCAGAGTTGAACTAGATATCGTCTGTATGTGTAGGAAACACCGTTCTTTTGTTATGAGCACACTCACGTTTCCTGCTGTATTAGAGACTCTAGAAAGCAAGAGCGTTCTTCTTGCTCTAAAGCAGAGTGTGATTCATGGATGAGAACTGTGCTGTGTGTTTCCCTTCAGAAATGGAGTTAAATCCCAGTCTCTGTGTCTTCCTACAAGCAAGACTTCTTTTCAGGTAAGGGCAGTTACTTTACAGCTCAAACGAACTACATAGTTCACGAAGCTCACACGTTTCTCATCTAAACTGACAAGCATTGGATGTTAGAGGACCTGTAGTTTGTATCAGTTTCAGAAGCAGAGTTGAACTTGATATGGTCCGTACGTGTAGGAAACACTGTTCTTTGTTCTGAGCACACTCATGTTTCCTGCTGTATTAGAGACTCTAGAAAGCAAGAGCGTTCTTCTTGCTCTAAAGCAGAGTGTGATTCATGGATGAGAACTGTGCTGTGTGTTTCCCTTCAGAAATGGAGTTAAATCCCAGGTTCTGTGTCTTCCTACAAGCAAGACTTCGTTTCAGGTAAGGGCAGTTACTTTACAGATCAAACGAACCACATCGTTCACGAAGCTCACACGTTCCTCATCTAAACTGACAAGCATTGGATGTAACAGGACCTGTCGTTTGTATCAGTTTCAGAAGCAGAGTTGAACTTGATATGGTCCGTACATGTAGGAAACACCGTTCTTTGTTCTGAGCACACTCAAGTTTCCTGCTGTATTAGACACTCTAGAAAGCAATAGTGTTCTTCGTGCTCTAAAGCAGAGTGTGATTCATGGATGAGAAGTGTGCTGTGTGTTTCCCTTCAGAAATGGAGTTAAATCCCAGGCTCTGAGTCTTCCTACAAGCAAGACTTCGTTTCAGGTAAGGGCAGTCCATTTTCAGCACAAACGAACTACATCGTTCATGAAGCTCACACGTTTCTCATCTATATTGACAAGCATTGGATGTTAGAGGACCTGTGGTTTGTATCAGTTTCAGAAGCAGTGTTGAACAAGATATGGTCCGTATGTGTAGGAAACACCGTTCTTATGTTATGAGCACACTCACGTTTCCTGCTGTATTAGAGTCTCTAGAAAGCAAGAACGTTCTTCTTGCTCTAAAGCAGAGTGTGATTCATGGATGAGAACTGTGCTGTGTGTTTCCCTTCAGAAATGGAGTTAATTCCCAGGGTCTGTGTCTTCCTACAAGCAAGACTTCGTTTAAGGTAAGGGCAGGTACTTTACAGCTCAAACGAACTACAACGTTCACGAAGCTCACGTTCCTCATCTAAACTGACAAGAATTGGATGTTAGAGGACATCTGGTTTGTATCAGTTTCAGAAGCAGAGTTGAACTTGATATGGTCCGTTCGTGCAGGAAACACAGTTCTTTGCTCTGAGCACACTCAAGTTTCCTGCTGTATTAGAGACTCTAGAAAGCAAGAGCGTTCTTCTTGCTCTAAAGCAGAGTGTGATCCATGGATGAGAACTATGCTGTGTGTTTCCCTTCAGAAATGGAGTTAAATTCCAGGCTCTGTGTCTTTCTACAAACACTATTTCGTTTCAGGTAAGGGCAGTCAATGTTCAGCTCAAACAAAATACATCTTTCACATAGTTCACTCGTTTCTCATCTTAAATGACAAGCATTGGATGTTAGAGGACCTGTGCTGTGTATCAATTTCAGAGCCAGAGTTGCACTAGATATGGTCCGTATGTGTAGGAAACACCATTCTTTTGTTCTCAGCACACTCACCTTTCCCGCGGTCTTAGAGACTCTAGAAAGCAAGAGCATGCTTCCTACTCTAAAGCAGAGTGTGATCTATGGATGAGAACTCTGCTGTGTGTTTCACTTCAGAAATGGAGTTAAATCCCAGGCTCTGAGTCTTCCTACAAGAAAGACTTCGTTTCAGGTAAAGGCAGTCCATTTTCAGCACAAACGAACTACATCGTTCATGAAGCTCACACGTTTCTCATCTAAATTGACAAGCATTGGATGTTAGAGGACCTGTGGTTTGTATCAGTTTCAGAATAGAGTTGAACTGGATATGGTCCGTATGTGTAGGAAACACCGTTCTTTGTTCTGAGCACACTCAAGTTTCCTGCTGTATTAGAGACTCTAGAAATCAAGAGCGTTCTTCTTGCTCTAAAGCAGAGTGTCATCCATGGATGAGAACTATGCTGTGTGTTTCCCTTCAGAAATGGAGTTAAATTCCAGGCTCTGTGTCTTTCTACAAACACTATTTCAATTCAGGTAAGGGCAGTCACTTTTCAGCTCAAAATAACTACATCGTTCACGAAGCTCACTCGTTTCTCATCTTAACTGAAAAGCATTGGAACTTGGAGGACCTGTGGTTTGTTTCAGTTTCAGAAGCAGAGTTGACCTAGATATGGTCCAGATGTGTAGGAAATACCGTTCTTTTGTTCTGAGCACACTCACGTTTCCTGCTGTATTAGAGACTCTAGTAAGCAAGAGCGTTCTTCTTGCTCTAAAGCAGAGTGTGATTCATGGATGAGAAGTGTGCTGTGTGTTTCCCTTCAAAACTGGAGTTAAATCCCAGGCTCTGGGTCTTCCTACAAGCAAGACTTCGTTTCAGGTAAGGGCATTTACTTTAAAGCTCAAAGGAACTACATCGTACACGAAGCTCAGGCGTTTCTCGGTCTTAATTGAAAAGCATTGGATGTTACAGGACGTGTGCTTTGTGTCAGTTTCAGAAGAAGTGTTGAACTAGATATGGTCCGTATGTGTAGGAAACACAGTTTTTTTGTTATGAGCACAATCACATTTCCTGCTGTATTAGAGATTCTAGAAAGCAAGAGTGTGCTTCTTGCTCTAAAGCAGAGTGTGATTCATGGATGAGAAATGTGCTGTGTGTTTCCCTTCAGAAATGGAGTTAAATCCCAGGCTCTGTGTCTTCCTACAAGCAAGACTTCGTTTCAGGTAAGGGCAGGTACTTTACAGCTCAAACGAACTACATCATTCACGAAGCTCACATGTTCCTCATCTAAACTGACAAGAATTGGATCTTAGAGGACATCTGGTTTGTATCAGTTTCAGAAGCAGAGTTGAACTTGATATGGTCCGTTCGTGTAGGAAACACCGTTCTTTGTTCTGAGCACACTCAAGTTTCCTGCTGTATTAGAGACTCTAGAAAGCAAGAGCGTTCTTCTTGCTCTAAAGCAGAGTGTCATCCATGGATGAGAACTATGCTGTGTGTTTCCCTTCAGAAATGGAGTTAAATTACAGGCTCTGTGTCTTTCTACAAACACTATTTCGTTTCAGGTAAGGGCAGTCACTTTTCAGCTCAAAATAACTACATCGTTCACGAAGCTCACTCGTTTCTCATCTTAACTGACACGCATTGGATGTTAGAGGACCTGAGGTTTCTTTCATTTTCCGAAGCAGAGTTGAACTAGATATCATCCGTATGTGTAGGAACCACTGTTCTTTTGTTATGAGCACACTCACGTTTCTTGCTGTATTAGAGACTCTAGAAAGCAAGCGTGTTCTTCTTGCTCTAAAGCAGAGAGGGATTCATGGATGAGAACTGTGCTGTTTGTTTCCCTTCAGAAATGGAGTTATATCCCAGGGTCTGTGTCTTCCTACAAGCAAGACTTCGTTTCATGTAAGGGCATTCACTTTAAAGCTCAAAGGAACTACATCGTACACGAAGCTCACGCATTTCTCTGTCTTAATTGAAAAGCATTGGATGTTATAGGACCTGTGCTTTTTGTCAGTTTCAGAAGAAGTGTTGAACTAGATATGGTCCGTATGTGTAGGAAACACAGTTTTTTTGTTCTGAGCACAATCACATTTCCTGCTGTATTAGAGAGTCTAGAAAGCAAGAGCGTGCTTCTTGCTCTAAAGCAGAGTGTGATTCATGGATGAGAAGTGTGCTGTGTGTTTCCCTTCAGAAATGGAGTTAAATCCCAGGCTCTGAGACTTCCTACACGCAAGACTTCGTTTCAGGTAAGGGCAGTCCATTTTCAGCACAAACGAACTACATCGTTCATGAAGCTCACACGTTTCTCATCTAAATTGACAAGCATTGGATGTTAGAGGCCCTGTAGTTTGTATCAGTTTCAGAAGCAGAGTTGAACTAGATATGGTCCGTATGTGTAGGAAACACAATTCTTTGTTCTGAGCACACTCAAGTTTGCTGCTGTATTAGAGGCTCTAGAAAGCAAGAGCGTTCTTCTTGCTCTAAAGCAGAGTGTGATCCATGGATGAGAACTATGCTGTGTGTTTCCCTTCAGAAATGAAGTTAAATTCCGGGATCTGTGTATTTCTACAAACACTATTTCGTTTCAAGTAAGGGCAGTCAATGTTCAGCTCAAACGAACTACATCGTTCAAAAAATTCACTCATTTCTCATCTTAAATGACAAGCATTGGATGTTAGAGGACCTGTGCTTGTATCAATTTCAGAAGCAGAGTTGGACTAGATATGGTCCGTATGTGTAGGAAACACCATTCTTTTGTTATGAGCACACTCACGTTTCCTGCAGTATTAGAGACTCAAGAAAGCAAGAGCGTTCTTATTGCTCTAAAGCAGAGTGTGATTCATGGATGAGAACTGTGCTGTGTTTCCCTTCAGAAATGGAGTTAAATCCCAGGCTCTGTGTCTTTCTACAAACACTATTTCGTTTCAGGTATGGGCAGTCAATGTTCAGCTCATACGAACTACATCGTTCACAAAGTTCACTCATTTCTCATCTTAAATGACAAGCATTGGATGTTAGAGGACCTGTGCTTGTATCAATTTCAGAAGCAGAGTTGGAATAGATATGGTCCGTATGTGTAGGAAACACCGTTCTTTTGTTATGAGCACACTCACGTTTCCTGAAGTATTAGAGACTCAAGAAAGCAACAGCGTTCTTCTTGCTCTAAAGCAGAGTGTGATTCTTGGATGAGAACTCTGCTGTGTGTTTCCGTTCAGAAATGGAGTTAAATCCCAGGCTCTGTGTCTTCCAACAAGCAAGACTTCGTTTCAGGTAAGGGCAATTACTTTAAAACTCAAACGAACTACATCATTCCCGAAACTGACACATTTCTCATCTTAACTGACAAGCATTTGATGTTGGAGGACCTGTGGTTTCTTTCAGTTTCAGAAGCAGAGTTGAACTAGATATGGTCCGTATGTGTAGGAAACACTGTTCTGTTGTTCTGAGCACACTCACGTTTCCTGCTGTATTAGATACTCTAGTAAAAAAGAGCGTTCTACTTGCTCTAAAGCAGAGTGTGATTCATGGATGAGAACTGTGCTGTGTGTTTCCCTTCAGAAATGGAGTTTAATCCCAGGCTCTGTGTCTTCCTACAAGCAAGACTTTGTTTCAGGTAAGGGCATTTACTTTAAAGCTCAAAGGAACTACATCGTACACAAAGCTCACACGTTTCTCGGTCTTAATTGAAAAGCATTGGTTGTTACAGGACCTGTGCTTTGTGTCAGTTTCAGAAGAAGTGTTGAACTAGATATGGTCCGTATGTGTAGGAAACACAGTTTTTTTGTTCTGACCACAATCACATTTCCTGCTGTATTACAGATTCTAGAAAGCAAGAGTGTGCTTCTTGCTCTAAAGCAGAGTGTGATTCATGGATGAGAAGTGTGCTGTGTGTTTCTCTTCAGAAATGGAGTTAAATCCCAGGCTCTGATTCTTCCTACATGCAAGACTTCGTTTCAGGGATGGGCAGTCACTTTTCAGCACAAACGAACTACATCGTTCATGAAGCTCACACGTTTCTCGTCTATATTGACAAGCATTGGATGTTAGAGGACCTGTGGTTTGTATCAGTTTCCGAAGCAGAGTTGAACTAGATATGGTCCGTTCGTGTAGGAAACACCGTTATTTTGTTATGAGCACACTCACGTTTCCTGCTGTATTAGAGACTCTAGAAAGCAAGAGCGTTCTTCTTGCTCTAAAGCAGAGTGTGATCCATGGATGAGAACTATGCTGTGTGTTTCCCTTCAGAAATGAAGTTAAATTCCGGGATCTGTGTATTTCTACAAACACTATTTCGTTTCAAGTAAGGGCAGTCAATGTTCAGCTCAAACGAACTACATCGTTCAAAAAATTCACTCATTTCTCATCTTAAATGACAAGCATTGGATGTTAGAGGACCTGTGCTTGTATCAATTTCAGAAGCAGAGTTGGACTAGATATGGTCCGTATGTGTAGGAAACACCATTCTTTTGTTATGAGCACACTCACGTTTCCTGCAGTATTAGAGACTCAAGAAAGCAAGAGCGTTCTTATTGCTCTAAAGCAGAGTGTGATTCATGGATGAGAACTGTGCTGTGTTTCCCTTCAGAAATGGAGTTAAATCCCAGGCTCTGTGTCTTTCTACAAACACTATTTCGTTTCAGGTAAGGGCAGTCAATGTTCAGCTCATACGAACTACATCGTTCACAAAGTTCACTCATTTCTCATCTTAAATGACAAGCATTGGATGTTAGAGGACCTGTGCTTGTATCAATTTCAGAAGCAGAGTTGGAATAGATATGGTCCGTATGTGTAGGAAACACCGTTCTTTTGTTATGAGCACACTCACGTTTCCTGAAGTATTAGAGACTCAAGAAAGCAACAGCGTTCTTCTTGCTCTAAAGCAGAGTGTGATTCTTGGATGAGAACTCTGCTGTGTGTTTCCGTTCAGAAATGGAGTTAAATCCCAGGCTCTGTGTCTTCCTACAAGCAAGACTTCGTTTCAGGTAAGGGCAATTACTTTAAAACTCAAACGAACTACATCATTCCCGAAACTGACACATTTCTCATCTTAACTGACAAGCATTTGATGTTGGAGGACCTGTGGTTTCTTTCAGTTTCAGAAGCAGAGTTGAACTAGATATGGTCCGTATGTGTAGGAAACACCGTTCTGTTGTTCTGAGCACACTCACGTTTCCTGCTGTATTAGATACTCTAGTAAAAAAGAGCGTTCTACTTGCTCTAAAGCAGAGTGTGATTCATGGATGAGAACTGTGCTGTGTGTTTCCCTTCAGAAATGGAGTTAAATCCCAGGCTCTGTGTCTTCCTACAAGCAAGACTTTGTTTCAGGTAAGGGCATTTACTTTAAAGCTCAAAGGAACTACATCGTACACAAAGCTCACACGTTTCTCGGTCTTAATTGAAAAGCATTGGTTGTTACAGGACCTGTGCTTTGTGTCAGTTTCAGAAGAAGTGTTGAACTAGATATGGTCCGTATGTGTAGGAAACACAGTTTTTTTGTTCTGACCACAATCACATTTCCTGCTGTATTACAGATTCTAGAAAGCAAGAGTGTGCTTCTTGCTCTAAAGCAGAGTGTGATTCATGGATGAGAAGTGTGCTGTGTGTTTCTCTTCAGAAATGGAGTTAAATCCCAGGCTCTGATTCTTCCTACATGCAAGACTTCGTTTCAGGGATGGGCAGTCACTTTTCAGCACAAACGAACTACATCGTTCATGAAGCTCACACGTTTCTCGTCTATATTGACAAGCATTGGATGTTAGAGGACCTGTGGTTTGTGTCAGTTTCCGAAGCAGAGTTGAACTAGATATGGTCCGTTCGTGTAGGAAACACCGTTATTTTGTTATGAGCACACTCATGTTTCCTGCTGTATTAGAGACTCTAGAAAGCAAGAGCGTTCTTCTTGCTCTAAAGCATAGTGTGATCCATGGATGAGAACTATGCTGTGTGTTTCCCTTCAGAAATGGAGTTAAATCCAGGCTCTGTGTCTTTCTACAAACACTATTTCGTTTCAGGTAAGCGCAGTCAATGTTCAGCTAAAACGAACTACATCTTTCACATAGTTCACTCGTTTCTCATCTTAAATGACAAGCATTGGATGTTAGAGGACCTATGTTTTATCAATTTCAGAAGCAGAGTTGGACTAGGTATGGTCCGTATGTGTAGGAAACACGGTTATTTGTTATGAGCACACTCACGTTTCTTGCTGTATTAGAGAATCTAGAAAGCAAGAGTGTTCTTCTTGCTCCAAAGCAGAGTGTGATTCATGGATGAGAACTGTGCTGTGTGTTTCCCTTCAGAAATGGAGTTAAATCCCAGGGTCTGTGTCTTCCTACAAGCAAGACTTCGTTTAAGGTAACGGCAGGTACTTTAGAGCTCAAACGAACTACATCGTTCACAAAGCTCACATGTTCCTCATCTAAACTGACAAGAATTGGATGTTAGAGACATCTGGTTTGTATCAGTTTCAGAAGCAGAGTTGAACTTGATATGGTCCGTTCGTGCAGGAAACACAGTTCTTTGCTCTGAGCACACTCAAGTTTCCTGCTGTATTAGAGACTCTAGAAAGCAAGAGCGTTCTTCTTGCTCTAAAGCAGAGTGTCATCCATGGATGAGAACTATGCTGTGTGTTTCCCTTCAGATATGGAGTTAAATTCCAGGCTCTGTGTCTTTCTACAAACACTATTTCGTTTCAGGTAAGGGCAGTCAATGTTCAGCTCATACAAACTGCATCGTTCACAAAGTTCACTCATTTCTCATCTTAAATGACAAGCATTTTTTGTTAGAGGACCTGTGCTGTGTATCAATTTCAGAGCCAGAATTGCACTAGATATGGTCCGTATGTGTAGGAAACACCATTCTTTTGTTCTCAGCACACTCACCTTTCCCGCGGACTTAGAGACTCTAGAAAGCAAGAGCATGCTTCCTGCTCTAAAGCAGAGTGTGATCTATGGATGAGAACTCTGCTGTGTGTTTCACTTCAGAAATGGAGTTAAATCCCAGGCTCTGAGTCTTCCTACAAGAAAGACTTCGTTTCAGGTAAAGGCAGGTACTTTACAACTCAAACGAACTACATCGTTCCCGAAGCTCACACGTTTCTCATCTTAACCGACAAGCATTGGATGTTAGAGGACCTGTGGTTTGTTTCAGTTTCAGAAGCAGAGTTGAACCAGATATGGTCCATATGTGTAGGAAACACCGTTCTTTTGTTCTGAGCACACTCACGTTTCCTGCTGTATTAGAGACTCTAGAAAGCAAGAGCGTTCTTCTTGCTCTAAAGCAGAGTGTGGTCCATGGATGAGAACTATGCTGTGTTTTCCCTTCAGAAAAGGAGTTAAATCCAGGCTCTGTGTCTTTCTACAAACACTATTTCGTTTCAGGTATGGGCAGTCAATGTTCAGCTAAAACGAACTACATCTTTCACATAGTTCACTCATTTCTCATCTTAAATGACAAGCATTGGATGTTAGAGGACCTAGCTTTTATCAATTTCAGAAGCAGAGTTGGACTAGATATGGTCCATATGTGTAGGAAACACCGTTCTTTTGTTCTGAGCACACTCACGTTTCCTGCTGTCTTAGAGACTCTAGAAAGCAAGAGTGTGCTTCTTGCTCTAAAGCAGAGTGTGATTCATGGATGAGAAGTGTGCTGTGTGTTTCCCTTCAGAAATGGAGTTAAATCCCAGGCTCTGAGTCTTCCTAGAAGCAAGACTTCTTTTCAGGTAAGGGCATTTACTTTAAAGCTCAAAGGAACCACATCGTAAACCAAGCGCACGCGTTTCTCGGTCTTAATTGAAAAGCATTGGATGTTACACAACCTGTGCTTTGTGTCAGTTTCAGAAGAAGTTTTGAACTAGATATGGTCCGTATGTATAAACACAGTTTTTTTGTTCTGAGCACAATCACATTTCCTGCTGTATTAGAGAGTCTAGAAAGCAAGAGTGTGCTTCTTGCTCTAAAGCAGAGTGTGATTCATGGATGAGAAGTGTGCTGTGTGTTTCCCTTCAGAAATGGAGTTAAATCCCAGGCTCTGAGTCTTCCTACAAGCAAGACTTCGTTTCAGGTAAGGGCAGTCCATTTTCAGCACAAACGAACTACATCGTTCATGAAGCTCACACGTTTCTCATCTAAACTGGCAAGAATTGGATGTTAGAGACATCTAGTTTGTATCAGTTTCAGAAGCAGAGTTGAACTTGATATGGTCCGTTCGTGCAGGAAACACAGTTCTTTGCTCTGAGCACACTCAAGTTTCCTGCTGTATTAGAGACTCTAGAAAGCAAGAGCGTTCTTCTTGCTCTAAAGCAGAGTGTCATCCATGGATGAGAACTATGCTGTGTGTTTCCCTTCAGAAATGGAGTTAAATTCCAGGCTCTGTGTCTTTCTACAAACACTATTTCGTTTCAGGTAAGGGCAGTCAATGTTCAGCTCAAACAAACTACATCGTTCACAAAGTTCACTAGTTTCTTATCTTAAATGACAAGCATTTTTTGTTAGAGGACCTGTGCTGTGTATCAATTTCAGAGCCAGAGTTGCACTAGATATGGTCCGTATGTGTAGGAAACACCATTCTTTTGTTCTCAGCACACTCACCTTTCCCGCGGACTTAGAGACTCTAGAAAGCAAGAGCATGCTTCCTGCTCTAAAGCAGAGTGTGATCTATGGATGAGAACTCTGCTGTGTGTTTCACTTCAGAAATGGAGTTAAATCCCAGGCTCTGAGTCTTCCTACAAGAAAGACTTCGTTTCAGGTAAAGGCAGGTACTTTACAACTCAAACGAACTACATCGTTCCCGAAGCTCACACGTTTCTCATCTTAACCGACAAGCATTGGATGTTAGAGGACCTGTGGTTTGTTTCAGTTTCAGAAGCAGAGTTGAACTAGATATGGTCCGTATGTGTAGGAAACACAATTCTTTGTTCTGAGCACACTCAAGTTTGCTGTTGTATTAGAGGCTCTAGAAAGCAAGAGCGTTCTTCTTGCTCTAAAGCAGAGTGTGATCCATGGATGAGAACTATGCTGTGTGTTTCCCTTCAGAAATGAAGTTAAATTCCGGGATCTGTGTATTTCTACAAACACTATTTCGTTTCAAGTAAGGGCAGTCAATGTTCAGCTCAAATGAACTACATCGTTCAAAAAATTCACTCATTTCTCATCTTAAATGACAAGCATTGGATGTTAGAGGACCTGTGCTTGTATCAATTTCAGAAGCAGAGTTGGACTAGATATGGTCCGTATGTGTAGGAAACACCATTCTTTTGTTATGAGCACACTCACGTTTCCTGCAGTATTAGAGACTCAAGAAAGCAAGAGCGTTCTTATTGCTCTAAAGTAGAGTGTGATTCATGGATGAGAACTGTGCTGTGTTTCCCTTCAGAAATGGAGTTAAATCCCAGGCTCTTTGTCTTTCTACAAACACTATTTCGTTTCAGGTAAGGGCAGTCAATGTTCAGCTCATACGAACTACATCGTTCACAAAGTTCACTCATTTCTCATCTTAAATGACAAGCATTGGATGTTAGAGGACCTGTGCTTGTATCAATTTCAGAAGCAGAGTTGGAATAGATATGGTCCGTATGTGTAGGAAACACCGTTCTTTTGTTATGAGCACACTCACGTTTCCTGAAGTATTAGAGACTCAAGAAAGCAACAGCGTTCTTCTTGCTCTAAAGCAGAGTGTGATTCTTGGATGATAACTCTGCTGTGTGTTTCCGTTCAGAAATGGAGTTAAATCCCAGGCTCTGTGTCTTCCTACAAGCAAGACTTCGTTTCAGGTAAGGGCAATTACTTTAAAACTCAAACGAACTACATCATTCCCGAAACTGACACATTTCTCATCTTAACTGACAAGCATTTGATGTTGGAGGACCTGTGGTTTCTTTCAGTTTCAGAAGCAGAGTTGAACTAGATATGGTCCGTATGTGTAGGAAACACCGTTCTGTTGTTCTGAGCACACTCACGTTTCCTGCTGTATTAGATACTCTAGTAAAAAAGAGCGTTCTACTTGCTCTAAAGCAGAGTGTGATTCATGGATGAGAACTGTGCTGTGTGTTTCCCTTCAGAAATGGAGTTAAATCCCAGGCTCTGTGTCTTCCTACAAGCAAGACTTTGTTTCAGGTAAGGGCATTTACTTTAAAGCTCAAAGGAACTACATCGTACACAAAGCTCACACGTTTCTCGGTCTTAATTGAAAAGCATTGGATGTTACAGGACCTGTGCTTTGTGTCAGTTTCAGAAGAAGTGTTGAACTAGATATGGTCCGTATGTGTAGGAAACACAGTTTTTTTGTTCTGACCACAATCACATTTCCTGCTGTATTACAGATTCTAGAAAGCAAGAGTGTGCTTCTTGCTCTAAAGCAGAGTGTGATTCATGGATGAGAAGTGTGCTGTGTGTTTCTCTTCAGAAATGGAGTTAAATCCCAGGCTCTGATTCTTCCTACATGCAAGACTTCGTTTCAGGGATGGGCAGTCACTTTTCAGCACAAACGAACTACATCGTTCATGAAGCTCACACGTTTCTCGTCTATATTGACAAGCATTGGATGTTAGAGGACCTGTGGTTTGTATCAGTTTCCGAAGCAGAGTTGAACTAGATATGGTCCGTTCGTGTAGGAAACACCGTTATTTTGTTATGAGCACACTCACGTTTCCTGCTGTATTAGAGACTCTAGAAAGCAAGAGCGTTCTTCTTGCTCTAAAGCAGAGTGTGATCCATGGATGAGAACTATGCTGTGTGTTTCCCTTCAGAAATGGAGTTAAATCCAGGCTCTGTGTCTTTCTACAAACACTATTTCGTTTCAGGTAAGCGCAGTCAATGTTCAGCTAAAACGAACTACATCTTTCACATAGTTCACTCGTTTCTCATCTTAAATGACAAGCATTGGATGTTAGAGGACCTATGTTTTATCAATTTCAGAAGCAGAGTTGGACTAGGTATGGTCCGTATGTGTAGGAAACACGGTTATTTGTTATGAGCACACTCACCTTTCTTGCTGTATTAGAGACTCTAGAAAGCAAGAGTGTTCTTCTTGCTCCAAAGCAGAGTGTGATTCATGGATGAGAACTGTGCTGTGTGTTTCCCTTCAGAAATGGAGTTAAATCCCAGGGTCTGTGTCTTCCTACAAGCAAGACTTCGTTTAAGGTAACGGCAGGTACTTTAGAGCTCAAACTAACTACATCGTTCACGAAGCTCACATGTTCCTCATCTAAACTGACAAGAATTGGATGTTAGAGACATCTGGTTTGTATCAGTTTCAGAAGCAGAGTTGAACTTGATATGGTCCGTTCGTGCAGGAAACACAGTTCTTTGCTCTGAGCACACTCAAGTTTCCTGCTGTATTAGAGACTCTAGAAAGCAAGAGCGTTCTTCTTGCTCTAAAGCAGAGTGTCATCCATGGATGAGAACTATGCTGTGTGTTTCCCTTCAGATATGGAGTTAAATTCCAGGCTCTGTGTCTTTCTACAAACACTACTTCGTTTCAGGTAAGGGCAGTCAATGTTCAGCTCAAACAAACTACATCGTTCACAAAGTTCACTCGTTTCTCATCTTAAATGACAAGCATTTTTTGTTAGAGGACCTGTGCTGTGTATCAATTTCAGAGCCAGAGTTGCACTAGATATGGTCCGTATGTGTAGGAAACACCATTCTTTTGTTCTCAGCACACTCACCTTTCCCGCCGACTTAGAGACTCTAGAAAGCAAGAGCATGCTTCCTGCTCTAAAGCAGAGTGTGATCTATGGATGAGAACTCTGCTGTGTGTTTCACTTCAGAAATGGAGTTAAATCCCAGGCTCTGAGTCTTCCTACAAGAAAGACTTCGTTTCAGGTAAAGGCAGGTACTTTACAACTCAAACGAACTACATCGTTCCCGAAGCTCACACGTTTCTCATCTTAACCGACAAGCATTGGATGTTAGAGGACCTGTGGTTTGTTTCAGTTTCAGAAGCAGAGTTGAACCAGATATGGTCCATATGTGTAGGAAACACCGTTCTTTTGTTCTGAGCACACTCACGTTTCCTGCTGTATTAGAGACTCTAGAAAGCAAGAGCGTTCTTCTTGCTCTAAAGCAGAGTGTGGTCCATGGATGAGAACTATGCTGTGTTTTCCCTTCAGAAATGGAGTTAAATCCAGGCTCTGTGTCTTTCTACAAACACTATTTCGTTTCAGGTAAGGGCAGTCAATGTTCAGCTAAAACGAACTACATCTTTCACATAGTTCACTCATTTCTCATCTTAAATGACAAGCATTGGATGTTAGAGGACCTAGCTTTTATCAATTTCAGAAGCAGAGTTGGACTAGATATGGTCCATATGTGTAGGAAACACCGTTCTTTTGTTCTGAGCACACTCACGTTTCCTGCTGTCTTAGAGACTCTAGAAAGCAAGAGTGTGCTTCTTGCTCTAAAGCAGAGTGTGATTCATGGATGAGAAGTGTGCTGTGTGTTTCCCTTCAGAAATGGAGTTAAATCCCAGGCTCTGAGTCTTCCTAGAAGCAAGACTTCTTTTCAGGTAAGGGCATTTACTTTAAAGCTCAAAGGAACTACATCGTACACCAAGCGCACGCGTTTCTCGGTCTTAATTGAAAAGCATTGGATGTTACACAACCTGTGCTTTGTGTCAGTTTCAGAAGAAGTTTTGAACTAGATATGGTCCGTATGTGTAGGAAACACAGTTTTTTTGTTCTGAGCACAATCACATTTCCTGCTGTATTAGAGAGTCTAGAAAGCAAGAGTGTGCTTCTTGCTCTAAAGCAGAGTGTGATTCATGGATGAGAAGTGTGCTGTGTGTTTCCCTTCAGAAATGGAGTTAAATCCCAGGCTCTGAGTCTTCCTACAAGCAAGACTTCATCTCAGGTAAGGGCAGTCCATTTTCAGCACAAACGAACTACATCGTTCATGAAGCTCACACGTTTCTCATCTAAACTGACAAGAATTGGATGTTAGAGACATCTAGTTTGTATCAGTTTCAGAAGCAGAGTTGAACTTGATATGGTCCGTTCGTGCAGGAAACACAGTTCTTTGCTCTGAGCACACTCAAGTTTCCTGCTGTATTAGAGACTCTAGAAAGCAAGAGCGTTCTTCTTGCTCTAAAGCAGAGTGTCATCCATGGATGAGAACTATGCTGTGTGTTTCCCTTCAGAAATGGAGTTAAATTCCAGGCTCTGTGTCTTTCTACAAACACTATTTCGTTTCAGGTAAGGGCAGTCAATGTTCAGCTCAAACAAACTACATCGTTCACAAAGTTCACTCGTTTCTCATCTTAAATGACAAGCATTTTTTGTTAGAGGACCTGTGCTGTGTATCAATTTCAGAGCCAGAGTTGCACTAGATATGGTCCGTATGTGTAGGAAACACCATTCTTTTGTTCTCAGCACACTCACCTTTCCCGCGGACTTAGAGACTCTAGAAAGCAAGAGCATGCTTCCTGCTCTAAAGCAGAGTGTGATCTATGGATGAGAACTCTGCTGTGTGTTTCACTTCAGAAATGGAGTTAAATCCCAGGCTCTGAGTCTTCCTACAAGAAAGACTTCGTTTCAGGTAAAGGCAGGTACTTTACAACTCAAACGAACTACATCGTTCCCGAAGCTCACACGTTTCTCATCTTAACCGACAAGCATTGGATGTTAGAGGACCTGTGGTTTGTTTCAGTTTCAGAAGCAGAGTTGAACTAGATATGGTCCGTATGTGTAGGAAACACAATTCTTTGTTCTGAGCACACTCAAGTTTGCTGCTGTATTAGAGGCTCTAGAAAGCAAGAGCGTTCTTCTTGCTCTAAAGCAGAGTGTGATCCATGGATGAGAACTATGCTGTGTGTTTCCCTTCAGAAATGAAGTTAAATTCCGGGATCTGTGTATTTCTACAAACACTATTTCGTTTCAAGTAAGGGCAGTCAATGTTCAGCTCAAACGAACTACATCGTTCAAAAAATTCACTCATTTCTCATCTTAAATGACAAGCATTGGATGTTAGAGGACCTGTGCTTGTATCAATTTCAGAAGCAGAGTTGGACTAGATATGGTCCGTATGTGTAGGAAACACCATTCTTTTGTTATGAGCACACTCACGTTTCCTGCAGTATTAGAGACTCAAGAAAGCAAGAGCGTTCTTATTGCTCTAAAGCAGAGTGTGATTCATGGATGAGAACTGTGCTGTGTTTCCCTTCAGAAATGGAGTTAAATCCCAGGCTCTGTGTCTTTCTACAAACACTATTTCGTTTCAGGTAAGGGCAGTCAATGTTCAGCTCATACGAACTACATCGTTCACAAAGTTCACTCATTTCTCATCTTAAATGACAAGCATTGGATGTTAGAGGACCTGTGCTTGTATCAATTTCAGAAGCAGAGTTGGAATAGATATGGTCCGTATGTGTAGGAAACACCGTTCTTTTGTTATGAGCACACTCACGTTTCCTGAAGTATTAGAGACTCAAGAAAGCAACAGCGTTCTTCTTGCTCTAAAGCAGAGTGTGATTCTTGGATGAGAACTCTGCTGTGTGTTTCCGTTCAGAAATGGAGTTAAATCCCAGGCTCTGTGTCTTCCTACAAGCAAGACTTCGTTTCAGGTAAGGGCAATTACTTTAAAACTCAAACGAACTACATCATTCCCGAAACTGACACATTTCTCATCTTAACTGACAAGCATTTGATGTTGGAGGACCTGTGGTTTCTTTCAGTTTCAGAAGCAGAGTTGAACTAGATATGGTCCGTATGTGTAGGAAACACCGTTCTGTTGTTCTGAGCACACTCACGTTTCCTGCTGTATTAGATACTCTAGTAAAAAAGAGCGTTCTACTTGCTCTAAAGCAGAGTGTGATTCATGGATGAGAACTGTGCTGTGTGTTTCCCTTCAGAAATGGAGTTAAATCCCAGGCTCTGTGTCTTCCTACAAGCAAGACTTTGTTTCAGGTAAGGGCATTTACTTTAAAGCTCAAAGGAACTACATCGTACACAAAGCTCACACGTTTCTTGGTCTTAATTGAAAAGCATTGGATGTTACAGGACCTGTGCTTTGTGTCAGTTTCAGAAGAAGTGTTGAACTAGATATGGTCCGTATGTGTAGGAAACACAGTTTTTTTGTTCTGACCACAATCACATTTCCTGCTGTATTAGAGATTCTAGAAAGCAAGAGTGTGCTTCTTGCTCTAAAGCAGAGTGTGATTCATGGATGAGAAGTGTGCTGTGTGTTTCTCTTCAGAAATGGAGTTAAATCCCAGGCTCTGATTCTTCCTACATGCAAGACTTCGTTTCAGGGATGGGCAGTCACTTTTCAGCACAAACGAACTACATCGTTCATGAAGCTCACACGTTTCTCGTCTATATTGACAAGCATTGGATGTTAGAGGACCTGTGGTTTGTATCAGTTTCCGAAGCAGAGTTGAACTAGATATGGTCCGTTCGTGTAGGAAACACCGTTATTTTGTTATGAGCACACTCACGTTTCCTGCTGTATTAGAGACTCTAGAAAGCAAGAGCGTTCTTCTTGCTCTAAAGCAGAGTGTGATCCATGGATGAGAACTATGCTGTGTGTTTCCCTTCAGAAATGGAGTTAAATCCAGGCTCTGTGTCTTTCTACAAACACTATTTCGTTTCAGGTAAGCGCAGTCAATGTTCAGCTAAAACGAACTACATCTTTCACGTAGTTCACTCGTTTCTCATCTTAAATGACAAGCATTGGATGTTAGAGGACCTATGTTTTATCAATTTCAGAAGCAGAGTTGGACTAGGTATGGTCCGTATGTGTAGGAAACACGGTTATTTGTTATGAGCACACTCACGTTTCTTGCTGTATTAGAGACTCTAGAAAGCAAGAGTGTTCTTCTTGCTCCAAAGCAGAGTGTGATTCATGGATGAGAACTGTGCTGTGTGTTTCCCTTCAGAAATGGAGTTAAATCCCAGGGTCTTGTCTTCCTACAAGCAAGACTTCGTTTAAGGTAACGGCAGGTACTTTAGAGCTCAAACGAACTACATCGTTCACGAAGCTCACATGTTCCTCATCTAAACTGACAAGAATTGGATGTTAGAGACATCTGGTTTGTATCAGTTTCAGAAGCAGAGTTGAACTTGATATGGTCCGTTCGTGCAGGAAACACAGTTCTTTGCTCTGAGCACACTCAAGTTTCCTGCTGTATTAGAGACTCTAGAAAGCAAGAGCGTTCTTCTTGCTCTAAAGCAGAGTGTCATCCATGGATGAGAACTATGCTGTGTGTTTCCCTTCAGAAATGGAGTTAAATCCCAGGCTCTGAGTCTTCCTAGAAGCAAGACTTCTTTTCAGGTAAGGGCATTTACTTTAAAGCTCAAAGGAACTACATCGTACACCAAGCGCACGCGTTTCTCGGTCTTAATTGAAAAGCATTGGATGTTACACAACCTGTGCTTTGTGTCAGTTTCAGAAGAAGTTTTGAACTAGATATGGTCCGTATATGTAGGAAACACAGTTTTTTTGTTATGAGCACAATCACATTTCCTGCTGTATTAGAGAGTCTAGAAAGCAAGAGTTTGCTTCTTGCTCTAAAGCAGAGTGTGATTCATGGATGAGAAGTGTGCTGTGTGTTTCCCTTCAGAAATGGAGTTAAATCCCAGGGTCTGTGACTTCCTACAAGCAAGACTTCGTTTAAGGTAACGGCAGGTACTTTAGAGCTCAAACGAACTACATCGTTCACGAAGCTCACATGTTCCTCATCTAAACTGACAAGAATTGGATGTTAGAGACATCTGGTTTGTATCAGTTTCAGAAGCAGAGTTGAACTTGATATGGTCCGTTCGTGCAGGAAACACAGTTCTTTGCTCTGAGCACACTCAAGTTTCCTGCTGTATTAGAGACTCTAGAAAGCAAGAGTGTTCTTCTTGCTCTAAAGCAGAGTGTCATCCATGGATGAGAACTATGCTGTGTGTTTCCCTTCAGATATGGAGTTAAATTCCAGGCTCTGTGTCTTTCTACAAACACTATTTCGTTTCAGGTAAGGGCAGTCAATGTTCAGCTCAAACAAACTACATCGTTCACAAAGTTCACTCGTTTCTCATCTTAAATGACAAGCATTTTTTGTTAGAGGACCTGTGCTGTGTATCAATTTCAGAGCCAGAGTTGCACTAGATATGGTCCGTATGTGTAGGAAACTCCATTCTTTTGTTCTCAGCACACTCACCTTTCCCGCGGACTTAGAGACTCTAGAAAGCAAGAGCATGCTTCCTGCTCTAAAGCAGAGTGTGATCTATGGATGAGAACTCTGCTGTGTGTTTCACTTCAGAAATGGAGTTAAATCCCAGGCTCTGAGTCTTCCTACAAGAAAGACTTCGTTTCAGGTAAAGGCAGGTACTTTACAACTCAAACGAACTACATCGTTCCCGAAGCTCACACGTTTCTCATCTTAACCGACAAGCATTGGATGTTAGAGGACCTGTGGTTTGTTTCAGTTTCAGAAGCAGAGTTGAACTAGATATGGTCCGTATGTGTAGGAAACACAATTCTTTGTTCTGAGCACACTCAAGTTTGCTGCTGTATTAGAGGCTCTAGAAAGCAAGAGCGTTCTTCTTGCTCTAAAGCAGAGTGTGATCCATGGATGAGAACTATGCTGTGTGTTTCCCTTCAGAAATGAAGTTAAATTCCGGGATCTGTGTATTTCTACAAACACTATTTCGTTTCAAGTAAGGGCAGTCAATGTTCAGCTCAAACGAACTACATCGTTCAAAAAATTCACTCATTTCTCATCTTAAATGACAAGCATTGGATGTTAGAGGACCTGTGCTTGTATCAATTTCAGAAGCAGAGTTGGACTAGATATGGTCCGTATGTGTAGGAAACACCATTCTTTTGTTATGAGCACACTCACGTTTCCTGCAGTATTAGAGACTCAAGAAAGCAAGAGCGTTCTTATTGCTCTAAAGCAGAGTGTGATTCATGGATGAGAACTGTGCTGTGTTTCCCTTCAGAAATGGAGTTAAATCCCAGGCTCTGTGTCTTTCTACAAACACTATTTCGTTTCAGGTAAGGGCAGTCAATGTTCAGCTCATACGAACTACATCGTTCACAAAGTTCACTCATTTCTCATCTTAAATGACAAGCATTGGATGTTAGAGGACCTGTGCTTGTATCAATTTCAGAAGCAGAGTTGGAATAGATATGGTCCGTATGTGTAGGAAACACCGTTCTTTTGTTATGAGCACACTCACGTTTCCTGAAGTATTAGAGACTCAAGAAAGCAACAGCGTTCTTCTTGCTCTAAAGCAGAGTGTGATTCTTGGATGAGAACTCTGCTGTGTGTTTCCGTTCAGAAATGGAGTTAAATCCCAGGCTCTGTGTCTTCCTACAAGCAAGACTTCGTTTCAGGTAAGGGCAATTACTTTAAAACTCAAACGAACTACATCATTCCCGAAACTGACACATTTCTCATCTTAACTGACAAGCATTTGATGTTGGAGGACCTGTGGTTTCTTTCAGTTTCAGAAGCAGAGTTGAACTAGATATGGTCCGTATGTGTAGGAAACACCGTTCTGTTGTTCTGAGCACACTCACGTTTCCTGCTGTATTAGATACTCTAGTAAAAAAGAGCGTTCTACTTGCTCTAAAGCAGAGTGTGATTCATGGATGAGAACTGTGCTGTGTGTTTCCCTTCAGAAATGGAGTTAAATCCCAGGCTCTGAGTCTTCCTAGAAGCAAGACTTCTTTTCAGGTAAGGGCATTTACTTTAAAGCTCAAAGGAACTACATCGTACACAAAGCTCACACGTTTCTTGGTCTTAATTGAAAAGCATTGGATGTTACAGGACCTGTGCTTTGTGTCAGTTTCAGAAGAAGTGTTGAACTAGATATGGTCCGTATGTGTAGGAAACACAGTTTTTTTGTTCTGAGCACAATCACATTTCCTGCTGTATTAGAGAGTCTAGAAAGCAAGAGTGTGCTTCTTGCTCTAAAGCAGAGTGTGATTCATGGATGAGAAGTGTGCTGTGTGTTTCCCTTCAGAAATGGAGTTAAATCCCAGGCTCTGAGTCTTCCTACAAGCAAGACTTCGTTTCAGGTAAGGGCAGTCCATTTTCAGCACAAACGAACTACATCGTTCATGAAGCTCACACGTTTCTCATCTAAACTGACAAGAATTGGATGTTAGAGACATCTAGTTTGTATCAGTTTCAGAAGCAGAGTTGAACTTGATATGGTCCGTTCGTGCAGGAAACACAGTTCTTTGCTCTGAGCACACTCAAGTTTCCTGCTGTATTAGAGACTCTAGAAAGCAAGAGCGTTCTTCTTGCTCTAAAGCAGAGTGTCATCCATGGATGAGAACTATGCTGTGTGTTTCCCTTCAGAAATGGAGTTAAATTCCAGGCTCTGTGTCTTTCTACAAACACTATTTCGTTTCAGGTAAGGGCAGTCAATGTTCAGCTTAAACAAACTACATCGTTCACAAAGTTCACTCGTTTCTCATCTTAAATGACAAGCATTTTTTGTTAGAGGACCTGTGCTGTGTATCAATTTCAGAGCCAGAGTTGCACTAGATATGGTCCGTATGTGTAGGAAACACCATTCTTTTGTTCTCAGCACACTCACCTTTCCCGCGGACTTAGAGACTCTAGAAAGCAAGAGCATGCTTCCTGCTCTAAAGCAGAGTGTGATCTATGGATGAGAACTCTGCTGTGTGTTTCACTTCAGAAATGGAGTTAAATCCCAGGCTCTGAGTCTTCCTACAAGAAAGACTTCGTTTCAGGTAAAGGCAGGTACTTTACAACTCAAACGAACTACATCGTTCCCGAAGCTCACACGTTTCTCATCTTAACCGACAAGCATTGGATGTTAGAGGACCTGTGGTTTGTTTCAGTTTCAGAAGCAGAGTTGAACTAGATATGGTCCGTATGTGTAGGAAACACAATTCTTTGTTCTGAGCACACTCAAGTTTGCTGCTGTATTAGAGGCTCTAGAAAGCAAGAGCGTTCTTCTTGCTCTAAAGCAGAGTGTGATCCATGGATGAGAACTATGCTGTGTGTTTCCCTTCAGAAATGAAGTTAAATTCCGGGATCTGTGTATTTCTACAAACACTATTTCGTTTCAAGTAAGGGCAGTCAATGTTCAGCTCAAACGAACTACATCGTTCAAAAAATTCACTCATTTCTCATCTTAAATGACAAGCATTGGATGTTAGAGGACCTGTGCTTGTATCAATTTCAGAAGCAGAGTTGGACTAGATATGGTCCGTATGTGTAGGAAACACCATTCTTTTGTTATGAGCACACTCACGTTTCCTGCAGTATTAGAGACTCAAGAAAGCAAGAGCGTTCTTATTGCTCTAAAGCAGAGTGTGATTCATGGATGAGAACTGTGCTGTGTTTCCCTTCAGAAATGGAGTTAAATCCCAGGCTCTGTGTCTTTCTACAAACACTATTTCGTTTCAGGTAAGGGCAGTCAATGTTCAGCTCATACGAACTACATCGTTCACAAAGTTCACTCATTTCTCATCTTAAATGACAAGCATTGGATGTTAGAGGACCTGTGCTTGTATCAATTTCAGAAGCAGAGTTGGAATAGATATGGTCCGTATGTGTAGGAAACACCGTTCTTTTGTTATGAGCACACTCACGTTTCCTGAAGTATTAGAGACTCAAGAAAGCAACAGCGTTCTTCTTGCTCTAAAGCAGAGTGTGATTCTTGGATGAGAACTCTGCTGTGTGTTTCCGTTCAGAAATGGAGTTAAATCCCAGGCTCTGTGTCTTCCTACAAGCAAGACTTCGTTTCAGGTAAGGGCAATTACTTTAAAACTCAAACGAACTACATCATTCCCGAAACTGACACATTTCTCATCTTAACTGACAAGCATTTGATGTTGGAGGACCTGTGGTTTCTTTCAGTTTCAGAAGCAGAGTTGAACTAGATATGGTCCGTATGTGTAGGAAACACCGTTCTGTTGTTCTGAGCACACTCACGTTTCCTGCTGTATTAGATACTCTAGTAAAAAAGAGCGTTCTACTTGCTCTAAAGCAGAGTGTGATTCATGGATGAGAACTGTGCTGTGTGTTTCCCTTCAGAAATGGAGTTAAATCCCAGGCTCTGTGTCTTCCTACAAGCAAGACTTTGTTTCAGGTAAGGGCATTTACTTTAAAGCTCAAAGGAACTACATCGTACAAAAAGCTCACACGTTTCTTGGTCTTAATTGAAAAGCATTGGATGTTACAGGACCTGTGCTTTGTGTCAGTTTCAGAAGAAGTGTTGAACTAGATATGGTCCGTATGTGTAGGAAACACAGTTTTTTTGTTCTGACCACAATCACATTTCCTGCTGTATTAGAGATTCTAGAAAGCAAGAGTGTGCTTCTTGCTCTAAAGCAGAGTGTGATTCATGGATGAGAAGTGTGCTGTGTGTTTCTCTTCAGAAATGGAGTTAAATCCCAGGCTCTGATTCTTCCTACATGCAAGACTTCGTTTCAGGGATGGGCAGTCACTTTTCAGCACAAACGAACTACATCGTTCATGAAGCTCACACGTTTCTCGTCTATATTGACAAGCATTGGATGTTAGAGGACCTGTGGTTTGTATCAGTTTCCGAAGCAGAGTTGAACTAGATATGGTCCGTTCGTGTAGGAAACACCGTTATTTTGTTATGAGCACACTCACGTTTCCTGCTGTATTAGAGACTCTAGAAAGCAAGAGCGTTCTTCTTGCTCTAAAGCAGAGTGTGATCCATGGATGAGAACTATGCTGTGTGTTTCCCTTCAGAAATGGAGTTAAATCCAGGCTCTGTGTCTTTCTACAAACACTATTTCGTTTCAGGTAAGCGCAGTCAATGTTCAGCTAAAACGAACTACATCTTTCACATAGTTCACTCGTTTCTCATCTTAAATGACAAGCATTGGATGTTAGAGGACCTGTGCTTGTATCAATTTCAGAAGCAGAGTTGGACTAGATATGGTCCGTATGTGTAGGAAACACCATTCTTTTGTTATGAGCACACTCACGTTTCCTGCAGTATTAGAGACTCAAGAAAGCAAGAGCGTTCTTATTGCTCTAAAGCAGAGTGTGATTCATGGATGAGAACTGTGCTGTGTTTCCCTTCAGAAATGGAGTTAAATCCCAGGCTCTGTGTCTTTCTACAAACACTATTTCGTTTCAGGTAAGGGCAGTCAATGTTCAGCTCATACGAACTACATCGTTCACAAAGTTCACTCATTTCTCATCTTAAATGACAAGCATTGGATGTTAGAGGACCTGTGCTTGTATCAATTTCAGAAGCAGAGTTGGAATAGATATGGTCCGTATGTGTAGGAAACACCGTTCTTTTGTTATGAGCACACTCACGTTTCCTGAAGTATTAGAGACTCAAGAAAGCAACAGCGTTCTTCTTGCTCTAAAGCAGAGTGTGATTCTTGGATGAGAACTCTGCTGTGTGTTTCCGTTCAGAAATGGAGTTAAATCCCAGGCTCTGTGTCTTCCTACAAGCAAGACTTCGTTTCAGGTAAGGGCAATTACTTTAAAACTCAAACGAACTACATCATTCCCGAAACTGACACATTTCTCATCTTAACTGACAAGCATTTGATGTTGGAGGACCTGTGGTTTCTTTCAGTTTCAGAAGCAGAGTTGAACTAGATATGGTCCGTATGTGTAGGAAACACCGTTCTGTTGTTCTGAGCACACTCACGTTTCCTGCTGTATTAGATACTCTAGTAAAAAAGAGCGTTCTACTTGCTCTAAAGCAGAGTGTGATTCATGGATGAGAACTGTGCTGTGTGTTTCCCTTCAGAAATGGAGTTAAATCCCAGGCTCTGTGTCTTCCTACAAGCAAGACTTTGTTTCAGGTAAGGGCATTTACTTTAAAGCTCAAAGGAACTACATCGTACAAAAAGCTCACACGTTTCTTGGTCTTAATTGAAAAGCATTGGATGTTACAGGACCTGTGCTTTGTGTCAGTTTCAGAAGAAGTGTTGAACTAGATATGGTCCGTATGTGTAGGAAACACAGTTTTTTTGTTCTGACCACAATCACATTTCCTGCTGTATTAGAGATTCTAGAAAGCAAGAGTGTGCTTCTTGCTCTAAAGCAGAGTGTGATTCATGGATGAGAAGTGTGCTGTGTGTTTCTCTTCAGAAATGGAGTTAAATCCCAGGCTCTGATTCTTCCTACATGCAAGACTTCGTTTCAGGGATGGGCAGTCACTTTTCAGCACAAACGAACTACATCGTTCATGAAGCTCACACGTTTCTCGTCTATATTGACAAGCATTGGATGTTAGAGGACCTGTGGTTTGTATCAGTTTCCGAAGCAGAGTTGAACTAGATATGGTCCGTTCGTGTAGGAAACACCGTTATTTTGTTATGAGCACACTCACGTTTCCTGCTGTATTAGAGACTCTAGAAAGCAAGAGCGTTCTTCTTGCTCTAAAGCAGAGTGTGATCCATGGATGAGAACTATGCTGTGTGTTTCCCTTCAGAAATGGAGTTAAATCCAGGCTCTGTGTCTTTCTACAAACACTATTTCGTTTCAGGTAAGCGCAGTCAATGTTCAGCTAAAACGAACTACATCTTTCACATAGTTCACTCGTTTCTCATCTTAAATGACAAGCATTGGATGTTAGAGGACCTGTGCTTGTATCAATTTCAGAAGCAGAGTTGGACTAGATATGGTCCGTATGTGTAGGAAACACCATTCTTTTGTTATGAGCACACTCACGTTTCCTGCAGTATTAGAGACTCAAGAAAGCAAGAGCGTTCTTATTGCTCTAAAGCAGAGTGTGATTCATGGATGAGAACTGTGCTGTGTTTCCCTTCAGAAATGGAGTTAAATCCCAGGCTCTGTGTCTTTCTACAAACACTATTTCGTTTCAGGTAAGGGCAGTCAATGTTCAGCTCATACGAACTACATCGTTCACAAAGTTCACTCATTTCTCATCTTAAATGACAAGCATTGGATGTTAGAGGACCTGTGCTTGTATCAATTTCAGAAGCAGAGTTGGAATAGATATGGTCCGTATGTGTAGGAAACACCGTTCTTTTGTTATGAGCACACTCACGTTTCCTGAAGTATTAGAGACTCAAGAAAGCAACAGCGTTCTTCTTGCTCTAAAGCAGAGTGTGATTCTTGGATGAGAACTCTGCTGTGTGTTTCCGTTCAGAAATGGAGTTAAATCCCAGGCTCTGTGTCTTCCTACAAGCAAGACTTCGTTTCAGGTAAGGGCAATTACTTTAAAACTCAAACGAACTACATCATTCCCGAAACTGACACATTTCTCATCTTAACTGACAAGCATTTGATGTTGGAGGACCTGTGGTTTCTTTCAGTTTCAGAAGCAGAGTTGAACTAGATATGGTCCGTATGTGTAGGAAACACCGTTCTGTTGTTCTGAGCACACTCACGTTTCCTGCTGTATTAGATACTCTAGTAAAAAAGAGCGTTCTACTTGCTCTAAAGCAGAGTGTGATTCATGGATGAGAACTGTGCTGTGTGTTTCCCTTCAGAAATGGAGTTAAATCCCAGGCTCTGTGTCTTCCTACAAGCAAGACTTTGTTTCAGGTAAGGGCATTTACTTTAAAGCTCAAAGGAACTACATCGTACAAAAAGCTCACACGTTTCTTGGTCTTAATTGAAAAGCATTGGATGTTACAGGACCTGTGCTTTGTGTCAGTTTCAGAAGAAGTGTTGAACTAGATATGGTCCGTATGTGTAGGAAACACAGTTTTTTTGTTCTGACCACAATCACATTTCCTGCTGTATTAGAGATTCTAGAAAGCAAGAGTGTGCTTCTTGCTCTAAAGCAGAGTGTGATTCATGGATGAGAAGTGTGCTGTGTGTTTCTCTTCAGAAATGGAGTTAAATCCCAGGCTCTGATTCTTCCTACATGCAAGACTTCGTTTCAGGGATGGGCAGTCACTTTTCAGCACAAACGAACTACATCGTTCATGAAGCTCACACGTTTCTCGTCTATATTGACAAGCATTGGATGTTAGAGGACCTGTGGTTTGTATCAGTTTCCGAAGCAGAGTTGAACTAGATATGGTCCGTTCGTGTAGGAAACACCGTTATTTTGTTATGAGCACACTCACGTTTCCTGCTGTATTAGAGACTCTAGAAAGCAAGAGCGTTCTTCTTGCTCTAAAGCAGAGTGTGATCCATGGATGAGAACTATGCTGTGTGTTTCCCTTCAGAAATGGAGTTAAATCCAGGCTCTGTGTCTTTCTACAAACACTATTTCGTTTCAGGTAAGCGCAGTCAATGTTCAGCTAAAACGAACTACATCTTTCACATAGTTCACTCGTTTCTCATCTTAAATGACAAGCATTGGATGTTAGAGGACCTATGTTTTATCAATTTCAGAAGCAGAGTTGGACTAGGTATGGTCCGTATGTGTAGGAAACACGGTTATTTGTTATGAGCACACTCACGTTTCTTGCTGTATTAGAGACTCTAGAAAGCAAGAGTGTTCTTCTTGCTCCAAAGCAGAGTGTGATTCATGGATGAGAACTGTGCTGTGTGTTTCCCTTCAGAAATGGAGTTAAATCCCAGGGTCTTGTCTTCCTACAAGCAAGACTTCGTTTAAGGTAACAGCAGGTACTTTAGAGCTCAAACGAACTACATCGTTCACGAAGCTCACATGTTCCTCATCTAAACTGACAAGAATTGGATGTTAGAGACATCTGGTTTGTATCAGTTTCAGAAGCAGAGTTGAACTTGATATGGTCCGTTCGTGCAGGAAACACAGTTCTTTGCTCTGAGCACACTCAAGTTTCCTGCTGTATTAGAGACTCTAGAAAGCAAGAGCGTTCTTCTTGCTCTAAAGCAGAGTGTCATCCATGGATGAGAACTATGCTGTGTGTTTCCCTTCAGATATGGAGTTAAATTCCAGGCTCTGTGTCTTTCTACAAACACTATTTCGTTTCAGGTAAGGGCAGTCAATGTTCAGCTCAAACAAACTGCATCGTTCACAAAGTTCACTCGTTTCTCATCTTAAATGACAAGCATTTTTTGTTAGAGGACCTGTGCTGTGTATCAATTTCAGAGCCAGAGTTGCACTAGATATGGTCCGTATGTGTAGGAAACACCATTCTTTTGTTCTCAGCACACTCACCTTTCCCGCGGACTTAGAGACTCTAGAAAGCAAGAGCATGCTTCCTGCTCTAAAGCAGAGTGTGATCTATGGATGAGAACTCTGCTGTGTGTTTCACTTCAGAAATGGAGTTAAATCCCAGGCTCTGAGTCTTCCTACAAGAAAGACTTCGTTTCAGGTAAAGGCAGGTACTTTACAACTCAAACGAACTACATCGTTCCCGAAGCTCACACGTTTCTCATCTTAACCGACAAGCATTGGATGTTAGAGGACCTGTGGTTTGTTTCAGTTTCAGAAGCAGAGTTGAACCAGATATGGTCCATATGTGTAGGAAACACCGTTCTTTTGTTCTGAGCACACTCACGTTTCCTGCTGTATTAGAGACTCTAGAAAGCAAGAGCGTTCTTCTTACGCTAAAGCAGAGTGTGGTCCATGGATGAGAACTATGCTGTGTTTTCCCTTCAGAAATGGAGTTAAATCCAGGCTCTGTGTCTTTCTACAAACACTATTTCGTTTCAGGTAAGGGCAGTCAATGTTCAGCTAAAACGAACTACATCTTTCACATAGTTCACTCATTTCTCATCTTAAATGACAAGCATTGGATGTTAGAGGACCTAGCTTTTATCAATTTCAGAAGCAGAGTTGGACTAGATATGGTCCATATGTGTAGGAAACACCGTTCTTTTGTTCTGAGCACACTCACGTTTCCTGCTGTCTTAGAGACTCTAGAAAGCAAGAGTGTGCTTCTTGCTCTAAAGCAGAGTGTGATTCATGGATGAGAAGTGTGCTGTGTGTTTCCCTTCAGAAATGGAGTGAAATCCCAGGCTCTGAGTCTTCCTAGAAGCAAGACTTCTTTTCAGGTAAGGGCATTTACTTTAAAGCTCAAAGGAACTACATCGTACACCAAGCGCACGTGTTTCTCGGTCTTAATTGAAAAGCATTGGATGTTACACAACCTGTGCTTTGTGTCAGTTTCAGAAGAAGTTTTGAACTAGATATGGTCTGTATGTGTAGGAAACACAGTTTTTTTGTTATGAGCACAATCACATTTCCTGCTGTATTAGAGAGTCTAGAAAGCAAGAGTGTGCTTCTTGCTCTAAAGCAGAGTGTGATTCATGGATGAGAAGTGTGCTGTGTGTTTCCCTTCAGAAATGGAGTTAAATCCCAGGGTCTGTGACTTCCTACAAGCAAGACTTCGTTTAAGGTAACGGCAGGTACTTTAGAGCTCAAACGAACTACATCGTTCACGAAGCTCACATGTTCCTCATCTAAACTGACAAGAATTGGATGTTAGAGACATCTGGTTTGTATCAGTTTCAGAAGCAGAGTTGAACTTGATATGGTCCGTTCGTGCAGGAAACACAGTTCTTTGCTCTGAGCACACTCAAGTTTCCTGCTGTATTAGAGACTCTAGAAAGCAAGAGCGTTCTTCTTGCTCTAAAGCAGAGTGTCATCCATGGATGAGAACTATGCTGTGTGTTTCCCTTCAGATATGGAGTTAAATTCCAGGCTCTGTGTCTTTCTACAAACACTATTTCGTTTCAGGTAAGGGCAGTCAATGTTCAGCTCAAACAAACTACATCGTTCACAAAGTTCACTCGTTTCTCATCTTAAATGACAAGCATTTTTTGTTAGAGGACCTGTGCTGTGTATCAATTTCAGAGCCAGAGTTGCACTAGATATGGTCCGTATGTGTAGGAAACACCATTCTTTTGTTCTCAGCACACTCACCTTTCCCGCGGACTTAGAGACTCTAGAAAGCAAGAGCATGCTTCCTGCTCTAAAGCAGAGTGTGATCTATGGATGAGAACTCTGCTGTGTGTTTCACTTCAGAAATGGAGTTAAATCCCAGGCTCTGAGTCTTCCTACAAGAAAGACTTCGTTTCAGGTAAAGGCAGGTACTTTACAACTCAAACGAACTACATCGTTCCCGAAGCTCACACGTTTCTCATCTTAACCGACAAGCATTGGATGTTAGAGGACCTGTGGTTTGTTTCAGTTTCAGAAGCAGAGTTGAACTAGATATGGTCCGTATGTGTAGGAAACACAATTCTTTGTTCTGAGCACACTCAAGTTTGCTGCTGTATTAGAGGCTCTAGAAAGCAAGAGCGTTCTTCTTGCTCTAAAGCAGAGTGTGATCCATGGATGAGAACTATGCTGTGTGTTTCCCTTCAGAAATGAAGTTAAATTCCGGGATCTGTGTATTTCTACAAACACTATTTCGTTTCAAGTAAGGGCAGTCAATGTTCAGCTCAAACGAACTACATCGTTCAAAAAATTCACTCATTTCTCATCTTAAATGACAAGCATTGGATGTTAGAGGACCTGTGCTTGTATCAATTTCAGAAGCAGAGTTGGACTAGATATGGTCCGTATGTGTAGGAAACACCATTCTTTTGTTATGAGCACACTCACGTTTCCTGCAGTATTAGAGACTCAAGAAAGCAAGAGCGTTCTTATTGCTCTAAAGCAGAGTGTGATTCATGGATGAGAACTGTGCTGTGTTTCCCTTCAGAAATGGAGTTAAATCCCAGGCTCTTTGTCTTTCTACAAACACTATTTCGTTTCAGGTAAGGGCAGTCAATGTTCAGCTCATACGAACTACATCGTTCACAAAGTTCACTCATTTCTCATCTTAAATGACAAGCATTGGATGTTAGAGGACCTGTGCTTGTATCAATTTCAGAAGCAGAGTTGGAATAGATATGGTCCGTATGTGTAGGAAACACCGTTCTTTTGTTATGAGCACACTCACGTTTCCTGAAGTATTAGAGACTCAAGAAAGCAACAGCGTTCTTCTTGCTCTAAAGCAGAGTGTGATTCTTGGATGAGAACTCTGCTGTGTGTTTCCGTTCAGAAATGGAGTTAAATCCCAGGCTCTGTGTCTTCCTACAAGCAAGACTTCGTTTCAGGTAAGGGCAATTACTTTAAAACTCAAACGAACTACATCATTCCCGAAACTGACACATTTCTCATCTTAACTGACAAGCATTTGATGTTGGAGGACCTGTGGTTTCTTTCAGTTTCAGAAGCAGAGTTGAACTAGATATGGTCCGTATGTGTAGGAAACACCGTTCTGTTGTTCTGAGCACACTCACGTTTCCTGCTGTATTAGATACTCTAGTAAAAAAGAGCGTTCTACTTGCTCTAAAGCAGAGTGTGATTCATGGATGAGAACTGTGCTGTGTGTTTCCCTTCAGAAATGGAGTTAAATCCCAGGCTCTGTGTCTTCCTACAAGCAAGACTTTGTTTCAGGTAAGGGCATTTACTTTAAAGCTCAAAGGAACTACATCGTACACAAAGCTCACACGTTTCTTGGTCTTAATTGAAAAGCATTGGATGTTACAGGACCTGTGCTTTGTGTCAGTTTCAGAAGAAGTGTTGAACTAGATATGGTCCGTATGTGTAGGAAACACAGTTTTTTTGTTCTGACCACAATCACATTTCTTGCTGTATTAGAGATTCTAGAAAGCAAGAGTGTGCTTCTTGCTCTAAAGCAGAGTGTGATTCATGGATGAGAAGTGTGCTGTGTGTTTCTCTTCAGAAATGGAGTTAAATCCCAGGCTCTGATTCTTCCTACATGCAAGACTTCGTTTCAGGGATGGGCAGTCACTTTTCAGCACAAACGAACTACATCGTTCATGAAGCTCACACGTTTCTCGTCTATATTGACAAGCATTGGATGTTAGAGGACCTGTGGTTTGTATCAGTTTCCGAAGCAGAGTTGAACTAGATATGGTCCGTTCGTGTAGGAAACACCGTTATTTTGTTATGAGCACACTCACGTTTCCTGCTGTATTAGAGACTCTAGAAAGCAAGAGCGTTCTTCTTGCTCTAAAGCAGAGTGTGATCCATGGATGAGAACTATGCTGTGTGTTTCCCTTCAGAAATGGAGTTAAATCCAGGCTCTGTGTCTTTCTACAAACACTATTTCGTTTCAGGTAAGCGCAGTCAATGTTCAGCTAAAACGAACTACATCTTTCACATAGTTCACTCGTTTCTCATCTTAAATGACAAGCATTGGATGTTAGAGGACCTATGTTTTATCAATTTCAGAAGCAGAGTTGGACTAGGTATGGTCCGTATGTGTAGGAAACACGGTTATTTGTTATGAGCACACTCACGTTTCTTGCTGTATTAGAGACTCTAGAAAGCAAGAGTGTTCTTCTTGCTCCAAAGCAGAGTGTGATTCATGGATGAGAACTGTGCTGTGTGTTTCCCTTCAGAAATGGAGTTAAATCCCAGGCTCTGAGTCTTCCTACAAGCAAGACTTCGTTTAAGGTAATGGCAGGTACTTTAGAGCTCAAACGAACTACATCGTTCACGAAGCTCACATGTTCCTCATCTAAACTGACAAGAATTGGATGTTAGAGACATCTGGTTTGTATCAGTTTCAGAAGCAGAGTTGAACTTGATATGGTCCGTTCGTGCAGGAAACACAGTTCTTTGCTCTGAGCACACTCAAGTTTCCTGCTGTATTAGAGACTCTAGAAAGCAAGAGCGTTCTTCTTGCTCTAAAGCAGAGTGTCATCCATGGATGAGAACTATGCTGTGTGTTTCCCTTCAGATATGGAGTTAAATTCCAGGCTCTGTGTCTTTCTACAAACACTATTTCGTTTCAGGTAAGGGCAGTCAATGTTCAGCTCAAACAAACTGCATCGTTCACAAAGTTCACTCGTTTCTCATCTTAAATGACAAGCATTTTTTGTTAGAGGACCTGTGCTGTGTATCAATTTCAGAGCCAGAGTTGCACTAGATATGGTCCGTATGTGTAGGAAACACCATTCTTTTGTTCTCAGCACACTCACCTTTCCCGCGGACTTAGAGACTCTAGAAAGCAAGAGCATGCTTCCTGCTCTAAAGCAGAGTGTGATCTATGGATGAGAACTCTGCTGTGTGTTTCACTTCAGAAATGGAGTTAAATCCCAGGCTCTGAGTCTTCCTACAAGAAAGACTTCGTTTCAGGTAAAGGCAGGTACTTTACAACTCAAACGAACTACATCGTTCCCGAAGCTCACACGTTTCTCATCTTAACCGACAAGCATTGGATGTTAGAGGACCTGTGGTTTGTTTCAGTTTCAGAAGCAGAGTTGAACTAGATATGGTCCGTATGTGTAGGAAATACAATTCTTTGTTCTGAGCACACTCAAGTTTGCTGCTGTATTAGAGGCTCTAGAAAGCAAGAGCGTTCTTCTTGCTCTAAAGCAGAGTGTGATCCATGGATGAGAACTATGCTGTGTGTTTCCCTTCAGAAATGAAGTTAAATTCCGGGATCTGTGTATTTCTACAAACACTATTTCGTTTCAAGTAAGGGCAGTCAATGTTCAGCTCAAACGAACTACATCGTTCAAAAAATTCACTCATTTCTCATCTTAAATGACAAGCATTGGATGTTAGAGGACCTGTGCTTGTATCAATTTCAGAAGCAGAGTTGGACTAGATATGGTCCGTATGTGTAGGAAACACCATTCTTTTGTTATGAGCACACTCACGTTTCCTGCAGTATTAGAGACTCAAGAAAGCAAGAGCGTTCTTATTGCTCTAAAGCAGAGTGTGATTCATGGATGAGAACTGTGCTGTGTTTCCCTTCAGAAATGGAGTTAAATCCCAGGCTCTGTGTCTTTCTACAAACACTATTTCGTTTCAGGTAAGGGCAGTCAATGTTCAGCTCATACGAACTACATCGTTCACAAAGTTCACTCATTTCTCATCTTAAATGACAAGCATTGGATGTTAGAGGACCTGTGCTTGTATCAATTTCAGAAGCAGAGTTGGAATAGATATGGTCCGTATGTGTAGGAAACACCGTTCTTTTGTTATGAGCACACTCACGTTTCCTGAAGTATTAGAGACTCAAGAAAGCAACAGCGTTCTTCTTGCTCTAAAGCAGAGTGTGATTCTTGGATGAGAACTCTGCTGTGTGTTTCCGTTCAGAAATGGAGTTAAATCACAGGCTCTGTGTCTTCCTACAAGCAAGACTTCGTTTCAGGTAAGGGCAATTACTTTAAAACTCAAACGAACTACATCATTCCCGAAACTGACACATTTCTCATCTTAACTGACAAGCATTTGATGTTGGAGGACCTGTGGTTTCTTTCAGTTTCAGAAGCAGAGTTGAACTAGATATGGTCCGTATGTGTAGGAAACACCGTTCTGTTGTTCTGAGCACACTCACGTTTCCTGCTGTATTAGATACTCTAGTAAAAAAGAGCGTTCTACTTGCTCTAAAGCAGAGTGTGATTCATGGATGAGAACTGTGCTGTGTGTTTCCCTTCAGAAATGGAGTTAAATCCCAGGCTCTGTGTCTTCCTACAAGCAAGACTTTGTTTCAGGTAAGGGCATTTACTTTAAAGCTCAAAGGAACTACATCGTACACAAAGCTCACACGTTTCTTGGTCTTAATTGAAAAGCATTGGATGTTACAGGACCTGTGCTTTGTGTCAGTTTCAGAAGAAGTGTTGAACTAGATATGGTCCGTATGTGTAGGAAACACAGTTTTTTTGTTCTGACCACAATCACATTTCCTGCTGTATTAGAGATTCTAGAAAGCAAGAGTGTGCTTCTTGCTCTAAAGCAGAGTGTGATTCATGGATGAGAAGTGTGCTGTGTGTTTCTCTTCAGAAATGGAGTTAAATCCCAGGCTCTGATTCTTCCTACATGCAAGACTTCGTTTCAGGGATGGGCAGTCACTTTTCAGCACAAACGAACTACATCGTTCATGAAGCTCACACGTTTCTCGTCTATATTGACAAGCATTGGATGTTAGAGGACCTGTGGTTTGTATCAGTTTCCGAAGCAGAGTTGAACTAGATATGGTCCGTTCGTGTAGGAAACACCGTTATTTTGTTATGAGCACACTCACGTTTCCTGCTGTATTAGAGACTCTAGAAAGCAAGAGCGTTCTTCTTGCTCTAAAGCAGAGTGTGATCCATGGATGAGAACTATGCTGTGTGTTTCCCTTCAGAAATGGAGTTAAATCCAGGCTCTGTGTCTTTCTACAAACACTATTTCGTTTCAGGTAAGCGCAGTCAATGTTCAGCTAAAACGAACTACATCTTTCACATAGTTCACTCGTTTCTCATCTTAAATGACAAGCATTGGATGTTAGAGGACCTATGTTTTATCAATTTCAGAAGCAGAGTTGGACTAGGTATGGTCCGTATGTGTAGGAAACACGGTTATTTGTTATGAGCACACTCACGTTTCTTGCTGTATTAGAGACTCTAGAAAGCAAGAGTGTTCTTCTTGCTCCAAAGCAGAGTGTGATTCATGGATGAGAACTGTGCTGTGTGTTTCCCTTCAGAAATGGAGTTAAATCCCAGGGTCTTGTCTTCCTACAAGCAAGACTTCGTTTAAGGTAACGGCAGGTACTTTAGAGCTCAAACGAACTACATCGTTCACGAAGCTCACATGTTCCTCATCTAAACTGACAAGAATTGGATGTTAGAGACATCTGGTTTGTATCAGTTTCAGAAGCAGAGTTGAACTTGATATGGTCCGTTCGTGCAGGAAACACAGTTCTTTGCTCTGAGCACACTCAAGTTTCCTGCTGTATTAGAGACTCTAGAAAGCAAGAGCGTTCTTCTTGCTCTAAAGCAGAGTGTCATCCATGGATGAGAACTATGCTGTGTGTTTCCCTTCAGAAATGGTGTTAAATCCCAGGCTCTGAGTCTTCCTAGAAGCAAGACTTCTTTTCAGGTAAGGGCATTTACTTTAAAGCTCAAAGGAACTACATCGTACACCAAGCGCACGCGTTTCTCGGTCTTAATTGAAAAGCATTGGATGTTACACAACCTGTGCTTTGTGTCAGTTTCAGAAGAAGTTTTGAACTAGATATGGTCCGTATGTGTAGGAAACACAGTTTTTTTGTTATGAGCACAATCACATTTCCTGCTGTATTAGAGAGTCTAGAAAGCAAGAGTGTGCTTCTTGCTCTAAAGCAGAGTGTGATTCATGGATGAGAAGTGTGCTGTGTGTTTCCCTTCAGAAATGGAGTTAAATCCCAGGGTCTGTGACTTCCTACAAGCAAGACTTCGTTTAAGGTAACGGCAGGTACTTTAGAGCTCAAACGAACTACATCGTTCACGAAGCTCACATGTTCCTCATCTAAACTGACAAGAATTGGATGTTAGAGACATCTGGTTTGTATCAGTTTCAGAAGCAGAGTTGAACTTGATATGGTCCGTTCGTGCAGGAAACACAGTTCTTTGCTCTGAGCACACTCAAGTTTCCTGCTGTATTAGAGACTCTAGAAAGCAAGAGTGTTCTTCTTGCTCTAAAGCAGAGTGTCATCCATGGATGAGAACTATGCTGTGTGTTTCCCTTCAGATATGGAGTTAAATTCCAGGCTCTGTGTCTTTCTACAAACACTATTTCGTTTCAGGTAAGGGCAGTCAATGTTCAGCTCAAACAAACTACATCGTTCACAAAGTTCACTCGTTTCTCATCTTAAATGACAAGCATTTTTTGTTAGAGGACCTGTGCTGTGTATCAATTTCAGAGCCAGAGTTGCACTAGATATGGTCCGTATGTGTAGGAAACACCATTCTTTTGTTCTCAGCACACTCACCTTTCCCGCGGACTTAGAGACTCTAGAAAGCAAGAGCATGCTTCCTGCTCTAAAGCAGAGTGTGATCTATGGATGAGAACTCTGCTGTGTGTTTCACTTCAGAAATGGAGTTAAATCCCAGGCTCTGAGTCTTCCTACAAGAAAGACTTCGTTTCAGGTAAAGGCAGGTACTTTACAACTCAAACGAACTACATCGTTCCCGAAGCTCACACGTTTCTCATCTTAACCGACAAGCATTGGATGTTAGAGGACCTGTGGTTTGTTTCAGTTTCAGAAGCAGAGTTGAACTAGATATGGTCCGTATGTGTAGGAAACACAATTCTTTGTTCTGAGCACACTCAAGTTTGCTGCTGTATTAGAGGCTCTAGAAAGCAAGAGCGTTCTTCTTGCTCTAAAGCAGAGTGTGAT
This sequence comes from Onychomys leucogaster, assembly GCA_949786385.1. Taxonomy (NCBI): domain Eukaryota; kingdom Metazoa; phylum Chordata; class Mammalia; order Rodentia; family Cricetidae; genus Onychomys; species Onychomys leucogaster. Next base: position 2,150,675 of record CATKUP010000014.1, on the reverse strand, counting down.
CCATGGATGAGAACTATGCTGTGTGTTTCCCTTCAGAAATGAAGTTAAATTCCGGGATCTGTGTATTTCTACAAACACTATTTCGTTTCAAGTAAGGGCAGTCAATGTTCAGCTCAAACGAACTACATCGTTCAAAAAATTCACTCATTTCTCATCTTAAATGACAAGCATTGGATGTTAGAGGACCTGTGCTTGTATCAATTTCAGAAGCAGAGTTGGACTAGATATGGTCCGTATGTGTAGGAAACACCATTCTTTTGTTATGAGCACACTCACGTTTCCTGCAGTATTAGAGACTCAAGAAAGCAAGAGCGTTCTTATTGCTCTAAAGCAGAGTGTGATTCATGGATGAGAACTGTGCTGTGTTTCCCTTCAGAAATGGAGTTAAATCCCAGGCTCTGTGTCTTTCTACAAACACTATTTCGTTTCAGGTAAGGGCAGTCAATGTTCAGCTCATACGAACTACATCGTTCACAAAGTTCACTCATTTCTCATCTTAAATGACAAGCATTGGATGTTAGAGGACCTGTGCTTGTATCAATTTCAGAAGCAGAGTTGGAATAGATATGGTCCGTATGTGTAGGAAACACCGTTCTTTTGTTATGAGCACACTCACGTTTCCTGAAGTATTAGAGACTCAAGAAAGCAACAGCGTTCTTCTTGCTCTAAAGCAGAGTGTGATTCTTGGATGAGAACTCTGCTGTGTGTTTCCGTTCAGAAATGGAGTTAAATCCCAGGCTCTGTGTCTTCCTACAAGCAAGACTTCGTTTCAGGTAAGGGCAATTACTTTAAAACTCAAACGAACTACATCATTCCCGAAACTGACACATTTCTCATCTTAACTGACAAGCATTTGATGTTGGAGGACCTGTGGTTTCTTTCAGTTTCAGAAGCAGAGTTGAACTAGATATGGTCCGTATGTGTAGGAAACACCGTTCTGTTGTTCTGAGCACACTCACGTTTCCTGCTGTATTAGATACTCTAGTAAAAAAGAGCGTTCTACTTGCTCTAAAGCAGAGTGTGATTCATGGATGAGAAGTGTGCTGTGTGTTTCCCTTCAGAAATGGAGTTAAATCCCAGGCTCTGAGTCTTCCTAGAAGCAAGACTTCTTTTCAGGTAAGGGCATTTACTTTAAAGCTCAAAGGAACTACATCGTACACAAAGCTCACACGTTTCTTGGTCTTAATTGAAAAGCATTGGATGTTACAGGACCTGTGCTTTGTGTCAGTTTCAGAAGAAGTGTTGAACTAGATATGGTCCGTATGTGTAGGAAACACAGTTTTTTTGTTCTGAGCACAATCACATTTCCTGCTGTATTAGAGAGTCTAGAAAGCAAGAGTGTGCTTCTTGCTCTAAAGCAGAGTGTGATTCATGGATGAGAAGTGTGCTGTGTGTTTCCCTTCAGAAATGGAGTTAAATCCCAGGCTCTGAGTCTTCCTACAAGCAAGACTTCGTTTCAGGTAAGGGCAGTCCATTTTCAGCACAAACGAACTACATCGTTCATGAAGCTCACACGTTTCTCATCTAAACTGACAAGAATTGGATGTTAGAGACATCTAGTTTGTATCAGTTTCAGAAGCAGAGTTGAACTTGATATGGTCCGTTCGTGCAGGAAACACAGTTCTTTGCTCTGAGCACACTCAAGTTTCCTGCTGTATTAGAGACTCTAGAAAGCAAGAGCGTTCTTCTTGCTCTAAAGCAGAGTGTCATCCATGGATGAGAACTATGCTGTGTGTGTCCCTTCAGAAATGGAGTTAAATTCCAGGCTCTGTGTCTTTCTACAAACACTATTTCGTTTCAGGTAAGGGCAGTCAATGTTCAGCTTAAACAAACTACATCGTTCACAAAGTTCACTCGTTTCTCATCTTAAATGACAAGCATTTTTTGTTAGAGGACCTGTGCTGTGTATCAATTTCAGAGCCAGAGTTGCACTAGATATGGTCCGTATGTGTAGGAAACACCATTCTTTTGTTCTCAGCACACTCACCTTTCCCGCGGACTTAGAGACTCTAGAAAGCAAGAGCATGCTTCCTGCTCTAAAGCAGAGTGTGATCTATGGATGAGAACTCTGCTGTGTGTTTCACTTCAGAAATGGAGTTAAATCCCAGGCTCTGAGTCTTCCTACAAGAAAGACTTCGTTTCAGGTAAAGGCAGGTACTTTACAACTCAAACGAACTACATCGTTCCCGAAGCTCACACGTTTCTCATCTTAACCGACAAGCATTGGATGTTAGAGGACCTGTGGTTTGTTTCAGTTTCAGAAGCAGAGTTGAACTAGATATGGTCCGTATGTGTAGGAAACACAATTCTTTGTTCTGAGCACACTCAAGTTTGCTGCTGTATTAGAGGCTCTAGAAAGCAAGAGCGTTCTTCTTGCTCTAAAGCAGAGTGTGATCCATGGATGAGAACTATGCTGTGTGTTTCCCTTCAGAAATGAAGTTAAATTCCGGGATCTGTGTATTTCTACAAACACTATTTCGTTTCAAGTAAGGGCAGTCAATGTTCAGCTCAAACGAACTACATCGTTCAAAAAATTCACTCATTTCTCATCTTAAATGACAAGCATTGGATGTTAGAGGACCTGTGCTTGTATCAATTTCAGAAGCAGAGTTGGACTAGATATGGTCCGTATGTGTAGGAAACACCATTCTTTTGTTATGAGCACACTCACGTTTCCTGCAGTATTAGAGACTCAAGAAAGCAAGAGCGTTCTTATTGCTCTAAAGCAGAGTGTGATTCATGGATGAGAACTGTGCTGTGTTTCCCTTCAGAAATGGAGTTAAATCCCAGGCTCTGTGTCTTTCTACAAACACTATTTCGTTTCAGGTAAGGGCAGTCAATGTTCAGCTCATACGAACTACATCGTTCACAAAGTTCACTCATTTCTCATCTTAAATGACAAGCATTGGATGTTAGAGGACCTGTGCTTGTATCAATTTCAGAAGCAGAGTTGGAATAGATATGGTCCGTATGTGTAGGAAACACCGTTCTTTTGTTATGAGCACACTCACGTTTCCTGAAGTATTAGAGACTCAAGAAAGCAACAGCGTTCTTCTTGCTCTAAAGCAGAGTGTGATTCTTGGATGAGAACTCTGCTGTGTGTTTCCGTTCAGAAATGGAGTTAAATCCCAGGCTCTGTGTCTTCCTACAAGCAAGACTTCGTTTCAGGTAAGGGCAATTACTTTAAAACTCAAACGAACTACATCATTCCCGAAACTGACACATTTCTCATCTTAACTGACAAGCATTTGATGTTGGAGGACCTGTGGTTTCTTTCAGTTTCAGAAGCAGAGTTGAACTAGATATGGTCCGTATGTGTAGGAAACACCGTTCTGTTGTTCTGAGCACACTCACGTTTCCTGCTGTATTAGATACTCTAGTAAAAAAGAGCGTTCTACTTGCTCTAAAGCAGAGTGTGATTCATGGATGAGAACTGTGCTGTGTGTTTCCCTTCAGAAATGGAGTTAAATCCCAGGCTCTGTGTCTTCCTACAAGCAAGACTTTGTTTCAGGTAAGGGCATTTACTTTAAAGCTCAAAGGAACTACATCGTACAAAAAGCTCACACGTTTCTTGGTCTTAATTGAAAAGCATTGGATGTTACAGGACCTGTGCTTTGTGTCAGTTTCAGAAGAAGTGTTGAACTAGATATGGTCCGTATGTGTAGGAAACACAGTTTTTTTGTTCTGACCACAATCACATTTCCTGCTGTATTAGAGATTCTAGAAAGCAAGAGTGTGCTTCTTGCTCTAAAGCAGAGTGTGATTCATGGATGAGAAGTGTGCTGTGTGTTTCTCTTCAGAAATGGAGTTAAATCCCAGGCTCTGATTCTTCCTACATGCAAGACTTCGTTTCAGGGATGGGCAGTCACTTTTCAGCACAAACGAACTACATCGTTCATGAAGCTCACACGTTTCTCGTCTATATTGACAAGCATTGGATGTTAGAGGACCTGTGGTTTGTATCAGTTTCCGAAGCAGAGTTGAACTAGATATGGTCCGTTCGTGTAGGAAACACCGTTATTTTGTTATGAGCACACTCACGTTTCCTGCTGTATTAGAGACTCTAGAAAGCAAGAGCGTTCTTCTTGCTCTAAAGCAGAGTGTGATCCATGGATGAGAACTATGCTGTGTGTTTCCCTTCAGAAATGGAGTTAAATCCAGGCTCTGTGTCTTTCTACAAACACTATTTCGTTTCAGGTAAGCGCAGTCAATGTTCAGCTAAAACGAACTACATCTTTCACATAGTTCACTCGTTTCTCATCTTAAATGACAAGCATTGGATGTTAGAGGACCTATGTTTTATCAATTTCAGAAGAAGAGTTGGACTAGGTATGGTCCGTATGTGTAGGAAACACGGTTATTTGTTATGAGCACACTCACGTTTCTTGCTGTATTAGAGACTCTAGAAAGCAAGAGTGTTCTTCTTGCTCCAAAGCAGAGTGTGATTCATGGATGAGAACTGTGCTGTGTGTTTCCCTTCAGAAATGGTGTTAAATCCCAGGGTCTTGTCTTCCTACAAGCAAGACTTCGTTTAAGGTAACAGCAGGTACTTTAGAGCTCAAACGAACTACATCGTTCACGAAGCTCACATGTTCCTCATCTAAACTGACAAGAATTGGATGTTAGAGACATCTGGTTTGTATCAGTTTCAGAAGCAGAGTTGAACTTGATATGGTCCGTTCGTGCAGGAAACACAGTTCTTTGCTCTGAGCACACTCAAGTTTCCTGCTGTATTAGAGACTCTAGAAAGCAAGAGCGTTCTTCTTGCTCTAAAGCAGAGTGTCATCCATGGATGAGAACTATGCTGTGTGTTTCCCTTCAGATATGGAGTTAAATTCCAGGCTCTGTGTCTTTCTACAAACACTATTTCGTTTCAGGTAAGGGCAGTCAATGTTCAGCTCAAACAAACTGCATCGTTCACAAAGTTCACTCGTTTCTCATCTTAAATGACAAGCATTTTTTGTTAGAGGACCTGTGCTGTGTATCAATTTCAGAGCCAGAGTTGCACTAGATATGGTCCGTATGTGTAGGAAACACCATTCTTTTGTTCTCAGCACACTCACCTTTCCCGCGGACTTAGAGACTCTAGAAAGCAAGAGCATGCTTCCTGCTCTAAAGCAGAGTGTGATCTATGGATGAGAACTCTGCTGTGTGTTTCACTTCAGAAATGGAGTTAAATCCCAGGCTCTGAGTCTTCCTACAAGAAAGACTTCGTTTCAGGTAAAGGCAGGTACTTTACAACTCAAACGAACTACATCGTTCCCGAAGCTCACACGTTTCTCATCTTAACCGACAAGCATTGGATGTTAGAGGACCTGTGGTTTGTTTCAGTTTCAGAAGCAGAGTTGAACCAGATATGGTCCATATGTGTAGGAAACACGGTTCTTTTGTTCTGAGCACACTCACGTTTCCTGCTGTATTAGAGACTCTAGAAAGCAAGAGCGTTCTTCTTGCGCTAAAGCAGAGTGTGGTCCATGGATGAGAACTATGCTGTGTTTTCCCTTCAGAAATGGAGTTAAATCCAGGCTCTGTGTCTTTCTACAAACACTATTTCGTTTCAGGTAAGGGCAGTCAATGTTCAGCTAAAACGAACTACATCTTTCACATAGTTCACTCATTTCTCATCTTAAATGACAAGCATTGGATGTTAGAGGACCTAGCTTTATCAATTTCAGAAGCAGAGTTGGACTAGATATGGTCCATATGTGTAGGAAACACCGTTCTTTTGTTCTGAGCACACTCACGTTTCCTGCTCTCTTAGAGACTCTAGAAAGCAAGAGTGTGCTTCTTGCTCTAAAGCAGAGTGTGATTCATGGATGAGAAGTGTGCTGTGTGTTTCCCTTCAGAAATGGAGTGAAATCCCAGGCTCTGAGTCTTCCTAGAAGCAAGACTTCTTTTCAGGTAAGGGCATTTACTTTAAAGCTCAAAGGAACTACATCGTACACCAAGCGCACGTGTTTCTCGGTCTTAATTGAAAAGCATTGGATGTTACACAACCTGTGCTTTGTGTCAGTTTCAGAAGAAGTTTTGAACTAGATATGGTCTGTATGTGTAGGAAACACAGTTTTTTTGTTATGAGCACAATCACATTTCCTGCTGTATTAGAGAGTCTAGAAAGCAAGAGTGTGCTTCTTGCTCTAAAGCAGAGTGTGATTCATGGATGAGAAGTGTGCTGTGTGTTTCCCTTCAGAAATGGAGTTAAATCCCAGGGTCTGTGACTTCCTACAAGCAAGACTTCGTTTAAGGTAACGGCAGGTACTTTAGAGCTCAAACGAACTACATCGTTCACGAAGCTCACATGTTCCTCATCTAAACTGACAAGAATTGGATGTTAGAGACATCTGGTTTGTATCAGTTTCAGAAGCAGAGTTGAACTTGATATGGTCCGTTCGTGCAGGAAACACAGTTCTTTGCTCTGAGCACACTCAAGTTTCCTGCTGTATTAGAGACTCTAGAAAGCAAGAGCGTTCTTCTTGCTCTAAAGCAGAGTGTCATCCATGGATGAGAACTATGCTGTGTGTTTCCCTTCAGATATGGAGTTAAATTCCAGGCTCTGTGTCTTTCTACAAACACTATTTCGTTTCAGGTAAGGGCAGTCAATGTTCAGCTCAAACAAACTACATCGTTCACAAAGTTCACTCGTTTCTCATCTTAAATGACAAGCATTTTTTGTTAGAGGACCTGTGCTGTGTATCAATTTCAGAGCCAGAGTTGCACTAGATATGGTCCGTATGTGTAGGAAACACCATTCTTTTGTTCTCAGCACACTCACCTTTCCCGCGGACTTAGAGACTCTAGAAAGCAAGAGCATGCTTCCTGCTCTAAAGCAGAGTGTGATCTATGGATGAGAACTCTGCTGTGTGTTTCACTTCAGAAATGGAGTTAAATCCCAGGCTCTGAGTCTTCCTACAAGAAAGACTTCGTTTCAGGTAAAGGCAGGTACTTTACAACTCAAACGAACTACATCGTTCCCGAAGCTCACACGTTTCTCATCTTAACCGACAAGCATTGGATGTTAGAGGACCTGTGGTTTGTTTCAGTTTCAGAAGCAGAGTTGAACTAGATATGGTCCGTATGTGTAGGAAACACAATTCTTTGTTCTGAGCACACTCAAGTTTGCTGCTGTATTAGAGGCTCTAGAAAGCAAGAGCGTTCTTCTTGCTCTAAAGCAGAGTGTGATCCATGGATGAGAACTATGCTGTGTGTTTCCCTTCAGAAATGAAGTTAAATTCCGGGATCTGTGTATTTCTACAAACACTATTTCGTTTCAAGTAAGGGCAGTCAATGTTCAGCTCAAACGAACTACATCGTTCAAAAAATTCACTCATTTCTCATCTTAAATGACAAGCATTGGATGTTAGAGGACCTGTGCTTGTATCAATTTCAGAAGCAGAGTTGGACTAGATATGGTCCGTATGTGTAGGAAACACCATTCTTTTGTTATGAGCACACTCACGTTTCCTGCAGTATTAGAGACTCAAGAAAGCAAGAGCGTTCTTATTGCTCTAAAGCAGAGTGTGATTCATGGATGAGAACTGTGCTGTGTTTCCCTTCAGAAATGGAGTTAAATCCCAGGCTCTTTGTCTTTCTACAAACACTATTTCGTTTCAGGTAAGGGCAGTCAATGTTCAGCTCATACGAACTACATCGTTCACAAAGTTCACTCATTTCTCATCTTAAATGACAAGCATTGGATGTTAGAGGACCTGTGCTTGTATCAATTTCAGAAGCAGAGTTGGAATAGATATGGTCCGTATGTGTAGGAACCACCGTTCTTTTGTTATGAGCACACTCACGTTTCCTGAAGTATTAGAGACTCAAGAAAGCAACAGCGTTCTTCTTGCTCTAAAGCAGAGTGTGATTCTTGGATGAGAACTCTGCTGTGTGTTTCCGTTCAGAAATGGAGTTAAATCCCAGGCTCTGTGTCTTCCTACAAGCAAGACTTCGTTTCAGGTAAGGGCAATTACTTTAAAACTCAAACGAACTACATCATTCCCGAAACTGACACATTTCTCATCTTAACTGACAAGCATTTGATGTTGGAGGACCTGTGGTTTCTTTCAGTTTCAGAAGCAGAGTTGAACTAGATATGGTCCGTATGTGTAGGAAACACCGTTCTGTTGTTCTGAGCACACTCACGTTTCCTGCTGTATTAGATACTCTAGTAAAAAAGAGCGTTCTACTTGCTCTAAAGCAGAGTGTGATTCATGGATGAGAACTGTGCTGTGTGTTTCCCTTCAGAAATGGAGTTAAATCCCAGGCTCTGTGTCTTCCTACAAGCAAGACTTTGTTTCAGGTAAGGGCATTTACTTTAAAGCTCAAAGGAACTACATCGTACAAAAAGCTCACACGTTTCTCGGTCTTAATTGAAAAGCATTGGATGTTACAGGACCTGTGCTTTGTGTCAGTTTCAGAAGAAGTGTTGAACTAGATATGGTCCGTATGTGTAGGAAACACAGTTTTTTTGTTCTGACCACAATCACATTTCCTGCTGTATTAGAGATTCTAGAAAGCAAGAGTGTGCTTCTTGCTCTAAAGCAGAGTGTGATTCATGGATGAGAAGTGTGCTGTGTGTTTCTCTTCAGAAATGGAGTTAAATCCCAGGCTCTGATTCTTCCTACATGCAAGACTTCGTTTCAGGGATGGGCAGTCACTTTTCAGCACAAACGAACTACATCGTTCATGAAGCTCACACGTTTCTCGTCTATATTGACAAGCATTGGATGTTAGAGGACCTGTGGTTTGTATCAGTTTCCGAAGCAGAGTTGAACTAGATATGGTCCGTTCGTGTAGGAAACACCGTTATTTTGTTATGAGCACACTCACGTTTCCTGCTGTATTAGAGACTCTAGAAAGCAAGAGCGTTCTTCTTGCTCTAAAGCAGAGTGTGATCCATGGATGAGAACTATGCTGTGTGTTTCCCTTCAGAAATGGAGTTAAATCCAGGCTCTGTGTCTTTCTACAAACACTATTTCGTTTCAGGTAAGCGCAGTTAATGTTCAGCTAAAACGAACTACATCTTTCACATAGTTCACTCGTTTCTCATCTTAAATGACAAGCATTGGATGTTAGAGGACCTATGTTTTATCAATTTCAGAAGCAGAGTTGGACTAGGTATGGTCCGTATGTGTAGGAAACACGGTTATTTGTTATGAGCACACTCACGTTTCTTGCTGTATTAGAGACTCTAGAAAGCAAGAGTGTTCTTCTTGCTCCAAAGCAGAGTGTGATTCATGGATGAGAACTGTGCTGTGTGTTTCCCTTCAGAAATGGAGTTAAATCCCAGGGTCTGTGTCTTCCTACAAGCAAGACTTCGTTTAAGGTAACGGCAGGTACTTTAGAGCTCAAACGAACTACATCGTTCACGAAACTCACATGTTCCTCATCTAAACTGACAAGAATTGGATGTTAGAGACATCTGGTTTGTATCAGTTTCAGAAGCAGAGTTGAACTTGATATGGTCCGTTCGTGCAGGAAACACAGTTCTTTGCTCTGAGCACACTCAAGTTTCCTGCTGTATTAGAGACTCTAGAAAGCAAGAGCGTTCTTCTTGCTCTAAAGCAGAGTGTCATCCATGGATGAGAACTATGCTGTGTGTTTCCCTTCAGAAATGGAGTTAAATTCCAGGCTCTGTGTCTTTCTACAAACACTATTTCGTTTCAGGTAAGGGCAGTCAATGTTCAGCTCAAACAAACTACATCGTTCACAAAGTTCACTCGTTTCTCATCTTAAATGACAAGCATTTTTTGTTAGAGGACCTGTGCTGTGTATCAATTTCAGAGCCAGAGTTGCACTAGATATGGTCCGTATGTGTAGGAAACACCATTCTTTTGTTCTCAGCACACTCACCTTTCCCGCGGACTTAGAGACTCTAGAAAGCAAGAGCATGCTTCCTGCTCTAAAGCAGAGTGTGATCTATGGATGAGAACTCTGCTGTGTGTTTCACTTCAGAAATGGAGTTAAATCCCAGGCTCTGAGTCTTCCTACAAGAAAGACTTCGTTTCAGGTAAAGGCAGGTACTTTACAACTCAAACGAACTACATCGTTCCCGAAGCTCACACGTTTCTCATCTTAACCGACAAGCATTGGATGTTAGAGGACCTGTGGTTTGTTTCAGTTTCAGAAGCAGAGTTGAACCAGATATGGTCCATATGTGTAGGAAACACCGTTCTTTTGTTCTGAGCACACTCACGTTTCCTGCTGTATTAGAGACTCTAGAAAGGAAGAGCGTTCTTCTTGCTCTAAAGCAGAGTGTGGTCCATGGATGAGAACTATGCTGTGTTTTCCCTTCAGAAATGGAGTTAAATCCAGGCTCTGTGTCTTTCTACAAACACTATTTCGTTTCAGGTAAGGGCAGTCAATGTTCAGCTAAAACGAACTACATCTTTCACATAGTTCACTCATTTCTCATCTTAAATGACAAGCATTGGATGTTAGAGGACCTAGCTTTTATCAATTTCAGAAGCAGAGTTGGACTAGATATGGTCCATATGTGTAGGAAACACCGTTCTTTTGTTCTGAGCACACTCACGTTTCCTGCTGTCTTAGAGACTCTAGAAAGCAAGAGTGTGCTTCTTGCTCTAAAGCAGAGTGTGATTCATGGATGAGAAGTGTGCTGTGTGTTTCCCTTCAGAAATGGAGTTAAATCCCAGGCTCTGAGGCTTCCTAGAAGCAAGACTTCTTTTCAGGTAAGGGCATTTACTTTAAAGCTCAAAGGAACTACATCGTACACCAAGCGCACGCGTTTCTCGGTCTTAATTGAAAAGCATTGGATGTTACACAACCTGTGCTTTGTGTCAGTTTCAGAAGAAGTTTTGAACTAGATATGGTCCGTATGTGTAGGAAACACAGTTTTTTTGTTCTGAGCACAATCACATTTCCTGCTGTATTAGAGAGTCTAGAAAGCAAGAGTGTGCTTCTTGCTCTAAAGCAGAGTGTGATTCATGGATGAGAAGTGTGCTGTGTGTTTCCCTTCAGAAATGGAGTTAAATCCCAGGCTCTGAGTCTTCCTACAAGCAAGACTTCGTTTCAGGTAAGGGCAGTCCATTTTCAGCACAAACGAACTACATCGTTCATGAAGCTCACACGTTTCTCATCTAAACTGACAAGAATTGGATGTTAGAGACATCTAGTTTGTATCAGTTTTAGAAGCAGAGTTGAACTTGATATGGTCCGTTCGTGCAGGAAACACAGTTCTTTGCTCTGAGCACACTCAAGTTTCCTGCTGTATTAGAGACTCTAGAAAGCAAGAGCGTTCTTCTTGCTCTAAAGCAGAGTGTCATCCATGGATTAGAACTATGCTGTGTGTTTCCCTTCAGAAATGGAGTTAAATTCCAGGCTCTGTGTCTTTCTACAAACACTATTTCGTTTCAGGTAAGGGCAGTCAATGTTCAGCTCAAACAAACTACATCGTTCACAAAGTTCACTCGTTTCTCATCTTAAATGACAAGCATTTTTTGTTAGAGGACCTGTGCTGTGTATCAATTTCAGAGCCAGAGTTGCACTAGATATGGTCCGTATGTGTAGGAAACACCATTCTTTTGTTCTCAGCACACTCACCTTTCCCGCGGACTTAGAGACTCTAGAAAGGAAGAGCATGCTTCCTGCTCTAAAGCAGAGTGTGATCTATGGATGAGAACTCTGCTGTGTGTTTCACTTCAGAAATGGAGTTAAATCCCAGGCTCTGAGTCTTCCTACAAGAAAGACTTCGTTTCAGGTAAAGGCAGGTACTTTAGAACTCAAACGAACTACATCGTTCCCGAAGCTCACACGTTTCTCATCTTAACCAACAAGCATTGGATGTTAGAGGACCTGTGGTTTGTTTCAGTTTCAGAAGCAGAGTTGAACCAGATATGGTCCATATGTGTAGGAAACACCGTTCTTTTGTTCTGAGCACACTCACGTTTCCTGCTGTATTAGAGACTCTAGAAAGCAAGAGCGTTCTTCTTGCTCTAAAGCAGAGTGTGGTCCATGGATGAGAACTATGCTGTGTTTTCCCTTCAGAAATGGAGTTAAATCCAGGCTCTGTGTCTTTCTACAAACACTATTTCGTTTCAGGTAAGGGCAGTCAATGTTCAGCTAAAACGAACTGCATCTTTCACATAGTTCACTCATTTCTCATCTTAAATGACAAGCATTGGATGTTAGAGGACCTATGTTTTATCAATTTCAGAAGCAGAGTTGGACTAGATATGGTCCATATGTGTAGGAAACACCGTTCTTTTGTTCTGAGCACACTCACGTTTCCTGCTGTCTTAGAGACTCTAGAAAGCAAGAGTGTGCTTCTTGCTCTAAAGCAGAGTGTGATTCATGGATGAGAAGTGTGCTGTGTGTTTCCCTTCAGAAATGGAGTTAAATCCCAGGCTCTGAGTCTTCCTAGAAGCAAGACTTCTTTTCAGGTAAGGGCATTTACTTTAAAGCTCAAAGGAACTACATCGTACACCAAGCGCACGCGTTTCTCGGTCTTAATTGAAAAGCATTGGATGTTACACAACCTGTGCTTTGTGTCAGTTTCAGAAGAAGTTTTGAACTAGATATGGTCCGTATTTGTAGGAAACACAGTTTTTTTGTTCTGAGCACACTCACGTTTCCTGCTGTATTAGAGACTCTAGAAAGGAAGAGCGTTCTTCTTGCTCTAAAGCAGAGTGTGGTCCATGGATGAGAACTATGCTGTGTTTTCCCTTCAGAAATGGAGTTAAATCCAGGCTCTGTGTCTTTCTACAAACACTATTTCGTTTCAGGTAAGGGCAGTCAATGTTCAGCTAAAACGAACTACATCTTTCACATAGTTCACTCATTTCTCATCTTAAATGACAAGCATTGGATGTTAGAGGACCTAGCTTTTATCAATTTCAGAAGCAGAGTTGGACTAGATATGGTCCATATGTGTAGGAAACACCGTTCTTTTGTTCTGAGCACACTCACGTTTCCTGCTGTCTTAGAGACTCTAGAAAGCAAGAGTGTGCTTCTTGCTCTAAAGCAGAGTGTGATTCATGGATGAGAAGTGTGCTGTGTGTTTCCCTTCAGAAATGGAGTTAAATCCCAGGCTCTGAGGCTTCCTAGAAGCAAGACTTCTTTTCAGGTAAGGGCATTTACTTTAAAGCTCAAAGGAACTACATCGTACACCAAGCGCACGCGTTTCTCGGTCTTAATTGAAAAGCATTGGATGTTACACAACCTGTGCTTTGTGTCAGTTTCAGAAGAAGTTTTGAACTAGATATGGTCCGTATGTGTAGGAAACACAGTTTTTTTGTTCTGAGCACAATCACATTTCCTGCTGTATTAGAGAGTCTAGAAAGCAAGAGTGTGCTTCTTGCTCTAAAGCAGAGTGTGATTCATGGATGAGAAGTGTGCTGTGTGTTTCCCTTCAGAAATGGAGTTAAATCCCAGGCTCTGAGTCTTCCTACAAGCAAGACTTCGTTTCAGGTAAGGGCAGTCCATTTTCAGCACAAACGAACTACATCGTTCATGAAGCTCACACGTTTCTCATCTAAACTGACAAGAATTGGATGTTAGAGACATCTAGTTTGTATCAGTTTTAGAAGCAGAGTTGAACTTGATATGGTCCGTTCGTGCAGGAAACACAGTTCTTTGCTCTGAGCACACTCAAGTTTCCTGCTGTATTAGAGACTCTAGAAAGCAAGAGCGTTCTTCTTGCTCTAAAGCAGAGTGTCATCCATGGATTAGAACTATGCTGTGTGTTTCCCTTCAGAAATGGAGTTAAATTCCAGGCTCTGTGTCTTTCTACAAACACTATTTCGTTTCAGGTAAGGGCAGTCAATGTTCAGCTAAAACGAACTACATCTTTCACATAGTTCACTCATTTCTCATCTTAAATGACAAGCATTGGATGTTAGAGGACCTAGCTTTTATCAATTTCAGAAGCAGAGTTGGACTAGATATGGTCCATATGTGTAGGAAACACCGTTCTTTTGTTCTGAGCACACTCACGTTTCCTGCTGTCTTAGAGACTCTAGAAAGCAAGAGTGTGCTTCTTGCTCTAAAGCAGAGTGTGATTCATGGATGAGAAGTGTGCTGTGTGTTTCCCTTCAGAAATGGAGTTAAATCCCAGGCTCTGAGGCTTCCTAGAAGCAAGACTTCTTTTCAGGTAAGGGCATTTACTTTAAAGCTCAAAGGAACTACATCGTACACCAAGCGCACGCGTTTCTCGGTCTTAATTGAAAAGCATTGGATGTTACACAACCTGTGCTTTGTGTCAGTTTCAGAAGAAGTTTTGAACTAGATATGGTCCGTATGTGTAGGAAACACAGTTTTTTTGTTCTGAGCACAATCACATTTCCTGCTGTATTAGAGAGTCTAGAAAGCAAGAGTGTGCTTCTTGCTCTAAAGCAGAGTGTGATTCATGGATGAGAAGTGTGCTGTGTGTTTCCCTTCAGAAATGGAGTTAAATCCCAGGCTCTGAGTCTTCCTACAAGCAAGACTTCGTTTCAGGTAAGGGCAGTCCATTTTCAGCACAAACGAACTACATCGTTCATGAAGCTCACACGTTTCTCATCTAAACTGACAAGAATTGGATGTTAGAGACATCTAGTTTGTATCAGTTTTAGAAGCAGAGTTGAACTTGATATGGTCCGTTCGTGCAGGAAACACAGTTCTTTGCTCTGAGCACACTCAAGTTTCCTGCTGTATTAGAGACTCTAGAAAGCAAGAGCGTTCTTCTTGCTCTAAAGCAGAGTGTCATCCATGGATTAGAACTATGCTGTGTGTTTCCCTTCAGAAATGGAGTTAAATTCCAGGCTCTGTGTCTTTCTACAAACACTATTTCGTTTCAGGTAAGGGCAGTCAATGTTCAGCTCAAACAAACTACATCGTTCACAAAGTTCACTCGTTTCTCATCTTAAATGACAAGCATTTTTTGTTAGAGGACCTGTGCTGTGTATCAATTTCAGAGCCAGAGTTGCACTAGATATGGTCCGTATGTGTAGGAAACACCGTTCTTTTGTTATGAGCACACTCACGTTTCCTGCTGTATTAGAGACTCTAGAAAGCAAGAACGTTCTTCTTGCTCTAAAGCAGAGTGTGATTCATGGATGAGAACTGTGCTGTGTGTTTCCCTTCAGAAATGGAGTTAATTCCCAGGGTCTGTGTCTTCCTACAAGCAAGACTTCGTTTAAGGTAAGGGCAGGTACTTTACAGCTCAAACGAACTACATCGTTCACGAAGCTGACATGTTCCTCATCTAAACTGACAAGAATTGGATGTTAGAGGACATCTGGTTTGTATCAGTTTCAGAAGCAGAGTTGAACTTGATATGGTCCGTTCGTGCAGGAAACACAGTTCTTTGCTCTGAGCACACTCAAGTTTCCTGCTGTATTAGAGACTCTAGAAAGCAAGAGCGTTCTTCTTGCTCTAAAGCAGAGTGTCATCCATGGATGAGAACTATGCTGTGTGTTTCCCTTCAGAAATGGAGTTAAATTCCAGGCTCTGTGTCTTTCTACAAACACTATTTCGTTTCAGGTAAGGGCAGTCACTTTTCAGCTCAAAATAACTACATCGTTCACGAAGCTCACTCGTTTCTCATCTTAACTGACACGCATTGGATGTTAGAGGACCTGTGGTTTCTTTCATTTTGAGAAGCAGAGTTGAACTAGATATCGTCAGTATGTGTGGGAAACACCGTTCTTTTGTTATGAGCACACTCACGTTTCTTGCTGTATTAGAGACTCTAGAAAGCAAGAGCGTTCCTCTTGCTCTAAAGGAGAGTGTGATTCATGGATGAGAACTGTGCTGTGTGTTTCCCTTCAGAAATGGAGTTAAATCCCAGGCTCTGTGTCTTCCGACAAGCAAGACTTCGTTTCAGGTAAGGGCAGGTACTTTACAACTCAAACGAACTACATCGTTCCCGAAGCTCACACGATTCTCATCTTAACTGACAAGCATTGGATGTTAGAGGACCTGTGGTTTGCTTCAGTTTCAGAAGCAGAGTTGGACTAGATATGGTCTGTATGTGTAGGAAACACCGTTCTTTTGTTCTGAGCACACTCACGTTTCCTGCTGTATTAGAGACTCTAGAAAGCAAAGCGTTCTTCTTGCTCTAAAGCAGAGAGTGATTTATGGATGAGAACTGTGATGTGTGTTTCCCTTCAGAAATGGAGTTAAATCCCAGGCTCTGTGTCTTCCTACAAGCAAGACTTCGTTTCAGGTCAGGGCATTTACTTTAAAGCTCAAAGGAACTACATCGTACACGAAGCTCACACGTTTCTCGGTCTTAATTGAAAAGCATTGGATGTTACAGGACCTTTGCTTTGTGTCAGTTTCAGAAGATGTGTTGAACTAGATATGGTCCGTATATGTAGGAAACACAGTTTTTTTGTTCTGAGCACAATCACATTTCCTGCTGTATTAGAGAGTCTAGAAAGCAAGAGTGTGCTACTTGCTCTAAAGCAGAGTGTGATTCATGGATGAGAAGTGTGCTGTGTGTTTCCCTTCAGAAATGGAGTTAAATCCCAGGCTCTGTGTCTTCCTACAAGCAAGACTTCATTTCAGGTAAGGGCAGTTACTTTACAGCTCTAACGAACTACATCATTCATGAAGCTCACATGTTTCTCATCTAAACTGACAAGCATTGGATGTTAGAGGACCTGTAGTTTGTATCAGTTTCAGAAGCACAGTTGAACTTGATATGGTCCGTACATGTATGAAACACCATTCTTTGTTCTGAGCACACTCAAGTTTCCTGCTGTATTAGAGACTCTAGAAAGCAAGAGTGTTCTTCTTGCTCTATAGCAAAGTGTTTTGCATGGATGAGAACTATGCTGTGTGTTTCCCTTCAGAAATGGAGTTAAATTCCAGGCTCTGTGTCTTTCTACAAACACTATTTCGTTTCAGGTAAGGGCAGTAAATGTTCAGCTCAAACAAACTACATCGTTCACAAAGTTCACTCGTTTCTCATCTTAAATGACAAGCATTTGATGTTAGAGGACCTGTGCTGTGTATCAATTTCAGAGCCAGAGTTGCACTAGATATGGTCCGTATGTGTAGGAAACGCCATTCTTTTGTTCTCAGCACACTCACCTTTCCCGCGGTCTTAGAGACTCTAGAAAGCAGGAGCATGCTTCCTGCTCTAAAGCAGAGTGTGATCTATGGATGAGAACTCTGCTGTGTTTTTCACTTCAGAAATTGAGTTAAATCCCATGCTCTGTGTCTTCCTAGAAGCAAGACTTCGTTTCAGGTAAGGTCAGGTACTTTACAACTCAAACGAACTACATCGTTCCCAAAGCTCACACATTTCTGATCTTAACTGACAAGCATTGGATGTTAGAGGACCTGTGGTTTGTTTCAGTTTCAGAAGCAGAGTTGAACTAGATACGGTCCGTATGTGTAGGAAACACCGCTCTTTTGTTCTGAGCACACTCACGTTTCCTGCTGTCTTAGAGACTCTAGAAAGCAAGAGTGTGCTTCTTGCTCTATAGCAGAGTGTCATCCATGGATGAGAACTATGCTGTGTGTTTCCCTTCAGAAATGGAGTTAAATTCCAGGCTCTGTGTCTTTCTACAAACACTATTTCGTTTCAGGTAAGGGCAGTCACTTTTCAGCTCAAAATAACTACATTGTTCACGAAGCTCACTCATTGCTCATCTTAACTGACACGCACTGGATGTTAGAGGACCTGTGGTTTCTTTCATTTTGAGAAGCAGAGTTGAACTAGATATCGTCAGTATGTGTGGGAAACACCGTTCTTTTGTTATGAGCACACTCACGTTTCTTGCTGTATTAGAGACTCTAGAAAGCAAGAGCGTTCCTCTTGCTCTAAAGCAGAGTGTGATTCATGGATGAGAACTGTGCTGTGTGTTTCTCTTCAGAAATGGAGTTAAATCCCAGGCTCTGTGTCTTCCTACAAGCAAGACTTCGTTTCAGGTAAGGGCAGTTACTTTGTAGCTCTAACGAACTACATCATTCACGAAGCTCACACGTTTCTCATCTAAACTGACAAGCATTGGATGTTAGAGGACCTGTA
Organism: Onychomys leucogaster; assembly: GCA_949786385.1. Classification (NCBI taxonomy): domain Eukaryota; kingdom Metazoa; phylum Chordata; class Mammalia; order Rodentia; family Cricetidae; genus Onychomys; species Onychomys leucogaster. The sequence continues at coordinate 2,132,698 of CATKUP010000014.1, read as the reverse complement.
GTTTGTATCAGTTACAGAAGCACAGTTGAACTTGATATGGTCCGTATGTGTAGGAAACACCGTTCTTTTGTTATGAGCACACTCACGTTTCCTGCTGTATTAGAGACTCTAGAAAGCAAGAACGTTCTTCTTGCTCTAAAGCAGAGTGTGATTCATGGATGAGAACTGTGCTGTGTGTTTCTCTTCAGAACTGGAGTTACATCCCAGGGTCTGTGTCTTCCTAAAAGGAAGACTTCGTTTAAGGTAACAGCAGGTACTTTAGAGCTCAAACGAACTACTTCGTTCACGAAGCTCACATGTTCCTCATCTAAACTGACAAGAACTGGATGTTAGAGGACATCTGGTTTGTATCAGTTTCAGAAGCAGAGTTGAACTTGATATGGTCGGTTCGTGCAGGAAACACAGTTCTTTGCTCTGAGCACACTCAAGTTTCCTGCTGTATTAGAGACTCTAGAAAGCAAGAGCGTTCTTCTTGCTCTAAAGCAGAGTGTCATCCATGGATGAGAACTATGCTGTGTGTTTCCCTTCAGAAATGGAGTTAAATTCCAGGCTCTGTGTCTTTCTACAAACACTATTTCGTTTCAGGTAAGGGCAGTCACTTTTCAGTTCAAAATAACTACATCGTTCACGAAGCTCACTCGTTTCTCATCTTAACTGACACGCATTGGATGTTAGAGGACCTGCGGTTTCTTTCATTTTCAGAAACAGAGTTGAACTAGATATCGTCTGTATGTGTAGGAAACACCGTTCTTTTGTTATGAGCACACTCACGTTTCCTGCTGTATTAGAGACTCTAGAAAGCAAGAGCGTTCTTCTTGCTCTAAAGCAGAGTGTGATTCATGGATGAGAACTGTGCTGTGTGTTTCCCTTCAGAAATGGAGTTAAATCCCAGTCTCTGTGTCTTCCTACAAGCAAGACTTCTTTTCAGGTAAGGGCAGTTACTTTACAGCTCAAACGAACTACATAGTTCACGAAGCTCACACGTTTCTCATCTAAACTGACAAGCATTGGATGTTAGAGGACCTGTAGTTTGTATCAGTTTCAGAAGCAGAGTTGAACTTGATATGGTCCGTACGTGTAGGAAACACTGTTCTTTGTTCTGAGCACACTCATGTTTCCTGCTGTATTAGAGACTCTAGAAAGCAAGAGCGTTCTTCTTGCTCTAAAGCAGAGTGTGATTCATGGATGAGAACTGTGCTGTGTGTTTCCCTTCAGAAATGGAGTTAAATCCCAGGTTCTGTGTCTTCCTACAAGCAAGACTTCGTTTCAGGTAAGGGCAGTTACTTTACAGATCAAACGAACTACATCGTTCACGAAGCTCACACGTTCCTCATCTAAACTGACAAGCATTGGATGTAACAGGACCTGTCGTTTGTATCAGTTTCAGAAGCAGAGTTGAACTTGATATGGTCCGTACATGTAGGAAACACCGTTCTTTGTTCTGAGCACACTCAAGTTTCCTGCTGTATTAGACACTCTAGAAAGCAATAGTGTTCTTCTTGCTCTAAAGCAGAGTGTGATTCATGGATGAGAAGTGTGCTGTGTGTTTCCCTTCAGAAATGGAGTTAAATCCCAGGCTCTGAGTCTTCCTACAAGCAAGACTTCGTTTCAGGTAAGGGCAGTCCATTTTCAGCACAAACGAACTACATCGTTCATGAAGCTCACACGTTTCTCATCTATATTGACAAGCATTGGATGTTAGAGGACCTGTGGTTTGTATCAGTTTCAGAAGCAGTGTTGAACAAGATATGGTCCGTATGTGTAGGAAACACCGTTCTTATGTTATGAGCACACTCACGTTTCCTGCTGTATTAGAGTCTCTAGAAAGCAAGAACGTTCTTCTTGCTCTAAAGCAGAGTGTGATTCATGGATGAGAACTGTGCTGTGTGTTTCCCTTCAGAAATGGAGTTAATTCCCAGGGTCTGTGTCTTCCTACAAGCAAGACTTCGTTTAAGGTAAGGGCAGGTACTTTACAGCTCAAACGAACTACATCGTTCACGAAGCTGACATGTTCCTCATCTAAACTGACAAGAATTGGATGTTAGAGGACATCTGGTTTGTATCAGTTTCAGAAGCAGAGTTGAACTTGATATGGTCCGTTCGTGCAGGAAACACAGTTCTTTGCTCTGAGCACACTCAAGTTTCCTGCTGTATTAGAGACTCTAGAAAGCAAGAGCGTTCTTCTTGCTCTAAAGCAGAGTGTGATCCATGGATGAGAACTATGCTGTGTGTTTCCCTTCAGAAATGGAGTTAAATTCCAGGCTCTGTGTCTTTCTACAAACACTATTTCGTTTCAGGTAAGGGCAGTCAATGTTCAGCTCAAACAAAATACATCTTTCACATAGTTCACTCGTTTCTCATCTTAAATGACAAGCATTGGATGTTACAGGACCTGTGCTGTGTATCAATTTCAGAGCCAGAGTTGCACTAGATATGGTCCGTATGTGTAGGAAACACCATTCTTTTGTTCTCAGCACACTCACCTTTCCCGCGGTCTTAGAGACTCTAGAAAGCAAGAGCATGCTTCCTACTCTAAAGCAGAGTGTGATCTATGGATGAGAACTCTGCTGTGTGTTTCACTTCAGAAATGGAGTTAAATCCCAGGCTCTGAGTCTTCCTACAAGAAAGACTTCGTTTCAGGTAAAGGCAGTCCATTTTCAGCACAAACGAACTACATCGTTCATGAAGCTCACACGTTTCTCATCTAAATTGACAAGCATTGGATGTTAGAGGACCTGTGGTTTGTATCAGTTTCAGAATAGAGTTGAACTGGATATGGTCCGTATGTGTAGGAAACACCGTTCTTTGTTCTGAGCACACTCAAGTTTCCTGCTGTATTAGAGACTCTAGAAATCAAGAGCGTTCTTCTTGCTCTAAAGCAGAGTGTCATCCATGGATGAGAACTATGCTGTGTGTTTCCCTTCAGAAATGGAGTTAAATTCCAGGCTCTGTGTCTTTCTACAAACACTATTTCAATTCAGGTAAGGGCAGTCACTTTTCAGCTCAAAATAACTACATCGTTCACGAAGCTCACTCGTTTCTCATCTTAACTGAAAAGCATTGGAACTTGGAGGACCTGTGGTTTGTTTCAGTTTCAGAAGCAGAGTTGACCTAGATATGGTCCAGATGTGTAGGAAATACCGTTCTTTTGTTCTGAGCACACTCACGTTTCCTGCTGTATTAGAGACTCTAGTAAGCAAGAGCGTTCTTCTTGCTCTAAAGCAGAGTGTGATTCATGGATGAGAAGTGTGCTGTGTGTTTCCCTTCAAAACTGGAGTTAAATCCCAGGCTCTGGGTCTTCCTACAAGCAAGACTTCGTTTCAGGTAAGGGCATTTACTTTAAAGCTCAAAGGAACTACATCGTACACGAAGCTCAGGCGTTTCTCGGTCTTAATTGAAAAGCATTGGATGTTACAGGACGTGTGCTTTGTGTCAGTTTCAGAAGAAGTGTTGAACTAGATATGGTCCGTATGTGTAGGAAACACAGTTTTTTTGTTATGAGCACAATCACATTTCCTGCTGTATTAGAGATTCTAGAAAGCAAGAGTGTGCTTCTTGCTCTAAAGCAGAGTGTGATTCATGGATGAGAAATGTGCTGTGTGTTTCCCTTCAGAAATGGAGTTAAATCCCAGGCTCTGTGTCTTCCTACAAGCAAGACTTCGTTTCAGGTAAGGGCAGGTACTTTACAGCTCAAACGAACTACATCATTCACGAAGCTCACATGTTCCTCATCTAAACTGACAAGAATTGGATCTTAGAGGACATCTGGTTTGTATCAGTTTCAGAAGCAGAGTTGAACTTGATATGGTCCGTTCGTGTAGGAAACACCGTTCTTTGTTCTGAGCACACTCAAGTTTCCTGCTGTATTAGAGACTCTAGAAAGCAAGAGCGTTCTTCTTGCTCTAAAGCAGAGTGTCATCCATGGATGAGAACTATGCTGTGTGTTTCCCTTCAGAAATGGAGTTAAATTACAGGCTCTGTGTCTTTCTACAAACACTATTTCGTTTCAGGTAAGGGCAGTCACTTTTCAGCTCAAAATAACTACATCGTTCACGAAGCTCACTCGTTTCTCATCTTAACTGACACGCATTGGATGTTAGAGGACCTGAGGTTTCTTTCATTTTCCGAAGCAGAGTTGAACTAGATATCATCCGTATGTGTAGGAACCACTGTTCTTTTGTTATGAGCACACTCACGTTTCTTGCTGTATTAGAGACTCTAGAAAGCAAGCGTGTTCTTCTTGCTCTAAAGCAGAGAGGGATTCATGGATGAGAACTGTGCTGTTTGTTTCCCTTCAGAAATGGAGTTATATCCCAGGGTCTGTGTCTTCCTACAAGCAAGACTTCGTTTCATGTAAGGGCATTCACTTTAAAGCTCAAAGGAACTACATCGTACACGAAGCTCACGCATTTCTCTGTCTTAATTGAAAAGCATTGGATGTTATAGGACCTGTGCTTTTTGTCAGTTTCAGAAGAAGTGTTGAACTAGATATGGTCCGTATGTGTAGGAAACACAGTTTTTTTGTTCTGAGCACAATCACATTTCCTGCTGTATTAGAGAGTCTAGAAAGCAAGAGCGTGCTTCTTGCTCTAAAGCAGAGTGTGATTCATGGATGAGAAGTGTGCTGTGTGTTTCCCTTCAGAAATGGAGTTAAATCCCAGGCTCTGAGACTTCCTACACGCAAGACTTCGTTTCAGGTAAGGGCAGTCCATTTTCAGCACAAACGAACTACATCGTTCATGAAGCTCACACGTTTCTCATCTAAATTGACAAGCATTGGATGTTAGAGGACCTGTGGTTTGTATCAGTTTCAGAATAGAGTTGAACTAGATATGGTCCGTATGTGTAGGAAACACCGTTCTTTTCTTCTGAGCACACTCACGTTTCCTGCTATGTTAGAGACTCTAGAAAGCAAGAGCGTTCTTCTTGCTCTAAAGCAGAGTGTCATCCATGGATGAGAACTATGCTGTGTGTTTCCCTTCAGAAATGGAGTTAAATTCCAGGCTCTGTGTCTTTCTACAAACACTATTTCATTTCAGGTAAGGGCAGTCACTTTTCAGCTCAAAATAACTACATCGTTCACGAAGCTCACTCGTTTCTCATCTTAACTGACACGCATTGGATGTTAGAGGACCTGTGGTTTCTTTCATTTTCAGAAGCAGAGTTGAAATAGATATCATCCGTATGTGTAGGAACCACTGTTCTTTTGTTATGAGCACACTCACGTTTCTTGCTGTATTAGAGACTCTAGAAAGCAAGCGTGTTCTTCTTGCTCTAAAGCAGAGAGGGATTCATGGATGAGAACTGTGCTGTTTTTTTCCCTTCAGAAATGGAGTTATATCCCAGGCTCTGTGTCTTCCTACAAGCAGGACTTCGTTTCATGTAAGTGCATTTACTTTAAAGCTCAAAGGAACTACATCGTACACGAAGCTCACGCGTTTCTCTGTCTTAATTGAAAAGCATTGGATGTTAGAGGACCTGTAGTTTGTATCAGTTTCAGAAGCAGAGTAGAACATGATATGGTCCGTACGTGTAGGAAACACCGTTCTTTGTTCTGAGCACACTCAAGTTTCCTGCTGTATTAGAGACTCTAGAAAGCAAGAGCGTTCTTCTTGCTCTAAAGCAGAGTGTGATCCATGGATGAGAACTATGCTGTGTGTTTCCCTTCAGAAATGGAGTTAAATTCCAGGCTCTGTGTCTTTCTACAAACACTATTTCGTTTCAGGTAATGGCAGTCACTTCTCAGCTCAAAATAACTACATCGTTCACGAAGCTCACTCGTTTCTCATCTTAACTGACACACATTGGATGTTAGAGGACCTGTGGTTTCTTTCATTTTCAGAAGCAGTGTTGAACTAGATATCGTCCGTATGTTTAGGAAACACCGTTCTTTTGTTATGAGCACACTCACTTTTCTTGCTGTATTAGAGACTCTAGAAAGCAAGAGTGTGCTTCTTGCTCTAAAGCAGAGTGTGATTCATGGATGAGAACTGTGCTGTGTGTTTCCCTTCAGAAATGGAGTTAAATCCCAGGCTCTATGTCTTCCTACAAGCAAGACTCCTTTCAGGTAAGGGCAGTTACTTTACAACTCAAACGAACTACATCATTCCCGAAGCTCACACGTTTCTCATCTTAACTGACAAGCATTGGAAGTTGGAGGACCTGTGGTTTGTTTCAGTTTCAGAAGCAGAGTTGAACTTGATATGGTCCGTACGTGTAGGAAACACTGTTCTTTGTTCTGAGCACACTCATGTTTCCTGCTGTATTAGAGACTCTAGAAAGCAAGAGCGTTCTTCTTGCTCTAAAGCAGAGTGTGATTCATGGATGAGAACTGTGCTGTGTGTTTCCCTTCAGAAATGGAGTTAAATCCCAGGTTCTGTGTCTTCCTACAAGCAAGACTTCGTTTCAGGTAAGGGCAGTTACTTTACAGATCAAACGAACTACATCGTTCACGAAGCTCACACGTTCCTCATCTAAACTGACAAGCATTGGATGTAACAGGACCTGTCGTTTGTATCAGTTTCAGAAGCAGAGTTGAACTTGATATGGTCCGTACATGTAGGAAACACCGTTCTTTGTTCTGAGCACACTCAAGTTTCCTGCTGTATTAGACACTCTAGAAAGCAATAGTGTTCTTCTTGCTCTAAAGCAGAGTGTGATTCATGGATGAGAAGTGTGCTGTGTGTTTCCCTTCAGAAATGGAGTTAAATCCCAGGCTCTGAGTCTTCCTACAAGCAAGACTTCGTTTCAGGTAAGGGCAGTCCATTTTCAGCACAAACGAACTACATCGTTCATGAATCTCACACGTTTCTCATCTATATTGACAAGCATTGGATGTTAGAGGACCTGTGGTTTGTATCAGTTTCAGAAGCAGTGTTGAACAAGATATGGTCCGTATGTGTAGGAAACACCGTTCTTATGTTATGAGCACACTCACGTTTCCTGCTGTATTAGAGTCTCTAGAAAGCAAGAACGTTCTTCTTGCTCTAAAGCAGAGTGTGATTCATGGATGAGAACTGTGCTGTGTGTTTCCCTTCAGAAATGGAGTTAATTCCCAGGGTCTGTGTCTTCCTACAAGCAAGACTTCGTTTAAGGTAAGGGCAGGTACTTTACAGCTCAAACGAACTACAACGTTCACGAAGCTCACATGTTCCTCATCTAAACTGACAAGAATTGGATGTTAGAGGACATCTGGTTTGTATCAGTTTCAGAAGCAGAGTTGAACTTGATATGGTCCGTTCGTGCAGGAAACACAGTTCTTTGCTCTGAGCACACTCAAGTTTCCTGCTGTATTAGAGACTCTAGAAAGCAAGAGCGTTCTTCTTGCTCTAAAGCAGAGTGTGATCCATGGATGAGAACTATGCTGTGTGTTTCCCTTCAGAAATGGAGTTAAATTCCAGGCTCTGTGTCTTTCTACAAACACTATTTCGTTTCAGGTAAGGGCAGTCAATGTTCAGCTCAAACAAAATACATCTTTCACATAGTTCACTCGTTTCTCATCTTAAATGACAAGCATTTGATGTTAGAGGACCTGTGCTGTGTATCAATTTCAGAGCCAGAGTTGCACTAGATATGGTCCGTATGTGTAGGAAACGCCATTCTTTTGTTCTCAGCACACTCACCTTTCCCGCGGTCTTAGAGACTCTAGAAAGCAGGAGCATGCTTCCTGCTCTAAAGCAGAGTGTGATCTATGGATGAGAACTCTGCTGTGTTTTTCACTTCAGAAATTGAGTTAAATCCCATGCTCTGTGTCTTCCTAGAAGCAAGACTTCGTTTCAGGTAAGGTCAGGTACTTTACAACTCAAACGAACTACATCGTTCCCAAAGCTCACACATTTCTGATCTTAACTGACAAGCATTGGATGTTAGAGGACCTGTGGTTTGTTTCAGTTTCAGAAGCAGAGTTGAACTAGATACGGTCCGTATGTGTAGGAAACACCGCTCTTTTGTTCTGAGCACACTCACGTTTCCTGCTGTCTTAGAGACTCTAGAAAGCAAGAGTGTGCTTCTTGCTCTATAGCAGAGTGTCATCCATGGATGAGAACTATGCTGTGTGTTTCCCTTCAGAAATGGAGTTAAATTCCAGGCTCTGTGTCTTTCTACAAACACTATTTCGTTTCAGGTAAGGGCAGTCACTTTTCAGCTCAAAATAACTACATTGTTCACGAAGCTCACTCATTGCTCATCTTAACTGACACGCACTGGATGTTAGAGGACCTGTGGTTTCTTTCATTTTGAGAAGCAGAGTTGAACTAGATATCGTCAGTATGTGTGGGAAACACCGTTCTTTTGTTATGAGCACACTCACGTTTCTTGCTGTATTAGAGACTCTAGAAAGCAAGAGCGTTCCTCTTGCTCTAAAGCAGAGTGTGATTCATGGATGAGAACTGTGCTGTGTGTTTCTCTTCAGAAATGGAGTTAAATCCCAGGCTCTGTGTCTTCCTACAAGCAAGACTTCGTTTCAGGTAAGGGCAGTTACTTTGTAGCTCTAACGAACTACATCATTCACGAAGCTCACACGTTTCTCATCTAAACTGACAAGCATTGGATGTTAGAGGACCTGTAGTTTGTATCAGTTACAGAAGCACAGTTGAACTTGATATGGTCCGTATGTGTAGGAAACACCGTTCTTTTGTTATGAGCACACTCACGTTTCCTGCTGTATTAGAGACTCTAGAAAGCAAGAACGTTCTTCTTGCTCTAAAGCAGAGTGTGATTCATGGATGAGAACTGTGCTGTGTGTTTCTCTTCAGAACTGGAGTTACATCCCAGGGTCTGTGTCTTCCTAAAAGGAAGACTTCGTTTAAGGTAACAGCAGGTACTTTAGAGCTCAAACGAACTACTTCGTTCACGAAGCTCACATGTTCCTCATCTAAACTGACAAGAACTGGATGTTAGAGGACATCTGGTTTGTATCAGTTTCAGAAGCAGAGTTGAACTTGATATGGTCGGTTCGTGCAGGAAACACAGTTCTTTGCTCTGAGCACACTCAAGTTTCCTGCTGTATTAGAGACTCTAGAAAGCAAGAGCGTTCTTCTTGCTCTAAAGCAGAGTGTCATCCATGGATGAGAACTATGCTGTGTGTTTCCCTTCAGAAATGGAGTTAAATTCCAGGCTCTGTGTCTTTCTACAAACACTATTTCGTTTCAGGTAAGGGCAGTCACTTTTCAGTTCAAAATAACTACATCGTTCACGAAGCTCACTCGTTTCTCATCTTAACTGACACGCATTGGATGTTAGAGGACCTGTGGTTTCTTTCATTTTCAGAAACAGAGTTGAACTAGATATCGTCTGTATGTGTAGGAAACACCGTTCTTTTGTTATGAGCACACTCACGTTTCCTGCTGTATTAGAGACTCTAGAAAGCAAGAGCGTTCTTCTTGCTCTAAAGCAGAGTGTGATTCATGGATGAGAACTGTGCTGTGTGTTTCCCTTCAGAAATGGAGTTAAATCCCAGTCTCTGTGTCTTCCTACAAGCAAGACTTCTTTTCAGGTAAGGGCAGTTACTTTACAGCTCAAACGAACTACATAGTTCACGAAGCTCACACGTTTCTCATCTAAACTGACAAGCATTGGATGTTAGAGGACCTGTAGTTTGTATCAGTTTCAGAAGCAGAGTTGAACTTGATATGGTCCGTACGTGTAGGAAACACTGTTCTTTGTTCTGAGCACACTCATGTTTCCTGCTGTATTAGAGACTCTAGAAAGCAAGAGCGTTCTTCTTGCTCTAAAGCAGAGTGTGATTCATGGATGAGAACTGTGCTGTGTGTTTCCCTTCAGAAATGGAGTTAAATCCCAGGTTCTGTGTCTTCCTACAAGCAAGACTTCGTTTCAGGTAAGGGCAGTTACTTTACAGATCAAACGAACTACATCGTTCACGAAGCTCACACGTTCCTCATCTAAACTGACAAGCATTGGATGTAACAGGACCTGTCGTTTGTATCAGTTTCAGAAGCAGAGTTGAACTTGATATGGTCCGTACATGTAGGAAACACCGTTCTTTGTTCTGAGCACACTCAAGTTTCCTGCTGTATTAGACACTCTAGAAAGCAATAGTGTTCTTCTTGCTCTAAAGCAGAGTGTGATTCATGGATGAGAAGTGTGCTGTGTGTTTCCCTTCAGAAATGGAGTTAAATCCCAGGCTCTGAGTCTTCCTACAAGCAAGACTTCGTTTCAGGTAAGGGCAGTCCATTTTCAGCACAAACGAACTACATCGTTCATGAAGCTCACACGTTTCTCATCTATATTGACAAGCATTGGATGTTAGAGGACCTGTGGTTTGTATCAGTTTCAGAAGCAGTGTTGAACAAGATATGGTCCGTATGTGTAGGAAACACCGTTCTTATGTTATGAGCACACTCACGTTTCCTGCTGTATTAGAGTCTCTAGAAAGCAAGAACGTTCTTCTTGCTCTAAAGCAGAGTGTGATTCATGGATGAGAACTGTGCTGTGTGTTTCCCTTCAGAAATGGAGTTAATTCCCAGGGTCTGTGTCTTCCTACAAGCAAGACTTCGTTTAAGGTAAGGGCAGGTACTTTACAGCTCAAACGAACTACAACGTTCACGAAGCTCACATGTTCCTCATCTAAACTGACAAGAATTGGATGTTAGAGGACATCTGGTTTGTATCAGTTTCAGAAGCAGAGTTGAACTTGATATGGTCCGTTCGTGCAGGAAACACAGTTCTTTGCTCTGAGCACACTCAAGTTTCCTGCTGTATTAGAGACTCTAGAAAGCAAGAGCGTTCTTCTTGCTCTAAAGCAGAGTGTGATCCATGGATGAGAACTATGCTGTGTGTTTCCCTTCAGAAATGGAGTTAAATTCCAGGCTCTGTGTCTTTCTACAAACACTATTTCGTTTCAGGTAAGGGCAGTCAATGTTCAGCTCAAACAAAATACATCTTTCACATAGTTCACTCGTTTCTCATCTTAAATGACAAGCATTGGATGTTACAGGACCTGTGCTGTGTATCAATTTCAGAGCCAGAGTTGCACTAGATATGGTCCGTATGTGTAGGAAACACCATTCTTTTGTTCTCAGCACACTCACCTTTCCCGCGGTCTTAGAGACTCTAGAAAGCAAGAGCATGCTTCCTACTCTAAAGCAGAGTGTGATCTATGGATGAGAACTCTGCTGTGTGTTTCACTTCAGAAATGGAGTTAAATCCCAGGCTCTGAGTCTTCCTACAAGAAAGACTTCGTTTCAGGTAAAGGCAGTCCATTTTCAGCACAAACGAACTACATCGTTCATGAAGCTCACACGTTTCTCATCTAAATTGACAAGCATTGGATGTTAGAGGACCTGTGGTTTGTATCAGTTTCAGAATAGAGTTGAACTGGATATGGTCCGTATGTGTAGGAAACACCGTTCTTTGTTCTGAGCACACTCAAGTTTCCTGCTGTATTAGAGACTCTAGAAATCAAGAGCGTTCTTCTTGCTCTAAAGCAGAGTGTCATCCATGGATGAGAACTATGCTGTGTGTTTCCCTTCAGAAATGGAGTTAAATTCCAGGCTCTGTGTCTTTCTACAAACACTATTTCAATTCAGGTAAGGGCAGTCACTTTTCAGCTCAAAATAACTACATCGTTCACGAAGCTCACTCGTTTCTCATCTTAACTGAAAAGCATTGGAACTTGGAGGACCTGTGGTTTGTTTCAGTTTCAGAAGCAGAGTTGACCTAGATATGGTCCAGATGTGTAGGAAATACCGTTCTTTTGTTCTGAGCACACTCACGTTTCCTGCTGTATTAGAGACTCTAGTAAGCAAGAGCGTTCTTCTTGCTCTAAAGCAGAGTGTGATTCATGGATGAGAAGTGTGCTGTGTGTTTCCCTTCAAAACTGGAGTTAAATCCCAGGCTCTGGGTCTTCCTACAAGCAAGACTTCGTTTCAGGTAAGGGCATTTACTTTAAAGCTCAAAGGAACTACATCGTACACGAAGCTCAGGCGTTTCTCGGTCTTAATTGAAAAGCATTGGATGTTACAGGACGTGTGCTTTGTGTCAGTTTCAGAAGAAGTGTTGAACTAGATATGGTCCGTATGTGTAGGAAACACAGTTTTTTTGTTATGAGCACAATCACATTTCCTGCTGTATTAGAGATTCTAGAAAGCAAGAGTGTGCTTCTTGCTCTAAAGCAGAGTGTGATTCATGGATGAGAAATGTGCTGTGTGTTTCCCTTCAGAAATGGAGTTAAATCCCAGGCTCTGTGTCTTCCTACAAGCAAGACTTCGTTTCAGGTAAGGGCAGGTACTTTACAGCTCAAACGAACTACATCATTCACGAAGCTCACATGTTCCTCATCTAAACTGACAAGAATTGGATCTTAGAGGACATCTGGTTTGTATCAGTTTCAGAAGCAGAGTTGAACTTGATATGGTCCGTTCGTGTAGGAAACACCGTTCTTTGTTCTGAGCACACTCAAGTTTCCTGCTGTATTAGAGACTCTAGAAAGCAAGAGCGTTCTTCTTGCTCTAAAGCAGAGTGTCATCCATGGATGAGAACTATGCTGTGTGTTTCCCTTCAGAAATGGAGTTAAATTACAGGCTCTGTGTCTTTCTACAAACACTATTTCGTTTCAGGTAAGGGCAGTCACTTTTCAGCTCAAAATAACTACATCGTTCACGAAGCTCACTCGTTTCTCATCTTAACTGACACGCATTGGATGTTAGAGGACCTGAGGTTTCTTTCATTTTCCGAAGCAGAGTTGAACTAGATATCATCCGTATGTGTAGGAACCACTGTTCTTTTGTTATGAGCACACTCACGTTTCTTGCTGTATTAGAGACTCTAGAAAGCAAGCGTGTTCTTCTTGCTCTAAAGCAGAGAGGGATTCATGGATGAGAACTGTGCTGTTTGTTTCCCTTCAGAAATGGAGTTATATCCCAGGGTCTGTGTCTTCCTACAAGCAAGACTTCGTTTCATGTAAGGGCATTCACTTTAAAGCTCAAAGGAACTACATCGTACACGAAGCTCACGCATTTCTCTGTCTTAATTGAAAAGCATTGGATGTTATAGGACCTGTGCTTTTTGTCAGTTTCAGAAGAAGTGTTGAACTAGATATGGTCCGTATGTGTAGGAAACACAGTTTTTTTGTTCTGAGCACAATCACATTTCCTGCTGTATTAGAGAGTCTAGAAAGCAAGAGCGTGCTTCTTGCTCTAAAGCAGAGTGTGATTCATGGATGAGAAGTGTGCTGTGTGTTTCCCTTCAGAAATGGAGTTAAATCCCAGGCTCTGAGACTTCCTACACGCAAGACTTCGTTTCAGGTAAGGGCAGTCCATTTTCAGCACAAACGAACTACATCGTTCATGAAGCTCACACGTTTCTCATCTAAATTGACAAGCATTGGATGTTAGAGGACCTGTGGTTTGTATCAGTTTCAGAATAGAGTTGAACTAGATATGGTCCGTATGTGTAGGAAACACCGTTCTTTTCTTCTGAGCACACTCACGTTTCCTGCTATGTTAGAGACTCTAGAAAGCAAGAGCGTTCTTCTTGCTCTAAAGCAGAGTGTCATCCATGGATGAGAACTATGCTGTGTGTTTCCCTTCAGAAATGGAGTTAAATTCCAGGCTCTGTGTCTTTCTACAAACACTATTTCATTTCAGGTAAGGGCAGTCACTTTTCAGCTCAAAATAACTACATCGTTCACGAAGCTCACTCGTTTCTCATCTTAACTGACACGCATTGGATGTTAGAGGACCTGTGGTTTCTTTCATTTTCAGAAGCAGAGTTGAAATAGATATCATCCGTATGTGTAGGAACCACTGTTCTTTTGTTATGAGCACACTCACGTTTCTTGCTGTATTAGAGACTCTAGAAAGCAAGCGTGTTCTTCTTGCTCTAAAGCAGAGAGGGATTCATGGATGAGAACTGTGCTGTTTGTTTCCCTTCAGAAATGGAGTTATATCCCAGGCTCTGTGTCTTCCTACAAGCAGGACTTCGTTTCATGTAAGTGCATTTACTTTAAAGCTCAAAGGAACTACATCGTACACGAAGCTCACGCGTTTCTCTGTCTTAATTGAAAAGCATTGGATGTTAGAGGACCTGTAGTTTGTATCAGTTTCAGAAGCAGAGTAGAACATGATATGGTCCGTACGTGTAGGAAACACCGTTCTTTGTTCTGAGCACACTCAAGTTTCCTGCTGTATTAGAGACTCTAGAAAGCAAGAGCGTTCTTCTTGCTCTAAAGCAGAGTGTGATCCATGGATGAGAACTATGCTGTGTGTTTCCCTTCAGAAATGGAGTTAAATTCCAGGCTCTGTGTCTTTCTACAAACACTATTTCGTTTCAGGTAATGGCAGTCACTTCTCAGCTCAAAATAACTACATCGTTCACGAAGCTCACTCGTTTCTCATCTTAACTGACACACATTGGATGTTAGAGGACCTGTGGTTTCTTTCATTTTCAGAAGCAGTGTTGAACTAGATATCGTCCGTATGTTTAGGAAACACCGTTCTTTTGTTATGAGCACACTCACTTTTCTTGCTGTATTAGAGACTCTAGAAAGCAAGAGTGTGCTTCTTGCTCTAAAGCAGAGTGTGATTCATGGATGAGAACTGTGCTGTGTGTTTCCCTTCAGAAATGGAGTTAAATCCCAGGCTCTATGTCTTCCTACAAGCAAGACTCCTTTCAGGTAAGGGCAGTTACTTTACAACTCAAACGAACTACATCATTCCCGAAGCTCACACGTTTCTCATCTTAACTGACAAGCATTGGAAGTTGGAGGACCTGTGGTTTGTTTCAGTTTCAGAAGCAGAGTTGAACTTGATATGGTCCGTACGTGTAGGAAACACTGTTCTTTGTTCTGAGCACACTCATGTTTCCTGCTGTATTAGAGACTCTAGAAAGCAAGAGCGTTCTTCTTGCTCTAAAGCAGAGTGTGATTCATGGATGAGAACTGTGCTGTGTGTTTCCCTTCAGAAATGGAGTTAAATCCCAGGTTCTGTGTCTTCCTACAAGCAAGACTTCGTTTCAGGTAAGGGCAGTTACTTTACAGATCAAACGAACTACATCGTTCACGAAGCTCACACGTTCCTCATCTAAACTGACAAGCATTGGATGTAACAGGACCTGTCGTTTGTATCAGTTTCAGAAGCAGAGTTGAACTTGATATGGTCCGTACATGTAGGAAACACCGTTCTTTGTTCTGAGCACACTCAAGTTTCCTGCTGTATTAGACACTCTAGAAAGCAATAGTGTTCTTCTTGCTCTAAAGCAGAGTGTGATTCATGGATGAGAAGTGTGCTGTGTGTTTCCCTTCAGAAATGGAGTTAAATCCCAGGCTCTGAGTCTTCCTACAAGCAAGACTTCGTTTCAGGTAAGGGCAGTCCATTTTCAGCACAAACGAACTACATCGTTCATGAATCTCACACGTTTCTCATCTATATTGACAAGCATTGGATGTTAGAGGACCTGTGGTTTGTATCAGTTTCAGAAGCAGTGTTGAACAAGATATGGTCCGTATGTGTAGGAAACACCGTTCTTATGTTATGAGCACACTCACGTTTCCTGCTGTATTAGAGTCTCTAGAAAGCAAGAACGTTCTTCTTGCTCTAAAGCAGAGTGTGATTCATGGATGAGAACTGTGCTGTGTGTTTCCCTTCAGAAATGGAGTTAATTCCCAGGGTCTGTGTCTTCCTACAAGCAAGACTTCGTTTAAGGTAAGGGCAGGTACTTTACAGCTCAAACGAACTACAACGTTCACGAAGCTCACATGTTCCTCATCTAAACTGACAAGAATTGGATGTTAGAGGACATCTGGTTTGTATCAGTTTCAGAAGCAGAGTTGAACTTGATATGGTCCGTTCGTGCAGGAAACACAGTTCTTTGCTCTGAGCACACTCAAGTTTCCTGCTGTATTAGAGACTCTAGAAAGCAAGAGCGTTCTTCTTGCTCTAAAGCAGAGTGTGATCCATGGATGAGAACTATGCTGTGTGTTTCCCTTCAGAAATGGAGTTAAATTCCAGGCTCTGTGTCTTTCTACAAACACTATTTCGTTTCAGGTAAGGGCAGTCAATGTTCAGCTCAAACAAAATACATCTTTCACATAGTTCACTCGTTTCTCATCTTAAATGACAAGCATTGGATGTTAGAGGACCTGTGCTGTGTATCAATTTCAGAGCCAGAGTTGCACTAGATATGGTCCGTATGTGTAGGAAACACCATTCTTTTGTTCTCAGCACACTCACCTTTCCCGCGGTCTTAGAGACTCTAGAAAGCAAGAGCATGCTTCCTACTCTAAAGCAGAGTGTGATCTATGGATGAGAACTCTGCTGTGTGTTTCACTTCAGAAATGGAGTTAAATCCCAGGCTCTGAGTCTTCCTACAAGAAAGGCTTCGTTTCAGGTAAAGGCAGTCCATTTTCAGCACAAACGAACTACATCGTTCATGAAGCTCACACGTTTCTCATCTAAATTGACAAGCATTGGATGTTAGAGGACCTGTGGTTTGTATCAGTTTCAGAATAGAGTTGAACTGGATATGGTCCGTATGTGTAGGAAACACCGTTCTTTGTTCTGAGCACACTCAAGTTTCCTGCTGTATTAGAGACTCTAGAAATCAAGAGCGTTCTTCTTGCTCTAAAGCAGAGTGTCATCCATGGATGAGAACTATGCTGTGTGTTTCCCTTCAGAAATGGAGTTATATCCCAGACTCTGTGTCTTCCTACAAGCAAGACTTCGTTTCATGTAAGGGCATTTACTTTAAAGCTCAAAGGAACTACATTGTACACGAAGCTCACGCGTTTCTTGGTCTTAATTGAAAAGCATTGGATGTTACAGGACCTGTGCTTTGTGTCAGTTTCAGAAGAATTGTTGAACTAGATATGGTCCGTATGTGTAGGAAACACAGTTTTTTTGTTCTGAGCACAATCACATTTCCTGCTGTCTTAGAGAGTCTAGAAAGCAAGAGCGTGCTTCTTGCTCTAAAGCAGAGTGTGATTCATGGATGAGAAGTGTGCTGTGTGTTTCCCTTCAGAAATGGAGTTAATTCCCAGGATCTGAGTCTTCCTACACGCAAGACTTCGTTTCAGATAAGGGCAGTCCATTTTCAGCACAAACGAACTACATCGTCCATGAAGCTCACACGTTTCTCATCTAAATTGACAAGCATTGGATGTTAGAGGACCTGTGGTTTGTATCAGTTTCAGAATAGAGTTGAACTAGATATGGTCCGTATGTGTAGGAAACACCGTTCTTTTGTTATGAGTACACTCACTTTTCCTGCTGTATTAGAGACTCTAGAATGCAAGAGCGTTATTCTTGCACTAAAGCAGAGTGTGATTCATTGATAAAAACTGTGCTGTGTGTTTGCTTTCAGAAATGGAGTTAAATCCCAGGCTATGTGTCTTCCTACAAGCAAGACTTCATTTCAGTTAAGGGCATTTACTTTACAGCTCAAAGGAACTACATTGTACACGAAGCTCACACGTTTCTCGGTCTTAATTGAAAAGCATTGGATGTTACAGGACCTGTGCTTTGTGTCAGTTTCAGAAGAAGTGTTGAAGTAGATATGGTCTGTATGTCTAGGAAACACAGTTTTTTTGTTCTGAGCACAATCACATTTCCTGCTCTATTAGAGAGTCTAGAAAGCAAGAGTGTGCTTCTTGCTCTAAAGCAGAGTGTGATTCATGGATGAGAAGTGTGCTGTGTGTTTCCCTTCAGAAATGGAGTTAAATCCCAGGCTCTGTGTCTTCCTACAAGCAAGACTTCGTTTCAGGTAAGGGCAGTCACTTTTAAGCCCAAACGAACTACATCATTCAAGAAGCTCACACGTTTCTCATCTAAACTGACAAGCATTGGACGTTAGGGGACCTGTAGTTTGTATCAGTTTCAGAAGCAGAGTTGAACTAGATATGGTCCATATGTGTAGGAAACACCGTTCTTTTGTTCTGAGCACACTCACGTTTCCTGCTCTATTAGAGACTCTAGAAAGCAAGAGTGTGCTTCTTGCTCTAAGGAGAGTGAGATTCATGGATGAGAAGTGTGCTGTTTGTTTCCCTTCAGAAATGGAGTTAAATCCCAGGCTCTGACTCTTCCTACAAGCAAGACTTCGTTTCAGGTAAGGTCATTTACTTTAAAGCTCAAAGGAACTACATCGTACATGAAGCTCAGGCGTTTCTCGGTCTTAATTGAAAAGCATTGGATGTTACAGGACCTGTGCTTTGTGTCAGTTTCAGAAGAAGTGTTGCGCTAGATATGGTCCGTATGTGTAGGAAACACAGTTTTTTTGTTATGAGCACAATCACATTTCCTGCTGTATTAGAGATTCTAGAAAGCAAGAGTGTGCTTCTTGCTCTAAAGCAGAGTGTGATTCATGAATGAGAAGAGTGCTGTGTGTTTCTCTTCAGAAATGGAGTTAAATCCCAGGCTCTGATTCTTCCTACATGCAAGACTTCGTTTCAAGGAAGGGCAGTCACTTTTCAGCACAAATGAACTACATCGTTCATGAAGCTCACACGTTTCTCATCTATATTGACAAGCATTGGATGTTAGAGGACCTGTGGTTTGTATCAGTTTCCGAAGCAGAGATGAACTAGATATGGTCCTTATGTGTAGGAAACACCGTTCTTTTGTTATGAGCACACTCATGTTTCTTGCTGTATTAGAGACTCTAGAAAGCAAGAACGTACTTCTTGCTCTAAAGCAGAGTGTGATTCATGGATGAGAAATGTGCTGTGTGTTTCCCTTCAGAAATGGAGTTAAATCCCAGGCTCTGTGTCTTCCTACAAGCAAGACTTCGTTTCAGGTAAGGGCAGGTACTTTACAGCTCAAAGAACTACATCGTTCACGAAGCTCACATGTTCCTCATCTAAACTGACAAGAATTGGATGTTAGAGGTCATCTGGTTTGTATGAGTTTCAGAAGCAGAGTTGAACTTGATATGTTCCGTTCGTGTAGGAAACACCGTTCTTTGTTCTGAGCACACTCAAGTTTCCTGCTGTATTAGAGACTCTAGAAAGCAAGAGCGTTCTTCTTGCTCTAAAGCAGAGTGTCATCCATGGATGAGAACTATGCTGTGTGTTTCCCTTCAGAAATGGAGTTAAATCCCAGGCTATGTGTCTTTCTACAAACACTATTTCGTTTCAGGTAAGAGCAGTCACTTTTCAGCTCAAAATAACTACATCGTTCACGAAGCTCACTCGTTTCTCATCTTAACTGACACGCATTGGATGTTAGAGGACCTGTGGTTTCTTTCATTTTCAGAAGCAGAGTTGAACTAGATATCGTCCGTATGTGTAGGAAACACCGTTCTTTTGTTATGAGCACACTCACGTTTCTTGCTGTATTAGAGACTCTAGAAAGCAAGAGCGTTCTTCTTGCTCTAAAGCAGAGTGTGATTCATGGATGAGAACTGTGCTGTGTGTTTCCCTTCAGAAATGGAGTTAAATCCCAGGCTCTGTGTCTTCCTACAAGGAAGACTTCGTTTCAGTTAAGGGCAGGTACTTTACAACTCAAACGAACTACATCGTTCCCAAAGCTCACACGTTTCTCATCTTAACTGACAAGCATTGGATGTTAGAGGACCTTTGTTTTGTTTCAGTTTCAGAAGCAGAGTTGAACTAGATATGGTCCATATGTGTAGGAAACACCGTTCTTTTGTTCTGAGCACACTCACGTTTCCTGCTCTATTAGAGACTCTAGAAAGCAAGAGTGTGCTTCTTGCTCTAAGGAGAGTGAGATTCATGGATGAGAAGTGTGCTGTTTGTTTCCCTTCAGAAATGGAGTTAAATCCCAGGCTCTGACTCTTCCTACAAGCAAGACTTCGTTTCAGGTAAGGTCATTTACTTTAAAGCTCAAAGGAACTACATCGTACACGAAGCTCAGGCGTTTCTCGGTCTTAATTGAAAAGCATTGGATGTTACAGGACCTGTGCTTTGTGTCTGTTTCAGAAGAAGTGTTGCACTAGATATGGTCCGTATGTGTAGGAAACACAGTTTTTTTGTTCTGAGCACAATCACATTTCCTGCTGTCTTAGAGAGTCTAGAAAGCAAGAGCGTGCTTCTTGCTCTAAAGCAGAGTGTGATTCATGGATGAGAAGTGTGCTGTGTGTTTCCCTTCAGAAATGGAGTTCATTCCCAGGATCTGAGTCTTCCTACACGCAAGACTTCGTTTCAGATAAGGGCAGTCCATTTTCAGCACAAACGAACTACATCGTCCATGAAGCTCACACGTTTCTCATCTAAATTGACAAGCATTGGATGTTAGAGGACCTGTGGTTTGTATCAGTTTCAGAATAGAGTTGAACTAGATATGGTCCGTATGTGTAGGAAACATCGTTCTTTTGTTATGAGTACACTCACTTTTCCTGCTGTATTAGAGACTCTAGAAAGCAAGAGCGTTATTCTTGCTCTAAAGCAGAGTGTGATTCATGGATAAAAACTGTGCTGTGTGTTTCCTTTCAGAAATGGAGTTAAATCCCAGGCTCTGTGTCTTCCTACAAGCAAGACTTCATTTCAGTTAAGGGCATTTACTTTACAGCTCAAAGGAACTACATTGTACACGAAGCTCACACGTTTCTCGGTCTTAATTGAAAAGCATTGGATGTAACAGGACCTGTGCTTTGTGTCAGTTTCAGAAGAAGTGTTGCACTAGATATGGTCCGTATGTGTAGGAAACACAGTTTTTTTGTTCTGAGCACAATCACATTTCCTGCTGTATTAGAGAGTCTAGAAAGCAAGAGCGTGCTTCTTGCTCTAAAGCAGAGTGTGATTCATGGATGAGAAGTGTGCTGTGTGTTTCCCTTCAGAAATGGAGTTAATTCCCAGGATCTGAGTCTTCCTACACGCAAGACTTCGTTTCAGATAAGGGCAGTCCATTTTCAGCACAAACGAACTACATCGTCCATGAAGCTCACACGTTTCTCATCTAAATTGACAAGCATTGGATGTTAGAGGACCTGTGGTTTGTATCAGTTTCAGAATAGAGTTGAACTAGATATGGTCCGTATGTGTAGGAAACACCGTTCTTTTGTTATGAGTACACTCACTTTTCCTGCTGTATTAGAGACTCTAGAAAGCAAGAGCGTTATTCTTGCTCTAAAGCAGAGTGTGATTCATGGATAAAAACTTTGCTGTGTGTTTCCTTTCAGAAATGGAGTGAAATCCCAGGCTCTGTGTCTTCCTACAAGCAAGACTTCATTTCAGTTAAGGGCATTTACTTTACAGCTCAAAGGAACTACATTGTACACGAAGCTCACACGTTTCTCGGTCTTAATTGAAAAGCATTGGATGTTACAGGACCTGTGCTTTGTGTCAGTTTCAGAAGAAGTGTTGAAGTAGATATGGTCTGTAGGTGTAGGAAACACAGTTTTTTTGTTCTGAGCACAATCACATTTCCTGCTCTATTAGAGAGTCTAGAAAGCAAGAGTGTGCTTCTTGCTCTAAAGCAGAGTGTGATTCATGGATGAGAAGTGTGCTGTGTATTTCCCTTCAGAAATGGAGTTAAATCCCAGGCTCTGAGTCTTTCTACAAGCAAGACTTCGTTTCAGGTAAGGGCAGTCCATTTTCAGCACAAATGAACTACATCGTTCATGAAGCTCACACGTATCTCATCTAAATTGACAAGCACTGGATGTTAGAGGACCTGTGGTTTGTATCAGTTTCAGAAGCAGAGTTGATCTAGATATGGTTCATATGTGTAGGAAACACTGTTCTATTTTTATGAGCACACTCACGTTTCCTGCTGTATTAGAGACTCTAGAAAGCAAGAGCGTTCTTCTTGCTCTAAAGCAGAGTGTGATTCATGGATGAGAACTGTGCTGTGTGTTTCCCTTCAGAAATGGAGTTAAATCCCAGGCTCTGTGTCTTCCTACAAGCAAGACTTCGTTTCAGGTAAGGGCAGTCACTTTTAAGCTCAAATGAACTACATCATTCAAGAAGCTCACACGTTTCTCATCTAAACTGACAAGCTTTAGATGTTAGAGGACCTGTAGTTTGTATCAGTTTCAGAAGCAGAGTTGAACTAGATATGGTCCATATGTGTAGGAAACACTGTTCTTTTGTTCTGAGCACACTCACGTTTCCTGCTGTATTAGAGACTCTAGAAAGCAAGAGTGTGCTTCTTGCTCTAAGGAGAGTGAGATTCATGGATGAGAAGTGTGCTGTTTGTTTCCCTTCAGAAATGGAGTTAAATCCCAGGCTCTGACTCTTCCTACAAGCAAGACTTCGTTTCAGGTAAGGTCATTGACTTTAAAGCTCAAAGGAACTACATCGTACACGAAGCTCAGGCGTTTCTCGGTCTTAATTGAAAAGCATTGGATGTTACAGG
Source organism: Onychomys leucogaster (assembly GCA_949786385.1). NCBI lineage: Eukaryota > Metazoa > Chordata > Mammalia > Rodentia > Cricetidae > Onychomys > Onychomys leucogaster. The sequence continues at coordinate 2,110,433 of CATKUP010000014.1, read as the reverse complement.
ACCTGTGCTTTGTGTCAGTTTCAGAAGAAGTGTTGCACTAGATAAGGTCCGTATGTGTAGGAAACACAGTTTTTTTGTTATGAGCACAATCACATTTCCTGCTGTATTAGAGATTCTAGAAAGCAAGAGTGTGCTTCTTGCTCTAAAGCAGAGTGTGATTCATGAATGAGAAGAGTGCTGTGTGTTTCTCTTCAGAAATGGAGTTAAATCCCAGGCTCTGATTCTTCCTACATGCAAGACTTCGTTTAAAGGAAGGGCAGTCACTTTTCAGCACAAACGAACTACATCGTTCATGAAGCTCACACGTTTCTCATCTATATTGACAAGCATTGGATGTTAGAGGACCTGTGGTTTGTATCAGTTTCCGAAGCAGAGATGAACTAGATATGGTCCGTATGTGTAGGAAACACCGTTCTTTTGTTATGAGCACACTCATGTTTCCTGCTGTATTAGAGACTCTAGAAAGCAAGAACGTACTTCTTGCTCTAAAGCAGAGTGTGATTCATGAATGAGAAATGTGCTGTGTGTTTCCCTTCAGAAATGGAGTTAAATCCCAGGCTCTGTGTCTTCCTACAAGCAAGACTTCGTTTCAGGTAAGGGCAGGTACTTTACAGCTCAAAGAACTACATCGTTCACGAAGCTCACATGTTCCTCATCTAAACTGACAAGAATTGGATGTTAGAGGTCATCTGGTTTGTATGAGTTTCAGAAGAAGAGTTGAACTTGATATGGTCCGTTCGTGTAGGAAACACCGTTCTTTGTTCTGAGCACACTCAAGTTTCCTGCTGTATTAGAGACTCTAGAAAGCAAGAGCGTTCTTCTTGCTCTAAAGCAGAGTGTCATCCATGGATGAGAACTATGCTGTGTGTTTCCCTTCAGAAATGGAGTTAAATCCCAGGCTATGTGTCTTTCTACAAACACTATTTCGTTTCAGGTAAGGGCAGTCACTTTTCAGCTCAAAATAACTACATCGTTCACGAAGCTCACTCGTTTCTCATCTTAACTGACACGCATTGGATGTTAGAGGACCTGTGGTTTCTTTCATTTTCAGAAGCAGAGTTGAACTAGATATCGTCCGTATGTGTAGGAAACACCGTTCTTTTGTTATGAGCACACTCACGTTTCTTGCTGTATTAGAGACTCTAGAAAGCAAGAGCGTTCTTCTTGCTCTAAAGCAGAGTGTGATTCATGGATGAGAACTGTGCTGTGTGTTTCCCTTCAGAAATGGAGTTAAATCCCAGGCTCTGTGTCTTCCTACAAGGAAGACTTCGTTTCAGTTAAGGGCAGGTACTTTACAACTCAAACGAACTACATCGTTCCCAAAGCTCACACGTTTCTCATCTTAACTGACAAGCATTGGATGTTAGAGGACCTTTGTTTTGTTTCAGTTTCAGAAGCAGAGTTGAACTAGATATGGTCCATATGTGTAGGAAACACCGTTCTTTTGTTCTGAGCACACTCACGTTTCCTGCTGTATTAGAGACTCTAGAAAGCAAGAGTGTGCTTCTTGCTCTAAGGAGAGTGAGATTCATGGATGAGAAGTGTGCTGTTTGTTTCCCTTCAGAAATGGAGTTAAATCCCAGGCTCTGACTCTTCCTACAAGCAAGACTTCGTTTCAGGTAAGGTCATTTACTTTAAAGCTCAAAGGAACTACATCGTACACGAAGCTCAGGCGTTTCTCGGTCTTAATTGAAAAGCATTGGATGTTACAGGACCTGTGCTTTGTGTCTGTTTCAGAAGAAGTGTTGCACTAGATATGGTCCGTATGTGTAGGAAACACAGTTTTTTTGTTCTGAGCACAATCACATTTCCTGCTGTCTTAGAGAGTCTAGAAAGCAAGAGCGTGCTTCTTGCTCTAAAGCAGAGTGTGATTCATGGATGAGAAGTGTGCTGTGTGTTTCCCTTCAGAAATGGAGTTCATTCCCAGGATCTGAGTCTTCCTACACGCAAGACTTCGTTTCAGATAAGGGCAGTCCATTTTCAGCACAAACGAACTACATCGTCCATGAAGCTCACACGTTTCTCATCTAAATTGACAAGCATTGGATGTTAGAGGACCTGTGGTTTGTATCAGTTTCAGAATAGAGTTGAACTAGATATGGTCCGTATGTGTAGGAAACACCGTTCTTTTGTTATGAGTACACTCACTTTTCCTGCTGTATTAGAGACTCTAGAAAGCAAGAGCGTTATTCTTGCTCTAAAGCAGAGTGTGATTCATGGATAAAAACTGTGCTGTGTGTTTCCTTTCAGAAATGGAGTTAAATCCCAGGCTCTGTGTCTTCCTACAAGCAAGACTTCATTTCAGTTAAGGGCATTTACTTTACAGCTCAAAGGAACTACATTGTACACGAAGCTCACACGTTTCTCGGTCTTAATTGAAAAGCATTGGATGTAACAGGACCTGTGCTTTGTGTCAGTTTCAGAAGAAGTGTTGCACTAGATATGGTCCGTATGTGTAGGAAACACAGTTTTTTTGTTCTGAGCACAATCACATTTCCTGCTGTATTAGAGAGTCTAGAAAGCAAGAGCGTGCTTCTTGCTCTAAAGCAGAGTGTGATTCATGGATGAGAAGTGTGCTGTGTGTTTCCCTTCAGAAATGGAGTTAATTCCCAGGATCTGAGTCTTCCTACACGCAAGACTTCGTTTCAGATAAGGGCAGTCCATTTTCAGCACAAACGAACTACATCGTCCATGAAGCTCACACGTTTCTCATCTAAATTGACAAGCATTGGATGTTAGAGGACCTGTGGTTTGTATCAGTTTCAGAATAGAGTTGAACTAGATATGGTCCGTATGTGTAGGAAACACCGTTCTTTTGTTATGAGTACACTCACTTTTCCTGCTGTATTAGAGACTCTAGAAAGCAAGAGCGTTATTCTTGCTCTAAAGCAGAGTGTGATTCATGGATAAAAACTGTGCTGTGTGTTTCCTTTCAGAAATGGAGTGAAATCCCAGGCTCTGTGTCTTCCTACAAGCAAGACTTCATTTCAGTTAAGGGCATTTACTTTACAGCAAAAGGAACTACATTGTACACGAAGCTCACACGTTTCTCGGTCTTAATTGAAAAGCATTGGATGTTACAGGACCTGTGCTTTGTGTCAGTTTCAGAAGAAGTGTTGAAGTAGATATGGTCTGTAGGTGTAGGAAACACAGTTTTTTTGTTCTGAGCACAATCACATTTCCTGCTCTATTAGAGAGTCTAGAAAGCAAGAGTGTGCTTCTTGCTCTAAAGCAGAGTGTGATTCATGGATGAGAAGTGTGCTGTGTATTTCCCTTCAGAAATGGAGTTAAATCCCAGGCTCTGAGTCTTTCTACAAGCAAGACTTCGTTTCAGGTAAGGGCAGTCCATTTTCAGCACAAATGAACTACATCGTTCATGAAGCTCACACGTATCTCATCTAAATTGACAAGCACTGGATGTTAGAGGACCTGTGGTTTGTATCAGTTTCAGAAGCAGAGTTGATCTAGATATGGTTCATATGTGTAGGAAACACTGTTCTATTTTTATGAGCACACTCACGTTTCCTGCTGTATTAGAGACTCTAGAAAGCAAGAGCGTTCTTCTTGCTCTAAAGCAGAGTGTAATTCATGGATGAGAACTGTGCTGTGTGTTTCCCTTCAGAAATGGAGTTAAATCCCAGGCTCTGTGTCTTCCTACAAGCAAGACTTCGTTTCAGGTAAGGGCAGTCACTTTTAAGCTCAAATGAACTACATCATTCAAGAAGCTCACACGTTTCTCATCTAAACTGACAAGCTTTAGATGTTAGAGGACCTGTAGTTTGTATCAGTTTCAGAAGCAGAGTTGAACTAGATATGGTCCATATGTGTAGGAAACACCGTTCTTTTGTTCTGAGCACACTCACGTTTCCTGCTGTATTAGAGACTCTAGAAAGCAAGAGTGTGCTTCTTGCTCTAAGGAGAGTGAGATTCATGGATGAGAAGTGTGCTGTTTGTTTCCCTTCAGAAATGGAGTTAAATCCCAGGCTCTGACTCTTCCTACAAGCAAGACTTCGTTTCAGGTAAGGTCATTGACTTTAAAGCTCAAAGGAACTACATCGTACACGAAGCTCAGGCGTTTCTCGGTCTTAATTGAAAAGCATTGGATGTTACAGGACCTGTGCTTTGTGTCAGTTTCAGAAGAAGTGTTGCACTAGATAAGGTCCGTATGTGTAGGAAACACAGTTTTTTTGTTATGAGCACAATCACATTTCCTGCTGTATTAGAGATTCTAGAAAGCAAGAGTGTGCTTCTTGCTCTAAAGCAGAGTGTGATTCATGAATGAGAAGAGTGCTGTGTGTTTCTCTTCAGAAATGGAGTTAAATCCCAGGCTCTGATTCTTCCTACATGCAAGACTTCGTTTAAAGGAAGGGCAGTCACTTTTCAGCACAAACGAACTACATCGTTCATGAAGCTCACACGTTTCTCATCTATATTGACAAGCATTGGATGTTAGAGGACCTGTGGTTTGTATCAGTTTCCGAAGCAGAGATGAACTAGATATGGTCCGTATGTGTAGGAAACACCGTTCTTTTGTTATGAGCACACTCATGTTTCCTGCTGTATTAGAGACTCTAGAAAGCAAGAACGTACTTCTTGCTCTAAAGCAGAGTGTGATTCATGAATGAGAAATGTGCTGTGTGTTTCCCTTCAGAAATGGAGTTAAATCCCAGGCTCTGTGTCTTCCTACAAGCAAGACTTCGTTTCAGGTAAGGGCAGGTACTTTACAGCTCAAAGAACTACATCGTTCACGAAGCTCACATGTTCCTCATCTAAACTGACAAGAATTGGATGTTAGAGGTCATCTGGTTTGTATGAGTTTCAGAAGAAGAGTTGAACTTGATATGGTCCGTTCGTGTAGGAAACACCGTTCTTTGTTCTGAGCACACTCAAGTTTCCTGCTGTATTAGAGACTCTAGAAAGCAAGAGCGTTCTTCTTGCTCTAAAGCAGAGTGTCATCCATGGATGAGAACTATGCTGTGTGTTTCCCTTCAGAAATGGAGTTAAATCCCAGGCTATGTGTCTTTCTACAAACACTATTTCGTTTCAGGTAAGGGCAGTCACTTTTCAGCTCAAAATAACTACATCGTTCACGAAGCTCACTCGTTTCTCATCTTAACTGACACGCATTGGATGTTAGAGGACCTGTGGTTTCTTTCATTTTCAGAAGCAGAGTTGAACTAGATATCGTCCGTATGTGTAGGAAACACCGTTCTTTTGTTATGAGCACACTCACGTTTCTTGCTGTATTAGAGACTCTAGAAAGCAAGAGCGTTCTTCTTGCTCTAAAGCAGAGTGTGATTCATGGATGAGAACTGTGCTGTGTGTTTCCCTTCAGAAATGGAGTTAAATCCCAGGCTCTGTGTCTTCCTACAAGGAAGACTTCGTTTCAGTTAAGGGCAGGTACTTTACAACTCAAACGAACTACATCGTTCCCAAAGCTCACACGTTTCTCATCTTAACTGACAAGCATTGGATGTTAGAGGACCTTTGTTTTGTTTCAGTTTCAGAAGCAGAGTTGAACTAGATATGGTCCATATGTGTAGGAAACACCGTTCTTTTGTTCTGAGCACACTCACGTTTCCTGCTGTATTAGAGACTCTAGAAAGCAAGAGTGTGCTTCTTGCTCTAAGGAGAGTGAGATTCATGGATGAGAAGTGTGCTGTTTGTTTCCCTTCAGAAATGGAGTTAAATCCCAGGCTCTGACTCTTCCTACAAGCAAGACTTCGTTTCAGGTAAGGTCATTTACTTTAAAGCTCAAAGGAACTACATCGTACACGAAGCTCAGGCGTTTCTCGGTCTTAATTGAAAAGCATTGGATGTTACAGGACCTGTGCTTTGTGTCTGTTTCAGAAGAAGTGTTGCACTAGATATGGTCTGTATGTGTAGGAAACACAGTTTTTTTGTTCTGAGCACAATCACATTTCCTGCTGTATTAGAGAGTCTAGAAAGCAAGAGCGTGCTTCTTGCTCTAAAGCAGAGTGTGATTCATGGATGAGAAGTGTGCTGTGTGTTTCCCTTCAGAAATGGAGTTCATTCCCAGGATCTGAGTCTTCCTACACGCAAGACTTCGTTTCAGATAAGGGCAGTCCATTTTCAGCACAAACGAACTACATCGTCCATGAAGCTCACACGTTTCTCATCTAAATTGACAAGCATTGGATGTTAGAGGACCTGTGGTTTGTATCAGTTTCAGAATAGAGTTGAACTAGATATGGTCCGTATGTGTAGGAAACACCGTTCTTTTGTTATGAGTACACTCACTTTTCCTGCTGTATTAGGACTCTAGAAAGCAAGAGCGTTATTCTTGCTCTAAAGCAGAGTGTGATTCATGGATAAAAACTGTGCTGTGTGTTTCCTTTCAGAAATGGAGTTAAATCCCAGGCTCTGTGTCTTCCTACAAGCAAGACTTCATTTCAGTTAAGGGCATTTACTTTACAGCTCAAAGGAACTACATTGTACACGAAGCTCACACGTTTCTCGGTCTTAATTGAAAAGCATTGGATGTAACAGGACCTGTGCTTTGTGTCAGTTTCAGAAGAAGTGTTGCACTAGATATGGTCCGTATGTGTAGGAAACACAGTTTTTTTGTTCTGAGCACAATCACATTTCCTGCTGTATTAGAGAGTCTAGAAAGCAAGAGCGTGCTTCTTGCTCTAAAGCAGAGTGTGATTCATGGATGAGAAGTGTGCTGTGTGTTTCCCTTCAGAAATGGAGTTAATTCCCAGGATCTGAGTCTTCCTACACGCAAGACTTCGTTTCAGATAAGGGCAGTCCATTTTCAGCACAAACGAACTACATCGTCCATGAAGCTCACACGTTTCTCATCTAAATTGACAAGCATTGGATGTTATAGGACCTGTGGTTTGTATCAGTTTCAGAATAGAGTTGAACTAGATATGGTCCGTATGTGTAGGAAACACCGTTCTTTTGTTATGAGTACACTCACTTTTCCTGCTGTATTAGAGACTCTAGAAAGCAAGAGCGTTATTCTTGCTCTAAAGCAGAGTGTGATTCATGGATAAAAACTGTGCTGTGTGTTTCCTTTCAGAAATGGAGTGAAATCCCAGGCTCTGTGTCTTCCTACAAGCAAGACTTCATTTCAGTTAAGGGCATTTACTTTACAGCTCAAAGGAACTACATTGTACACGAAGCTCACACGTTTCTCGGTCTTAATTGAAAAGCATTGGATGTTACAGGACCTGTGCTTTGTGTCAGTTTCAGAAGAAGTGTTGAAGTAGATATGGTCTGTAGGTGTAGGAAACACAGTTTTTTTGTTCTGAGCACAATCACATTTCCTGCTCTATTAGAGAGTCTAGAAAGCAAGAGTGTGCTTCTTGCTCTAAAGCAGAGTGTGATTCATGGATGAGAAGTGTGCTGTGTATTTCCCTTCAGAAATGGAGTTAAATCCCAGGCTCTGAGTCTTTCTACAAGCAAGACTTCGTTTCAGGTAAGGGCAGTCCATTTTCAGCACAAATGAACTACATCGTTCATGAAGCTCACACGTATCTCATCTAAATTGACAAGCACTGGATGTTAGAGGACCTGTGGTTTGTATCAGTTTCAGAATCAGAGTTGATCTAGATATGGTTCATATGTGTAGGAAACACTGTTCTATTTTTATGAGCACACTCATGTTTCCTGCTGTATTAGAGACTCTAGAAAGCAAGAACGTACTTCTTGCTCTAAAGCAGAGTGTGATTCATGAATGAGAAATGTGCTGTGTGTTTCCCTTCAGAAATGGAGTTAAATCCCAGGCTCTGTGTCTTCCTACAAGCAAGACTTCGTTTCAGGTAAGGGCAGGTACTTTACAGCTCAAAGAACTACATCGTTCACGAAGCTCACATGTTCCTCATCTAAACTGACAAGAATTGGATGTTAGAGGTCATCTGGTTTGTATGAGTTTCAGAAGAAGAGTTGAACTTGATATGGTCCGTTCCTGTAGGAAACACCGTTCTTTGTTCTGAGCACACTCAAGTTTCCTGCTGTATTAGAGACTCTAGAAAGCAAGAGCGTTCTTCTTGCTCTAAAGCAGAGTGTCATCCATGGATGAGAACTATGCTGTGTGTTTCCCTTCAGAAATGGAGTTAAATCCCAGGCTATGTGTCTTTCTACAAACACTATTTCGTTTCAGGTAAGGGCAGTCACTTTTCAGCTCAAAATAACTACATCGTTCACGAAGCTCACTCGTTTCTCATCTTAACTGACACGCATTGGATGTTAGAGGACCTGTGGTTTCTTTCATTTTCAGAAGCAGAGTTGAACTAGATATCGTCCGTATGTGTAGGAAACACCGTTCTTTTGTTATGAGCACACTCACGTTTCTTGCTGTATTAGAGACTCTAGAAAGCAAGAGCGTTCTTCTTGCTCTAAAGCAGAGTGTGATTCATGGATGAGAACTGTGCTGTGTGTTTCCCTTCAGAAATGGAGGTAAATCCCAGGCTCTGTGTCTTCCTACAAGGAAGACTTCGTTTCAGTTAAGGGCAGGTACTTTACAACTCAAACGAACTACATCGTTCCCAAAGCTCACACGTTTCTCATCTTAACTGACAAGCATTGGATGTTAGAGGACCTTTGTTTTGTTTCAGTTTCAGAAGCAGAGTTGAACTAGATATGGTCCATATGTGTAGGAAACACCGTTCTTTTGTTCTGAGCACACTCACGTTTCCTGCTCTATTAGAGACTCTAGAAAGCAAGAGTGTGCTTCTTGCTCTAAGGAGAGTGAGATTCATGGATGAGAAGTGTGCTGTTTGTTTCCCTTCAGAAATGGAGTTAAATCCCAGGCTCTGACTCTTCCTACAAGCAAGACTTCGTTTCAGGTAAGGTCATTTACTTTAAAGCTCAAAGGAACTACATCGTACACGAAGCTCAGGCGTTTCTCGGTCTTAATTGAAAAGCATTGGATGTTACAGGACCTGTGCTTTGTGTCTGTTTCAGAAGAAGTGTTGCACTAGATATGGTCTGTATGTGTAGGAAACACAGTTTTTTTGTTCTGAGCACAATCACATTTCCTGCTGTATTAGAGAGTCTAGAAAGCAAGAGCGTGCTTCTTGCTCTAAAGCAGAGTGTGATTCATGGATGAGAAGTGTGCTGTGTGTTTCCCTTCAGAAATGGAGTTCATTCCCAGGATCTGAGTCTTCCTACACGCAAGACTTCGTTTCAGATAAGGGCAGTCCATTTTCAGCACAAACGAACTACATCGTCCATGAAGCTCACACGTTTCTCATCTAAATTGACAAGCATTGGATGTTAGAGGACCTGTGGTTTGTATCAGTTTCAGAATAGAGTTGAACTAGATATGGTCCGTATGTGTAGGAAACACCGTTCTTTTGTTATGAGTACACTCACTTTTCCTGCTGTATTAGAGACTCTAGAAAGCAAGAGCGTTATTCTTGCTCTAAAGCAGAGTGTGATTCATGGATAAAAACTGTGCTGTGCGTTTCCTTTCAGAAATGGAGTTAAATCCCAGGCTCTGTGTCTTCCTACAAGCAAGACTTCATTTCAGTTAAGGGCATTTACTTTACAGCTCAAAGGAACTACATTGTACACGAAGCTCACACGTTTCTCGGTCTTAATTGAAAAGCATTGGATGTAACAGGACCTGTGCTTTGTGTCAGTTTCAGAAGAAGTGTTGCACTAGATATGGTCCGTATGTGTAGGAAACACAGTTTTTTTGTTCTGAGCACAATCACATTTCCTGCTGTATTAGAGAGTCTAGAAAGCAAGAGCGTGCTTCTTGCTCTAAAGCAGAGTGTGATTCATGGATGAGAAGTGTGCTGTGTGTTTCCCTTCAGAAATGGAGTTCATTTCCAGGATCTGAGTCTTCCTACACGCAAGACTTCGTTTCAGATAAGGGCAGTCCATTTTCAGCACAAACGAACTACATCGTCCATGAAGCTCACACGTATCTCATCTAAATTGACAAGCACTGGATGTTAGAGGACCTGTGGTTTGTATCAGTTTCAGAAGCAGAGTTGATCTAGATATGGTTCATATGTGTAGGAAACACTGTTCTATTTTTATGAGCACACTCACGTTTCCTGCTGTATTAGAGACTCTAGAAAGCAAGAGCGTTCTTCTTGCTCTAAAGCAGAGTGTGATTCATGGATGAGAACTGTGCTGTGTGTTTCCCTTCAGAAATGGAGTTAAATCCCAGGCTCTGTGTCTTCCTACAAGCAAGACTTCGTTTCAGGTAAGGGCAGTCACTTTTAAGCTCAAATGAACTACATCATTCAAGAAGCTCACACGTTTCTCATCTAAACTGACAAGCTTTAGATGTTAGAGGACCTGTAGTTTGTATCAGTTTCAGAAGCAGAGTTGAACTAGATATGGTCCATATGTGTAGGAAACACCGTTCTTTTGTTCTGAGCACACTCACGTTTCCTGCTGTATTAGAGACTCTAGAAAGCAAGAGTGTGCTTCTTGCTCTAAGGAGAGTGAGATTCATGGATGAGAAGTGTGCTGTTTGTTTCCCTTCAGAAATGGAGTTAAATCCCAGGCTCTGTGTCTTCCTACAAGCAAGACTTCGTTTCAGGTAAGGTCATTGACTTTAAAGCTCAAAGGAACTACATCGTACACGAAGCTCAGGCGTTTCTCGGTCTTAATTGAAAAGCATTGGATGTTACAGGACCTGTGCTTTGTGTCAGTTTCAGAAGAAGTGTTGCACTAGATAAGGTCCGTATGTGTAGGAAACACAGTTTTTTTGTTATGAGCACAATCACATTTCCTGCTGTATTAGAGATTCTAGAAAGCAAGAGTGTGCTTCTTGCTCTAAAGCAGAGTGTGATTCATGAATGAGAAGAGTGCTGTGTGTTTCTCTTCAGAAATGGAGTTAAATCCCAGGCTCTGATTCTTCCTACATGCAAGACTTCGTATAAAGGAAGGGCAGTCACTTTTCAGCACAAACGAACTACATCGTTCATGAAGCTCACACGTTTCTCATCTATATTGACAAGCATTGGATGTTAGAGGACCTGTGGTTTGTATCAGTTTCCGAAGCAGAGATGAACTAGATATGGTCTGTATGTGTAGGAAACACCGTTCTTTTGTTATGAGCACACTCATGTTTCCTGCTGTATTAGAGACTCTAGAAAGCAAGAACGTACTTCTTGCTCTAAAGCAGAGTGTGATTCATGAATGAGAAATGTGCTGTGTGTTTCCCTTCAGAAATGGAGTTAAATCCCAGGCTCTGTGTCTTCCTACAAGCAAGACTTCGTTTCAGGTAAGGGCAGGTACTTTACAGCTCAAAGAACTACATCGTTCACGAAGCTCACATGTTCCTCATCTAAACTGACAAGAATTGGATGTTAGAGGTCATCTGGTTTGTATGAGTTTCAGAAGAAGAGTTGAACTTGATATGGTCCGTTCGTGTAGGAAACACCGTTCTTTGTTCTGAGCACACTCAAGTTTCCTGCTGTATTAGAGACTCTAGAAAGCAAGAGCGTTCTTCTTGCTCTAAAGCAGAGTGTCATCCATGGATGAGAACTATGCTGTGTGTTTCCCTTCAGAAATGGAGTTAAATCCCAGGCTATGTGTCTTTCTACAAACACTATTTCGTTTCAGGTAAGGGCAGTCACTTTTCAGCTCAAAATAACTACATCGTTCACGAAGCTCACTCGTTTCTCATCTTAACTGACACGCATTGGATGTTAGAGGACCTGTGGTTTCTTTCATTTTCAGAAGCAGAGTTGAACTAGATATCATCCGTATGTGTAGGAAACACCGTTCTTTTGTTATGAGCACACTCACGTTTCTTGCTGTATTAGAGACTCTAGAAAGCAAGAGCGTTCTTCTTGCTCTAAAGCAGAGTGTGATTCATGGATGAGAACTGTGCTGTGTGTTTCCCTTCAGAAATGGAGTTAAATCCCAGGCTCTGTGTCTTCCTACAAGGAAGACTTCGTTTCAGTTAAGGGCAGGTACTTTACAACTCAAACGAACTACATCGTTCCCAAAGCTCACACGTTTCTCATCTTAACTGACAAGCATTGGATGTTAGAGGACCTTTGTTTTGTTTCAGTTTCAGAAGCAGAGTTGAACTAGATATGGTCCATATGTGTAGGAAACACCGTTCTTTTGTTCTGAGCACACTCACGTTTCCTGCTCTATTAGAGACTCTAGAAAGCAAGAGTGTGCTTCTTGCTCTAAGGAGAGTGAGATTCATGGATGAGAAGTGTGCTGTTTGTTTCCCTTCAGAAATGGAGTTAAATCCCAGGCTCTGACTCTTCCTACAAGCAAGACTTCGTTTCAGGTAAGGTCATTTACTTTAAAGCTCAAAGGAACTACATCGTACACGAAGCTCAGGCGTTTCTCGGTCTTAATTGTAAAGCATTGGATGTTACAGGACCTGTGCTTTGTGTCAGTTTCAGAAGAAGTGTTGCACTAGATATGGTCCGTATGTGTAGGAGACACAGTTTTTTTGTTATGAGCACAATCACATTTCCTGCTGTATTAGAGATTCTAGAAAGCAAGAGTGTGCTTCTTGCTCTAAAGCAGAGTGTGATTCATGGATGAGAAGTGTGCTGTGTGTTTCCCTTCAGAAATGGAGTTAATTCCCAGGATCTGAGTCTTCCTACACGCAAGACTTCGTTTCAGATAAGGGCAGTCCATTTTCAGCACAAACGAACTACATCGTCCATGAATCTCACACGTTTCTCATCTAAATTGACAAGCATTGAATGTTAGAGACCTGTGGTTTGTATCAGTTTCAGAATAGAGTTGAACTAGATATGGTCCGTATGTGTAGGAAACACCGTTCTTTTGTTATGAGTACACTCACTTTTCCTGCTGTATTAGAGACTCTAGAAAGCAAGAGCGTTATTCTTGCTCTAAAGCAGAGTGTGATTCATGGATGAAAACTGTGCTGTCTGTTTCCCTTCAGAAATGGAGTTAAATCCCAGGCTCTGTGTCTTCCTACAAGCAAGACATCATTTCAGTTAAGGGCATTTACTTTACAGCTCAAAGGAACTACATTGTACACGAAGCTCACACGTTTCTCGGTCTTAATTGAAAAGCATTGGATGTTACAGGACCTGTGCTTTGTGTCAGTTTCAGAAGAAGTGTTGAAGTAGATATAGACTGTATGTGTAGGAAACACAGTTTTTTTGTTCTGAGCACAATCACATTTCCTGCTCTATTAGAGAGTCTAGAAAGCAAGAGTGTGCTTCTTGCTCTAAAGCAGAGTGTGATTCATGAATGAGAAGAGTGCTGTGTGTTTCTCTTCAGAAATGGAGTTAAATCCCAGGCTCTGATTCTTCCTACATGCAAGACTTCGTTTCAAGGAAGGGCAGTCACTTTTCAGCACAAACGAACTACATCGTTCATGAAGCTCACACGTATCTCATCTAAATTGACAAGCACTGGATGTTAGAGGACCTGTGGTTTGTATCAGTTTCAGAAGCAGAGTTGATCTAGATATGGTTCATATGTGTAGGAAACACTGTTCTTTTTTTATGAGCACACTCACGTTTCCTGCTGTATTAGAGACTCTAGAAAGCAAGAGCATTCTTCTTGCTCTAAAGCAGAGTGTGATTCATGGATGAGAACTGTGCTGTGTGTTTCCCTTCAGAAATGGAGTTAAATCCCAGGCTCTGTGGCTTCCTACAAGCAAGACTTCGTTTCAGGTAAGGGCAGTCACTTTTAAGCTCAAAAGAACTACATCATTCAAGAAGCTCACACGTTTCTCATCTAAACTGACAAGCATTGGATGTTAGAGGACCTGTAGTTTGTATCAGTTTCAGAAGCAGAGTTGAACTAGATATGGTCCATATGTGTAGGAAACACCGTTCTTTTGTTCTGAGCACACTCACGTTTCCTGCTCTATTAGAGACTCTAGAAAGCAAGAGTGTGCTTCTTGCTCTAAGGAGAGTGAGATTCATGGATGAGAAGTGTGCTGTTTGTTTCCCTTCTGAAATGGAGTTAAATCCCAGGCTCTGACTCTTCCTACAAGCAAGACTTCGTTTCAGGTAAGGTCATTTACTTTAAAGCTCAAAGGAACTACATCGTACACGAAGCTCAGGCGTTTCTTGGTCTTAATTGAAAAGCATTGGATGTTACAGGACCTGTGCTTTGTGTCAGTTTCAGAAGAATTGTTGCACTAGATATGGTCCGTATGTGTAGGAAACACAGTTTTTTTGTTATGAGCACAATCACATTTCCTGCTGTATTAGAGATTCTAGAAAGCAAGAGTGTGCTTCTTGCTCTAAAGCAGAGTGTGATTCATGAATGAGAAGAGTGCTGTGTGTTTCTCTTCAGAAATGGAGTTAAATCCCAGGCTCTGATTCTTCCTACATGCAAGACTTCGTTTCAAGGAAGGGCAGTCACTTTTCAGCACAAACGAACTACATCGTTCATGAAGCTCACACGTATCTCATCTAAATTGACAAGCACTGGATGTTAGAGGACCTGTGGTTTGTATCAGTTTCAGAAGCAGAGTTGATCTAGATATGGTTCATATGTGTAGGAAACACTGTTCTTTTTTTATGAGCACACTCACGTTTCCTGCTGTATTAGAGACTCTAGAAAGCAAGAGCGTTCTTCTTGCTCTAAAGCAGAGTGTGATTCATGGATGAGAACTGTGCTGTGTGTTTCCCTTCAGAAATGGAGTTAAATCCCAGGCTCTGTGTCTTCCTACAAGCAAGACTTCGTTTCAGGTAAAGGCAGTCACTTTTAAGCTCAAATGAACTACATCATTCAAGAAGCTCACACGTTTCTCATCTAAACTGACAAGCATTGGATGTTAGAGGACCTGTAGTTTGTATCAGTTTCAGAATAGAGTTGAACTAGATATGGTCCATATGTGTAGGAAACACCGTTCTTTTGTTCTGAGCACACTCACGTTTCCTGCTCTATTAGAGACTCTAGAAAGCAAGAGTGTGCTTCTTGCTCTAAGGAGAGTGAGATTCATGGATGAGAAGTGTGCTGTTTGTTTCCCTTCAGAAATGGAGTTAAATCCCAGGCTCTGACTCTTCCTACAAGCAAGACTTCGTTTCAGGTAAGGTCATTGACTTTAAAGCTCAAAGGAACTACATCGTACACGAAGCTCAGGCGTTTCTCGGTCTTAATTGAAAAGCATTGGATGTTACAGGACCTGTGCTTTGTGTCAGTTTCAGAAGAAGTGTTGCACTAGATATGGTCCGTATGTGTAGGAAACACAGTTTTTTTGTTATGAGCACAATCACATTTCCTGCTGTATTAGAGATTCTAGAAAGCAAGAGTGTGCTTCTTGCTCTAAAGCAGAGTGTGATTCATGAATGAGAAGAGTGCTGTGTGTTTCTCTTCAGAAATGGAGTTAAATCCCAGGCTCTGATTCTTCCTACATGCAAGACTTCGTTTCAAGGAAGGGCAGTCACTTTTCAGCACAAACGAACTACATCGTTCATGAAGCTCACACGTATCTCATCTAAATTGACAAGCACTGGATGTTAGAGGACCTGTGGTTTGTATCAGTTTCAGAAGCAGAGTTGATCTAGATATGGTTCATATGTGTAGGAAACACTGTTCTTTTTTTATGAGCACACTCACGTTTCCTGCTGTATTAGAGACTCTAGAAAGCAAGAGCGTTCTTCTTGCTCTAAAGCAGAGTGTGATTCATGGATGAGAACTGTGCTGTGTGTTTCCCTTCAGAAATGGAGTTAAATCCCAGGCTCTGTGTCTTCCTACAAGCAAGACTTCGTTTCAGGTAAGGGCAGGTACTTTACAGCTCAAAGAACTACATCGTTCACGAAGCTCACATGTTCCTCATCTAAACTGACAAGAATTGGATGTTAGAGGTCATCTGGTTTGTATGAGTTTCAGAAGCAGAGTTGAACTTGATATGGTCCGTTCGTGTAGGAAACACCGTTCTTTGTTCTGAGCACACTCAAGTTTCCTACTGTATTAGAGACTCTAGAAAGCAAGAGCGTTCTTCTTGCTCTAAAGCAGAGTGTCATCCATGGATGAGAACTATGCTGTGTGTTTCCCTTCAGAAATGGAGTTAAATCCCAGGCTATGTGTCTTTCTACAAACACTATTTCGTTTCAGGTAAGGGCAGTCACTTTTCAGCTCAAAATAACTACATCGTTCACGAAGCTCACTCGTTTCTCATCTTAACTGACACGCATTGGATGTTAGAGGACCTGTGGTTTCTTTCATTTTCAGAAGCAGAGTTGAACTAGATATCGTCCGTATGTGTAGGAAACACCGTTCTTTTGTTATGAGCACACTCACGTTTCTTGCTGTATTAGAGACTCTAGAAAGCAAGAGCGTTCTTCTTGCTCTAAAGCAGAGTGTGATTCATGGATGAGAACTGTGCTGTGTGTTTCCCTTCAGAAATGGAGTTAAATCCCAGGCTCTGTGTCTTCCTACAAGGAAGACTTCGTTTCAGTTAAGGGCAGGTACTTTACAACTCAAACGAACTACATCGTTCCCAAAGCTCACACGTTTCTCATCTTAACTGACAAGCATTGGATGTTAGAGGACCTTTGTTTTGTTTCAGTTTCAGAAGCAGAGTTGAACTAGATATGGTCCATATGAGTAGGAAACACCGTTCTTTTGTTCTGAGCACACTCACGTTTCCTGCTCTATTAGAGATTCTAGAAAGCAAGAGTGTGCTTCTTGCTCTAAGGAGAGTGAGATTCATGGATGAGAAGTGTGCTGTTTGTTTCCCTTCAGAAATGGAGTTAAATCCCAGGCTCTGACTCTTCCTACAAGCAAGACTTCGTTTCAGGTAAGGTCATTTACTTTAAAGCTCAAAGGAACTACATCGTACACGAAGCTCAGGCGTTTCTTGGTCTTAATTGAAAAGCATTGGATGTTACAGGACCTGTGCTTTGTGTCAGTTTCAGAAGAAGTGTTGCACTAGATATGGTCCGTATGTGTAGGAGACACAGTTTTTTTGTCATGAGCACAATCACATTTCCTGCTGTATTAGAGATTCTAGAAAGCAAGAGTGTGCTTCTTGCTCTAAAGCAGAGTGTGATTCATGGATGAGAAGTGTGCTGTGTGTTTCCCTTCAGAAATGGAGTTAATTCCCAGGATCTGAGTCTTCCTACACGCAAGACTTCGTTTCAGATAAGGGCAGTCCATTTTCAGCACAAACGAACTACATCGTCCATGAATCTCACACGTTTCTCATCTAAATTGACAAGCATTGAATGTTAGAGGACCTGTGGTTTGTATCAGTTTCAGAATAGAGTTGAACTAGATATGGTCCATATGTGTAGGAAACACCGTTCTTTTGTTATGAGTACACTCACTTTTCCTGCTGTATTAGAGACTCTAGAAAGCAAGAGCGTTATTCTTGCTCTAAAGCAGAGTGTGATTCATGGATGAAAACTGTGCTGTCTGTTTCCCTTCAGAAATGGAGTTAAATCCCAGGCTCTGTGTCTTCCTACAAGCAAGACATCATTTCAATTAAGGGCATTTACTTTACAGCTCAAAGGAACTACATTGTACACGAAGCTCACACGTTTCTCGGTCTTAATTGAAAAGCATTGGATGTTACAGGACCTGTGCTTTGTGTCAGTTTCAGAAGAAGTGTTGAAGTAGATATAGACTGTATGTGTAGGAAACACAGTTTTTTTGTTCTGAGCACAATCACATTTCCTGCTCTATTAGAGAGTCTAGAAAGCAAGAGTGTGCTTCTTGCTCTAAAGCAGAGTGTGATTCATGAATGAGAAGAGTGCTGTGTGTTTCTCTTCAGAAATGGAGTTAAATCCCAGGCTCTGATTCTTCCTACATGCAAGACTTCGTTTCAAGGAAGGGCAGTCACTTTTCAGCACAAACAAACTACATCGTTCATGAAGCTCACACGTATCTCATCTAAATTGACAAGCACTGGATGTTAGAGGACCTGTGGTTTGTATCAGTTTCAGAAGCAGAGTTGATCTAGATATGGTTCATATGTGTAGGAAACACTGTTCTTTTTTTATGAGCACACTCACGTTTCCTGCTGTATTAGAGACTCTAGAAAGCAAGAGCGTGCTTCTTGCTCTAAAGCAGAGTGTGATTCATGGATGAGAACTGTGCTGTGTGTTTCCCTTCAGAAATGGAGTTAAATCCCAGGCTCTCTGGCTTCCTACAAGCAAGACTTCATTTCAGGTAAGGGCAGTCACTTTTAAGCTCAAAAGAACTACATCATTCAAGAAGCTCACACGTTTCTCATCTAAACTGACAAGCATTGGATGTTAGAGGACCTGTAGTTTGTATCAGTTTCAGAAGCAGAGTTGAACTAGATATGGTCCATATGTGTAGGAAACACCGTTCTTTTGTTCTGAGCACACTCACGTTTCCTGCTCTATTAGAGACTCTAGAAAGCAAGAGTGTGCTTCTTGCTCTAAGGAGAGTGAGATTCATGGATGAGAAGTGTGCTGTTTGTTTCCCTTCAGAAATGGAGTTAAATCCCAGGCTCTGACTCTTCCTACAAGCAAGACTTCGTTTCAGGTAAGGTCATTTACTTTAAAGCTCAAAGGAACTACATCGTACACGAAGCTCAGGCGTTTCTCGGTCTTAATTGAAAAGCATTGGATGTTACAGGACCTGTGCTTTGTGTCAGTTTCAGAAGAAGTGTTGCACTAGATATGGTCCGTATGTGTAGGAAACACAGTTTTTTTGTTATGAGCACAATCACATTTCCTGCTGTATTAGAGATTCTAGAAAGCAAGAGTTTGCTTCTTGCTCTAAAGCAGAGTGTGATTCATGAATGAGAAGAGTGCTGTGTGTTTCTCTTCAGAAATGGAGTTAAATCCCAGGCTCTGATTCTTCCTACATGCAAGACTTCGTTTCAAGGAAGGGCAGTCACTTTTCAGCACAAACGAACTACATCGTTCATGAAGCTCACACGTATCTCATCTAAATTGACAAGCACTGGATGTTAGAGGACCTGTGGTTTGTATCAGTTTCAGAAGCAGAGTTGATCTAGATATGGTTCATATGTGTAGGAAACACTGTTCTTTTTTTATGAGCACACTCACGTTTCCTGCTGTATTAGAGACTCTAGAAAGCAAGAGCGTTCTTCTTGCTCTAAAGCAGAGTGTGATTCATGGATGAGAACTGTGCTGTGTGTTTCCCTTCAGAAATGGAGTTAAATCCCAGGCTCTGTGTCTTCCTACAAGCAAGACTTCGTTTCAGGTAAAGGCAGTCACTTTTAAGCTCAAACGAACTACATCATTCAAGAAGCTCACACGTTTCTCATCTAAACTGACAAGCATTGGATGTTAGAGGACCTGTAGTTTGTATCAGTTTCAGAAGCAGAGTTGAACTAGATATGGTCCATATGTGTAGGAAACACCGTTCTTTTGTTCTGAGCACACTCACGTTTCCTGCTCTATTAGAGACTCTAGAAAGCAAGAGTGTGCTTCTTGCTCTAAGGAGAGTGAGATTCATGGATGAGAAGTGTGCTGTTTGTTTCCCTTCAGAAATGGAGTTAAATCCCAGGCTCTGACTCTTCCTACAAGCAAGACTTCGTTTCAGGTAAGGTCATTTACTTTAAAGCTCAAAGGAACTACATCGTACACGAAGCTCAGGCGTTTCTTGGTCTTAATTGAAAAGCATTGGATGTTACAGGACTTGTGCTTTGTGTCAGTTTCAGAAGAAGTGTTGCACTAGATATGGTCCGTATGTGTAGGAAACACAGTTTTTTTGTTATGAGCACAATCATATTTCCTGCTGTATTAGAGATTCTAGAAAGCAAGAGTGTGCTTCTTGCTCTAAAGCAGAGTGTGATTCATGAATGAGAAGAGTGCTGTGTGTTTCTCTTCAGAAATGGAGCTAAATCCCAGGCTCTGATTCTTCCTACATGCAAGACTTCGTTTCAAGGAAGGGCAGTCGCTTTTCAGCACAAACGAACTACATCGTTCATGAAGCTCACACGTATCTCATCTAAATTGACAAGCACTGGATGTTAGAGGACCTGTGGTTTGTATCAGTTTCAGAAGCAGATTTGATCTAGATATGGTTCCTATGTGTAGGAAACACTGTTCTTTTTTTATGAGCACACTCACGTTTCCTGCTGTATTAGAGACTCTAGAAAGCAAGAGCGTTCTTCTTGCTCTAAAGCAGAGTGTGATTCATGGATGAGAACTGTGCTGTGTGTTTCCCTTCAGAAATGGAGTTAAATCCCAGGCTCTGTGTCTTCCTACAAGCAAGACTTCGTTTCAGGTAAAGGCAGTCACTTTTAAGCTCAAACGAACTACATCATTCAAGAAGCTCACACGTTTCTCATCTAAACTGACAAGCATTGGATGTTAGAGGACCTGTAGTTTGTATCAGTTTCAGAAGCAGAGTTGAACTAGATATGGTCCATATGTGTAGGAAACACCGTTCTTTTGTTCTGAGCACACTCACGTTTCCTGCTCTATTAGAGACTCTAGAAAGCAAGAGTGTGCTTCTTGCTCTAAGGAGAGTGAGATTCATGGATGAGAAGTGTGCTGTTTGTTTCCCTTCAGAAATGGAGTTAAATCCCAGGCTCTGACTCTTCCTACAAGCAAGACTTCGTTTCAGGTAAGGTCATTTACTTTAAAGCTCAAAGGAACTACATCGTACACGAAGCTCAGGCGTTTCTTGGTCTTAATTGAAAAGCATTGGATGTTACAGGACTTGTGCTTTGTGTCAGTTTCAGAAGAAGTGTTGCACTAGATATGGTCCGTATGTGTAGGAAACACAGTTTTTTTGTTATGAGCACAATCATATTTCCTGCTGTATTAGAGATTCTAGAAAGCAAGAGTGTGCTTCTTGCTCTAAAGCAGAGTGTGATTCATGAATGAGAAGAGTGCTGTGTGTTTCTCTTCAGAAATGGAGCTAAATCCCAGGCTCTGATTCTTCCTACATGCAAGACTTCGTTTCAAGGAAGGGCAGTCGCTTTTCAGCACAAACGAACTACATCGTTCATGAAGCTCACACGTATCTCATCTAAATTGACAAGCACTGGATGTTAGAGGACCTGTGGTTTGTATCAGTTTCAGAAGCAGATTTGATCTAGATATGGTTCCTATGTGTAGGAAACACTGTTCTTTTTTTATGAGCACACTCACGTTTCCTGCTGTATTAGAGACTCTAGAAAGCAAGAGCGTTCTTCTTGCTCTAAAGCAGAGTGTGATTCATGGATGAGAACTGTGCTGTGTGTTTCCCTTCAGAAATGGAGTTAAATCCCAGGCTCTGTGTCTTCCTACAAGCAAGACTTCGTTTCAGGTAAAGGCAGTCACTTTTAAGCTCAAACGAACTACATCATTCAAGAAGCTCACACGTTTCTCATCTAAACTGACAAGCATTGGATGTTAGAGGACCTGTAGTTTGTATCAGTTTCAGAATAGAGTTGAACTAGATATGGTCCATATGTGTAGGAAACACCGTTCTTTTGTTCTGAGCACACTCACGTTTCCTGCTCTATTAGAGACTCTAGAAAGCAAGAGTGTGCTTCTTGCTCTAAGGAGAGTGAGATTCATGGATGAGAAGTGTGCTGTTTGTTTCCCTTCAGAAATGGAGTTAAATCCCAGGCTCTGACTCTTCCTACAAGCAAGACTTCGTTTCAGGTAAGGTCATTTACTTTAAAGCTCAAAGGAACTACATCGTACACGAAGCTCAGGCGTTTCTCGGTCTTAATTGAAAAGCATTGGATGTCACAGGACCTGTGCTTTGTGTCAGTTTCAGAAGAAGTGTTGAAGTAGATATAGACTGTATGTGTAGGAAACACAGTTTTTTTGTTCTGAGCACAATCACATTTCCTGCTCTATTAGAGAGTCTAGAAAGCAAGAGTGTGCTTCTTGCTCTAAAGCAGAGTGTGATTCATGAAAGAGAAGAGTGCTGTGTGTTTCTCTTCAGAAATGGAGTTAAATCCCAGGCTCTGATTCTTCCTACATGCAAGACTTCGTTTCAAGGAAGGGCAGTCACTTTTCAGCACAAACGAACTACATCGTTCATGAAGCTCACACGTATCTCATCTAAATTGACAAGCACTGGATGTTAGAGGACCTGTGGTTTGTATCAGTTTCAGAAGCAGAGTTGATCTAGATATGGTTCATATGTGTAGGAAACACTGTTCTTTTTTTATGAGCACACTCACGTTTCCTGCTGTATTAGAGACTCTAGAAAGCAAGAGCATTCTTCTTGCTCTAAAGCAGAGTGTGATTCATGGATGAGAACTGTGCTGTGTGTTTCCCTTCAGAAATGGAGTTAAATCCCAGGCTCTGTGGCTTCCTACAAGCAAGACTTCGTTTCAGGTAAGGGCAGTCACTTTTAAGCTCAAAAGAACTACATCATTCAAGAAGCTCACACGTTTCTCATCTAAACTGACAAGCATTGGATGTTAGAGGACCTGTAGTTTGTATCAGTTTCAGAAGCAGAGTTGAACTAGATATGGTCCATATGTGTAGGAAACACCGTTCTTTTGTTCTGAGCACACTCACGTTTCCTGCTCTATTAGAGACTCTAGAAAGCAAGAGTGTGCTTCTTGCTCTAAGGAGAGTGAGATTCATGGATGAGAAGTGTGCTGTTTGTTTCCCTTCAGAAATGGAGTTAAATCCCAGGCTCTGACTCTTCCTACAAGCAAGACTTCGTTTCAGGTAAGGTCATTTACTTTAAAGCTCAAAGGAACTACATCGTACACGAAGCTCAGGCGTTTCTCGGTCTTAATTGAAAAGCATTGGATGTTACAGGACCTGTGCTTTGTGTCAGTTTCAGAAGAAGTGTTGCACTAGATATGGTCCGTATGTGTAGGAAACACAGTTTTTTTGTTATGAGCACAATCACATTTCCTGCTGTATTAGAGATTCTAGAAAGCAAGAGTGTGCTTCTTGCTCTAAAGCAGAGTGTGATTCATGAATGAGAAGAGTGCTGTGTGTTTCTCTTCAGAAATGGAGCTAAATCCCAGGCTCTGATTCTTCCTACATGCAAGACTTCGTTTCAAGGAAGGGCAGTCACTTTTCAGCACAAACGAACTACATCGTTCATGAAGCTCACACGTATCTCATCTAAATTGACAAGCACTGGATGTTAGAGGACCTGTGGTTTGTATCAGTTTCAGAAGCAGAGTTGATCTAGATATGGTTCATATGTGTAGGAAACACTGTTCTTTTTTTATGAGCACACTCACGTTTCCTGCTGTATTAGAGACTCTAGAAAGCAAGAGCGTTCTTCTTGCTCTAAAGCAGAGTGTGATTCATGGATGAGAACTGTGCTGTGTGTTTCCATTCAGAAAAGGAGTTAAATCCCAGGCTCTGTGTCTTCCTACAAGCAAGACTTCGTTTCAGGTAAAGGCAGTCACTTTTAAGCTCAAACGAACTACATCATTCAAGAAGCTCACACGTTTCTCATCTAAACTGACAAGCATTGGATGTTAGAGGACCTGTAGTTTGTATCAGTTTCAGAATAGAGTTGAACTAGATATGGTCCATATGTGTAGGAAACACCGTTCTTTTGTTCTGAGCACACTCACGTTTCCTGCTCTATTAGAGACTCTAGAAAGCAAGAGTGTGCTTCTTGCTCTAAGGAGAGTGAGATTCATGGATGAGAAGTGTGCTGTTTGTTTCCCTTCAGAAATGGAGTTAAATCCCAGGCTCTGACTCTTCCTACAAGCAAGACTTCGTTTCAGGTAAGGTCATTTACTTTAAAGCTCAAAGGAACTACATCGTACACGAAGCTCAGGCGTTTCTCGGTCTTAATTGAAAAGCATTGGATGTTACAGGACCTGTGCTTTGTGTCAGTTTCAGAAGAAGTGTTGCACTAGATATGGTCCGTATGTGTAGGAAACACAGTTTTTTTGTTATGAGCACAATCACATTTCCTGCTGTATTAGAGATTCTAGAAAGCAAGAGTGTGCTTCTTGCTCTAAAGCAGAGTGTGATTCATGAATGAGAAGAGTGCTGTGTGTTTCTCTTCAGAAATGGAGTTAAATCCCAGGCTCTGATTCTTCCTACATGCAAGACTTCGTTTCAAGGAAGGGCAGTCACTTTTCAGCACAAACGAACTACATCGTTCATGAAGCTCACACGTATCTCATCTAAATTGACAAGCACTGGATGTTAGAGGACCTGTGGTTTGTATCAGTTTCAGAAGCAGAGTTGATCTAGATATGGTTCATATGTGTAGGAAACACTGTTCTTTTTTTATGAGCACACTCACGTTTCCTGCTGTATTAGAGACTCTAGAAAGCAAGAGCGCTCTTCTTGCTCTAAAGCAGAGTGTGATTCATGGATGAGAACTGTGCTGTGTGTTTCCCTTCAGAAATGGAGTTAAATCCCAGGCTCTGTGTCTTCCTACAAGCAAGACTTCGTTTCAGGTAAGGGCAGGTACTTTACAGCTCAAAGAACTACATCGTTCACGAAGCTCACATGTTCCTCATCTAAACTGACAAGAATTGGATGTTAGAGGTCATCTGGTTTGTATGAGTTTCAGAAGCAGAGTTGAACTTGATATTGTCCGTTCGTGTAGGAAACACCGTTCTTTATTCTGAGCACACTCAAGTTTCCTACTGTATTAGAGACTCTAGAAAGCAAGAGCGTTCTTCTTGCTCTAAAGCAGAGTGTCATCCATGGATGAGAACTATGCTGTGTGTTTCCCTTCAGAAATGGAGTTAAATCCCAGGCTATGTGTCTTTCTACAAACACTATTTCGTTTCAGGTAAGGGCAGTCACTTTTCAGCTCAAAATAACTACATCGTTCACGAAGCTCACTCGTTTCTCATCTTAACTGACACGCATTGGATGTTAGAGGACCTGTGGTTTCTTTCATTTTCAGAAGCAGAGTTGAACTAGATATCGTCCGTATGTGTAGGAAACACCGTTCTTTTGTTATGAGCACACTCACGTTTCTTGCTGTATTAGAGACTCTAGAAAGCAAGAGCGTTCTTCTTGCTCTAAAGCAGAGTGTGATTCATGGATGAGAACTGTGCTGTGTGTTTCCCTTCAGAAATGGAGTTAAATCCCAGGCTCTGTGGCTTCCTACAAGGAAGACTTCGTTTCAGTTAAGGGCACGTACTTTACAACTCAAACGAACTACATCGTTCCCAAAGCTCACACGTTTCTCATCTTAACTGATAAGCATTGGATGTTAGAGGACCTTTGTTTTGTTTCAGTTTCAGAAGCAGAGTTGAACTAGATATGGTCCATATGTGTAGGAAACACCGTTCTTTTGTTCTGAGCACACTCACGTTTCCTGCTCTATTAGAGACTCTAGAAAGCAAGAGTGTGCTTCTTGCTCTAAGGAGAGTGAGATTCATGGATGAGAAGTGTGCTGTTTGTTTCCCTTCAGAAATGGAGTTAAATCCCAGGCTCTGACTCTTCCTACAAGCAAGACTTCGTTTCAGGTAAGGTCATTTACTTTAAAGCTCAAAGGAACTACATCGTACACGAAGCTCAGGCGTTTCTTGGTCTTAATTGAAAAGCATTGGATGTTACAGGACCTGTGCTTTGTGTCAGTTTCAGAAGAAGTGTTGCACTAGATATGGTCCGTATGTGTAGGAAACACAGTTTTTTTGTCATGAGCACAATCACATTTCCTGCTGTATTAGAGATTCTAGAAAGCAAGAATGTGCTTCTTGCTCTAAAGCAGAGTGTGATTCATGGATGATAAGTGTGCTGTGTGTTTCCCTTCAGAAATGGAGTTAATTCCCAGGATCTGAGTCTTCCTACACGTAAGACTTCGTTTCAGATAAGGGCAGTCCATTTTCAGCACAAACGAACTACATCGTCCATGAAGCTCACACGTTTCTCATCTAAATTGACAAGCATTGAATGTTAGAGGACCTGTGGTTTGTATCAGTTTCAGAATAGAGTTGAACTAGATATGGTCCGTATGTGTAGGAAACACCGTTCTTTTGTTATGAGTACACTCACTTTTCCTGCTGTATTAGAGACTCTAGAAAGCAAGAGCGTTATTCTTGCTCTAAAGCAGAGTGTGATTCATGGATGAAAACTGTGCTGTGTGTTTCCCTTCAGAAATGGAGTTAAATCCCAGGCTCTGTGTCTTCCTACAAGCAAGACTTCATTTCAGTTAAGGGCATTTACTTTACAGCTCAAAGGAACTACATTGTACACGAAGCTCACACGTTTCTCGGTCTTAATTGAAAAGCATTGGATGTTACAGGACCTGTGCTTTGTGTCAGTTTCAGAAGAAGTGTTGAAGTAGATATGGACTGTATGTGTAGGAAACACAGTTTTTTTGTTCTGAGCACAATCACATTTCCTGCTCTATTAGAGAGTCTAGAAAGCAAGAGTGTGCTTCTTGCTCTAAAGCAGAGTGTGATTCATGGATGAGAAGTGTGCTGTGTATTTCCCTTCAGAAATGGAGTTAAATCCCAGGCTCTGAGTCTTTCTACAAGCAAGACTTCGTTTCAGATAAGGGCAGTCCATTTTCAGCACAAACGAACTACATCGTCCATGAAGCTCACACGTTACTCATCTAAATTGACAAGCATTGGATGTTAGAGGACCTGTGGTTTGTATCAGTTTCAGAATAGAGTTGAACTAGATATGGTCCTTATGTGTAGGAAACACCGTTATTTTGTTATGAGCACACTCACATTTCTTGCAGTATTAGAGAATCTAGAAAGCAAGAGTGTTCTTCTTGCTCTAAAGCAGAGAGTGATTCATGGATGAGAACTGTGCTGTGTGTTTCCCTTCAGAAATGGAGTTATATCCCAGACTCTGTGTCTTCCTACAAGCAAGACTTCGTTTCATGTAAGGGCATTTACTTTAAAGCTCAAAGGAACTACATCGTTCATGAAGCTCACACGTTTCTCATCTATATTGACAAGCATTGGATGTTAGAGGACCTGTGGTTTGTATCAGTTTCCGAAACAGAGATGAACTAGATATGGTCCGTATGTGTAGGAAACACCGTTCTTTTGTTATGAGCACACTCATGTTTCCTGCTGTATTAGAGACTCTAGAAAGCAAGAACGTACTTCTTGCTCTAAAGCAGAGTGTGATTCATGGATGAGAAAGGTGCTGTGTGTTTCCCTTCAGAAATGGAGTTAAATCCCAGGCTCTGTGTCTTCCTACAAGCAAGACTTTGTTTCAGGTAAGGGCAGTCCATTTTCAGCACAAACGAACTACATCGTTCATGAAGGTCACACGTTTCTCATCTAACCTGACAAGCATTGGATGTTAGAGGACCTGTGGTTGTATCAGTTTCAGAATAGAGTTGAACTAGATATGGTCCATATGTGTAGGAAACACCGTTCTTTTGTTCTGAGCACACTCACGTTTCCTGCACTATTAGAGACTCTAGAAAGCAAGAGTGTGCTTCTTGCTCTAAGGAGAGTGAGATTCATGGATGAGAAGTGTGCTGTTTGTTTCCCTTCAGAAATGGAGTTAAATCCCAGGCTCTGACTCTTCCTACAAGCAAGACTTCGTTTCAGGTAAGGTCATTAACTTTAAAGCTCAAAGGAACTACATCGTACACGAAGCTCAGGCGTTTCTCGGTCTTAATTGAAAAGCATTGGATGTTACAGGACCTGTGCTTTGTGTCAGTTTCAGAAGAAGTGTTGCACTAGATATGGTCCGTATGTGTAGGAAACACAGTTTTTTTGTTATGAGCACAATCACATTTCCTGCTGTATTAGAGATTCTAGAAAGCAAGAGTGTGCTTCTTGCTCTAAAGCAGAGTGTGATTCATGAATGAGAAGAGTGCTGTGTGTTTCTCTTCAGAAATGGAGTTAAATCCCAGGCTCTGATTCTTCCTACATGCAAGACTTCGTTTCAAGGAAGGGCAGTCACTTTTCAGCACAAACGAACTACATCGTTCATGAAGCTCACACGTATCTCATCTAAATTGACAAGCACTGGATGTTAGAGGACCTGTGGTTTGTATCAGTTTCAGAAGCAGAGTTGATCTAGATATGGTTCATATGTGTAGGAAACAC
The DNA here is from genome assembly GCA_949786385.1 of Onychomys leucogaster. Taxonomy (NCBI): domain Eukaryota; kingdom Metazoa; phylum Chordata; class Mammalia; order Rodentia; family Cricetidae; genus Onychomys; species Onychomys leucogaster. The sequence goes on along the minus strand of CATKUP010000014.1, from coordinate 2,082,604 downwards.
TGTTCTTTTTTTATGAGCACACTCACGTTTCCTGCTGTATTAGAGACTCTAGAAAGCAAGAGCGTTCTTCTTGCTCTAAAGCAGAGTGTGATTCATGGATGAGAACTGTGCTGTGTGTTTCCCTTCAGAAATGGAGTTAAATCCCAGGCTCTGTGTCTTCCTACAAGCAAGACTTCGTTTCAGGTAAGGGCAGGTACTTTACAGCTCAAAGAACTACATCGTTCACGAAGCTCACATGTTCCTCATCTAAACTGACAAGAATTGGATGTTAGAGGTCATCTGGTTTGTATGAGTTTCAGAAGCAGAGTTGAACTTGATATGGTCCGTTCGTGTAGGAAACACCGTTCTTTGTTCTGAGCACACTCAAGTTTCCTACTGTATTAGAGACTCTAGAAAGCAAGAGCGTTCTTCTTGCTCTAAAGCAGAGTGTGATCCATGGATGAGAACTATGCTGTGTGTTTCCCTTCAGAAATGGAGTTAAATCCCAGGCTATGTGTCTTTCTACAAACACTATTTCGTTTCAGGTAAGGGCAGTCACTTTTCAGCTCAAAATAACTACATCGTTCACGAAGCTCACTCGTTTCTCATCTTAACTGACACGCATTGGATGTTAGAGGACCTGTGGTTTCTTTCATTTTCAGAAGCAGAGTTGAACTAGATATCGTCCGTATGTGTAGGAAACACCGTTCTTTTGTTATGAGCACACTCACGTTTCTTGCTGTATTAGAGACTCTAGAAAGCAAGAGCGTTCTTCTTGCTCTAAAGCAGAGTGTGATTCATGGATGAGAACTGTGCTGTGTGTTTCCCTTCAGAAATGGAGTTAAATCCCAGGCTCTGTGTCTTCCTACAAGGAAGACTTCGTTTCAGTTAAGGGCAGGTACTTTACAACTCAAACGAACTACATCGTTCCCAAAGCTCACACGTTTCTCATCTTAACTGACAAGCATTGGATGTTAGAGGACCTTTGTTTTGTTTCAGTTTCAGAAGCAGGGTTGAACTAGATATGGTCCATATGTGTAGGAAACACCGTTCTTTTGTTCTGAGCACACTCACGTTTCCTGCTCTATTAGAGACTCTAGAAAGCAAGAGTGTGCTTCTTGCTCTAAGGAGAGTGAGATTCATGGATGAGAAGTGTGCTGTTTGTTTCCCTTCAGAAATGGAGTTAAATCCCAGGCTCTGACTCTTCCTACAAGCAAGACTTCGTTTCAGGTAAGGTCATTTACTTTAAAGCTCAAAGGAACTACATCGTACACGAAGCTCAGGCGTTTCTCGGTCTTAATTGAAAAGCATTGGATGTTACAGGACCTGTGCTTTGTGTCAGTTTCAGAAGAAGTGTTGCACTAGATATGGTCCGTATGTGTAGGAAACACAGTTTTTTTGTTATGAGCACAATCACATTTCCTGCTGTATTAGAGATTCTAGAAAGCAAGAATGTGCTTCTTGCTCTAAAGCAGAGTGTGATTCATGGATGAGAAGTGTGCTGTGTGTTTCCCTTCAGAAATGGAGTTAATTCCCAGGATCTGAGTCTTCCTACACGCAAGACTTCGTTTCAGATAAGGGCAGTCCATTTTCAGCACAAACGAACTACATCGTCCATGAAGCTCACACGTTTCTCATCTAAATTGACAAGCATTGAATGTTAGAGGACCTGTGGTTTGTATCAGTTTCAGAATAGAGTTGAACTAGATATGGTCCGTATGTGTAGGAAACACCGTTCTTTTGTTATGAGTACACTCACTTTTCCTGCTGTATTAGAGACTCTAGAAAGCAAGAGCGTTATTCTTGCTCTAAAGCAGAGTGTGATTCATGGATAAAAACTGTGCTGTGTGTTTCCTTTCAGAAATGGAGTTAAATCCCAGGCTCTGTGTCTTCCTACAAGCAAGACTTCATTTCAGTTAAGGGCATTTACTTTACAGCTCAAAGGAACTACATTGTACACGAAGCTCACACGTCTCTCGGTCTTAATTGAAAAGCATTGGATGTTACAGGACCTGTGCTTTGTGTCAGTTTCAGAAGAAGTGTTGAAGTAGATATGGTCTGTAGGTGTAGGAAACACAGTTTTTTTGTTCTGAGCACAATCACATTTCCTGCTCTATTAGAGAGTCTAGAAAGCAAGAGTGTGCTTCTTGCTCTAAAGCAGAGTGTGATTCATGGATGAGAAATGTGCTGTGTATTTCCCTTCAGAAATGGAGTTAAATCCCAGGCTCTGAGTCTTTCTACAAGCAAGACTTCGTTTCAGGTAAGGGCAGTCCATTTTCAGCACAAATGAACTACATCGTTCATGAAGCTCACACGTATCTCATCTAAATTGACAAGCACTGGATGTTAGAGGACCTGTGGTTTGTATCAGTTTCAGAAGCAGAGTTGATCTAGATATGGTTCATATGTGTAGGAAACACTGTTCTTTTTTTATGAGCACACTCACGTTTCCTGCTGTATTAGAAACTCTAGAAAGCAAGAGCGTTCTTCTTGCTCTAAAGCAGAGTGTGATTCATGGATGAGAACTGTGCTGTGTGTTTCCCTTCAGAAATGGAGTTAAATCCCAGGCTCTGTGTCTTCCTACAAGCAAGACTTCGTTTCAGGTAAGGGCAGTCACTTTTAAGCTCAAATGAACTACATCATTCAAGAAGCTCACACGTTTCTCATCTAAACTGACAAGCTTTAGATGTTAGAGGACCTGTAGTTTGTATCAGTTTCAGAAGCAGAGTTGAACTAGATATGGTCCATATGTGTAGGAAACACCGTTCTTTTGTTCTGAGCACACTCACGTTTCCTGCTGTATTAGAGACTCTAGAAAGCAAGAGTGTGCTTCTTGCTCTAAGGAGAGTGAGATTCATGGATGAGAAGTGTGCTGTTTGTTTCCCTTCAGAAATGGAGTTAAATCCCAGGCTCTGACTCTTCCTACAAGCAAGACTTCGTTTCAGGTAAGGTCATTGACTTTAAAGCTCAAAGGAACTACATCGTACACGAAGCTCAGGCGTTTCTCGGTCTTAATTGAAAAGCATTGGATGTTACAGGACCTGTGCTTTGTGTCAGTTTCAGAAGAAGTGTTGCACTAGATAAGGTCCGTATGTGTAGGAAACACAGTTTTTTTGTTATGAGCACAATCACATTTCCTGTTGTATTAGAGATTCTAGAAAGCAAGAGTGTGCTTCTTGCTCTAAAGCAGAGTGTGATTCATGAATGAGAAGAGTGCTGTGTGTTTCTCTTCAGAAATGGAGTTAAATCCCAGGCTCTGATTCTTCCTACATGCAAGACTTCGTTTAAAGGAAGGGCAGTCACTTTTCAGCACAAACGAACTACATCGTTCATGAAGCTCACACGTTTCTCATCTATATTGACAAGCATTGGATGTTAGAGGACCTGTGGTTTGTATCAGTTTCCGAAGCAGAGATGAACTAGATATGGTCCGTATGTGTAGGAAACACCGTTCTTTTGTTATGAGCACACTCATGTTTCCTGCTGTATTAGAGACTCTAGAAAGCAAGAACGTACTTCTTGCTCTAAAGCAGAGTGTGATTCATGAATGAGAAATGTGCTGTGTGTTTCCCTTCAGAAATGGAGTTAAATCCCAGGCTCTGTGTCTTCCTACAAGCAAGACTTCGTTTCAGGTAAGGGCAGGTACTTTACAGCTCAAAGAACTACATCGTTCAAGAAGCTCACATGTTCCTCATCTAAACTGACAAGAATTGGATGTTAGAGGTCATCTGGTTTGTATGAGTTTCAGAAGAAGAGTTGAACTTGATATGGTCCGTTCCTGTAGGAAACACCGTTCTTTGTTCTGAGCACACTCAAGTTTCCTGCTGTATTAGAGACTCTAGAAAGCAAGAGCTTTCTTCTTGCTCTAAAGCAGAGTGTCATCCATGGATGAGAACTATGCTGTGTGTTTCCCTTCAGAAATGGAGTTAAATCCCAGGCTATGTGTCTTTCTACAAACACTATTTCGTTTCAGGTAAGGGCAGTCACTTTTCAGCTCAAAATAACTACATCGTTCACGAAGCTCACTCGTTTCTCATCTTAACTGACACGCATTGGATGTTAGAGGACCTGTGGTTTCTTTCATTTTCAGAAGCAGAGTTGAACTAGATATCGTCCGTATGTGTAGGAAACACCGTTCTTTTGTTATGAGCACACTCACGTTTCTTGCTGTATTAGAGACTCTAGAAAGCAAGAGCGTTCTTCTTGCTCTAAAGCAGAGTGTGATTCATGGATGAAAACTGTGCTGTCTGTTTCCCTTCAGAAATGGAGTTAAATCCCAGGCTCTGTGTCTTCCTACAAGCAAGACATCATTTCAGTTAAGGGCATTTACTTTACAGCTCAAAGGAACTACATTGTACACGAAGCTCACACGTTTCTCGGTCTTAATTGAAAAGCATTGGATGTTACAGGACCTGTGCTTTGTGTCAGTTTCAGAAGAAGTGTTGAAGTAGATATAGACTGTATGTGTAGGAAACACAGTTTTTTTGTTCTGAGCACAATCACATTTCCTGCTCTATTAGAGAGTCTAGAAAGCAAGAGTGTGCTTCTTGCTCTAAAGCAGAGTGTGATTCATGAATGAGAAGAGTGCTGTGTGTTTCTCTTCAGAAATGGAGTTAAATCCCAGGCTCTGATTCTTCCTACATGCAAGACTTCGTTTCAAGGAAGGGCAGTCACTTTTCAGCACAAACGAACTACATCGTTCATGAAGCTCACACGTATCTCATCTAAATTGACAAGCACTGGATGTTAGAGGACCTGTGGTTTGTATCAGTTTCAGAAGCAGAGTTGATCTAGATATGGTTCATATGTGTAGGAAACACTGTTCTTTTTTTATGAGCACACTCACGTTTCCTGCTGTATTAGAGACTCTAGAAAGCAAGAGCATTCTTCTTGCTCTAAAGCAGAGTGTGATTCATGGATGAGAACTGTGCTGTGTGTTTCCCTTCAGAAATGGAGTTAAATCCCAGGCTCTGTGGCTTCCTACAAGCAAGACTTCGTTTCAGGTAAGGGCAGTCACTTTTAAGCTCAAAAGAACTACATCATTCAAGAAGCTCACACGTTTCTCATCTAAACTGACAAGCATTGGATGTTAGAGGACCTGTAGTTTGTATCAGTTTCAGAAGCAGAGTTGAACTAGATATGGTCCATATGTGTAGGAAACACCGTTCTTTTGTTCTGAGCACACTCACGTTTCCTGCTCTATTAGAGACTCTAGAAAGCAAGAGTGTGCTTCTTGCTCTAAGGAGAGTGAGATTCATGGATGAGAAGTGTGCTGTTTGTTTCCCTTCAGAAATGGAGTTAAATCCCAGGCTCTGACTCTTCCTACAAGCAAGACTTCGTTTCAGGTAAGGTCATTGACTTTAAAGCTCAAAGGAACTACATCGTACACGAAGCTCAGGCGTTTCTCGGTCTTAATTGAAAAGCATTGGATGTTACAGGACCTGTGCTTTGTGTCAGTTTCAGAAGAAGTGTTGCACTAGATATGGTCCGTATGTGTAGGAGACACAGTTTTTTTGTTATGAGCACAATCACATTTCCTGCTGTATTAGAGATTCTAGAAAGCAAGAGTGTGCTTCTTGCTCTAAAGCAGAGTGTGATTCATGAATGAGAAGAGTGCTGTGTGTTTCTCTTCAGAAATGGAGTTAAATCCCAGGCTCTGATTCTTCCTACATGCAAGACTTCGTTTCAAGGAAGGGCAGTCACTTTTCAGCACAAACGAACTACATCGTTCATGAAGCTCACACGTATCTCATCTAAATTGACAAGCACTGGATGTTAGAGGACCTGTGGTTTGTATCAGTTTCAGAAGCAGAGTTGATCTAGATATGGTTCATATGTGTAGGAAACACTGTTCTTTTTTTATGAGCACACTCACGTTTCCTGCTGTATTAGAGACTCTAGAAAGCAAGAGCGTTCTTCTTGCTCTAAAGCAGAGTGTGATTCATGGATGAGAACTGTGCTGTGTGTTTCCCTTCAGAAATGGAGTTAAATCCCAGGCTCTGTGTCTTCCTACAAGCAAGACTTCGTTTCAGGTAAAGGCAGTCACTTTTAAGCTCAAACGAACTACATCATTCAAGAAGCTCACACGTTTCTCATCTAAACTGACAAGCATTGGATGTTAGAGGACCTGTAGTTTGTATCAGTTTCAGAATAGAGTTGAACTAGATATGGTCCATATGTGTAGGAAACTCCGTTCTTTTGTTCTGAGCACACTCACGTTTCCTGCTGTATTAGAGACTCTAGAAAGCAAGAGTGTGCTTCTTGCTCTAAGGAGAGTGAGATTCATGAATGAGAAGAGTGCTGTGTGTTTCTCTTCAGAAATGGAGTTAAATCCCAGGCTCTGATTCTTCCTACATGCAAGACTTCGTTTCAAGGAAGGGCAGTCACTTTTCAGCACAAACGAACTACATCGTTCATGAAGCTCACACGTATCTCATCTAAATTGACAAGCACTGGATGTTAGAGGACCTGTGGTTTGTATCAGTTTCAGATGCAGAGTTGATCTAGATATGGTTCATATGTGTAGGAAACACTGTTCTTTTTTTATGAGCACACTCACGTTTCCTGCTGTATTAGAGACTCTAGAAAGCAAGAGCATTCTTCTTGCTCTAAAGCAGAGTGTGATTCATGGATGAGAACTGTGCTGTGTGTTTCCCTTCAGAAATGGAGTTAAATCCCAGGCTCTGTGTCTTCCTACAAGCAAGACTTCGTTTCAGGTAAGGGCAGCTACTTTACAGCTCAAAGAACTACATCGTTCACGAAGCTCACATGTTCCTCATCTAAACTGACAAGAATTGGATGTTAGAGGTCATCTGGTTTGTATGAGTTTCAGAAGCAGAGTTGAACTTGATATGGTCCGTTCGTGTAGGAAACACCGTTCTTTGTTCTGAGCACACTCAAGTTTCCTACTGTATTAGAGACTCTAGAAAGCAAGAGCGTTCTTCTTGCTCTAAAGCAGAGTGTGATCCATGGATGAGAACTATGCTGTGTGTTTCCCTTCAGAAATGGAGTTAAATCCCAGGCTATGTGTCTTTCTACAAACACTATTTCGTTTCAGGTAAGGGCAGTCACTTTTCAGCTCAAAATAACTACATCGTTCACGAAGCTCACTCGTTTCTCATCTTAACTGACACGCATTGGATGTTAGAGGACCTGTGGTTTCTTTCATTTTCAGAAGCAGAGTTGAACTAGATATCGTCCGTATGTGTAGGAAACACCGTTCTTTTGTTATGAGCACACTCACGTTTCTTGCTGTATTAGAGACTCTAGAAAGCAAGAGCGTTCTTCTTGCTCTAAAGCAGAGTGTGATTCATGGATGAGAACTGTGCTGTGTGTTTCCCTTCAGAAATGGAGTTAAATCCCAGGCTCTGTGTCTTCCTACAAGGAAGACTTCGTTTCAGTTAAGGGCAGGTACTTTACAACTCAAACGAACTACATCGTTCCCAAAGCTCACACGTTTCTCATCTTAACTGACAAGCATTGGATGTTAGAGGACCTTTGTTTTGTTTCAGTTTCAGAAGCAGGGTTGAACTAGATATGGTCCATATGTGTAGGAAACACCGTTCTTTTGTTCTGAGCACACTCACGTTTCCTGCTCTATTAGAGACTCTAGAAAGCAAGAGTGTGCTTCTTGCTCTAAGGAGAGTGAGATTCATGGATGAGAAGTGTGCTGTTTGTTTCCCTTCAGAAATGGAGTTAAATCCCAGGCTCTGACTCTTCCTACAAGCAAGACTTCGTTTCAGGTAAGGTCATTTACTTTAAAGCTCAAAGGAAGTACATCGTACACGAAGCTCAGGCGTTTCTCGGTCTTAATTGAAAAGCATTGGATGTTACAGGACCTGTGCTTTGTGTCAGTTTCAGAAGAAGTGTTGCACTAGATATGGTCCGTATGTGTAGGAAACACAGTTTTTTTGTTATGAGCACAATCACATTTCCTGCTGTATTAGAGATTCTAGAAAGCAAGAATGTGCTTCTTGCTCTAAAGCAGAGTGTGATTCATGGATGAGAAGTGTGCTGTGTGTTTCCCTTCAGAAATGGAGTTAATTCCCAGGATCTGAGTCTTCCTACACGCAAGACTTCGTTTCAGATAAGGGCAGTCCATTTTCAGCACAAACGAACTACATCGTCCATGAAGCTCACACGTTTCTCATCTAAATTGACAAGCATTGAATGCTAGAGGACCTGTGGTTTGTATCAGTTTCAGAATAGAGTTGAACTAGATATGGTCCGTATGTGTAGGAAACACCGTTCTTTTGTTATGAGTACACTCACTTTTCCTGCTGTATTAGAGACTCTAGAAAGCAAGAGCGTTATTCTTGCTCTAAAGCAGAGTGTGATTCATGGATAAAAACTGTGCTGTGTGTTTCCTTTCAGAAATGGAGTTAAATCCCAGGCTCTGTGTCTTCCTACAAGCAAGACTTCATTTCAGTTAAGGGCATTTACTTTACAGCTCAAAGGAACTACATTGTACACGAAGCTCACACGTCTCTCGGTCTTAATTGAAAAGCATTGGATGTTACAGGACCTGTGCTTTGTGTCAGTTTCAGAAGAAGTGTTGAAGTAGATATGGTCTGTAGGTGTAGGAAACACAGTTTTTTTGTTCTGAGCACAATCACATTTCCTGCTCTATTAGAGAGTCTAGAAAGCAAGAGTGTGCTTCTTGCTCTAAAGCAGAGTGTGATTCATGGATGAGAAGTGTGCTGTGTATTTCCCTTCAGAAATGGAGTTAAATCCCAGGCTCTGAGTCTTTCTACAAGCAAGACTTCGTTTCAGGTAAGGGCAGTCCATTTTCAGCACAAATGAACTACATCGTTCATGAAGCTCACACGTATCTCATCTAAATTGACAAGCACTGGATGTTAGAGGACCTGTGGTTTGTATCAGTTTCAGAAGCAGAGTTGATCTAGATATGGTTCATATGTGTAGGAAACACTGTTCTTTTTTTATGAGCACACTCACGTTTCCTGCTGTATTAGAAACTCTAGAAAGCAAGAGCGTTCTTCTTGCTCTAAAGCAGAGTGTGATTCATGGATGAGAACTGTGCTGTGTGTTTCCCTTCAGAAATGGAGTTAAATCCCAGGCTCTGTGTCTTCCTACAAGCAAGACTTTGTTTCAGGTAAGGGCAGTCACTTTTAAGCTCAAATGAACTACATCATTCAAGAAGCTCACACGTTTCTCATCTAAACTGACAAGCTTTAGATGTTAGAGGACCTGTAGTTTGTATCAGTTTCAGAAGCAGAGTTGAACTAGATATGGTCCATATGTGTAGGAAACACCGTTCTTTTGTTCTGAGCACACTCACGTTTCCTGCTCTATTAGAGACTCTAGAAAGCAAGAGTGTGCTTCTTGCTCTAAGGAGAGTGAGATTCATGGATGAGAAGTGTGCTGTTTGTTTCCCTTCAGAAATGGAGTTAAATCCCAGGCTCTGACTCTTCCTACAAGCAAGACTTCGTTTCAGGTAAGGTCATTGACTTTAAAGCTCAAAGGAACTACATCGTACACGAAGCTCAGGCGTTTCTCGGTCTTAATTGAAAAGCATTGGATGTTACAGGACCTGTGCTTTGTGTCAGTTTCAGAAGAAGTGTTGCACTAGATAAGGTCCGTATGTGTAGGAAACACAGTTTTTTTGTTATGAGCACAATCACATTTCCTGTTGTATTAGAGATTCTAGAAAGCAAGAGTGTGCTTCTTGCTCTAAAGCAGAGTGTGATTCATGAATGAGAAGAGTGCTGTGTGTTTCTCTTCAGAAATGGAGTTAAATCCCAGGCTCTGATTCTTCCTACATGCAAGACTTCGTTTAAAGGAAGGGCAGTCACTTTTCAGCACAAACGAACTACATCGTTCATGAAGCTCACACGTTTCTCATCTATATTGACAAGCATTGGATGTTAGAGGACCTGTGGTTTGTATCAGTTTCCGAAGCAGAGATGAACTAGATATGGTCCGTATGTGTAGGAAACACCGTTCTTTTGTTATGAGCACACTCATGTTTCCTGCTGTATTAGAGACTCTAGAAAGCAAGAACGTACTTCTTGCTCTAAAGCAGAGTGTGATTCATGAATGAGAAATGTGCTGTGTGTTTCCCTTCAGAAATGGAGTTAAATCCCAGGCTCTGTGTCTTCCTACAAGCAAGACTTCGTTTCAGGTAAGGGCAGGTACTTTACAGCTCAAAGAACTACATCGTTCAAGAAGCTCACATGTTCCTCATCTAAAGTGACAAGAATTGGATGTTAGAGGTCATCTGGTTTGTATGAGTTTCAGAAGAAGAGTTGAACTTGATATGGTCCGTTCGTGTAGGAAACACCGTTCTTTGTTCTGAGCACACTCAAGTTTCCTGCTGTATTAGAGACTCTAGAAAGCAAGAGCTTTCTTCTTGCTCTAAAGCAGAGTGTCATCCATGGATGAGAACTATGCTGTGTGTTTCCCTTCAGAAATGGAGTTAAATCCCAGGCTATGTGTCTTTCTACAAACACTATTTCGTTTCAGGTAAGGGCAGTCACTTTTCAGCTCAAAATAACTACATCGTTCACGAAGCTCACTCGTTTCTCATCTTAACTGACACGCATTGGATGTTAGAGGACCTGTGGTTTCTTTCATTTTCAGAAGCAGAGTTGAACTAGATATCGTCCGTATGTGTAGGAAACACCGTTCTTTTGTTATGAGCACACTCACGTTTCTTGCTGTATTAGAGACTCTAGAAAGCAAGAGCGTTCTTCTTGCTCTAAAGCAGAGTGTGATTCATGGATGAAAACTGTGCTGTCTGTTTCCCTTCAGAAATGGAGTTAAATCCCAGGCTCTGTGTCTTCCTACAAGCAAGACATCATTTCAGTTAAGGGCATTTACTTTACAGCTCAAAGGAACTACATTGTACACGAAGCTCACACGTTTCTCGGTCTTAATTGAAAAGCATTGGATGTTACAGGACCTGTGCTTTGTGTCAGTTTCAGAAGAAGTGTTGAAGTAGATATAGACTGTATGTGTAGGAAACACAGTTTTTTTGTTCTGAGCACAATCACATTTCCTGCTCTATTAGAGAGTCTAGAAAGCAAGAGTGTGCTTCTTGCTCTAAAGCAGAGTGTGATTCATGAATGAGAAGAGTGCTGTGTGTTTCTCTTCAGAAATGGAGTTAAATCCCAGGCTCTGATTCTTCCTACATGCAAGACTTCGTTTCAAGGAAGGGCAGTCACTTTTCAGCACAAACGAACTACATCGTTCATGAAGCTCACACGTATCTCATCTAAATTGACAAGCACTGGATGTTAGAGGACCTGTGGTTTGTATCAGTTTCAGAAGCAGAGTTGATCTAGATATGGTTCATATGTGTAGGAAACACTGTTCTTTTTTTATGAGCACACTCACGTTTCCTGCTGTATTAGAGACTCTAGAAAGCAAGAGCATTCTTCTTGCTCTAAAGCAGAGTGTGATTCATGGATGAGAACTGTGCTGTGTGTTTCCCTTCAGAAATGGAGTTAAATCCCAGGCTCTGTGGCTTCCTACAAGCAAGACTTCGTTTCAGGTAAGGGCAGTCACTTTTAAGCTCAAAAGAACTACATCATTCAAGAAGCTCACACGTTTCTCATCTAAACTGACAAGCATTGGATGTTAGAGGACCTGTAGTTTGTATCAGTTTCAGAAGCAGAGTTGAACTAGATATGGTCCATATGTGTAGGAAACACCGTTCTTTTGTTCTGAGCACACTCACGTTTCCTGCTCTATTAGAGACTCTAGAAAGCAAGAGTGTGCTTCTTGCTCTAAGGAGAGTGAGATTCATGGATGAGAAGTGTGCTGTTTGTTTCCCTTCAGAAATGGAGTTAAATCCCAGGCTCTGACTCTTCCTACAAGCAAGACTTCGTTTCAGGTAAGGTCATTGACTTTAAAGCTCAAAGGAACTACATCGTACACGAAGCTCAGGCGTTTCTCGGTCTTAATTGAAAAGCATTGGATGTTACAGGACCTGTGCTTTGTGTCAGTTTCAGAAGAAGTGTTGCACTAGATATGGTCCGTATGTGTAGGAGACACAGTTTTTTTGTTATGAGCACAATCACATTTCCTGCTGTATTAGAGATTCTAGAAAGCAAGAGTGTGCTTCTTGCTCTAAAGCAGAGTGTGATTCATGAATGAGAAGAGTGCTGTGTGTTTCTCTTCAGAAATGGAGTTAAATCCCAGGCTCTGATTCTTCCTACATGCAAGACTTCGTTTCAAGGAAGGGCAGTCACTTTTCAGCACAAACGAACTACATCGTTCATGAAGCTCACACGTATCTCATCTAAATTGACAAGCACTGGATGTTAGAGGACCTGTGGTTTGTATCAGTTTCAGAAGCAGAGTTGATCTAGATATGGTTCATATGTGTAGGAAACACTGTTCTTTTTTTATGAGCACACTCACGTTTCCTGCTGTATTAGAGACTCTAGAAAGCAAGAGCGTTCTTCTTGCTCTAAAGCAGAGTGTGATTCATGGATGAGAACTGTGCTGTGTGTTTCCCTTCAGAAATGGAGTTAAATCCCAGGCTCTGTGTCTTCCTACAAGCAAGACTTCGTTTCAGGTAAAGGCAGTCACTTTTAAGCTCAAACGAACTACATCATTCAAGAAGCTCACACGTTTCTCATCTAAACTGACAAGCATTGGATGTTAGAGGACCTGTAGTTTGTATCAGTTTCAGAATAGAGTTGAACTAGATATGGTCCATATGTGTAGGAAACACCGTTCTTTTGTTCTGAGCACACTCACGTTTCCTGCTGTATTAGAGACTCTAGAAAGCAAGAGTGTGCTTCTTGCTCTAAGGAGAGTGAGATTCATGAATGAGAAGAGTGCTGTGTGTTTCTCTTCAGAAATGGAGTTAAATCCCAGGCTCTGATTCTTCCTACATGCAAGACTTCGTTTCAAGGAAGGGCAGTCACTTTTCAGCACAAACGAACTACATCGTTCATGAAGCTCACACGTATCTCATCTAAATTGACAAGCACTGGATGTTAGAGGACCTGTGGTTTGTATCAGTTTCAGATGCAGAGTTGATCTAGATATGGTTCATATGTGTAGGAAACACTGTTCTTTTTTTATGAGCACACTCACGTTTCCTGCTGTATTAGAGACTCTAGAAAGCAAGAGCATTCTTCTTGCTCTAAAGCAGAGTGTGATTCATGGATGAGAACTGTGCTGTGTGTTTCCCTTCAGAAATGGAGTTAAATCCCAGGCTCTGTGTCTTCCTACAAGCAAGACTTCGTTTCAGGTAAGGGCAGCTACTTTACAGCTCAAAGAACTACATCGTTCACGAAGCTCACATGTTCCTCATCTAAACTGACAAGAATTGGATGTTAGAGGTCATCTGGTTTGTATGAGTTTCAGAAGCAGAGTTGAACTTGATATGGTCCGTTCGTGTAGGAAACACCGTTCTTTGTTCTGAGCACACTCAAGTTTCCTACTGTATTAGAGACTCTAGAAAGCAAGAGCGTTCTTCTTGCTCTAAAGCAGAGTGTGATCCATGGTTGAGAACTATGCTGTGTGTTTCCCTTCAGAAATGGAGTTAAATCCCAGGCTATGTGTCTTTCTACAAACACTATTTCGTTTCAGGTAAGGGCAGTCACTTTTCAGCTCAAAATAACTACATCGTTCACGAAGCTCACTCGTTTCTCATCTTAACTGACACGCATTGGATGTTAGAGGACCTGTGGTTTCTTTCATTTTCAGAAGCAGAGTTGAACTAGATATCGTCCGTATGTGTAGGAAACACCGTTCTTTTGTTATGAGCACACTCACGTTTCTTGCTGTATTAGAGACTCTAGAAAGCAAGAGCGTTCTTCTTGCTCTAAAGCAGAGTGTGATTCATGGATGAGAACTGTGCTGTGTGTTTCCCTTCAGAAATGGAGTTAAATCCCAGGCTCTGTGTCTTCCTACAAGGAAGACTTCGTTTCAGTTAAGGGCAGGTACTTTACAACTCAAACGAACTACATCGTTCCCAAAGCTCACACGTTTCTCATCTTAACTGACAAGCATTGGATGTTAGAGGACCTTTGTTTTGTTTCAGTTTCAGAAGCAGGGTTGAACTAGATATGGTCCATATGTGTAGGAAACACCGTTCTTTTGTTCTGAGCACACTCACGTTTCCTGCTCTATTAGAGACTCTAGAAAGCAAGAGTGTGCTTCTTGCTCTAAGGAGAGTGAGATTCATGGATGAGAAGTGTGCTGTTTGTTTCCCTTCAGAAATGGAGTTAAATCCCAGGCTCTGACTCTTCCTACAAGCAAGACTTCGTTTCAGGTAAGGTCATTTACTTTAAAGCTCAAAGGAAGTACATCGTACACGAAGCTCAGGCGTTTCTCGGTCTTAATTGAAAAGCATTGGATGTTACAGGACCTGTGCTTTGTGTCAGTTTCAGAAGAAGTGTTGCACTAGATATGGTCCGTATGTGTAGGAAACACAGTTTTTTTGTTATGAGCACAATCACATTTCCTGCTGTATTAGAGATTCTAGAAAGCAAGAATGTGCTTCTTGCTCTAAAGCAGAGTGTGATTCATGGATGAGAAGTGTGCTGTGTGTTTCCCTTCAGAAATGGAGTTAATTCCCAGGATCTGAGTCTTCCTACACGCAAGACTTCGTTTCAGATAAGGGCAGTCCATTTTCAGCACAAACGAACTACATCGTCCATGAAGCTCACACGTTTCTCATCTAAATTGACAAGCATTGAATGTTAGAGGACCTGTGGTTTGTATCAGTTTCAGAATAGAGTTGAACTAGATATGGTCCGTATGTGTAGGAAACACCGTTCTTTTGTTATGAGTACACTCACTTTTCCTGCTGTATTAGAGACTCTAGAAAGCAAGAGCGTTATTCTTGCTCTAAAGCAGAGTGTGATTCATGGATAAAAACTGTGCTGTGTGTTTCCTTTCAGAAATGGAGTTAAATCCCAGGCTCTGTGTCTTCCTACAAGCAAGACTTCATTTCAGTTAAGGGCATTTACTTTACAGCTCAAAGGAACTACATTGTACACGAAGCTCACACGTCTCTCGGTCTTAATTGAAAAGCATTGGATGTTACAGGACCTGTGCTTTGTGTCAGTTTCAGAAGAAGTGTTGAAGTAGATATGGTCTGTAGGTGTAGGAAACACAGTTTTTTTGTTCTGAGCACAATCACATTTCCTGCTCTATTAGAGAGTCTAGAAAGCAAGAGTGTGCTTCTTGCTCTAAAGCAGAGTGTGATTCATGGATGAGAAGTGTGCTGTGTATTTCCCTTCAGAAATGGAGTTAAATCCCAGGCTCTGAGTCTTTCTACAAGCAAGACTTCGTTTCAGGTAAGGGCAGTCCATTTTCAGCACAAATGAACTACATCGTTCATGAAGCTCACACGTATCTCATCTAAATTGACAAGCACTGGATGTTAGAGGACCTGTGGTTTGTATCAGTTTCAGAAGCAGAGTTGATCTAGATATGGTTCATATGTGTAGGAAACACTGTTCTTTTTTTATGAGCACACTCACGTTTCCTGATGTATTAGAGACTCTAGAAAGCAAGAGCGTTCTTCTTGCTCTAAAGCAGAGTGTGATTCATGGATGAGAACTGTGCTTTGTGTTTCCCTTCAGAAATGGAGTTAAATCCCAGGCTCTGTGTCTTCCTACAAGCAAGACTTCGTTTCAGGTAAGGGCAGTCACTTTTAAGCTCAAATGAACTACATCATTCAAGAAGCTCACACGTTTCTCATCTAAACTGACAAGCTTTAGATGTTAGAGGACCTGTAGTTTGTATCAGTTTCAGAAGCAGAGTTGAACTAGATATGGTCCATATGTGTAGGAAACACCGTTCTTTTGTTCTGAGCACACTCACGTTTCCTGCTGTATTAGAGACTCTAGAAAGCAAGAGTGTGCTTCTTGCTCTAAGGAGAGTGAGATTCATGGATGAGAAGTGTGCTGTTTGTTTCCCTTCAGAAATGGAGTTAAATCCCAGGCTCTGACTCTTCCTACAAGCAAGACTTCGTTTCAGGTAAGGTCATTGACTTTAAAGCTCAAAGGAACTACATCGTACACGAAGCTCAGGCGTTTCTCGGTCTTAATTGAAAAGCATTGGATGTTACAGGACCTGTGCTTTGTGTCAGTTTCAGAAGAAGTGTTGCACTAGATAAGGTCCGTATGTGTAGGAAACACAGTTTTTTTGTTATGAGCACAATCACATTTCCTGTTGTATTAGAGATTCTAGAAAGCAAGAGTGTGCTTCTTGCTCTAAAGCAGAGTGTGATTCATGAATGAGAAGAGTGCTGTGTGTTTCTCTTCAGAAATGGAGTTAAATCCCAGGCTCTGATTCTACCTACATGCAAGACTTCGTTTAAAGGAAGGGCAGTCACTTTTCAGCACAAATGAACTACATCGTTCATGAAGCTCACACGTTTCTCATCTATATTGACAAGCATTGGATGTTAGAGGACCTGTGGTTTGTATCAGTTTCCGAAGCAGAGATGAACTAGATATGGTCCGTATGTGTAGGAAACACCGTTCTTTTGTTATGAGCACACTCATGTTTCCTGCTGTATTAGAGACTCTAGAAAGCAAGAACGTACTTCTTGCTCTAAAGCAGAGTGTGATTCATGAATGAGAAATGTGCTGTGTGTTTCCCTTCAGAAATGGAGTTAAATCCCAGGTTCTGTGTCTTCCTACAAGCAAGACTTCGTTTCAGGTAAGGGCAGGTACTTTACAGCTCAAAGAACTACATCGTTCACGAAGCTCACATGTTCCTCATCTAAACTGACAAGAATTGGATGTTAGAGGTCATCTGGTTTGTATGAGTTTCAGAAGAAGAGTTGAACTTGATATGGTCCGTTCGTGTAGGAAACACCGTTCTTTGTTCTGAGCACACTCAAGTTTCCTGCTGTATTAGAGACTCTAGAAAGCAAGAGCTTTCTTCTTGCTCTAAAGCAGAGTGTGATCCATGGATGAGAACTATGCTGTGTGTTTCCCTTCAGAAATGGAGTTAAATCCCAGGCTATGTGTCTTTCTACAAACACTATTTCGTTTCAGGTAAGGGCAGTCACTTTTCAGCTCAAAATAACTACATCGTTCACGAAGCTCACTCGTTTCTCATCTTAACTGACACGCATTGGATGTTAGAGGACCTGTGGTTTCTTTCATTTTCAGAAGCAGAGTTGAACTAGATATCGTCCGTATGTGTAGGAAACACCGTTCTTTTGTTATGAGCACACTCACGTTTCTTGCTGTATTAGAGACTCTAGAAAGCAAGAGCGTTCTTCTTGCTCTAAAGCAGAGTGTGATTCATGGATGAGAACTGTGCTGTGTGTTTCCCTTCAGAAATGGAGTTAAATCCCAGGCTCTGTGTCTTCCTACAAGGAAGACTTCGTTTCAGTTAAGGGCAGGTACTTTACAACTCAAACGAACTACATCGTTCCCAAAGCTCACACGTTTCTCATCTTAACTGACAAGCATTGGATGTTAGAGGACCTTTGTTTTGTTTCAGTTTCAGAAGCAGAGTTGAACTAGATATGGTCCATATGTGTAGGAAACACCGTTCTTTTGTTCTGAGCACACTCACGTTTCCTGCTCTATTAGAGACTCTAGAAAGCAAGAGTGTGCTTCTTGCTCTAAGGAGAGTGAGATTCATGGATGAGAAGTGTGCTGTTTGTTTCCCTTCAGAAATGGAGTTAAATCCCAGGCTCTGACTCTTCCTACAAGCAAGACTTCGTTTCAGGTAAGGTCATTTACTTTAAAGCTCAAAGGAACTACATCGTACACAAAGCTCAGGCGTTTCTCGGTCTTAATTGAAAAGCATTGGATGTTACAGGACCTGTGCTTTGTGTCAGTTTCAGAAGAAGTGTTGCACTAGATATGGTCCGTATGTGTAGGAGACACAGTTTTTTTGTTATGAGCACAATCACATTTCCTGCTGTATTAGAGATTCTAGAAAGCAAGAGTGTGCTTCTTGCTCTAAAGCAGAGTGTGATTCATGGATGAGAAGTGTGCTGTGTGTTTCCCTTCAGAAATGGAGTTAATTCCCAGGATCTGAGTCTTCCTACACGCAAGACTTCGTTTCAGATAACGGCAGTCCATTTTCAGCACAAACGAACTACATCGTCCATGAATCTCACACGTTTCTCATCTAAATTGACAAGCATTGAATGTTAGAGGACCTGTGGTTTGTATCAGTTTCAGAATAGAGTTGAACTAGATATGGTCCGTATGTGTAGGAAACACCGTTCTTTTGTTATGAGTACACTCACTTTTCCTGCTGTATTAGAGACTCTAGAAAGCAAGAGCGTTATTCTTGCTCTAAAGCAGAGTGTGATTCATGGATGAAAACTGTGCTGTCTGTTTCCCTTCAGAAATGGAGTTAAATCCCAGGCTCTGTGTCTTCCTACAAGCAAGACATCATTTCAGTTAAGGGCATTTACTTTACAGCTCAAAGGAACTACATTGTACACGAAGCTCACACGTTTCTCGGTCTTAATTGAAAAGCATTGGATGTTACAGGACCTGTGCTTTGTGTCAGTTTCAGAAGAAGTGTTGAAGTAGATATAGACTGTATGTGTAGGAAACACAGTTTTTTTGTTCTGAGCACAATCACATTTCCTGCTCTATTAGAGAGTCTAGAAAGCAAGAGTGTGCTTCTTGCTCTAAAGCAGAGTGTGATTCATGAATGAGAAGAGTGCTGTGTGTTTCTCTTCAGAAATGGAGTTAAATCCCAGGCTCTGATTCTTCCTACATGCAAGACTTCGTTTCAAGGAAGGGCAGTCACTTTTCAGCACAAACGAACTACATCGTTCATGAAGCTCACACGTATCTCATCTAAATTGACAAGCACTGGATGTTAGAGGACCTGTGGTTTGTATCAGTTTCAGAAGCAGAGTTGATCTAGATATGGTTCATATGTGTAGGAAACACTGTTCTTTTTTTATGAGCACACTCACGTTTCCTGCTGTATTAGAGACTCTAGAAAGCAAGAGCATTCTTCTTGCTCTAAAGCAGAGTGTGATTCATGGATGAGAACTGTGCTGTGTGTTTCCCTTCAGAAATGGAGTTAAATCCCAGGCTCTGTGGCTTCCTACAAGCAAGACTTCGTTTCAGGTAAGGGCAGTCACTTTTAAGCTCAAAAGAACTACATCATTCAAGAAGCTCACACGTTTCTCATCTAAACTGACAAGCATTGGATGTTAGAGGACCTGTAGTTTGTATCAGTTTCAGAAGCAGAGTTGAACTAGATATGGTCCATATGTGTAGGAAACACCGTTCTTTTGTTCTGAGCACACTCACGTTTCCTGCTCTATTAGAGACTCTAGAAAGCAAGAGTGTGCTTCTTGCTCTAAGGAGAGTGAGATTCATGGATGAGAAGTGTGCTGTTTGTTTCCCTTCAGAAATGGAGTTAAATCCCAGGCTCTGACTCTTCCTACAAGCAAGACTTCGTTTCAGGTAAGGTCATTGACTTTAAAGCTCAAAGGAACTACATCGTACACGAAGCTCAGGCGTTTCTCGGTCTTAATTGAAAAGCATTGGATGTTACAGGACCTGTGCTTTGTGTCAGTTTCAGAAGAAGTGTTGCACTAGATATGGTCCGTATGTGTAGGAAACACAGTTTTTTTGTTATGAGCACAATCACATTTCCTGCTGTATTAGAGCTTCTAGAAAGCAAGAGTGTGCTTCTTGCTCTAAAGCAGAGTGTGATTCATGAATGAGAAGAGTGCTGTGTGTTTCTCTTCAGAAATGGAGTTAAATGCCAGGCTCTGATTCTTCCTACATGCAAGACTTCGTTTCAAGGAAGGGCAGTCACTTTTCAGCACAAACGAACTACATCGTTCATGAAGCTCACACGTATCTCATCTAAATTGACAAGCACTGGATGTTAGAGGACCTGTGGTTTGTATCAGTTTCAGAAGCAGAGTTGATCTAGATATGGTTCATATGTGTAGGAAACACTGTTCTTTTTTTATGAGCACACTCACGTTTCCTGCTGTATTAGAGACTCTAGAAAGCAAGAGCGTTCTTCTTGCTCTAAAGCAGAGTGTGATTCATGGATGAGAACTGTGCTGTGTGTTTCCCTTCAGAAATGGAGTTAAATCCCAGGCTCTGTGTCTTCCTACAAGCAAGACTTCGTTTCAGGTAAAGGCAGTCACTTTTAAGCTCAAACGAACTACATCATTCAAGAAGCTCACACGTTTCTCATCTAAACTGACAAGCATTGGATGTTAGAGGACCTGTAGTTTGTATCAGTTTCAGAATAGAGTTGAACTAGATATGGTCCATATGTGTAGGAAACACCGTTCTTTTGTTCTGAGCACACTCACGTTTCCTGCTCTATTAGAGACTCTAGAAAGCAAGAGGGTGCTTCTTGCTCTAAGGAGAGTGAGATTCATGGATGAGAAGTGTGCTGTTTGTTTCCCTTCAGAAATGGAGTTAAATCCCAGGCTCTGACTCTTCCTACAAGCAAGACTTCGTTTCAGGTAAGGTCATTGACTTTAAAGCTCAAAGGAACTACATCGTACACGAAGCTCAGGCGTTTCTCGGTCTTAATTGAAAAGCATTGGATGTTACAGGACCTGTGCTTTCTGTCAGTTTCAGAAGAAATGTTGCACTAGATAAGGTCCGTATGTGTAGGAAACACAGTTTTTTTGTTATGAGCACAATCACATTTCCTGTTGTATTAGAGATTCTAGAAAGCAAGAGTGTGCTTCTTGCTCTAAAGCAGAGTGTGATTCATGAATGAGAAGAGTGCTGTGTGTTTCTCTTCAGAAATGGAGTTAAATCCCAGGCTCTGATTCTTCCTACATGCAAGAATTCGTTTCAAGGAAGGGCAGTCACTTTTCAGCACAAACGAACTACATCGTTCATGAAGCTCACACGTATCTCATCTAAATTGACAAGCATTGGATGTTAGAGGACCTGTGGTTTGTATCAGTTTCAGAAGCAGAGTTGATCTAGATATGGTTCATATGTGTAGGAAACACTGTTCTTTTTTTTATGAGCACACTCACGTTTCCTGCTGTATTAGAGACTCTAGAAAGCAAGAGCGTTCTTCTTGCTCTAAAGCAGAGTGTGATCCATGGATGAGAACTATGCTGTGTGTTTCCCTTCAGAAATGGAGTTAAATCCCAGGCTATGTGTCTTTCTACAAACACTATTTCGTTTCAGGTAAGGGCAGTCACTTTTCAGCTCAAAATAACTACATCGTTCACGAAGCTCACTCGTTTCTCATCTTAACTGACACGCATTGGATGTTAGAGGACCTGTGGTTTCTTTCATTTTCAGAAGCAGAGTTGAACTAGATATCGTCCGTATGTGTAGGAAACACCGTTCTTTTGTTATGAGCACACTCACGTTTCTTGCTGTATTAGAGACTCTAGAAAGCAAGAGCGTTCTTCTTGCTCTAAAGCAGAGTGTGATTCATGGATGAGAACTGTGCTGTGTGTTTCCCTTCAGAAATGGAGTTAAATCCCAGGCTCTGTGTCTTCCTACAAGGAAGACTTCGTTTCAGTTAAGGGCAGGTACTTTACAACTCAAACGAACTACATCGTTCCCAAAGCTCACACGTTTCTCATCTTAACTGACAAGCATTGGATGTTAGAGGACCTGTAGTTTGTATCAGTTTCAGAAGCAGAGTTGAACTAGATATGGTCCATATGTGTAGGAAACACCGTTCTTTTGTTCTGAGCACACTCACGTTTCCTGCTCTATTAGAGACTCTAGAAAGCAAGAGTGTGCTTCTTGCTCTAAGGAGAGTGAGATTCATGGATGAGAAGTGTGCTGTTTGTTTCCCTTCAGAAATGGAGTTAAATCCCAGGCTCTGACTCTTCCTACAAGCAAGACTTCGTTTCAGGTAAGGTCATTTACTTTAAAGCTCAAAGGAACTACATCGTACACGAAGCTCAGGCGTTTCTTGGTCTTAATTGAAAAGCATTGGATGTTACAGGACTTGTGCTTTGTGTCAGTTTCAGAAGAAGTGTTGCACTAGATATGGTCCGTATGTGTAGGAAACACAGTTTTTTTGTTATGAGCACAATCATATTTCCTGCTGTATTAGAGATTCTAGAAAGCAAGAGTGTGCTTCTTGCTCTAAAGCAGAGTGTGATTCATGAATGAGAAGAGTGCTGTGTGTTTCTCTTCAGAAATGGAGCTAAATCCCAGGCTCTGATTCTTCCTACATGCAAGACTTCGTTTCAAGGAAGGGCAGTCGCTTTTCAGCACAAACGAACTACATCGTTCATGAAGCTCACACGTATCTCATCTAAATTGACAAGCACTGGATGTTAGAGGACCTGTGGTTTGTATCAGTTTCAGAAGCAGATTTGATCTAGATATGGTTCCTATGTGTAGGAAACACTGTTCTTTTTTTATGAGCACACTCACGTTTCCTGCTGTATTAGAGACTCTAGAAAGCAAGAGCGTTCTTCTTGCTCTAAAGCAGAGTGTGATTCATGGATGAGAACTGTGCTGTGTGTTTCCCTTCAGAAATGGAGTTAAATCCCAGGCTCTGTGTCTTCCTACAAGCAAGACTTCGTTTCAGGTAAAGGCAGTCACTTTTAAGCTCAAACGAACTACATCATTCAAGAAGCTCACACGTTTCTCATCTAAACTGACAAGCATTGGATGTTAGAGGACCTGTAGTTTGTATCAGTTTCAGAATAGAGTTGAACTAGATATGGTCCATATGTGTAGGAAACACCGTTCTTTTGTTCTGAGCACACTCACGTTTCCTGCTCTATTAGAGACTCTAGAAAGCAAGAGTGTGCTTCTTGCTCTAAGGAGAGTGAGATTCATGGATGAGAAGTGTGCTGTTTGTTTCCCTTCAGAAATGGAGTTAAATCCCAGGCTCTGACTCTTCCTACAAGCAAGACTTCGTTTCAGGTAAGGTCATTGACTTTAAAGCTCAAAGGAACTACATCGTACACGAAGCTCAGGCGTTTCTCGGTCTTAATTGAAAAGCATTGGATGTTACAGGACCTGTGCTTTGTGTCAGTTTCAGAAGAAATGTTGCACTAGATAAGGTCCGTATGTGTAGGAAACACAGTTTTTTTGTTATGAGCACAATCACATTTCCTGTTGTATTAGAGATTCTAGAAAGCAAGAGTGTGCTTCTTGCTCTAAAGCAGAGTGTGATTCATGAATGAGAAGAGTGCTGTGTGTTTCTCTTCAGAAATGGAGTTAAATCCCAGGCTCTGATTCTTCCTACATGCAAGAATTCGTTTCAAGGAAGGGCAGTCACTTTTCAGCACAAACGAACTACATCGTTCATGAAGCTCACACGTATCTCATCTAAATTGACAAGCATTGGATGTTAGAGGACCTGTGGTTTGTATCAGTTTCAGAAGCAGAGTTGATCTAGATATGGTTCATATGTGTAGGAAACACTGTTCTTTTTTTTATGAGCACACTCACGTTTCCTGCTGTATTAGAGACTCTAGAAAGCAAGAGCGTTCTTCTTGCTCTAAAGCAGAGTGTGATTCATGAATGAGAACTGTGCTGTGTGTTTCCCTTCAGAAATGGAGTTAAATCCCAGGCTCTGTGTCTTCCTACAAGCAAGACTTCGTTTCAGGTAAGGGCAGGTACTTTACAGCTCAAAGAACTACATCGTTCACGAAGCTCACATGTTCCTCATCTAAACTGACAAGAATTGGATGTTAGAGGTCATCTGGTTTGTATGAGTTTCAGAAGCAGAGTTGAACTTGATATGGTCCGTTCGTGTAGGAAACACCGTTCTTTGTTCTGAGCACACTCAAGTTTCCTACTGTATTAGAGACTCTAGAAAGCAAGAGCGTTCTTCTTGCTCTAAAGCAGAGTGTGATCCATGGATGAGAACTATGCTGTGTGTTTCCCTTCAGAAATGGAGTTAAATCCCAGGCTATGTGTCTTTCTACAAACACTATTTCGTTTCAGGTAAGGGCAGTCACTTTTCAGCTCAAAATAACTACATCGTTCACGAAGCTCACTCGTTTCTCATCTTAACTGACACGCATTGGATGTTAGAGGACCTGTGGTTTCTTTCATTTTCAGAAGCAGAGTTGAACTAGATATCGTCCGTATGTGTAGGAAACACCGTTCTTTTGTTATGAGCACACTCACGTTTCTTGCTGTATTAGAGACTCTAGAAAGCAAGAGCGTTCTTCTTGCTCTAAAGCAGAGTGTGATTCATGGATGAGAACTGTGCTGTGTGTTTCCCTTCAGAAATGGAGTTAAATCCCAGGCTCTGTGTCTTCCTACAAAGAAGACTTCGTTTCAGTTAAGGGCAGGTACTTTACAACTCAAACGAACTACATCGTTCCCAAAGCTCACACGTTTCTCATCTTAACTGACAAGCATTGGATGTTAGAGGACCTTTGTTTTGTTTCAGTTTCAGAAGCAGGGTTGAACTAGATATGGTCCATATGTGTAGGAAACACCGTTCTTTTGTTCTGAGCACACTCACGTTTCCTGCTCTATTAGAGACTCTAGAAAGCAAGAGTGTGCTTCTTGCTCTAAGGAGAGTGAGATTCATGGATGAGAAGTGTGCTGTTTGTTTCCCTTCAGAAATGGAGTTAAATCCCAGGCTCTGACTCTTCCTACAAGCAAGACTTCGTTTCAGGTAAGGTCATTTACTTTAAAGCTCAAAGGAACTACATCGTACACGAAGCTCAGGCGTTTCTCGGTCTTAATTGAAAAGCATTGGATGTTACAGGACCTGTGCTTTGTGTCAGTTTCAGAAGAAGTGTTGCACTAGATATGGTCCGTTTGTGTAGGAAACACAGTTTTTTTGTCATGAGCACAATCACATTTCCTGCTGTATTAGAGATTCTAGAAAGCAAGAATGTGCTTCTTGCTCTAAAGCAGAGTGTGATTCATGGATGATAAGTGTGCTGTGTGTTTCCCTTCAGAAATGGAGTTAATTCCCAGGATCTGAGTCTTCCTACACGTAAGACTTCATTTCAGATAAGGGCAGTCCATTTTCAGCACAAACGAACTACATCGTCCATGAAGCTCACACGTTTCTCATCTAAATTGACAAGCATTGAATGTTAGAGGACCTGTGGTTTGTATCAGTTTCAGAATAGAGTTGAACTAGATATGGTCCGTATGTGTAGGAAACACCGTTCTTTTGTTATGAGTACACTCACTTTTCCTGCTGTATTAGAGACTCTAGAAAGCAAGAGCGTTATTCTTGCTCTAAAGCAGAGTGTGATTCATGGATGAAAACTGTGCTGTGTGTTTCCCTTCAGAAATGGAGTTAAATCCCAGGCTCTGTGTCTTCCTACAAGCAAGACTTCATTTCAGTTAAGGGCATTTACTTTACAGCTCAAAGGAACTACATTGTACACGAAGCTCACACGTTTCTCGGTCTTAATTGAAAAGCATTGGATGTTACAGGACCTGTGCTTTGTGTCAGTTTCAGAAGAAGTGTTGAAGTAGATATGGACTGTATGTGTAGGAAACACAGTTTTTTTGTTCTGAGCACAATCACATTTCCTGCTCTATTAGAGAGTCTAGAAAGCAAGAGTGTGCTTCTTGCTCTAAAGCAGAGTGTGATTCATGGATGAGAAGTGTGCTGTGTATTTCCCTTCAGAAATGGAGTTAAATCCCAGGCTCTGAGTCTTTCTACAAGCAAGACTTCGTTTCAGATAAGGGCAGTCCATTTTCAGCACAAACGAACTACATCGTCCATGAAGCTCACACGTTACTCATCTAAATTGACAAGCATTGGATGTTAGAGGACCTGTGGTTGTATCAGTTTCAGAATAGAGTTGAACTAGATATGGTCCATATGTGTAGGAAACACCGTTCTTTTGTTCTGAGCACACTCACGTTTCCTGCTCTATTAGAGACTCTAGAAAGCAAGAGTGTGCTTCTTGCTCTAAGGAGAGTGAGATTCATGGATGAGAAGTGTGCTGTTTGTTTCCCTTCAGAAATGGAGTTAAATCCCAGGCTCTGACTCTTCCTACAAGCAAGACTTCGTTTCAGGTAAGGTCATTGACTTTAAAGCTCAAAGGAACTACATCGTACACGAAGCTCAGGCGTTTCTCGGTCTTAATTGAAAAGCATTGGATGTTACAGGACCTGTGCTTTGTGTCAGTTTCAGAAGAAGTGTTGCACTAGATATGGTCCGTATGTGTAGGAAACACAGTTTTTTTGTTATGAGCACAATCACATTTCCTGCTGTATTAGAGATTCTAGAAAGCAAGAGTGTGCTTCTTGCTCTAAAGCAGAGTGTGATTCATGAATGAGAAGAGTGCTGTGTGTTTCTCTTCAGAAATGGAGTTAAATCCCAGGCTCTGATTCTTCCTACATGCAAGACTTCGTTTCAAGGAAGGGCAGTCACTTTTCAGCACAAACGAACTACATCGTTCATGAAGCTCACACGTATCTCATCTAAATTGACAAGCACTGGATGTTAGAGGACCTGTGGTTTGTATCAGTTTCAGAAGCAGAGTTGATCTAGATATGGTTCATATGTGTAGGAAACACTGTTCTTTTTTTATGAGCACACTCACGTTTCCTGCTGTATTAGAGACTCTAGAAAGCAAGAGCGTTCTTCTTGCTCTAAAGCAGAGTGTGATTCATGGATGAGAACTGTGCTGTGTGTTTCCCTTCAGAAATGGAGTTAAATCCCAGGCTCTGTGTCTTCCTACAAGCAAGACTTCGTTTCAGGTAAGGGCAGGTACTTTACAGCTCAAAGAACTACATCGTTCACGAAGCTCACATGTTCCTCATCTAAACTGACAAGAATTGGATGTTAGAGGTCATCTGGTTTGTATGAGTTTCAGAAGCAGAGTTGAACTTGATATGGTCCGTTCGTGTAGGAAACACCGTTCTTTGTTCTGAGCACACTCAAGTTTCCTACTGTATTAGAGACTCTAGAAAGCAAGAGCGTTCTTCTTGCTCTAAAGTAGAGTGTCATCCATGGATGAGAACTATGCTGTGTGTTTCCCTTCAGAAATGGAGTTAAATCCCAGGCTATGTGTCTTTCTACAAACACTATTTCGTTTCAGGTAAGGGCAGTCACTTTTCAGCTCAAAATAACTACATCGTTCACGAAGCTCACTCGTTTCTCATCTTAACTGACACGCATTGGATGTTAGAGGACCTGTGGTTTCTTTCATTTTCAGAAGCAGAGTTGAACTAGATATCGTCCGTATGTGTAGGAAACACCGTTCTTTTGTTATGAGCACACTCACGTTTCTTGCTGTATTAGAGACTCTAGAAAGCAAGAGCGTTCTTCTTGCTCTAAAGCAGAGTGTGATTCATGGATGAGAACTGTGCTGTGTGTTTCCCTTCAGAAATGGAGTTAAATCCCAGGCTCTGTGTCTTCCTACAAGGAAGACTTCGTTTCAGTTAAGGGCAGGTACTTTACAACTCAAACGAACTACATCGTTCCCAAAGCTCACACGTTTCTCATCTTAACTGACAAGCATTGGATGTTAGAGGACCTTTGTTTTGTTTCAGTTTCAGAAGCAGAGTTGAACTAGATATGGTCCATATGTGTAGGAAACACCGTTCTTTTGTTCTGAGCACACTCACGTTTCCTGCTCTATTAGAGACTCTAGAAAGCAAGAGTGTGCTTCTTGCTCTAAGGAGAGTGAGATTCATGGATGAGAAGTGTGCTGTTTGTTTCCCTTCAGAAATGGAGTTAAATCCCAGGCTCTGACTCTTCCTACAAGCAAGACTTCGTTTCAGGTAAGGTCATTGACTTTAAAGCTCAAAGGAACTACATCGTACACGAAGCTCAGGCGTTTCTCGGTCTTAATTGAAAAGCATTGGATGTTACAGGACCTGTGCTTTGTGTCAGTTTCAGAAGAAGTGTTGCACTAGATATGGTCCGTATGTGTAGGAAACACAGTTTTTTTGTTATGAGCACAATCACATTTCCTGCTGTATTAGAGATTCTAGAAAGCAAGAGTGTGCTTCTTGCTCTAAAGCAGAGTGTGATTCATGAATGAGAAGAGTGCTGTGTGTTTCTCTTCAGAAATGGAGTTAAATCCCAGGCTCTGATTCTTCCTACATGCAAGACTTCGTTTCAAGGAAGGGCAGTCACTTTTCAGCACAAACGAACTACATCGTTCATGAAGCTCACACGTATCTCATCTAAATTGACAAGCACTGGATGTTAGAGGACCTGTGGTTTGTATCAGTTTCAGAAGCAGAGTTGATCTAGATATGGTTCATATGTGTAGGAAACACTGTTCTTTTTTTATGAGCACACTCACGTTTCCTGCTGTATTAGAGACTCTAGAAAGCAAGAGCGTTCTTCTTGCTCTAAAGCAGAGTGTGATTCATGGATGAGAACTGTGCTGTGTGTTTCCCTTCAGAAATGGAGTTAAATCCCAGGCTCTGTGTCTTCCTACAAGCAAGACTTCGTTTCAGGTAAGGGCAGGTACTTTACAGCTCAAAGAACTACATCGTTCACGAAGCTCACATGTTCCTCATCTAAACTGACAAGAATTGGATGTTAGAGGTCATCTGGTTTGTATGAGTTTCAGAAGCAGAGTTGAACTTGATATGGTCCGTTCGTGTAGGAAACACCGTTCTTTGTTCTGAGCACACTCAAGTTTCCTACTGTATTAGAGACTCTAGAAAGCAAGAGCGTTCTTCTTGCTCTAAAGTAGAGTGTCATCCATGGATGAGAACTATGCTGTGTGTTTCCCTTCAGAAATGGAGTTAAATCCCAGGCTATGTGTCTTTCTACAAACACTATTTCGTTTCAGGTAAGGGCAGTCACTTTTCAGCTCAAAATAACTACATCGTTCACGAAGCTCACTCGTTTCTCATCTTAACTGACACGCATTGGATGTTAGAGGACCTGTGGTTTCTTTCATTTTCAGAAGCAGAGTTGAACTAGATATCGTCCGTATGTGTAGGAAACACCGTTCTTTTGTTATGAGCACACTCACGTTTCTTGCTGTATTAGAGACTCTAGAAAGCAAGAGCGTTCTTCTTGCTCTAAAGCAGAGTGTGATTCATGGATGAGAACTGTGCTGTGTGTTTCCCTTCAGAAATGGAGTTAAATCCCAGGCTCTGTGTCTTCCTACAAGGAAGACTTCGTTTCAGTTAAGGGCAGGTACTTTACAACTCAAACGAACTACATCGTTCCCAAAGCTCACACGTTTCTCATCTTAACTGACAAGCATTGGATGTTAGAGGACCTTTGTTTTGTTTCAGTTTCAGAAGCAGAGTTGAACTAGATATGGTCCATATGTGTAGGAAACACCGTTCTTTTGTTCTGAGCACACTCACGTTTCCTGCTCTATTAGAGACTCTAGAAAGCAAGAGTGTGCTTCTTGCTCTAAGGAGAGTGAGATTCATGGATGAGAAGTGTGCTGTTTGTTTCCCTTCAGAAATGGAGTTAAATCCCAGGCTCTGACTCTTCCTACAAGCAAGACTTCGTTTCAGGTAAGGTCATTTACTTTAAAGCTCAAAGGAACTACATCGTACACGAAGCTCAGGCGTTTCTCGGTCTTAATTGAAAAGCATTGGATGTTACAGGACCTGTGCTTTGTGTCAGTTTCAGAAGAAGTTTTGCACTAGATATGGTCCGTATGTGTAGGAAACACAGTTTTTTTGTTATGAGCACAATCACATTTCCTGCTGTATTAGAGATTCTAGAAAGCAAGAATGTGCTTCTTGCTCTAAAGCAGAGTGTGATTCATGGATGAGAAGTGTGCTGTGTGTTTCCCTTCAGAAATGGAGTTAATTCCCAGGATCTGAGTCTTCCTACACGCAAGACTTCGTTTCAGATAAGGGCAGTCCATTTTCAGCACAAACGAACTACATCGTCCATGAAGCTCACACGTTTCTCATCTAAATTGACAAGCATTGAATGTTAGAGGACCTGTGGTTTGTATCAGTTTCAGAATAGAGTTGAACTAGATATGGTCCGTATGTGTAGGAAACACCGTTCTTTTGTTATGAGCACACTCATGTTTCTTGCTGTATTAGAGACTCTAGAAAGCAAGAGCGTTCTTCTTGCTCTAAAGCAGAGTGTGATTCATGGATGAGAACTGTGCTGTGTGTTTCCCTTCAGAAATGGAGTTAAATCCCATGCTCTGTGTCTTCCTACAAGCAAGCCTTCGTTTCAGGTAAGGGCAGTTACTTTACAGCTCAATCGAACTACATCGTTCATGAAGCTCACACGTTTCTCATCTAAACTGACAAGCATTGGATGTTAGAGGACCTGTAGTTTGTATCAGTTTCAGAACCAGAGTTGAACTTGATATGGTATGTACGTGTAGGAAACACCGTTCTTTGTTCTGAGCACACTCAAGTTTCCTGCTGTATTAGAGACTCTAGAAAGCAAGAGCGTTCTTCTTGCTCTAAAGCAGAGTGTGATTCATGGATGAGAACTGTGCTGTGTGTTTCCCTTCAGAAATGGAGTTAAATCCCAGGCTCTGTGTCTTCCTACAAGAAGTCTTCGTTTCAGGTAAGGGCAGGTACTTTACAACTCCAACGAACTACATCGTTTACGAAGCTCACACGTTTCTCATCTTAAATGATAAGCATTGGATGTTAGAGGACCTGTGCTTTGTATCAATTTCAGAGGCAGAGTTGGACTAGATATGGTCCGTATGTGTAGGAAACACCGTTTTTCTGTTCTCAGCACACTCACGTTTCCTGGAGTCTTACAGACTCTAGAAAGCAAGAGCGTGCTTCTGGTCTAAAGCAGAGTGTGATTCATGGATGAGAACTGTGCTGTGTGTTCCACTTCAGAAATGGAGTTAAATCCCAGGCTCTGAGTCTTCCTACAAGCAAGACTTTGTTTCAGGTAAGGGCATTTACTTTACAGCTCAAACGAACTACATCGTACACGAAGCTCACACGTTTCTCGGTCTTAATTGAAAAGCATTGGATGTTACAGGACCTGTTCTTTGTGTCAATTTCAGAACAAGTGTTGAACTAGATAAGTCCATATGTGTAGGAAACACAGTCTTTTTGTTCTGAGCACAATCACGTTTCCTGGTCTATTAGAGACTCTAGAAAGGAAGAGCATGCTTCTTGCTCTAAAGCAGAGTGTGATCTATAGATGAGAACTCTGCTGTCTGTTTCCTTTCAGAAATGGAGTTAAATCCCAGTCTCTGTGTCTACCTACAAGGAAGACTTCATTTCAGGTACGGGCAGGTTCTTTACAGCTCAAACGAACTACATCGTTCACGAAGCTCACATGTTTCTCATCTTAAATGACAAGCATTGAATGATAGAGGACCTGTGGTTTGTTTCAGTTTTTGAAGCAGAGTTTGACTAGATATGGTCCATATGTGGAGGAAACACCGTTATTATGTTCTGAGAACACTCACGTTTTCTGCTGTATTAGAGACTCTAGAAAGCAATAGCGTTCTTCTTGCTCTAAAGCAGAGTGTGATCTATGGATGAGAACTCTGCTGTGTGTTTCACTTCAGAAATGGAGTTAAATCCCAGGCTCTGTGTCTTCTTACAAGCAAGACTTCGTTTCAGGTAAGGGCAGGTACTTTACAGCTCAAAAGGAACTACAGCGTTCCCGAAGCTCACACGTTTCTCATCTTAACTGACAAGCATTGGATGTTAGAGGAACTGTGGTTTGTTTCAGTTTCTGAAGCAGAGTTGGACTAGATGTGGTCTGTATGTGTAGGAAATACCGTTATTTTGTTCTGAGAACACTCACGTTTCCTGCTCTATTAGAGATTCTAGAAAGCAAGAGCGTGCTTCTTTTTGTAAAGCAGAGTGTGATCCATGGATGAGAACTATGCTGTGTGTTTCCCTTCAGAAATGGAGTTGAATTCCAGGCTCTGTGTCTTTCCACAAACACGATTTCGTTTCAGGTAAGGGCAGTCAATTTTCAGCTCAAAAGAACTACATCGTTCACAAAGTTCACTCGTTTCTCATCTTAAATTACAAGCATTGGATGTTAGAGGACCTGTGCTTGTATAATTTCAGAAGCAGAGTTGGACTACATATGGTCCGTATGTGTAGGTAACACCATTCTTTTGTTCTCACCACACACACATTTCCCGCGGTCTTAGAGACTCCAGAAAGAAAGAGCGTGCTTCTTGCTCTAAAGCAGAGTGTGATCTATGGATGAGAACTCTGCTGTGTGTTTCCCTTCAGAAATGGAGTTGAATTCCAGGCTCTGTGTCTTTCCACAAACACTATTTCGTTTCAGGTAAGGGCAGTAAATTTTCAGCTCAAAAGAACTACATCGTTCACAAAGTTCACTCGTTTCTCATCTTAAATGACAAGCATTGGATGTTAGAGGACCTGTGCTTGTATCAATTTCAGAAGCAGAGTTGGACTAGATATGGTCTGTATGTGTAAGAAACACCATTCTTTTGTTCTCAGCACACTCACGTTTCCCGGGGTCTTATAGACTCTAGAAAGCAAGAGCGTTCTTCTTGCTCTAAAGCAGAGTGTGATCCATGGATGAGAACTATGCTGTGTGTTTCCCTTCAGAAATGGAGTTAAATCCCAGCTCTGTGTCTTCCTACAAGCAAGACTTTGTTTCAGGTAAGGGCAGTCACATTTCAGCTCAAAGAACTACGTCGTTCACGAAGCTCACACGTTTCTCATCTTAAATGATAAGCATTGGATGTTAGAGGACCTGTTCTTTATATCAATTTCAGAGGCAGAGTTGACCTAGATATGATCCGTATGTGTAGGAAACACCGTTCTTCTGTTCTCTGCACACTCACGTTTCCTGCTGTCTTAGAGACTCTAGAAAGCAAGAGCGTTCTTCTTGCTCTAAAGCAGAGTGTGATTCATGGATGAGAACTGTGCTGTGTGTTTCCCTTCAGAAATGGAGTTAAATCCCAGGCTCTGTGTCTTCCTACAAGAAGTCTTCGTTTCAGGTAAGGGCAGGTACTTTACAACTCCAACGAACTACATCGTTTACGAAGCTCACACGTTTCTCATCTTAAATGATAAGCATTGGATGTTAGAGGACCTGTGCTTTGTATCAATTTCAGAGGCAGAGTTGGACTAGATATGGTCCGTATGTGTAGGAAACACCGTTTTTCTGTTCTCAGCACACTCACGTTTCCTGCAGTCTTACAGACTCTAGAAAGCAAGAGCGTGCTTCTGGTCTAAAGCAGAGTGTGATCAATGGATGAGAACTGTGCTGTGTGTTCCACTTCAGAAATGGAGTTAAATCCCAGGCTCTGAGTCTTCCTACAAGCAAGACTTCGTTTCAGGTAAGGGCATTTACTTTACAGCTCAAACGAACTACATCGTACACGAAGCTCACACGTTTCTCGGTCTTAATTGAAAAGCATTGGATGTTACAGGACCTGTTCTTTGTGTCAATTTCAGAACAAGTGTTGAACTAGATAAGTCCATATGTGTAGGAAACACAGTCTTTTTGTTCTGAGCACAATCACGTTTCCTGGTCTATTAGAGACTCTAGAAAGGAAGAGCATGCTTCTTGCTCTAAAGCAGAGTGTGATCTATAGATGAGAACTCTGCTGTCTGTTTCCTTTCAGAAATGGAGTTAAATCCCAGTCTCTGTGTCTACCTACAAGGAAGACTTCATTTCAGGTACGGGCAGGTTCTTTACAGCTCAAACGAACTACATCGTTCACGAAGCTCACATGTTTCTCATCTTAAATGACAAGCATTGAATGATAGAGGACCTGTGGTTTGTTTCAGTTTTTGAAGCAGAGTTTGACTAGATATGGTCCATATGTGGAGGAAACACCGTTATTATGTTCTGAGAACACTCACGTTTTCTGCTGTATTAGAGACTCTAGAAAGCAATAGCGTTCTTCTTGCTCTAAAGCAGAGTGTGATCTATGGAGGAGAACTCTGCTGTGTGTTTCACTTCAGAAATGGAGTTAAATCCCAGGCTCTGTGTCTTCTTACAAGCAAGACTTCGTTTCAGGTAAGGGCAGGTACTTTACAGCTCAAACGAACTACAGCGTTCCCGAAGCTCACACGTTTCTCATCTTAACTGACAAGCATTGGATGTTAGAGGAACTGTGGTTTGTTTCAGTTTCTGAAGCAGAGTTGGACTAGATGTGGTCTGTATGTGTAGGAAATACCGTTATTTTGTTCTGAGAACACTCACGTTTCCTGCTCTATTAGAGATTCTAGAAAGCAAGAGCGTGCTTCTTTTTGTAAAGCAGAGTGTGATCCATGGATGAGAACTATGCTGTGTGTTTCCCTTCAGAAATGGAGTTGAATTCCAGGCTCTGTGTCTTTCCACAAACACGATTTCGTTTCAGGTAAGGGCAGTCAATTTTCAGCTCAAAAGAACTACATCGTTCACAAAGTTCACTCGTTTCTCATCTTAAATGACAAGCATTGGATGTTAGAGGACCTGTGCTTGTATAATTTCAGAAGCAGAGTTGGACTACATATGGTCCGTATGTGTAGGTAACACCATTCTTTTGTTCTCACCACACACACATTTCCCGCGGTCTTAGAGACTCCAGAAAGAAAGAGCGTGCTTCTTGCTCTAAAGCAGAGTGTGATCTATGGATGAGAACTCTGCTGTGTGTTTCCCTTCAGAAATGGAGTTGAATTCCAGGCTCTGTGTCTTTCCACAAACACTATTTCGTTTCAGGTAAGGGCAGTAAATTTTCAGCTCAAAAGAACTACATCGTTCACAAAGTTCACTCGTTTCTCATCTTAAATGACAAGCATTGGATGTTAGAGGACCTGTGCTTGTATCAATTTCAGAAGCAGAGTTGGACTAGATATGGTCTGTATGTGTAAGAAACACCATTCTTTTGTTCTCAGCACACTCACGTTTCCCGGGGTCTTATAGACTCTAGAAAGCAAGAGCGTTCTTCTTGCTCTAAAGCAGAGTGTGATCCATGGATGAGAACTATGCTGTGTGTTTCCCTTCAGAAATGGAGTTAAATCCCAGCTCTGTGTCTTCCTACAAGCAAGACTTCGTTTCAGGTAAGGGCAGTCACATTTCAGCTCAAAAGAACTACGTCGTTCACGAAGCTCACACGTTTCTCATCTTAAATGATAAGCATTGGATGTTAGAGGACCTGTTCTTTATATCAATTTCAGAGGCAGAGTTGACCTAGATATGATCCGTATGTGTAGGAAACACCGTTCTTCTGTTCTCTGCACACTCACGTTTCCTGCTGTCTTAGAGACTCTAGAAAGCAAGAGCGTGCTTCTTGCTCTAAAGCAGAGTGTGATCAATGTATGAGAACTCTGCTGTGTGTTTCACTTCAGAAATGGAGTTAAATCCCAGGCTCTGAGTCTTCCTACAAGCAAGACTTCGTTTCTTGTAAGGGCATTTACTTACAGCTCAAACGAACTACATCGTACACGAAGCTCACACGTTTCTCAGTCTTAATTGAAAAGCATTGGATGTTACAGGACCTGTGCTTTGTGTCAGTTTCAGAAGAAGAGTTGAACTATATATGGTCCGTATGTGTAGGAAACACAGTTCTTTTGTTCTGAGCACCCTCAAATTTCCTGCCGTATTAGAGACTCTAGAAAGCAAGAGCATGCTTCTTGCTCTAAAGCAGAGTGTGATCTATAGATGAGAACTGTGCTGTGTGTTTCCCTTCAGAAATTGAGTTAAATCCCAGGCTCTGTGTCTTCCTACAAGGAAGACTTCATTTCATTTAAGGGCAGGTTCTTTACACCTCAAACGAACTACATTGTTCACGAAACTCACATGTTTCTCATCTTAACTGACAAGCATTGGATGTTAGAGGACCTGTGGTTTGTTTCAGTTTCAGAAGCATAGTTGGACTAGATATGGTCCGTATGTGTAGGAAACACAGTTCTTTTGTTCTGAGCACCCTCAGGTTTCCTGCTGTATTAGAGACTCTAGAAAGCAAGAGCATGCTTCTTGCTCTAAAGCAGAGTGTGATCTATAGATGAGAACTGTGCTGTGTGTTTCACTTCAGAAATGGAGTTAATTCCTGGCTCTGTGTCTTCCTACAATGAAGACTTCATTTCAGGTAAGGGCAGGTTCTTTACAGCTCAAACGAACTACATCGTTCACGAAGCTCACATGTTTCTCATCTTAACTGACACACATTGGATGTTAGAGCACCTGTGGTTTGATTCAGTTTCTGAAGCAGAGTTGGACTAGATATGGTCCGTATGTGTAGGAAACCCTGTTATTTTCTTCTGAGAACACTCACGTTTCCTGCTGTATTAGAGACTCTAGAAAGCAAGAGCGTTCTTCTTGCTCTAAAGCAGAGTGTGATTCATGGATGAGAAGTGTGCTGTGTGTTTCTCTTCAGAAATGGAGTTAAATCCCAGGCTCTGATTCTTCCTACATGCAAGACTTCATTTCAGGGAAGGGCAGTCACTTTTCAGCACAAACGAACTACATCGTTCATGAAGCTCACACGTTTCTCATGTATATTGACAAGCATTGGATGTTAGAGGACCTGTGGTTTGTGTCAGTTTCCGAAGCAGAGATGAACTAGACATGGTCCGTATGTGTAGGAAACACCGTTTTTCTGTTCTCAGCACACTCACGTTTCCTGCAGTCTTACAGACTCTAGAAAGCAAGAGCGTGCTTCTGGTCTAAAGCAGAGTGTGATCAATGGATGAGAACTGTGCTGTGTGTTCCACTTCAGAAATGGAGTTAAATCCCAGGCTCTGAGTCTTCCTACAAGCAAGACTTCGTTTCATGTAAGGGCATTTACTTTACAGCTCAAACGAACTACATCGTACACGAAGCTCACACGTTTCTCGGTCTTAATTGAAAAGCATTGGATGTTACAGGACCTGTGCTTTGTGTCAGTTTCAGAAGAAGTGTTGCACTAGATATGGTCCGTATGTGTAGAAAACACAGTTTTTTTGTTATGAGCACAATCACATTTCCTGCTGTATTAGAGATTCTAGAAAGCAAGAGTGTGCTTCTTGCTCTAAAGCAGAGTGTGATTCATGAATGAGAAGAGTGCTGTGTGTTTCTCTTCAGAAATGGAGTTAAATCCCAGGCTCTGATTCTTCCTACATGCAAGACTTCGTTTCAAGGAAGGGCAGTCACTTTTCAGCACAAACGAACTACATCGTTCATGAAGCTCACACGTTTCTCATCTATATTGACAAGCATTGGATGTTAGAGGACCTGTGGTTTGTATCAGTTTCCGAAGCAGAGATGAACTAGATATGGTCCGTATGTGTAGGAAACACCGTTCTTTGTTCTGAGCACACTCAAGTTTCCTGCTGTATTAGAGACTCTAGAAAGCAAGAGCGTTCTTCTTGCTCTAAAGCAGAGTGTCATCCATGGCTGAGAACTATGCTGTGTGTTTCCCTTCAGAAATGGAGTTAAATCCCAGGCTATGTGTCTTTCTACAAACACTATTTCGTTTCAGGTAAGGGCAGTCACTTTTCAGCTCAAAATAACTACATCGTTCACGAAGCTCACTCGTTTCTCATCTTAACTGACACGCATTGGATGTTAGAGGACCTGTGGTTTCTTTCATTTTCAGAAGCAGAGTTGAACTAGATATCGTCCGTATGTGTAGGAAACACCGTTCTTTTGTTATGAGCACACTCACGTTTCTGGCTGTATTAGAGACTCTAGAGAGCAAGAGCGTTCTTCTTGCTCTAAAGCAGAGTGTGATTCATGGATGAGAACTGTGCTGTGTGTTTCCTTTCAGAAATGGAGTTAAATCCCAGGCTCTGTGTCTTCCTACATGGAAGACTTCGTTTCAGTTAAGGGCAGGTACTTTACAACTCAAACGAACTACATCGTTCCCAAAGCTCACACGTTTCTCATCTTAACTGACAAGCATTGGATGTTAGGGGACCTTTGTTTTGTTTCAGTTTCAGAAGCAGAGTTGAACTAGATATGGTCCATGTGTGTAGGAAACACCGTTCTTTTGTTCTGAGCACACTCACTTTTCCTGCTGTATTAGAGACTCTAGAAAGCGAGAGTGTGCTTCTTGCTCTAAGGAGAGTGAGATTCATGGATGAGAAGTGTGCTGTTTTTTCCCTTCAGAAATGGAGTTAAATCCCAGGCTCTGACTCTTCCTACAAGCAAGACTTCGTTTCAGGTAAGGTCATTTACTTTAAAGCTCAAAGGAACTACATCGTACACGAAGCTCAGGCGTTTCTCGGTCTTAATTGAAAAGCATTGGATGTTACAGGACCTGTGCTTTGTGTCAGTTTCAGAAGAAGTGTTGCACTAGATATGGTCCGTATGTGTAGGAAACACAGTTTTTTTGTTATGAGCACAATCACATTTCCTGCTGTATTAGAGATTCTAGAAAGCAAGAGTGTGCTTCTTGCTCTAAAGCAGAGTGTGATTCATGGATGAGAAGTGTGCTGTGTGTTTCTCTTCAGAAATGGAGTTAAATCCCAGGCTCTGATTCTTCCTACATGCAAGACTTCGTTTCAGGGAAGGGCAGTCCATTTTCAGCACAAACGAACTACATCGTTCATGAAGCTCACACGTTTCTCATGTATATTGACAAGCATTGGATGTTAGAGGACCTGTGGTTTGTATCAGTTTCCGAAGCAGAGATGAACTAGACATGGTCCGTATGTGTAGGAAACACCGTTCTTTTGTTATGAGCACACTCAAGTTTCCTGCTGTATTAGAGACTCTAAAAAGCAAGAACGTACTTCTTGCTCTAAAGCAGAGTGTGATTCATGGATGAGAAAGGTGCTGTGTGTTTCCCTTCAGAAATGGAGTTAAATCCCAGGCTCTGTGTCTTCCTACAAGCAAGACTTTGTTTCAGGTAAGGGCAGTCCATTTTCAGCACAAACGAACTACATCGTTCATGAAGGTCACACGTTTCTCATCTAAACTGACAAGCATTGAATGTTAGAGGACCTGTGGTTTGTATCAGTTTCAGAATAGAGTTGAACTAGATATGGTCCGTATGTGTAGGAAACACCGTTCTTTTGTTATGAGTACACTCACTTTTCCTGCTGTATTAGAGACTCTAGAAAGCAAGAGCGTTATTCTTGCTCTAAAGCAGAGTGTGATTCATGGATGAAAACTGTGCTGTGTGTTTCCCTTCAGAAATGGAGTTAAATCCCAGGCTCTGTGTCTTCCTACAAGCAAGACTTCATTTCAGTTAAGGGCATTTACTTTACAGCTCAAAGGAACTACATTGTACACGAAGCTCACACGTTTCTCGGTCTTAATTGAAAAGCATTGGATGTTACAGGACCTGTGCTTTGTGTCAGTTTCAGAAGAAGTGTTGAAGTAGATATGGACTGTATGTGTAGGAAACACAGTTTTTTTGTTCTGAGCACAATCACATTTCCTGCTCTATTAGAGAGTCTAGAAAGCAAGAGTGTGCTTCTTGCTCTAAAGCAGAGTGTGATTCATGGATGAGAAGTGTGCTGTGTATTTCCCTTCAGAAATGGAGTTAAATCCCAGGCTCTGAGTCTTTCTACAAGCAAGACTTCGTTTCAGATAAGGGCAGTCCATTTTCAGCACAAACGAACTACATCGTCCATGAAGCTCACACGTTACTCATCTAAATTGACAAGCATTGGATGTTAGAGGACCTGTGGTTGTATCAGTTTCAGAATAGAGTTGAACTAGATATGGTCCATATGTGTAGGAAACACCGTTCTTTTGTTCTGAGCACACTCACGTTTCCTGCTCTATTAGAGACTCTAGAAAGCAAGAGTGTGCTTCTTGCTCTAAGGAGAGTGAGATTCATGGATGAGAAGTGTGCTGTTTGTTTCCCTTCAGAAATGGAGTTAAATCCCAGGCTCTGACTCTTCCTACAAGCAAGACTTCGTTTCAGGTAAGGTCATTGACTTTAAAGCTCAAAGGAACTACATCGTACACGAAGCTCAGGCGTTTCTCGGTCTTAATTGAAAAGCATTGGATGTTACAGGACCTGTGCTTTGTGTCAGTTTCAGAAGAAGTGTTGCACTAGATATGGTCCGTATGTGTAGGAAACACAGTTTTTTTGTTATGAGCACAATCACATTTCCTGCTGTATTAGAGATTCTAGAAAGCAAGAGTGTGCTTCTTGCTCTAAAGCAGAGTGTGATTCATGAATGAGAAGAGTGCTGTGTGTTTCTCTTCAGAAATGGAGTTAAATCCCAGGCTCTGATTCTTCCTACATGCAAGACTTCGTTTCAAGGAAGGGCAGTCACTTTTCAGCACAAACGAACTACATCGTTCATGAAGCTCACACGTATCTCATCTAAATTGACAAGCACTGGATGTTAGAGGACCTGTGGTTTGTATCAGTTTCAGAAGCAGAGTTGATCTAGATATGGTTCATATGTGTAGGAAACACTGTTCTTTTTTTATGAGCACACTCACGTTTCCTGCTGTATTAGAGACTCTAGAAAGCAAGAGCGTTCTTCTTGCTCTAAAGCAGAGTGTGATTCATGGATGAGAACTGTGCTGTGTGTTTCCCTTCAGAAATGGAGTTAAATCCCAGGCTCTGTGTCTTCCTACAAGCAAGACTTCGTTTCAGGTAAGGGCAGGTACTTTACAGCTCAAAGAACTACATCGTTCACGAAGCTCACATGTTCCTCATCTAAACTGACAAGAATTGGATGTTAGAGGTCATCTGGTTTGTATGAGTTTCAGAAGCAGAGTTGAACTTGATATGGTCCGTTCGTGTAGGAAACACCGTTCTTTGTTCTGAGCACACTCAAGTTTCCTACTGTATTAGAGACTCTAGAAAGCAAGAGCGTTCTTCTTGCTCTAAAGTAGAGTGTCATCCATGGATGAGAACTATGCTGTGTGTTTCCCTTCAGAAATGGAGTTAAATCCCAGGCTATGTGTCTTTCTACAAACACTATTTCGTTTCAGGTAAGGGCAGTCACTTTTCAGCTCAAAATAACTACATCGTTCACGAAGCTCACTCGTTTCTCATCTTAACTGACACGCATTGGATGTTAGAGGACCTGTGGTTTCTTTCATTTTCAGAAGCAGAGTTGAACTAGATATCGTCCGTATGTGTAGGAAACACCGTTCTTTTGTTATGAGCACACTCACGTTTCTTGCTGTATTAGAGACTCTAGAAAGCAAGAGCGTTCTTCTTGCTCTAAAGCAGAGTGTGATTCATGGATGAGAACTGTGCTGTGTGT
Source organism: Onychomys leucogaster (assembly GCA_949786385.1). NCBI lineage: Eukaryota > Metazoa > Chordata > Mammalia > Rodentia > Cricetidae > Onychomys > Onychomys leucogaster. Next base: position 2,041,712 of record CATKUP010000014.1, on the reverse strand, counting down.
TTCCCTTCAGAAATGGAGTTAAATCCCAGGCTCTGTGTCTTCCTACAAGGAAGACTTCGTTTCAGTTAAGGGCAGGTACTTTACAACTCAAACGAACTACATCGTTCCCAAAGCTCACACGTTTCTCATCTTAACTGACAAGCATTGGATGTTAGAGGACCTTTGTTTTGTTTCAGTTTCAGAAGCAGAGTTGAACTAGATATGGTCCATATGTGTAGGAAACACCGTTCTTTTGTTCTGAGCACACTCACGTTTCCTGCTCTATTAGAGACTCTAGAAAGCAAGAGTGTGCTTCTTGCTCTAAGGAGAGTGAGATTCATGGATGAGAAGTGTGCTGTTTGTTTCCCTTCAGAAATGGAGTTAAATCCCAGGCTCTGACTCTTCCTACAAGCAAGACTTCGTTTCAGGTAAGGTCATTGACTTTAAAGCTCAAAGGAACTACATCGTACACGAAGCTCAGGCGTTTCTCGGTCTTAATTGAAAAGCATTGGATGTTACAGGACCTGTGCTTTGTGTCAGTTTCAGAAGAAGTGTTGCACTAGATATGGTCCGTATGTGTAGGAAACACAGTTTTTTTGTTATGAGCACAATCACATTTCCTGCTGTATTAGAGATTCTAGAAAGCAAGAGTGTGCTTCTTGCTCTAAAGCAGAGTGTGATTCATGAATGAGAAGAGTGCTGTGTGTTTCTCTTCAGAAATGGAGTTAAATCCCAGGCTCTGATTCTTCCTACATGCAAGACTTCGTTTCAAGGAAGGGCAGTCACTTTTCAGCACAAACGAACTACATCGTTCATGAAGCTCACACGTATCTCATCTAAATTGACAAGCACTGGATGTTAGAGGACCTGTGGTTTGTATCAGTTTCAGAAGCAGAGTTGATCTAGATATGGTTCATATGTGTAGGAAACACTGTTCTTTTTTTATGAGCACACTCACGTTTCCTGCTGTATTAGAGACTCTAGAAAGCAAGAGCGTTCTTCTTGCTCTAAAGCAGAGTGTGATTCATGGATGAGAACTGTGCTGTGTGTTTCCCTTCAGAAATGGAGTTAAATCCCAGGCTCTGTGTCTTCCTACAAGCAAGACTTCGTTTCAGGTAAGGGCAGGTACTTTACAGCTCAAAGAACTACATCGTTCACGAAGCTCACATGTTCCTCATCTAAACTGACAAGAATTGGATGTTAGAGGTCATCTGGTTTGTATGAGTTTCAGAAGCAGAGTTGAACTTGATATGGTCCGTTCGTGTAGGAAACACCGTTCTTTGTTCTGAGCACACTCAAGTTTCCTACTGTATTAGAGACTCTAGAAAGCAAGAGCGTTCTTCTTGCTCTAAAGTAGAGTGTCATCCATGGATGAGAACTATGCTGTGTGTTTCCCTTCAGAAATGGAGTTAAATCCCAGGCTATGTGTCTTTCTACAAACACTATTTCGTTTCAGGTAAGGGCAGTCACTTTTCAGCTCAAAATAACTACATCGTTCACGAAGCTCACTCGTTTCTCATCTTAACTGACACGCATTGGATGTTAGAGGACCTGTGGTTTCTTTCATTTTCAGAAGCAGAGTTGAACTAGATATCGTCCGTATGTGTAGGAAACACCGTTCTTTTGTTATGAGCACACTCACGTTTCTTGCTGTATTAGAGACTCTAGAAAGCAAGAGCGTTCTTCTTGCTCTAAAGCAGAGTGTGATTCATGGATGAGAACTGTGCTGTGTGTTTCCCTTCAGAAATGGAGTTAAATCCCAGGCTCTGTGTCTTCCTACAAGGAAGACTTCGTTTCAGTTAAGGGCAGGTACTTTACAACTCAAACGAACTACATCGTTCCCAAAGCTCACACGTTTCTCATCTTAACTGACAAGCATTGGATGTTAGAGGACCTTTGTTTTGTTTCAGTTTCAGAAGCAGAGTTGAACTAGATATGGTCCATATGTGTAGGAAACACCGTTCTTTTGTTCTGAGCACACTCACGTTTCCTGCTCTATTAGAGACTCTAGAAAGCAAGAGTGTGCTTCTTGCTCTAAGGAGAGTGAGATTCATGGATGAGAAGTGTGCTGTTTGTTTCCCTTCAGAAATGGAGTTAAATCCCAGGCTCTGACTCTTCCTACAAGCAAGACTTCGTTTCAGGTAAGGTCATTTACTTTAAAGCTCAAAGGAACTACATCGTACACGAAGCTCAGGCGTTTCTCGGTCTTAATTGAAAAGCATTGGATGTTACAGGACCTGTGCTTTGTGTCAGTTTCAGAAGAAGTGTTGCACTAGATATGGTCCGTATGTGTAGGAAACACAGTTTTTTTGTTATGAGCACAATCACATTTCCTGCTGTATTAGAGATTCTAGAAAGCAAGAATGTGCTTCTTGCTCTAAAGCAGAGTGTGATTCATGGATGAGAAGTGTGCTGTGTGTTTCCCTTCAGAAATGGAGTTAATTCCCAGGATCTGAGTCTTCCTACACGCAAGACTTCGTTTCAGATAAGGGCAGTCCATTTTCAGCACAAACGAACTACATCGTCCATGAAGCTCACACGTTTCTCATCTAAATTGACAAGCATTGAATGTTAGAGGACCTGTGGTTTGTATCAGTTTCAGAATAGAGTTGAACTAGATATGGTCCGTATGTGTAGGAAACACCGTTCTTTTGTTATGAGCACACTCATGTTTCTTGCTGTATTAGAGACTCTAGAAAGCAAGAGCGTTCTTCTTGCTCTAAAGCAGAGTGTGATTCATGGATGAGAACTGTGCTGTGTGTTTCCCTTCAGAAATGGAGTTAAATCCCATGCTCTGTGTCTTCCTACAAGCAAGCCTTCGTTTCAGGTAAGGGCAGTTACTTTACAGCTCAATCGAACTACATCGTTCATGAAGCTCACACGTTTCTCATCTAAACTGACAAGCATTGGATGTTAGAGGACCTGTAGTTTGTATCAGTTTCAGAACCAGAGTTGAACTTGATATGGTATGTACGTGTAGGAAACACCGTTCTTTGTTCTGAGCACACTCAAGTTTCCTGCTGTATTAGAGACTCTAGAAAGCAAGAGCGTTCTTCTTGCTCTAAAGCAGAGTGTGATTCATGGATGAGAACTGTGCTGTGTGTTTCCCTTCAGAAATGGAGTTAAATCCCAGGCTCTGTGTCTTCCTACAAGAAGTCTTCGTTTCAGGTAAGGGCAGGTACTTTACAACTCCAACGAACTACATCGTTTACGAAGCTCACACGTTTCTCATCTTAAATGATAAGCATTGGATGTTAGAGGACCTGTGCTTTGTATCAATTTCAGAGGCAGAGTTGGACTAGATATGGTCCGTATGTGTAGGAAACACCGTTTTTCTGTTCTCAGCACACTCACGTTTCCTGGAGTCTTACAGACTCTAGAAAGCAAGAGCGTGCTTCTGGTCTAAAGCAGAGTGTGATTCATGGATGAGAACTGTGCTGTGTGTTCCACTTCAGAAATGGAGTTAAATCCCAGGCTCTGAGTCTTCCTACAAGCAAGACTTTGTTTCAGGTAAGGGCATTTACTTTACAGCTCAAACGAACTACATCGTACACGAAGCTCACACGTTTCTCGGTCTTAATTGAAAAGCATTGGATGTTACAGGACCTGTTCTTTGTGTCAATTTCAGAACAAGTGTTGAACTAGATAAGTCCATATGTGTAGGAAACACAGTCTTTTTGTTCTGAGCACAATCACGTTTCCTGGTCTATTAGAGACTCTAGAAAGGAAGAGCATGCTTCTTGCTCTAAAGCAGAGTGTGATCTATAGATGAGAACTCTGCTGTCTGTTTCCTTTCAGAAATGGAGTTAAATCCCAGTCTCTGTGTCTACCTACAAGGAAGACTTCATTTCAGGTACGGGCAGGTTCTTTACAGCTCAAACGAACTACATCGTTCACGAAGCTCACATGTTTCTCATCTTAAATGACAAGCATTGAATGATAGAGGACCTGTGGTTTGTTTCAGTTTTTGAAGCAGAGTTTGACTAGATATGGTCCATATGTGGAGGAAACACCGTTATTATGTTCTGAGAACACTCACGTTTTCTGCTGTATTAGAGACTCTAGAAAGCAATAGCGTTCTTCTTGCTCTAAAGCAGAGTGTGATCTATGGATGAGAACTCTGCTGTGTGTTTCACTTCAGAAATGGAGTTAAATCCCAGGCTCTGTGTCTTCTTACAAGCAAGACTTCGTTTCAGGTAAGGGCAGGTACTTTACAGCTCAAAAGGAACTACAGCGTTCCCGAAGCTCACACGTTTCTCATCTTAACTGACAAGCATTGGATGTTAGAGGAACTGTGGTTTGTTTCAGTTTCTGAAGCAGAGTTGGACTAGATGTGGTCTGTATGTGTAGGAAATACCGTTATTTTGTTCTGAGAACACTCACGTTTCCTGCTCTATTAGAGATTCTAGAAAGCAAGAGCGTGCTTCTTTTTGTAAAGCAGAGTGTGATCCATGGATGAGAACTATGCTGTGTGTTTCCCTTCAGAAATGGAGTTGAATTCCGGGCTCTGTGTCTTTCCACAAACACGATTTCGTTTCAGGTAAGGGCAGTCAATTTTCAGCTCAAAAGAACTACATCGTTCACAAAGTTCACTCGTTTCTCATCTTAAATTACAAGCATTGGATGTTAGAGGACCTGTGCTTGTATAATTTCAGAAGCAGAGTTGGACTACATATGGTCCGTATGTGTAGGTAACACCATTCTTTTGTTCTCACCACACACACATTTCCCGCGGTCTTAGAGACTCCAGAAAGAAAGAGCGTGCTTCTTGCTCTAAAGCAGAGTGTGATCTATGGATGAGAACTCTGCTGTGTGTTTCCCTTCAGAAATGGAGTTGAATTCCAGGCTCTGTGTCTTTCCACAAACACTATTTCGTTTCAGGTAAGGGCAGTAAATTTTCAGCTCAAAAGAACTACATCGTTCACAAAGTTCACTCGTTTCTCATCTTAAATGACAAGCATTGGATGTTAGAGGACCTGTGCTTGTATCAATTTCAGAAGCAGAGTTGGACTAGATATGGTCTGTATGTGTAAGAAACACCATTCTTTTGTTCTCAGCACACTCACGTTTCCCGGGGTCTTATAGACTCTAGAAAGCAAGAGCGTTCTTCTTGCTCTAAAGCAGAGTGTGATCCATGGATGAGAACTATGCTGTGTGTTTCCCTTCAGAAATGGAGTTAAATCCCAGCTCTGTGTCTTCCTACAAGCAAGACTTCGTTTCAGGTAAGGGCAGTCACATTTCAGCTCAAAGAACTACGTCGTTCACGAAGCTCACACGTTTCTCATCTTAAATGATAAGCATTGGATGGTAGAGGACCTGTTCTTTATATCAATTTCAGAGGCAGAGTTGACCTAGATATGATCCGTATGTGTAGGAAACACCGTTCTTCTGTTCTCTGCACACTCACGTTTCCTGCTGTCTTAGAGACTCTAGAAAGCAAGAGCGTGCTTCTTGCTCTAAAGCAGAGTGTGATTCATGGATGAGAACTGTGCTGTGTGTTTCCCTTCAGAAATGGAGTTAAATCCCAGGCTCTGTGTCTTCCTACAAGAAGTCTTCGTTTCAGGTAAGGGCAGGTACTTTACAACTCCAACGAACTACATCGTTTACGAAGCTCACACGTTTCTCATCTTAAATGATAAGCATTGGATGTTAGAGGACCTGTGCTTTGTATCAATTTCAGAGGCAGAGTTGGACTAGATATGGTCCGTATGTGTAGGAAACACCGTTTTTCTGTTCTCAGCACACTCACGTTTCCTGCAGTCTTACAGACTCTAGAAAGCAAGAGCGTGCTTCTGGTCTAAAGCAGAGTGTGATCAATGGATGAGAACTGTGCTGTGTGTTCCACTTCAGAAATGGAGTTAAATCCCAGGCTCTGAGTCTTCCTACAAGCAAGACTTCGTTTCAGGTAAGGGCATTTACTTTACAGCTCAAACGAACTACATCGTACACGAAGCTCACACGTTTCTCGGTCTTAATTGAAAAGCATTGGATGTTACAGGACCTGTTCTTTGTGTCAATTTCAGAACAAGTGTTGAACTAGATAAGTCCATATGTGTAGGAAACACAGTCTTTTTGTTCTGAGCACAATCACGTTTCCTGGTCTATTAGAGACTCTAGAAAGGAAGAGCATGCTTCTTGCTCTAAAGCAGAGTGTGATCTATAGATGAGAACTCTGCTGTCTGTTTCCTTTCAGAAATGGAGTTAAATCCCAGTCTCTGTGTCTACCTACAAGGAAGACTTCATTTCAGGTACGGGCAGGTTCTTTACAGCTCAAACGAACTACATCGTTCACGAAGCTCACATGTTTCTCATCTTAAATGACAAGCATTGAATGATAGAGGACCTGTGGTTTGTTTCAGTTTTTGAAGCAGAGTTTGACTAGATATGGTCCATATGTGGAGGAAACACCGTTATTATGTTCTGAGAACACTCACGTTTTCTGCTGTATTAGAGACTCTAGAAAGCAATAGCGTTCTTCTTGCTCTAAAGCAGAGTGTGATCTATGGAGGAGAACTCTGCTGTGTGTTTCACTTCAGAAATGGAGTTAAATCCCAGGCTCTGTGTCTTCTTACAAGCAAGACTTCGTTTCAGGTAAGGGCAGGTACTTTACAGCTCAAACGAACTACAGCGTTCCCGAAGCTCACACGTTTCTCATCTTAACTGACAAGCATTGGATGTTAGAGGAACTGTGGTTTGTTTCAGTTTCTGAAGCAGAGTTGGACTAGATGTGGTCTGTATGTGTAGGAAATACCGTTATTTTGTTCTGAGAACACTCACGTTTCCTGCTCTATTAGAGATTCTAGAAAGCAAGAGCGTGCTTCTTTTTGTAAAGCAGAGTGTGATCCATGGATGAGAACTATGCTGTGTGTTTCCCTTCAGAAATGGAGTTGAATTCCAGGCTCTGTGTCTTTCCACAAACACGATTTCGTTTCAGGTAAGGGCAGTCAATTTTCAGCTCAAAAGAACTACATCGTTCACAAAGTTCACTCGTTTCTCATCTTAAATGACAAGCATTGGATGTTAGAGGACCTGTGCTTGTATAATTTCAGAAGCAGAGTTGGACTACATATGGTCCGTATGTGTAGGTAACACCATTCTTTTGTTCTCACCACACACACATTTCCCGCGGTCTTAGAGACTCCAGAAAGAAAGAGCGTGCTTCTTGCTCTAAAGCAGAGTGTGATCTATGGATGAGAACTCTGCTGTGTGTTTCCCTTCAGAAATGGAGTTGAATTCCAGGCTCTGTGTCTTTCCACAAACACTATTTCGTTTCAGGTAAGGGCAGTAAATTTTCCGCTCAAAAGAACTACATCGTTCACAAAGTTCACTCGTTTCTCATCTTAAATGACAAGCATTGGATGTTAGAGGACCTGTGCTTGTATCAATTTCAGAAGCAGAGTTGGACTAGATATGGTCTGTATGTGTAAGAAACACCATTCTTTTGTTCTCAGCACACTCACGTTTCCCGGGGTCTTATAGACTCTAGAAAGCAAGAGCGTTCTTCTTGCTCTAAAGCAGAGTGTGATCCATGGATGAGAACTATGCTGTGTGTTTCCCTTCAGAAATGGAGTTAAATCCCAGCTCTGTGTCTTCCTACAAGCAAGACTTCGTTTCAGGTAAGGGCAGTCACATTTCAGCTCAAAAGAACTACGTCGTTCACGAAGCTCACACGTTTCTCATCTTAAATGATAAGCATTGGATGTTAGAGGACCTGTTCTTTATATCAATTTCAGAGGCAGAGTTGACCTAGATATGATCCGTATGTGTAGGAAACACCGTTCTTCTGTTCTCTGCACACTCACGTTTCCTGCTGTCTTAGAGACTCTAGAAAGCAAGAGCGTGCTTCTTGCTCTAAAGCAGAGTGTGATCAATGTATGAGAACTCTGCTGTGTGTTTCACTTCAGAAATGGAGTTAAATCCCAGGCTCTGAGTCTTCCTACAAGCAAGACTTCGTTTCTTGTAAGGGCATTTACTTACAGCTCAAACGAACTACATCGTACACGAAGCTCACACGTTTCTCAGTCTTAATTGAAAAGCATTGGATGTTACAGGACCTGTGCTTTGTGTCAGTTTCAGAAGAAGAGTTGAACTATATATGGTCCGTATGTGTAGGAAACACAGTTCTTTTGTTCTGAGCACCCTCAAATTTCCTGCCGTATTAGAGACTCTAGAAAGCAAGAGCATGCTTCTTGCTCTAAAGCAGAGTGTGATCTATAGATGAGAACTGTGCTGTGTGTTTCCCTTCAGAAATTGAGTTAAATCCCAGGCTCTGTGTCTTCCTACAAGGAAGACTTCATTTCATTTAAGGGCAGGTTCTTTACACCTCAAACGAACTACATTGTTCACGAAACTCACATGTTTCTCATCTTAACTGACAAGCATTGGATGTTAGAGGACCTGTGGTTTGTTTCAGTTTCAGAAGCATAGTTGGACTAGATATGGTCCGTATGTGTAGGAAACACAGTTCTTTTGTTCTGAGCACCCTCAGGTTTCCTGCTGTATTAGAGACTCTAGAAAGCAAGAGCATGCTTCTTGCTCTAAAGCAGAGTGTGATCTATAGATGAGAACTGTGCTGTGTGTTTCACTTCAGAAATGGAGTTAATTCCTGGCTCTGTGTCTTCCTACAAGGAAGACTTCATTTCAGGTAAGGGCAGGTTCTTTACAGCTCAAACGAACTACATCGTTCACGAAGCTCACATGTTTCTCATCTTAACTGACACACATTGTATGTTAGAGCACCTGTGGTTTGATTCAGTTTCTGAAGCAGAGTTGGACTAGATATGGTCCGTATGTGTAGGAAACACTGTTATTTTCTTCTGAGAACACTCACGTTTCTTGCTGTATTAGAGACTCTAGAAAGCAAGAGCGTTCTTCTTGCTCTAAAGCAGAGTGTGATTCATGGATGAGAAGTGTGCTGTGTGTTTCTCTTCAGAAATGGAGTTAAATCCCAGGCTCTGATTCTTCCTACATGCAAGACTTCGTTTCAGGGAAGGGCAGTCACTTTTCAGCACAAACGAACTACATCGTTCATGAAGCTCACACGTTTCTCATGTATATTGACAAGCATTGGATGTTAGAGGACCTGTGGTTTGTATCAGTTTCCGAAGCAGAGATGAACTAGACATGGTCCGTATGTGTAGGAAACACCGTTCTTTTGTTATGAGCACACTCAAGTTTCCTGCTGTATTAGAGACTCTAGAAAGCAAGAACGTACTTCTTGCTCTAAAGAAGAGTGTGATTCATGGATGAGAAAGGTGCTGTGTGTTTCCCTTCAGAAATGGAGTTAAATCCCAGGCTCTGTGTCTTCCTACAAGCAAGACTTTGTTTCAGGTAAGGGCAGTCCATTTTCAGCACAAACGAACTACATCGTTCATGAAGGTCACACGTTTCTCATCTATATTGACAAGCATTGGATGTTAGAGGACCTGTGGTTGTATCAGTTTCAGAATAGAGTTGAACTAGATATGGTCCGTATGTGTAGGAAACACCGTTCTTTTGTTATGAGTACACTCACTTTTCCTGCTGTATTAGAGACTCTAGAAAGCAAGAGCGTTATTCTTGCTCTAAAGCAGAGTGTGATTCAAGGATGAAAACTGTGCTGTGTGTTTCCCTTCAAAAATGGAGTTAAATCCCAGGCTCTGTGTCTTCCTACAAGCAAGACTTCATTTCAGTTAAGGGCATTTACTTTAAAGCTCAAAGGAACTACATTGTACACGAAGCTCACACGTTTCTCGGTCTTAATTGAAAAGCATTGGATGTTACAGGACCTGTGCTTTGTGTCAGTTTCAGAAGAAGTGTTGAAGTAGATATGGTCTGTATGTGTAGGAAACACAGTTTTTTTGTTCTGAGCACAATCACATTTCCTGCTATATTAGAGAGTCTAGAAATCAAGAGTGTGCTTCTTGCTCTAAAGCACAGTGTGATTCATGGATGAGAAGTGTGCTGTGTGTTTCCCTTCAGAAATGGAGTTAAATTCCAGGCTCTGTGTCTTTCTACAAACACTATTTCATTTCAGGTAAGGGCAGTCAATGTTCAGCTCAAACGAACTACGTCGTTCACAAAGTTCACTCGTTTCTCATCTTAAATGACAAGCATTTGATGTTAGAGGACCTATGCTTTTATCAATTTCAGAAGCAGAGTTGGACTAGATATGGTCCTTATGTGTAGGAAACACAATTGTTTTGTTCTCAGCACACTCACGTTTCCCATGGTCTTAGAGATTCTAGAAAGCAAGAGCGTGCTTCCTGCTCTAAAGCAGAGTGTGATTCATGGATGAAAACTGTGCTGTGTGTTTCCCTTCAGAAATGGAGTTAAATCCCATGCTCTGTGTCTTCCTACAAGCAAGACTTCGTTTCAGGTAAGGGCAGTTACTTTACAGCTCAATCGAACTACATCGTTCACGAAGCTCACACGTTTCTCATCTAAACTGACAAGCATTGGATGTTAGAGGACCTGTGGTTTCTTTCATTTTCAGAAGCAGAGTTGAAGTAGATATCGTCCGTATGTGTAGGAAACACCGTTCTTTTGTTATGAGCACACTCATGTTTCTTGCTGTATTAGAGTCTCTAGAAAGCAAGAGCGTTCTTCTTGCTCTAAAGCAGAGTGTGATCCATGGATGAGAACTATGCTGTGTGTTTCCCTTCAGAAATGGAGTTGAATTCCAGGCTCTGTGTCTTTCCACAAACACGATTTCGTTTCAGGTAAGGGCAGTCAATTTTCAGCTCAAAAGAACTACATCGTTCACAAAGTTCACTCGTTTCTCATCTTAAATGACAAGCATTGGATGTTAGAGGACCTCTGCTTGTATCAATTTCAGAAGCAGTGTTGGACTAGATATGGTCCGTATGTGTAGGAAACACCGTTCTTTGTTCTGAGCACACTCACGTTTCCTGCTGTATTAGAGACTCTAGAAAGCAAGAGCGTTCTTCTTGCTCTAAAGCAGATTGTGATCAATGGATGAGAACTATGCTGTGAGTTTCCCTTCAAAAATGGAGTTAAATCCCAGGATCTGAGTCTTCCTACAAGGAAGACTTCATTTCAGGTTAGGGCAGGTTCTTTACAGCTCAAACGAACTACATCGTTCACGAAGCTCACATGTTTCTCATCTTAACTGACAAGCATTGGATGTTAGAGGACCTGTGGTTTGTTTCAGTTTCAGAAGCAGAGTTGGACTAGATATGGTCCTTATGTGTAGGAAACACAGTTATTATGTTCTGAGAACATTCACGTTTCCTGCTGTATTAGAGACTCTAGAAGGCAATAGCGTTCTTCTTGCTCTAAAGAAGAGTGTGATCCATGGATGAGAACTATGCTGTTTGTTTCCCTTCAGAAATGGAGTTAAATTTCAGGCTCTGTGTCTTTCTACAAACACTATTTCGTTTCAGGTAAGGGCAGTCAGTTTACGCATGAAAGGAACTACAAAGTTCACAAAGGTCACTCATTTCTCATCTTAAATGACAAGCATTGGATGTTAGAGGACCTGTGCTTGTATCAATTTCAGAAGCAGAGTTGGACTACATATGGTCCTTATGTGTAGGTAACACCATTCTTTTGTTCTCACCACACACACATTTCCCGCGGTCTTAGAGACTCCAGAAAGAAAGAGCGTGCTTCTTGCTCTAAAGCAGAGTGTGATCTATGGATGAGAACTCTGCTGTGTGTTTCCCTTCAGAAATGGAGTTGAATTCCAGGCTCTGTGTCTTTTCACAAACACTATTTCGTTTCAGGTAAGGGCAGTAAATTTTCAGCTCAAAAGAACTACATCGTTCACAAAGTTCACTCGTTTCTCATCTTAAATGACAAGCATTGGATGTTAGAGGACCTGTGCTTGTATCAATTTCAGAAGCAGAGTTGGACTAGATATGGTCCGTATGTGTAGGAAACACCATTCTTTTGTTCTCAGCACACTCACGTTTCCCGGGGTCTTATAGACTCTAGAAAGCAAGAGCGTTCTTCTTGCTCTAAAGCAGAGTGTGATCCATGGATGAGAACTATGCTGTGTGTTTCCCTTCAGAAATGGAGTTAAATCCCAGCTCTGTGTCTTCCTACAAGCAAGACTTCGTTTCAGGTAAGGGCAGTCACATTTCAGCTCAAAAGAACTACGTCATTCACGAAGCTCACACGTTTCTCATCTTAAATGATAAGCATTGGATGTTAGAGGACCTGTTCTTTATATCAATTTCAGAAGCAGAGTTGACCTAGATATGATCCGTATGTGTAGGAAACCCCGTTCTTCTGTTCTCTGCACACTCATGTTTCCTGCTGTCTTAGAGACTCTAGAAAGCAAGAGCGTGCTTCTTGCTCTAAAGCAGAGTGTGATCAATGTATGAGAACTCTGCTGTGTGTTTCACTTCAGAAATGGAGTTAAATCCAAGGCTCTGAGTCTTCCTACAAGCAAGACTTCGTTTCTTGTAAGGGCATTAACTTTACAGCTCAAACGAACTACATCGTACACGAAGCTCACACGTTTCTCAGTCTTAATTGAAAAGCATTGGATGTTACAGGACCTGTGCTTTGTGTCAGTTTCAGAAGAAGAGTTGAACTATATATGGTCCGTATGTGTAGGAAACACAGTTCTTTTGTTCTGAGCACCCTCACATTTCCTGCCGTATTAGAGACTCTAGAAAGCAAGAGCATGCTTCTTGCTCTAAAGCAGAGTGTGATCTATAGATGAGAACTGTGCTGTGTGTTTCCCTTCAGAAATTGAGTTAAATCCCAGGCTCTGTGTCTTCCTACAAGGAAGACTTCATTTCATTTAAGGGCAGGTTCTTTACACCTCAAACGAACTACATTGTTCACGAAGCTCACATGTTTCTCTTCTTAACTGACAAGCATTGGATGTTAGAGGACCTGTGGTTTGTTTCAGTTTCAGAAGCATAGTTGGACTAGATATGGTCCGTATGTGTAGGAAACACAGTTCTTTTGTTCTGAGCACCCTCACGTTTCCTGCTGTATTAGAGACTCTAGAAAGCAAGAGCATGCTTCTTGCTCTAAAGCAGAGTGTGATCTATAGATGAGAACTGTGCTGTGTGTTTCACTTCAGAAATGGAGTTAATTCCTGGCTCTGTGTCTTCCTACAAGGAAGACTTCATTTCAGGTAAGGGCAGGTTCTTTACAGCTCAAACGAACTACATCGTTCACGAAGCTCACATGTTTCTCATCTTAACTGACACACATTGTATGTTAGAGCACCTGTGGTTTGATTCAGTTTCTGAAGCAGAGTTGGACTAGATATGGTCCGTATGTGTAGGAAACACTGTTATTTTCTTCTGAGAACACTCACGTTTCTTGCTGTATTAGAGACTCTAGAAAGCAAGAGCGTTCTTCTTGCTCTAAAGCAGAGTGTGATTCATGGATGAGAAGTGTGCTGTGTGTTTCTCTTCAGAAATGGAGTTAAATCCCAGGCTCTGATTCTTCCTACATGCAAGACTTCGTTTCAGGGAAGGGCAGTCACTTTTCAGCACAAACGAACTACATCGTTCATGAAGCTCACACGTTTCTCATGTATATTGACAAGCATTGGATGTTAGAGGACCTGTGGTTTGTATCAGTTTCCGAAGCAGAGATGAACTAGACATGGTCCGTATGTGTAGGAAACACCGTTCTTTTGTTATGAGCACACTCAAGTTTCCTGCTGTATTAGAGACTCTAGAAAGCAAGAACGTACTTCTTGCTCTAAAGAAGAGTGTGATTCATGGATGAGAAAGGTGCTGTGTGTTTCCCTTCAGAAATGGAGTTAAATCCCAGGCTCTGTGTCTTCCTACAAGCAAGACTTTGTTTCAGGTAAGGGCAGTCCATTTTCAGCACAAACGAACTACATCGTTCATGAAGGTCACACGTTTCTCATCTATATTGACAAGCATTGGATGTTAGAGGACCTGTGGTTGTATCAGTTTCAGAATAGAGTTGAACTAGATATGGTCCGTATGTGTAGGAAACACCGTTCTTTTGTTATGAGTACACTCACTTTTCCTGCTGTATTAGAGACTCTAGAAAGCAAGAGCGTTATTCTTGCTCTAAAGCAGAGTGTGATTCAAGGATGAAAACTGTGCTGTGTGTTTCCCTTCAAAAATGGAGTTAAATCCCAGGCTCTGTGTCTTCCTACAAGCAAGACTTCATTTCAGTTAAGGGCATTTACTTTAAAGCTCAAAGGAACTACATTGTACACGAAGCTCACACGTTTCTCGGTCTTAATTGAAAAGCATTGGATGTTACAGGACCTGTGCTTTGTGTCAGTTTCAGAAGAAGTGTTGAAGTAGATATGGTCTGTATGTGTAGGAAACACAGTTTTTTTGTTCTGAGCACAATCACATTTCCTGCTATATTAGAGAGTCTAGAAATCAAGAGTGTGCTTCTTGCTCTAAAGCACAGTGTGATTCATGGATGAGAAGTGTGCTGTGTGTTTCCCTTCAGAAATGGAGTTAAATTCCAGGCTCTGTGTCTTTCTACAAACACTATTTCATTTCAGGTAAGGGCAGTCAATGTTCAGCTCAAACGAACTACGTCGTTCACAAAGTTCACTCGTTTCTCATCTTAAATGACAAGCATTTGATGTTAGAGGACCTATGCTTTTATCAATTTCAGAAGCAGAGTTGGACTAGATATGGTCCTTATGTGTAGGAAACACAATTGTTTTGTTCTCAGCACACTCATGTTTCCCATGGTCTTAGAGATTCTAGAAAGCAAGAGCGTGCTTCCTGCTCTAAAGCAGAGTGTGATTCATGGATGAAAACTGTGCTGTGTGTTTCCCTTCAGAAATGGAGTTAAATCCCATGCTCTGTGTCTTCCTACAAGCAAGACTTCGTTTCAGGTAAGGGCAGTTACTTTACAGCTCAATCGAACTACATCGTTCACGAAGCTCACACGTTTCTCATCTAAACTGACAAGCATTGGATGTTAGAGGACCTGTGGTTTCTTTCATTTTCAGAAGCAGAGTTGAAGTAGATATCGTCCGTATGTGTAGGAAACACCGTTCTTTTGTTATGAGCACACTCATGTTTCTTGCTGTATTAGAGTCTCTAGAAAGCAAGAGCGTTCTTCTTGCTCTAAAGCAGAGTGTGATCCATGGATGAGAACTATGCTGTGTGTTTCCCTTCAGAAATGGAGTTAAATTCCAGGCTCCGTGTCTTTCTACAAACACTATTTCGTTTCAGGTAAGGGCAGTCACTTTTCAGCTCAAAATAACTACATCGTTCACGAAGCTCACTCGTTTCTCATCTTAACTGACATGCATTGGATCTTAGAGGACCTGTGGTTTCTTTCATTTTCAGAAGCAGAGTTGAAGTAGATATCGTCCGTATGTGTAGGAAACACCGTTCTTTTGTTATGAGCACACTCATGTTTCTTGCTGTATTAGAGACTCTAGAAAGCAAGAGCGTTCTTCTTGCTCTAAAGCAGAGTGTGATTCATGGATGAGAACTGTGCTGTGTGTTTCCCTTCAGAAATGGAGTTAAATCCCATGCTCTGTGTCTTCCTACAAGCAAGACTTCGTTTCAGGTAAGGGCAGTTACTTTACAGCTCAATCGAACTACATCGTTCATGAAGCTCACACGTTTCTCATCTAAACTGACAAGCATTGGACGTTAGAGGACCTGTAGTTTGTATCAGTTTCAGAACCAGAGTTGAACTTGATATGGTACGTACGTGTAGGAAACACCGTTCTTTGTTCTGAGCACACTCAAGTTTCCTGCTGTATTAGAGACTCTAGAAAGCAAGAGCATTCTTCTTGCTCTAAAGCAGAGTGTGATCCATGGATGAGAACTATGCTGTGTGTTTCCCTTCAGAAATGGAGTTAAATTCCAGGCTCCGTGTCCTTCTACAAACACTATTTCGTTTCAGGTAAGGGCAGTCACTTTTCAGCTCAAAATAACTACATCGTTCACGAAGCTCACTCGTTTCTCATCTTAACTGACATGCATTGGATCTTAGAGGACCTGTGGTTTCTTTCATTTTCAGAAGCAGAGTTGAAGTAGATATCGTCCGTATGTGTAGGAAACACCGTTCTTTTGTTATGAGCACACTCATTTTTCTTGCTGTATTAGAGACTCTAGAAAGCAAGAGCGTTCTTCTTGCTCTAAAGCAGAGTGTGATTCATGGATGAGAACTGTGCTGTGTGTTTCCCTTCAGAAATGGAGTTAAATCCCAGGCTCTGTGTCTTCCTACAAGAAGACTTCGTTTCAGGTAAGGGCAGGTACTTTACAACTCCAACAAACTACATCGTTTACGAAGCTCACACGTTTCTCATCTTAAATGATAAGCATTGGATGTTAGAGGACCTGTGCTTTGTATCAATTTCAGAGGCAGAGTTGGACTAGATATGGTCCGTATGTGTAGGAAACACCGTTTTTCTGTTCTCAGCACACTCACGTTTCCTGCAGTCTTACAGACTCTAGAAAGCAAGAGCGTGCTTCTGGTCTAAAGCAGAGTGTGATCAATGGATGAGAACTGTGCTGTGTGTTCCACTTCAGAAATGGAGGTAAATCCCAGGCTCTGAGTCTTCCTACAAGCAAGACTTCGTTTCAGGTAAGGGCATTTACTTTACAGCTCAAACGAACTACATCGTACACGAAGCTCACACGTTTCTCGGTCTTAATTGAAAAGCATTGGATGTTACAGGACCTGTTCTTTGTGTCAATTTCAGAACAAGTGTTGAACTAGATAAGTCCATATGTGTAGGAAACACAGTCTTTTTATTCTGAGCACAATCACGTTTCCTGGTCTATTAGAGACTCTAGAAAGGAAGAGCATGCTTCTTGCTCTAAAGCAGAGTGTGATCTATAGATGAGAACTCTGCTGTCTGTTTCCTTTCAGAAATGGAGTTAAATCCCAGTCTCTGTGTCTACCTACAAGGAAGACTTCATTTCAGGTACGGGCAGGTTCTTTACAGCTCAAACGAACTACATCGTTCACGAAGCTCACATGTTTCTCATCTTAAATGACAAGCATTGAATGATAGAGGACCTGTGGTTTGTTTCAGTTTTTGAAGCAGAGTTTGACTAGATATGGTCCATATGTGGAGGAAACACCGTTATTTTGTTCTGAGAACACTCACGTTTTCTGCTGTATTAGAGACTCTAGAAAGCAATAGCGTTCTTATTGCTCTAAAGCAGAGTGTGATCTATGGATGAAAACTCTGCTGTGTGTTTCACTTCAGAAATGGAGTTAAATCCCAGGCTCTGTGTCTTCTTACAAGAAAGACTTCGTTTCAGGTAAGGGCAGGTACTTTACAGCTCAAACGAACTACATCGTTCCCGAAGCTCACACGTTTCTCATCTTAACTGACAAGCATTGGATGTTAGAGGAACTGTGGTTTGTTTCAGTTTCTGAAGCAGAGTTGGACTAGATGTGGTCTGTATGTGTAGGAAATACCGTTATTTTGTTCTGAGAACACTCACGTTTCCTGCTCTATTAGAGATTCTAGAAAGCAAGAGCGTGCTTCTTTTTGTAAAGCAGAGTGTGATCCATGGATGAGAACTATGCTGTGTGTTTCCCTTCAGAAATGGAGTTGAATTCCAGGCTCTGTGTCTTTCCACAAACACGATTTCGTTTCAGGTAAGGGCAGTCAATTTTCAGCTCAATAGAACTACATCGTTCACAAAGTTCACTCGTTTCTCATCTTAAATGACAAGCATTGGATGTTAGAGGACCTCTGCTTGTATCAATTTCAGAAGCAGTGTTGGACTAGATATGGTCCGTATGTGTAGGAAACACCGTTCTTTGTTCTGAGCACACTCACGTTTCCTGCTGTATTAGAGACTCTAGAAAGCAAGAGCGTTCTTCTTGCTCTAAAGCAGATTGTGATCAATGGATGAGAACTATGCTGTGAGTTTTTCTTCAAAAATGGAGTTAAATCCCAGGATCTGAGTCTTCCTACAAGGAAGACTTCATCTCAGGTAAGGGCAGGTTCTTTACAGCTCAAACGAACTACATCGTTCACGAAGCTCACGTTTCTCATCTTAACTGACAAGCATTGGATGTTAGAGGACCTGTGGTTTGTTTCAGTTTCAGAAGCAGAGTTGGACTAGATATGGTCCTTATGTGTAGGAAACACAGTTATTATGTTCTGAGAACATTCACGTTTCCTGCTGTATTAGAGACTCTAGAAGGCAATAGCGTTCTTCTTGCTCTAAAGAAGAGTATGATCCATGGATGAAAACTATGCTGTTTGTTTCCCTTCAGAAATCGAGTTAAATTTCAGGCTCTGTGTCTTTCTACAAACACTATTTCGTTTCAGGTAAGGGCAGTCATTTTCCGCATGAAAGGAACTACAACGTTCACAAAGGTCACTCATTTCTCATCTTAAATGACAAGCATTGGATGTTAGAGGACCTGTGCTTGTATCAATTTCAGAAGCAGAGTTGGACTACATATGGTCCGTATGTGTAGGTAACACCATTCTTTTGTTCTCACCACACACACATTTCCCGCGGTCTTAGAGACTCCAGAAAGAAAGAGCGTGCTTCTTGCTCTAAAGCAGAGTGTGATCTATTGATGAGAACTATGCTGTGTGTTTCCCTTCAGAAATGGAGTTAAATCCCAGCTCTGTGTCTTCCTACAAGCAAGACTTCGTTTCAGGTAAGGGCAGTCACATTTCAGCTCAAAAGAACTACGTCGTTCACGAATCTCACACGTTTCTCATCTTAAATGATAAGCATTGGATGTTAGAGGACCTGTTCTTTATATCAATTTCAGAGGCAGAGTTGACCTAGATATGATCCGTATGTGTAGGAAACACCGTTCTTCTGTACTCTGCACACTCACGTTTCCTGCTGTCTTAGAGACTCTAGAAAACAAGAGCGTGCTTCTTGCTCTAAAGCAGAGTGTGATCAATGTATGAGAACTCTGCTGTGTGTTTCACTTCAGAAATGGAGTTAAATCCAAGGCTCTGTGTCTTCCTACAAGCAAGACTTCGTTTCTTGAAGGGCATTTACTTTACAGCTCAAACGAACTACATCGTACACGAAGCTCACACGTTTCTCAGTCTTAATTGAAAAGCATTGGATGTTACAGGACCTGTGCTTTGTGTCAGTTTCAGAAGAAGAGTTGAACTATATATGGTCCGTATGTGTAGGAAACACAGTTCTTTTGTTCTGAGCACCCTCACATTTCCTGCCGTATTAGAGACTCTAGAAAGCAAGAGCATGCTTCTTGCTCTAAAGCAGAGTGTGATCTATAGATGAGAACTGTGCTGTGTGTTTCCCTTCAGAAATTGAGTTAAATCCCAGGCTCTGTGTCTTCCTACAAGGAAGACTTCATTTCATTTAAGGGCAGGTTCTTTACACCTCAAACGAACTACATTGTTCACGAAGCTCACATGTTTCTCATCTTAACTGACACACATTGGATGTTAGATCACCTGTGGTTTGATTCAGTTTCTGAAGCAGAGTTGGACTAGATATGGTCCGTATGTGTAGGAAACACTGTTATTTTCTTCTGAGAACACTCACGTTTCCTGCTGTATTATAGACTCTAGAAAGCAATAGCGTTCTTCTTGCTCTAAAGCAGAGTGTGATCCATGGATGAGAACTATGCTGTGTGTTTCCCTTCAGAAATGGAGTTGAATTCCAGGCTCTGTGTCTTTCCACAAACACGATTTCATTTCAGGTAAGGGCAGTCAATTTTCAGCTCAAAAGAAATACATCGTTCACAAAGTTCACTCGTTTCTAATCTTAAATGACAAGCATTGGATGTCAGAGGACCTGTGCTTGTATCAATTTCAGAAGCAGAGTTGGACTAGATATGGTCCGTATGTGTAGGAAACACCGTTCTTTGTTCTGAGCACACTCACGTTTCCTGCTGTATTAGAGACTCTAGAAAGCAAGTGCGTTATTCTTGCTCTAAAGCAGAGTGTGATCCATGGATGAGAACTATGCTGTGACTTTCCCTTCAGAAATGGAGTTAAATCCCAGGATCTGAGTCTTCCTACAAGGAAGACTTCATTTCAGGTAAGGGCTGGTTCTTTACAGCTCAAACGAACTACATCGTTCACGAAGCTCACATGTTTCTCATCTTAACTGACAAGCATTGGATGTTATTGGACCTGTGGTTTTTTTCAGTTTCCGAAGCAGAGTTGGACTAGATAAGGTCCTTATGTGTAGGAAACACAGTTATTATGTTCTGAGAACATTCACGTTTCCTGCTGTATTAGAGAATCTAGAAGGCAATAGCGTTCTTCTTGCTTTAAAGAAGTGTGTGATCCATGGATGAGAACTATGCTGTGTGTTTCCCTTCAGAAATGGAGTTAAATTTCATGCTCTGTGTCTTTCTACAAACACTATTTCGTTTCAGGTAAGGGCAGTCAGTTTTCAGATGAAAGGAACTACATCGTTCACAAAGGTAACTTATTTCTCATCTTAACTGACAAGCATTGGATGTTAGAGGACCTGTGGTTTGTTTCAGTTTCAGAAGCATAGTTGGACTAGATATGGTCCGTATGTGTAGGAAACACAGTTCTTTTGTTCTGACACCCTCACGTTTCCTGCTGTATTAGAGACTCTAGAAAGCAAGAGCATGCTTCTTGCTCTAAAGCAGAGTGTGATCTATAGATCAGAACAGTGCTGTGTGTTTCCCTTCAGAAATGGAGTTAAATCCCAGGCTCTGTGTCTTCCTACAAGCAAGACTTCGTTTCAGGTAAGGGCAGTCACTTTTCAGCTCAAATGAACTACATCGTTCACGAAGCTCACACGTTTCTCATCTTAAATGATAAGCATTGGATGTTACAGGACCTGTGATTTATATCAATTTCAGAGGCAGAGTTGACCTAGATATGATCCGTATGTGTAGGAATCACCGTTCTTCTGTTCTCAGCACACTCACGTTTCCTGCAGTCTTAGAGATTCTAGAAAGCAAGAGCGTGCTTCTTGCTCTAAAGCAGAGTGTGATCAATGTATGAGAACTCTGCTGTGTGTTTCACTTCAGAAATGGAGTTAAATCCCAGGCTCTGAGTCTTCCTACAAGCAAGACTTCGTTTCTTGTAAGGGCATTAACTTTACAGCTCAAACGAACTACATCGTACACGAAGCTCACACGTTTCTCAGTCTTAATTGAAAAGCATTGGATGTTACAGGACCTGTGCTTTGTGTCAGTTTCAGAAGAAGAGTTGAACTAGATAAGTTCGTATATGTAGGAAACACAGTTCTTTTGTTCTGAGCACAATCACGTTTCCTGCCGTATTAGAGACTTTAGTAAGGAAGAGCATGCTTCTTGCTCTAAAGCAGAGTGTGATCTATAGATGAGAACTGTGCTGTGTGTTTCACTTCAGAAATGGAGTTAATTCCTGGTTCTGTGTCTTCCTACAAGGAAGACTTCATTTCAGGTAAGGGCAGGTTCTTTACAGCTCAAACGAACTACATCGTTCACCAAGCTCACATGTTTCTCATCTTAACTGACACACATTGGATGTTAGAGCACCTGTGGTTTGATTCAGTTTCTGAAGCAGAGTTGGACTAGATATGGTCCGTATGTGTAGGAAACACTGTTATTTTCTTCTGAGAACACTCACGTTTCCTGCTGTATTATAGACTCTAGAAAGCAATAGCGTTCTTCTTGCTCTAAAGCAGAGTGTGATCCATGGATGAGAACTATGCTGTGTGTTTCCCTTCAGAAATGGAGTTGAATTCCAGGCTCTGTGTCTTTCCACAAACACGATTTCGTTTCAGGTAAAGGCAGTCAATTTTCAGCTCAAAAGAACTACATCGTTCACAAAGTTCACTCGTTTCTAATCTTAAATGACAAGCATTGGATGTTAGAGGACCTGTGCTTGTATCAATTTCAGAAGCAGAGTTGGACTAGATATGGTCCGTATGTGTAGGAAACACCGTTCTTTGTTCTGAGCACACTCACGTTTCCTGCTGTATTAGAGACTCTAGAAAGCAAGAGCGTTATTCTTGCTCTAAAGCAGAGTGTGATCCATGGATGAGAACTATGCTTTGACTTTCCCTTCAGAAATGGAGTTAAATCCCAGGATATGAGTCTTCCTACAAGGAAGACTTCATTTCAGGTAAGGGCTGGTTCTTTACAGCTCAAACGAACTACATCGTTCACGAAGCTCACATGTTTCTCATCTTAACTGACAAGCATTGGATGTTATTGGACCTGTGGCTTTTTTCAGTTTCTGAAGCAGAGTTGGACTAGATATGGTCCTTATGTGTAGGAAACACAGTTATTATGTTTTGAGAACATTCACGTTTCCTGCTGTATTAGAGAATCTAGATAGCAATAGCGTTCTTCTTGCTTTAAAGAAGTGTGTGATCCATGGATGAGAACTATGCTGTGTGTTTCCCTTCAGAAATGGAGTTAAATTTCATGCTCTGTGTCTTTCTACAAACACTATTTCGTTTCAGGTAAGGGCAGTCAGTTTTCAGATGAAAGGAACTACATCGTTCACAAAGGTAACTTATTTCTCATCTTAAATGACAAGCATTGGATGTTAGAGGACCTGTGCTTGTATCAATTTCAGAAGCAGATTTGGACTACATATGGTCCGTATGTGTAGGTAACACCATTCCTTTGTTCTCACCACACACACGTTTCCCGCGGTCTTAGAGACTCTAGAAAGAAAGAGCGTTCTTCTTGCTCTAAAGCAGAGTGTGATCTATGGATGAGAACTCTGCTGTGTGTTTCCCTTCAGAAATGGAGTTAAATCCCAGGCTCTGAGTCTTCCTACAAGAGAGACTTCTTTTCAGGTAAGGGCAGGTACTTTAGAGCTCAAACGAACTACATCATTCCCGAAGCTCACATGTTTCTCATCTTAACTGACAAGCATTGGATGTTAGAGGACCTGTGATTTGTTTCAGTTTCAGAAGCAGAGTTGAACTAGATATGGTCCTTATGTGTAGGACACACCGTTCTTTTGTTCTGAGCACCCTCACGTTTCCTGCTGTATTAGAGACTCTAGAAAGCAAGAGCGTTCTTCTTGCTCTAAAGCAGAGTGTGATCCATGGATGAGTACTATGCTTTGTGTGTCCCTTCAGAAATAGAGTTAAATCCCAGGCTCTGTGTCTTCCTACAAGCAATACTTCGTTTCAGGTAAGGGCAGTCACTTTTCACTTCAAACGAACTACAGCGTTCACGAAGCTCACACATTTCTCATCTTAAATGATAAGCATTGGATGTTAGAGGACCTTTGCTTTGTATCAATTTCAAAGGCTGAGTTGGACTAGATATGGTCCGCACATGTAGGAAACACCGTTCTTCTGTTCTCAGCACACTCACGTTTCCTGCCGTCTTAGAGACTCTAGAAAGCAAGAGCGTGCTTCTTGCTCTAAAGCAGAGTGTGATCAATGGATGAGAACTCTGCTGTGTGTTTGACTTCAGAAATGGAGTTAAATCCCAGGCTCTGAGTCTTCCTACAAGGAAGACTTCGTTTCAGGTAAAGGCATTTACTTTACAGCTCAAACGAACTACATCATACACGAAGCTCACACGTTTCTCATCTTAACTGACAAGCATTGGATGTTAGAGGAACTGTGGTTTGTTTCCATTTCAGAAGAAGAGTTGAACTAGATAAGTCCGTATGTTTAGGAAACACAGTTCTTTTGTTCTGAGCACAATCACGTTTCCTGGTGTATTAGAGACTCTAGAAAGGAAGAGCATGCTTCTTGCTCTAAAGCAGAATGTGATCTATAGATGACAACTATGCTGTGTGTTTCACTTCAGAAATGGAGTTAAATCCCAGGATCTGAGTCTTCCTACAAGGAAGACTTCATTTCATTTAAGGGCAGGATCTTTACAGCTCAAACGATCTACATCGTTCACGAAGCTCACATGTTTCTCATCTTAACTGACAAGCATTGGATGTTAGAGGACCTGTGGTTTGTTTCAGTTTCAGAAGCAGATTTGGACTAGATATGGTCCTTATGTGTAGGAAACACAGTTATTAGGTTCTGAGAACACTCACGTTTCCTGCTGTATTAGAGACTCTAGAAGGCAATAGCGTTCTTCTTGCTCTAAAGAAGAGTGTGATCCATGGATGAGAACTATGCTGTGTGTTTCCCTTCAGAAATGGAGTTAAATTTCAGGCTCTGTGTATTTCTACAAACACTATTTCGTTTCAGGTAAGGGCAGTCAGTTTTCAGATCAAAGGAACTACATCATTCACAAAGGTCACTTGTTTCTCATCTTAAATGACAAGCACTGGATGTTAGAGGACCTGTGCTTGTATCAATTTCAGAAGCAGAGTTGGACTACATATGGTCCGTATGTGTAGGTAACACCATTCTTTTGTACTCACCACACACACGTTTCCCGCGGTCTTAGAGACTCTAGAAAGCAAGAGCGTGCTTCTATCTCTAAAGCAGAGTGTGATCTGTGGATGAGAACTCTGCTGTGTGTTTCCCTTCAGAAATGGAGTTAAATCCCAGGCTCTGAGTCTTCCTACAAGAGAGACTCCGTTTCAGGTAAGGGCAGGTACTTTACAGCTCAAAAGAACTACATCGTTCCCGAAGCTCACATGTTTATCATCTTAACTGACAAGCATTAGATGTTAGAGGACCTGTGATTTGTTTCAGTTTCAAAAGCAGAGATGAACTAGATATGGTCCATATGGGTAGGAAACACAGTTCTTTTGTTCTGAGCACCCTCACGTTTCCTTCCGTATTAGAGACTTTAGAAAGCAAGAGCATGCTTCTTGCTCTAAAGCAGAGTGTGATCTATAGATGAGAACTGTGCTGTGTGTTTCCCTTCAGAAATGGAGTTAAATCCCAGGCTCTGTGTCTTCCTACAAGCAAGACTTTGTTTCAGGTAAGGGCAGTCACTTTTCAGCTCAAATGAACTACATCGTATACGAAGCTCACACGTTTCTCAGTCTTAATTGAAAAGCATTGGATGTTACAGGACGTGTGCTTTGTGTCAGTTTCAGAAGAAGAGTTGAACAAGATAAGTCCTTATGTGTAGGAAACACAGTTCTTTTGTTCTGAGCACAATCACGTTTCCTGCTGTATTAGAGACTTTAGTAAGGAAGAGCATGCTTCTTGCTCTAAAGCAGAGTGTGATCTATAGATGAGAACTGTGCTGTGTGTTTCCCTTCAGAAATGGAGTTAAATCCCAGGCTCTGTGTCTTCCTACAAGGAAGACTTCATTTCAGGTAAGGGCAGGTTCTTTACAGCTCAAACGAACTAAGTCGTTCACGAAGCTCACATGTTTCTCATCTTAACTGACAAGCATTGGAAGTTAGAGGACCTGTGGTTTGATTCAGTTTCTGAAGCAGAGTTGGACTAAATATGGTCTGTATGTGTAGGAAACACTGTTATTTTCTTCTGAGATCACTCACATTTCCTGCTGTATTAGAGACTCTAGAAAGCAATAGGGTTCTTCTTGCTCTAAAGCAGAGTGTGATCCATGGATGAGAACTATGCTGTGTGTATCCCTTCAGAAGGAGTTGAATTCCAGGCTCTGTGTCTTTCCACAAACACGATTTCGTTTCAGGTAAGGGCAGTCAATTTTCAGCTCAAAATAACTACATCGTTCACAAAGTTCACTCGTTTCTAATCTTAAATGACAAGCATTGGATGTCAGAGGACCTGTGCTTGTATCAATTTCAGAAGCAGAGTTGGACTAGATATGGTCCGTATGTGTAGGAAACACCGTTCTTTGTTCTGAGCACACTCACGTTTCCTGCTGTATTAGAGACTCTAGAAAGCAAGTGCGTTATTCTTGCTCTAAAGCAGAGTGTGATCCATGGATGAGAACTATGCTGTGACTTTCCCTTCAGAAATGGAGTTAAATCCCAGGATCTGAGTCTTCCTACAAGGAAGACTTCATTTCAGGTAAGGGCTGGTTCTTTACAGCTCAAACGAACTACATCGTTCACGAAGCTCACATGTTTCTCATCTTAACTGACAAGCATTGGATGTTATTGGACCTGTGGTTTTTTTCAGTTTCCGAAGCAGAGTTGGACTAGATAAGGTCCTTATGTGTAGGAAACACAGTTATTATGTTCTGAGAACATTCACGTTTCCTGCTGTATTAGAGAATCTAGAAGGCAATAGCGTTCTTCTTGCTTTAAAGAAGTGTGTGATCCATGGATGAGAACTATGCTGTGTGTTTCCCTTCAGAAATGGAGTTAAATTTCATGCTCTGTGTCTTTCTACAAACACTATTTCGTTTCAGGTAAGGGCAGTCAGTTTTCAGATGAAAGGAACTACATCGTTCACAAAGGTAACTTATTTCTCATCTTAACTGACAAGCATTGGATGTTAGAGGACCTGTGGTTTGTTTCAGTTTCAGAAGCATAGTTGGACTAGATATGGTCCGTATGTGTAGGAAACACAGTTCTTTTGTTCTGACACCCTCACGTTTCCTGCTGTATTAGAGACTCTAGAAAGCAAGAGCATGCTTCTTGCTCTAAAGCAGAGTGTGATCTATAGATCAGAACAGTGCTGTGTGTTTCCCTTCAGAAATGGAGTTAAATCCCAGGCTCTGTGTCTTCCTACAAGCAAGACTTCGTTTCAGGTAAGGGCAGTCACTTTTCAGCTCAAATGAACTACATCGTTCACGAAGCTCACACGTTTCTCATCTTAAATGATAAGCATTGGATGTTACAGGACATGTGATTTATATCAATTTCAGAGGCAGAGTTGACCTAGATATGATCCGTATGTGTAGGAATCACCGTTCTTCTGTTCTCAGCACACTCACGTTTCCTGCAGTCTTAGAGATTCTAGAAAGCAAGAGCGTGCTTCTTGCTCTAAAGCAGAGTGTGATCAATGTATGAGAACTCTGCTGTGTGTTTCACTTCAGAAATGGAGTTAAATCCCAGGCTCTGAGTCTTCCTACAAGCAAGACTTCGTTTCTTGTAAGGGCATTAACTTTACAGCTCAAACGAACTACATCGTACACGAAGCTCACACGTTTCTCAGTCTTAATTGAAAAGCATTGGATGTTACAGGAACTGTGCTTTGTGTCAGTTTCAGAAGAAGAGTTGAACTAGATAAGTTCGTATATGTAGGAAACACAGTTCTTTTGTTCTGAGCACAATCACGTTTCCTGCCGTATTAGAGACTTTAGTAAGGAAGAGCATGCTTCTTGCTCTAAAGCAGAGTGTGATCTATAGATGAGAACTGTGCTGTGTGTTTCACTTCAGAAATGGAGTTAATTCCTGGTTCTGTGTCTTCCTACAAGGAAGACTTCATTTCAGGTAAGGGCAGGTTCTTTACAGCTCAAACGAACTACATCGTTCACCAAGCTCACATGTTTCTCATCTTAACTGACACACATTGGATGTTAGAGCACCTGTGGTTTGATTCAGTTTCTGAAGCAGAGTTGGACTAGATATGGTCCGTATGTGTAGGAAACACTGTTATTTTCTTCTGAGAACACTCACGTTTCCTGCTGTATTATAGACTCTAGAAAGCAATAGCGTTCTTCTTGCTCTAAAGCAGAGTGTGATCCATGGATGAGAACTATGCTGTGTGTTTCCCTTCAGAAATGGAGTTGAATTCCAGGCTCTGTGTCTTTCCACAAACACGATTTCGTTTCAGGTAAAGGCAGTCAATTTTCAGCTCAAAAGAACTACATCGTTCACAAAGTTCACTCGTTTCTAATCTTAAATGACAAGCATTGGATGTTAGAGGACCTGTGCTTGTATCAATTTCAGAAGCAGAGTTGGACTAGATATGGTCCGTATGTGTAGGAAACACCGTTCTTTGTTCTGAGCACACTCACGTTTCCTG
This sequence comes from Onychomys leucogaster, assembly GCA_949786385.1. NCBI lineage: Eukaryota > Metazoa > Chordata > Mammalia > Rodentia > Cricetidae > Onychomys > Onychomys leucogaster. The sequence continues at coordinate 2,014,065 of CATKUP010000014.1, read as the reverse complement.
CTGTATTAGAGACTCTAGAAAGCAAGAGCGTTATTCTTGCTCTAAAGCAGAGTGTGATCCATGGATGAGAACTATGCTTTGACTTTCCCTTCAGAAATGGAGTTAAATCCCAGGATATGAGTCTTCCTACAAGGAAGACTTCATTTCAGGTAAGGGCTGGTTCTTTACAGCTCAAACGAACTACATCGTTCACGAAGCTCACATGTTTCTCATCTTAACTGACAAGCATTGGATGTTATTGGACCTGTGGCTTTTTTCAGTTTCTGAAGCAGAGTTGGACTAGATATGGTCCTTATGTGTAGGAAACACAGTTATTATGTTTTGAGAACATTCACGTTTCCTGCTGTATTAGAGAATCTAGATAGCAATAGCGTTCTTCTTGCTTTAAAGAAGTGTGTGATCCATGGATGAGAACTATGCTGTGTGTTTCCCTTCAGAAATGGAGTTAAATTTCATGCTCTGTGTCTTTCTACAAACACTATTTCGTTTCAGGTAAGGGCAGTCAGTTTTCAGATGAAAGGAACTACATCGTTCACAAAGGTAACTTATTTCTCATCTTAAATGACAAGCATTGGATGTTAGAGGACCTGTGCTTGTATCAATTTCAGAAGCAGATTTGGACTACATATGGTCCGTATGTGTAGGTAACACCATTCCTTTGTTCTCACCACACACACGTTTCCCGCGGTCTTAGAGACTCTAGAAAGAAAGAGCGTTCTTCTTGCTCTAAAGCAGAGTGTGATCTATGGATGAGAACTCTGCTGTGTGTTTCCCTTCAGAAATGGAGTTAAATCCCAGGCTCTGAGTCTTCCTACAAGAGAGACTTCTTTTCAGGTAAGGGCAGGTACTTTAGAGCTCAAACGAACTACATCATTCCCGAAGCTCACATGTTTCTCATCTTAACTGACAAGCATTGGATGTTAGAGGACCTGTGATTTGTTTCAGTTTCAGAAGCAGAGTTGAACTAGATATGGTCCTTATGTGTAGGACACACCGTTCTTTTGTTCTGAGCACCCTCACGTTTCCTGCTGTATTAGAGACTCTAGAAAGCAAGAGCGTTCTTCTTGCTCTAAAGCAGAGTGTGATCCATGGATGAGTACTATGCTTTGTGTGTCCCTTCAGAAATAGAGTTAAATCCCAGGCTCTGTGTCTTCCTACAAGCAATACTTCGTTTCAGGTAAGGGCAGTCACTTTTCACTTCAAACGAACTACAGCGTTCACGAAGCTCACACATTTCTCATCTTAAATGATAAGCATTGGATGTTAGAGGACCTTTGCTTTGTATCAATTTCAAAGGCTGAGTTGGACTAGATATGGTCCGCACATGTAGGAAACACCGTTCTTCTGTTCTCAGCACACTCACGTTTCCTGCCGTCTTAGAGACTCTAGAAAGCAAGAGCGTGCTTCTTGCTCTAAAGCAGAGTGTGATCAATGGATGAGAACTCTGCTGTGTGTTTGACTTCAGAAATGGAGTTAAATCCCAGGCTCTGAGTCTTCCTACAAGGAAGACTTCGTTTCAGGTAAAGGCATTTACTTTACAGCTCAAACGAACTACATCATACACGAAGCTCACACGTTTCTCATCTTAACTGACAAGCATTGGATGTTAGAGGAACTGTGGTTTGTTTCCATTTCAGAAGAAGAGTTGAACTAGATAAGTCCGTATGTTTAGGAAACACAGTTCTTTTGTTCTGAGCACAATCACGTTTCCTGGTGTATTAGAGACTCTAGAAAGGAAGAGCATGCTTCTTGCTCTAAAGCAGAATGTGATCTATAGATGACAACTATGCTGTGTGTTTCACTTCAGAAATGGAGTTAAATCCCAGGATCTGAGTCTTCCTACAAGGAAGACTTCATTTCATTTAAGGGCAGGATCTTTACAGCTCAAACGATCTACATCGTTCACGAAGCTCACATGTTTCTCATCTTAACTGACAAGCATTGGATGTTAGAGGACCTGTGGTTTGTTTCAGTTTCAGAAGCAGATTTGGACTAGATATGGTCCTTATGTGTAGGAAACACAGTTATTAGGTTCTGAGAACACTCACGTTTCCTGCTGTATTAGAGACTCTAGAAGGCAATAGCGTTCTTCTTGCTCTAAAGAAGAGTGTGATCCATGGATGAGAACTATGCTGTGTGTTTCCCTTCAGAAATGGAGTTAAATTTCAGGCTCTGTGTATTTCTACAAACACTATTTCGTTTCAGGTAAGGGCAGTCAGTTTTCAGATCAAAGGAACTACATCATTCACAAAGGTCACTTGTTTCTCATCTTAAATGACAAGCACTGGATGTTAGAGGACCTGTGCTTGTATCAATTTCAGAAGCAGAGTTGGACTACATATGGTCCGTATGTGTAGGTAACACCATTCTTTTGTACTCACCACACACACGTTTCCCGCGGTCTTAGAGACTCTAGAAAGCAAGAGCGTGCTTCTATCTCTAAAGCAGAGTGTGATCTGTGGATGAGAACTCTGCTGTGTGTTTCCCTTCAGAAATGGAGTTAAATCCCAGGCTCTGAGTCTTCCTACAAGAGAGACTCCGTTTCAGGTAAGGGCAGGTACTTTACAGCTCAAAAGAACTACATCGTTCCCGAAGCTCACATGTTTATCATCTTAACTGACAAGCATTAGATGTTAGAGGACCTGTGATTTGTTTCAGTTTCAAAAGCAGAGATGAACTAGATATGGTCCATATGGGTAGGAAACACAGTTCTTTTGTTCTGAGCACCCTCACGTTTCCTTCCGTATTAGAGACTTTAGAAAGCAAGAGCATGCTTCTTGCTCTAAAGCAGAGTGTGATCTATAGATGAGAACTGTGCTGTGTGTTTCCCTTCAGAAATGGAGTTAAATCCCAGGCTCTGTGTCTTCCTACAAGCAAGACTTTGTTTCAGGTAAGGGCAGTCACTTTTCAGCTCAAATGAACTACATCGTATACGAAGCTCACACGTTTCTCAGTCTTAATTGAAAAGCATTGGATGTTACAGGACGTGTGCTTTGTGTCAGTTTCAGAAGAAGAGTTGAACAAGATAAGTCCTTATGTGTAGGAAACACAGTTCTTTTGTTCTGAGCACAATCACGTTTCCTGCTGTATTAGAGACTTTAGTAAGGAAGAGCATGCTTCTTGCTCTAAAGCAGAGTGTGATCTATAGATGAGAACTGTGCTGTGTGTTTCCCTTCAGAAATGGAGTTAAATCCCAGGCTCTGTGTCTTCCTACAAGGAAGACTTCATTTCAGGTAAGGGCAGGTTCTTTACAGCTCAAACGAACTAAGTCGTTCACGAAGCTCACATGTTTCTCATCTTAACTGACAAGCATTGGAAGTTAGAGGACCTGTGGTTTGATTCAGTTTCTGAAGCAGAGTTGGACTAAATATGGTCTGTATGTGTAGGAAACACTGTTATTTTCTTCTGAGATCACTCACATTTCCTGCTGTATTAGAGACTCTAGAAAGCAATAGGGTTCTTCTTGCTCTAAAGCAGAGTGTGATCCATGGATGAGAACTATGCTGTGTGTATCCCTTCAGAAGGAGTTGAATTCCAGGCTCTGTGTCTTTCCACAAACACGATTTCGTTTCAGGTAAGGGCAGTCAATTTTCAGCTCAAAATAACTACATCGTTCACAAAGTTCACTCGTTTCTCATCTTAAATGACAAGCATTGGATGTTAGAGGACCTGTGCTTGTATCAATTTCAGAAGCAGAGTTGGACTAGATATGGTCCGTATGTGTAGGAAACACCATTCTTTTGTTCTCAGCACAATACGTTTCCCGTGGTCTTAGAGACTCTAGAAAGCAAGAGCGTGCTTCTTGCTCTAAGGCAGAGTGTGATCTGTGGATGAGAACTCTACTGTGTGTTTCCCTTCAGAAATGGAGTTAAATCACAGGCTCTGAGTCTTCCTACAAGCAAGACTTCGTTTCAGGTAAGGGCAGGTACTTTACAGCTCAAACGAACTACATCGTTCCCGAAGCTCACACGTTTCTCATCTTAACTGACAAGCATTGGATGTTACAGGACCTGTGCTTTGTGTCAGTTTCAGAAGAAGAGTTGAACTAGATAAGTCCGTATGTGTAGGAAACACAGTTCTTTTGTTCTGATCACAATCACTTTTCCTTGTGTATTAGAGACTCTAGAAATGAAGAGCATGCTTCTTGCTCTAAAGCAGAGTGTGATCTATAATTGAGAACTGTGCTGTGTGTTTTCCTTCAGAAATGGAGTTATATCCCAGGCTCTGTGTCTTCCTACAATCAAGACTTCATTTCAGGTAATGGCATGTTCTTTACAGCTCAAACGAACTACATCGTTCACGAAGCTCACATGTTTCTCATCTTAACTGACAAGCATTGGATGTTAGAGGACCTGTGGTTTGTTTCAGTTTCAGAAGCAGAGTTGGACTAGATATGGTCCTTATGTGTAGGAAACACCGTTATTATGTTCTGAGAACACTCACGTTTCCTGCTGTATTAGAGACCCTAGAAGGCAATAGCGTTCTTCTTGCTCTAAAGAAGAGTGTGATCCATGGATGAGAACTATGCTGTGTGTTTCCCTTCAGAAATGGAGTTAAATCCCAGGCTCTGTGTCTTCCTACAATCAAGACTTCGTTTCAGGTAAGGGCAGTCACTTTTCAGCACAAAGAACTACATCGTTCACGAAGCTCACACGTTTCTCATCTTAAATGATAAGCATTGGATGTTAGAGGGCCTGTGCTTTGTATCAATTTCAGAGGCAGAGTTGGACTAGATATGGTCCGTATGTGTAGGAAACACCGTTCTTTTGTTCTCAGCATACTCAAGTTTCCTTCTGTATTAGAGATTCTAGAAAGCAAGAGCTTGCTTCTTGCTCTAATGCACAGTGTGATCAATGGATGAGAACTCTGCTGTGTGTTCCTCTTCAGAAATGGAGTTAAATCCCAGGCTCTGAGTCTTCCTACAAGCAAGACTTCGTTTCAGGTAAGGACATTTACATTACAGCTCAAACGAACTACATCGTACACGAAGCTCACAGGTTTCTCGGTTTTAATTGAAAAGCATTGGATGTTACAGGACCTGTGCTTTGTGTCAGTTTCAGAAGAAGAGTTGAACTAGATAAGTCCTTATGTGTAGACAAGACAGTTCTTTGTTCTGAGCACAATCACGTTTCCTGGTGTATTAGAGACTCTAGAAAGGAACAGCATGCTTCTTGCTCTAAAGCAGAGTGTGTTCTATAATTGAGAACTGTGCTGTGTGTTTCCCTTCAGAAATGGAGTTAAATCCCAGGCTCTGTGTTTTCCTACAAGGAAGACTTCATTTCAGGTAAGGGCAGGTACTTTACAGCTCAAACGAACTACACTGTACACGAAGCTCACACGTTTCTCAGTCTTAATTGAAAAGCATTGGATGTTACAGGACCTGTGCTTTGTGTCAGTTTCAGAAGAAGAGTTGAACTAGATAAGTCCTTATGTGTAGGAAACACAGTTCTTTTGTTCTCAGCACACTCACGTTTCCCGCGGTCGTAGAGACTCTAGAAAGCAAGAGCGTGCTTCTTGCTCTAAAGCAGAGTGTGATCTATGGATGAGAACTCTGCTGTGTGTTTCCCTTCAGAAATGGAGTTAAATCCCAGGCTCTGAGTCTTCCTACAAGAGAGACTTCTTTTCAGGTAAGGGCAGGTACTTTACAGCTCAAACGAACTACATCGTTCCCGAAGCTCACATGTTTCTCATCTTAACTCACAAGCATTGGATGTTAGAGGACCTGTGATTTGTTTCAGTTTCAGAAGCAGAGTTGAACTAGATATGGTCCGTATGTGTAGGAAACACAGTTCTTCTGTTCTCAGCACACTCACGTTTCCTGCAGTCTTAGAGACTCTAGAAAGCAAGAGCATGCTTCTTGCTCTAAAGCAGAGTGTGATCAATGGATGCGAACTCTGCTGTGTGTTTGACTTCAGAAATGGAGTTAAATCCCAGGCTCTGAGTCTTCCTACATGGAAGACTTCGTTTCAGGTAAGGGCATTTACTTTACAGCTCAAACGAACTACATCGATCCCGAAGCTCACACGTTTCTCATCTTAACTGACAAGCATTGGATGTTAGAGGAACTGTGATTTGTTTCAGTTTCAGAAGCAGAGTTGAACTAGATATGGTCCGTATGTGTAGGAAACACAGTTCTTTTGTTCTGAGCACCCTCACGTTTCCTGCTGTATTAGAGACTCTAGAAAGGAAGTGCATGCTTCTTGCTCTAAAGCAGAGTATGATCTATAGATGAGAACTATGCTGTGTGTTTCACTTCAGAAATGGAGTTAAATCCCAGTATCTGAGTCTTCCTACAAGCAAGACTTCGTTTCAGGTAAGGGCAGGTACTTTACAGCTCAAAAGAACTACATCATTCCCGAACCTCACACGTTTCTCATCTTAACTGACAAGCATTGGATGTTAGAGGACCTGTGGTTTGTTTCAGTTTCAGAAGCAGAGTTGGACTAGATATGGTCCTTATGTGCAGGAAACACAGTAATTATGTTCTGAGAACAATCACGTTTCCTGCTGTATTAGAGACTCTAGAAGGCAATAGCGTTCTTCTTGCTCTAAAGAAGAGTGTGATCCATGGATGAGAACTCTGCTGTGTGTTTCCCTTCAGAAATGGAGTTAAATTTCAGGCTCTGTGTCTTTCTACAAACACTATTTCGTTTCAGGTAAGGGCATTTACTTTACAGCTCAAACGATCTACATCGTACATGAAGCTCACAGGTTTCTCGGTCTTAATTGAAAAGCATTGGATGTTACAGGACCTGTGCTTTGTGTCAGTTTCAGAAGAAGAGTTCAAATAGATAAGTCCGTATGTTTAGGAAACACAGTTCTTTTGTTCTGAGCACAATCACGTTTCCTGGTGTATTAGAGACCCTAGAAAGGAAGAGCATGCTTCGTGCTCTAAAGCAGAATGTGATCTATAGATGAGAACTATGCTGTGTGTTTCACTTCAGAAATGGAGTTAAATTTCAGGCTCTGTGTATTTCTACAAACACTATTTCGTTTCAGGTAAGGGCAGTCAGTTTTCAGATCATAGGAACTACATCGTTCAAAAAGGTCACTCGTTTCTCATCTCATATGACAAGCATTGGATGTTAGAGGACCTGTGCTTGTATCAATTTCAGAAGCAGAGTTGGACTAGATATGGTCCGTATGTGTAGGAAACACCATTTTTTTGTTCTCAGCACACTCACGTTTTCCGTGGTTGTAGAGACTGTAGAAAGCAAGAGCGTGCTTCTTGCTCTAAAGCAGAGTGTGATCTATAGATGAGAACTATGCTGTGTGTTTCACTTCAGAAATGGAGTTAAATCCCAGTATCTGAGTCTTCCTAAAAGCAAGACTTCGTTTCAGGTAAGGGCAGGTACTTTACAGCTCAAAAGAACTACTTCATTCCCGAAGCTCACACGTTTCTCATCTTAACTGACAAGCATTGGATGTTAGAGGACCTGTGGTTTGTTTCAGTTTCAGAAGCAGAGTTGGACTAGATATGGTCTGTATGTGTAGGAAACACAGTTCTTTTGTTCTGAGCACCCTCACGTTTCCTGCTGTATTAGAGACTCTAGAAAGCAAGAGCATGCTTCTTGCTCTAAAGCTAGTGTGATCTATAGATGAGAACTGTGCTGTGTGTTTCCCTTCAGAAATGGAGTTAAATCCCAGGCTCTGTGTCTTCCTACAAGCAAGACTTTGTTTCAGGTAAGGGCAGTCACTTTTCAGCTCAAATGAACTACATCGTATACGAAGCTCACACGTTTCTCAGTCTTAATTGAAAAGCATTGGATGTTACAGGACGTGTGCTTTGTGTCAGTTTCAGAAGAAGAGTTGAACAAGATAAGTCCTTATGTGTAGGAAACACAGTTCTTTTGTTCTGAGCACAATCACGTTTCCTGCTGTATTAGAGACTTTAGTAAGGAAGAGCATGCTTCTTGCTCTAAAGCAGAGTGTGATCTATAGATGAGAACTGTGCTGTGTGTTTCACTTCAGAAATGGAGTTAAATCCCAGGCTCTGTGTCTTCCTACAAGGAAGACTTCATTTCAGGTAAGGGCATGTTCTTTACAGCTCAAACGAACTAAGTCGTTCACGAAGCTCACATGTTTCTCATCTTAACTGACAAGCATTGGAAGTTAGAGGACCTGTGGTTTGATTCAGTTTCTGAAGCAGAGTTGGACTAAATATGGTCTGTATGTGTAGGAAACACTGTTATTTTCTTCTGAGATCACTCACATTTCCTGCTGTATTAGAGACTCTAGAAAGCAATAGCGTTCTTCTTGCTCTAAAGCAGAGTGTGATCCATGGATGAGAACTATGCTGTGTGTATCCCTTCAGAAGGAGTTGAATTCCAGGCTCTGTGTCTTTCCACAAACACGATTTCGTTTCAGGTAAGGGCAGTCAATTTTCAGCTCAAAATAACTACATCGTTCACAAAGTTCACTCGTTTCTCATCTTAAATGACAAGCATTGGATGTTAGAGGACCTGTGCTTGTATCAATTTCAGAAGCAGAGTTGGACTAGATATGGTCCGTATGTGTAGGAAACACCATTCTTTTGTTCTCAGCACACTCACGTTTCCCGTGGTCTTAGAGACTCTAGAAAGCAAGAGCGTGCTTCTTGCTCTAAGGCAGAGTGTGATCTGTGGATGAGAACTCTACTGTGTGTTTCCCTTCAGAAATGGAGTTAAATCACAGGCTCTGAGTCTTCCTACAAGCAAGACTTCGTTTCAGGTAAGGGCAGGTACTTTACAGCTCAAACGAACTACATCGTTCCCGAAGCTCACACGTTTCTCATCTTAACTGACAAGCATTGGATGTTACAGGACCTGTGCTTTGTGTCAGTTTCAGAAGAAGAGTTGAACTAGATAAGTCCGTATGTGTAGGAAACACAGTTCTTTTGTTCTGATCACAATCACTTTTCCTTGTGTATTAGAGACTCTAGAAATGAAGAGCATGCTTCTTGCTCTAAAGCAGAGTGTGATCTATAATTGAGAACTGTGCTGTGTGTTTTCCTTCAGAAATGGAGTTAAATCCCAGGCTCTGTGTCTTCTTACAAGGAAGACTTCATTTCAGGTAATGGCATGTTCTTTACAGCTCAAACGAACTACATCGTTCACGAAGCTCACATGTTTCTCATCTTAACTGACAAGCATTGGATGTTAGAGGACCTGTGGTTTGTTTCAGTTTCAGAAGCAGAGTTGGACTACATATGGTCCTTATGTGTAGGAAACACCGTTATTATGTTCTGAGAACACTCACGTTTCCTGCTGTATTAGAGACCTTAGAAGGCAATAGCGTTCTTCTTGCTCTAAAGAAGAGTGTGATCCATGGATGAGAACTATGCTGTGTGTTTCCCTTCAGAAATGGAGTTATATCCCAGGCTCTGTGTCTTCCTACAATCAAGACTTCGTTTCAGGTAAGGGCAGTCACTTTTCAGCACAAAGAACTACATCGTTCACGAAGCTCACACGTTTCTCATCTTAAATGATAAGCATTGGATGTTAGAGGGCCTGTGCTTTGTATCAATTTCAGAGGCAGAGTTGGACTAGATATGGTTCGTATGTGTAGGAAACCCCGTTCTTTTGTTCTCAGCATACTCAAGTTTCCTTCTGTATTAGAGATTCTAGAAAGCAAGAGCTTGCTTCTTGCTCTAATGCACAGTGTGATCAATGGATGAGAACTCTACTGTGTGTTCCTCTTCAGAAATGGAGTTAAATCCCAGGCTCTGAGTCTTCCTACAAGCAAGACTTCGTTTCAGGTAAGGACATTTTCATTACAGCTCAAACGAACTACATCGTACACGAAGCTCACAGGTTTCTCGGTTTTAATTGAAAAGCATTGGATGTTACAGGACCTGTGCTTTGTGTCAGTTTCAGAAGAAGAGTTGAACTAGATAAGTCCTTATGTGTAGACAAGACAGTTCTTTGTTCTGAGCACAATCACGTTTCCTGGTGTATTAGAGACTCTAGAAAGGAACAGCATGCTTCTTGCTCTAAAGCAGAGTGTGTTCTATAATTGAGAACTGTGCTGTGTGTTTCCCTTCAGAAATGGAGTTAAATCCCAGGCTCTGTGTTTTCCTACAAGGAAGACTTCATTTCAGGTAAGGGCAGGTACTTTACAGCTCAAACGAACTACACTGTACACGAAGCTCACACGTTTCTCAGTCTTAATTGAAAAGCATTGGATATTACAGGTCCGGTGCTTTGTGTCAGTTTCAGAAGAAGAGTTGAACTAGATAAGTCCTTATGTGTAGGAAACACAGTTCTTTTGTTCTCAGCACACTCACGTTTCCCGCGGTCGTAGAGACTCTAGAAAGCAAGAGCGTGCTTCTTGCTCTAAAGCAGAGTGTGATCTATGGATGAGAACTCTGCTGTGTGTTTCCCTTCAGAAATGGAGTTAAATCCCAGGCTCTGAGTCTTCCTACAAGAGAGACTTCTTTTCAGGTAAGGGCAGGTACTTTACAGCTCAAACGAACTACATCGTTCCCGAAGCTCACATGTTTCTCATCTTAACTCACAAGCATTGGATGTTAGAGGACCTGTGATTTGTTTCAGTTTCAGAAGCAGAGTTGAACTAGATATGGTCCGTATGTGTAGGAAACACCGTTCTTCTGTTCTCAGCACACTCACGTTTCCTGCAGTCTTAGAGACTCTAGAAAGCAAGAGCATGCTTCTTGCTCTAAAGCAGAGTGTGATCAATGGACGAGAACTCTGCTGTGTGTTTGACTTCAGAAATGGAGTTAAATCCCAGGCTCTGAGTCTTCCTACATGGAAGACTTCGTTTCAGGTAAGGGCATTTACTTTACAGCTCAAACGAACTACATCGATCCCGAAGCTCACACGTTTGTCATCTTAACTGACAAGCATTGGATGTTAGAGGAACTGTGATTTGTTTCAGTTTCAGAAGCAGAGTTGAACTAGATATGGTCCGTATGTGTAGGAAACACAGTTCTTTTGTTCTGAGCACCCTCACGTTTCCTGCTGTATTAGAGACTCTAGAAAGGAAGTGCATGCTTCTTGCTCTAAAGCAGAGTATGATCTATAGATGAGAACTATGCTGTGTGTTTCACTTCAGAAATGGAGTTAAATCCCAGTATCTGAGTCTTCCTACAAGCAAGACTTCGTTTCAGGTAAGGGCAGGTACTTTACAGCTCAAAAGAACTACATCATTCCGAAACCTCACACGTTTCTCATCTTAACTGACAAGCATTGGATGTTAGAGGACCTGTGGTTTGTTTCAGTTTCAGAAGCAGAGTTGGACTAGATATGGTCCTTATGTGCAGGAAACACAGTAATTATGTTCTGAGAACACTCACGTTTCCTGCTGTATTAGAGACTCTAGAAGGCAATAGCGTTCTTCTTGCTCTAAAGAAGTGTGTGATCCATGGATTAGAACTCTGCTGTGTGTTTCCATTCAGAAATGGAGTTAAATTTAAGGCTCTGTGTCTTTCTACAAACACTATTTCGTTTCAGGTAAGGGCATTTACTTTACAGCTCAAACGATCTACATCGTACATGAAGCTCACAGGTTTCTCGGTCTTAATTGAAAAGCATTGGATGTTACAGGACCTGTGCTTTGTGTCAGTTTCAGAAGAAGAGTTCAAATAGATAAGTCCGTATGTTTAGGAAACACAGTTCTTTTGTTCTGAGCACAATCACGTTTCCTGGTGTATTAGAGACTCTAGAAAGGAAGAGCATGCTTCTTGCTCTAAAGCAGAATGTGATCTATAGATGAGAACTATGCTGTGTGTTTCACTTCAGAAATGGAGTTAAATCCCAGGATCTGAGTCTTCCTACAAGGAAGACTTCATTTCAGTTAAGGTCAGGATCTTTATAGCTCAAACGAACTACATCGTTCACGAAGCTCACATGTTGCTCATCTTAAATGACAAGCATTGGATGTTAGAGGACCTGTGGTTTGTTTCAGTTTCAGAAGCAGATTTGGACTAGATATGGTCCTTATGTGTAGGAAACACAGTTATTAGATTCTGAGAACACTCACGTTTCCTGCTGTATTAGAGACTCTAGAAGGCAATAGCGTTCTTCTTGCTCTAAAGAAGAGTGTGATCCATGGATGAGAACTATGCTGTGTGTTTCCCTTCAGAAATGGAGTTAAATTTCAGGCTCTCTGTATTTCTACAAACACTATTTCGTTTCAGGTAACGCAGTCAGTTTTCAGATCAAAGGAACTACATCGTTCAAAAAGTTCACTCGTTTCTCATCTTAAATGACAAGCATTGGATTTTAGAGGACCTGTGCTTGTATCAATTTCAGAAGCAGAGTTGGACTAGATATGGTCCGTATGTGTAGGAAACACCATTCTTTTGTTCTCAGCACACTCACGTTTTCCGTGGTTGTAGAGACTCTAGAAAGCAAGAGCGTACTTCTTGCTCTAAAGCAGAGTGTGATCTATAGATGAGAACTATGCTGTGTGTTTCACTTCAGAAATGGAGTTAAATCCCAGTATCTGAGTCTTCCTACAAGCAAGACTTCGTTTCAGGTAAGGGCAGGTACTTTACAGCTCAAAAGAACTACATCATTCCCGAAGCTCACACGTTTCTCATCTTAACTGACAAGCATTGGATGTTAGAGGACCTGTGGTTTGTTTCAGTTTCAGAAGCAGAGTTGGACTAGATATGGTCCGTATGTGTAGGAAACACAGTTTTTTGTTCTGAGCACCCTCACGTTTCCTGCTGTATTAGAGACTCTAGAAAGCAAGAGCATGCTTCTTGCTCTAAAGCTAGTGTGATCTATAGATGAGAACTGTGCTGTGTGTTTCCCTTCAGAAATGGAGTTAAATCCCAGGCTCTGTGTCTTCCTACAAGCAAGACTTTGTTTCAGGTAAGGGCAGTCACATTTCAGCTCAAATGAACTACATCGTACACGAAGCTCACACGTTTCTCAGTCTTAATTGAAAAGCATTGGATGTTACAGGACCTGTGCTTTGTGTCAGTTTCAGAAGAAGAGTTGAACTAGATAAGTCCTTATGTGTAGGAAACACAGTTCTTTTGTTCTGAGCACAATCACGTTTCCTGATGTATTAGAGACTTTAGTAAGGAAGAGCATGCTTCTTGCTCTAAAGCAGAGTTTGATCCATGGATGAGAACTATGCTGTGTGTTCCATCTCAGAAATGGTGTTAAATCCCAGGCTCTGTGTCTTCCTACAAGCAAGACTTCGTTTCAGGTAAGGGCAGTCACTTTTCAGCTCAAATGAACGACATCATTCACGAAGCTCACATGTTTCTCATCTTAAATGATAAGCATTGGATGTTAGAGGACCTGTGGTTTGATTCAGTTTCTGAAGAAGAGTTGGACTAAATATGGTCTGTATGTGTAGGAAACACTGTTATTTTCTTCTGAGATCACTGACGTTTCCTGCTGTATTAGAGACTCTAGAAAGCAATAGCGTTCTTCTTGCTCTAAAGCAGAGTGTGATCCATGGATGAGAACTATGCTGTGTGTATCACTTCAGAAATGGAGTTGAATTCCAGGCTCTGTGTCTTTCCACAAACACGATTTCGTTTCAGGTAAGGGCAGTCAATTTTCAGCTCAAAATAACTACATCGTTCACAAAGTTCACTCGTTTCTCATCTTAAATGACAAGCATTGGATGTTAGAGGACCTGTGCTTGTATCAATTTCAGAAGCAGAGTTGGACTAGATATGGTCCGTATGTGTAGGAAACACCATTCTTTTGTTCTCAGCACACTCACGTTTCCCGTGGTCTTAGAGACTCTAGAAAGCAAGAGCGTGCTTCTTGCTCTAAAGCAGAGTGTGATCTGTGGATGAGAACTCTGCTGTGTGTTTCACTTCAGAAATGGTGTTAAATCCCAGGCTCTGTGTCTTCTTACAAGGAAAACTTCATTTCAGGTAATGGCAGGTTCTTTACAGCTCAAACGAACTACATCGTTCACGAAGCTCACATGTTTCTCATCTTAACTGACAAGCATTGGATGTTAGAGGACCTGTGGTTTGTTTCAGTTTCAGAAGCAGAGTTGGACTAGATATGGTCCTTATGTGTAGGAAACACCGTTATTATGTTCTGAGAACACTCACGTTTCCTGCTGTATTAGAGACCCTAGAAGGCAATAGCGTTCTTCTTGCTCTAAAGAAGAGTGTGATCCATGGATGAGAACTATGCTGTGTGTTTCCCTTCAGAAATGGAGTTATATCCCAGGCTCAGTGTCTTCCTACAATCAAGACTTCATTTCAGGTAAGGGCAGTCACTTTTCAGCACAAAGAACTACATCGTTCACGAAGCTCACACGTTTCTCATCTTAAATGATAAGCATTGGATGTTAGAGGGCCTGTGCTTTGTATCAATTTCAGAGGCAGAGTTGGACTAGATATGGTCCGTATGTGTAGGAAACACCGTTCTTTTGTTCTCAGCATACTCAAGTTTCCTTCTGTATTAGAGATTCTAGAAAGCAAGAGCGTGCTTCTTGCTCTAATGCACAGTGTGATCAATGGATGAGAACTCTGCTGTGTGTTCCTCTTCAGAAATGGAGTTAAATCCCAGGCTCTGAGTCTTCCTACAAGCAAGACTTCGTTTCAGGTAAGGACATTTACATTACAGCTCAAACGAACTACATCGTACACGAAGCTCACAGGTTTCTCGGTTTTAATTGAAAAGCATTGGATGTTACAGGACCTGTGCTTTGTGTCAGTTTCAGAAGAAGAGTTGAACTAGATAAGTCCTTATGTGTAGGCAAGACAGTTCTTTGTTCTGAGCACAATCACGTTTCCTGGTGTATTAGAGACTCTAGAAAGGAACAGCATGCTTCTTGCTCTAAAGCAGAGTGTGTTCTATAATTGAGAACTGTGCTGTGTGTTTCCCTTCAGAAATGGAGTTAAATCCCAGGCTCTGTGTTTTCCTACAAGGAACACTTCATTTCAGGTAAGGGCAGGTACTTTACAGGTCAAACGAACTACACTGTACACGAAGCTCACACGTTTCTCAGTCTTAATTGAAAAGCATTGGATGTTACAGGACCTGTGCTTTGTGTCAGTTTCAGAAGAAGAGTTGAACTAGATAAGTCCTTATGTGTAGGAAACACAGTTCTTCTGTTCTGAGCACAATCACGTTTCCTGCTGTATTAGAGACTCTAGTAAGGAAGAGCATGCTTCTTGGTCTAAAGCAGAGTGTGATCTATAGATGAGAACTGTGCTGTGTGTTTCACTTCAGAAATGGAGTTAAATCCCAGGCTCTGTGTCTTCCTACAAGGAAGACTTCATTTCAGGTAAGGGCAGGTTCTTTACAGCTCAAACGAACTAAGTCGTTCACGAAGCTCACATGTTTCTCATCTTAACTGACAAACATTGGAAGTTAGAGGACCTGTGGTTTGATTCAGTTTCTGAAGCAGAGTTGGACTAGATATGGTCTGTATGTGTAGGAAACACTGTTATTTACTTCTGAGATCACTCACGTTTCCTGCTGTATTAGAGACTCTAGAAAGCAATAGCGTTCTTCTTGCTCTAAAGCAGAGTGTGATCCATGGATGAGAACTATGCTGTGTGTATCCCTTCAGAAATGGAGTTGAATTCCAGGCTCTATGTCTTCCTACAAGCAAGACTTCGTTTCAGGTAAGGGCAGTCAATTTTCAGCTCAAAAGTACTACATCGTTCCCAAAGTTCACTTGTTTCTCATCTTAAATGTCAAGCATTGGATGTTAGAGGACCTGTGCTTGTATCAATTTCAGAAGCAGAGTTGGACTAGATATGGTCCGTATGTGTAGGAAACACCATTCTTTTGTTTTCAGCACACTCACGTTTCCCGCGGTCGTAGAGACTCTAGAAAGCAAGAGCGTGCTTCTTGCTCTAAAGCAGAGTGTGATCTATGGATGAGAACTCTGCTGTGTGTTTCCCTTCAGATATGGAGTTAAATCCCAGGCTCTGAGTCTTCCTACAAGAGAGACTTCTTTTCAGGTAAGGGCAGGTACTTTACAGCTCAAACGAACTACATCGTTCCCGAAGCTCACATGTTTCTCATCTTAACTCACAAGGATTGGATGTTAGAGGACCTGTGATTTGTTTCAGTTTCAGAAGCAGAGTTGAACTAGATATTGTCTGTATGTGTAGGAAACACCGTTCTTTTTTTGTGAGCACCCTCACGTTTCCTGCTGTATTAGAGAGTCTAGAAAGCAAGAGCATTCTTCTTGTTCTCCAGCAGAGTGTGATCCATGGATGAGTACTATGCTTTGTGTTTCCCTTCAGAAATAGAGTTCAATCCCAGGCTCTGTGTCTTCCTACAAGCAAGACTTCGTTTCAGGTAAGGGCAGTCACTTTTCACCTCAAACGAACTACATCGTTCACGAAGTTCACACATTTCTCATCTTAAATGATAAGCATTGGATGTTAGAGGACTTTTGCTTTGTATCAATTTCAAAGGCAGAGTTGGACTAGATATGGTCCGTATGTGTAGGAAACACCGTTCTTCTGTTCTCAGCACACTCACGTTTCCTGCAGTCTTAGAGACTCTAGAAAGCAAGAGCGTGCTTCTTGCTCTAAAGCAGAGTGTGATCAATGGATGACAACTCTGCTGTGTGTTTGACTTCAAAAATGGAGTTAAATCCCAGGCTCTGAGTCTTCCTACATGGAAGACTTCGTTTCAGGTAAGGGCATTTACTTTACAGCTCAAACGAACTACATCGTTCCCGAAGCTCACACGTTTCTCATCTTAACTGACAAGCATTTGATGTTAGAGGAACTTTGATTTGTTTCAGTTTCAGAAGCAGAGTTGAACTAGATATGGTCCGTATGTGTAGGAAACACAGTTCTTTTGTTCTGAGCACCATCACGTTTCCTGCTGTATTAGAGACTCTAGAAACGAAGTGCATGCTTCTTGCTCTAAAGCAGAGTGTGATCTATAGATGAGAACTATGCTGTGTGTTTCACTTCAGAAATGGAGTTAAATCCCAGTATCTGAGTCTTCCTACAAGGAAGACTTCATTTCAGGTAAGGGCAGGTTCTTTACACCTCAAACGAACTACATCGTTCCCGAAGCTCACATGTTTCTCATCTTAACTGACAAGCATTGGATGTTAGAGGACCTGTGGTTTGTTTCAGTTTCAGAAGCAGAGTTGGACTAGATATGGTCCTTATGTGCAGGAAACACAGTAATTATGTTCTGAGAACACTCACGTTTCCTGCTGTATTAGAGACTCTAGAAGGCAATAGCGTTCTTCTTGCTCTAAAGAAGTGTGTGATCCATGGATGAGAACTCTGCTGTGTGTTTCCCTTCAGAAATGGAGTTAAATATCAGGCTCTGTGTCTTTCTACAAACACTATTTCGTTTCAGGTAAGGGCATTTACTTTACAGCTCAAACGAACTACATCGTACATGAAGCTCACAGGTTTCTCGGTCTTAATTGAAAAGCATTGGATGTTACAGGACCTGTGCTTTGTGTCAGTTTCAGAAGAAGAGTTCAACTAGATAAGTCCGTATGTTTAGGAAACACAGTTCTTTTGTTCTGAGCACAATCACGTTTCCTGGTGTATTAGAGACTCTAGAAAGGAAGAGCATGCTTCTTGCTCTAAAGCAGAATGTGATCTATAGATGAGAACTATGCTGTGTGTTTCACTTCAGAAATGGAGTTAAATCCCAGGATCTGAGTCTTCCTACAAGGAAGACTTCATTTCAGTTAAGGGCAGGATCTTTACAGCTCAAACGAACTACATCGTTCACGAAGCTCACATGTTTCTCATCTTAACTGACAATCATTGGATGTTAGAGGACCTGTGGTTTGTTTCAGTTTCAGAAGCAGATTTGGACTAGATATGGTCCTTATGTGTAGGAAACACAGTTATTAGATTCTGAGAACACTCACGTTTCCTGCTGTATTAGAGACTCTAGAAGGCAATAGCGTTCTTCTTGATCTAAAGAAGAGTGTGATCCATGGATGAGAACTATGCTGTGTGTTTCCCTTCAGAAATGGAGTTAAATTTCAGGCTCTGGGTATTTCTACAAACACTATTTCATTTCAGGTAAGGGCAGTCAGTTTTCAGATCAAAGGAACTACATCGTTCACAAAGGTCACGCGTTTCTCATCTTAAATGACAAGCATTGGATGTTAGAGGACCTGTGCTTGTATCAATTTCAGAAGCAGAGTTGGACTAGATATTGTCTGTATGTGTAGGAAACACCATTCTTTTGTTCTCAGCACACTCACGTTTTCCGTGGTTGTAGAGACTCTAGAAAGCAAGAGCGTGCTTCTTGCTCTAAAGCAGAGTGTGATCTATGGATGAGAACTCTGCTGTGTGTTTCCCTTCAGAAATGGAGTTAAATCCCAGGCTCTGAGTCTTCCTACAAGCAAGACTTCGTTTCAGGTAAGGGCAGGTACTTTACAGCTCAAAAGAACTACATCATTCCCAAAGCTCACACGTTTCTCATCTTAACTGACAAGCATTGGATGTTAGAGGACCTGTGGTTTGTTTCAGTTTCAGAAGCAGAGTTGGACTAGATATGGTCCGTATGTGTAGGAAACACAGTTCTTTTGTTCTGAGCACCCTCACGTTTCCTGCTGTATTAGAGACTCTAGAAAGCAAGAGCATGCTTCTTGCTCTAAAGCAGAGTGTGATCTATAGATGAGAACTGTGCTGTGTGTTTCCCTTCAGAAATGGAGTTAAATCCCAGGCTCTGTGTCTTCCTACAAGCAAGACTTTGTTTCAGGTAAGGGCAGTCACTTTTCAGCTCAAATGAACTACATCGTACACGAAGCTCATACGTTTCTCAGTCTTAATTGAAAAGCATTGGATGTTACAGGACCTGTGCTTTGTGTCAGTTTCAGAAGAAGAGTTGAACTAGATAAGTCCTTATGTGTAGTAAACACAGTTCTTTTGTTCTGAGCACAATCATGTTTCCTGCTGTATTAGAGACTTTAGTAAGGAAGAGCATGCTTTTTGCTCTAAAGCAGAGTGTGATCTATAGATGAGAACTGTGCTGTGTGTTTCACTTCAGAAATGGAGTTAAATCCAGGCTCTGTGTCTTCCTACAAGGAAGACTTCATTTCAGGTAAGGGCAGGTTCTTTACAGCTCAAACGAACTAAGTCGTTCACGAAGCTCACATGTTTCTCATCTTAACTGACAAGCATTGGAAGTTAGAGGACCTGTGGTTTGATTCAGTTTCTGAAGCAGAGTTGGACTAGATATGGTCTGTATGTGTAGGAAACACTGTTATTTTCTTCTGAGATCACTCACGTTTCCTGCTGTATTAGAGACTCTAGAAAGCAATAGCGTTCTTCTTGTTCTAAAGCAGAGTTTGATCCATGGATGAGAACTATGCTGTGTGTTCCATCTCAGAAATGGTGTTAAATCCCAGGCTCTGTGTCTTCCTACAAGCAAGACTTCGTTTCAGGTAATGGCAGTCACTTTTCAGCTCAAATGAGCGACATCATTCACGAAGCTCACATGTTTCTCATCTTAAATGATAAGCATTGGATGTTAGAGGACCTGTGGTTTGATTCAGTTTCTGAAGAAGAGTTGGACTAAATATGGTCTGTATGTGTAGGAAACACTGTTATTTTCTTCTGAGATCACTCACGTTTCCTGCTGTATTAGAGACTCTAGAAAGCAATAGCGTTCTTCTTGCTCTAAAGCAGAGTGTGATCCATGGATGAGAACTATGCTGTGTGTATCACTTCAGAAATGAAGTTGAATTCCAGGCTCTGTGTCTTTCCACAAACACGATTTCGTTTCAGGTAAGGGCAGTCAATTTTCAGCTCAAAATAACTACATCGTTCACAAAGTTCATTCGTTTCTCATCTTAAATGTCAAGCATTGGATGTTAGAGGACCTGTACTTGTATCAATTTCAGAAGCCGAGTTGGACTAGATATGGTCCGTATGTGTAGGAAACACCATTCCTTTGTTCTCAGCACACTCACGTTTCCCGTGGTCTTAGAGACTCTAGAAAGCAAGAGCGTGCTTCTTGTTCTAAAGCAGAGTGTGATCTGTGGATGAGAACTCTGCTGTGTGTTTCACTTCAGAAATGGAGTTAAATCACAGGCTCTGAGTCTTCCTACAAGCAAGACTTTGTTTCAGGTAAGGGCAGGTACTTTACAGCTCAAACGAACTACATCGTTCGCGAAGCTCACACGTTTCTCATCTTAACTGACAAGCATTGGATGTTACAGGACCTGTGCTTTGTGTCAGTTTCAGAAGAAGAGTTGAACTAGATAAGTCCGTATGTGTAGGAAACACAGTTCTTTTGTTCTGATCACAATCACGTTTCCTTGTGTATTAGAGACTCTAGAAAGGAAGAGCATGCTTCTTGCTCTAAAGCAGAGTGTGATCTATAATTGAGAACTGTGCTGTGTGTTTCCCTTCAGAAATGGAGTTATATCCCAGGCTCTGTGTCTTCCTACAATCAAGACTTCGTTTCAGGTAAGGGCACACACTTTTCAGCACAAAGAACTACATCGTTCACGAAGCTCACACGTTTCTCATCTTAAATGATAAGCATTGGATGTTAGAGGGCCTGTGCTTTGTATCAATTTCAGAGGCAGAGTTGGACTAGATATGGTCCGTATGTGTAGGAAACACCGTTCTTTTCTTCTCAGAATACTCAAGTTTCCTTCTGTATTAGAGATACTAGAAAGCAAGAGCTTGCTTCTTGCTCTAATGCACAGTGTGATCAATGGATGAGAACTCTGCTGTGTGTTCTTCTTCAGAAATGGAGTTAAATCCCAGGCTCTGAGTCTTCCTACAAGCAAGACTTCGTTTCAGGTAAGGACATTTACATTACAGCTCAAACGAACTACATCGTACATGAAGCTCATAGGTTTCTCTGTTTTAATTGAAAAGCATTGGATGTTACAGGACCTGTGCTTTGTGTCAGTTTCAGAAGAAGAGTTGAACTAGATAAGTCCTTATGTGTAGGCAAGACAGTTCTTTGTTCTGAGCACAATCACGTTTCCTGGTGTATTAGAGACTCTAGAAAGCAAGAGCATGCTTCTTGCTCTAAAGCAGAGTGTGATCTATAGATGAGAACTGTGCTGTGTGTTTCACTTCAGAAATGGAGTTAATTCCTGGCTCTGTGTCTTCCTACAAGGAAGACTTCATTTCAGGTAAGGGCATTTACCTTACAGCTCAAACGAACTACATCGTTCCCGAAGCTCACATGTTTCTCATCTTAACTGACAAGCATTGGATGTTAGAGGACCAGTGGTTTGTTTCAGTTTCAGAAGCAGAGTTGGACTAGATATGGTCCTTATGTGCAGGAAACACAGTAATTATGTTCTGAGAACACTCACGTTTCCTGCTGTATTAGAGACTCTAGAAAGCAAGAGCGTGCTTCTTGCTCTAAAGCAGAGTGTGATCTGTGGATGAGAACTCTGCTGTGTTTCACTTCAGAAATGGAGTTAAATCACAGGCTCTGAGTCTTCCTACAAGCAAGACTTCGTTTCAGGTAAGGGCAGGTACTTTACAGCTCAAACGAACTACATCGTTCCCGAAGCTCACACGTTTCTCATCTTAACTGACAAGCATTGGATGTTACAGGACCTGTGCTTTGTGTCAGTTTCAGAAGAAGAGTTGAACTAGATAAGTCCTTATGTGTAGGAAACACAGTTCTTTTGTTCTGAGCACAATCACGTTTCCTGCTGTATTAGAGACTCTAGTAAGGAAGAGCATGCTTCTTGCTCTAAAGCAGAGTGTGATCTATAGATGAGAACTGTGCTGTGTGTTTCACTTCAGAAATGGAGTTAAATCCCAGGCTCTGTGTCTTCCTACAAGGAAGACTTCATTTCAGGTAAGGGCAGGTTCTTTACAGCTCAAACGAACTAAGTCGTTCACGAAGCTCACATGTTTCTCATCTTAACTGACAAGCATTGGAAGTTAGAGGACCTGTGGTTTGATTCAGTTTCTGAAGCAGAGTTGGACTAGATATGGTCTGTATGTGTAGGAAACACTGTTACTTTCTTCTGAGATCACTCACGTTTCCTGCTGTATTAGAGACTCTAGAAAGCAATAGCGTTCTTCTTGTTCTAAAGCAGAGTTTGATCCATGGATGAGAACTATGCTGTGTGTTCCATCTCAGAAATGGTGTTAAATCCCAGGCTCTGTGTCTTCCTACAAGCAAGACTTCGTTTCAGGTAAGGGCAGTCACTTTTCAGCTCAAATGAACGACATCATTCACGAAGCTCACATGTTTCTCATCTTAAATGATAAGCATTGGATGTTAGAGGACCTGTGGTTTGATTCAGTTTCTGAAGAAGAGTTGGACTAAATATGGTCTGTATGTGTAGGAAACACTGTTATTTTCTTCTGAGATCACTCACATTTCCTGCTGTATTAGAGACTCTAGAAAGCAAGAGCGTTCTTCTTGCTCTAAAGCAGAGTGTGATCCATGGATGAGTACTATGCTTTGTGTTTCCCTTCAGAAATAGAGTTAAATCCCAGGCTCTGTGTCTTCCTACAAGCAAGACTTCGTTTCATGTAAGGGCAGTCACTTTTCACCTCAAACGAACTACATCGTTCACAAAGTTCACACATTTCTCATCTTAAATGATAAGCATTGGATGTTAGAGGACCTTTGCTTTGTATCAATTTCAAAGGCAGAGTTGGACTAGATATGGTCCGTATGTGTAGGAAACACCGTTCTTCTGTTCTCAGCACACTCACGTTTCCAGCAGTCTTAGAGACTCTAGAAAGCAAGAGCGTGCTTCTTGCTCTAAAGCAGAGTGTGATCAATGGATGAGAACTCTGCTGTGTGTTTGACTTCAGAAATGGAGTTAAATCCCAGGCTCTGAGTCTTCCTACAAGGAAGACTTCGTTTCAGGTAAGGGCATTTACTTTACAGCTCAAACGAACTACATCGTTCCCGAAGCTCACATGTTTCTCATCTTAACTGACAAGCATTGGATGTTAGAGGACCTGTGGTTTGTTTCAGTTTCAGAAGCAGAGTTGGACTAGATATGGTCCTTATGTGCAGGAAACACAGTAATTATGTTCTGAGAACACTCACGTTTCCTGCTGTATTAGAGACTCTAGAAAGCAAGAGCGTGCTTCTTGCTCTAAAGCAGAGTGTGATCTGTGGATGAGAACTCTGCTGTGTGTTTCACTTCAGAAATGGAGTTAAATCACAGGCTCTGAGTCTTCCTACAAGCAAGACTTCGTTTCAGGTAAGGGCAGGTACTTTACAGCTCAAACGAACTACATCGTTCCCGAAGCTCACACGTTTCTCATCTTAACTGACAAGCATTGGATGTTACAGGACCTGTGCTTTGTGTCAGTTTCAGAAGAAGAGTTGAACTAGATAAGTCCTTATGTGTAGGAAACACTGTTCTTTTGTTCTGAGCACAATCACGTTTCCTGCTGTATTAGAGACTCTAGTAAGGAAGAGCATGCTTCTTGCTCTAAAGCAGAGTTTGATCCATGGATGAGAACTATGCTGTGTGTTCCATCTCAGAAATGGTGTTAAATCCCAGGCTCTGTGTCTTCCTACAAGCAAGACTTCGTTTCAGGTAAGGGCAGTCACTTTTCAGCTCAAATGAACGACATCATTCACGAAGCTCACATGTTTCTCATCTTAAATGATAAGCATTGGATGTTAGAGGACCTGTGGTTTGATTCAGTTTCTGAAGAAGAGTTGGACTAAATATGGTCTGTATGTGTAGGAAACACTGTTATTTTCTTCTGAGATCACTCACATTTCCTGCTGTATTAGAGACTCTAGAAAGCAATAGCGTTCTTCTTGCTCTAAAGCAGAGTGTGATCCATGGATGAGAACTATGCTGTGTGTATCCCTTCAGAAATGGAGTTGAATTCCAGGCTCTATGTCTTCCTACAAGCAAGACTTCGTTTCAGGTATGGGCAGTCAATTTTCAGCTCAAAAGTACTACATCGTTCCCAAAGTTCACTTGTTTCTCATCTTAATTGTCAAGCATTGGATGTTAGAGGACCAGTGCTTGTATCAATTTCAGAAGCAGAGTTGGTCTAGATATGGTCCGTATGTGTAGGAAACACCATTCTTTTGTTCTCAGCACACTCACGTTTCCCGCGGTCGTAGAGACTCTAGAAAGCAAGAGCGTGCTTCTTGCTCTAAAGCAGAGTGTGATCTATGGATGAGAACTCTGCTGTGTGTTTCCCTTCAGAAATGGAGTTAAATCCCAGGCTCTGAGTCTTCCTACAAGAGAGACTTCTTTTCAGGTAAGGGCAGGTACTTTACAGCTCAAACGAACTACATCGTTCCCGAAGCTCACATGTTTCTCCTCTTAACTCACAAGCATTGGATGTTAGAGGACCTGTGATTTGTTTCAGTTTCAGAAGCAGAGTTGAACTAGATATGGTCTGTATGTGTAGGAAACACCGTTCTTTTGTTGTGAGCACCCTCACGTTTCCTGCTGTATTAGAGACTCTAGAAAGCAAGAGCGTTCTTCTTGCTCTAAATCAGAGTGTGATCCATGGATGAGTAATATGCTTTGTGTTTCCCTTCAGAAATAGAGTTAAATCCCAGGCTCTGTGTCTTCCTACAAGCAAGCCTTCGTTTCAGGTAAGGGCAGTCACTTTTCACCTCAAACGAACTACATCGTTCACGAAGTTCACACATTTCTCATCTTAAATGATAAGCATTGGATGTTAGAGGACCTTTGCTTTGTATCAATTTCAAAGGCAGAGTTGGACTAGATATGGTCCGTATGTGTAGGAAACACCGTTCTTCTGTTCTCAGCACACTCACGTTTCCTGCAGTCTTAGAGACTCTAGAAAGCAAGAGCGAGCTTCTTGCTCTAAAGCAGAGTGTGATCAATGGATGAGAACTCTGCTGTGTGTTTGACTTCAGAAATGGAGTTAAATCCCAGGCTCTGAGTCTTCCTACAAGGAAGACTTCGTTTCAGGTAAGGGCATTTACTTTACAGCTCAAACGAACTACATCGTTCCCGAAGCTCACATGTTTCTCATCTTAACTGACAAGCATTGGATGTTAGAGGACCTGTGGTTTGTTTCAGTTTCAGAAGCAGAGTTGGACTAGATATGGTCCTTATGTGCAGGAAACACAGTAATTATGTTCTGAGAACACTCACGTTTCCTGCTGTATTAGAGACTCTAGAAAGCAAGAGCTTGCTTCTTGCTCTAAAGCAGAGTGTGATCTGTGGATGAGAACTCTGCTGTGTGTTCCTCTTCAGAAATGGAGTTAAATCCCAGGCTCTGAGTCTTCCTACAAGCAAGACTTCGTTTCAGGTAAGGACATTTACATTACAGCTCAAACGAACTACATCGTACACGAAGCTCATAGGTTTCTCGGTTTTAATTGAAAAGCATTGGATGTTACAGGACCTGTGCTTTGTGTCAGTTTCAGAAGAAGAGTTGAACTAGATAAGTCCTTATGTGTAGGCAAGACAGTTCTTTGTTCTGAGCACAATCACGTTTCCTGGTGTATTAGAGACTCTAGAAAGGAACAGCATGCTTCTTGCTCTAAAGCAGAGTGTGTTCTATAATTGAGAACTGTGCTGTGTGTTTCCCTTCAGAAATGGAGTTAAATCCCATGCTCTGTGTTTTCCTACAAGGAAGACTTCATTTCAGGTAATGGCAGGTACTTTACAGCTCAAACGAACTACACTGTACACGAAGCTCACACGTTTCTCAGTCTTAATTGAAAAGCATTGGATGTTACAGGACCTGTGCTTTGTGTCAGTTTCAGAAGAAGAGTTGAACTAGATAAGTCCTTATGTGTAGGAAACACAGTTCTTTTGTTCTGAGCACAATCACGTTTCCTGCTGTATTAGAGACTCTAGTAAGGAAGAGCATGCTTCTTGCTCTAAAGCAGAGTGTGATCTATAGATGAGTACTGTGCTGTGTGTTTCACTTCAGAAATGGAGTTAAATCCCAGGCTCTGTGTCTTCCTACAAGGAAGACTTCATTTCAGGTAAGGGCAGGTTCTTTACAGCTCAAACGAACTAAGTCGTTCACGAAGCTCACATGTTTCTCATCTTAACTGACAAGCATTGGAAGTTAGAGGACCTGTGGTTTGATTCAGTTTCTGAAGCAGAGTTGGACTAGATATGGTCTGTATGTGTAGGAAACACTGTTATTTTCTTCTGAGATCACTCACGTTTCCTGCTGTATTAGAGACTCTAGAAAGCAATAGCGTTCTTCTTGTTCTAAAGCAGAGTTTGATCCATGGATGAGAACTATGCTGTGTGTTCCATCTCAGAAATGGTGTTAAATCCCAGGCTCTGTGTCTTCCTACAAGCAAGACTTCGTTTCAGGTAAGGGCAGTCACTTTTCAGCTCAAATGAACGACATCATTCACGAAGCTCACATGTTTCTCATCTTAAATGATAAGCATTGGATGTTAGAGGACCTGTGGTTTGATTCAGTTTCTGAAGAAGAGTTGGACTAAATATGGTCTGTATGTGTAGGAAACACTGTTATTTTCTTCTGAGATCACTCACATTTCCTGCTGTATTAGAGACTCTAGAAAGCAAGAGCGTTCTTCTTGCTCTAAAGCAGAGTGTGATCCATGGATGAGTACTATGCTTTGTGTTTCCCTTCAGAAATAGAGTTAAATCCCAGGCTCTGTGTCTTCCTACAAGCAAGACTTCGTTTCATGTAAGGGCAGTCACTTTTCACCTCAAACGAACTACATCGTTCACGAAGTTCACACATTTCTCATCTTAAATGATAAGCATTGGATGTTAGAGGACCTTTGCTTTGTATCAATTTCAAAGGCAGAGTTGGACTAGATATGGTCCGTATGTGTAGGAAACACCGTTCTTCTGTTCTCAGCACACTCACGTTTCCAGCAGTCTTAGAGACTCTAGAAAGCAAGAGCGTGCTTCTTGCTCTAAAGCAGAGTGTGATTAATGGATGAGAACTCTGCTGTGTGTTTGACTTTAGAAATGGAGTTAAATCCCAGGCTCTGAGTCTTCCTACAAGGAAGACTTCGTTTCAGGTAAGGGCATTTACTTTACAGCTCAAACGATCTACATCGTTCCCGAAGCTCACATGTTTCTCATCTTAACTGACAAGCATTGGATGTTAGAGGACCTGTGGTTTGTTTCAGTTTCAGAAGCAGAGTTGGACTAGATATGGTCCTTATGTGCAGGAAACACAGTAATTATGTTCTGAGAACACTCACGTTTCCTGCTGTATTAGAGACTCTAGAAAGCAAGAGCGTGCTTCTTGCTCTAAAGCAGAGTGTGATCTGTGGATGAGAACTCTGCTGTGTGTTTCACTTCAGAAATGGAGTTAAATCACAGGCTCTGAGTCTTCCTACAAGCAAGACTTCGTTTCAGGTAAGGGCAGGTACTTTACAGCTAAAACGAACTACATCGTTCCCGAAGCTCACACGTTTCTCATCTTAACTGACAAGCATTGGATGTTACAGGACCTGTGCTTTGTGTCAGTTTCAGAAGAAGAGTTGAACTAGATAAGTCCTTATGTGTAGGAAACACAGTTCTTTTGTTCTGAGCACAATCACGTTTCCTGCTGTATTAGAGACTCTAGTAAGGAAGAGCATGCTTCTTGCTCTAAAGCAGAGTGTGATCTATAGATGAGAACTGTGCTGTGTGTTTCACTTCAGAAATGGAGTTAAATCCCAGGCTCTGTGTCTTCCTACAAGGAAGACTTCATTTCAGGTAAGGGCAGGTTCTTTACAGCTCAAACGAACTAAGTCGTTCACGAAGCTCACATGTTTCTCATCTTAACTGACAAGCATTGGAAGTTAGAGGACCTGTGGTTTGATTCAGTTTCTGAAGCAGAGTTGGACTAGATATGGTCTGTATGTGTAGGAAACACTGTTATTTTCTTCTGAGATCACTCACGTTTCCTGCTGTATTAGAGACTCTAGAAAGCAATAGCGTTCTTCTTGTTCTAAAGCAGAGTTTGATCCATGGATGAGAACTATGCTGTGTGTTCCATCTCTGAAATGGTGTTAAATCCCAGGCTCTGTGTCTTCCTACAAGCAAGACTTCGTTTCAGGTAAGGGCAGTCACTTTTCAGCTCAAATGAACGACATCATTCACGAAGCTCACATGTTTCTCATCTTATATGATAAGCATTGGATGTTAGAGGACCTGTGGTTTGATTCAGTTTCTGAAGAAGAGTTGGACTAAATATGGTCTGTATGTGTAGGAAACACTGTTATTTTCTTCTGAGATCACTCACATTTCCTGCTGTATTAGAGACTCTAGAAAGCAATAGCGTTCTTCTTGCTCTAAAGCAGAGTGTGATCCATGGATGAGAACTATGCTGTGTGTATCCCTTCAGAAATGGAGTTGAATTCCAGGCTCTATGTCTTCCTACAAGCAAGACTTCGTTTCAGGTATGGGCAGTCAATTTTCAGCTCAAAAGTACTACATCGTTCCCAAAGTTACTTGTTTCTCATCTTAAATGTCAAGCATTGGATGTTAGAGGACCTGTGCTTGTATCAATTTCAGAAGCAGAGTTGGACTAGATATGGTCCGTATGTGTAGGAAACACCATTCTTTTGTTCTCAGCACACTCACGTTTCCCGCGGTCGTAGAGACTCTAGAAAGCAAGAGCGTGCTTCTTGCTGTAAAGCAGAGTGTGATCTATGGATGAGAACTCTGCTGTGTGTTTCCCTTCAGAAATGGAGTTAAATCCCAGGCTCTGAGTCTTCCTACAAGAGAGACTTCTTTTCAGGTAAGGGCAGGTACTTTACAGCTCAAACGAACTACATCGTTCCCGAAGCTCACATGTTTCTCATCTTAACTCACAAGCATTGGATGTTAGAGGACCTGTGATTTGTTTCAGTTTCAGAAGCAGAGTTGAACTAGATATGGTCTGTATGTGTAGGAAACACCGTTCTTTTGTTGTGAGCACCCTCACGTTTCCTGCTGTATTAGAGACTCTAGAAAGCAAGAGCGTTCTTCTTGCTCTAAAGCAGAGTGTGATCCATGGATGAGTACTATGCTTTGTGTTTCCCTTCAGAAATAGAGTTAAATCCCAGGCTCTGTGTCTTCCTACAAGCAAGACTTCGTTTCAGGTAAGGGCAGTCACTTTTCACCTCAAACGAACTACATCGTTCACGAAGTTCACACATTTCTCATCTTAAATGATAAGCATTGGATGTTAGAGGACCTTTGCTTTGTATCAATTTCAAAGGCAGAGTTGGACTAGATATGGTCCGTATGTGTAGGAAACACCGTTCTTCTGTTCTCAGCACACTCACGTTTCCTGCAGTCTTAGAGACTCTAGAAAGCAAGAGCGTGCTTCTTGCTCTAAAGCAGAGTGTGATCAATGGATGAGAACTCTGCTGTGTGTTTGACTTCAGAAATGGAGTTAAATCCCAGGCTCTGAGTCTTCCTACATGGAAGACTTCGTTTCAGGTAAGGGCATTTACTTTACAGCTCAAACGAACTACATCGTTCCCGAAGCTCACATGTTTCTCATCTTAACTGACAAGCATTGGATGTTAGAGGACCTGTGGTTTGTTTCAGTTTCAGAAGCAGAGTTGGACTAGATATGGTCCTTATGTGCAGGAAACACAGTAATTATGTTCTGAGAACACTCACGTTTCCTGCTGTATTAGAGACTCTAGAAAGCAAGAGCTTGCTTCTTGCTCTAAAGCAGAGTGTGATCTGTGGATGAGAACTCTGCTGTGTGTTCCTCTTCAGAAATGGAGTTAAATCCCAGGCTCTGAGTCTTCCTACAAGCAAGACTTCGTTTCAGGTAAGGACATTTACATTACAGCTCAAACGAACTACATCGTACACGAAGCTCATAGGTTTCTCGGTTTTAATTGAAAAGCATTGGATGTTACAGGACCTGTGCTTTGTGTCAGTTTCAGAAGAAGAGTTGAACTAGATAAGTCCTTATGTGTAGGCAAGACAGTTCTTTGTTCTGAGCACAATCACGTTTCCTGGTGTATTAGAGACTCTAGAAAGGAACAGCATGCTTCTTGCTCTAAAGCAGAGTGTGTTCTATAATTGAGAACTGTGCTGTGTGTTTCCCTTCAGAAATGGAGTTAAATCCCATGCTCTGTGTTTTCCTACAAGGAAGACTTCATTTCAGGTAAGGGCAGGTACTTTACAGCTCAAACGAACTACACTGTACACGAAGCTCACACGTTTCTCAGTCTTAATTGAAAAGCATTGGATGTTACAGGACCTGTGCTTTGTGTCAGTTTCAGAAGAAGAGTTGAACTAGATAAGTCCTTATGTGTAGGAAACACAGTTCTTTTGTTCTGAGCACAATCACGTTTCCTGCTGTATTAGAGACTCTAGTAAGGAAGAGCATGCTTCTTGCTCTAAAGCAGAGTGTGATCTATAGATGAGAACTGTGCTGTGTGTTTCACTTCAGAAATGGAGTTAAATCCCAGGCTCTGTGTCTTCCTACAAGGAAGACTTCATTTCAGGTAAGGGCAGGTTCTTTACAGCTCAAACGAACTAAGTCGTTCACGAAGCTCACATGTTTCTCATCTTAACTGACAAGCATTGGAAGTTAGAGGACCTGTGGTTTGATTCAGTTTCTGAAGCAGAGTTGGACTAGATATGGTCTGTATGTGTAGGAAACACTGTTATTTTCTTCTGAGATCACTCACGTTTCCTGCTGTATTAGAGACTCTAGAAAGCAATAGCGTTCTTCTTGTTCTAAAGCAGAGTTTGATCCATGGATGAGAACTATGCTGTGTGTTCCATCTCAGAAATGGTGTTAAATCCCAGGCTCTGTGTCTTCCTACAAGCAAGACTTCGTTTCAGGTAAGGGCAGTCACTTTTCAGCTCAAATGAACGACATCATTCACGAAGCTCACATGTTTCTCATCTTAAATGATAAGCATTGGATGTTAGAGGACCTGTGGTTTGATTCAGTTTCTGAAGAAGAGTTGGACTAAATATGGTCTGTATGTGTAGGAAACACTGTTATTTTCTTCTGAGATCACACACATTTCCTGCTGTATTAGAGACTCTAGAAAGCAATAGCGTTCTTCTTGCTCTAAAGCAGAGTGTGATCCATGGATGAGAACTATGCTGTGTGTATCCCTTCAGAAATGGAGTTGAATTCCAGGCTCTATGTCTTCCTACAAGCAAGACTTCATTTCAGGTATGGGCAGTCAATTTTCAGCTCAAAAGTACTACATCGTTCCCAAAGTTCACTTGTTTCTCATCTTAAATGTCAAGCATTGGATGTTAGAGGACCTGTGCTTGTATCAATTTCAGAAGCAGAGTTGGACTAGATATGGTCCGTATGTGTAGGAAACACCATTCTTTTGTTCTCAGCACACTCACGTTTCCCGCGGTCGTAGAGACTCAGGAAAGCAAGAGCGTGCTTCTTGCTCTAAAGCAGAGTGTGATCTATGGATGAGAACTCTGCTGTGTGTTTCCCTTCAGAAATGGAGTTATATCCCAGGCTCTGAGTCTTCCTACAAGAGAGACTTCTTTTCAGGTAAGGGCAGGTACTTTAGAGCTCAAACGAACTACATCGTTCCCGAAGCTCACATGTTTCTCATCTTAACTCACAAGAATTGGATGTTAGAGGACCTGTGATTTGTTTCAGTTTCAGAAGCAGAGTTGAACTAGATATGGTCTGTATGTGTAGGAAACACCGTTCTTTTGTTGTGAGCACCCTCACGTTTCCTGCTGTATTAGAGACTCTAGAAAGCAAGAGCGTTCTTCTTGCTCTAAAGCAGAGTGTGATCCATGGATGAGTACTATGCTTTGTGTTTCCCTTCAGAAATAGAGTTAAATCCCAGGCTCTGTGTCTTCCTACAAGCAAGACTTCCTTTCAGGTAAGGGCAGTCACTTTTCACCTCAAACGAACTACATCGTTCACGAAGTTCACACATTTGTCATCTTAAATGATAAGCATTGGATGTTAGAAGACCTTTGCTTTGTATCAATTTCAAAGGCAGAGTTGGACTAGATATGGTCCGTATGTATAGGAAACACCGTTCTTCTGTTCTCAGCACACTCACGTTTCCTGCAGTCTTAGAGACTCTAGAAAGCAAGAGCGTGCTTCTTGCTCTAAAGCAGAGTGTGATCAATGGATGAGAACTCTGCTGTGTGTTTGACTTCAGAAATGGAGTTAAATCCCAGGCTCTGAGTCTTCCTACAAGGAAGACTTCGTTTCAGGTAAGGGTATTTACTTTACAGCTCAAACGAACTACATCGTTCCCGAAGCTCACATGTTTCTCATCTTAACCTACAAGCATTGGATGTTAGAGGACCTGTGGTTTGTTTCAGTTTCAGAAGCAGAGATGGACTAGATATGGTCCTTATGTGCAGGAAACACAGTAATTATGTTCTGAGAACACTCACGTTTCCTGCTGTATTAGAGACTCTAGAAAGCAAGAGCGTGCTTCTTGCTCTAAAGCAGAGTGTGATCTGTGGATGAGAACTCTGCTGTGTGTTTCACTTCAGAAATGGAGTTAAATCACAGTCTCTGAGTCTTACTACAAGCAAGACTTCGTTTCAGGTAAGGGCAGGTACTTTACAGCTCAAACGAACTACATCGTTCCCGAAGCTCACACGTTTCTCATCTTAACTGACAAACATTGGATGTTACAGGACCTGTGCTTTGTGTCAGTTTCAGAAGAAGAGTTGAACTAGATAAGTCCGTATGTGTAGGAAACACAGTTCTTTTGTTCTGATCACAATCACGTTTCCTTGTGTATTAGAGACTCTAGAAAGGAAGAGCATGCTTCTTGCTCTAAAGCAGAGTGTGATCTATAATTGAGAACTCTGCTGTGTGTTTCCCTTCAGAAATGGAGTTATATCCCAGGCTCTGTGTCTTCCTACAATCAAGACTTCGTTTCATGTAAGGGCAGTCACTTTTCAGCACAAAGAACTACATCGTTCACGAAGCTCACACGTTTCTCATCTTAAATGATAAGCATTGGATGTTAGAGGGCCTGTGCTTTGTATCAATTTCAGAGGCAGAGTTGGACTAGATATGGTCCGTATGTGTAGGAAACACCGTTCTTTTGTTCTCAGCATACTCAAGTTTCCTTCTGTATTAGAGATTCTAGAAAGCAAGAGCGTGCTTCTTGCTCTAATGCACAGTGTGATCAATGGATGAGAACTCTGCTGTGTGTTCCTCTTCAGAAATGGAGTTAAATCCCAGGCTCTGAGTCTTCCTACAAGCAAGACTTCGTTTCAGGTAAGGACATTTACATTACAGCTCAAACGAACTACATCGTACACGAAGCTCATAGGTTTCTCGGTTTTATTTGAAATGCATTGGATCTTACAGGACCTATGCTTTGTGTCAGTTTCAGAAGAAGAGTTGAACTAGATAAGTCCTTATGTGTAGGCAAGACAGTTCTTTGTTCTGAGCACAATCACGTTTCCTGGTGTATTAGAGACTCTAGAAAGGAACAGCATGCTTCTTGCTCTAAAGCAGAGTGTGTTCTATAATTGAGAACTGTGCTGTGTGTTTTCCTTCAGAAATGGAGTTAAATCCCATGCTCTGTGTTTTCCTACAAGGAAGACTTCATTTCAGGTAAGGGCAGGTACTTTACAGCTCAAACGAACTACACTGTACACGAAGCTCACACGTTTCTCAGTCTTAATTGAAAAGCATTGGATGTTACAGGACCTGTGCTTTGTGTCAGTTTCAGAAGACGAGTTGAACTAGATAAGTCCTTATGTGTAGGAAACACAGTTCTTTTGTTCTGATCACAATCATGTTTCCTGCTGTATTAGAGACTCTAGTAAGGAAGAGCATGCTTCTTGCTCTAAAGCAGAGTGTGATCTATAGATGAGAACTGTGCTGTGTGTTTCACTTCAGAAATGGAGTTAAATCCCAGGCTTTGTGTCTTCCTACAAGGAAGACTTCATTTCAGGTAAGGGCAGGTTCTTTACAGCTCAAACGAACTAAGTCGTTCACGAAGCTCACATGTTTCTCATCTTAACTGACAAGCATTGGAAGTTAGAGGACCTGTGGTTTGATTCAGTTTCTGAAGCAGAGTTGGACTAGATATGGTCTGTATGTGTAGGAAACACTGTTATTTTCTTCTGAGATCACTCACGTTTCCTGCTGTATTAGAGACTCTAGAAAGCAATAGCGTTCTTCTTGTTCTAAAGCAGAATTTGATCCATGGATGAGAACTATGATGTGTGTTCCATCTCAGAAATGGTGTTAAATCCCAGGCTCTGTGTCTTCCTACAAGCAAGACTTCGTTTCAGGTAAGGGCAGTCACTTTTCAGCTCAAATGAACGACATCATTCACGAAGCTCACATGTTTCTCATCTTAAATGATAAGCATTGGATGTTAGAGGACCTGTGGTTTGATTCAGTTTCTGAAGAAGAGTTGGACTAAATATGGTCTGTATGTGTAGGAAACACTGTTATTTTCTTCTGAGATCACTCACATTTCCTGCTGTATTAGAGACTCTAGAAAGCAATAGCGTTCTTCTTGCTCTAAAGCAGAGTGTGATCCATGGATGAGAACTATGCTGTGTGTATCCCTTCAGAAATGGAGTTGAATTCCAGGCTCTATGTCTTCCTACAAGCAAGACTTCGTTTCAGGTAAGGGCAGTAAATTTTCAGCTCAAAAGTACTACATCGTTCCCAAAGTTCACTTGTTTCTCATCTTAAATGTCAAGCATTGGATGTTAGAGGACCTGTGCTTGTATCAATTTCAGAAGCAGAGTTGGAATAGATATGGTCCGTATGTGTAGGAAACACCATTCTTTTGTTCTCAGCACACTCACGTTTCCCGCGGTCGTAGAGACTCTAGAAAGCAAGAGCGTGCTTCTTGCTCTAAAGCAGAGTGTGATCTATGGATGAGAACTCTGCTGTGTGTTTCCCTTCAGAAATGGAGTTAAATCCCAGGCTCTGAGTCTTCCTACAAGAGAGACTTCTTTTCAGGTAAGGGCAGGTACTTTACAGCTAAAACGAACTACATCGTTCCCGAAGCTCACATGTTTCTCATCTTAACTCACAAGCATTGGATGTTAGAGGACCTGTGATTTGTTTCAGTTTCAGAAGCAGAGTTGAACTAGATATGGTCTGTATGTGTAGGAAACACCGTTCTTTTGTTGTGAGCACCCTCACGTTTCCTGCTGTATTAGAGACTCTAGAAAGCAAGAGCGTTCTTCTTGCTCTAAAGCAGAGTGTGATCCATGGATGAGTACTATGCTTTGTGTTTCCCTTCAGAAATAGAGTTAAATCCCAGGCTCTGTGTCTTCCTACAAGCAAGACTTCGTTTCATTTAAGGGCAGTCACATTTCACCTCAAACGAACTACATCGTTCACGAAGTTCACACATTTCTCATCTTAAATGATAAGCATTGGATGTTAGAGGACCTTTGCTTTGTATCAATTTCAAAGGCAGAGTTGGACTAGATATGGTCCGTATGTGTAGGAAACACCGTTCTTCTGTTCTCAGCACACTCACGTTTCCTGCAGTCTTAGAGACTCTAGAAAGCAAGAGCGTGCTTCTTGCTCTAAAGCAGAGTGTGATCAATGGATGAGAACTCTGCTGTGTGTTTGACTTCAGAAATGGAGTTAAATCCCAGGCTCTGAGTCTTCCTACAAGGAAGACTTCGTTTCAGGTAAGGGCATTTACTTTACAGCTCAAACGAACTACATCATTCCCGAAGCTCACATGTTTCTCATCTTAACTGACAAGCATTGGATGCTAGAGGACCTGTGGTTTGTTTCAGTTTCAGAAGCAGAGTTGGACTAGATATGGTCCTTATGTGCAGGAAACACAGTAATTATGTTCTGAGAACACTCACGTTTCCTGCTGTATTAGAGACTCTAGAAGGCAATAGCGTTCTTCTTGCTCTAAAGAAGTGTGTGATCCATGGATGAGAACTCTGCTGTGTGTTTCCCTTCAGAAATGGAGTTAAATTTCAGGCTCTGTGTCTTTCTACAAACACTATTTCGTTTCAGGTAACGGCATTTACTTTACTGCTCAAACGAACTACATCGTACATGAAGCTCACAGGTTTCTCGGTCTTAATTGAAAAGCATTGGATGTTACAGGACCTGTGCTTTGTGTCAGTTTCAGAAGAAGAGTTCAACTAGATAAGTCCGTATGTTTAGGAAACACAGTTCTTTTGTTCTGAGCACAATCACGTTTCCTGCTGTATTAGAGACTCTAGAAAGGAAGAGCATGCTTCTTGCTCTAAAGCAGAATGTGATCTATAGATGAGAACTATGCTGTGTGTTTCACTTCAGAAATGGAGTTAAATCCCAGGATCTGAGTCTTCCTACAAGGAAGACTTCATTTCAGTTAAGGGCAGGATCTTTACAGCTCAAACGAACTACATCGTTCACGAAGCTCACATGTTTCTCATCTTAACTGACAAGCATTGGATGTTAGAGGACCTGTGGTTTGTTTCAGTTTCAGAAGCAGATTTGGACTAGATAAGTCCTTATGTGTAGGAAACACAGTTCTTTTGTTCTGAGCACAATCACGTTTCCTGGTGTATTAGAGACTCTAGAAAGGAAGAGCTTGCTTCTTGCTCTAAAGTAGAGTGTGATTCATGGATGAGTACTGTACTGTGTTTTCCCTTCAGAAATGGAGATAAATCCAAGGCTCTGTGTCTTCCTAAAAGCAAGAATTTGTTTCAGGTAAGGGCATTTACTTTTCAGCTGAAACGAACTACATCGTTAACAAAGCTCACACGGTTCTCATCTAAACTGACAAGCATTGGATGTTAGAAGACCTGTGGTTTGTATCAGTTTCAGAAGCAGAGTTAAACTAGATATGGTCCGTATGTGTAGGAAACACCGTTCTTTTGTTCTGAGCACAATCACGTTTCCTGGTGTATTAGAGACTCTAGAAAGGAAGACAGTGCTTCTTGCTCTAAAGCAGAGTGAGATGTATAGATGAGAACTCTGCTGTGTGTTTCACTTCAGAAATGGAGTTAAATCTCAGTCTCTATGTCTTCCTACAAGCAAGACTTCGTTTCAGGTAAGGGCAGTCACTTTTCACCTCAAACGAACTACATCGTTCACGAAGCTCACACGTTTCTCATCTTAAATGATAAGCATTGGATGTTAGAGGGCCTGTGCTTTGTATCAATTTCAGAGGCAGAGTTAGACTAGATATGGACTGTATGTGTAGGAAACACCGTTCTTTTGTTCTCAGCACACTCAAGTTTCCTGCTGTATTAGAGAATCTAGAAAGCAAGAGCGTTCTTCTTGCTCTAAAGCAGAGTGTGATCCATGGATGAGAACTATGCTGTGTGTTCCCTTCAGAAATGGAGTTATATCCCAGGCTCTGTGTCTTCCTACAATCAAGACTTCGTTTCAGGTAAGGGCAGTCACTTTTCAGCACAAAGAACTACATCGTTCACGAAGCTCACACGTTTCTCATCTTAAATGATAAGCATTGGATGTTAGAGGGCCTGTGCTTTGTATCAATTTCAGAGGCAGAGTTGGACTAGATATGGTCCGTATGTGTAGGAAACACCGTTCTTTTGTTCTCAGCATACTCAAGTTTCCTTCTGTATTAGAGATTTTAGAAAGCAAGATCGTGCTTCTTGCTCTAATGCACAGTGTGATCAATGGATGAGAACTCTGCTGTGTGTTCCTCTTCAGAAATGGAGTTAAATCCCAGGCTCTGAGTCTTCCTACAAGCAAGACTTCGTTTCAGGTAAGGACATTTACATTACAGCTCAAACGAACTACATCGTACACGAAGCTCACAGGTTTCTCGGTTTTAATTGAAAAGCATTGGATGTTACAGGACCTGTGCTTTGTGTCAGTTTCAGAAGAAGAGTTGAACTAGATAAGTCCTTATGTGTAGGCAAGACAGTTCTTTGTTCTGAGCACAATCACGTTTCCTGGTGTATTAGAGACTCTAGAAAGGAACAGCATGCTTCTTGCTCTAAAGCAGAGTGTGTTCTATAATTGAGAACTGTGCTGTGTGTTTCCCTTCAGAAATGGAGTTAAATCCCAGGCTCTGTGTTTTCCTACAAGGAAGACTTCATTTCAGGTAAGGGCAGGTACTTTACAGCTCAAACGAACTACACTGTACACGAAGCTCACACGTTTCTCAGTCTTAATTGAAAAGCATTGGATGTTACAGGACCTGTGCTTTGTGGCAGTTTCAGAATAAGAGTTGAACTAGATAAGTCCTTATGTGTAGGAAACACAGTTCTTTTGTTCTGAGCACAATCACGTTTCCTGCTGTATTAGAGACTCTAGTAAGGAAGAGCATGCTTCTTGCTCTAAAGCAGAGTGTGATCTATAGATGAGAACTGTGCTGTGTGTTTCACTTCAGAAATGGAGTTAAATCCCAGGCTCTGTGTCTTCCTACAAGGAAGACTTCATTTCAGGTAAGGGCAGGTTCTTTACAGCTCAAACGAACTAAGTCGTTCAAGAAGCTCACATGTTTCTCATCTTAACTGACAAGCATTGGAAGTTAGAGGACCTGTGGTTTGATTCAGTTTCTGAAGCAGAGTTGGACTAGATATGGTCTGTATGTGTAGGAAACACTGTTATTTTCTTCTGAGATCACTCACGTTTCCTGCTGTATTAGAGACTCTAGAAAGCAATAGCGTTCTTCTTGTTCTAAAGCAGAGTTTGATCCATGGATGAGAACTATGCTGTGTGTTCCATCTCAGAAATGGTGTGAAATCCCAGGCTCTGTGTCTTCCTACAAGCAAGACTTCGTTTCAGGTAAGGGCAGTCACTTTTCAGCTCAAATGAACGACATCATTCACGAAGCTCACATGTTTCTCATCTTAAATGATAAGCATTGGATGTTAGAGGACCTGTGGTTTGATTCAGTTTCTGAAGAAGAGTTGGACTAAATATGCTCTGTATGTGTAGGAAACACTGTTATTTTCTTCTGAGATCACTCACGTTTCCTGCTGTATTAGAGACTCTAGAAAGCAATAGCGTTCTTCTTGCTCTAAAGCAGAGTGTGATCCATGGATGAGAACTATGCTGTGTGTATCCCTTCAGAAATGGAGTTGAATTCCAGGCTCTATGTCTTCCTACAAGCAAGACTTCGTTTCAGGTAAGGGCAGTCAATTTTCAGCTCAAACGAACTACATCGTTCACGAAGCTCACACGTTTCTCATCTTAAATGATAAGCATTGGATGTTAGAGGACCTGTGCTTGTATCAATTTCAGAAGCAGAGTTGGACTAGATATGGTCCGTATGTGTAGGAAACACCATTCTTTTGTTCTCAGCACACTCACGTTTCCCGTGGTCTTAGAGACACTAGAAAGCAAGAGCGTGCTTCTTGCTCTAAAGCAGAGTGTGATCTGTGGATGAGAACTCTGCTGTGTGTTTCCCTTCAGAAATGGAGTTATATCCCAGGCTCTGTGTCTTCCTACAATCAAGACTTCGTTTCAGGTAAGGGCAGTCACTTTTCAGCTCAAACGAACTACATCGTTCCCGAAGCTCACACGTTTCTCATCTTAACTGACAAGCATTGGATGTTAGAGGACCTGTGGTTTGTTTCAGTTTCAGAAGTAGAGTTGAACTAGATATGGTCCGCATGTGTAGGAAACACCGTTCTTTGTTCTGAGCACACTCACGTTTCCTGCTGTATTAGAGACTCTAGAAATCAAGAGCGTTCTTCTTGTTCTAAAGCAGAGTTTGATCCATGGATGAGAACTATGCTGTGTGTTCCAACTCAGAAATGGTGTAAATCCCAGGCTCTGTGTCTTCCTACAAGCAAGACTTCGTTTCAGGTAAGGGCAGTCAGTTTTCAGCACAAATGAACTACATCGTACACGAAGCTCACACGTTTCTCGGTTTTAATTGAAAAGCATTGGATGTTACAGGACCTGTGCTTTGTGTCAGTTTCAGAAGAAGAGTTGAACTAGATAAGTCCGTATGTTTAGGCAACACAGTTCTTTTGTTCTGAGCACAATCACGTTTCCTGGTGTATTAGAGACTCTGGAAAGGAAGAGCTTGCTTCTTGCTCTAAAGCAGAGTGTTATTCATGAATGAGTACTGTACTGTGTTTGCCCTTCAGAAATGGAGATAAATCCCAGCCTCTGTGTCTTCCTAAACGCAAGAATTTGTTTCAGGTAAGGGCATTTACTTTTCAGCTCAAACGAACTACATCGTTAACAAAGCTCACACGTTTCACATCTAAACTGACAAGCATTGGATGTTAGAAGACCTGTGGTTTGTATCAGTTTAAGAAGCAGAGTTGAACTAGATATGGTCCGTATGTGTAGGAAACACCGTTCTTTTGTTCTGAGTACAATCACGTTTCCTGGTGTATTAGAGACTCTAGAAAGCAAGAGCGTGCTTCTTGCTCTAATGCACAGTGTGATCAATGGATGAGAACTCTGCTGTGTGTTCCTCTTCAGAAATGGAGTTATCCCAGGCTCTGAGTCTTCCTACAAGCAAGACTTCGTTTCAGGTAAGGACATTTACATTACAGCTCAAACGAACTACATCGTACACGAAGCTCACAGATTTCTCAGTTTTAATTGAAAAGCATTGGATGTTACAGGACCTGTGCTTTGTGTCAGTTTCAGAAGAAGAGTTGAACTAGATAAG
Organism: Onychomys leucogaster; assembly: GCA_949786385.1. Taxonomy (NCBI): domain Eukaryota; kingdom Metazoa; phylum Chordata; class Mammalia; order Rodentia; family Cricetidae; genus Onychomys; species Onychomys leucogaster. The sequence continues at coordinate 1,973,704 of CATKUP010000014.1, read as the reverse complement.
TCCTTATGTGAAGGCAAGACAGTTCTTTTATCTGAGCACAATCACGTTTCCTGGTGTATTAGAGACTCTAGAAAGGAACAGCATGCTTCTTGCTCTAAAGCAGAGTGTGTTCTATAATTGAGAACTGTGCTGTGTGTTTCCCTTCAGAAATGGAGTTAAATCCCAGGCTCTGTGTTTTCCTACAAGGAAGACTTCATTTCAGGTAAGGGCAGGTACTTTACAGCTCAAACGAACTACATCTTTCACGAAGCTCACATGTTTCTCATCTTAACTGACAAGCATTGGATGTTAGAGGACCTATGGTTTGTTTCAGTTTCTGAAGCAGAGTTGGACGACATATGGTCCGTATGTGTAGGAAACACCGTTCTTCTGTTCTCAGCACACTCACGTTTCCTGCAGTCTTAGAGACTCTAGAAAGCAAGAGCGTGCTTCTTGCTCTAAAGCAGAGTGTGATCAATGGATGAGAACTCTGCTGTGTGTTCCACTTCAGAATTGGAGTTAAATCCGTGGCTCTGAGTCTTCCTACAAGCAAGACTTCGTTTCAGGTAAGGGTATTTACATTACAGCTCAAACGAAATACATCGTACACGAAGCTCACACGTTTCTCGGTCTTAATTGAAAAGCATTGGATGTTACAGGACCTGTGCTTTATGTCTGTTTCAGAAGAAGAGTTGAACTAGATAAGTCCTTATGTGTAGGCAACACAGTTCTTTTGTTTGAGCACAATCACGTTTCCTGGTGTATTAGAGACTCTAGAAAGGAAGAGCTTGCTTCTTGCTCTAAAGCAGAGTGTGATTCATGGATGAGTACTGTACTGTGTTTTCCCTTCAGAAATGCAGATAAATCCCAGGCTCTGTGTCTTCCTCAACGCAAGAATTTGTTTCAGGTAAGGGCATTTACTTTTCAGCTCAAACGAACTACATCGTTAACAAAGCTCACACGTTTCTCATCTAAACTGACAAGCATTGGATGTTAGAAGACCTGTGGTTTGTATCAGTTTCAGAAGCAGAGTTGAACTAGATATGGTCCGTATGTGTAGGAAACACCGTTCTTTTGTTCTGAGCACAATCACGTTTCCTGGTGTATTAGAGACTCTAGAAAGGAAGACAGTGCTTCTTGCTCTAAAGCAGAGTGAGATGTATAGATGAGAACTCTGCTGTTGGTTTCACTTCAGAAATGGAGTTAAATCTCAGGCTCTATGTCTTCCTACAAGCAAGACTTCGTTTCTGGTAAGGGCTGTCACTTTTCACCTCAAACGAACTACATCGTTCACGAAGCTCACACGTTTCTCATCTTAAATGATAAGCATTGGATGTTAGAGGGCCTGTGCTTTGTATCAATTTCAGAGGCAGAGTTGGACTAGATATGGACTGTATGTGTAGGAAACACCGTTCTTCTGTTTCCAGCACACTCACGTTTCCTGCAGTCTTAGAGACTCTAGAAAGCAACAGCGTGCTTCTTGCTCTAAAGCAGAGTGTGATCAATGGATGAGAACTCTGCTGTGTGTATCCCTTCAGAAATGGAGTTAAATCCCTGTCTCTGAGTCTTCCTACAAGCAAGACTTCGTTTCAGGTAAGGGCAGGTAGTTACAGCTCAAACGAACTTCATCATTCACGAAGCTCACACGTTTCTCATCTTAAATGATAAGCATTGGATGTTAGAGGACCTGTGCTTTGTATCAATTTCAGAGGCCGAGTAGGACTAGATGTGGTCTGTATGTGTAGGAAACACCGTTCTTCTGTTTCCAGCACACTCACGTTTCCTGCAGTCTTAGAGACTCTAGAAAGCAAGAGCGTGCTTCTTGCTCTAAAGCAGAGTGTGATCAATGGATGAGAACTCTGCTGTGTGTTCCACTTCAGAAATGGAGTTAAATCCCAGTCTCTGAGTCTTCCTACAAGCAAGACTTCGTTTCAGGTAAGGGCATTTACCTTACAGCTCAAACGAACTACAACGTACACGAAGCTCACACGTTTCTCGGTCTTAATTGAAAAGCATTGGATGTTACATAACCTGTGCTTTGTGTCATTTTCAGAAGAAGAGTTGAACTAGATAAGTCCGTATGTGTAGGAAACACAGTTCTTTTGTTTTGAGCACAATCACGTTTCCTGGTTTATTTGAGACTCTAGAAAGCAATAGCGTTCTTCTTGCTCTAAAGCAGAGTGTGATCCATGGATGAGAACTATGCTGTGTGTTTCCCTTCAGAAATGGAGTTAAATCCCAGGCTCTGTGTCTTCCTACAAGCAAGACTTCGTTTCAGGTAAGGGCAGTCACTTTTCAGCTCAAATGAACTACATCGTTCACAAAGCTCACACGTTTCTCGGTCTTAATTGAAAAGCATTGGATGTTACAGGACCTGTGCTTTGTGTCAGTTTCAGAAGAAGAGGTGAACTAGATACGTCCGTATGTTTATGAAACACAGTTCTTTTCTTCTGAGCACAATCACGTTCCCTGGTGTGTTAGAGACTCTAGAAAGGAAGAGCATGCTTCTTGCTCTAAAGCAGAGTGTGATCTATAGATGAAAACTCTGCTGTGTGTTTCACTTCAGAAATGAAGTTAAATCCCAAGCTCTGAGTCTTCCTACAGGAAAGACTTCGTTTCAGGTAAGGGCGGTTACTTTACCGCGCAAACGAACTACATCATTCATGAAGCTCACACGTTTCTCATGTTAACTGACAAGCATTGGATGTTAGAGGACCTGTGGTTTGTTTCCGTTTCAGAAGCAGAGTTGAACTAGATACGGTCCGTATGTGTAGGAAACACCGTTCTTTTGTTTTGAGCACACTCACGTTTCCTGCTGTATTAGAGACTCTAGAAAGCAAGAGCGTTCTTCTTGCTCTAAAGCAGAGTGTGATCCATGGATGAGAACTATGCTGTTTGTTTACCTTCAGAAATGGAGTTATATCCCAGGCTCTGTGTGTTCATAAAGCAAGACTTCGTTTCAGGTAAGGGCAGTCACTTTTCAGCTCAAAGAACTACATCGTTCAGGAAGCTCACACGTTTCTCATCTTAACTGACAAGTATTGGATGTTAGAGGACCTGTGGTTTGTTTCAGATTCAGAAGGAGAGTTGAACTAGATACGGTCCGTATGTGTAGGAAACACCGTTCTTTTGTTTTGAGCACACTCACTTTTCCTGCTGTATTAGAGACTCTAGAAAGCAAGGGCATGCTTCTTGCTCTAAAGCAGAGTGTGATCAATGGATGAGAACTCTGCTGTGTGTTTCACTTCTGAAATGGAGTTAAATCCCAGGCTCTCAGTCTTCCTACAAGGAAGACTTCTTTTCAGGTAAGGGCAGGTTCTTTACAGCTTAAACAAACTACATTGTTCACGAAGCTCACACGTTTCTCAGTCTTAATTGAAAAGCATTGGATGTTACAGGACCTGTGCTTTGTTTCAGTTTCAGAAGAAGGGTTGAACTAGATAAGTCCGTATGTGTAGGAAACACCCTTCTTTTGTTCTGAGCACACTCAAGTTTCCTGCTGTCTTAGAGACTCTAGAAAGCAATCGCGTTCTTCTTGCTCTAAAGCAGAGTGTGATCCATGGATGAGAACTATGCTGTTTGTTTCCCTTCAGAAATGGAGTTAAATTCCAGGCTCTGTGTCTTCGTACAAACACTACATTTCAGTTAAGGGCAGTAACTTTTCAGCTCAAACGTACTACATCGTTCACGAAGCTGACTCGTTTCTCATCTTAAATGACAAGCATTGGATGTTAGAGGACATGTGCTTTGTTTCAGTTTCAGAAGCAGAGTTGGACTAGATATGGTCCGTATGTGTAGGCAACACCATTCTTTTGTTCTCAGCACACTCACGTTTCCAACGATCTTAGAGACTCAAGAAAGAAAGAGCGTGCTTGTTGCTCTAAAGCAGAGTGTGATCTATGGATGAGAACTCTGCTGTGTGTTTCACTTCAGAAATGGAGTTAAATCTCAGGCTCTGAGTCTTCCTACAAGGAAGACATCATTTCAGGTAAGGGCATGTTCTTTACATCTCAAAGGAACTACATCGTACACGAAGCTCACATGTTTCTCATCTTAACTGACAAGCATTGGATGTTAGAGGACAGGGGTTTGTTTCAGTTTCAGGAGCAGAGTTGGACTAGATATGGTCCCTATGTGTAGGAAACACCGTTATTTTGTTCTGAGAACACTCAGGTTTCCTGCTGTATTAGAGACTCTAGAAAGCAATAGCGTTCTTCTTGCTCTAAAGCAGAGTGTGATCCATGGAAGAGAACTATGATATGTTTTCCCCTTCAGAAATGGAGTTAAATTCCAGGCTCTTTGTCTTTCTACAAATACTATTTCGTTTCAGGTAAGGGCAATCAATTTTCAGATCAAATGAACTACATCGTTCACAAAGTTCACTCGTTTCTCATCTTAAATGACAAGCATTGGATTTTAGAGGACCTGTGCTTTGTATCAATTTCCGAGGCAGAGTTGGACTAGATATGGTCCGTATGTGTAGGAAACACCGTTCTTTTATTCTCAGCACACTCAATTTTCCTGCTGTCTTAGAGACTCTAGAAAGCAAGAGCGTGCTTCTTGCTCTAAAGCAGAGTGTGATCAATGGATGAGAACTCTGCTGTGTGTTTTCTACAGAAATGGAGTTAAATCCCAGGCTCTGTGTCTTCCTACAGCAAGACTTCGTTTGAGGTAAGGACATTTACTTTACAGTTCAAAGGAACTACATCGTACACGAATCTCACATGTTTCTCGGTCTTAATTGAAAAGCATTGGATGTTACAGGACCTGTGCTTTGTGTCAGGTTCAGAAAAAGAGTTGAACTAGATAAGTCCTTATGTGTAGGAAACACAGTTCTTTTGTTCTGAGCACAATCACGTTTCCTGCTGTATTATAGACTCTAGAAAGGAAGAGCGTGCTTCTTGCTCTAAAGCAGAGTGTGATTCATGGATGAGAACTGTGCTGTCTGTTTTCCTTCAGAAATGGACTTAAATCCCAGGCTCTGTGTCTTCCTACAAGCAAGAATTTTTTTCAGGTTAGGGCAGTTACTTTTCAGCTCAAATGAACTACATCGTTCACGAAGCTCACACGTTTCTCATCTAAACTGACAAGCATTGGATGTTAGAAGACCTGTGGTTTGTTTCAGTGTCAGAAGCAGAGTTGAACTAGATATGGTCCGTATGTGTAGGAAACACCATTCTTTTGTTCTCAGCACTCTCACGTTTCCCGCTGTCTTAGAGACTCTAGAAAGCAAGAGCGTGCTTCTTCCTCTAAAGCAGAGTGTTATCTATGGATGAGAACTCTGCTCTGTGTTTCACTTCAGAAATGGAGTTACATCCCAGTCTCTGAGTCTTCCTACAAGCAAGACTTCGTTTCAGGTAAGGGCAGGTAGTTACAGCTCAAACGAACTTCATCATTCACGAAGCTCACACGTTTCTCATCTTAAATGATAAGCATTGGATGTTAGAGGACCTGTGCTTTGTATCAATTTCAGAGGCCGAGTTGGACTAGATGTGGTCTGTATGTGTAGGAAACACCGTTCTTCTGTTTCCAGTACACTCACGTTTCCTGCAGTCTTAGAGACTCTAGAAAGCAAGAGCGTGCTTCTTGCTCTAAAGCAGAGTGTGATCAATGGATGAGAACTCTGCTGTGTGTTCCACTTCAGAAATGGTGTTTAATCCCAGTCTATGAGTCTTCCTACAAGCAAGACTTCGTTTCAGGTAAGGGCATTTACCTTACAGCTCAAACGAACTACAACGTACACGAAGCTCACACGTTTCTCGGTCTCAATTGAAAAGCATTGGATGTTACATAACCTGTGATTTGTGTCATTTTCAGAAGAAGAGTTGAACTAGATAAGTCTGTATGTGTAGGAAACACAGTTCTTTTGTTTTGAGCACAATCACGTTTCCTGCTTTATTAGAGACTCTAGAAAGCAATAGCGTTCTTCTTGCTCTAAAGCAGAGTGTGATCCATGGATGAGAACTATGCTGTGTGTTTCCCTTCAGAAATGGAGTTAAATCCCAGGCTCTGTGTCTTCCTACAAGCAAGACTTCGTTTCAGGTAAGGGCAGTCACTTTTCAGCTCAAATGAACTACATCGTTCACGAAGCTCACACGTTTCTCGGTCTTAATTGAAAAGCATTGGATGTTACAGGACCTGTGCTTTGTGTCAGTTTCAGAAGAAGAGTTGAACTAGATAAGGCCTTATGTGTAGGCAACACATTTCTTTTGTTCTGAGCACAATCACGTTTCCTGGTGTATTAGAGACTCTAGAAAGGAAGAGCGTGCTTCTTGCTCTAAAGCAGAGTGAGATGTATAGATGAGAACTCTGCTGTGTGTTTCACTTCAGAAATGGAGTTAAATCTCAGGCTCTGTGTCTTCCTACAAGCAAGACTTCGTTTCAGGTAAGGGCGGATACTTTACCGCGCAAAGGAACTACATCATTCATGAAGCTCACACGTTTCTCATCTTAACTGACAAGTATTGGATGTTAGAGGACCTGTGGTTTGTTTCAGATTCAGAAGGAGAGTTGAACTAGATACGGTCCGTATGTGTAGGAAACACCGTTCTTTTGTTTTGAGCACACTCACTTTTCCTGGTGTATTAGAGACTCTAGAAAGCAAGGGCATGCTTCTTGCTCTAAAGCAGAGTGTGATCAATGGATGAGAACTCTGCTGTGTGTTTCACTTCTGAAATGGAGTTAAATCCCAGGCTCTCAGTCTTCCTACAAGGAAGACTTCTTTTCAGGTAAGGGCAGGTTCTTTACAGCTTAAACAAACTACATTGTTCACGAAGCTCACACGTTTCTCAGTCTTAATTGAAAAGCATTGGATGTTACAGGACCTGTGCTTTGTTTCAGTTTCAGAAGAAGAGTTGAACTAGATAAGTCCGTATGTGTAGGAAACACCCTTCTTTTGTTCTGAGCACACTCAAGTTTCCTGCTGTCTTAGAGACTCTAGAAAGCAATCGCGTTCTTCTTGCTCTAAAGCAGAGTGTGATCCATGGATGAGAACTATGCTGTTTGTTTCCCTTCAGAAATGGAGTTAAATTCCAGGCTCTGTGTCTTCGTACAAACACTACTATTCAGTTAAGGGCAGTAACTTTTCAGCTCAAACGTACTACATCGTTCACGAAGCTGACTCGTTTCTCATCTTAAATGACAAGCATTGGATGTTAGAGGACATGTGCTTTGTTTCAGTTTCAGAAGCAGAGTTGGACTAGATATGGTCCGTATGTGTAGGCAACACCATTCTTTTGTTCTCAGCACACTCACGTTTCCAACGATCTTAGAGACTCAAGAAAGAAAGAGCGTGCTTGTTGCTCTAAAGCAGAGTGTGATCTATGGATGAGAACTCTGCTGTGTGTTTCACTTCAGAAATGGAGTTAAATCTCAGGCTCTGAGTCTTCCTACAAGGAAGACATCATTTCAGGTAAGGGCATGTTCTTTACATCTCAAAGGAACTACATCGTACACGAAGCTCACATGTTTCTCATCTTAACTGACAAGCATTGGATGTTAGAGGACAGGGGTTTGTTTCAGTTTCAGGAGCAGAGTTGGACTAGATATGGTCCCTATGTGTAGGAAACACCGTTATTTTGTTCTGAGAACACTCAGGTTTCCTGCTGTATTAGAGACTCTAGAAAGCAATAGCGTTCTTCTTGCTCTAAAGCAGAGTGTGATCCATGGAAGAGAACTATGATATGTTTTCCCCTTCAGAAATGGAGTTAAATTCCAGGATCTTTGTCTTTCTACAAATACTATTTCGTTTCAGGTAAGGGCAATCCATTTTCAGATCAAATGAACTACATCGTTCACAAAGTTCACTCGTTTCTCATCTTAAATGACAAGCATTGGATTTTAGAGGACCTGTGCTTTGTATCAATTTCCGAGGCAGAGTTGGACTAGATATGGTCCGTATGTGTAGGAAACACCGTTCTTTTATTCTCAGCACACTCAATTTTCCTGCTGTCTTAGAGACTCTAGAAAGCAAGAGCGTGCTTCTTGCTCTAAAGCAGAGTGTGATCAATGGATGAGAACTCTGCTGTGTGTTTTCTTCAGAAATGGAGTTAAATCCCAGGCTCTGTGTCTTCCTACAGCAAGACTTCGTTTGAGGTAAGGACATTTACTTTACAGTTCAAAGGAACTACATCGTACACGAATCTCACATGTTTCTCGGTCTTAATTGAAAAGCATTGGATGTTACAGGACCTGTGCTTTGTGTCAGGTTCAGAAAAAGAGTTGAACTAGATAAGTCCTTATGTGTAGGAAACACAGTTCTTTTGTTCTGAGCACAATCACGTTTCCTGCTGTATTATAGACTCTAGAAAGGAAGATCGTGCTTCTTGCTCTAAAGCAGAGTGTGATTCATGGATGAGAACTGTGCTGTCTGTTTTCCTTCAGAAATGGAGTTAAATCCCAGGCTCTGTGTCTTCCTACAAGCAAGAATTTTTTTCAGGTTAGGGCAGTTACTTTTCAGCTCAAATGAACTACATCGTTCACGAAGCTCACACGTTTCTCATCTAAACTGACAAGCATTGGATGTTAGAAGACCTGTGGTTTGTTTCAGTGTCAGAAGCAGAGTTGAACTAGATATGGTCCGTATGTGTAGGAAACACCATTCTTTTGTTCTCAGCACTCTCACGTTTCCCGCTGTCTTAGAGACTCTAGAAAGCAAGAGCGTGCTTCTTCCTCTAAAGCAGAGTGTTATCTATGGATGAGAACTCTGCTGTGTGTTTCACTTCAGAAATGGAGTTAAATCCCAGTCTCTGAGTCTTCCTACAAGCAAGACTTCGTTTCAGGTAAGGGCAGGTAGTTACAGCTCAAACGAACTTCATCATTCACGAAGCTCACACGTTTCTCATCTTAAATGATAAGCATTGGATGTTAGAGGACCTGTGCTTTGTATCAATTTCAGAGGCCGAGTTGGACTAGATGTGGTCTGTATGTGTAGGAAACACCGTTCTTCTGTTTCCAGCACACTCACGTTTCCTGCAGTCTTAGAGACTCTAGAAAGCAATAGCGTGCTTCTTGCTCTAAAGCAGAGTGTGATCAATGGATGAGAACTCTGCTGTGTGTTCCACTTCAGAAATGGTGTTTAATCCCAGTCTCTGAGTCTTCCTACAAGCAAGACTTCGTTTCAGGTAAGGGCATTTACCTTACAGCTCAAACGAACTACAACGTACACGAAGCTCACACGTTTCTCGGTCTTAATTGAAAAGCATTGGATGTTACATAACCTGTGCTTTGTGTCATTTTCAGAAGAAGAGTTGAACTAGATAAGTCTGTATGTGTAGGAAACACAGTTCTTTTGTTTTGAGCACAATCACGTTTCCTGGTTTATTAGAGACTCTAGAAAGCAATAGCGTTCTTCTTGCTCTAAAGCAGAGTGTGATCCATGGATGAGAACTATGCTGTGTGTTTCCCTTCAGAAATGGAGTTAAATCCCAGGCTCTGTGTCTTCCTACAAGCAAGACTTCGTTTCAGGTAAGGGCAGTCACTTTTCAGCTCAAATGAACTACATCGTTCACGAAGCTCACACGTTTCTCGGTCTTAATTGAAAAGCATTGGATGTTACAGGACCTGTGCTTTGTGTCAGTTTCAGAAGAAGTGTTGAACTAGATACGTCCGTATGTTTATGAAACACAGTTCTTTTGTTCTGAGCACAATCACGTTTCCTGGTGTGTTACAGACTCTAGAAAGGAAGAGCATGCTTCTTGCTCTAAAGCAGAGTGTGATCTATAGATGAGAACTGTGCTGTGTGTATCACTTCAGAAATGGAGTTAAATCCCAGGCTCTGAGTCTTCCTACAGGCAAGACTTTGTTTCAGGTAAGGGCGGATACTTTACCGCGCAAAAGAACTACATCATTCATGAAGCTCACACGTTTCTCATCTTAACTGACAAGTATTGGATGTTAGAGGACCTGTGGTTTGTTTCAGATTCAGAAGGAGAGTTGAACTAGATACGGTCCGTATGTGTAGGAAACACCGTTCTTTTGTTTTGAGCACACTCACTTTTCCTGCTGTATTAGAGACTCTAGAAAGCAAGGGCATGCTTCTTGCTCTAAAGCAGAGTGTGATCAATGGATGAGAACTCTGCTGTGTGTTTCACTTCTGAAATGGAGTTAAATCCCAGGCTCTCAGTCTTCCTACAAGGAAGACTTCTTTTCAGGTAAGGGCAGGTTCTTTACAGCTTAAACAAACTACATTGTTCACGAAGCTCACACGTTTCTCAGTCTTAATTGAAAAGCATTGGATGTTACAGGACCTGTGCTTTGTTTCAGTTTCAGAAGAAAAGTTGAACTAGATAAGTCCGTATGTGTAGGAAACACCCTTCTTTTGTTCTGAGCACACTCAAGTTTCCTGCTGTCTTAGAGACTCTAGAAAGCAATCGCGTTCTTCTTGCTGTAAAGCAGAGTGTGATCCATGGATGAGAACTATGCTGTTTGTTTCCCTTCAGAAATGGAGTTAAATTCCAGGCTCTGTGTCTTCGTACAAACACTACATTTCAGTTAAGGGCAGTAACTTTTCAGCTCAAACGTACTACATCGTTCACGAAGCTGACTCGTTTCTCATCTTAAATGACAAGCATTGGATGTTAGAGGACATGTGCTTTGTTTCAGTTTCAGAAGCAGAGTTGGACTAGATATGGTCCGTATGTGTAGGCAACACCATTCTTTTGTTCTCAGCACACTCACGTTTCCAACGATCTTAGAGACTCAAGAAAGAAAGAGCGTGCTTGTTGCTCTAAAGCAGAGTGTGATCTATGGATGAGAACTCTGCTGTGTGTTTCACTTCAGAAATGGAGTTAAATCTCAGGCTCTGAGTCTTCCTACAAGGAAGACATCATTTCAGGTAAGGGCATGTTCTTTACATCTCAAAGGAACTACATCGTACACGAAGCTCACATGTTTCTCATCTTAACTGACAAGCATTGGATGTTAGAGGACAGGGGTTTGTTTCAGTTTCAGGAGCAGAGTTGGACTAGATATGGTCCCTATGTGTAGGAAACACCGTTATTTTGTTCTGAGAACACTCAGGTTTCCTGCTGTATTAGAGACTCTAGAAAGCAATAGCGTTCTTCTTGCTCTAAAGCAGAGTGTGATCCATGGAAGAGAACTATGATATGTTTTCCCCTTCAGAAATGGAGTTAAATTCCAGGCTCTTTGTCTTTCTACAAATACTATTTCGTTTCAGGTAAGGGCAATCAATTTTCAGATCAAATGAACTACATCGTTCACAAAGTTCACTCGTTTCTCATCTTAAATGACAAGCATTGGATTTTAGAGGACCTGTGCTTTGTATCAATTTCCGAGGCAGAGTTGGACTAGATATGGTCCGTATGTGTAGGAAACACCGTTCTTTTATTCTCAGCACACTCAATTTTCCTGCTGTCTTAGAGACTCTAGAAAGCAAGAGCGTGCTTCTTGCTCTAAAGCAGAGTGTGATCAATGGATGAGAACTCTGCTGTGTGTTTTCTACAGAAATGGAGTTAAATCCCAGGCTCTGTGTCTTCCTACAGCAAGACTTCGTTTGAGGTAAGGACATTTACTTTACAGTTCAAAGGAACTACATCGTACACGAATCTCACATGTTTCTCGGTCTTAATTGAAAAGCATTGGATGTTACAGGACCTGTGCTTTGTGTCAGGTTCAGAAAAAGAGTTGAACTAGATAAGTCCTTATGTGTAGGAAACACAGTTCTTTTGTTCTGAGCACAATCACGTTTCCTGCTGTATTATAGACTCTAGAAAGGAAGATCGTGCTTCTTGCTCTAAAGCAGAGTGTGATTCATGGATGAGAACTGTGCTGTCTGTTTTCCTTCAGAAATGGAGTTAAATCCCAGGCTCTGTGTCTTCCTACAAGCAAGAATTTTTTTCAGGTTAGGGCAGTTACTTTTCAGCTCAAATGAACTACATCGTTCACGAAGCTCACACGTTTCCCATCTAAACTGACAAGCATTGGATGTTAGAAGACCTGTGGTTTGTTTCAGTGTCAGAAGCAGAGTTGAACTAGATATGGTCCGTATGTGTAGGAAACACCATTCTTTTGTTCTCAGCACTCTCACGTTTCCCGCTGTCTTAGAGACTCTAGAAAGCAAGAGCGTGCTTCTTCCTCTAAAGCAGAGTGTTATCTATGGATGAGAACTCTGCTGTGTGTTTCACTTCAGAAATGGAGTTAAATCCCAGTCTCTGAGTCTTCCTACAAGCAAGACTTCGTTTCAGGTAAGGGCAGGTAGTTACAGCTCAAACGAACTTCATCATTCACGAAGCTCACACGTTTCTCATCTTAAATGATAAGCATTGGATGTTAGAGGACCTGTGCTTTGTATCAATTTCAGAGGCCGAGTTGGACTAGATGTGGTCTGTATGTGTAGGAAACACCGTTCTTCTGTTTCCAGCACACTCACGTTTCCTGCAGTCTTAGAGACTCTAGAAAGCAAGAGCGTGCTTCTTGCTCTAAAGCAGAGTGTGATCAATGGATGAGAACTCTGCTGTGTGTTCCACTTCAGAAATGGTGTTTAATCCCAGTCTCTGAGTCTTCCTACAAGCAAGACTTCGTTTCAGGTAAGGGCATTTACCTTACAGCTCAAACGAACTACAACGTACACGAAGCTCACACGTTTCTCGGTCTTAATTGAAAAGCATTGGATGTTACATAACCTGTGCTTTGTGTCATTTTCAGGAGAAGAGTTGAACTAGATAAGTCTGTATGTGTAGGAAACACAGTTCTTTTGTTTTGAGCACAATCACGTTTCCTGGTTTATTAGAGACTCTAGAAAGCAATAGCGTTCTTCTTGCTCTAAAGCAGAGTGTGATCCATGGATGAGAACTATGCTGTGTGTTTCCCTTCAGAAATGGAGTTAAATCCCAGGCTCTGTGTCTTCCTACAAGCAAGACTTCGTTTCAGGTAAGGGCAGTCACTTTTCAGCTCAAATGAACTACATCGTTCACGAAGCTCACACGTTTCTCGGTCTTAATTGAAAAGCATTGGATGTTACAGGACCTGTGCTTTGTGTCAGTTTCAGAAGAAGAGTTGAACTAGATACGTCCGTATGTTTATGAAACACAGTTCTTTTGTTCTGAGCACAATCACGTTTCCTGGTGTGTTACAGACTCTAGAAAGGAAGAGCATGCTTCTTGCTCTAAAGCAGAGTGTGATCTATAGATGAGAACTGTGCTGTGTGTATCACTTCAGAAATGGAGTTAAATCCCAGGCTCTGAGTCTTCCTACAGGCAAGACTTTGTTTCAGGTAAGGGCGGATACTTTACCGCGCAAAAGAACTACATCATTCATGAAGCTCACACGTTTCTCATCTTAACTGACAAGTATTGGATGTTAGAGGACCTGTGGTTTGTTTCAGATTCAGAAGGAGAGTTGAACTAGATACGGTCCGTATGTGTAGGAAACACCGTTCTTTTGTTTTGAGCACACTCACTTTTCCTGCTGTATTAGAGACTCTAGAAAGCAAGGGCATGCTTCTTGCTATAAAGCAGAGTGTGATCCACGGATGAGAACTATGCTGTGTGTTTCCCTTCAGATATGGAGTTATATCCCAGGCTCTGTGTCTTCCTACAAGCAAGACTTCGTTTCAGGTAAGGGCAGTCACTTTAAATCTCAAAGAACTACATCGTTCACGAACCTGACACGTTTCTCATCTTAAATGATAAGCATTGGATATTAGAGGACCTGTGCTTTGTATCAGTTTCAGAAGAAGAGTTGGACTAGATATGGTCCGTATGTGTAGGAAACACCGTTCTTTTGTTCTCAGCACACTCAAGTTTCCTGTTGAATTAGAGAATCTAGAAAGCAAGAGCGTGCTTCTTGCTCTAAAGCAGAGTGTGATCAATGGATGAGAACTCTGCTGTGTGTTCCTCTTCAGAAATGGAGTTAAATCCCAGGGTCTGAGTTTTCCTACAAGCAAGACTTCGATTCAGGTAAGGACATTTACTTTACAGCTCAAACGAACTACATCGTACACGACGCTCACATGTTTCTCGGTTTTAATTGAAAAGCAATGGATGTTACAGGACCTGTGCTTTGTGTCAGTTTCAGAAGAAGAGTTGAACTAGATAAGGCCTTATGTGTAGGCAACATATTTCTTTTGTTCTGAGCACAATCACGTTTCCTGGTGTATTAGAGACTCTAGAAAGGAAGAGCGTGCTTCTTGCTCTAAAGCAGAGTGAGATGTATAGATGAGAACTCTGCTGTGTGTTTCACTTCAGAAATGGAGTTAAATCTCAGGCTCTGTGTCTTCCTACAAGCAAGACTTCGTTTCAGGTAAGGGCAGTCACTTTTCACCTCAAACGAACTACATCATTCACGAAGCTCACACGTTTCTCATCTTAAATGATAAGCATTGGATGTTAGAGGGGCTGTGCTTTGTATCAATTTCAGAGGCAGAGTTGGACTAGATATGGTCCGTATGTGTAGGAAACACCGTTCTTTTGTTCTCAGCACACTCAAGTTTCCTGCTGTATTAGAGACTCTAGAAAGCAAGAGCGTGCTTCTTGCTCTAAAGCAGAGTGTGATCAATGGATGAGAACTCTGCTGTGTGTTTCACTTCTGAAATGGAGTTAAATCCCAGGCTCTCAGTCTTCCTACAAGGAAGACTTCTTTTCAGGTAAGGGCAGGTTCTTTACAGCTTAAACAAACAACATTGTTCACGAAGCTCACACGTTTCTCAGTCTTAATTGAAAAGCATTGGATGTTACAGGACCTGTGCTTTGTTTCAGTTTCAGAAGAAGAGTTGAACTAGATAAGTCCGTATGTGTAGGAAACACCCTTCTTTTGTTCTGAGCACACTCAAGTTTCCTGCTGTCTTAGAGACTCTAGAAAGCAATCGCGTTCTTCTTGCTCTAAAGCAGAGTGTGATCCATGGATGAGAACTATGCTGTTTGTTTCCCTTCAGAAATGGAGTTAAATTCCAGGCTCTGTGTCTTCGTACAAACACTACATTTCAGTTAAGGGCAGTAACTTTTCAGCTCAAACGTACTACATCGTTCACGAAGCTGACTCGTTTCTCATCTTAAATGACAAGCATTGGATGTTAGAGGACATGTGCTTTGTTTCAGTTTCAGAAGCAGAGTTGGACTAGATATGGTCCGTATGTGTAGGCAACACCATCCTTTTGTTCTCAGCACACTCACGTTTCCCACGGTCTTAGAGACTCAAGAAAGAAAGAGCGTGCTTGTTGCTCTAAAGCAGAGTGTGATCTATGGATGAGAACTCTGCTGTGTGTTTCACTTCAGAAATGGAGTTAAATCTCAGGCTCTGAGTCTTCCTACAAGGAAGACATCATTTCAGGTAAGGGCATGTTCTTTACATCTCAAAGGAACTACATCGTACACGCGCTCACATGTTTCTCATCTTAACTGACAAGCATTGGATGTTAGAGGACAGGGGTTTGTTTCAGTTTCAGGAGCAGAGTTGGACTAGATATGGTCCCTATGTGTAGGAAACACCGTTATTTTGTTCTGAGAACACTCAGGTTTCCTGCTGTATTAGAGACTCTAGAAAGCAATAGCGTTCTTCTTGCTCTAAAGCAGAGTGTGATCCATGGAAGAGAACTATGATATGTTTTTCCCTTCAGAAATGGAGTTAAATTCCAGGCTCTTTGTCTTTCTACAAATACTATTTCGTTTCAGGTAAGGGCAATCAATTTTCAGATCAAATGAACTACATCGTTCACAAAGTTCACTCGTTTCTCATCTTAAATGACAAGCATTGGATTTTAGAGGACCTGTGCTTTGTATCAATTTCCGAGGCAGAGTTGGACTAGATATGGTCCGTATGTGTAGGAAACACCGTTCTTTTATTCTCAGCACACTCAATTTTCCTGCTGTCTTAGAGACTCTAGAAAGCAAGAGCGTGCTTCTTGCTCTAAAGCAGAGTGTGATCAATGGATGAGAACTCTGCTGTGTGTTTTCTTCAGAAATGGAGTTAAATCCCAGGCTCTGTGTCTTCCTACAGCAAGACTTCGTTTCAGGTAAGGACATTTACTTTACAGTTCAAAGGAACTATATCGTACACGAATCTCACACGTTTCTCGGTCTTAATTGAAAAGCATTGGATGTTACAGGACCTGTGCTTTGTGTCAGGTTCAGAAAAAGAGTTGAACTAGATAAGTCCTTATGTGTAGTAAACACAGTTCTTTTGTTCTGAGCACAATCACGTTTCCTGCTGTATTATAGACTCTAGAAAGGAAGAGCGTGCTTCTTGCTCTAAAGCAGAGTGTGATTCATGGATGAGAACTGTGCTGTGTGTTTTCCTTCAGAAATGGAGTTAAATTCCAGGCTCTGTGTCTTCCTACAAGCAAGAATTTTTTTCAGGTTAGGGCAGTTACTTTTCAGCTCAAATGAACTACATCGTTCACGAAGCTCACACGTTTCTCATCTTAAATGATAAGCATTGGATGTTAGAGGACCTGTGCTTTGTATCAATTTCAGAGGCCGAGTTGGACTAGATGTGGTCTGTATGTGTAGGAAACACCGTTCTTCTGTTTCCAGCACACTCACGTTTCCTGCAGTCTTAGAGACTCTAGAAAGCAAGAGCGTGCTTCTTGCTCTAAAGCAGAGTGTGATCAATGGATGAGAACTCTGCTGTGTGTTCCACTTCAGAAATGGTGTTTAATCCCAGTCTCTGAGTCTTCCTACAAGCAAGACTTCGTTTCAGGTAAGGGCATTTACCTTACAGCTCAAACGAACTACAACGTACACGAAGCTCACACGTTTCTCGGTCTTAATTGAAAAGCATTGGATGTTACATAACCTGTGCTTTGTGTCATTTTCAGAAGAAGAGTTGAACTAGATAAGTCTGTATGTGTAGGAAACACAGTTCTTTTGTTTTGAGCACAATCACGTTTCCTGGTTTATTAGAGACTCTAGAAAGCAATAGCGTTCTTTTGCTCTAAAGCAGAATGTGATCCATGGATGAGAACTATGCTGTGTGTTTCCCTTCAGAAATGGAGTTAAATCCCAGGCTCTGTGTCTTCCTACAAGCAAGACTTCGTTTCAGGTAAGGGCAGTCACTTTTCAGCTCAAATGAACTACATCGTTCACGAAGCTCACACGTTTCTCGGTCTTAATTGAAAAGCATTGGATGTTACAGGACCTGTGCTTTGTGTCAGTTTCAGAAGAAGAGTTGAACTAGATACGTCCGTATGTTTATGAAACACAGTTCTTTTGTTCTGAGCACAATCACGTTTCCTGGTGTGTTACAGACTCTAGAAAGGTAGAGCATGCTTCCTGCTCTAAAGCAGAGTGTGATCGATAGATGAGAACTCTGCTGTGTGTTTCACTTCAGAAATAGAGTTAAATCCCAGGCTCTGAGTCTTCCTACAAGGAAGACTTCATATCAGGTAAGGGCAGGTTCTTTACACCTCAAAGGAACTACATTGTACACGAAGCTCACATGTTTCTCATCTTAACTGACAAGCATTGGATGATAGAGGACCTGTGGTTTGTTTCAGTTTCAGAAGCAGAGGTGAACTAGATATGGTCCGTATGTGTAGGAAACACTGTTCTTTTGTTCTGAGCACACTCACGTTTCCTGCTGTATTAGGGACTCTAGAAAGCAAGAGCGTTCTTCTTGCTCTAAAGCAGAGTGCAATCCATGGATGAGAACTGTGCTGTGTGTTTCCCTTCAGAAATGGAGTTAAATCCCAGGCTCTGTGTCTTCCTACAAGCAAGACTTCGTTTCAGGTAAGGGCAATCACTTTTCAGCTCAAACGAACTACATCGTTCACGAAGCTCACACGTTTCTCATCTTAAATGATAAAAATTGGATGTTAGGAGACCTGTGCTTTGTATCAATTTCAGAGGCAGAGTTGGACTAGATATGTTCTGTATGAGTAGGAAACACCATTCTTTTGTTCTCAGCACTCTCACGTTTCCCGCCGTCTTAGAGACTATAGAAAGCAAGAGCGTGCTTCTTGCTCTAAAGCAGAGTGTGAACAGTGGATGAGAAATCTGCTGTGTGTTCCTCTTCAGAAATGGAGTTAAATCCCAGACTCTGAGTCTTCCTACAAGCAAGACTTCGTTTCAGGTAAGGACATTTACTTTACAGCTCAAGCGAACTACATCGTACGCGAAGATCACACGTTTCTCGGTCTTCATTGAAAAGCATTGGATGTTACAGGACCTGTGCTTTGTGTCAGTTTCAGAAGAAGAGTTGAACTAGATAAGTCCTTATTTGTAGGAAACACAGTTCTTTTGTTATGAGCACAATCACGTTTCCTGCTGTATTAGAGACTCTAGAAAGGAAGAGCGTGCTTCTTGCTCTAAAGCAGAGTGTGATTCATGGATGAGAACTGTGCTGTGTGTTTCCCTTCAGAAATGGGACTATATCCCAGGCTCTGTGTCTTCCTACAAGCAAGACTTCATTTCAGGTAAGGGCAGTCACTTTTCAGCTCAAATGAAGTACATCGTTCATGAAGCTCACTCGTTTCTCATCTTAAATGACAAGCATTGGATGTTAGAGGACCTGTGCTTTGTATCAATTTCAGAGGCAGAGTTGGACTAGATATGGTCCGTATGTGTAGGAAACACCGTTCTTTTGTTCTCAGCACACTCATGTTCCCTGCTGTATTAGAGACTCTAGAAAGGAAGAGCATGCTTCTTGCTCTAAAGCAGAGTGTGATCAATGGATGAGAACTCTGCTGTGTGTTCCTCTTCAGAAATGGAGTTAAATCCCAGGCTCTGAGTCTTCCTACAAGCAAGACTTCGTTTCAGGTAAGGACATTTACTTTACAGCTCAAACGAACTACATCGTACAAGAAGCTCACATGTTTCTCGGTCTTCATTGAAAAGCATTGGATGTTACAGGACCTGTGCTTTGTGTCAGTTTCAGAAGAAGAGTTGAACTAGATAAGTCCTTATGTGTAGGAAACACAGTTCTTTTGTTCTGAGCACAATCACGTTTCCTGCTGTATTAGAGACTCTAGAAAGGAAGAGCGTGCTTCTTGCTCTAAAGCAGAGTGTGATTCATGGATGAGAACTGTGCTGTGTGTTTCCCTTCAGAAATGGGACTATATCCCAGGCTCTGTGTCTTCCTACAAGCAAGAATTTTTTTCAGGTAGGGGCAGTTACTTTTCAGCTCAAACGAACTATATCGTTCACAAAGCTCACACGTTTCTCATCTAAACTGACAAGCATTAGATATTAGAAGACCTTAGGTTTGTATCAGTTTCAGAAGCAGAGTTGAACTAGATATGGTCCGTATGTGTAGGAAACACCGTTCTTTTGTTCTGAGCACAATCACGTTTCCTGGTGTATTAGAGACTCTAGAAAGGAAGAGCGTGCTTCTTGCTCTAAAGCTGAATGTGATGTATAGATGAGAGCTCTGCTGTATGTTTCACTTCAGAAATGGAGTTAAATCCCAATCTCTGAGTCTTCCTACAAGGAAGACTTCATTTCAGGTAAGGGCAGGTTCTTTACAGCTCAAACAAACTACATTGTTCCCGAAGCTCACACGTTTCTCGTTCTTATTTGAAAAGCATTGGATGTTACAGGACCTGTGCTTTGTTTCAGTTTCAGAAGAAGAGTTGAACTAGATAAGTGCGTATGTGTAGGAACCACCATTCTTTTGTTCTCAGCACTCTCACGTTTCCAGGCAGTCTTAGAGACTCTAGAAAGCAAGAGCGTGCTTCTTGCTCTAAAGCAGAGTGTGATCTATGGATGCGAACTCTGCTGTGTGTTTCACTTCAGAAATGGACTTAAATCCCAGTCTCTAAGTCTTCCTACAAGCAAGACTTCGTTTCAGGTAAGGGCAGGTACTTTACAACTCAAACAAACTACATTGTTCCCGAAGCTCACACGTTTCTCATCCTAAATGATAAGCCTTGGATGTTAGAGGACCTGTGCTTTGTATCAATTTCAGAGGCAGAGTTGGACTAGATATGGTCCGTATGTGTAGGAAACACCGTTCTTTTGTTCTCAGCTCACTCATGTTTCCTGCTGTATTAGAGACTCTAGAAAGGAAGAACATGCTTCTTGCTCTAAAGCAGAGTGTGATCAATGGAAGAGAACTCTGCTGTGTGTTCCTCTTCAGAAATGGAGTTAAATCCCAGGCTCTGAGTCTTCCTACAAGGAAGACTTCATTTCAGGTAAGGGCAGGTTCTTTAGAGCTCAAACGAACTACATCGTTCTCGAAGCTCACACGTTTCTCATCTTAACTGCCAAGCATTGGATGTTAGAGGACCTGTGGTTTTTTTCAGTTTCAGAAGCAGAGTTGAACTAGATATGGTCCGTATGTGTAGGAAACACTGTTCTTTTGTTCTGAGCACACTCACGTTTCCTGCTGTATTAGGGACTCTAGAAAGCAAGAGCGTTCTTCTTGCTCTAAAGCAGAGTGCGATCCATGGATGAGAACTGGGCTGTGTGTTTCCCTTCAGAAATGGAGTTAAATCCCAGGCTCTGTGTCTTCCTACAAGCAAGACTTCGTTTCAGGTAAGGGCAATCACTTT
Organism: Onychomys leucogaster; assembly: GCA_949786385.1. NCBI lineage: Eukaryota > Metazoa > Chordata > Mammalia > Rodentia > Cricetidae > Onychomys > Onychomys leucogaster. The sequence goes on along the minus strand of CATKUP010000014.1, from coordinate 1,953,282 downwards.
TCAGCTCAAACGAACTACATCGTTCACGAAGCTCACACGTTTCTCATCTTAAATGATAAGCATTGGATGTTAGGAGACCTGTGCTTTGTATCAATTTCAGAGGCAGAGTTGGACTAGATATGTTCTGTATGAGTAGGAAACACCATTCTTTTGTTCTCAGCACTCTCACGTTTCCCGCCGTCTTAGAGACTATAGAAAGCAAGAGCGTGCTTCTTGCTCTAAAGCGGAGTGTGAACAGTGGATGAGAAATCTGCTGTGTGTTCCTCCTCAGAAATGGAGTTAAATCCCAGACTCTGAGTCTTCCTACAAGCAAGACTTCGTTTCAGGTAAGGACATTTACTTTACAGCTCAAGCGAACTACATCGTACGCGAAGTTCACACGTTTCTCGGTCTTCATTGAAAAGCATTGGATGTTACAGGACCTGTGCTTTGTGTCAGTTTCAGAAGAAGAGTTGAACTAGATAAGTCCTTATGTGTAGGAAACACAGTTCTTTTGTTATGAGCACAATCACGTTTCCTGCTGTATTACAGACTCTAGAAAGGAAGAGCGTGCTTCTTGCTCTAAAGCAGAGTGTGATTCATGGATGAGAACTGTGCTATGTGTTTCATTTCAGAAATGGAATTAAAACCCAGTCTCTGTGTCTTCCTACAAGCAAGAATTTGTTTCAGGTAAGGGCAGTTACTTTTCAGCTCAAACGAACTACATCGTTCACAAAGCTCACACGTTTCTCATCTAAACTGACAAGCATTGGATGTTAGAAGACCTGTGGTTTGTATCAGTGTCAGAAGCAGAGTTGAACTAGATGTGGTCTGTATGTGTAGGAAACACCGTTCTTCTGTTTCCAGCACACTCACGTTTCCTGCAGTCTTAGAGACTCTAGAAAGCAAGAGCGTGCTTCTTGCTCTAAAGCAGAGTGTGATCAATGGATGAGAACTCTGCTGTGTGTTTCACTTCAGAAATGGAGTTAAATACCAGGCTCTGAGTCTTCCTACAAGGAAGACTTCATTTCAGGTAAGGGCAGGTTCTTTACAGCTCAAAAGAACTACATCGTTCACGAAGCTCACACGTTTCTCATCTTAACTGACAAGCATTGGATGATAGAGGACCATTGCTTGTATCAATTTCTTAAGCAGAGTTGAAGTACATATGCTCCGTATGTGTAGGAAACACCATTCTTTTGTTCTCAGCACACTCACGTTTCTCGCGGTCTTAGAGACTCTAGAAAGCAAGAGCGTGCTCCTTGCTCTAAAGCACAGCATGATCTATGGATGAGAACTCTGCTGTGTGTTTCACTTCAGAAATGGAGTTAAATCCCAGACTCTGAGTCTTCCTACAAGCAAAACTTCGTTTCAGGTAAGCACAGGTACTTTACTGCTCAAATGAACTACATCGTTCCCGAAGCTCACACGTTTCTCATTTTAACGGACAAGCATTGGATGTTAGAGGACCTTTGGTTTGTTTCAGTTTCAGAAGCAGAGTTGAACTAGATATGGTCCGTATGTGTAGGAAACACCGTTCTTTTTTTCTGAGCACACTCACGTTTCCTGCTGTATTAGAGATTCTAGAAAGCAATAGCGTTCTTCAAGCTCTAAAGCAGAGTTTGATCCATGGATGAGAACTATGCTGTGTGTTTCCCTTCAGAAATGGAGTTAAATCCCAGGCTCTGTGTCTTCCTACAAGCAAGACTTCGTTTCAGGTAAGGGCAGTTTCTTTACAGCTCAAACGAACTACATCGTCACGAAACACACACTTTTCTCATCTAAACTGACAAGCATTGGATGTTAGAGGACCTGTGGTTTGTATCAGTTTCAGAAGCAGAGTTGAAGTAGATATGGTCGGTATGTGTAGGAAACACCGTTCTTTTGTTCGCAGCACACTCACGTTTCCTGTTGTCTTAGAGACTCTAGAAAGCAAGAGCGTGCTTCTTGCTCTAAAGCAGAGTGTGATCTATGGATGAGAACTCTGCTGTGTGATTCACTTCAGAAATGCAGTTAAATCCCAGGCTCTGTGAGTTCCTACAAGCAAGACATTGTTTCAGGTAAGGGCAGGCACTTTTCAGCTCAAAGGAACTACATCGTTCACGAACCTCACACGTTTCTCATCTTAAATGATAAGCATTGGATGTTAGAGGACCTGTGCATTGTATCAATTTCAGAGGCAGAGAAGGACTAGATATGGTCTGTATGTGTAGGAAACACCGTTCTTTTGTTCTCAGCACACTCACATTTCCTGCTGCATTTGAGATTCTAGAAAGCAAGAGCGTGCTTCTTGCTCTAAAGCAGAGTGTGCTCAATGGATGGAACTTTGCTGTGTGTTCCACTTCAGAAATGGAGTTAAATCCCAGGCTCTTTGTCGTCCTACAAGCAAGACTTCGTTTCAGGTAAGGACATTTACTTTACAGCTCAAACTAACTACATCGGACACGAAGCTCACACGTTTCTCGGTGTTAATTGAAAAGCATTGGATGTTACAGGACTTGTGCTTTGTGTCAGTTTAAGAAGAAGAGTTGAACTAGATAAGTCCATATGTGTAGGAAACACAGTTCTTTTGTTCTGAGCACAATCACGTTTCCTGGTGTATTAGAGACTCTAGAAAGGAAGAGCATGCTTCTTGCTCTAAAGCAGAGTGTGATCAATAGATGAGAACTCTGCTGTGTGTTTCACTTCAAAAATGGAGTTAAATCCCAGGCTCTGAGTCTTCCTAGAAGGAAGATATCATTTCAGGTAAGGGCAGGTTCTTTACTGCTCAAACGAACTACATCGTTCACGAAGCTCACACGTTTCTCATCTTAACTGACAAGCATTGGAGGTTAGAGGTCCTGTGGTTCATTTCAGTTTCAGAAGCAGAGTTGGACTGGATATGGTCCGTATGTGTAGGAAATACGGTTATTTTGTTCTGAGCACACTCACTTTTACTGCTGTATTAGAGACTCTAGAAAGCAAGAGCGTTCTTCTTGCTATAAAGCAGAGTGTGATCCATAGATGAGAACTCTGCTCTGTGTTTCCTTTCAGAAATGGAATTAAATTCCAGGCTCTGTGTCTTTCTACAAACACTATTTCATTTCAGGTAAGGGCAGTCACTTTTCAGCTCAAACGAACTACATCGTTCACGAAGCTCACACGTTTCTCATCTGAAATTTTAAGCATTGGATGTTAGAGGACCTGAGCATTGTATCAATTTCAGAGGCAGATTTGGACCTGATATGGTCCGTATGTGTAGGAAACACCGTTCTTTGGTCTCAGCACACTCAAGTTTCCTGCTGTATTTGAGACTCTAGAAAGCAAGAGCATGCTTCTTGCTCTAAAGTAGAGTGTGATCAATGGATGAGAACTCTGCTGTGCGTTCCCCTTCAGAAATGGAGTTAAATCCCAGGCTATGAGTCTTCCTACAAGCAAGACTTCGTTTCAGGTAAGGGCATTTACTTTACAGCTCAAACGAACTACATCGTACACAAAGCTCACACGTTTCTCGGTCTTAAATGAAAAGCATTGGATGTAACAGGACCTGTGCTTTGTGTCAGTCTCAGAAGAAGAGTTGAACTAGTTAAGTCCATATGTGTTGGAAACACAGTTCTTTTGTTCTGAGCACAATCACATTTCCTGGTGTATTAGAGACTCTAGAAAGGAAGAGCGTGCTTCTTGCTCTAAAGCAGAGTGTGATCTATAGATGAGAACTCTGCTGTGTGTTACACTTCAGAAATGGAGTTAAATACCAGGTTCTGAGTCTTCCTACAAGGAAGACTTCATTTCAGGTAAGGGCAGGTTCTTTACAGCTCAAAAGAACTACATAGTTCTCAAAGCTCACACGTTTCTCATATTAACCGACAAGCATTGGATGATAGAGGACCATTGCTTGTATCAATTTCAGAAGCAGAGTTTGACTAGATATGGTCCATATGTGTAGGAAACACCGTTCTTTTGTTCTGAGCACACTCATGTTTCCTGCTGTATTAGAGACTCTAGAAAGCAATAGCGTTCTTCTTGCTCTAAAGCAGAGTGTGATCCATGGATGAGAACTATGCTGTGTGTTTCCCTTCAGAAATGGAGTTAAATCCAAGGCTCTGTGTATTCCTACAAGCAAAATTTCGTTTCAGGTAAGGGCAGTCACTTTACAGCTCAAACGAACTACATCGTACACGAAGCTCACACGTTTCTCGGTCTTAATTGAAAAGCATTGGATGTTACAGGACCTGTGCTTTGTGTCAGTTTCAGAAGAAGAGTAGGACTAGATAAGTCCGTATGTTTAGGAATCACAGTTCTTTTGTTCTGAGCACAATCACGTTTCCTGGTGTATTAGAGTCTCTAGAAAGGAAGAGCGAGCTTCTTGCTCTAAAGCAGAGTGTGATCTACAGATGACAACTCTGCTGTGTGTTTCACTTCAGAAATGGAGTTAAATACCAGGCTCTGAGTCTTCCTACAAGGAAGATTTCATTTCAGGTAAGGGGAGGTTCTTTACAGCTCAAACGAACTACATCGTTCACAAACCTCACACGTTTCTCATCTTAACTGACAAGCACTGGATGTTACAGTACCTGTGGTTTCTTTTAGTTTCAGAAGCAGAGTTGGACTAGATATGGTCCGTATGTGTAGGGAACACCGTTATTTTGTTTTGAGCACACTCACATCTCCTGCTGTATTAGAGAGTCCTGAAAGCAATAGCGTTCTTCATGCTCTAAAGCAGAGTGTGATCCATGGATGAGAACTATGCTGTGTGTTTCCCTTCAGAAATGGAGTTAAATCCCAGGCTCTGTGTCTTTCTACAAACACTATTTCGTTTCAGGTAAGGGCAGTCAATTTTCTGCTCAAACGAACTACATCGTTCACAAATTTCACTCGTTTCACATCTTAACTGAGAAGCACTGGATGTTAGAGGACCTGTGCTTGTATCAATTTCAGAAGCAGAGTTGGACAAGATATGGTCCGTATGTGTAGGAAACACCATTCTTTTGTTCTAAGCACACTCACGTTTCCTGCAGTCTTAGAGACTGTAGAAAGCAAGAGCGTGCTTCTTGCTCTAAAGCAGAGTGTGATCCATGGATGAGAACAATGCTGTGTGTTTCCCTTCAGAAATGGAGTTAAATCCCAAGCTCTGTGTCTTCCTACAATCAAGACTTCGTTTCAGGTAAGGGCAGTCAATTTTCTGATCAAAGGAACTACATCGTTCACGAAGCTCACACGTTTCTCATCTTAAATGATAAGCATTGGTTGTTAGAGGACCTGTGCTTTGTATCAATTTCAAAGGCAGAGTTGGACTAGATATGTTCCGTATGTGTAGGAAACAACGTTCTTCTGTTCTCAGCACACTCAAGTTGCCTGCAATCTTAGAGTATCTAGAAAGCAATAGCGTGCTTCTTGCTCTAATGCAGAGTGTGATCAATGGAAGAGAACTCTGCTGTGTGTTCCACTTCAGAAATGGAGTTAAATCCCAGGCTCTGAGTCTTCCTACAAGGAAGACTTCATTTCAGATAAGAGGAGGTTCTTTACAGATCAAACGAACTACATCATTCACGAAACTCACATGTTTCTCATCTTAACTGATAAGCACTGGATGTTAGAGGACCTGTGGTTTGTTTCAGTTTCAGAAGCAGAGTTGGACTGGATATGGTCCGTATGTGTAGGAAATACGGTTATTTTGTTCTGAGCACACTCACGTCTCCTGCTGTATTAGAGACTCCAGAAAGCAAGAGCGTTCTTCTTGCTCTAAAGCAGAGTGTGATCCATGGATGAGAACTATGCTGTGTGTTTCCCTTCAGAAATGGAGTTAAATCCCAGGCTCTGTGGCTTCCTACAAGCAAGACTTCGTTTCAGGTAAGGGAAGTCACTTTTCAGCTCAAACGAACTACATCGTTCACGAAGCTCACACGTTTCTCGGTCTTAATTGAAAAGCATTGGATGTTACAGGACCTGTGCTTTGTGTCAGTTTCAGAAGAAGAGTTGAACTAGATAAGTCCCTATGTGTAGGAAACACAGTTCTTTTGTTCTGAGCACAATCACGTTTCCTGCTGTATTAGAGACTCTAGAAAGGAAGAGCATGCTTCTTGCTCTAAAGCAGAGTGTGATTCATGGATGGGAACTGTGCTGTGTGTTTCCCTTCAGAAATGGAGTTAAATCCCAGGCTCTGTGTCTTCCTACAAAGACTACTTCGTTTCAGGTAAGCGCAGTATGTTTTCAGCTCAAACGAACTACATCGTTCACGAAGCTCACTCGTTTCTCATCTTAAATGATAAGCATTGGATGTTAGAGGACCTGTGCTTTGTATCAATTTCAGAGGCAGAGTTGGACTAGATAGGTCCGTTTGTGTAGGAAACACCGTTCTTCTGTTCTCAGCACAATCACGTTTCCTACAGTCTTAGAGACTCTAGAAAGCAAGAGCATGCTTCTTGCACTAAAGCAGAGTGTGATCAATGGATGAGAACTCTGCTGTGTGTTCCACTTCAGAAATGGAGTTAAATCCCAGCCTCTGAGTCTTCCTACAAGCAAAACTTCCTTTCAGGTAAGCACAGGTACTTTACTGCTCAAACGAACTACATCGTTCCCGAACCTCACACGTTTCTCATTTTAACGGACAAGCATTGGATGTTAGAGGACCTTTGGTTTGTTTCAGTTTCAGAAGCAGAGTGGAACTAGATATGGTCTGTATGTGTAGGAAACACCGTATTTTTTTCTGAGCACACTCACGTTTCCTGCTGTATTAGAGATTCTAGAAAGCAATAGCGTTCTTCTTGCTCTAAAGCAGAGTTTGATCCATGGATGAGAACTATGCTGTGTGTTTCCCTTCAGAAATGGAGTTAAATCCCAGGCTCTGTGTCTTCCTACAAGCAAGACTTCGTTTCAGGTAAGGGCAGTATCTTTACAGCTCAAACTAACTACATCGTCACGAAACACACACTTTTATCATCTAAACTGACAAGCATTGGATGTTAGAGGACCTGTGGTTTGTATCAGTTTCAGAAGCAGAGTTGAAGTAGATATGGTCCGTATGTGTAGGAAACACCGTTCTTTTGTTCGCAGCACACTCACGTTTCCTGTTGTCTTAGAGACTCTAGAAAGCAAGAGCGTGCTTCTTGCTCTAAAGCAGAGTGTGATCTATGGATGAGAACTCTGCTGTGTGATTCACTCCAGAAATGCAGTTAAATCCCAGGCTCTGTGAGTTCCTACAAGCAAGACATTGTTTCAGGTAAGGGCAGGCACTTTTCAGCTCAAAGGAACTACATCGTTCACGAAGCTCACACGTTTCTCATCTTAAATGATAAGCATTGGATGTTAGAGGACCTGTGCATTGTATCAATTTCAGAGGCAGAGAAGGACTAGATATGGTCTGTATGTGTAGGAAACACCGTTCTTTTATTCTCAGCACACTCACATTTCCTGCTGCATTTGAGACTCTAGAAAGCAAGAGCGTGCTTCTTGCTCTAAAGCAGAGTGTGATCAATGGATGGAACTTTGCTGTGTGTTCCACTTCAGAAATGGAGTTAAATCCCAGGCTCTTTGTCGTCCTACCAGCAAGACTTCGTTTCAGGTAAGGACATTTACTTTACAGCTCAAACTAACTACATCGGACACGAAGCTCACACGTTTCTCGGTGTTAATTGAAAAGCATTGGATGTTACAGGACCTGTGCTTTGTGTCAGTTTAAGAAGAAGAGTTGAACTAGATAAGTCCATATGTGTAGGAAACACAGTTCTTTTGTTCTGAGCACAATCACGTTTCCTGGTGTATTAGAGACTCTAGAAAGGAAGAGCATGCTTCTTGCTCTAAAGCAGAGTGTGATTCATGGATGGGAACTGTGCTGTGTGTTTCCCTTCAGAAATGGAGTTAAATCCCAGGCTCTGTGTCTTCCTACAAAGACTACTTCGTTTCAGGTAAGCGCAGTAAGTTTTCAGCTCAAACGAACTACATCGTTCACGAAGCTCACTCGTTTCTCATGTTAACTGACAAGCATTTGATGTTAGAGTACCTGTGGTTTCTTTCATTTTCAGAAGCAGAGTTGAACTAGATATCGTCCGTATGTGTAGTAAACACTGTTCTTTTGTTATGAGCACACTCAGGTTTCCTGCTATATTAGAGACTCTAGAAAGCAATAGAGTTCTTCTTGGTCTAAAGCAGAGTGTGATTCATGAATGTGAACTGTGCTGAGTGTTTCCCTTCAGAAATGGAGTTAAAACCCAGGCACTGTGTCTTCCTACAAGCAAGACTTCGTTTCAGGTAAGGGCAGACACTTTTCAACTCAAACGACCTACATCGTTCACGAAGCTCACACGTTTCTCATCTTAAATGATAAGCATTGGATGTTAGAGGACCTGTGCTTTGTATCAATTTCAGAGGCAGAGTTGGACTAGATAGGTCCGTTTGTGTAGGAAACACCGTTCTTCTGTTCTCAGCACAATCACGTTTCCTACAGTCTTAGAGACTCTAGAAAGCAAGAGCATGCTTCTTGCTCTAAAGCAGAGTGTGATCAATGGATGAGAACTCTGCTGTGTGTTCCACTTCAGAAATGGAGTTAAATCCCAGGCTCTGAGTCTTCCTACAAGCAAGACTTCGTTTCAGGTAAGGGCATTTACTTTACAGCTCAAACGAACTACATCGGACACGAAGCTCACACGTTTCTCGGTCTTAATTGAAAATCTTTGGAGGTTACAGGACCTGTGCTTCATGTCAGTTTCAGAAGAAGAGTTGAACTAGATAAGTCCGTATGTGTAGGAAACACAGTTCTTTTGTTCTGAGCACAATCACGATTCCTGGTGTATTAGAGACTCTAGAAATGAAGAGCATGCTTCTTGCTCTAAAGCAGAGTGTGATCTGTAGATGAGAACTCTGCTGTGTGTTTCACTTAAGAAATTGAGTTAAATCCCAGACTCTGAGTCTTCCTACAAACACTGTTTTCTTTCAGGTAAGGGCAGTCAATTTTCAGCTCAAACGAACTACATCGTTCACAAATTTCACTCGTTTCTCATCTTAAATGACAAGCATTGGATGTTAGAGGACCTGTGCTTGTATCAATTTCAGAAGCAGAGTTGAAGTACATATGGTCCGTATGTGTAGGAAACACCATTCTTTTGTTCTCAGCACACTCACGTTTCTCCCGGTCTTAGAGACTCTAGAAAGCAAGAGCGTGCTTCTTGCTCTAAAGCACAGCATGATCTATGGATGAGAACTCTGCTGTGTGTTTCACTTCAGAAATGGAGTTAAATCCCAGACTCTGAGTCTTCCTAGAAGGAAGACATCATTTCAGGTAAGGGCAGGTTCTTTACTGCTCAAACGAACTACATCGTTCACGAAGCTCTCACGTTTCTCATCTTAACTGACAAGCATTGGATGTTAGAGGTCCTGTGGTTCGTTTCAGTTTCAGAAGCAGAGTTGGACTAGATATGGTCCGTAGGTGTAGGAAACACCGTTCTTTTGTTCTGAGCACACTCACGTTTCCTGCTGTATTAGAGACTCTAGAAAGCAAGAGCGTTATTCTTGCTATAAAGCAGAGTGTGATCCATAGATGAGAACTCTGCTGTGTGTTTCCCTTCAGAAATGGAATTAAATTCCAGGCTCTGTGTCTTTCTACAAACACTATTTCGTTTCAGGTAAGGGCAGTCACTTTTCAGCTCAAACGAACTACATCGTTCACGAAGCTCACACGTTTCTCATCTTAAATTTTAAGCATTGGATGTTAGAGGACCTGAGCATTGTATCAATTTCAGAGGCAGATTTGGACCTGATATGGTCCGTATGTGTAGGAAACACCGTTCTTTGGTCTCAGCACACTCAAGTTTCCTGCTGTATTTGAGACTCTAGAAAGCAAGAGCATGCTTCTTGCTCTAAAGTAGAGTGTGATCAATGGATGAGAACTCTGCTGTGTGTTCCCCTTCAGAAATGGAGTTAAATCCCAGGCTATGAGTCTTCCTACAAGCAAGACTTCTTTTCAGGTAAGGGCATTTACTTTACAGCTCAAACGAACTACATCGTACACAAAGCTCACACGTTTCTCGGTCTTAAATGAAAAGCATTGGATGTTACAGGACCTGTGCTTTGTGTCAGTCTCAGAAGAAGAGCTGAACTAGGTAAGTCCGTATGTGTAGGAAACACAGTTCTTTTGTTCTGAGCACAATCACGTTTCCTTGTGTATTAGAGACTCTAGAAAGGAAGAGCATGCTTCTTGCTCTAAAGCAGAGTGTGATTCATGGATGGGAACTCTGCTGTGTGTTTCCCTTCAGAAATGGAGTTAAATCCCAGGCTCTGTGTCTTCCTACAAAGACTACTTCGTTTCAGGTAAGCGCAGTAACTTTTCAGCTCAAACGAACTACATCGTTCACGAAGCTCACTCGTTTCTCATGTTAACTGACAAGCATTTGATGTTAGAGTACCTGTGGTTTCTTTCATTTTCAGAAGCAGAGTTGAACTAGATATCGTCCGTATGTGTATTAAACACTCTTCTTTTGTTATGAGCACACTCAGGTTTCCTGCTATATTAGAGACTCTAGAAAGCAATAGAGTTCTTCTTGGTCTAAAGCAGAGTGTGATTCATGAATGTGAACTGTGCTGAGTGTTTCCCTTCAGAAATGGAGTTAAATCCCAGGCTCTGTGTCTTCCTACAAGCAAGACTTCGTTTCAGGTAATGGCAGACACTTTTCAACTCAAACGACCTACATCGTTCACGAAGCTCACACGTTTCTCATCTTAAATGATAAGCATTGGATGTTAGAGGACCTGTGCTTTGTATCAATTTCAGAGGCAGAGTTGGACTAGATAGGTCCGTTTGTGTAGGAAACACCGTTCTTCTGTTCTCAGCACAATCACGTTTCCTACAGTCTTAGAGATTCTAGAGAGCAAGAGCATGCTTCTTGCTCTAAAGCAGAGTGTGATCAATGGATGAGAACTCTGCTGTGTGTTCCACTTCAGAAATGGAGTTAAATCCCAGGCTCTGAGTCTTCCTACAAGCAAGACTTCGTTTCAGGTAAGGGCATTTACTTTACAGCTCAAATGAACTACATCGGACACGAAGCTCACACGTTTCTCGGTCTTAATTGAAAATCTTTGGAGGTTACAGGACCTGTGCTTCATGTCAGTTTCAGAAGAAGAGTTGAACTAGATAAGTCCCTATGTGTAGGAAACACAGTTCTTTTGTTCTGAGCACAATCACGATTCCTGGTGTATTAGAGACTCTAGAAATGAAGAGCGTGATTCTTGCTCTAAAGCAGAGTGTGATCTGTAGATGAGAACTCTGCTGTGTGTTTCACTTAAGAAATTGAGTTAAATCCCAGACTCTGAGTCTTCCTACAAGCAAGATTTCGTTTCAGGTAAGGGCAGGTACTTTACAACTCAAACGAACTACATCGTTCCCCAAGCTCACACTTTTCTCCTCTTAACTGACAAGCATCTGATGTTAGAGGACTTGTGGTTTGTTTCAGTTTCAGAAGCAGAGTTGGACTAGATATGATCCGTATTTGTAGGAAACACCGTTCATCTGTTCTCAGCACACTCACGTTTCCTGCAATCTGACAGACTCTAGAAAGCAAGAGCGTGCTTCTGTCTCTAAAGCAGAGTGTGATCAATGGATGAGAACTCTGCTGTGTTCCACTTCAGAAATGGAGTTAAATCCCAGGCTCTGAGTCTTCCTACAAGCAAGACTGCGTTTCAGGTAAGGGCATTTACTTTACAGCTCAAACGAACTACATCGTTCACGAAGCTCACATGATTCTCATCTTAACTGACAATCACTGGATGTTAGAGGACCTGTGGTTTCTATTTTTGTCAGAAGCAGAGTTGGACTAGATATGGTCCTTATGTGTAGGGAACACCGTTATTTTGTTTTGAGCACACTCATATCTCCTGCAGAATTAGAGACTCCTGAAAGCAATAGCGTTCTTCTTGTTCTAAAGCAGAGTGTGATCCATGGATGAGAACTATGCTGTGTGTTTCCCTTCAAAAATGGAGTTAAATCCCAGGCTCTGTGTCTTTCTACAAACACTATTTCCTTTCAGGTAAGGGCAGTCAATTTTCAGCTCAAACGAACTACATCGTTCACAAATTTCACTCGTTTCTCATCTTAAATGACAAGCATTGGATGTTAGAGGACCTGTGCTTGTATCAATTTCAGAAGAAGAGTTGAAGTACATATGGTCCATATGTGTAGGAAACACCGTTCTTTTTTTCTGAGCACACTCACGTTTCCTGCTGTATTAGAGATTCTAGAAAGCAATAGCGTTCTTCTTGCTCTAAAGCAGAGTTTGATCCATGGATGAGAACTATGCTGTGTGTTTCCCTTCAGAAATGGAGATAAATCCCAGCCTCTGTGTCTTCCTACAAGCAAGACTTCGTTTCAGGTAAGGGCAGTTTCTTTACAGCTCAAACGAACTACATCGTCACAAAACACACACGTTTCTCATCTAAACTGACAAGCATTGGATGTTAGAGGACCTGTGGTTTGTATCAGTTTCAGAAGCAGAGTTGAAGTAGATATGGTCCGTATATGTAGGAAACACCGTTCTTTTGTTCGCAGCACACTCACGTTTCCTGTTGTCTTAGAGACTCTAGAAAGCAAGAGCGTGCTTCTTGCTCTAAAGCAGAGTGTGATCTATGTATGAGAACTCTGCTGTGTGTTTCACTTCAGAAATGGAGTTAAATCCCAGGCTCTGAGTCTTCCTACATGCAAGACTTCGTTTCAGGTAAGGGCAGGTACTTTACAGCTCAAGCGTGCTACATCGTTCACGAAGCTCACTCGTTTCTCATCTTAACTGACAAGCATCTGATGTTAGAGGACCTGTGCTTGTATCAATTTCATAAGCAGAGTTGGACTAGATATGGTCCGTATGTGTAGGAAACACAATTCTTTTGTTCTAAGCACACTCACGTTTCCCGCGGTCTTAGAGACTGTAGAAAGCAAGAGCGTGCTTCTTGCTCTAAAGCAGAGTGTGATCCATGGATGAGAACTATGCTGTGTGTTTCCCTTCAGAAATGGAGTTAAATCCCAGGCTCTGTGTCTTCCTACAGTCAAGACTTCGTTTCAGGTAGGGGCAGTCACTTTTCAGCTCAAAGGAACTACATCGTTCACGAAGCTCTCACGTTTCTCATCTTATATGATAAGCAATGGATGTTAGAGGACCTGTGCTTTGTATCAATTTCAGAGGCAGGGTTGTACTAGATATGGTCCGTATGTGTAGGAAACAACGTTCTTCTGTTCTCAGCACACTCACGTTTCCTGCAATCTTAGAGTATCTAGAAAGCAATAGTGTGCTTCTTGCTCTAATGCAGAGTGTGATCAATGGATGAGAACTCTGCTGTGTGTTCCACTTCAGAAATGGAGTTAAATCTCAGGCTCTGAGTCTTCCTACAAGCAAGACTGCTTTTCAGGTAAGGGCATTTACTTTACAGCTCAAACGAACGACATCGTTCACGAAGCTCACATGATTCTCATCTTAACTGACAAGCACTGGATGTTAGAGGACCTGTGGTTTCTTTTAATTTCAGAAGCAGAGTTGGACAAGATATGGTCCGTATGTGTAGGAAACACCATTCTTTTGTTCTGAGCACACTCATGTCTCCTGCTGTATTAGAGACTCTAGAAAGCAAGAGCGTTCTTCTTGCTCTAAAGCAGAGTGTGTTCCATGGATGAGAACTATGCTGTGTGTTTCCCTTCAGAAATGGAGTTAAATTCCAGGCTCTGTGTCTTTCTACAAACACTATTTCGTTTCAGGTAAGGGCAGTCAATTTTCAGGTCAAACGAACTACATCGTTCACAAATTTCTCTCGTTTCTCATCTTAAATGACAAGCATTGGATGTTAGAGGACCTGTGCTTGTATCAATTTCTTAAGCAGAGTTGGACTAGATATGGTCCGTATGTGTAGGAAACACCATTCTTTTGTTCTATGCACACTCACGTTTCCCGTGGTCTTAGAGACTGTAGAAAGCAAGAGCGTGCTTCTTGCTCTAAAGCAGAGTGTGATCCATGGATGAGAACTATGCTGTGTGTTTCCCTTCAGAAATGGAGTTAAATCCCAGGCTCTGTGTCTTCCTACAATCAAGACTTCGTTTCAGGTAAGGGCAGTCAATTTTCTGATCAAAGGAACTACATCGTTCACGAAGCTCACACTTTTCTCATCTTAAATGATAAGCATTGGATGTTAGAGGACCTGTGCTTTGTATCAATTTCAAAGGCAGAGTTGGACTAGATATGTTCCGTATGTGTAGGAAACAACGTTCTTCTGTTCTCAGCACACTCAAGTTGCCTGCAATCTTAGAGTATCTAGAAAGCAATAGCGTGCTTCTTGCTCTAATGCAGAGTGTGATCAATGGAAGAGAACTCTGCTGTGTGTTCCACTTCAGAAATGGAGTTAAATCCCAGGCTCTGAGTCTTCCTACAAGGAAGACTTCATTTCAGATAAGAGGAGGTTCTTTACAGCTCAAACGAACTACATCATTCACGAAACTCACATGTTTCTCATCTTAACTGATAAGCACTGGATGTTAGAGGACCTGTGGTTTGTTTCAGTTTCAGAAGCAGAGTTGGACTGGATATGGTCCGTATGTGTAGGAAATACGGTTATTTTGTTCTGAGCACAATCACGTCTCCTGCTGTATTAGAGACTCCAGAAAGCAAGAGCGTTCTTCTTGCTCTAAAGCAGAGTGTGATCCATGGATGAGAACTATGCTGTGTGTTTCCCTTCAGAAATGGAGTTAAATCCCAGGCTCTGTGGCTTCCTACAAGCAAGACTTCGTTTCAGGTAAGGGAAGTCACTTTTCAGCTCAAACGAACTACATCGTTCACGAAGCTCACACGTTTCTAGGTCTTAATTGAAAAGCATTGGATGTTACAGGACCTGTGCTTTGTGTCAGTTTCAGAAGAAGAGTTGAACTAGATAAGTCCCTATGTGTAGGAAACACAGTTCTTTTGTTCTGAGCACAATCACTTTTCCTGGTGTATTAGAGACTCTAGAAAGGAAGAGCATGCTTCTTGCTCTAAAGCAGAGTGTGATTCATGGATGGGAACTGTGCTGTGTGTTTCCCTTCAGAAATGGAGTTAAATCCCAGGCTCTGTGTCTTCCTACAAAGACTACTTCGTTTCAGGTAAGCGCAGTAAGTTTTCAGCTCAAACGAACTACATCGTTCACGAAGCTCACTCGTTTCTCATGTTAACTGACAAGCATTTGATGTTAGAGTACCTGTGGTTTCTTTCATTTTCAGAAGCAGAGTTGAACTAGATATCGTCCGTATGTGTATTAAACACTCTTCTTTTGTTATGAGCACACTCAGGTTTCCTGCTATATTAGAGACTCTAGAAAGCAATAGAGTTCTTCTTGCTCTAAAGCACAGTGTGATTCATGAATGTGAACTGTGCTGAGTGTTTCCCTTCAGAAATGGAGTTAAATCCCAGGCTCTGTGTCTTCCTACAAGCAAGACTTCGTTTCAGGTAATGGCAGACACTTTTCAACTCAAACGACCTACATCGTTCACGAAGCTCACACGTTTCTCATCTTAAATGATAAGCATTGGATGTTAGAGGACCTGTGCTTTGTATCAATTTCAGAGGCAGAGTTGGACTAGATAGGTCCGTTTGTGTAGGAAACACCGTTCTTCTGTTCTCAGCACAATCACGTTTCCTACAGTCTTAGAGACTCTAGAAAGCAAGAGCATGCTTCTTGCTCTAAAGCAGAGTGTGATCAATGGATGAGAACTCTGCTGTGTGTTCCACTTCAGAAATGGAGTTAAATCCCAGGCTCTGAGTCTTCCTACAAGCAAGACTTCGTTTCAGGTAAGGGCATTTACTTTACAGCTCAAATGAACTACATCGGACACGAAGCTCACACGTTTCTCGGTCTTAATTGAAAATCTTTGGAGGTTACAGGACCTGTGCTTCATGTCAGTTCCAGAAGAAGAGTTGAACTAGATAAGTCCCTATGTGTAGGAAACACAGTTCTTTTGTTCTGAGCACAATCACGATTCCTGGTGTATTAGAGACTCTAGAAATGAAGAGCGTGATTCTTGCTCTAAAGCAGAGTGTGATCTGTAGATGAGAACTCTGCTGTGTGTTTCACTTAAGAAATTGAGTTAAATCCCAGACTCTGAGTCTTCCTACAAGCAAGATTTCGTTTCAGGTAAGGACAGGTACTTTACAACTCAAACGAACTACATCGTTCCCGAAGCTCACACTTTTCTCCTCTTAACTGAAAAGCATCTGATGTTAGAGGACCTGTGGTTTGTTTCAGTTTCAGAAGCAGAGTTGGACTAGATATGATCCGTATTTGTAGGAAACACCGTTCATCTGTTCTCAGCACACTCACGTTTCCTGCAATCTGACAGACTCTAGAAAGCAAGAGCGTGCTTCTGTCTCTAAAGCAGAGTGTGATCAATGGATGAGAACTCTGCTGTGTTCCACTTCAGAAATGGAGTTAAATCCCAGGCTCTGTGTCTTCCTACAAGCAAGACTTCGTTTCAGGTAAGGCCAGGTACTTTACAGCTCAAAGAACTACATCGTTCACGAAGCTCACATGTTCCTCATCTAAACTGACAAGAATTGGATGTTAGAGGTCATCTGGTTTGTATGAGTTTCAGAAGCAGAGTTGAACTTGATATGGTCCGTTCGTGTAGGAAACACCGTTCTTTGTTCTGAGCACACTCAAGTTTCCTACTGTATTAGAGACTCTAGAAAGCAAGAGCGTTCTTCTTGCTCTAAAGTAGAGTGTCATCCATGGATGAGAACTATGCTGTGTGTTTCCCTTCAGAAATGGAGTTAAATCCCAGGCTATGTGTCTTTCTACAAACACTATTTCGTTTCAGGTAAGGGCAGTCACTTTTCAGCTCAAAATAACTACATCGTTCACGAAGCTCACTCGTTTCTCATCTTAACTGACACGCATTGGATGTTAGAGGACCTGTGGTTTCTTTCATTTTCAGAAGCAGAGTTGAACTAGATATCGTCCGTATGTGTAGGAAACACCGTTCTTTTGTTATGAGCACACTCACGTTTCTTGCTGTATTAGAGACTCTAGAAAGCAAGAGCGTTCTTCTTGCTCTAAAGCAGAGTGTGATTCATGGATGAGAACTGTGCTGTGTGTTTCCCTTCAGAAATGGAGTTAAATCCCAGGCTCTGTGTCTTCCTACAAGGAAGACTTCGTTTCAGTTAAGGGCAGGTACTTTACAACTCAAACGAACTACATCGTTCCCAAAGCTCACACGTTTCTCATCTTAACTGACAAGCATTGGATGTTAGAGGACCTTTGTTTTGTTTCAGTTTCAGAAGCAGAGTTGAACTAGATATGGTCCATATGTGTAGGAAACACCGTTCTTTTGTTCTGAGCACACTCACGTTTCCTGCTCTATTAGAGACTCTAGAAAGCAAGAGTGTGCTTCTTGCTCTAAGGAGAGTGAGATTCATGGATGAGAAGTGTGCTGTTTGTTTCCCTTCAGAAATGGAGTTAAATCCCAGGCTCTGACTCTTCCTACAAGCAAGACTTCGTTTCAGGTAAGGTCATTTACTTTAAAGCTCAAAGGAACTACATCGTACACGAAGCTCAGGCGTTTCTCGGTCTTAATTGAAAAGCATTGGATGTTACAGGACCTGTGCTTTGTGTCAGTTTCAGAAGAAGTGTTGCACTAGATATGGTCCGTATGTGTAGGAAACACAGTTTTTTTGTTATGAGCACAATCACATTTCCTGCTGTATTAGAGATTCTAGAAAGCAAGAATGTGCTTCTTGCTCTAAAGCAGAGTGTGATTCATGGATGAGAAGTGTGCTGTGTGTTTCCCTTCAGAAATGGAGTTAATTCCCAGGATCTGAGTCTTCCTACACGCAAGACTTCGTTTCAGATAAGGGCAGTCCATTTTCAGCACAAACGAACTACATCGTCCATGAAGCTCACACGTTTCTCATCTAAATTGACAAGCATTGAATGTTAGAGGACCTGTGGTTTGTATCAGTTTCAGAATAGAGTTGAACTAGATATGGTCCGTATGTGTAGGAAACACCGTTCTTTTGTTATGAGCACACTCATGTTTCTTGCTGTATTAGAGACTCTAGAAAGCAAGAGCGTTCTTCTTGCTCTAAAGCAGAGTGTGATTCATGGATGAGAACTGTGCTGTGTGTTTCCCTTCAGAAATGGAGTTAAATCCCATGCTCTGTGTCTTCCTACAAGCAAGCCTTCGTTTCAGGTAAGGGCAGTTACTTTACAGCTCAATCGAAATACATCGTTCATGAAGCTCACACGTTTCTCATCTAAACTGACAAGCATTGGATGTTAGAGGACCTGTAGTTTGTATCAGTTTCAGAACCAGAGTTGAACTTGATATGGTATGTACGTGTAGGAAACACCGTTCTTTGTTCTGAGCACACTCAAGTTTCCTGCTGTATTAGAGACTCTAGAAAGCAAGAGCGTTCTTCTTGCTCTAAAGCAGAGTGTGATTCATGGATGAGAACTGTGCTGTGTGTTTCCCTTCAGAAATGGAGTTAAATCCCAGGCTCTGTGTCTTCCTACAAGAAGTCTTCGTTTCAGGTAAGGGCAGGTACTTTACAACTCCAACGAACTACATCGTTTACGAAGCTAACACGTTTCTCATCTTAAATGATAAGCATTGGATGTTAGAGGACCTGTGCTTTGTATCAATTTCAGAGGCAGAGTTGGACTAGATATGGTCCGTATGTGTAGGAAACACCGTTTTTCTGTTCTCAGCACACTCACGTTTCCTGCAGTCTTACAGACTCTAGAGAGCAAGAGCGTGCTTCTGGTCTAAAGCAGAGTGTGATCAATGGATGAGAACTGTGCTGTGTGTTCCACTTCAGAAATGGAGTTAAATCCCAGGCTCTGAGTCTTCCTACAAGCAAGGCTTCGTTTCAGGTAAGGGCATTTACTTTACAGCTCAAACGAACTACATCGTACACGAAGCTCACACGTTTCTCGGTCTTAATTGAAAAGCATTGGATGTTACAGGACCTGTTCTTTGTGTCAATTTCAGAACAAGTGTTGAACTAGATAAGTCCATATGTGTAGGAAACACAGTCTTTTTGTTCTGAGCACAATCACGTTTCCTGGTCTATTAGAGACTCTAGAAAGGAAGAGCATGCTTCTTGCTCTAAAGCAGAGTGTGATCTATAGATGAGAACTCTGCTGTCTGTTTCCTTTCAGAAATGGAGTTAAATCCCAGTCTCTGTGTCTACCTACAAGGAAGACTTCATTTCAGGTACGGGCAGGTTCTTTACAGCTCAAACGAACTACATCGTTCACGAAGCTCACATGTTTCTCATCTTAAATGACAAGCATTGAATGATAGAGGACCTGTGGTTTGTTTCAGTTTTTGAAGCAGAGTTTGACTAGATATGGTCCATATGTGGAGGAAACACCGTTATTATGTTCTGAGAACACTCACGTTTTCTGCTGTATTAGAGACTCTAGAAAGCAATAGCGTTCTTCTTGCTCTAAAGCAGAGTGTGATCTATGGATGAGAACTCTGCTGTGTGTTTCACTTCAGAAATGGAGTTAAATCCCAGGCTCTGTGTCTTCTTACAAGCAAGACTTCGTTTCAGGTAAGGGCAGGTACTTTACAGCTCAAACGAACTACAGCGTTCCCGAAGCTCACACGTTTCTCATCTTAACTGACAAGCATTGGATGTTAGAGGAACTGTGGTTTGTTTCAGTTTCTGAAGCAGAGTTGGACTAGATGTGGTCTGTATGTGTAGGAAATACCGTTATTTTGTTCTGAGAACACTCACGTTTCCTGCTCTATTAGAGATTCTAGAAAGCAAGAGCGTGCTTCTTTTTGTAAAGCAGAGTGTGATCCATGGATGAGAACTATGCTGTGTGTTTCCCTTCAGAAATGGAGTTGAATTCCAGGCTCTGTGTCTTTCCACAAACACGATTTCGTTTCAGGTAAGGGCAGTCAATTTTCAGCTCAAAAGAACTACATCGTTCACAAAGTTCACTCGTTTCTCATCTTAAATGACAAGCATTGGATGTTAGAGGACCTGTGCTTGTATAATTTCAGAAGCAGAGTTGGACTACATATGGTCCGTATGTGTAGGTAACACCATTCTTTTGTTCTCACTACACACACATTTCCCGTGGTCTTAGAGACTCCAGAAAGAAAGAGCGTGCTTCTTGCTCTAAAGCAGAGTGTGATCTATGGATGAGAACTCTGCTGTGTGTTTCCCTTCAGAAATGGAGTTGAATTCCAGGCTCTGTGTCTTTCCACAAACACTATTTCGTTTCAGGTAAGGGCAGTAAATTTTCAGCTCAAAAGAACTACATCGTTCACAAAGTTCACTCGTTTCTCATCTTAAATGACAAGCATTGGATGTTAGAGGACCTGTGCTTGTATCAATTTCAGAAGCAGAGTTGGACTAGATATGGTCCGTATGTGTAAGAAACACCATTCTTTTGTTCTCAGCACACTCACGTTTCCTGGGGTCTTATAGACTCTAGAAAGCAAGAGCGTTCTTCTTGCTCTAAAGCAGAGTGTGATCCATGGATGAGAACTATGCTGTGTGTTTCCCTTCAGAAATGGAGTTAAATCCCAGCTCTGTGTCTTCCTACAAGCAAGACTTCGTTTCAGGTAAGGGCAGTCACATTTCAGCTCAAAAGAACTACGTCGTTCACGAAGCTCACACGTTTCTCATCTTAAATGATAAGCATTGGATGTTAGAGGACCTGTTCTTTATATCAATTTCAGAGGCAGAGTTGACCTAGATATGATCCGTATGTGTAGGAAACACCGTTCTTCTGTTCTCTGCACACTCACGTTTCCTGCTGTCTTAGAGACTCTAGAAAGCAAGAGCGTGCTTCTTGCTCTAAAGCAGAGTGTGATCAATGTATGAGAACTCTGCTGTGTGTTTCACTTCAGAAATGGAGTTAAATCCCAGGCTCTGAGTCTT
The DNA here is from genome assembly GCA_949786385.1 of Onychomys leucogaster. NCBI lineage: Eukaryota > Metazoa > Chordata > Mammalia > Rodentia > Cricetidae > Onychomys > Onychomys leucogaster. Next base: position 1,932,433 of record CATKUP010000014.1, on the reverse strand, counting down.
CCTACAAGCAAGACTTCGTTTCTTGTAAGGGCATTTACTTACAGCTCAAACGAACTACATCGTACACGAAGCTCACACGTTTCTCAGTCTTAATTGAAAAGCATTGGATGTTACAGGACCTGTGCTTTGTGTCAGTTTCAGAAGAAGAGTTGAACTATATATGGTCCGTATGTGTAGGAAACACAGTTCTTTTGTTCTGAGCACCCTCAAATTTCCTGCCGTATTAGAGACTCTAGAAAGCAAGAGCATGCTTCTTGCTCTAAAGCAGAGTGTGATCTATAGATGAGAACTGTGCTGTGTGTTTCCCTTCAGAAATTGAGTTAAATCCCAGGCTCCGTGTCTTCCTACAAGGAAGACTTCATTTCATTTAAGGGCAGGTTCTTTACACCTCAAACGAACTACATTGTTCACGAAACTCACATGTTTCTCATCTTAACTGACAAGCATTGGATGTTAGAGGACCTGTGGTTTGTTTCAGTTTCAGAAGCATAGTTGGACTAGATATGGTCCGTATGTGTAGGAAACACAGTTCTTTTGTTCTGAGCACCCTCAGGTTTCCTGCTGTATTAGAGACTCTAGAAAGCAAGAACATGCTTCTTGCTCTAAAGCAGAGTGTGATCTATAGATGAGAACTGTGCTGTGTGTTTCACTTCAGAAATGGAGTTAATTCCTGGCTCTGTGTCTTCCTACAATGAAGACTTCATTTCAGGTAAGGGCAGGTTCTTTACAGCTCAAACGAACTACATCGTTCACGAAGCTCACATGTTTCTCATCTTAACTGACACACATTGGATGTTAGAGCACCTGTGGTTTGATTCAGTTTCTGAAGCAGAGTTGGACTAGATATGGTCCGTATGTGTAGGAAACACTGTTATTTTCTTCTGAGAACACTCACGTTTCCTGCTGTATTAGAGACTCTAGAAAGCAAGAGCGTTCTTCTTGCTCTAAAGCAGAGTGTGATTCATGGATGAGAAGTGTGCTGTGTGTTTCTCTTCAGAAATGGAGTTAAATCCCAGGCTCTGATTCTTCCTACATGCAAGACTTCTTTTCAGGGAAGGGCAGTCACTTTTCAGCACAAACGAACTACATCGTTCATGAAGCTCACACGTTTCTCATGTATATTGACAAGCATTGGATGTTAGAGGACCTGTGGTTTGTGTCAGTTTCCGAAGCAGAGATGAACTAGACATGGTCCGTATGTGTAGGAAACACCGTTTTTCTGTTCTCAGCACACTCACGTTTCCTGCAGTCTTACAGACTCTAGAAAGCAAGAGCGTGCTTCTGGTCTAAAGCAGAGTGTGATCAATGGATGAGAACTGTGCTGTGTGTTCCACTTCAGAAATGGAGTTAAATCCCAGGCTCTGAGTCTTCCTACAAGCAAGACTTCGTTTCAGGTAAGGGCATTTACTTTACAGCTCAAACGAACTACATCGTACACGAAGCTCACACGTTTCTCGGTCTTAATTGAAAAGCATTGGATGTTACAGGACCTGTGCTTTGTGTCAGTTTCAGAAGAAGTGTTGCACTAGATATGGTCCGTATGTGTAGAAAACACAGTTTTTTTGTTATGAGCACAATCACATTTCCTGCTGTATTAGAGATTCTAGAAAGCAAGAGTGTGCTTCTTGCTCTAAAGCAGAGTGTGATTCATGAATGAGAAGAGTGCTGTGTGTTTCTCTTCAGAAATGGAGTTAAATCCCAGGCTCTGATTCTTCCTACATGCAAGACTTCGTTTCAAGGAAGGGCAGTCACTTTTCAGCACAAACGAACTACATCGTTCATGAAGCTCACACGTTTCTCATCTATATTGACAAGCATTGGATGTTAGAGGACCTGTGGTTTGTATCAGTTTCCGAAGCAGAGATGAACTAGACATGGTCCGTATGTGTAGGAAACACCGTTCTTTTGTTATGAGCACACTCAAGTTTCCTGCTGTATTAGAGACTCTAGAAAGCAAGAGCGTTCTTCTTGCTCTAAAGCAGAGTGTCATCCATGGCTGAGAACTATGCTGTGTGTTTCCCTTCAGAAATGGAGTTAAATCCCAGGCTATGTGTCTTTCTACAAACACTATTTCGTTTCAGGTAAGGGCAGTCACTTTTCAGCTCAAAATAACTACATCGTTCACGAAGCTCACTCGTTTCTCATCTTAACTGACACGCATTGGATGTTAGAGGACCTGTGGTTTCTTTCATTTTCAGAAGCAGAGTTGAACTAGATATCGTCCGTATGTGTAGGAAACACCGTTCTTTTGTTATGAGCACACTCACGTTTCTTGCTGTATTAGAGACTCTAGAGAGCAAGAGCGTTCTTCTTGCTCTAAAGCAGAGTGTGATTCATGGATGAGAACTGTGCTGTGTGTTTCCCTTCAGAAATGGAGTTAAATCCCAGGCTCTGTGTCTTCCTACAAGGAAGACTTCGTTTCAGTTAAGGGCAGGTACTTTACAACTCAAACGAACTACATCGTTCCCAAAGCTCACACGTTTCTCATCTTAACTGACAAGCATTGGATGTTAGGGGACCTTTGTTTTGTTTCAGTTTCAGAAGCAGAGTTGAACTAGATATGGTCCATGTGTGTAGGAAACACCGTTCTTTTGTTCTGAGCACACTCACTTTTCCTGCTGTATTAGAGACTCTAGAAAGCAAGAGTGTGCTTCTTGCTCTAAGGAGAGTGAGATTCATGGATGAGAAGTGTGCTGTTTTTTCCCTTCAGAAATGGAGTTAAATCCCAGGCTCTGACTCTTCCTACAAGCAAGACTTCGTTTCAGGTAAGGTCATTTACTTTAAAGCTCAAAGGAACTACATCGTACACGAAGCTCAGGCGTTTCTCGGTCTTAATTGAAAAGCATTGGATGTTACAGGACCTGTGCTTTGTGTCAGTTTCAGAAGAAGTGTTGCACTAGATATGGTCCGTATGTGTAGGAAACACAGTTTTTTTGTTATGAGCACAATCACATTTCCTGCTGTATTAGAGATTCTAGAAAGCAAGAGTGTGCTTCTTGCTCTAAAGCAGAGTGTGATTCATGGATGAGAAGTGTGCTGTGTGTTTCTCTTCAGAAATGGAGTTAAATCCCAGGCTCTGATTCTTCCTACATGCAAGACTTCGTTTCAGGGAAGGGCAGTCCATTTTCAGCACAAACGAACTACATCGTTCATGAAGCTCACACGTTTCTCATGTATATTGACAAGCATTGGATGTTAGAGGACCTGTGGTTTGTATCAGTTTCCGAAGCAGAGATGAACTAGACATGGTCCGTATGTGTAGGAAACACCGTTCTTTTGTTATGAGCACACTCAAGTTTCCTGCTGTATTAGAGACTCTAGAAAGCAAGAACGTACTTCTTGCTCTAAAGCAGAGTGTGATTCATGGATGAGAAAGGTGCTGTGTGTTTCCCTTCAGAAATGGAGTTAAATCCCAGGCTCTGTGTCTTCCTACAAGCAAGACTTTGTTTCAGGTAAGGGCAGTCCATTTTCAGCACAAACGAACTACATCGTTCATGAAGGTCACACGTTTCTCATCTAAACTGACAAGCATTGGATGTTAGAGGACCTGTGGTTGTATCAGTTTCAGAATAGAGTTGAACTAGATATGGTCCATATGTGTAGGAAACACCGTTCTTTTGTTCTGAGCACACTCACGTTTCCTGCTCTATTAGAGACTCTAGAAAGCAAGAGTGTGCTTCTTGCTCTAAGGAGAGTGAGATTCATGGATGAGAAGTGTGCTGTTTGTTTCCCTTCAGAAATGGAGTTAAATCCCAGGCTCTGACTCTTCCTACAAGCAAGACTTCGTTTCAGGTAAGGTCATTTACTTTAAAGCTCAAAGGAACTACATCGTACACGAAGCTCAGGCGTTTCTCGGTCTTAATTGAAAAGCATTGCATGTTACAGGACCTGTGCTTTGTGTCAGTTTCAGAAGAAGTGTTGCACTAGATATGGTCCGTATGTGTAGGAAACACAGTTTTTTTTGTTATGAGCACAATCACATTTCCTGCTGTATTAGAGATTCTAGAAAGCAAGAGTGTGCTTCTTGCTCTAAAGCAGAGTGTGATTCATGAATGAGAAGAGTGCTGTGTGTTTCTCTTCAGAAATGGAGTTAAATCCCAGGCTCTGATTCTTCCTACATGCAAGACTTCGTTTCAAGGAAGGGCAGTCACTTTTCAGCACAAATGAACTACATCGTTCATGAAGCTCACACGTGTCTCATCTAAATTGACAAGCACTGGATGTTAGAGGACCTGTGGTTTGTATCAGTTTCAGAAGCAGAGTTGATCTAGATATGGTTCATATGTGTAGGAAACACTGTTCTTTTTTTATGAGCACACTCACGTTTCCTGCTGTATTAGAGACTCTAGAAAGCAAGAGCGTTCTTCTTGCTCTAAAGCAGAGTGTGATTCATGGATGAGAACTGTGCTGTGTGTTTCCCTTCAGAAATGGAGTTAAATCCCAGGCTCTGTGTCTTCCTACAAGCAAGACTTCGTTTCAGGTAAGGGCAGGTACTTTACAGCTCAAAGAACTACATCGTTCACGAAGCTCACATGTTCCTCATCTAAACTGACAAGAATTGGATGTTAGAGGTCATCTGGTTTGTATGAGTTTCAGAAGCAGAGTTGAACTTGATATGGTCCGTTCGTGTAGGAAACACCGTTCTTTGTTCTGAGCACACTCAAGTTTCCTACTGTATTAGAGACTCTAGAAAGCAAGAGCGTTCTTCTTGCTCTAAAGCAGAGTGTCATCCATGGTTGAGAACTATGCTGTGTGTTTCCCTTCAGAAATGGAGTTAAATCCCAGGCTATGTGTCTTTCTACAAACACTATTTCGTTTCAGGTAAGGGCAGTCACTTTTCAGCTCAAAATAACTACATCGTTCACGAAGCTCACTCGTTTCTCATCTTAACTGACACGCATTGGATGTTAGAGGACCTGTGGTTTCTTTCATTTTCAGAAGCAGAGTTGAACTAGATATCGTCCGTATGTGTAGGAAACACCGTTCTTTTGTTATGAGCACACTCACGTTTCTTGCTGTATTAGAGACTCTAGAAAGCAAGAGCGTTCTTCTTGCTCTAAAGCAGAGTGTGATTCATGGATGAGAACTGTGCTGTGTGTTTCCCTTCAGAAATGGAGTTAAATCCCAGGCTCTGTGTCTTCCTACAAGGAAGACTTCGTTTCAGTTAAGGGCAGGTACTTTACAACTCAAACGAACTACATCGTTCACAAAGTTCACTCGTTTCTCATCTTAACTGACAAGCATTGGATGTTAGAGGACCTTTGTTTTGTTTCAGTTTCAGAAGCAGGGTTGAACTAGATATGGTCCATATGTGTAGGAAACACCGTTCTTTTGTTCTGAGCACACTCACGTTTCCTGCTCTATTAGAGACTCTAGAAAGCAAGAGTGTGCTTCTTGCTCTAAGGAGAGTGAGATTCATGGATGAGAAGTGTGCTGTTTGTTTCCCTTCAGAAATGGAGTTAAATCCCAGGCTCTGACTCTTCCTACAAGCAAGACTTCGTTTCAGGTAAGGTCATTTACTTTAAAGCTCAAAGGAACTACATCGTACACGAAGCTCAGGCGTTTCACGGTCTTAATTGAAAAGCATTGGATGTTACAGGACCTGTGCTTTGTGTCAGTTTCAGAAGAAGTGTTGCACTAGATATGGTCCGTATGTGTAGGAAACACAGTTTTTTTGTTATGAGCACAATCACATTTCCTGCTGTATTAGAGATTCTAGAAAGCAAGAATGTGCTTCTTGCTCTAAAGCAGAGTGTGATTCATGGATGAGAAGTGTGCTGTGTGTTTCCCTTCAGAAATGGAGTTAATTCCCAGGATCTGAGTCTTCCTACACGCAAGACTTCGTTTCAGATAAGGGCAGTCCATTTTCAGCACAAACGAACTACATCGTCCATGCAGCTCACACGTTTCTCATCTAAATTGACAAGCATTGAATGTTAGAGGACCTGTGGTTTGTATCAGTTTCAGAATAGAGTTGAACTAGATATGGTCCGTATGTGTAGGAAACACCGTTCTTTTGTTATGAGCACACTCATGTTTCTTGCTGTATTAGAGACTCTAGAAAGCAAGAGCGTTCTTCTTGCTCTAAAGCAGAGTGTGATTCATGGATGAGAACTGTGCTGTGTGTTTCCCTTCAGAAATGGAGTTAAATCCCATGCTCTGTGTCTTCCTACAAGCAAGACTTCGTTTCAGGTAAGGGCAGTTACTTTACAGCTCAATCGAACTACATCGTTCATGAAGCTCACACGTTTCTCATCTAAACTGACAAGCATTGGATGTTAGAGGACCTGTAGTTTGTATCAGTTTCAGAACGAGAGTTGAACTTGATATGGTATGTACGTGTAGGAAACACCGTTCTTTGTTCTGAGCACACTCAAGTTTCCTGCTGTATTAGAGACTCTAGAAAGCAAGAGCGTTCTTCTTGCTCTAAAGCAGAGTGTGATTCATGGATGAGAAGTGTGCTGTTTGTTTCCCTTCAGAAATGGAGTTAAATCCCAGGCTCTGTGTCTTCCTACAAGAAGTCTTCGTTTCAGGTAAGGGCAGGTACTTTACAACTCCAACGAACTACATCGTTTACGAAGCTCACACGTTTCTCATCTTAAATGATAAGCATTGGATGTTAGAGGACCTGTGCTTTGTATCAATTTCAGAGGCAGAGTTGGACTAGATATGGTCCGTATGTGTAGGAAACACCGTTTTTCTGTTCTCAGCACACTCACGTTTCCTGCAGTCTTACAGACTCTAGAAAGCAAGAGCGTGCTTCTGGTCTAAAGCAGAGTGTGATCAATGGATGAGAACTGTGCTGTGTGTTCCACTTCAGAAATGGAGTTAAATCCCAGGCTCTGAGTCTTCCTACAAGCAAGACTTCGTTTCAGGTAAGGGCATTTACTTTACAGCTCAAACGAACTACATCGTACACGAAGCTCACACGTTTCTCGGTCTTAATTGAAAAGCATTGGATGTTACAGGACCTGTTCTTTGTGTCAATTTCAGAACAAGTGTTGAACTAGATAAGTCCATATGTGTAGGAAACACAGTCTTTTTGTTCTGAGCACAATCACGTTTCCTGGTCTATTAGAGACTCTAGAAAGGAAGAGCATGCTTCTTGCTCTAAAGCAGAGTGTGATCTATAGATGAGAACTCTGCTGTCTGTTTCCTTTCAGAAATGGAGTTAAATCCCAGTCTCTGTGTCTACCTACAAGGAAGACTTCATTTCAGGTACGGGCAGGTTCTTTACAGCTCAAACGAACTACATCGTTCACGAAGCTCACATGTTTCTCATCTTAAATGACAAGCATTGAATGATAGAGGACCTGTGGTTTGTTTCAGTTTTTGAAGCAGAGTTTGACTAGATATGGTCCATATGTGGAGGAAACACCGTTATTATGTTCTGAGAACACTCACGTTTTCTGCTGTATTAGAGACTCTAGAAAGCAATAGCGTTCTTCTTGCTCTAAAGCAGAGTGTGATCTATGGATGAGAACTCTGCTGTGTGTTTCACTTCAGAAATGGAGTTAAATCCCAGGCTCTGTGTCTTCTTACAAGCAAGACTTCGTTTCAGGTAAGGGCAGGTACTTTACAGCTCAAACGAACTACAGCGTTCCCGAAGCTCACACGTTTCTCATCTTAACTGACAAGCATTGGATGTTAGAGGAACTGTGGTTTGTTTCAGTTTCTGAAGCAGAGTTGGACTAGATGTGGTCTGTATGTGTAGGAAATACCGTTATTTTGTTCTGAGAACACTCACGTTTCCTGCTCTATTAGAGATTCTAGAAAGCAAGAGCGTGCTTCTTTTTGTAAAGCAGAGTGTGATCCATGGATGAGAACTATGCTGTGTGTTTCCCTTCAGAAATGGAGTTGAATTCCAGGCTCTGTGTCTTTCCACAAACACGATTTCGTTTCAGGTAAGGGCAGTCAATTTTCAGCTCAAAAGAACTACATCGTTCACAAAGTTCACTCGTTTCTCATCTTAAATGACAAGCATTGGATGTTAGAGGACCTGTGCTTGTATAATTTCAGAAGCAGAGTTGGACTACATATGGTCCGTATGTGTAGGTAACACCATTCTTTTGTTCTCACCACACACACATTTCCCGTGGTCTTAGAGACTCCAGAAAGAAAGAGCGTGCTTCTTGCTCTAAAGCAGAGTGTGATCTATGGATGAGAACTCTGCTGTGTGTTTCCCTTCAGAAATGGAGTTGAATTCCAGGCTCTGTGTCTTTCCACAAACACTATTTCGTTTCAGGTAAGGGCAGTAAATTTTCAGCTCAAAAGAACTACATCGTTCACAAAGTTCACTCGTTTCTCATCTTAAATGACAAGCATTGGATGTTAGAGGACCTGTGCTTGTATCAATTTCAGAAGCAGAGTTGGACTAGATATGGTCCGTATGTGTAAGAAACACCATTCTTTTGTTCTCAGCACACTCACGTTTCCCGGGGTCTTATAGACTCTAGAAAGCAAGAGCGTTCTTCTTGCTCTAAAGCAGAGTGTGATCCATGGATGAGAACTATGCTGTGTGTTTCCCTTCAGAAATGGAGTTAAATCCCAGCTCTGTGTCTTCCTACAAGCAAGACTTCGTTTCAGGTAAGGGCAGTCACATTTCAGCTCAAAAGAACTACGTCGTTCACGAAGCTCACACGTTTCTCATCTTAAATGATAAGCATTGGATGTTAGAGGACCTGTTCTTTATATCAATTTCAGAGGCAGAGTTGACCTAGATATGATCCGTATGTGTAGGAAACACCGTTCTTCTGTTCTCTGCACACTCACGTTTCCTGCTGTCTTAGAGACTCTAGAAAGCAAGAGCGTGCTTCTTGCTCTAAAGCAGAGTGTGATCAATGTATGAGAACTCTGCTGTGTGTTTCACTTCAGAAATGGAGTTAAATCCCAGGCTCTGAGTCTTCCTACAAGCAAGACTTCGTTTCTTGTAAGGGCATTTACTTACAGCTCAAACGAACTACATCGTACACGAAGCTCACACGTTTCTCAGTCTTAATTGAAAAGCATTGGATGTTACAGGACCTGTGCTTTGTGTCAGTTTCAGAAGAAGAGTTGAACTATATATGGTCCGTATGTGTAGGAAACACAGTTCTTTTGTTCTGAGCACCCTCAAATTTCCTGCCGTATTAGAGACTCTAGAAAGCAAGAGCATGCTTCTTGCTCTAAAGCAGAGTGTGATCTATAGATGAGAACTGTGCTGTGTGTTTCCCTTCAAAAATTGAGTTAAATCCCAGGCTCTGTGTCTTCCTACAAGGAAGACTTCATTTCATTTAAGGGCAGGTTCTTTACACCTCAAACGAACTACATTGTTCACGAAACTCACATGTTTCTCATCTTAACTGACAAGCATTGGATGTTAGAGGACCTGTGGTTTGTTTCAGTTTCAGAAGCATAGTTGGACTAGATATGGTCCGTATGTGTAGGAAACACAGTTCTTTTGTTCTGAGCACCCTCAGGTTTCCTGCTGTATTAGAGACTCTAGAAAGCAAGAACATGCTTCTTGCTCTAAAGCAGAGTGTGATCTATAGATGAGAACTGTGCTGTGTGTTTCACTTCAGAAATGGAGTTAATTCCTGGCTCTGTGTCTTCCTACAATGAAGACTTCATTTCAGGTAAGGGCAGGTTCTTTACAGCTCAAACGAACTACATCGTTCACGAAGCTCACATGTTTCTCATCTTAACTGACACACATTGGATGTTAGAGCACCTGTGGTTTGATTCAGTTTCTGAAGCAGAGTTGGACTAGATATGGTCCGTATGTGTAGGAAACACTGTTATTTTCTTCTGAGAACACTCACGTTTCCTGCTGTATTAGAGACTCTAGAAAGCAAGAGCGTTCTTCTTGCTCTAAAGCAGAGTGTGATTCATGGATGAGAAGTGTGCTGTGTGTTTCTCTTCAGAAATGGAGTTAAATCCCAGGCTCTGATTCTTCCTACATGCAAGACTTCTTTTCAGGGAAGGGCAGTCACTTTTCAGCACAAACGAACTACATCGTTCATGAAGCTCACACGTTTCTCATGTATATTGACAAGCATTGGATGTTAGAGGACCTGTGGTTTGTGTCAGTTTCCGAAGCAGAGATGAACTAGACATGGTCCGTATGTGTAGGAAACACCGTTTTTCTGTTCTCAGCACACTCACGTTTCCTGCAGTCTTACAGACTCTAGAAAGCAAGAGCGTGCTTCTGGTCTAAAGCAGAGTGTGATCAATGGATGAGAACTGTGCTGTGTGTTCCACTTCAGAAATGGAGTTAAATCCCAGGCTCTGAGTCTTCCTACAAGCAAGACTTCGTTTCAGGTAAGGGCATTTACTTTACAGCTCAAACGAACTACATCGTACACGAAGCTCACACGTTTCTCGGTCTTAATTGAAAAGCATTGGATGTTACAGGACCTGTGCTTTGTGTCAGTTTCAGAAGAAGTGTTGCACTAGATATGGTCCGTATGTGTAGAAAACACAGTTTTTTTGTTATGAGCACAATCACATTTCCTGCTGTATTAGAGATTCTAGAAAGCAAGAGTGTGCTTCTTGCTCTAAAGCAGAGTGTGATTCATGAATGAGAAGAGTGCTGTGTGTTTCTCTTCAGAAATGGAGTTAAATCCCAGGCTCTGATTCTTCCTACATGCAAGACTTCGTTTCAAGGAAGGGCAGTCACTTTTCAGCACAAACGAACTACATCGTTCATGAAGCTCACACGTTTCTCATCTATATTGACAAGCATTGGATGTTAGAGGACCTGTGGTTTGTATCAGTTTCCGAAGCAGAGATGAACTAGACATGGTCCGTATGTGTAGGAAACACCGTTCTTTTGTTATGAGCACACTCAAGTTTCCTGCTGTATTAGAGACTCTAGAAAGCAAGAGCGTTCTTCTTGCTCTAAAGCAGAGTGTCATCCATGGCTGAGAACTATGCTGTGTGTTTCCCTTCAGAAATGGAGTTAAATCCCAGGCTATGTGTCTTTCTACAAACACTATTTCGTTTCAGGTAAGGGCAGTCACTTTTCAGCTCAAAATAACTACATCGTTCACGAAGCTCACTCGTTTCTCATCTTAACTGACACGCATTGGATGTTAGAGGACCTGTGGTTTCTTTCATTTTCAGAAGCAGAGTTGAACTAGATATCGTCCGTATGTGTAGGAAACACCGTTCTTTTGTTATGAGCACACTCACGTTTCTTGCTGTATTAGAGACTCTAGAGAGCAAGAGCGTTCTTCTTGCTCTAAAGCAGAGTGTGATTCATGGATGAGAACTGTGCTGTGTGTTTCCCTTCAGAAATGGAGTTAAATCCCAGGCTCTGTGTCTTCCTACAAGGAAGACTTCGTTTCAGTTAAGGGCAGGTACTTTACAACTCAAACGAACTACATCGTTCCCAAAGCTCACACGTTTCTCATCTTAACTGACAAGCATTGGATGTTAGGGGACCTTTGTTTTGTTTCAGTTTCAGAAGCAGAGTTGAACTAGATATGGTCCATGTGTGTAGGAAACACCGTTCTTTTGTTCTGAGCACACTCACTTTTCCTGCTGTATTAGAGACTCTAGAAAGCAAGAGTGTGCTTCTTGCTCTAAGGAGAGTGAGATTCATGGATGAGAAGTGTGCTGTTTTTTCCCTTCAGAAATGGAGTTAAATCCCAGGCTCTGACTCTTCCTACAAGCAAGACTTCGTTTCAGGTAAGGTCATTTACTTTAAAGCTCAAAGGAACTACATCGTACACGAAGCTCAGGCGTTTCTCGGTCTTAATTGAAAAGCATTGGATGTTACAGGACCTGTGCTTTGTGTCAGTTTCAGAAGAAGTGTTGCACTAGATATGGTCCGTATGTGTAGGAAATACAGTTTTTTTGTTATGAGCACAATCACATTTCCTGCTGTATTAGAGATTCTAGAAAGCAAGAGTGTGCTTCTTGCTCTAAAGCAGAGTGTGATTCATGGATGAGAAGTGTGCTGTGTGTTTCTCTTCAGAAATGGAGTTAAATCCCAGGCTCTGATTCTTCCTACATGCAAGACTTCGTTTCAGGGAAGGGCAGTCCATTTTCAGCACAAACGAACTACATCGTTCATGAAGCTCACACGTTTCTCATGTATATTGACAAGCATTGGATGTTAGAGGACCTGTGGTTTGTATCAGTTTCCGAAGCAGAGATGAACTAGACATGGTCCGTATGTGTAGGAAACACCGTTCTTTTGTTATGAGCACACTCAAGTTTCCTGCTGTATTAGAGACTCTAGAAAGCAAGAACGTACTTCTTGCTCTAAAGCAGAGTGTGATTCATGGATGAGAAGTGTGCTGTGTGTTTCCCTTCAGAAATGGAGTTAATTCCCAGGATCTGAGTCTTCCTACACGCAAGACTTCGTTTCAGATAAGGGCAGTCCATTTTCAGCACAAACGAACTACATCGTCCATGAAGCTCACATGTTTCTCATCTAAATTGACAAGCATTGAATGTTAGAGGACCTGTGGTTTGTATCAGTTTCAGAATAGAGTTGAACTAGATATGGTCCGTATGTGTAGGAAACACCGTTCTTTTGTTATGAGCACACTCATGTTTCTTGCTGTATTAGAGACTCTAGAAAGCAAGAGCGTTCTTCTTGCTCTAAAGCAGAGTGTGATTCATGGATGAGAACTGTGCTGTGTGTTTCCCTTCAGAAATGGAGTTAAATCCCATGCTCTGTGTCTTCCTACAAGCAAGACTTCGTTTCAGGTAAGGGCAGTTACTTTACAGCTCAATCGAACTACATCGTTCATGAAGCTCACACGTTTCTCATCTAAACTGACAAGCATTGGATGTTAGAGGACCTGTAGTTTGTATCAGTTTCAGAACGAGAGTTGAACTTGATATGGTATGTACGTGTAGGAAACACCGTTCTTTGTTCTGAGCACACTCAAGTTTCCTGCTGTATTAGAGACTCTAGAAAGCAAGAGCGTTCTTCTTGCTCTAAAGCAGAGTGTGATTCATGGATGAGAACTGTGCTGTGTGTTTCCCTTCAGAAATGGAGTTAAATCCCAGGCTCTGTGTCTTCCTACAAGAAGTCTTCGTTTCAGGTAAGGGCAGGTACTTTACAACTCCAACGAACTACATCGTTTACGAAGCTCACACGTTTCTCATCTTAAATGATAAGCATTGGATGTTAGAGGACCTGTGCTTTGTATCAATTTCAGAGGCAGAGTTGGACTAGATATGGTCCGTATGTGTAGGAAACACCGTTTTTCTGTTCTCAGCACACTCACGTTTCCTGCAGTCTTACAGACTCTAGAAAGCAAGAGCGTGCTTCTGGTCTAAAGCAGAGTGTGATCAATGGATGAGAACTGTGCTGTGTGTTCCACTTCAGAAATGGAGTTAAATCCCAGGCTCTGAGTCTTCCTACAAGCAAGACTTCGTTTCAGGTAAGGGCATTTACTTTACAGCTCAAACGAACTACATCGTACACGAAGCTCACACGTTTCTCGGTCTTAATTGAAAAGCATTGGATGTTACAGGACCTGTTCTTTGTGTCAATTTCAGAACAAGTGTTGAACTAGATAAGTCCATATGTGTAGGAAACACAGTCTTTTTGTTCTGAGCACAATCACGTTTCCTGGTCTATTAGAGACTCTAGAAAGGAAGAGCATGCTTCTTGCTCTAAAGCAGAGTGTGATCTATAGATGAGAACTCTGCTGTCTGTTTCCCTTCAGAAATGGAGTTGAATTCCAGGCTCTGTGTCTTTCCACAAACACGATTTCGTTTCAGGTAAGGGCAGTCAATTTTCAGCTCAAAAGAACTACATCGTTCACAAAGTTCACTCGTTTCTCATCTTAAATGACAAGCATTGGATGTTAGAGGACCTGTGCTTGTATAATTTCAGAAGCAGAGTTGGACTACATATGGTCCGTATGTGTAGGTAACACAATTCTTTTGTTCTCACCACACACACATTTCCCGCGGTCTTAGAGACTCCAGAAAGAAAGAGCGTGCTTCTTGCTCTAAAGCAGAGTGTGATCTATGGATGAGAACTCTGCTGTGTGTTTCCCTTCAGAAATGGAGTTGAATTCCAGGCTCTGTGTCTTTCCACAAACACTATTTCGTTTCAGGTAAGGGCAGTAAATTTTCAGCTCAAAAGAACTACATCGTTCACAAAGTTCACTCGTTTCTCATCTTAAATGACAAGCATTGGATGTTAGAGGACCTGTGCTTGTATCAATTTCAGAAGCAGAGTTGGACTAGATATGGTCCGTATGTGTAAGAAACACCATTCTTTTGTTCTCAGCACACTCACGTTTCCCGGGGTCTTATAGACTCTAGAAAGCAAGAGCGTTCTTCTTGCTCTAAAGCAGAGTGTGATCCATGGATGAGAACTATGCTGTGTGTTTCCCTTCAGAAATGGAGTTAAATCCCAGCTCTGTGTCTTCCTACAAGCAAGACTTCGTTTCAGGTAAGGGCAGTCACATTTCAGCTCAAAAGAACTACGTCGTTCACGAAGCTCACACGTTTCTCATCTTAAATGATAAGCATTGGATGTTAGAGGACCTGTTCTTTATATCAATTTCAGAGGCAGAGTTGACCTAGATATGATCCGTATGTGTAGGAAACACCGTTCTTCTGTTCTCTGCACACTCACGTTTCCTGCTGTCTTAGAGACTCTAGAAAGCAAGAGCGTGCTTCTTGCTCTAAAGCAGAGTGTGATCAATGTATGAGAACTCTGCTGTGTGTTTCACTTCAGAAATGGAGTTAAATCCTAGGCTCTGAGTCTTCCTACAAGCAAGACTTCGTTTCTTGTAAGGGCATTTACTTACAGCTCAAACGAACTACATCGTACACGAAGCTCACACGTTTCTCAGTCTTAATTGAAAAGCATTGGATGTTACAGGACCTGTGCTTTGTGTCAGTTTCAGAAGAAGAGTTGAACTATATATGGTCCGTATGTGTAGGAAACACAGTTCTTTTGTTCTGAGCACCCTCAAATTTCCTGCCGTATTAGAGACTCTAGAAAGCAAGAGCATGCTTCTTGCTCTAAAGCAGAGTGTGATCTATAGATGAGAACTGTGCTGTGTGTTTCCCTTCAGAAATTGAGTTAAATCCCAGGCTCTGTGTCTTCCTACAAGGAAGACTTCATTTCATTTAAGGGCAGGTTCTTTACACCTCAAACGAACTACATTGTTCACGAAGCTCACATGTTTCTCATCTTAACTGACAAGCATTGGATGTTAGAGGACCTGTGGTTTGTTTCAGTTTCAGAAGCATAGTTGGACTAGATATGGTCCGTATGTGTAGGAAACACAGTTCTTTTGTTCTGAGCACCCTCAGGTTTCCTGCTGTATTAGAGACTCTAGAAAGCAAGAGCATGCTTCTTGCTCTAAAGCAGAGTGTGATCTATAGATGAGAACTGTGCTGTGTGTTTCACTTCAGAAATGGAGTTAATTCCTGGCTCTGTGTCTTCCTACAATGAAGACTTCATTTCAGGTAAGGGCAGGTTCTTTACAGCTCAAACGAACTACATCGTTCACGAAGCTCACATGTTTCTCATCTTAACTGACACACATTGGATGTTAGAGCACCTGTGGTTTGATTCAGTTTCTGAAGCAGAGTTGGACTAGATATGGTCCGTATGTGTAGGAAACACTGTTATTTTCTTCTGAGAACACTCACGTTTCCTGCTGTATTAGAGACTCTAGAAAGCAAGAGCGTTCTTCTTGCTCTAAAGCAGAGTGTGATTCATGGATGAGAAGTGTGCTGTGTGTTTCTCTTCAGAAATGGAGTTAAATCCCAGGCTCTGATTCTTCCTACATGCAAGACTTCATTTCAGGGAAGGGCAGTCACTTTTCAGCACAAACGAACTACATCGTTCATGAAGCTCACACGTTTCTCATGTATATTGACAAGCATTGGATGTTAGAGGACCTGTGGTTTGTATCAGTTTCCGAAGCAGAGATGAACTAGACATGGTCCGTATGTGTAGGAAACACCGTTCTTTTGTTATGAGCACACTCAAGTTTCCTGCTGTATTAGAGACTCTAGAAAGCAAGAACGTACTTCTTGCTCTAAAGAAGAGTGTGATTCATGGATAAGAAAGGTGCTGTGTGTTTCCCTTCAGAAATGGAGTTAAATTCCAGGCTCTGTGTCTTCCTACAAGCAAGACTTTGTTTCAGGTAAGGGCAGTCCATTTTCAGCACAAACGAACTACATCGTTCATGAAGGTCACACGTTTCTCATCTATATTGACAAGCATTGGATGTTAGAGGACCTGTGGTTGTATCAGTTTCAGAATAGAGTTGAACTAGATATGGTCCGTATGTGTAGGAAACACCGTTCTTTTGTTATGAGTACACTCACTTTTCCTGCTGTATTAGAGACTCTAGAAAGCAAGAGCGTTATTCTTGCTCTAAAGCACAGTGTGATTCAAGGATGAAAACTGTGCTGTGTGTTTCCCTTCAAAAATGGAGTTAAATCCCAGGCTCTGTGTCTTCCTACAATCAAGACTTTATTTCAGTTAAGGGCATTTACTTTAAAGCTCAAAGGAACTACATTGTACACGAAGCTCACACGTTTCTCGGTCTTAATTGAAAAGCATTGGATGTTACAGGACCTGTGCTTTGTGTCAGTTTCAGAAGAAGTGTTGAAGTAGATATGGTCTGTATGTGTAGGAAACACAGTTTTTTTGTTCTGAGCACAATCACATTTCCTGCTATATTAGAGAGTCTAGAAAGCAAGAGTGTGCTTCTTGCTCTAAAGCACAGTGTGATTCATGGATGAGAAGTGTGCTGTGTGTTTCCCTTCAGAAATGGAGTTAAATTCCAGGCACTGTGTCTTTCTACAAACACTATTTCATTTCAGGTAAGGGCAGTCAATGTTCAGCTCAAACGAACTACGTCGTTCACAAAGTTCACTCGTTTCTCATCTTAAATGACAAGCATTTGATGTTAGAGGACCTATGCTTTTATCATTTTCAGAAGCAGAGTTGGACTAGATATGGTCCTTATGTGTAGGAAACACAATTGTTTTGTTCTCAACACACTCACGTTTCCCATGGTCTTAGAGATTCTAGAAAGCAAGAGCGTGCTTCCTGCTCTAAAGCAGAGTGTGATTCATGGATGAAAACTGTGCTGTGTGTTTCCCTTCAGAAATGGAGTTAAATCCCATGCTCTGTGTCTTGCTACAAGCAAGACTTCGTTTCAGGTAAGGGCAGTTACTTTACAGCTCAATCGAACTACATCGTTCACGAAGCTCACACGTTTCTCATCTAAAGTGACAAGCATTGGATATTAGAGGACCTGTAGTTTGTATCAGTTTCAGAACCAGAGTTGAACTTGATATGGTACGTACGTGTAGGAAACACCGTTCTTTGTTCTGAGCACACTCAAGTTTCCTGCTGTATTAGAGACTCTAGAAAGCAAGAGCGTTCTTCTTGCTCTAAAGCAGAGTGTGATCCATGGATGAGAACTATGCTGTGTGTTTCCCTTCAGAAATGGAGTTAAATTCCAGGCTCCGTGTCTTTCTACAAACACTATTTCGTTTCAGGTAAGGGCAGTCACTTTTCAGCTCAAAATAACTACATCGTTCACGAAGCTCACTCGTTTCTCATCTTAACTGACATGCAATGGATCTTAGAGGACCTGTGGTTTCTTTCATTTTCAGAAGCAGAGTTGAAGTAGATATCGTCCGTATGTGTAGGAAACACCGTTCTTTTGTTATGAGCACACTCATGTTTCTTGCTGTATTAGAGACTCTAGAAAGCAAGAGCGTTCTTCTTGCTCTAAAGCAGAGTGTGATTCATGGATGAGAACTGTGCTGTGTGTTTCCCTTCAGAAATGGAGTTAAATCCCATGCTCTGTGTCTTCCTACAAGCAAGACTTCGTTTCAGGTAAGGGCAGTTACTTTACAGCTCAATCGAACTACATCGTTCATGAAGCTCACACGTTTCTCATCTAAACTGACAAGCATTGGACGTTAGAGGACCTGTAGTTTGTATCAGTTTCAGAACCAGAGTTGAACTAGATATGGTCCATATGTGTAGGAAACACCGTTCTTTGTTCTGAGCACACTCAAGTTTCCTGCTGTATTAGAGACTCTAGAAAGCAAGAGCGTGCTTCTGGTCTAAAGCAGAGTGTGATCAATGGATGAGAACTGTGCTGTGTGTTCCACTTCAGAAATGGAGGTAAATCCCAGGCTCTGAGTCTTCCTACAAGCAAGACTTCGTTTCATGTAAGGGCATTTACTTTACAGCTCAAACGAACTACATCGTACACGAAGCTCACACGTTTCTCGGTCTTAATTGAAAAGCATTGGATGTTACAGGACCTGTTCTTTGTGTCAATTTCAGAACAAGTGTTGAACTAGATAAGTCCATATGTGTAGGAAACACAGTCTTTTTGTTCTGAGCACAATCACGTTTCCTGGTCTATTAGAGACTCTAGAAAGGAAGAGCATGCTTCTTGCTCTAAAGCAGAGTGTGATCTATAGATGAGAACTCTGCTGTCTGTTTCCTTTCAGAAATGGAGTTAAATCCCAGTCTCTGTGTCTACCTACAAGGAAGACTTCATTTCAGGTACGGGCAGGTTCTTTACAGCTCAAAAGAACTACATCGTTCACGAAGCTCACATGTTTCTCATCTTAAATGACAACCATTGAATGATAGAGGACCTGTGGTTTGTTTCAGTTTTTGAAGCAGAGTTTGACTAGATATGGTCCATATGTGGAGGAAACACCGTTATTTTGTTCTGAGAACACTCACGTTTTCTGCTGTATTAGAGACTCTAGAAAGCAATAGCGTTCTTCTTGCTCTAAAGCAGAGTGTGATCTATGGATGAGAACTCTGCTGTGTGTTTCACTTCAGAAATGGAGTTAAATCCCAGGCTCTGTGTCTTCTTACAAGCAAGACTTCGTTTCAGGTAAGGGCAGGTACTTTACAGCTCAAACGAACTACATCGTTCCCGAAGCTCACACGTTTCTCATCTTAACTGACAAGCATTGGATGTTAGAGGAACTGTGGTTTGTTTCAGTTTCTGAAGCAGAGTTGGACTAGATGTGGTCTGTATGTGTAGGAAATACCGTTATTTTATTCTGAGAACACTCACGTTTCCTGCTCTATTAGAGATTCTAGAAAGCAAGAGCGTGCTTCTTTTTGTAAAGCAGAGTGTGTTCCATGGATGAGAACTATGCTGTGTGTTTCCCTTCAGAAATGGAGTTGAATTCCAGGCTCTGTGTCTTTCCACAAACACGATTTCGTTTCAGGTAAGGGCAGTCAATTTTCAGCTCAAAAGAACTACATCGTTCACAAAGTTCACTCGTTTCTCATCTTAAATGACAAGCATTGGATGTTAGAGGACCTCTGCTTGTATCAATTTCAGAAGCAGTGTTGGACTAGATATGGTCCGTATGTGTAGGAAACACCGTTCTTTGTTCTGAGCACACTCACGTTTCCTGCTGTATTAGAGACTCTAGAAAGCAAGAGCGTTCTTCTTGCTCTAAAGCAGATTGTGATCAATGGATGAGAACTATGCTGTGAGTTTCCCTTCAAAAATGGAGTTAAATCCCAGGATCTGAGTCTTCCTACAAGGAAGACTTCATTTCAGGTTAGGGCAGGTTCTTTACAGCTCAAACGAACTACATCGTTCACGAAGCTCACATGTTTCTCATCTTAACTGACAAGCATTGGATGTTAGAGGACCTGTGGTTTGTTTCAGTTTCAGAAGCAGAGTTGGACTAGATATGGTCCTTATGTGTAGGAAACACAGTTATTATGTTCTGAGAACATTCACGTTTCCTGCTGTATTAGAGACTCTAGAAGGCAATAGCGTTCTTCTTGCTCTAAAGAAGAGTGTGATCCATGGATGAGAACTATGCTGTTTGTTTCCCTTCAGAAATGGAGTTAAATTTCAGGCTCTGTGTCTTTCGACAAACACTATTTCGTTTCAGGTAAGGGCAGTCAGTTTACGCATGAAAGGAACTACAAAGTTCACAAAGGTCACTCATTTCTCATCTTAAATGACAAGCATTGGATGTTAGAGGACCTGTGCTTGTATCAATTTCAGAAGCAGAGTTGGACTACATATGGTCCTTATGTGTAGGTAACACCATTCTTTTGTTCTCACCACACACACATTTCCCGCGGTCTTAGAGACTCCAGAAAGAAAGAGCATGCTTCTTGCTCTAAAGCAGAGTGTGATCTATGGATGAGAACTCTGCTGTGTGTTTCCCTTCAGAAATGGAGTTGAATTCCAGGCTCTGTGTCTTTTCACAAACACTATTTCGTTTCAGGTAAGGGCAGTAAATTTTCAGCTCAAAAGAACTACATCGTTCACAAAGTTCACTCGTTTCTCATCTTAAATGACAAGCATTGGATGTTAGAGGACCTGTGCTTGTATCAATTTCAGAAGCAGAGTTGGACTAGATATGGTCCGTATGTGTAGGAAACACCATTCTTTTGTTCTCAGCACACTCACGTTTCCCGGGGTCTTATAGACTCTAGAAAGCAAGAGCGTTCTTCTTGCTCTAAAGCAGAGTGTGATCCATGGATGAGAACTATGCTGTGTGTTTCCCTTCAGAAATGGAGTTAAATCCCAGCTCTGTGTCTTCCTACAAGCAAGACTTCGTTTCAGGTAAGGGCAGTCACATTTCAGCTCAAAAGAACTACGTCAATCACGAAGCTCACACGTTTCTCATCTTAAATGATAAGCATTGGATGTTAGAGGACCTGTTCTTTATATCAATTTCAGAGGCAGAGTTGACCTAGATATGATCCGTATGTGTAGGAAACACCGTTCTTCTGTTCTCTGCACACTCACGTTTCCTGCTGTCTTAGAGACTCTAGAAAGCAAGAGCATGCTTCTTGCTCTAAAGCAGAGTGTGATCTATAGATGAGAACTGTGCTGTGTGTTTCCCTTCAGAAATTGAGTTAAATCCCAGGCTCTGTGTCTTCCTACAAGGAAGACTTCATTTCATTTAAGGGCAGGTTCTTTACACCTCAAACGAACTACATTGTTCACGAAGCTCACATGTTTCTCATCTTAACTGACAAGCATTGGATGTTAGAGGACCTGTGGTTTGTTTCAGTTTCAGAAGCATAGTTGGACTAGATATGGTCCGTATGTGTAGGAAACACAGTTCTTTTGTTCTGAGCACCCTCACGTTTCCTGCTGTATTAGAGACTCTAGAAAGCAAGAGCATGCTTCTTGCTCTAAAGCAGAGTGTGATCTATAGATGAGAACTGTGCTGTGTGTTTCACTTCAGAAATGGAGTTAATTCCTGGCTCTGTGTCTTCCTACAAGGAAGACTTCATTTCAGGTAAGGGCAGGTTCTTTACAGCTCAAACGAACTACATCGTTCACGAAGCTCACATGTTTCTCATCTTAACTGACACACATTGTATGTTAGAGCACCTGTGGTTTGATTCAGTTTCTGAAGCAGAGTTGGACTAGATATGGTCCGTATGTGTAGGAAACACTGTTATTTTCTTCTGAGAACACTCACGTTTCTTGCTGTATTAGAGACTCTAGAAAGCAAGAGCGTTCTTCTTGCTCTAAAGCAGAGTGTGATTCATGGATGAGAAGTGTGCTGTGTGTTTCTCTTCAGAAATGGAGTTAAATCCCAGGCTCTGATTCTTCCTACATGCAAGACTTCGTTTCAGGGAAGGGCAGTCACTTTTCAGCACAAACGAACTACATCGTTCATGAAGCTCACACGTTTCTCATGTATATTGACAAGCATTGGATGTTAGAGGACCTGTGGTTTGTATCAGTTTCCGAAGCAGAGATGAACAAGACATGGTCCGTATGTGTAGGAAACACCGTTCTTTTGTTATGAGCACACTCAAGTTTCCTGCTGTATTAGAGACTCTAGAAAGCAAGAACGTACTTCTTGCTCTAAAGAAGAGTGTGATTCATGGATGAGAAAGGTGCTGTGTGTTTCCCTTCAGAAATGGAGTTAAATCCCAGGCTCTGTGTCTTCCTACAAGCAAGACTTTGTTTCAGGTAAGGGCAGTCCATTTTCAGCACAAACGAACTACATCATTCATGAAGGTCACACGTTTCTCATCTATATTGACAAGCATTGGATGTTAGAGGACCTGTGGTTGTATCAGTTTCAGAATAGAGTTGAACTAGATATGGTCCGTATGTGTAGGAAACACCGTTCTTTTGTTATGAGTACACTCACTTTTCCTGCTGTATTAGAGACTCTAGAAAGCAAGAGCGTTATTCTTGCTCTAAAGCACAGTGTGATTCAAGGATGAAAACTGTGCTGTGTGTTTCCCTTCAAAAATGGAGTTAAATCCCAGGCTCTGTGTCTTCCTACAAGCAAGACTTCATTTCAGTTAAGGGCATTTACTTTAAAGCTCAAAGGAACTACATTGTACACGAAGCTCACACGTTTCTCGGTCTTAATTGAAAAGCATTGGATGTTACAGGACCTGTGCTTTGTGTCAGTTTCAGAAGAAGTGTTGAAGTAGATATGGTCTGTATGTGTAGGAAACACAGTTTTTTTGTTCTGAGCACAATCACATTTCCTGCTATATTAGAGAGTCTAGAAAGCAAGAGTGTGCTTCTTGCTCTAAAGCACAGTGTGATTCATGGATGAGAAGTGTGCTGTGTGTTTCCCTTCAGAAATGGAGTTAAATTCCAGGCACTGTGTCTTTCTACAAACACTATTTCATTTCAGGTAAGGGCAGTCAATGTTCAGCTCAAACGAACTACGTCGTTCACAAAGTTCACTCGTTTCTCATCTTAAATGACAAGCATTTGATGTTAGAGGACCTATGCTTTTATCATTTTCAGAAGCAGAGTTGGACTAGATATGGTCCTTATGTGTAGGAAACACAATTGTTTTGTTCTCAACACACTCACGTTTCCCATGGTCTTAGAGATTCTAGAAAGCAAGAGCGTGCTTCCTGCTCTAAAGCAGAGTGTGATTCATGGATGAAAACTGTGCTGTGTGTTTCCCTTCAGAAATGGAGTTAAATCCCATGCTCTGTGTCTTGCTACAAGCAAGACTTCGTTTCAGGTAAGGGCAGTTACTTTACAGCTCAATCGAACTACATCGTTCACGAAGCTCACACGTTTCTCATCTAAAGTGACAAGCATTGGATATTAGAGGACCTGTAGTTTGTATCAGTTTCAGAACCAGAGTTGAACTTGATATGGTACGTACGTGTAGGAAACACCGTTCTTTGTTCTGAGCACACTCAAGTTTCCTGCTGTATTAGAGACTCTAGAAAGCAAGAGCGTTCTTCTTGCTCTAAAGCAGAGTGTGATCCATGGATGAGAACTATGCTGTGTGTTTCCCTTCAGAAATGGAGTTAAATTCCAGGCTCCGTGTCTTTCTACAAACACTATTTCGTTTCAGGTAAGGGCAGTCACTTTTCAGCTCAAAATAACTACATCGTTCACGAAGCTCACTCGTTTCTCATCTTAACTGACATGCAATGGATCTTAGAGGACCTGTGGTTTCTTTCATTTTCAGAAGCAGAGTTGAAGTAGATATCGTCCGTATGTGTAGGAAACACCGTTCTTTTGTTATGAGCACACTCATGTTTCTTGCTGTATTAGAGACTCTAGAAAGCAAGAGCGTTCTTCTTGCTCTAAAGCAGAGTGTGATTCATGGATGAGAACTGTGCTGTGTGTTTCCCTTCAGAAATGGAGTTAAATCCCATGCTCTGTGTCTTCCTACAAGCAAGACTTCGTTTCAGGTAAGGGCAGTTACTTTACAGCTCAATCGAACTACATCGTTCATGAAGCTCACACGTTTCTCATCTAAACTGACAAGCATTGGACGTTAGAGGACCTGTAGTTTGTATCAGTTTCAGAACCAGAGTTGAACTAGATATGGTCCATATGTGTAGGAAACACCGTTCTTTGTTCTGAGCACACTCAAGTTTCCTGCTGTATTAGAGACTCTAGAAAGCAAGAGCGTGCTTCTGGTCTAAAGCAGAGTGTGATCAATGGATGAGAACTGTGCTGTGTGTTCCACTTCAGAAATGGAGGTAAATCCCAGGCTCTGAGTCTTCCTACAAGCAAGACTTCGTTTCATGTAAGGGCATTTACTTTACAGCTCAAACGAACTACATCGTACACGAAGCTCACACGTTTCTCGGTCTTAATTGAAAAGCATTGGATGTTACAGGACCTGTTCTTTGTGTCAATTTCAGAACAAGTGTTGAACTAGATAAGTCCATATGTGTAGGAAACACAGTCTTTTTGTTCTGAGCACAATCACGTTTCCTGGTCTATTAGAGACTCTAGAAAGGAAGAGCATGCTTCTTGCTCTAAAGCAGAGTGTGATCTATAGATGAGAACTCTGCTGTCTGTTTCCTTTCAGAAATGGAGTTAAATCCCAGTCTCTGTGTCTACCTACAAGGAAGACTTCATTTCAGGTACGGGCAGGTTCTTTACAGCTCAAAAGAACTACATCGTTCACGAAGCTCACATGTTTCTCATCTTAAATGACAACCATTGAATGATAGAGGACCTGTGGTTTGTTTCAGTTTTTGAAGCAGAGTTTGACTAGATATGGTCCATATGTGGAGGAAACACCGTTATTTTGTTCTGAGAACACTCACGTTTTCTGCTGTATTAGAGACTCTAGAAAGCAATAGCGTTCTTCTTGCTCTAAAGCAGAGTGTGATCTATGGATGAGAACTCTGCTGTGTGTTTCACTTCAGAAATGGAGTTAAATCCCAGGCTCTGTGTCTTCTTACAAGCAAGACTTCGTTTCAGGTAAGGGCAGGTACTTTACAGCTCAAACGAACTACATCGTTCCCGAAGCTCACACGTTTCTCATCTTAACTGACAAGCATTGGATGTTAGAGGAACTGTGGTTTGTTTCAGTTTCTGAAGCAGAGTTGGACTAGATGTGGTCTGTATGTGTAGGAAATACCGTTATTTTATTCTGAGAACACTCACGTTTCCTGCTCTATTAGAGATTCTAGAAAGCAAGAGCGTGCTTCTTTTTGTAAAGCAGAGTGTGTTCCATGGATGAGAACTATGCTGTGTGTTTCCCTTCAGAAATGGAGTTGAATTCCAGGCTCTGTGTCTTTCCACAAACACGATTTCGTTTCAGGTAAGGGCAGTCAATTTTCAGCTCAAAAGAACTACATCGTTCACAAAGTTCACTCGTTTCTCATCTTAAATGACAAGCATTGGATGTTAGAGGACCTCTGCTTGTATCAATTTCAGAAGCAGTGTTGGACTAGATATGGTCCGTATGTGTAGGAAACACCGTTCTTTGTTCTGAGCACACTCACGTTTCCTGCTGTATTAGAGACTCTAGAAAGCAAGAGCGTTCTTCTTGCTCTAAAGCAGATTGTGATCAATGGATGAGAACTATGCTGTGAGTTTCCCTTCAAAAATGGAGTTAAATCCCAGGATCTGAGTCTTCCTACAAGGAAGACTTCATTTCAGGTTAGGGCAGGTTCTTTACAGCTCAAACGAACTACATCGTTCACGAAGCTCACATGTTTCTCATCTTAACTGACAAGCATTGGATGTTAGAGGACCTGTGGTTTGTTTCAGTTTCAGAAGCAGAGTTGGACTAGATATGGTCCTTATGTGTAGGAAACACAGTTATTATGTTCTGAGAACATTCACGTTTCCTGCTGTATTAGAGACTCTAGAAGGCAATAGCGTTCTTCTTGCTCTAAAGAAGAGTGTGATCCATGGATGAGAACTATGCTGTTTGTTTCCCTTCAGAAATGGAGTTAAATTTCAGGCTCTGTGTCTTTCGACAAACACTATTTCGTTTCAGGTAAGGGCAGTCAGTTTACGCATGAAAGGAACTACAAAGTTCACAAAGGTCACTCATTTCTCATCTTAAATGACAAGCATTGGATGTTAGAGGACCTGTGCTTGTATCAATTTCAGAAGCAGAGTTGGACTACATATGGTCCTTATGTGTAGGTAACACCATTCTTTTGTTCTCACCACACACACATTTCCCGCGGTCTTAGAGACTCCAGAAAGAAAGAGCATGCTTCTTGCTCTAAAGCAGAGTGTGATCTATGGATGAGAACTCTGCTGTGTGTTTCCCTTCAGAAATGGAGTTGAATTCCAGGCTCTGTGTCTTTTCACAAACACTATTTCGTTTCAGGTAAGGGCAGTAAATTTTCAGCTCAAAAGAACTACATCGTTCACAAAGTTCACTCGTTTCTCATCTTAAATGACAAGCATTGGATGTTAGAGGACCTGTGCTTGTATCAATTTCAGAAGCAGAGTTGGACTAGATATGGTCCGTATGTGTAGGAAACACCATTCTTTTGTTCTCAGCACACTCACGTTTCCCGGGGTCTTATAGACTCTAGAAAGCAAGAGCGTTCTTCTTGCTCTAAAGCAGAGTGTGATCCATGGATGAGAACTATGCTGTGTGTTTCCCTTCAGAAATGGAGTTAAATCCCAGCTCTGTGTCTTCCTACAAGCAAGACTTCGTTTCAGGTAAGGGCAGTCACATTTCAGCTCAAAAGAACTACGTCAATCACGAAGCTCACACGTTTCTCATCTTAAATGATAAGCATTGGATGTTAGAGGACCTGTTCTTTATATCAATTTCAGAGGCAGAGTTGACCTAGATATGATCCGTATGTGTAGGAAACACCGTTCTTCTGTTCTCTGCACACTCACGTTTCCTGCTGTCTTAGAGACTCTAGAAAGCAAGAGCGTGCTTCTTGCTCTAAAGCAGAGTGTGATCAATGTATGAGAACTCTGCTGTGTGTTTCACTTCAGAAATGGAGTTAAATCCCAGGCTCTGAGTCTTCCTACAAGCAAGACTTCGTTTCTTGTAAGGGCATTTACTTTACAGCTCAAACGAACTACATCGTACACGAAGCTCACACGTTTCTCAGTCTTAATTGAAAAGCATTGGATGTTACAGGACCTGTGCTTTGTGTCAGTTTCAGAAGAAGAGTTGAACTATATATGGTCCGTATGTGTAGGAAACACAGTTCTTTTGTTCTGAGCACCCTCACATTTCCTGCCGTATTAGAGACTCTAGAAAGCAAGAGCATGCTTCTTGCTCTAAAGCAGAGTGTGATCTATAGATGAGAACTGTGCTGTGTGTTTCCCTTCAGAAATTGAGTTAAATCCCAGGCTCTGTGTCTTCCTACAAGGAAGACTTCATTTCATTTAAGGGCAGGTTCTTTACACCTCAAACGAACTACATTGTTCACGAAGCTCACATGTTTCTCATCTTAACTGACAAGCATTGGATGTTAGAGGACCTGTGGTTTGTTTCAGTTTCAGAAGCATAGTTGGACTAGATATGGTCCGTATGTGTAGGAAACACAGTTCTTTTGTTCTGAGCACCCTCACGTTTCCTGCTGTATTAGAGACTCTAGAAAGCAAGAGCATGCTTCTTGCTCTAAAGCAGAGTGTGATCTATAGATGAGAACTGTGCTGTGTGTTTCACTTCAGAAATGGAGTTAATTCCTGGCTCTGTGTCTTCCTACAAGGAAGACTTCATTTCAGGTAAGGGCAGGTTCTTTACAGCTCAAACGAACTACATCGTTCACGAAGCTCACATGTTTCTCATCTTAACTGACACACATTGTATGTTAGAGCACCTGTGGTTTGATTCAGTTTCTGAAGCAGAGTTGGACTAGATATGGTCCGTATGTGTAGGAAACACTGTTATTTTCTTCTGAGAACACTCACGTTTCTTGCTGTATTAGAGACTCTAGAAAGCAAGAGCGTTCTTCTTGCTCTAAAGCAGAGTGTGATTCATGGATGAGAAGTGTGCTGTGTGTTTCTCTTCAGAAATGGAGTTAAATCCCAGGCTCTGATTCTTCCTACATGCAAGACTTCGTTTCAGGGAAGGGCAGTCACTTTTCAGCACAAACGAACTACATCGTTCATGAAGCTCACACGTTTCTCATGTATATTGACAAGCATTGGATGTTAGAGGACCTGTGGTTTGTATCAGTTTCCGAAGCAGAGATGAACAAGACATGGTCCGTATGTGTAGGAAACACCGTTCTTTTGTTATGAGCACACTCAAGTTTCCTGCTGTATTAGAGACTCTAGAAAGCAAGAACGTACTTCTTGCTCTAAAGAAGAGTGTGATTCATGGATGAGAAAGGTGCTGTGTGTTTCCCTTCAGAAATGGAGTTAAATCCCAGGCTCTGTGTCTTCCTACAAGCAAGACTTTGTTTCAGGTAAGGGCAGTCCATTTTCAGCACAAACGAACTACATCATTCATGAAGGTCACACGTTTCTCATCTATATTGACAAGCATTGGATGTTAGAGGACCTGTGGTTGTATCAGTTTCAGAATAGAGTTGAACTAGATATGGTCCGTATGTGTAGGAAACACCGTTCTTTTGTTATGAGTACACTCACTTTTCCTGCTGTATTAGAGACTCTAGAAAGCAAGAGCGTTATTCTTGCTCTAAAGCACAGTGTGATTCAAGGATGAAAACTGTGCTGTGTGTTTCCCTTCAAAAATGGAGTTAAATCCCAGGCTCTGTGTCTTCCTACAAGCAAGACTTCATTTCAGTTAAGGGCATTTACTTTAAAGCTCAAAGGAACTACATTGTACACGAAGCTCACACGTTTCTCGGTCTTAATTGAAAAGCATTGGATGTTACAGGACCTGTGCTTTGTGTCAGTTTCAGAAGAAGTGTTGAAGTAGATATGGTCTGTATGTGTAGGAAACACAGTTTTTTTGTTCTGAGCACAATGACATTTCCTGCTATATTAGAGAGTCTAGAAAGCAAGAGTGTGCTTCTTGCTCTAAAGCACAGTGTGATTCATGGATGAGAAGTGTGCTGTGTGTTTCCCTTCAGAAATGGAGTTAAATTCCAGGCTCTGTGTCTTTCTACAAACACTATTTCATTTCAGGTAAGGGCAGTCAATGTTCAGCTCAAACGAACTACGTCGTTCACAAAGTTCACTCGTTTCTCATCTTAAATGACAAGCATTTGATGTTAGAGGACCTATGCTTTTATCAATTTCAGAAGCAGAGTTGGACTAGATATGGTCCTTATGTGTAGGAAACACAATTGTTTTGTTCTCAGCACACTCACGTTTCCCATGGTCTTAGAGATTCTAGAAAGCAAGAGCGTGCTTCCTGCTCTAAAGCAGAGTGTGATTCATGGATGAAAACTGTGCTGTGTGTTTCCCTTCAGAAATGGAGTTAAATCCCATGCTCTGTGTCTTCCTACAAGCAAGACTTCGTTTCAGGTAAGGGCAGTTACTTTACAGCTCAATCGAACTACATCGTTCACGAAGCTCACACGTTTCTCATCTAAACTGACAAGCATTGGATGTTAGAGGACCTGTGGTTTCTTTCATTTTCAGAAGCAGAGTTGAAGTAGATATCGTCCGTATGTGTAGGAAACACCGTTCTTTTGTTATGAGCACACTCATGTTTCTTGCTGTATTAGAGTCTCTAGAAAGCAAGAGCGTTCTTCTTGCTCTAAAGCAGAGTGTGATCCATGGATGAGAACTATGCTGTGTGTTTCCCTTCAGAAATGGAGTTGAATTCCAGGCTCTGTGTCTTTCCACAAACACGATTTCGTTTCAGGTAAGGGCAGTCAATTTTCAGCTCAAAAGAACTACATCGTTCACAAAGTTCACTCGTTTCTCATCTTAAATGACAAGCATTGGATGTTAGAGGACCTCTGCTTGTATCAATTTCAGAAGCAGTGTTGGACAAGATATGGTCCGTATGTGTAGGAAACACCGTTCTTTGTTCTGAGCACACTCACGTTTCCTGCTGTATTAGAGACTCTAGAAAGCAAGAGCGTTCTTCTTGCTCTAAAGCAGATTGTGATCAATGGATGAGAACTATGCTGTGAGTTTCCCTTCAAAAATGGAGTTAAATCCCAGGATCTGAGTCTTCCTACAAGGAAGACTTCATTTCAGGTTAGGGCAGGTTCTTTACAGCTCAAACGAACTACATCGTTCACGAAGCTCACATGTTTCTCATCTTAACTGACAAGCATTGGATGTTAGAGGACCTGTGGTTTGTTTCAGTTTCAGAAGCAGAGTTGGACTAGATATGGTCCTTATGTGTAGGAAACACAGTTATTATGTTCTGAGAACATTCACGTTTCCTGCTGTATTAGAGACTCTAGAAGGCAATAGCGTTCTTCTTGCTCTAAAGAAGAGTGTGATCCATGGATGAGAACTATGCTGTTTGTTTCCCTTCAGAAATGGAGTTAAATTTCAGGCTCTGTGTCTTTCTACAAACACTATTTCGTTTCAGGTAAGGGCAGTCAGTTTACGCATGAAAGGAACTACAAAGTTCACAAAGGTCACTCATTTCTCATCTTAAATGACAAGCATTGGATGTTAGAGGACCTGTGCTTGTATCAATTTCAGAAGCAGAGTTGGACTACATATGGTCCTTATGTGTAGGTAACACCATTCTTTTGTTCTCACCACACACACATTTCCCGCGGTCTTAGAGACTCCAGAAAGAAAGAGCGTGCTTCTTGCTCTAAAGCAGAGTGTGATCTATGGATGAGAACTCTGCTGTGTGTTTCCCTTCAGAAATGGAGTTGAATTCCAGGCTCTGTGTCTTTTCACAAACACTATTTCGTTTCAGGTAAGGGCAGTAAATTTTCAGCTCAAAAGAACTACATCGTTCACAAAGTTCACTCGTTTCTCATCTTAAATGACAAGCATTGGATGTTAGAGGACCTGTGCTTGTATCAATTTCAGAAGCAGAGTTGGACTAGATATGGTCCGTATGTGTAGGAAACACCATTCTTTTGTTCTCAGCACACTCACGTTTCCCGGGGTCTTATAGAATCTAGAAAGCAAGAGCGTTCTTCTTGCTCTAAAGCAGAGTGTGATCCATGGATGAGAACTATGCTGTGTGTTTCCCTTCAGAAATGGAGTTAAATCCCAGCTCTGTGTCTTCCTACAAGCAAGACTTCGTTTCAGGTAAGGGCAGTCACATTTCAGCTCAAAAGAACTACGTCATTCACGAAGCTCACACGTTTCTCATCTTAAATGATAAGCATTGGATGTTAGAGGACCTGTTCTTTATATCAATTTCAGAAGCAGAGTTGACCTAGATATGATCCGTATGTGTAGGAAACCCTGTTCTTCTGTTCTCTGCACACTCATGTTTCCTGCTGTCTTAGAGACTCTAGAAAGCAAGAGCGTGCTTCTTGCTCTAAAGCAGAGTGTGATCAATGTATGAGAACTCTGCTGTGTGTTTCACTTCAGAAATGGAGTTAAATCCAAGGCTCTGAGTCTTCCTACAAGCAAGACTTCGTTTCTTTTAAGGGCATTTACTTTACAGCTCAAACGAACTACATCGTACACGAAGCTCACTCGTTTCTCAGTCTTAATTGAAAAGCATTGGATGTTACAGGACCTGTGCTTTGTGTCAGTTTCAGAAGAAGAGTTGAACTATATATGGTCCGTATGTGTAGGAAACACAGTTCTTTTGTTCTGAGCACCCTCACATTTCCTGCCGTATTAGAGACTCTAGAAAGCAAGAGCATGCTTCTTGCTCTAAAGCAGAGTGTGATCTATAGATGAGAACTGTGCTGTGTGTTTCCCTTCAGAAATTGAGTTAAATCCCAGGCTCTGTGTCTTCCTACAAGGAAGACTTCATTTCATTTAAGGGCAGGTTCTTTACACCTCAAACGAACTACATTGTTCACGAAGCTCACATGTTTCTCATCTTAACTGACAAGCATTGGATGTTAGAGGACCTGTGGTTTGTTTCAGTTTCAGAAGCATAGTTGGACTAGATATGGTCCGTATGTGTAGGAAACACAGTTCTCTTGTTCTGAGCACCCTCACGTTTCCTGCTGTATTAGAGACTCTAGAAAGCAAGAGCATGCTTCTTGCTCTAAAGCAGAGTGTGATCTATAGATGAGAACTGTGCTGTGTGTTTCACTTCAGAAATGGAGTTAATTCCTGGCTCTGTGTCTTCCTACAAGGAAGACTTCATTTCAGGTAAGGGCAGGTTCTTTACAGCTCAAAAGAACTACATCGTTCACGAAGCTCACATGTTTCTCATCTTAACTGACACACATTGTATGTTAGAGCACCTGTGGTTTGATTCAGTTTCTGAAGCAGAGTTGGACTAGATATGGTCCGTATGTGTAGGAAACACTGTTATTTTCTTCTGAGAACACTCACGTTTCCTGCTGTATTAGAGACTCTAGAAAGCAAGAGCGTTCTTCTTGCTCTAAAGCAGAGTGTGATTCATGGATGAGAAGTGTGCTGTGTGTTTCCCTTCAGAAATGGAGTTAAATTCCAGGCTCTGTGTCTTTCTACAAACACTATTTCATTTCAGGTAAGGGCAGTCAATGTTCAGCTCAAACGAACTACGTCGTTCACAAAGTTCACTCGTTTCTCATCTTAAATGACAAGCATTTGATGTTAGAGGACCTATGCTTTTATCAATTTCAGAAGCAGAGTTGGACTAGATATGGTCCTTATGTGTAGGAAACACAATTGTTTTGTTCTCAGCACACTCACGTTTCCCATGGTCTTAGAGATTCTAGAAAGCAAGAGCGTGCTTCCTGCTCTAAAGCAGAGTGTGATTCATGGATGAAAACTGTGTTGTGTGTTTCCCTTCAGAAATGGAGTTAAATCCCATGCTCTGTGTCTTCCTACAAGCAAGACTTCGTTTCAGGTAAGGGCAGTTACTTTACAGCTCAATCGAACTACATCGTTCACGAAGCTCACACGTTTCTCATCTAAACTGACAAGCATTGGATGTTAGAGGACCTGTAGTTTGTATCAGTTTCAGAACCAGAGTTGAACTTGATATGGTACGTACGTGTAGGAAACACCGTTCTTTGTTCTGAGCACACTCAAGTTTCCTGCTGTCTTAGAGACTCTAGAAAGCAAGAGCGTGCTTCTTGCTCTAAAGCAGAGTGTGATCAATGTATGAGAACTCTGCTGTGTGTTTCACTTCAGAAATGGAGTTAAATCCCAGGCTCTGAGTCTTCCTACAAGCAAGACTTCGTTTCTTGTAAGGGCATTTACTTTACAGCTCAAACGAACTACATCGTACACGAAGCTCACACGTTTCTCAGTCTTAATTGAAAAGCATTGGATGTTACAGGACCTGTGCTTTGTGTCAGTTTCAGAAGAAGAGTTGAACTATATATGGTCCGTATGTGTAGGAAACACAGTTCTTTTGTTCTGAGCACCCTCACATTTCCTGCCGTATTAGAGACTCTAGAAAGCAAGAGCATGCTTCTTGCTCTAAAGCAGAGTGTGATCTATAGATGAGAACTGTGCTGTGTGTTTCCCTTCAGAAATTGAGTTAAATCCCAGGCTCTGTGTCTTCCTACAAGGAAGACTTCATTTCATTTAAGGGCAGGTTCTTTACACCTCAAACGAACTACATTGTTCACGAAGCTCACATGTTTCTCATCTTAACTGACAAGCATTGGATGTTAGAGGACCTGTGGTTTGTTTCAGTTTCAGAAGCATAGTTGGACTAGATATGGTCCGTATGTGTAGGAAACACAGTTCTTTTGTTCTGAGCACCCTCACGTTTCCTGCTGTATTAGAGACTCTAGAAAGCAAGAGCATGCATCTTGCTCTAAAGCAGAGTGTGATCTATAGATGAGAACTGTGCTGTGTGTTTCACTTCAGAAATGGAGTTAATTCCTGGCTCTGTGTCTTCCTACAAGGAAGACTTCATTTCAGGTAAGGGCAGGTTCTTTACAGCTCAAACGAACTACATCGTTCACGAAGCTCACATGTTTCTCATCTTAACTGACACACATTGTATGTTAGAGCACCTGTGGTTTGATTCAGTTTCTGAAGCAGAGTTGGACTAGATATGGTCCGTATGTGTAGGAAACACTGTTATTTTCTTCTGAGAACACTCACGTTTCTTGCTGTATTAGAGACTCTAGAAAGCAAGAGCGTTCTTCTTGCTCTAAAGCAGAGTGTGATTCATGGATGAGAAGTGTGCTGTGTGTTTCTCTTCAGAAATGGAGTTAAATCCCAGGCTCTGATTCTTCCTACATGCAAGACTTCGTTTCAGGGAAGGGCAGTCACTTTTCAGCACAAACGAACTACATCGTTCATGAAGCTCACACGTTTCTCATGTATATTGACAAGCATTGGATGTTAGAGGACCTGTGGTTTGTATCAGTTTCCGAAGCAGAGATGAACTAGACATGGTCCGTATGTGTAGGAAACACCGTTCTTTTGTTATGAGCACACTCAAGTTTCCTGCTGTATTAGAGACTCTAGAAAGCAAGAACGTACTTCTTGCTCTAAAGAAGAGTGTGATTCATGGATGAGAAAGGTGCTGTGTTTTTCCCTTCAGAAATGGAGTTAAATCCCAGGCTCTGTGTCTTCCTACAAGCAAGACTTTGTTTCAGGTAAGGGCAGTCCATTTTCAGCACAAACGAACTACATCGTTCATGAAGGTCACACGTTTCTCATCTATATTGACAAGCATTGGATGTTAGAGGACCTGTGGTTGTATCAGTTTCAGAATAGAGTTGAACTAGATATGGTCCGTATGTGTAGGAAACACCGTTCTTTTGTTATGAGTACACTCACTTTTCCTGCTGTATTAGAGACTCTAGAAAGCAAGAGCGTTATTCTTGCTCTAAAGCAGAGTGTGATTCAAGGATGAAAACTGTGCTGTGTGTTTCCCTTCAAAAATGGAGTTAAATCCCAGGCTCTGTGTCTTCCTACAAGCAAGACTTCCTTTCAGTTAAGGGCATTTACTTTAAAGCTCAAAGGAACTACATTGTACACGAAGCTCACACGTTTCTCGGTCTTAATTGAAAAGCATTGGATGTTACAGGACCTGTGCTTTGTGTCAGTTTCAGAAGAAGTGTTGAAGTAGATATGGTCTGTATGTGTAGGAAACACAGTTTTTTTGTTCTGAGCACAATCACATTTCCTGCTATATTAGAGAGTCTAGAAATCAAGAGTGTGCTTCTTGCTCTAAAGCACAGTGTGATTCATGGATGAGAAGTGTGCTGTGTGTTTCCCTTCAGAAATGGAGTTAAATTCCAGGCTCTGTGTCTTTCTACAAACACTATTTCATTTCAGGTAAGGGCAGTCAATGTTCAGCTCAAACGAACTACGTCGTTCACAAAGTTCACTCGTTTCTCATCTTAAATGACAAGCATTTGATGTTAGAGGACCTATGCTTTTATCAATTTCAGAAGCAGAGTTGGACTAGATATGGTCCTTATGTGTAGGAAACACAATTGTTTTGTTCTCAGCCCACTCATGTTTCCCATGGTCTTAGAGATTCTAGAAAGCAAGAGCGTGCTTCCTGCTCTAAAGCAGAGTGTAATTCATGGATGAAAACTGTGCTGTGTGTTTCCCTTCAGAAATGGAGTTAAATCCCATGCTCTGTGTCTTCCTACAAGCAAGACTTCGTTTCAGGTAAGGGCAGTTACTTTACAGCTCAATCGAACTACATCGTTCACGAAGCTCACACGTTTCTCATCTAAACTGACAAGCATTGGATGTTAGAGGACCTGTGGTTTCTTTCATTTTCAGAAGCAGAGTTGAAGTAGATATCGTCCGTATGTGTAGGAAACACCGTTCTTTTGTTATGAGCACACTCATGTTTCTTGCTGTATTAGAGTCTCTAGAAAGCAAGAGCGTTCTTCTTGCTCTAAAGCAGAGTGTGATCCATGGATGAGAACTATGCTGTGTGTTTCCCTTCAGAAATGGAGTTGAATTCCAGGCTCTGTGTCTTTCCACAAACACGATTTCGTTTCAGGTAAGGGCAGTCAATTTTCAGCTCAAAAGAACTACATCGTTCACAAAGTTCACTCGTTTCTCATCTTAAATGACAAGCATTGGATGTTAGAGGACCTCTGCTTGTATCAATTTCAGAAGCAGTGTTGGACAAGATATGGTCCGTATGTGTAGGAAACACCGTTCTTTGTTCTGAGCACACTCACGTTTCCTGCTGTATTAGAGACTCTAGAAAGCAAGAGCGTTCTTCTTGCTCTAAAGCAGATTGTGATCAATGGATGAGAACTATGCTGTGAGTTTCCCTTCAAAAATGGAGTTAAATCCCAGGATCTGAGTCTTCCTACAAGGAAGACTTCATTTCAGGTTAGGGCAGGTTCTTTACAGCTCAAACGAACTACATCGTTCACGAAGCTCACATGTTTCTCATCTTAACTGACAAGCATTGGATGTTAGAGGACCTGTGGTTTGTTTCAGTTTCAGAAGCAGAGTTGGACTAGATATGGTCCTTATGTGTAGGAAACACAGTTATTATGTTCTGAGAACATTCACGTTTCCTGCTGTATTAGAGACTCTAGAAGGCAATAGCGTTCTTCTTGCTCTAAAGAAGAGTGTGATCCATGGATGAGAACTATGCTGTTTGTTTCCCTTCAGAAATGGAGTTAAATTTCAGGCTCTGTGTCTTTCTACAAACACTATTTCGTTTCAGGTAAGGGCAGTCAGTTTACGCATGAAAGGAACTACAAAGTTCACAAAGGTCACTCATTTCTCATCTTAAATGACAAGCATTGGATGTTAGAGGACCTGTGCTTGTATCAATTTCAGAAGCAGAGTTGGACTACATATGGTCCTTATGTGTAGGTAACACCATTCTTTTGTTCTCACCACACACACATTTCCCGCGGTCTTAGAGACTCCAGAAAGAAAGAGCGTGCTTCTTGCTCTAAAGCAGAGTGTGATCTATGGATGAGAACTCTGCTGTGTGTTTCCCTTCAGAAATGGAGTTGAATTCCAGGCTCTGTGTCTTTTCACAAACACTATTTCGTTTCAGGTAAGGGCAGTAAATTTTCAGCTCAAAAGAACTACATCGTTCACAAAGTTCACTCGTTTCTCATCTTAAATGACAAGCATTGGATGTTAGAGGACCTGTGCTTGTATCAATTTCAGAAGCAGAGTTGGACTAGATATGGTCCGTATGTGTAGGAAACACCATTCTTTTGTTCTCAGCACACTCACGTTTCCCGGGGTCTTATAGAATCTAGAAAGCAAGAGCGTTCTTCTTGCTCTAAAGCAGAGTGTGATCCATGGATGAGAACTATGCTGTGTGTTTCCCTTCAGAAATGGAGTTAAATCCCAGCTCTGTGTCTTCCTACAAGCAAGACTTCGTTTCAGGTAAGGGCAGTCACATTTCAGCTCAAAAGAACTACGTCATTCACGAAGCTCACACGTTTCTCATCTTAAATGATAAGCATTGGATGTTAGAGGACCTGTTCTTTATATCAATTTCAGAAGCAGAGTTGACCTAGATATGATCCGTATGTGTAGGAAACCCTGTTCTTCTGTTCTCTGCACACTCATGTTTCCTGCTGTCTTAGAGACTCTAGAAAGCAAGAGCGTGCTTCTTGCTCTAAAGCAGAGTGTGATCAATGTATGAGAACTCTGCTGTGTGTTTCACTTCAGAAATGGAGTTAAATCCAAGGCTCTGAGTCTTCCTACAAGCAAGACTTCGTTTCTTTTAAGGGCATTTACTTTACAGCTCAAACGAACTACATCGTACACGAAGCTCACACGTTTCTCAGTCTTAATTGAAAAGCATTGGATGTTACAGGACCTGTGCTTTGTGTCAGTTTCAGAAGAAGAGTTGAACTATATATGGTCCGTATGTGTAGGAAACACAGTTCTTTTGTTCTGAGCACCCTCACATTTCCTGCCGTATTAGAGACTCTAGAAAGCAAGAGCATGCTTCTTGCTCTAAAGCAGAGTGTGATCTATAGATGAGAACTGTGCTGTGTGTTTCCCTTCAGAAATTGAGTTAAATCCCAGGCTCTGTGTCTTCCTACAAGGAAGACTTCATTTCATTTAAGGGCAGGTTCTTTACACCTCAAACGAACTACATTGTTCACGAAGCTCACATGTTTCTCATCTTAACTGACAAGCATTGGATGTTAGAGGACCTGTGGTTTGTTTCAGTTTCAGAAGCATAGTTGGACTAGATATGGTCCGTATGTGTAGGAAACACAGTTCTCTTGTTCTGAGCACCCTCACGTTTCCTGCTGTATTAGAGACTCTAGAAAGCAAGAGCATGCTTCTTGCTCTAAAGCAGAGTGTGATCTATAGATGAGAACTGTGCTGTGTGTTTCACTTCAGAAATGGAGTTAATTCCTGGCTCTGTGTCTTCCTACAAGGAAGACTTCATTTCAGGTAAGGGCAGGTTCTTTACAGCTCAAAAGAACTACATCGTTCACGAAGCTCACATGTTTCTCATCTTAACTGACACACATTGTATGTTAGAGCACCTGTGGTTTGATTCAGTTTCTGAAGCAGAGTTGGACTAGATATGGTCCGTATGTGTAGGAAACACTGTTATTTTCTTCTGAGAACACTCACGTTTCCTGCTGTATTAGAGACTCTAGAAAGCAAGAGCGTTCTTCTTGCTCTAAAGCAGAGTGTGATTCATGGATGAGAAGTGTGCTGTGTGTTTCCCTTCAGAAATGGAGTTAAATTCCAGGCTCTGTGTCTTTCTACAAACACTATTTCATTTCAGGTAAGGGCAGTCAATGTTCAGCTCAAACGAACTACGTCGTTCACAAAGTTCACTCGTTTCTCATCTTAAATGACAAGAATTTGATGTTAGAGGACCTATGCTTTTATCAATTTCAGAAGCAGAGTTGGACTAGATATGGTCCTTATGTGTAGGAAACACAATTGTTTTGTTCTCAGCACACTCACGTTTCCCATGGTCTTAGAGATTCTAGAAAGCAAGAGCGTGCTTCCTGCTCTAAAGCAGAGTGTGATTCATGGATGAAAACTGTGTTGTGTGTTTCCCTTCAGAAATGGAGTTAAATCCCATGCTCTGTGTCTTCCTACAAGCAAGACTTCGTTTCAGGTAAGGGCAGTTACTTTACAGCTCAATCGAACTACATCGTTCACGAAGCTCACACGTTTCTCATCTAAACTGACAAGCATTGGATGTTAGAGGACCTGTAGTTTGTATCAGTTTCAGAACCAGAGTTGAACTTGATATGGTACGTACGTGTAGGAAACACCGTTCTTTGTTCTGAGCACACTCAAGTTTCCTGCTGTCTTAGAGACTCTAGAAAGCAAGAGCGTGCTTCTTGCTCTAAAGCAGAGTGTGATCAATGTATGAGAACTCTGCTGTGTGTTTCACTTCAGAAATGGAGTTAAATCCCAGGCTCTGAGTCTTCCTACAAGCAAGACTTCGTTTCTTGTAAGGGCATTTACTTTACAGCTCAAACGAACTACATCGTACACGAAGCTCACACGTTTCTCAGTCTTAATTGAAAAGCATTGGATGTTACAGGACCTGTGCTTTGTGTCAGTTTCAGAAGAAGAGTTGAACTATATATGGTCCGTATGTGTAGGAAACACAGTTCTTTTGTTCTGAGCACCCTCACATTTCCTGCCGTATTAGAGACTCTAGAAAGCAAGAGCATGCTTCTTGCTCTAAAGCAGAGTGTGATCTATAGATGAGAACTGTGCTGTGTGTTTCCCTTCAGAAATTGAGTTAAATCCCAGGCTCTGTGTCTTCCTACAAGGAAGACTTCATTTCATTTAAGGGCAGGTTCTTTACACCTCAAACGAACTACATTGTTCACGAAGCTCACATGTTTCTCATCTTAACTGACAAGCATTGGATGTTAGAGGACCTGTGGTTTGTTTCAGTTTCAGAAGCATAGTTGGACTAGATATGGTCCGTATGTGTAGGAAACACAGTTCTTTTGTTCTGAGCACCCTCACGTTTCCTGCTGTATTAGAGACTCTAGAAAGCAAGAGCATGCATCTTGCTCTAAAGCAGAGTGTGATCTATAGATGAGAACTGTGCTGTGTGTTTCACTTCAGAAATGGAGTTAATTCCTGGCTCTGTGTCTTCCTACAAGGAAGACTTCATTTCAGGTAAGGGCAGGTTCTTTACAGCTCAAACGAACTACATCGTTCACGAAGCTCACATGTTTCTCATCTTAACTGACACACATTGTATGTTAGAGCACCTGTGGTTTGATTCAGTTTCTGAAGCAGAGTTGGACTAGATATGGTCCGTATGTGTAGGAAACACTGTTATTTTCTTCTGAGAACACTCACGTTTCTTGCTGTATTAGAGACTCTAGAAAGCAAGAGCGTTCTTCTTGCTCTAAAGCAGAGTGTGATTCATGGATGAGAAGTGTGCTGTGTGTTTCTCTTCAGAAATGGAGTTAAATCCCAGGCTCTGATTCTTCCTACATGCAAGACTTCGTTTCAGGGAAGGGCAGTCACTTTTCAGCACAAACGAACTACATCGTTCATGAAGCTCACACGTTTCTCATGTATATTGACAAGCATTGGATGTTAGAGGACCTGTGGTTTGTATCAGTTTCCGAAGCAGAGATGAACTAGACATGGTCCGTATGTGTAGGAAACACCGTTCTTTTGTTATGAGCACACTCAAGTTTCCTGCTGTATTAGAGACTCTAGAAAGCAAGAACGTACTTCTTGCTCTAAAGAAGAGTGTGATTCATGGATGAGAAAGGTGCTGTGTTTTTCCCTTCAGAAATGGAGTTAAATCCCAGGCTCTGTGTCTTCCTACAAGCAAGACTTTGTTTCAGGTAAGGGCAGTCCATTTTCAGCACAAACGAACTACATCGTTCATGAAGGTCACACGTTTCTCATCTATATTGACAAGCATTGGATGTTAGAGGACCTGTGGTTGTATCAGTTTCAGAATAGAGTTGAACTAGATATGGTCCGTATGTGTAGGAAACACCGTTCTTTTGTTATGAGTACACTCATTTTTCCTGCTGTATTAGAGACTCTAGAAAGCAAGAGCGTTATTCTTGCTCTAAAGCAGAGTGTGATTCAAGGATGAAAACTGTGCTGTGTGTTTCCCTTCCAAAATGGAGTTAAATCCCAGGCTCTGTGTCTTCCTACAAGCAAGACTTCCTTTCAGTTAAGGGCATTTACTTTAAAGCTCAAAGGAACTACATTGTACACGAAGCTCACACGTTTCTCGGTCTTAATTGAAAAGCATTGGATGTTACAGGACCTGTGCTTTGTGTCAGTTTCAGAAGAAGTGTTGAAGTAGATATGGTCTGTATGTGTAGGAAACACAGTTTTTTTGTTCTGAGCACAATCACATTTCCTGCTATATTAGAGAGTCTAGAAATCAAGAGTGTGCTTCTTGCTCTAAAGCACAGTGTGATTCATGGATGAGAAGTGTGCTGTGTGTTTCCCTTCAGAAATGGAGTTAAATTCCAGGCTCTGTGTCTTTCTACAAACACTATTTCATTTCAGGTAAGGGCAGTCAATGTTCAGCTCAAACGAACTACGTCGTTCACAAAGTTCACTCGTTTCTCATCTTAAATGACAAGCATTTGATGTTAGAGGACCTATGCTTTTATCAATTTCAGAAGCAGAGTTGGACTAGATATGGTCCTTATGTGTAGGAAACACAATTGTTTTGTTCTCAGCCCACTCATGTTTCCCATGGTCTTAGAGATTCTAGAAAGCAAGAGCGTGCTTCCTGCTCTAAAGCAGAGTGTAATTCATGGATGAAAACTGTGCTGTGTGTTTCCCTTCAGAAATGGAGTTAAATCCCATGCTCTGTGTCTTCCTACAAGCAAGACTTCGTTTCAGGTAAGGGCAGTTACTTTACAGCTCAATCGAACTACATCGTTCACGAAGCTCACACGTTTCTCATCTAAACTGACAAGCATTGGATGTTAGAGGACCTGTGGTTTCTTTCATTTTCAGAAGCAGAGTTGAAGTAGATATCGTCCGTATGTGTAGGAAACACCGTTCTTTTGTTATGAGCACACTCATGTTTCTTGCTGTATTAGAGTCTCTAGAAAGCAAGAGCGTTCTTCTTGCTCTAAAGCAGAGTGTGATCCATGGATGAGAACTATGCTGTGTGTTTCCCTTCAGAAATGGAGTTAAATTCCAGGCTCCGTGTCTTTCTACAAACACTATTTCGTTTCAGGTAAGGGCAGTCACTTTTCAGCTCAAAATAACTACATCGTTCACGAAGCTCACTCGTTTCTCATCTTAACTGACATGCATTGGATCTTAGAGGACCTGTGGTTTCTTTCATTTTCAGAAGCAGAGTTGAAGTAGATATCGTCCGTATGTGTAGGAAACACCGTTCTTTTGTTATGAGCACACTCATGTTTCTTGCTGTATTAGAGACTCTAGAAAGCAAGAGCGTTCTTCTTGCTCTAAAGCAGAGTGTGATTCATGGATGAGAACTGTGCTGTGTGTTTCCCTTCAGAAATGGAGTTAAATCCCATGCTCTGTGTCTTCCTACAAGCAAGACTTCGTTTCAGGTAAGGGCAGTTACTTTACAGCTCAATCGAACTACATCGTTCATGAAGCTCACACGTTTCTCATCTAAACTGACAAGCATTGGACGTTAGAGGACCTGTAGTTTGTATCAGTTTCAGAACCAGAGTTGAACTTGATATGGTACGTACGTGTAGGAAACACCGTTCTTTGTTCTGAGCACACTCAAGTTTCCTGCTGTATTAGAGACTCTAGAAAGCAAGAGCATTCTTCT
The DNA here is from genome assembly GCA_949786385.1 of Onychomys leucogaster. NCBI lineage: Eukaryota > Metazoa > Chordata > Mammalia > Rodentia > Cricetidae > Onychomys > Onychomys leucogaster. The sequence continues at coordinate 1,890,055 of CATKUP010000014.1, read as the reverse complement.
TGCTCTAAAGCAGAGTGTGATCCATGGATGAGAACTATGCTGTGTGTTTCCCTTCAAAAATGGAGTTAAATTCCAGGCTCCGTGTCCTTCTACAAACACTATTTCGTTTCAGGTAAGGGCAGTCACTTTTCAGCTCAAAATAACTACATCGTTCACGAAGCTCACTCGTTTCTCATCTTAACTGACATGCATTGGATCTTAGAGGACCTGTGGTTTCTTTCATTTTCAGAAGCAGAGTTGAAGTAGATATCGTCCGTATGTGTAGGAAACACCGTTCTTTTGTTATGAGCACACTCATGTTTCTTGCTGTATTAGGGACTCTAGAAAGCAAGAGCGTTCTTCTTGCTCTAAAGCAGAGTGTGATTCATGGATGAGAACTGTGCTGTGTGTTTCCCTTCAGAAATGGAGTTAAATCCCAGGCTCTGTGTCTTCCTACAAGAAGACTTCGTTTCAGGTAAGGGCAGGTACTTTACAACTCCAACAAACTACATCGTTTACGAAGCTCACACGTTTCTCATCTTAAATGATAAGCATTGGATGTTAGAGGACCTGTGCTTTGTATCAATTTCAGAGGCAGAGTTGGACTAGATATGGTCCGTATGTGTAGGAAACACCGTTTTTCTGTTCTCAGCACACTCACGTTTCCTGCAGTCTTACAGACTCTAGAAAGCAAGAGCGTGCTTCTGGTCTAAAGCAGAGTGTGATCAATGGATGAGAACTGTGCTGTGTGTTCCACTTCAGAAATGGAGGTAAATCCCAGGCTCTGAGTCTTCCTACAAGCAAGACTTCGTTTCAGGTAAGGGCATTTACTTTACAGCTCAAACGAACTACATCGTACACGAAGCTCACACGTTTCTCGGTCTTAATTGAAAAGCATTGGATGTTACAGGACCTGTTCTTTGTGTCAATTTCAGAACAAGTGTTGAACTAGATAAGTCCATATGTGTAGGAAACACAGTCTTTTTGTTCTGAGCACAATCACGTTTCCTGGTCTATTAGAGACTCTAGAAAGGAAGAGCATGCTTCTTGCTCTAAAGCAGAGTGTGATCTATAGATGAGAACTCTGCTGTCTGTTTCCTTTCAGAAATGGAGTTAAATCCCAGTCTCTGTGTCTACCTACAAGGAAGACTTCATTTCAGGTACGGGCAGGTTCTTTACAGCTCAAACGAACTACATCGTTCACGAAGCTCACATGTTTCTCATCTTAAATGACAAGCATTGAATGATAGAGGACCTGTGGTTTGTTTCAGTTTTTGAAGCAGAGTTTGACTAGATATGGTCCATATGTGGAGGAAACACCGTTATTTTGTTCTGAGAACACTCACGTTTTCTGCTGTATTAGAGACTCTAGAAAGCAATAGCGTTCTTATTGCTCTAAAGCAGAGTGTGATCTATGGATGAAAACTCTGCTGTGTGTTTCACTTCAGAAATGGAGTTAAATCCCAGGCTCTGTGTCTTCTTACAAGAAAGACTTCGTTTCAGGTAAGGGCAGGTACTTTACAGCTCAAACGAACTACATCGTTCCCGAAGCTCACACGTTTCTCATCTTAACTGACAAGCATTGGATGTTAGAGGAACTGTGGTTTGTTTCAGTTTCTGAAGCAGAGTTGGACTAGATGTGGTCTGTATGTGTAGGAAATACCGTTATTTTGTTCTGAGAACACTCACGTTTCCTGCTCTATTAGAGATTCTAGAAAGCAAGAGCGTGCTTCTTTTTGTAAAGCAGAGTGTGATCCATGGATGAGAACTATGCTGTGTGTTTCCCTTCAAAAATGGAGTTGAATTCCAGGCTCTGTGTCTTTCCACAAACACGATTTCGTTTCAGGTAAGGGCAGTCAATTTTCAGCTCAATAGAACTACATCGTTCACAAAGTTCACTCGTTTCTCATCTTAAATGACAAGCATTGGATGTTAGAGGACCTCTGCTTGTATCAATTTCAGAAGCAGTGTTGGACTAGATATGGTCCGTATGTGTAGGAAACACCGTTCTTTGTTCTGAGCACACTCACGTTTCCTGCTGTATTAGAGACTCTAGAAAGCAAGAGCGTTCTTCTTGCTCTAAAGCAGATTGTGATCAATGGATGAGAACTATGCTGTGAGTTTTTCTTCAAAAATGGAGTTAAATCCCAGGATCTGAGTCTTCCTACAAGGAAGACTTCATCTCAGGTAAGGGCAGGTTCTTTACAGCTCAAACGAACTACATCGTTCACGAAGCTCACATGTTTCTCATCTTAACTGACAAGCATTGGATGTTAGAGGACCTGTGGTTTGTTTCAGTTTCAGAAGCAGAGTTGGACTAGATATGGTCCTTATGTGTAGGAAACACAGTTATTATGTTCTGAGAACATTCACGTTTCCTGCTGTATTAGAGACTCTAGAAGGCAATAGCGTTCTTCTTGCTCTAAAGAAGAGTATGATCCATGGATGAAAACTATGCTGTTTGTTTCCCTTCAGAAATGGAGTTAAATTTCAGGCTCTGTGTCTTTCTACAAACACTATTTCGTTTCAGGTAAGGGCAGTCAGTTTCCGCATGAAAGGAACTACAACGTTCACAAAGGTCACTCATTTCTCATCTTAAATGACAAGCATTGGATGTTAGAGGACCTGTGCTTGTATCAATTTCAGAAGCAGAGTTGGACTACATATGGTCCGTATGTGTAGGTAACACCATTCTTTTGTTCTCACCACACACACATTTCCCGCGGTCTTAGAGACTCCAGAAAGAAAGAGCGTGCTTCTTGCTCTAAAGCAGAGTGTGATCTATTGATGAGAACTATGCTGTGTGTTTCCCTTCAGAAATGGAGTTAAATCCCAGCTCTGTGTCTTCCTACAAGCAAGACTTCGTTTCAGGTAAGGGCAGTCACATTTCAGCTCAAAAGAACTACGTCGTTCACGAATCTCACACGTTTCTCATCTTAAATGATAAGCATTGGATGTTAGAGGACCTGTTCTTTATATCAATTTCAGAGGCAGAGTTGACCTAGATATGATCCGTATGTGTAGGAAACACCGTTCTTCTGTTCTCTGCACACTCACGTTTCCTGCTGTCTTAGAGACTCTAGAAAACAAGAGCGTGCTTCTTGCTCTAAAGCAGAGTGTGATCAATGTATGAGAACTCTGCTGTGTGTTTCACTTCAGAAATGGAGTTAAATCCAAGGCTCTGTGTCTTCCTACAAGCAAGACTTCGTTTCTTGAAGGCATTTACTTTACAGCTCAAACGAACTACATCGTACACGAAGCTCACACGTTTCTCAGTCTTAATTGAAAAGCATTGGATGTTACAGGACCTGTGCTTTGTGTCAGTTTCAGAAGAAGAGTTGAACTATATATGGTCCGTATGTGTAGGAAACACAGTTCTTTTGTTCTGAGCACCCTCACATTTCCTGCCGTATTAGAGACTCTAGAAAGCAAGAGCATGCTTCTTGCTCTAAAGCAGAGTGTGATCTATAGATGAGAACTGTGCTGTGTGTTTCCCTTCAGAAATTGAGTTAAATCCCAGGCTCTGTGTCTTCCTACAAGGAAGACTTCATTTCATTTAAGGGCAGGTTCTTTACACCTCAAACGAACTACATTGTTCACGAAGCTCACATGTTTCTCATCTTAACTGACACACATTGGATGTTAGATCACCTGTGGTTTGATTCAGTTTCTGAAGCAGAGTTGGACTAGATATGGTCCGTATGTGTAGGAAACACTGTTATTTTCTTCTGAGAACACTCACGTTTCCTGCTGTATTATAGACTCTAGAAAGCAATAGCGTTCTTCTTGCTCTACAGCAGAGTGTGATCCATGGATGAGAACTATGCTGTGTGTTTCCCTTCAGAAATGGAGTTGAATTCCAGGCTCTGTGTCTTTCCACAAACACGATTTCATTTCAGGTAAGGGCAGTCAATTTTCAGCTCAAAAGAAATACATCGTTCACAAAGTTCACTCGTTTCTAATCTTAAATGACAAGCATTGGATGTCAGAGGACCTGTGCTTGTATCAATTTCAGAAGCAGAGTTGGACTAGATATGGTCCGTATGTGTAGGAAACACCGTTCTTTGTTCTGAGCACACTCACGTTTCCTGCTGTATTAGAGACTCTAGAAAGCAAGTGCGTTATTCTTGCTCTAAAGCAGAGTGTGATCCATGGATGAGAACTATGCTGTGACTTTCCCTTCAGAAATGGAGTTAAATCCCAGGATCTGAGTCTTCCTACAAGGAAGACTTCATTTCAGGTAAGGGCTGGTTCTTTACAGCTCAAACGAACTACATCGTTCACGAAGCTCACATGTTTCTCATCTTAACTGACAAGCATTGGATGTTATTGGACCTGTGGTTTTTTTCAGTTTCCGAAGCAGAGGTGGACTAGATAAGGTCCTTATGTGTAGGAAACACAGTTATTATGTTCTGAGAACATTCACGTTTCCTGCTGTATTAGAGAATCTAGAAGGCAATAGCGTTCTTCTTGCTTTAAAGAAGTGTGTGATCCATGGATGAGAACTATGCTGTGTGTTTCCCTTCAGAAATGGAGTTAAATTTCATGCTCTGTGTCTTTCTACAAACACTATTTCGTTTCAGGTAAGGGCAGTCAGTTTTCAGATGAAAGGAACTACATCGTTCACAAAGGTAACTTATTTCTCATCTTAACTGACAAGCATTGGATGTTAGAGGACCTGTGGTTTGTTTCAGTTTCAGAAGCATAGTTGGACTAGATATGGTCCGTATGTGTAGGAAACACAGTTCTTTTGTTCTGACACCCTCACGTTTCCTGCTGTATTAGAGACTCTAGAAAGCAAGAGCATGCTTCTTGCTCTAAAGCAGAGTGTGATCTATAGATCACAACAGTGCTGTGTGTTTCCCTTCAGAAATGGAGTTAAATCCCAGGCTCTGTGTCTTCCTACAAGCAAGACTTCGTTTCAGGTAAGGGCAGTCACTTTTCAGCTCAAATGAACTACATCGTTCACGAAGCTCACACGTTTCTCATCTTAAATGATAAGCATTGGATGTTACAGGACCTGTGATTTATATCAATTTCAGAGGCAGAGTTGACCTAGATATGATCCGTATGTGTAGGAATCACCGTTCTTCTGTTCTCAGCACACTCACGTTTCCTGCAGTCTTAGAGATTCTAGAAAGCAAGAGCGTGCTTCTTGCTCTAAAGCAGAGTGTGATCAATGTATGAGAACTCTGCTGTGTGTTTCACTTCAGAAATGGAGTTAAATCCCAGGCTCTGAGTCTTCCTACAAGCAAGACTTCGTTTCTTGTAAGGGCATTTACTTTACAGCTCAAACGAACTACATCGTACACGAAGCTCACACGTTTCTCAGTCTTAATTGAAAAGCATTGGATGTTACAGGACCTGTGCTTTGTGTCAGTTTCAGAAGAAGAGTTGAACTAGATAAGTTCGTATATGTAGGAAACACAGTACTTTTGTTCTGAGCACAATCACGTTTCCTGCCGTATTAGAGACTTTAGTAAGGAAGAGCATGCTTCTTGCTCTAAAGCAGAGTGTGATCTATAGATGAGAACTGTGCTGTGTGTTTCACTTCAGAAATGGAGTTAATTCCTGGTTCTGTGTCTTCCTACAAGGAAGACTTCATTTCAGGTAAGGGCAGGTTCTTTACAGCTCAAACGAACTACATCGTTCACCAAGCTCACATGTTTCTCATCTTAACTGACACACATTGGATGTTAGAGCACCTGTGGTTTGATTCAGTTTCTGAAGCAGAGTTGGACTAGATATGGTCCGTATGTGTAGGAAACACTGTTATTTTCTTCTGAGAACACTCACGTTTCCTGCTGTATTATAGACTCTAGAAAGCAATATCGTTCTTCTTGCTCTAAAGCAGAGTGTGATCCATGGATGAGAACTATGCTGTGTGTTTCCCTTCAGAAATGGAGTTGAATTCCAGGCTCTGTGTCTTTCCACAAACACGATTTCGTTTCAGGTAAAGGCAGTCAATTTTCAGCTCACAAGAACTACATCGTTCACAAAGTTCACTCGTTTCTAATCTTAAATGACAAGCATTGGATGTTAGAGGACCTGTGCTTGTATCAATTTCAGAAGCAGAGTTGGACTAGATATGGTCCGTATGTGTAGGAAACACCGTTCTTTGTTCTGAGCACACTCACGTTTCCTGCTGTATTAGAGACTCTAGAAAGCAAGAGCGTTATTCTTGCTCTAAAGCAGAGTGTGATCCATGGATGAGAACTATGCTTTGACTTTCCCTTCAGAAATGGAGTTAAATCCCAGGATCTGAGTCTTCCTACAAGGAAGACTTCATTTCAGGTAAGGGCTGGTTCTTTACAGCTCAAACGAACTACATCGTTCACGAAGCTCACATGTTTCTCATCTTAACTGACAAGCATTGGATGTTATTGGACCTGTGGCTTTTTTCAGTTTCTGAAGCAGAGTTGGACTAGATATGGTCCTTATGTGTAGGAAACACAGTTATTATGTTTTGAGAACATTCACGTTTCCTGCTGTATTAGAGAATCTAGATAGCAATAGCGTTCTTCTTGCTTTAAAGAAGAGTGTGATCCATGGATGAGAACTATGCTGTGTGTTTCCCTTCAGAAATGGAGTTAAATTTCATGCTCTGTGTCTTTCTACAAACACTATTTCGTTTCAGGTAAGGGCAGTCAGTTTTCAGATGAAAGGAACTACATCGTTCACAAAGGTAACTTATTTCTCATCTTAAATGACAAGCATTGGATGTTAGAGGACCTGTGCTTGTATCAATTTCAGAAGCAGAGTTGGACTACATATGGTCCGTATGTGTAGGTAACACCATTCCTTTGTTCTCACCACACACACGTTTCCCGCGGTCTTAGAGACTCTAGAAAGAAAGAGCGTTCTTCTTGCTCTAAAGCAGAGTGTGATCTATGGATGAGAACTCTGCTGTGTGTTTCCCTTCAGAAATGGAGTTAAATCCCAGGCTCTGAGTCTTCCTACAAGAGAGACTTCTTTTCAGGTAAGGGCAGGTACTTTAGAGCTCAAACGAACTACATCATTCCCGAAGCTCACATGTTTCTCATCTTAACTGACAAGCATTGGATGTTAGAGGACCTGTGATTTGTTTCAGTTTCAGAAGCAGAGTTGAACTAGATATGGTCCTTATGTGTAGGACACACCGTTCTTTTGTTCTGAGCACCCTCACGTTTCCTGCTGTATTAGAGACTCTAGAAAGCAAGAGCGTTCTTCTTGCTCTAAAGCAGAGTGTGATCCATGGATGAGTACTATGCTTTGTGTGTCCCTTCAGAAATAGAGTTAAATCCCAGGCTCTGTGTCTTCCTACAAGCAATACTTCGTTTCAGGTAAGGGCAGTCACTTTTCACTTCAAACGAACTACAGCGTTCACGAAGCTCACACATTTCTCATCTTAAATGATAAGCATTGGATGTTAGAGGACCTTTGCTTTGTATCAACTTCAAAGGCTGAGTTGGACTAGATATGGTCCGCACATGTAGGAAACACCGTTCTTCTGTTCTCAGCACACTCACGTTTCCTGCCGTCTTAGAGACTCTAGAAAGCAAGAGCGTGCTTCTTGCTCTAAAGCAGAGTGTGATCAATGGATGAGAACTCTGCTGTGTGTTTGACTTCAGAAATGGAGTTAAATCCCAGGCTCTGAGTCTTCCTACAAGGAAGACTTCGTTTCAGGTAAAGGCATTTACTTTACAGCTCAAACGAACTACATCATACACGAAGCTCACACGTTTCTCATCTTAACTGACAAGCATTGGATGTTAGAGGAACTGTGGTTTGTTTCCATTTCAGAAGAAGAGTTGAACTAGATAAGTCCGTATGTTTAGGAAACACAGTTCTTTTGTTCTGAGCAAAATCACGTTTCCTGGTGTATTAGAGACTCTAGAAAGGAAGAGCATGCTTCTTGCTCTAAAGCAGAATGTGATCTATAGATGACAACTATGCTGTGTGTTTCACTTCAGAAATGGAGTTAAATCCCAGGATCTGAGTCTTCCTACAAGGAAGACTTCATTTCATTTAAGGGCAGGATCTTTACAGCTCAAACGATCTACATCGTTCACGAAGCTCACATGTTTCTCATCTTAACTGACAAGCATTGGATGTTAGAGGACCTGTGGTTTGTTTCAGTTTCAGAAGCAGATTTGGACTAGATATGGTCCTTATGTGTAGGAAACACAGTTATTAGGTTCTGAGAACACTCACGTTTCCTGCTGTATTAGAGACTCTAGAAGGCAATAGCGTTCTTCTTGCTCTAAAGAAGAGTGTGATCCATGGATGAGAACTATGCTGTGTGTTTCCCTTCAGAAATGGAGTTAAATTTCAGGCTCTGGGTATTTCTACAAACACTATTTCGTTTCAGGTAAGGGCAGTCAGTTTTCAGATCAAAGGAACTACATCATTCACAAAGGTCACTTGTTTCTCATCTTAAATGACAAGCACTGGATGTTAGAGGACCTGTGCTTGTATCAATTTCAGAAGCAGAGTTGGACTACATATGGTCCGTATGTGTAGGTAACACCATTCTTTTGTACTCACCACACACACGTTTCCCGCGGTCTTAGAGACTCTAGAAAGCAAGAGCGTGCTTCTATCTCTAAAGCAGAGTGTGATCTGTGGATGAGAACTCTGCTGTGTGTTTCCCTTCAGAAATGGAGTTAAATCCCAGGCTCTGAGTCTTCCTACAAGAGAGACTCCGTTTCAGGTAAGGGCAGGTACTTTACAACTCAAAAGAACTACATCGTTCCCGAAGCTCACATGTTTCTCATCTTAACTGACAAGCATTAGATGTTAGAGGACCTGTGATTTGTTTCAGTTTCAAAAGCAGAGATGAACTAGATATGGTCCATATGGGTAGGAAACACAGTTCTTTTGTTCTGAGCACCCTCACGTTTCCTTCCGTATTAGAGACTTTAGAAAGCAAGAGCATGCTTCTTGCTCTAAAGCAGAGTGTGATCTATAGATCAGAACTGTGCTGTATGTTTCCCTTCAGAAATGGAGTTAAATCCCAGGCTCTGTGTCTTCCTACAAGGAAGACTTCATTTCATTTAAGGCAGGTTCTTTACACCTCAAAAGAACTACATTGTTCACGAAGCTCACATGTTTCTCATCTTAACTGACAAGCATTGGATGTTAGAGGACCTGTGGTTTGTTTCAGTTTCTGAAGCAGAGTTGGACTAGATATGGTCAGATTGTGTAGGAAACACTGTTATTTTGTTCTGAGAACACTCACGTTTCCTGCTGTATTAGAGACTCTAGAAAGCAATAGCGTACTTCTTGCTCTAAAGCAGAGTGTGATCCATGGATGAGAACTATGCTGTGTGGTTCCCTTCAGAAATGGAGTTGAATTCCAGGCTCTGTGTCTTTCCACAAACACAATTTCATTTCAGGTAAGGGCAGTCAATTTTCAGCTCAAAAGTACTACATCGTTCCCAAAGTTCACTCGTTTCTCATCTTAAATGTCAAGCATTGGATGTTAGAGGACCTGTGCTTGTATCAATTTCAGAAGCAGAGTTGGACTAGATATGGTCCGTATGTGTAGGAAACACCATTCTTTTGTTCTCAGCACACTCACGTTTCCTGCGGTCGTAGAGACTCTAGAAAGCAAGAGCGTGCTTCTTGCTCTAAAGCAGAGTGTGATCTATGGATGAGAACTCTGCTGTGTGTTTCCCTTCAGAAATGGAGTTAAATCCCAGGCTCTGAGTCTTCCTACAAGAGAGACTTCTTTTCAGGTAAGGGCAGGTACTTTACAGCTCAAACGAACTACATCGTTCCCGAAGCTCACATGTTTCTCATCTTAACTCACAAGCATTGGATGTTAGAGGACCTGTGATTTGTTTCAGTTTCAGAAGCAGAGTTGAACTAGATATGGTCTGTATGTGTAGGAAACACCGTTCTTTTGTTGTGAGCACCCTCACGTTTCCTGCTGTATTAGAGACTCTAGAAAGCAAGAGCGTTCTTCTTGCTCTAAAGCAGAGTGTGATCCATGGATGAGTACTATGCTTTGTGTTTCCCTTCAGAAATAGAGTTAAATACCAGGCTCTGTGTCTTCCTACAAGCAAGACTTCGTTTCAGGTAAGGGCAGTCACTTTTCACCTCAAACGAACTACATCATTCACGAAGTTCACACATTTCTCATCTTAAATGATAAGCATTGGATGTTAGAGGACCTTTGCTTTGTATCAATTTCAAAGGCAGAGTTGGACTAGATATGGTCCGTATGTGTAGGAAACACCGTTCTTCTGTTCTCAGCACACTCACGTTTCCTGCAGTCTTAGAGACTCTAGAAAGCAAGAGCGTGCTTCTTGCTCTAAAGCAGAGTGTGATCAATGGATGAGAACTCTGCTGTGTGTTTGACTACAGAAATGGAGTTAAATCCCAGGCTCTGAGTCTTCCTACAAGGAAGACTTCGTTTCAGGTAAGGGCATTTACTTTATAGCTCAAACGAACTACATCGTTCCCGAAGCTCACACGTTTCTCATGTTAACTGACAAGCATTGGATGTTAGAGGAACTGTGATTTGTTTCAGTTTCAGAAGCAGAGTTGAACTAGATATGGTCCGTATGTGTAGGAAACACAGTTCTTTTGTTCTGAGCACCCTCACGTTTCCTGCTGTATTAGAGACTCTAGAAAGGAAGTGCATGCTTCTTGCTCTAAAGCAGAGTGTGATCTATAGATGAGAACTATGCTGTGTGTTTCACTTCAGAAATGGAGTTAAATCCCAGTATCTGAGTCTTCCTACAAGGAAGACTTCATTTCAGGTAAGGGCAGGTTCTTTACAGCTCAAACGAACTACATCGTTCACGAAGCTCACATGTTCATAATCTTAACTGACAACCATTGGATGTTAGAGGTCCTGTGGTTTGTTTCAGTTTCAGAAGCAGAGTTGGACTAGATATGGTCTTTATGTGCAGGAAACACAGTAATTATGTTCTGAGAACACTCACGTTTCCTGCTGTATTAGAGACTCTAGAAGGCAATAGCGTTCTTCTTGCTCTAAAGAAGTGTGTGATCCATGGATGAGAACTCTGCTGTGTGTTTCCCTTCAGAAATGGAGTTAAATTTCAGGCTCTGTGTCTTTCTACAAACACTATTTCGTTTCAGGTAAGGGCATTTACTTTACAGCTCAAACGATCTACATCGTACATGAAGCTCACAGGTTTCTCGGTCTTAATTGAAAAGCATTGGATGTTACAGGACCTGTGCTTTGTGTCAGTTTCAGAAGAAGAGTTCAAATAGATAAGTCCGTATGTTTAGGAAACACAGTTCTTTTGTTCTGAGCACAATCACGTTTCCTGGTGTATTAGAGACTCTAGAAAGGAAGAGCATGCTTCTTGCTCTAAAGCAGAATGTGATCTATAGATGAGAACTATGCTGTGTGTTTCACTTCAGAAATGGAGTTAAATTTCAGGCTCTGTGTATTTCTACAAACACTATTTCGTTTCAGGTAAGGGCAGTCAGTTTTCAGATCATAGGAACTACATCGTTCAAAAAGGTCACTCGTTTCTCATCTCATATGACAACCATTGGATGTTAGAGGACCTGTGCTTGTATCAATTTCAGAAGCAGAGTTGGACTAGATATGGTCCGTGTGTGTAGGAAACACCATTTTTTTTGTTCTCAGCACACTCACGTTTTCCGTGGTTGTAGAGACTCTAGAAAGCAAGAGCGTGCTTCTTGCTCTAAAGCAGAGTGTGATCTATAGATGAGAACTATGCTGTGTGCTTCACTTCAGAAATGGAGTTAAATCCCAGTATCTGAGTCTTCCTACAAGCAAGACTTCGTTTCAGGTAAGGGCAGGTACTTTACAGCTCAAAAGAACTACTTCATTCCCGAAGCTCACACGTTTCTCATCTTAACTGACAAGCATTGGATGTTAGAGGACCTGTGGTTTGTTTCAGTTTCAGAAGCAGAGTTGGACTAGATATGGTCTGTATGTGTAGGAAACACAGTTCTTTTGTTCTGAGCACCCTCACGTTTCCTGCTGTATTAGAGACTCTAGAAAGCAAGAGCATGCTTCTTGCTCTAAAGCTAGTGTGATCTATAGATGAGAACTGTGCTGTGTGTTTCCCTTCAGAAATGGAGTTAAATCCCAGGCTCTGTGTCTTCCTACAAGCAAGACTTTGTTTCAGGTAAGGGCAGTCACTTTTCAGCTCAAATGAACTACATCGTATACGAAGCTCACACGTTTCTCAGTCTTAATTGAAAAGCATTGGATGTTACAGGACGTGTGCTTTGTGTCAGTTTCAGAAGAAGAGTTGAACAAGATAAGTCCTTATGTGTAGGAAACACAGTTCTTTTGTTCTGAGCACAATCACGTTTCCTGCTGTATTAGAGACTTTAGTAAGGAAGAGCATGCTTCTTGCTCTAAAGCAGAGTGTGATCTATAGATGAGAACTGTGCTGTGTGTTTCACTTCAGAAATGGAGTTAAATCCCAGGCTCTGTGTCTTCCTACAAGGAAGACTTCATTTCAGGTAAGGGCAGGTTCTTTACAGCTCAAACGAACTAAGTCGTTCACGAAGCTCACATGTTTCTCATCTTAACTGACAAGCATTGGAAGTTAGAGGACCTGTGGTTTGATTCAGTTTCTGAAGCAGAGTTGGACTAAATATGGTCTGTATGTGTAGGAAACACTGTTATTTTCTTCTGAGATCACTCACATTTCCTGCTGTATTAGAGACTCTAGAAAGCAATAGGGTTCTTCTTGCTCTAAAGCAGAGTGTGATCCATGGATGAGAACTATGCTGTGTGTATCCCTTCAGAAGGAGTTGAATTCCAGGCTCTGTGTCTTTCCACAAACACGATTTCGTTTCAGGTAAGGGCAGTCAATTTTCAGCTCAAAATAACTACATCGTTCACAAAGTTCACTCGTTTCTCATCTTAAATGACAAGCATTGGATGTTAGAGGACCTGTGCTTGTATCAATTTCAGAAGCAGAGTTGGACTAGATATGGTCCGTATGTGTAGGAAACACCATTCTTTTGTTCTCAGCACAACACGTTTCCCGTGGTCTTAGAGACTCTAGAAAGCAAGAGCGTGCTTCTTGCTCTAAGGCAGAGTGTGATCTGTGGATGAGAACTCTACTGTGTGTTTCCCTTCAGAAATGGAGTTAAATCACAGGCTCTGAGTCTTCCTAAAAGCAAGACTTCGTTTCAGGTAAGGGCAGGTACTTTACAGCTCAAACGAACTACATCGTTCCCGAAGCTCACACGTTTCTCATCTTAACTGACAAGCATTGGATGTTACAGGACCTGTGCTTTGTGTCAGTTTCAGAAGAAGAGTTGAACTAGATAAGTCCGTATGTGTAGGAAACACAGTTCTTTTGTTCTGATCACAATCACTTTTCCTTGTGTATTAGAGACTCTAGAAATGAAGAGCATGCTTCTTGCTCTAAAGCAGAGTGTGATCTATAATTGAGAACTGTGCTGTGTGTTTTCCTTCAGAAATGGAGTTATATCCCAGGCTCTGTGTCTTCCTACAATCAAGACTTCATTTCAGGTAATGGCATGTTCTTTACAGCTCAAACGAACTACATCGTTCACGAAGCTCACATGTTTCTCATCTTAACTGACAAGCATTGGATGTTAGAGGACCTGTGGTTTGTTTCAGTTTCAGAAGCAGAGTTGGACTAGATATGGTCCTTATGTGTAGGAAACACCGTTATTATGTTCTGAGAACACTCACGTTTCCTGCTGTATTAGAGACCCTAGAAGGCAATAGCGTTCTTCTTGCTCTAAAGAAGAGTGTGATCCATGGATGAGAACTATGCTGTGTGTTTCCCTTCAGAAATGGAGTTAAATCCCAGGCTCTGTGTCTTCCTACAATCAAGACTTCGTTTCAGGTAAGGGCAGTCACTTTTCAGCACAAAGAACTACATCGTTCACGAAGCTCACACGTTTCTCATCTTAAATGATAAGCATTGGATGTTAGAGGGCCTGTGCTTTGTATCAATTTCAGAGGCAGAGTTGGACTAGATATGGTCCGTATGTGTAGGAAACACCGTTCTTTTGTTCTCAGCATACTCAAGTTTCCTTCTGTATTAGAGATTCTAGAAAGCAAGAGCTTGCTTCTTGCTCTAATGCACAGTGTGATCAATGGATGAGAACTCTGCTGTGTGTTCCTCTTCAGAAATGGAGTTAAATCCCAGGCTCTGAGTCTTCCTACAAGCAAGACTTCGTTTCAGGTAAGGACATTTACATTACAGCTCAAACGAACTACATCGTACACGAAGCTCACAGGTTTCTCGGTTTTAATTGAAAAGCATTGGATGTTACAGGACCTGTGCTTTGTGTCAGTTTCAGAAGAAGAGTTGAACTAGATAAGTCCTTATGTGTAGACAAGACAGTTCTTTGTTCTGAGCACAATCACGTTTCCTGGTGTATTAGAGACTCTAGAAAGGAACAGCATGCTTCTTGCTCTAAAGCAGAGTGTGTTCTATAATTGAGAACTGTGCTGTGTGTTTCCCTTCAGAAATGGAGTTAAATCCCAGGCTCTGTGTTTTCCTACAAGGAAGACTTCATTTCAGGTAAGGGCAGGTACTTTACAGCTCAAACGAACTACACTGTACACGAAGCTCACACGTTTCTCAGTCTTAATTGAAAAGCATTGGATGTTACAGGACCTGTGCTTTGTGTCAGTTTCAGAAGAAGAGTTGAACTAGATAAGTCCTTATGTGTAGGAAACACAGTTCTTTTGTTCTCAGCACACTCACGTTTCCCGCGGTCGTAGAGACTCTAGAAAGCAAGAGCGTGCTTCTTGCTCTAAAGCAGAGTGTGATCTATGGATGAGAACTCTGCTGTGTGTTTCCCTTCAGAAATGGAGTTAAATCCCAGGCTCTGAGTCTTCCTACAAGAGAGACTTCTTTTCAGGTAAGGGCAGGTACTTTACAGCTCAAACGAACTACATCGTTCCCGAAGCTCACATGTTTCTCATCTTAACTCACAAGCATTGGATGTTAGAGGACCTGTGATTTGTTTCAGTTTCAGAAGCAGAGTTGAACTAGATATGGTCCGTATGTGTAGGAAACACAGTTCTTCTGTTCTCAGCACACTCACGTTTCCTGCAGTCTTAGAGACTCTAGAGAGCAAGAGCATGCTTCTTGCTCTAAAGCAGAGTGTGATCAATGGATGAGAACTCTGCTGTGTGTTTGACTTCAGAAATGGAGTTAAATCCCAGGCTCTGAGTCTTCCTACATGGAAGACTTCGTTTCAGGTAAGGGCATTTACTTTACAGCTCAAACGAACTACATCGATCCCGAAGCTCACACGTTTCTCATCTTAACTGACAAGCATTGGATGTTAGAGGAACTGTGATTTGTTTCAGTTTCAGAAGCAGAGTTGAACTAGATATGGTCCGTATGTGTAGGAAACACAGTTCTTTTGTTCTGAGCACCCTCACGTTTCCTGCTGTATTAGAGACTCTAGAAAGGAAGTGCATGCTTCTTGCTCTAAAGCAGAGTATGATCTATAGATGAGAACTATGCTGTGTGTTTCACTTCAGAAATGGAGTTAAATCCCAGTATCTGAGTCTTCCTACAAGCAAGACTTCGTTTCAGGTAAGGGCAGGTACTTTACAGGCAAAAGAACTACATCATTCCTGAACCTCACACGTTTCTCATCTTAACTGACAAGCATTGGATGTTAGAGGACCTGTGGTTTGTTTCAGTTTCAGAAGCAGAGTTGGACTAGATATGGTCCTTATGTGCAGGAAACACAGTAATTATGTTCTGAGAACACTCACGTTTCCTGCTGTATTAGAGACTCTAGAAGGCAATAGCGTTCTTCTTGCTCTAAAGAAGAGTGTGATCCATGGATGAGAACTCTGCTGTGTGTTTCCCTTCAGAAATGGAGTTAAATTTCAGGCTCTGTGTCTTTCTACAAACACTATTTCGTTTCAGGTAAGGGCATTTACTTTACAGCTCAAACGATCTACATCGTACATGAAGCTCACAGGTTTCTCGGTCTTAATTGAAAAGCATTGGATGTTACAGGACCTGTGCTTTGTGTCAGTTTCAGAAGAAGAGTTCAAATAGATAAGTCCGTATGTTTAGGAAACACAGTTCTTTTGTTCTGAGCACAATCACGTTTCCTGGTGTATTAGAGACTCTAGAAAGGAAGAGCATGCTTCTTGCTCTAAAGCAGAATGTGATCTATAGATGAGAACTATGCTGTGTGTTTCACTTCAGAAATGGAGTTAAATTTCAGGCTCTGTGTATTTCTACAAACACTATTTCGTTTCAGGTAAGGGCAGTCAGTTTTCAGATCATAGGAACTACATCGTTCAAAAAGGTCACTCGTTTCTCATCTCATATGACAAGCATTGGATGTTAGAGGACCTGTGCTTGTATCAATTTCAGAAGCAGAGTTGGACTAGATATGGTCCGTATGTGTAGGAAACACCATTTTTTTGTTCTCAGCACACTCACGTTTTCCGTGGTTGTAGAGACTCTAGAAAGCAAGAGCGTGCTTCTTGCTCTAAAGCAGAGTG
The DNA here is from genome assembly GCA_949786385.1 of Onychomys leucogaster. Taxonomy (NCBI): domain Eukaryota; kingdom Metazoa; phylum Chordata; class Mammalia; order Rodentia; family Cricetidae; genus Onychomys; species Onychomys leucogaster. The sequence continues at coordinate 1,873,602 of CATKUP010000014.1, read as the reverse complement.
TGATCTATAGATGAGAACTATGCTGTGTGTTTCACTTCAGAAATGGAGTTAAATCCCAGTATCTGAGTCTTCCTACAAGCAAGACTTCGTTTCAGGTAAGGGCAGGTACTTTACAGCTCAAAAGAACTACTTCATTCCCGAAGCTCACACGTTTCTCATCTTAACTGACAAGCATTGGATGTTAGAGGACCTGTGGTTTGTTTCAGTTTCAGAAGCAGAGTTGGACTAGATATGGTCTGTATGTGTAGGAAACACAGTTCTTTTGTTCTGAGCACCCTCACGTTTCCTGCTGTATTAGAGACTCTAGAAAGCAAGAGCATGCTTCTTGCTCTAAAGCTAGTGTGATCTATAGATGAGAACTGTGCTGTGTGTTTCCCTTCAGAAATGGAGTTAAATCCCAGGCTCTGTGTCTTCCTACAAGCAAGACTTTGTTTCAGGTAAGGGCTGTCACTTTTCAGCTCAAATGAACTACATCGTATACGAAGCTCACACGTTTCTCAGTCTTAATTGAAAAGCATTGGATGTTACAGGACCTGTGCTTTGTGTCAGTTTCAGAAGAAGAGTTGAACAAGAAAAGTCCTTATGTGTAGGAAACACAGTTCTTTTGTTCTGAGCACAATCACGTTTCCTGCTGTATTAGAGACTTTAGTAAGGAAGAGCATGCTTCTTGCTCTAAAGCAGAGTGTGATCTATAGATGAGAACTGTGCTGTGTGTTTCACTTCAGAAATGGAGTTAAATCCCAGGCTCTGTGTCTTCCTACAAGGAAGACTTCATTTCAGGTAAGGGCAGGTTCTTTACAGCTCAAACGAACTAAGTCGTTCACGAAGCTCACATGTTTCTCATCTTAACTGACAAGCATTGGAAGTTAGAGGACCTGTGGTTTGATTCAGTTTCTGAAGCAGAGTTGGACTAAATATGGTCTGTATGTGTAGGAAACACTGTTATTTTCTTCTGAGATCACTCACATTTCCTGCTGTATTAGAGACTCTAGAAAGCAATAGCGTTCTTCTTGCTCTAAAGCAGAGTGTGATCCATGGATGAGAACTATGCTGTGTGTATCCCTTCAGAAGGAGTTGAATTCCAGGCTCTGTGTCTTTCCACAAACACGATTTCGTTTCAGGTAAGGGCAGTCAATTTTCAGCTCAAAATAACTACATCGTTCACAAAGTTCACTCGTTTCTCATCTTAAATGACAAGCATTGGATGTTAGAGGACCTGTGCTTGTATCAATTTCAGAAGCAGAGTTGGACTAGATATGGTCCGTATGTGTAGGAAACACCATTCTTTTGTTCTCAGCACACTCACGTTTCCCGTGGTCTTAGAGACTCTAGAAAGCAAGAGCGTGCTTCTTGCTCTAAGGCAGAGTGTGATCTGTGGATGAGAACTCTACTGTGTGTTTCCCTTCAGAAATGGAGTTAAATCACAGGCTCTGAGTCTTCCTACAAGCAAGACTTCATTTCAGGTAATGGCATGTTCTTTACAGCTCAAACGAACTACATCGTTCACGAAGCTCACATGTTTCTCATCTTAACTGACAAGCATTGGATGTTAGAGGACCTGTGGTTTGTTTCAGTTTCAGAAGCAGAGTTGGACTACATATGGTCCTTATGTGTAGGAAACACCGTTATTATGTTCTGAGAACACTCACGTTTCCTGCTGTATTAGAGACCTTAGAAGGCAATAGCGTTCTTCTTGCTCTAAAGAAGAGTGTGATCCATGGATGAGAACTATGCTGTGTGTTTCCCTTCAGAAATGGAGTTATATCCCAGGCTCTGTGTCTTCCTACAATCAAGACTTCGTTTCAGGTAAGGGCAGTCACTTTTCAGCACAAAGAACTACATCGTTCACGAAGCTCACACGTTTCTCATCTTAAATGATAAGCATTGGATGTTAGAGGGCCTGTGCTTTGTATCAATTTCAGAGGCAGAGTTGGACTAGATATGGTCCGTATGTGTAGGAAACACCGTTCTTTTGTTCTCAGCATACTCAAGTTTCCTTCTGTATTAGAGATTCTAGAAAGCAAGAGCTTGCTTCTTGCTCTAATGCACAGTGTGATCAATGGATGAGAACTCTGCTGTGTGTTCCTCTTCAGAAATGGAGTTAAATCCCAGGCTCTGAGTCTTCCTACAAGCAAGACTTCGTTTCAGGTAAGGACATTTTCATTACAGCTCAAACGAACTACATCGTACACGAAGCTCACAGGTTTCTCGGTTTTAATTGAAAAGCATTGGATGTTACAGGACCTGTGCTTTGTGTCAGTTTCAGAAGAAGAGTTGAACTAGATAAGTCCTTATGTGTAGACAAGACAGTTCTTTGTTCTGAGCACAATCACGTTTCCTGGTGTATTAGAGACTCTAGAAAGGAACAGCATGCTTCTTGCTCTAAAGCAGAGTGTGTTCTATAATTGAGAACTGTGCTGTGTGTTTCCCTTCAGAAATGGAGTTAAATCCCAGGCTCTGTGTTTTCCTACAAGGAAGACTTCATTTCAGGTAAGGGCAGGTACTTTACAGCTCAAACGAACTACACTGTACACGAAGCTCACACGTTTCTCAGTCTTAATTGAAAAGCATTGGATGTTACAGGACCTGTGCTTTGTGTCAGTTTCAGAAGAAGAGTTGAACTAGATAAGTCCTTATGTGTAGGAAACACAGTTCTTTTGTTCTCAGCACACTCACGTTTCCCGCGGTCGTAGAGACTCTAGAAAGCAAGAGCGTGCTTCTTGCTCTAAAGCAGAGTGTGATCTATGGATGAGAACTCTGCTGTGTGTTTCCCTTCAGAAATGGAGTTAAATCCCAGGCTCTGAGTCTTCCTACAAGAGAGACTTCTTTTCAGGTAAGGGCAGGTACTTTACAGCTCAAACGAACTACATCGTTCCCGAAGCTCACATGTTTCTCATCTTAACTCACAAGCATTGGATGTTAGAGGACCTGTGATTTGTTTCAGTTTCAGAAGCAGAGTTGAACTAGATATGGTCCGTATGTGTAGGAAACACCGTTCTTCTGTTCTCAGCACACTCACGTTTCCTGCAGTCTTAGAGACTCTAGAAAGCAAGAGCATGCTTCTTGCTCTAAAGCAGAGTGTGATCAATGGATGAGAACTCTGCTGTGTGTTTGACTTCAGAAATGGAGTTAAATCCCAGGCTCTGAGTCTTCCTACATGGAAGACTTCGTTTCAGGTAAGGGCATTTACTTTACAGCTCAAACGAACTACATCGATCCCGAAGCTCACACGTTTGTCATCTTAACTGACAAGCATTGGATGTTAGAGGAACTGTGATTTGTTTCAGTTTCAGAAGCAGAGTTGAACTAGATATGGTCCGTATGTGTAGGAAACACAGTTCTTTTGTTCTGAGCACCCTCACGTTTCCTGCTGTATTAGAGACTCTAGAAAGGAAGTGCATGCTTCTTGCTCTAAAGCAGAGTATGATCTATAGATGAGAACTATGCTGTGTGTTTCACTTCAGAAATGGAGTTAAATCCCAGTATCTGAGTCTTCCTACAAGCAAGACTTCGTTTCAGGTAAGGGCAGGTACTTTACAGCTCAAAAGAACTACATCATTCCGAAACCTCACACGTTTCTCATCTTAACTGACAAGCATTGGATGTTAGAGGACCTGTGGTTTGTTTCAGTTTCAGAAGCAGAGTTGGACTAGATATGGTCCTTATGTGCAGGAAACACAGTAATTATGTTCTGAGAACACTCACGTTTCCTGCTGTATTAGAGACTCTAGAAGGCAATAGCGTTCTTCTTGCTCTAAAGAAGTGTGTGATCCATGGATTAGAACTCTGCTGTGTGTTTCCATTCAGAAATGGAGTTAAATTTAAGGCTCTGTGTCTTTCTACAAACACTATTTCGTTTCAGGTAAGGGCATTTACTTTACAGCTCAAACGATCTACATCGTACATGAAGCTCACAGGTTTCTCGGTCTTAATTGAAAAGCATTGGATGTTACAGGACCTGTGCTTTGTGTCAGTTTCAGAAGAAGAGTTCAAATAGATAAGTCCGTATGTTTAGGAAACACAGTTCTTTTGTTCTGAGCACAATCACGTTTCCTGGTGTATTAGAGACTCTAGAAAGGAAGAGCATGCTTCTTGCTCTAAAGCAGAATGTGATCTATAGATGAGAACTATGCTGTGTGTTTCACTTCAGAAATGGAGTTAAATCCCAGGATCTGAGTCTTCCTACAAGGAAGACTTCATTTCAGTTAAGGGCAGGATCTTTATAGCTCAAACGAACTACATCGTTCACGAAGCTCACATGTTGCTCATCTTAAATGACAAGCATTGGATGTTAGAGGACCTGTGGTTTGTTTCAGTTTCAGAAGCAGATTTGGACTAGATATGGTCCTTATGTGTAGGAAACACAGTTATTAGATTCTGAGAACACTCACGTTTCCTGCTGTATTAGAGACTCTAGAAGGCAATAGCGTTCTTCTTGCTCTAAAGAAGAGTGTGATCCATGGATGAGAACTATGCTGTGTGTTTCCCTTCAGAAATGGAGTTAAATTTCAGGCTCTCTGTATTTCTACAAACACTATTTCGTTTCAGGTAACGCAGTCAGTTTTCAGATCAAAGGAACTACATCGTTCAAAAAGGTCACTCGTTTCTCATCTTAAATGACAAGCATTGGATTTTAGAGGACCTGTGCTTGTATCAATTTCAGAAGCAGAGTTGGACTAGATATGGTCCGTATGTGTAGGAAACACCATTCTTTTGTTCTCAGCACACTCACGTTTTCCGTGGTTGTAGAGACTCTAGAAAGCAAGAGCGTACTTCTTGCTCTAAAGCAGAATGTGATCTATAGATGAGAACTATGCTGTGTGTTTCACTTCAGAAATGGAGTTAAATCCCAGTATCTGAGTCTTCCTACAAGCAAGACTTCGTTTCAGGTAAGGGCAGGTACTTTACAGCTCAAAAGAACTACATCATTCCCGAAGCTCACACGTTTCTCATCTTAACTGACAAGCATTGGATGTTAGAGGACCTGTGGTTTGTTTCAGTTTCAGAAGCAGAGTTGGACTAGATATGGTCCGTATGTGTAGGAAACACAGTTTTTTGTTCTGAGCACCCTCACGTTTCCTGCTGTATTAGAGACTCTAGAAAGCAAGAGCATGCTTCTTGCTCTAAAGCTAGTGTGATCTATAGATGAGAACTGTGCTGTGTGTTTCCCTTCAGAAATGGAGTTAAATCCCAGGCTCTGTGTCTTCCTACAAGCAAGACTTTGTTTCAGGTAAGGGCAGTCACATTTCAGCTCAAATGAACTACATCGTACACGAAGCTCACACGTTTCTCAGTCTTAATTGAAAAGCATTGGATGTTACAGGACCTGTGCTTTGTGTCAGTATCAGAAGAAGAGTTGAACTAGATAAGTCCTTATGTGTAGGAAACACAGTTCTTTTGTTCTGAGCACAATCACGTTTCCTGATGTATTAGAGACTTTAGTAAGGAAGAGCATGCTTCTTGCTCTAAAGCAGAGTGTGATCTATAGATGAGAACTGTGCTGTGTGTTTCACTTCAGAAATGGAGTTAAATCCCAGGCTCTGTGTCTTCCTACAAGGAAGACTTCATTTCAGGTAAGGGCAGGTTCTTTACAGCTCAAACGAACTAAGTCGTTCACGAAGCTCACATGTTTCTCATCTTAACTGACAAGCATTGGAAGTTAGATGACCTGTGGTTTGATTCAGTTTCTGAAGCAGAGTTGGACTAGATATGGTCTGTATGTGTAGGAAACACTGTTATTTTCTTCTGAGATCACTCACGTTTCCTGCTGTATTAGAGATTCTAGAAAGCAATAGCGTTCTTCTTGTTCTAAAGCAGAGTTTGATCCATGGATGAGAACTATGCTGTGTGTTCCATCTCAGAAATGGTGTTAAATCCCAGGCTCTGTGTCTTCCTACAAGCAAGACTTCGTTTCAGGTAAGGGCAGTCACTTTTCAGCTCAAATGAACGACATCATTCACGAAGCTCACATGTTTCTCATCTTAAATGATAAGCATTGGATGTTAGAGGACCTGTGGTTTGATTCAGTTTCTGAAGAAGAGTTGGACTAAATATGGTCTGTATGTGTAGGAAACACTGTTATTTTCTTCTGAGATCACTGACGTTTCCTGCTGTATTAGAGACTCTAGAAAGCAATAGCGTTCTTCTTGCTCTAAAGCAGAGTGTGATCCATGGATGAGAACTATGCTGTGTGTATCACTTCAGAAATGGAGTTGAATTCCAGGCTCTGTGTCTTTCCACAAACACGATTTCGTTTCAGGTAAGGGCAGTCAATTTTCAGCTCAAAATAACTACATCGTTCACAAAGTTCACTCGTTTCTCATCTTAAATGACAAGCATTGGATGTTAGAGGACCTGTGCTTGTATCAATTTCAGAAGCAGAGTTGGACTAGATATGGTCCGTATGTGTAGGAAACACCATTCTTTTGTTCTCAGCACACTCACGTTTCCCGTGGTCTTAGAGACTCTAGAAAGCAAGAGCGTGCTTCTTGCTCTAAAGCAGAGTGTGATCTGTGGATGAGAACTCTGCTGTGTGTTTCACTTCAGAAATGGTGTTAAATCCCAGGCTCTGTGTCTTCTTACAAGGAAGACTTCATTTCAGGTAATGGCAGGTTCTTTACAGCTCAAACGAACTACATCGTTCACGAAGCTCACATGTTTCTCATCTTAACTGACAAGCATTGGATGTTAGAGGACCTGTGGTTTGTTTCAGTTTCAGAAGCAGAGTTGGACTAGATATGGTCCTTATGTGTAGGAAACACTGTTATTATGTTCTGAGAACACTCACGTTTCCTGCTGTATTAGAGACCCTAGAAGGCAATAGCGTTCTTCTTGCTCTAAAGAAGAGTGTGATCCATGGATGAGAACTATGCTGTGTGTTTCCCTTCAGAAATGGAGTTATATCCCAGGCTCAGTGTCTTCCTACAATCAAGACTTCATTTCAGGTAAGGGCAGTCACTTTTCAGCACAAAGAACTACATCGTTCACGAAGCTCACACGTTTCTCATCTTAAATGATAAGCATTGGATGTTAGAGGGCCTGTGCTTTGTATCAATTTCAGAGGCAGAGTTGGACTAGATATGGTCCGTATGTGTAGGAAACACCGTTCTTTTGTTCTCAGCATACTCAAGTTTCCTTCTGTATTAGAGATTCTAGAAAGCAAGAGCGTGCTTCTTGCTCTAATGCACAGTGTGATCAATGGATGAGAACTCTGCTGTGTGTTCCTCTTCAGAAATGGAGTTAAATCCCAGGCTCTGAGTCTTCCTACAAGCAAGACTTCGTTTCAGGTAAGGACATTTACATTACAGCTCAAACGAACTACATCGTACACGAAGCTCACAGGTTTCTCGGTTTTAATTGAAAAGCATTGGATGTTACAGGACCTGTGCTTTGTGTCAGTTTCAGAAGAAGAGTTGAACTAGATAAGTCCTTATGTGTAGGCAAGACAGTTCTTTGTTCTGAGCACAATCACGTTTCCTGGTGTATTAGAGACTCTAGAAAGGAACAGCATGCTTCTTGCTCTAAAGCAGAGTGTGTTCTATAATTGAGAACTGTGCTGTGTGTTTCCCTTCAGAAATGGAGTTAAATCCCAGGCTCTGTGTTTTCCTACAAGGAACACTTCATTTCAGGTAAGGGCAGGTACTTTACAGGTCAAACGAACTACACTGTACACGAAGCTCACACGTTTCTCAGTCTTAATTGAAAAGCATTGGATGTTACAGGACCTGTGCTTTGTGTCAGTTTCAGAAGAAGAGTTGAACTAGATAAGTCCTTATGTGTAGGAAACACAGTTCTTCTGTTCTGAGCACAATCACGTTTCCTGCTGTATTAGAGACTCTAGTAAGGAAGAGCATGCTTCTTGGTCTAAAGCAGAGTGTGATCTATAGATGAGAACTGTGCTGTGTGTTTCACTTCAGAAATGGAGTTAAATCCCAGGCTCTGTGTCTTCCTACAAGGAAGACTTCATTTCAGGTAAGGGCAGGTTCTTTACAGCTCAAACGAACTAAGTCGTTCACGAAGCTCACATGTTTCTCATCTTAACTGACAAACATTGGAAGTTAGAGGACCTGTGGTTTGATTCAGTTTCTGAAGCAGAGTTGGACTAGATATGGTCTGTATGTGTAGGAAACACTCTTACTTTCTTCTGAGATCACTCACGTTTCCTGCTGTATTAGAGACTCTAGAAAGCAATAGCGTTCTTCTTGTTCTAAAGCAGAGTTTGATCCATGGATGAGAACTATGCTGTGTGTTCCATCTCAGAAATGGTGTTAAATCCCAGGCTCTGTGTCTTCCTACAAGCAAGACTTCGTTTCAGGTAAGGGCAGTCACTTTTCAGCTCAAATGAACGACATCATTCACGAAGCTCACATGTTTCTCATCTTAAATGATAAGCATTGGATGTTAGAGGACCTGTGGTTTGATTCAGTTTCTGAAGAAGAGTTGGACTAAATATGGTCTGTATGTGTAGGAAACACTGTTATTTTCTTCTGAGATCACTCACATTTCCTGCTGTATTAGAGACTCTAGAAAGCAAGAGCGTTCTTCTTGCTCTAAAGCAGAGTGTGATCCATGGATGAGTACTATGCTTTGTGTTTCCCTTCAGAAATAGAGTTAAATTCCAGGCTCTGTGTCTTCCTACAAGCAAGACTTCGTTTCATGTAAGGGCAGTCACTTTTCACCTCAAACGAACTACATCGTTCACAAAGTTCACACATTTCTCATCTTAAATGATAAGCATTGGATGTTAGAGGACCTTTGCTTTGTATCAATTTCAAAGGCAGAGTTGGACTAGATATGGTCCGTATGTGTAGGAAACACCGTTCTTCTGTTCTCAGCACACTCACGTTTCCAGCAGTCTTAGAGACTCTAGAAAGCAAGAGCGTGCTTCTTGCTCTAAAGCAGAGTGTGATCAATGGATGAGAACTCTGCTGTGTGTTTGACTTCAGAAATGGAGTTAAATCCCAGGCTCTGAGTCTTCCTACAAGGAAGACTTCGTTTCAGGTAAGGGCATTTACTTTACAGCTCAAACGAACTACATCGTTCCCGAAGCTCACATGTTTCTCATCTTAACTGACAAGCATTGGATGTTAGAGGACCTGTGGTTTGTTTCAGTTTCAGAAGCAGAGTTGGACTAGATATGGTCCTTATGTGCAGGAAACACAGTAATTATGTTCTGAGAACACTCACGTTTCCTGCTGTATTAGAGACTCTAGAAAGCAAGAGCGTGCTTCTTGCTCTAAAGCAGAGTGTGATCTGTGGATGAGAACTCTGCTGTGTGTTTCACTTCAGAAATGGAGTTAAATCACAGGCTCTGAGTCTTCCTACAAGCAAGACTTCGTTTCAGGTAAGGGCAGGTACTTTACAGCTCAAACGAACTACATCGTTCCCGAAGCTCACTCGTTTCTCATCTTAACTGACAAGCATTGGATGTTACAGGACCTGTGCTTTGTGTCAGTTTCAGAAGAAGAGTTGAACTAGATAAGTCCTTATGTGTAGGAAACACTGTTCTTTTGTTCTGAGCACAATCACGTTTCCTGCTGTATTAGAGACTCTAGTAAGGAAGAGCATGCTTCTTGCTCTAAAGCAGAGTTTGATCCATGGATGAGAACTATGCTGTGTGTTCCATCTCAGAAATGGTGTTAAATCCCAGGCTCTGTGTCTTCCTACAAGCAAGACTTCGTTTCAGGTAAGGGCAGTCACTTTTCAGCTCAAATGAACGACATCATTCACGAAGCTCACATGATTCTCATCTTAAATGATAAGCATTGGATGTTAGAGGACCTGTGGTTTGATTCAGTTTCTGAAGAAGAGTTGGACTAAATATGGTCTGTATGTGTAGGAAACACTGTTATTTTCTTCTGAGATCACTCACATTTCCTGCTGTATTAGAGACTCTAGAAAGCAATAGCGTTCTTCTTGCTCTAAAGCAGAGTGTGATCCATGGATGAGAACTATGCTGTGTGTATCCCTTCAGAAATGGAGTTGAATTCCAGGCTCTATGTCTTCCTACAAGCAAGACTTCGTTTCAGGTATGGGCAGTCAATTTTCAGCTCAAAAGTACTACATCGTTCCCAAAGTTCACTTGTTTCTCATCTTAAATGTCAAGCATTGGATGTTAGAGGACCAGTGCTTGTATCAATTTCAGAAGCAGAGTTGGTCTAGATATGGTCCGTATGTGTAGGAAACACCATTCTTTTGTTCTCAGCACACTCACGTTTCCCGCGGTCGTAGAGACTCTAGAAAGCAAGAGCGTGCTTCTTGCTCTAAAGCAGAGTGTGATCTATGGATGAGAACTCTGCTGTGTGTTTCCCTTCAGAAATGGAGTTAAATCCCAGGCTCTGAGTCTTCCTACAAGAGAGACTTCTTTTCAGGTAAGGGCAGGTACTTTACAGCTCAAACGAACTACATCGTTCCCGAAGCTCACATGTTTCTCATCTTAACTCACAAGCATTGGATGTTAGAGGACCTGTGATTTGTTTCAGTTTCAGAAGCAGAGTTGAACTAGATATGGTCTGTATGTGTAGGAAACACCGTTCTTTTGTTGTGAGCACCCTCACGTTTCCTGCTGTATTAGAGACTCTAGAAAGCAAGAGCGTTCTTCTTGCTCTAAAGCAGAGTGTGATCCATGGATGAGTACTATGCTTTGTGTTTCCCTTCAGAAATAGAGTTAAATCCCAGGCTCTGTGTCTTCCTACAAGCAAGACTTCGTTTCAGGTAAGGGCAGTCACTTTTCACCTCAAACGAACTACATCGTTCACGAAGTTCACACATTTCTCATCTTAAATGATAAGCATTGGATGTTAGAGGACCTTTGCTTTGTATCAATTTCAAAGGCAGAGTTGGACTAGATATGGTCCGTATGTGTAGGAAACACCGTTCTTCTGTTCTCAGCACACTCACGTTTCCTGCAGTCTTAGAGACTCTAGAAAGCAAGAGCGAGCTTCTTGCTCTAAAGCAGAGTGTGATCAATGGATGAGAACTCTGCTGTGTGTTTGACTTCAGAAATGGAGTTAAATCCCAGGCTCTGAGTCTTCCTACAAGGAAGACTTCGTTTCAGGTAAGGGCATTTACTTTACAGCTCAAACGAACTACATCGTTCCCGAAGCTCACATGTTTCTCATCTTAACTGACAAGCATTGGATGTTAGAGGACCTGTGGTTTGTTTCAGTTTCAGAAGCAGAGTTGGACTAGATATGGTCCTTATGTGCAAGAAACACAGTAATTATGTTCTGAGAACACTCACGTTTCCTGCTGTATTAGAGACTCTAGAAAGCAAGAGCTTGCTTCTTGCTCTAAAGCAGAGTGTGATCTGTGGATGAGAACTCTGCTGTGTGTTCCTCTTCAGAAATGGAGTTAAATCCCAGGCTCTGAGTCTTCCTACAAGCAAGACTTCGTTTCAGGTAAGGACATTTACATTACAGCTCAAACGAACTACATCGTACACGAAGCTCATAGGTTTCTCGGTTTTAATTGAAAAGCATTGGATGTTACAGGACCTGTGCTTTGTGTCAGTTTCAGAAGAAGAGTTGAACTAGATAAGTCCTTATGTGTAGGCAAGACAGTTCTTTGTTCTGAGCACAATCACGTTTCCTGGTGTATTAGAGACTCTAGAAAGGAACAGCATGCTTCTTGCTCTAAAGCAGAGTGTGTTCTATAATTGAGAACTGTGCTGTGTGTTTCCCTTCAGAAATGGAGTTAAATCCCATGCTCTGTGTTTTCCTACAAGGAAGACTTCATTTCAGGTAAGGGCAGGTTCTTTACAGCTCAAACGAACTAAGTCGTTCACGAAGCTCACATGTTTCTCATCTTAACTGACAAACATTGGAAGTTAGAGGACCTGTGGTTTGATTCAGTTTCTGAAGCAGAGTTGGACTAGATATGGTCTGTATGTGTAGGAAACACTGTTATTTTCTTCTGAGATCACTCACGTTTCCTGCTGTATTAGAGACTCTAGAAAGCAATAGCGTTCTTCTTGTTCTAAAGCAGAGTTTGATCCATGGATGAGAACTATGCTTTGTGTTCCATCTCAGAAATGGTGTTAAATCCCAGGCTCTGTGTCTTCCTACAAGCAAGACTTCGTTTCAGGTAAGGGTAGTCACTTTTCAGCTCAAATGAACGACATCATTCACGAAGCTCACATGTTTCTCATCTTAAATGATAAGCATTGGATGTTAGAGGACCTGTGGTTTGATTCAGTTTCTGAAGAAGAGTTGGACTAAATATGGTCTGTATGTGTAGGAAACACTGTTATTTACTTCTGAGATCACTCACGTTTCCTGCTGTATTAGAGACTCTAGAAAGCAATAGCGTTCTTCTTGCTCTAAAGCAGAGTGTGATCCATGGATGAGAACTATGCTGTGTGTATCCCTTCAGAAATGGAGTTGAATTCCAGGCTCTATGTCTTCCTACAAGCAAGACTTCGTTTCAGGTAAGGGCAGTCAATTTTCAGCTCAAAAGTACTACATCGTTCCCAAAGTTCACTTGTTTCTCATCTTAAATGTCAAGCATTGGATGTTAGAGGACCTGTGCTTGTATCAATTTCAGAAGCAGAGTTGGACTAGATATGGTCCGTATGTGTAGGAAACACCATTCTTTTGTTTTCAGCACACTCACGTTTCCCGCGGTCGTAGAGACTCTAGAAAGCAAGAGCGTGCTTCTTGCTCTAAAGCAGAGTGTGATCTATGGATGAGAACTCTGCTGTGTGTTTCCCTTCAGATATGGAGTTAAATCCCAGGCTCTGAGTCTTCCTACAAGAGAGACTTCTTTTCAGGTAAGGGCAGGTACTTTACAGCTCAAACGAACTACATCGTTCCCGAAGCTCACATGTTTCTCATCTTAACTCACAAGGATTGGATGTTAGAGGACCTGTGATTTGTTTCAGTTTCAGAAGCAGAGTTGAACTAGATATTGTCTGTATGTGTAGGAAACACCGTTCTTTTTTTGTGAGCACCCTCACGTTTCCTGCTGTATTAGAGAGTCTAGAAAGCAAGAGCATTCTTCTTGTTCTCCAGCAGAGTGTGATCCATGGATGAGTACTATGCTTTGTGTTTCCCTTCAGAAATAGAGTTCAATCCCAGGCTCTGTGTCTTCCTACAAGCAAGACTTCGTTTCAGGTAAGGGCAGTCACTTTTCACCTCAAACGAACTACATCGTTCACGAAGTTCACACATTTCTCATCTTAAATGATAAGCATTGGATGTTAGAGGACTTTTGCTTTGTATCAATTTCAAAGGCAGAGTTGGACTAGATATGGTCCGTATGTGTAGGAAACACCGTTCTTCTGTTCTCAGCACACTCACGTTTCCTGCAGTCTTAGAGACTCTAGAAAGCAAGAGCGTGCTTCTTGCTCTAAAGCAGAGTGTGATCAATGGATGACAACTCTGCTGTGTGTTTGACTTCAGAAATGGAGTTAAATCCCAGGCTCTGAGTCTTCCTACAAGGAAGACTTCGTTTCAGGTAAGGGCATTTACTTTACAGCTCAAACGAACTACATCGTTCCCGAAGCTCACACGTTTCTCATCTTAACTGACAAGCATTTGATGTTAGAGGAACTTTGATTTGTTTCAGTTTCAGAAGCAGAGTTGAACTAGATATGGTCCGTATGTGTAGGAAACACAGTTCTTTTGTTCTGAGCACCATCACGTTTCCTGCTGTATTAGAGACTCTAGAAACGAAGTGCATGCTTCTTGCTCTAAAGCAGAGTATGATCTATAGATGAGAACTATGCTGTGTGTTTCACTTCAGAAATGGAGTTAAATCCCAGTATCTGAGTCTTCCTACAAGGAAGACTTCATTTCAGGTAAGGGCAGGTTCTTTACACCTCAAACGAACTACATCGTTCCCGAAGCTCACATGTTTCTCATCTTAACTGACAAGCATTGGATGTTAGAGGACCTGTGGTTTGTTTCAGTTTCAGAAGCAGAGTTGGACTAGATATGGTCCTTATGTGCAGGAAACACAGTAATTATGTTCTGAGAACACTCAAGTTTCCTGCTGTATTAGAGACTCTAGAAGGCAATAGCGTTCTTCTTGCTCTAAAGAAGTGTGTGATCCATGGATGAGAACTCTGCTGTGTGTTTCCCTTCAGAAATGGAGTTAAATATCAGGCTCTGTGTCTTTCTACAAACACTATTTCGTTTCAGGTAAGGGCATTTACTTTACAGCTCAAACGAACTACATCGTACATGAAGCTCACAGGTTTCTCGGTCTTAATTGAAAAGCATTGGATGTTACAGGACCTGTGCTTTGTGTCAGTTTCAGAAGAAGAGTTCAACTAGATAAGTCCGTATGTTTAGGAAACACAGTTCTTTTGTTCTGAGCACAATCACGTTTCCTGGTGTATTAGAGACTCTAGAAAGGAAGAGCATGCTTCTTGCTCTAAAGCAGAATGTGATCTATAGATGAGAACTATGCTGTGTGTTTCACTTCAGAAATGGAGTGAAATCCCAGGATCTGAGTCTTCCTACAAGGAAGACTTCATTTCAGTTAAGGGCAGGATCTTTACAGCTCAAACGAACTACATCGTTCACGAAGCTCACATGTTTCTCATCTTAACTGACAAGCATTGGATGTTAGAGGACCTGTGGTTTGTTTCAGTTTCAGAAGCAGATTTGGACTAGATATGGTCCTTATGTGTAGGAAACACAGTTATTAGATTCTGAGAACACTCACGTTTCCTGCTGTATTAGAGACTCTAGAAGGCAATAGCGTTCTTCTTGCTCTAAAGAAGAGTGTGATCCATGGATGAGAACTATGCTGTGTGTTTCCCTTCAGAAATGGAGTTAAATTTCAGGCTCTGGGTATTTCTACAAACACTATTTCATTTCAGGTAAGGGCAGTCAGTTTTCAGATCAAAGGAACTACATCGTTCACAAAGGTCACGCGTTTCTCATCTTAAATGACAAGCATTGGATGTTAGAGGACCTGTGCTTGTATCAATTTCAGAAGCAGAGTTGGACTAGATATTGTCTGTATGTGTAGGAAACACCATTCTTTTGTTCTCAGCACA
Source organism: Onychomys leucogaster (assembly GCA_949786385.1). Taxonomy (NCBI): domain Eukaryota; kingdom Metazoa; phylum Chordata; class Mammalia; order Rodentia; family Cricetidae; genus Onychomys; species Onychomys leucogaster. The sequence goes on along the minus strand of CATKUP010000014.1, from coordinate 1,858,595 downwards.
CTCACGTTTTCCGTGGTTGTAGAGACTCTAGAAAGCAAGAGCGTGCTTCTTGCTCTAAAGCAGAGTGTGATCTATGGATGAGAACTCTGCTGTGTGTTTCCCTTCAGAAATGGAGTTAAATCCCAGGCTCTGAGTCTTCCTACAAGCAAGACTTCGTTTCAGGTAAGGGCAGGTACTTTACAGCTCAAAAGAACTACATCATTCCCAAAGCTCACACGTTTCTCATCTTAACTGACAAGCATTGGATGTTAGAGGACCTGTGGTTTGTTTCAGTTTCAGAAGCAGAGTTGGACTAGATATGGTCCGTATGTGTAGGAAACACAGTTCTTTTGTTCTGAGCACCCTCACGTTTCCTGCTGTATTAGAGACTCTAGAAAGCAAGAGCATGCTTCTTGCTCTAAAGCAGAGTGTGATCTATAGATGAGAACTGTGCTGTGTGTTTCCCTTCAGAAATGGAGTTAAATCCCAGGCTCTGTGTCTTCCTACAAGCAAGACTTTGTTTCAGGTAAGGGCAGTCACTTTTCAGCTCAAATGAACTACATCGTACACGAAGCTCATACGTTTCTCAGTCTTAATTGAAAAGCATTGGATGTTACAGGACCTGTGCTTTGTGTCAGTTTCAGAAGAAGAGTTGAACTAGATAAGTCCTTATGTGTAGTAAACACAGTTCTTTTGTTCTGAGCACAATCATGTTTCCTGCTGTATTAGAGACTTTAGTAAGGAAGAGCATGCTTTTTGCTCTAAAGCAGAGTGTGATCTATAGATGAGAACTGTGCTGTGTGTTTCACTTCAGAAATGGAGTTAAATCCCAGGCTCTGTGTCTTCCTACAAGGAAGACTTCATTTCAGGTAAGGGCAGGTTCTTTACAGCTCAAACGAACTAAGTCGTTCACGAAGCTCACATGTTTCTCATCTTAACTGACAAGCATTGGAAGTTAGAGGACCTGTGGTTTGATTCAGTTTCTGAAGCAGAGTTGGACTAGATATGGTCTGTATGTGTAGGAAACACTGTTATTTTCTTCTGAGATCACTCACGTTTCCTGCTGTATTAGAGACTCTAGAAAGCAATAGCGTTCTTCTTGTTCTAAAGCAGAGTTTGATCCATGGATGAGAACTATGCTGTGTGTTCCATCTCAGAAATGGTGTTAAATCCCAGGCTCTGTGTCTTCCTACAAGCAAGACTTCGTTTCAGGTAAGGGCAGTCACTTTTCAGCTCAAATGAGCGACATCATTCACGAAGCTCACATGTTTCTCATCTTAAATGATAAGCATTGGATGTTAGAGGACCTATGGTTTGATTCAGTTTCTGAAGAAGAGTTGGACTAAATATGGTCTGTATGTGTAGGAAACACTGTTATTTTCTTCTGAGATCACTCACGTTTCCTGCTGTATTAGAGACTCTAGAAAGCAATAGCGTTCTTCTTGCTCTAAAGCAGAGTGTGATCCAAGGATGAGAACTATGCTGTGTGTATCACTTCAGAAATGAAGTTGAATTCCAGGCTCTGTGTCTTTCCACAAACACGATTTCGTTTCAGGTAAGGGCAGTCAATTTTCAGCTCAAAATAACTACATCGTTCACAAAGTTCATTCGTTTCTCATCTTAAATGACAAGCATTGGATGTTAGAGGACCTGTACTTGTATCAATTTCAGAAGCCGAGTTGGACTAGATATGGTCCGTATGTGTAGGAAACACCATTCCTTTGTTCTCAGCACACTCACGTTTCCCGTGGTCTTAGAGACTCTAGAAAGCAAGAGCGTGCTTCTTGTTCTAAAGCAGAGTGTGATCTGTGGATGAGAACTCTGCTGTGTGTTTCACTTCAGAAATGGAGTTAAATCACAGGCTCTGAGTCTTCCTACAAGCAAGACTTTGTTTCAGGTAAGGGCAGGTACTTTACAGCTCAAACGAACTACATCGTTCCCGAAGCTCACACGTTTCTCATCTTAACTGACAAGCATTGGATGTTACAGGACCTGTGCTTTGTGTCAGTCTCAGAAGAAGAGTTGAACTAGATAAGTCCGTATGTGTAGGAAACACAGTTCTATTGTTCTGATCACAATCACGTTTCCTTGTGTATTAGAGACTCTAGAAAGGAAGAGCATGCTTCTTGCTCTAAAGCAGAGTGTGATCTATAATTGAGAACTGTGCTGTGTGTTTCCCTTCAGAAATGGAGTTATATCCCAGGCTCTGTGTCTTCCTACAATCAAGACTTCGTTTCAGGTAAGGGCAGACACTTTTCAGCACAAAGAACTACATCGTTCACGAAGCTCACACGTTTCTCATCTTAAATGATAAGCATTGGATGTTAGAGGGCCTGTGCTTTGTATCAATTTCAGAGGCAGAGTTGGACTAGATATGGTCCATATGTGTAGGAAACACCGTTCTTTTCTTCTCAGAATACTCAAGTTTCCTTCTGTATTAGAGATACTAGAAAGCAAGAGCGTGCTTCTTGCTCTAATGCACAGTGTGATCAATGGATGAGAACTCTGCTGTGTGTTCCTCTTCAGAAATGGAGTTAAATCCCAGGCTCTGAGTCTTCCTACAAGCAAGACTTCGTTTCAGGTAAGGACATTTACATTACAGCTCAAACGAACTACATCGTACATGAAGCTCATAGGTTTCTCTGTTTTAATTGAAAAGCATTGGATGTTACAGGACCTGTGCTTTGTGTCAGTTTCAGAAGAAGAGTTGAACTAGATAAGTCCTTATGTGTAGGCAAGACAGTTCTTTGTTCTGAGCACAATCACGTTTCCTGGTGTATTAGAGACTCTAGAAAGCAAGAGCATGCTTCTTGCTCTAAAGCAGAGTGTGATCTATAGATGAGAACTGTGCTGTGTGTTTCACTTCAGAAATGGAGTTAATTCCTGGCTCTGTGTCTTCCTACAAGGAAGACTTCATTTCAGGTAAGGGCATTTACTTTACAGCTCAAACGAACTACATCGTTCCCGAAGCTCACATGTTTCTCATCTTAACTGACAAGCATTGGATGTTAGAGGACCTGTGGTTTGTTTCAGTTTCAGAAGCAGAGTTGGACTAGATATGGTCCTTATGTGCAGGAAACACAGTAATTATGTTCTGAGAACACTCACGTTTCCTGCTGTATTAGAGACTCTAGAAAGCAAGAGCGTGCTTCTTGCTCTAAAGCAGAGTGTGATCTGTGGATGAGAACTCTGCTGTGTGTTTCACTTCAGAAATGGAGTTAAATCACAGGCTCTGAGTCTTCCTACAAGCAAGACTTCGTTTCAGGTAAGGGCAGGTACTTTACAGCTCAAACGAACTACATCGTTCCCGAAGCTCACACGTTTCTCATCTTAACTGACAAGCATTGGATGTTACAGGACCTGTGCTTTGTGTCAGTTTCAGAAGAAGAGTTGAACTAGATAAGTCCTTATGTGTAGGAAACACAGTTCTTTTGTTCTGAGCACAATCACGTTTCCTGCTGTATTAGAGACTCTAGTAAGGAAGAGCATGCTTCTTGCTCTAAAGCAGAGTGTGATCTATAGATGAGAACTGTGCTGTGTGTTTCACTTCAGAAATGGAGTTAAATCCCAGGCTCTGTGTCTTCCTACAAGGAAGACTTCATTTCAGGTAAGGGCAGGTTCTTTACAGCTCAAACGAACTAAGTCGTTCACGAAGCTCACATGTTTCTCATCTTAACTGACAAGCATTGGAAGTTAGAGGACCTGTGGTTTGATTCAGTTTCTGAAGCAGAGTTGGACTAGATATGGTCTGTATGTGTAGGAAACACTCTTACTTTCTTCTGAGATCACTCACGTTTCCTGCTGTATTAGAGACTCTAGAAAGCAATAGCGTTCTTCTTGTTCTAAAGCAGAGTTTGATCCATGGATGAGAACTATGCTGTGTGTTCCATCTCAGAAATGGTGTTAAATCCCAGGCTCTGTGTCTTCCTACAAGCAAGACTTCGTTTCAGGTAAGGGCAGTCACTTTTCAGCTCAAATGAACGACATCATTCACGAAGCTCACATGTTTCTCATCTTAAATGATAAGCATTGGATGTTAGAGGACCTGTGGTTTGATTCAGTTTCTGAAGAAGAGTTGGACTAAATATGGTCTGTATGTGTAGGAAACACTGTTATTTTCTTCTGAGATCACTCACATTTCCTGCTGTATTAGAGACTCTAGAAAGCAAGAGCGTTCTTCTTGCTCTAAAGCAGAGTGTGATCCATGGATGAGTACTATGCTTTGTGTTTCCCTTCAGAAATAGAGTTAAATTCCAGGCTCTGTGTCTTCCTACAAGCAAGACTTCGTTTCATGTAAGGGCAGTCACTTTTCACCTCAAACGAACTACATCGTTCACAAAGTTCACACATTTCTCATCTTAAATGATAAGCATTGGATGTTAGAGGACCTTTGCTTTGTATCAATTTCAAAGGCAGAGTTGGACTAGATATGGTCCGTATGTGTAGGAAACACCGTTCTTCTGTTCTCAGCACACTCACGTTTCCAGCAGTCTTAGAGACTCTAGAAAGCAAGAGCGTGCTTCTTGCTCTAAAGCAGAGTGTGATCAATGGATGAGAACTCTGCTGTGTGTTTGACTTCAGAAATGGAGTTAAATCCCAGGCTCTGAGTCTTCCTACAAGGAAGACTTCGTTTCAGGTAAGGGCATTTACTTTACAGCTCAAACGAACTACATCGTTCCCGAAGCTCACATGTTTCTCATCTTAACTGACAAGCATTGGATGTTAGAGGACCTGTGGTTTGTTTCAGTTTCAGAAGCAGAGTTGGACTAGATATGGTCCTTATGTGCAGGAAACACAGTAATTATGTTCTGAGAACACTCACGTTTCCTGCTGTATTAGAGACTCTAGAAAGCAAGAGCGTGCTTCTTGCTCTAAAGCAGAGTGTGATCTGTGGATGAGAACTCTGCTGTGTGTTTCACTTCAGAAATGGAGTTAAATCACAGGCTCTGAGTCTTCCTACAAGCAAGACTTCGTTTCAGGTAAGGGCAGGTACTTTACAGCTCAAACGAACTACATCGTTCCCGAAGCTCACTCGTTTCTCATCTTAACTGACAAGCATTGGATGTTACAGGACCTGTGCTTTGTGTCAGTTTCAGAAGAAGAGTTGAACTAGATAAGTCCTTATGTGTAGGAAACACTGTTCTTTTGTTCTGAGCACAATCACGTTTCCTGCTGTATTAGAGACTCTAGTAAGGAAGAGCATGCTTCTTGCTCTAAAGCAGAGTTTGATCCATGGATGAGAACTATGCTGTGTGTTCCATCTCAGAAATGGTGTTAAATCCCAGGCTCTGTGTCTTCCTACAAGCAAGACTTCGTTTCAGGTAAGGGCAGTCACTTTTCAGCTCAAATGAACGACATCATTCACGAAGCTCACATGATTCTCATCTTAAATGATAAGCATTGGATGTTAGAGGACCTGTGGTTTGATTCAGTTTCTGAAGAAGAGTTGGACTAAATATGGTCTGTATGTGTAGGAAACACTGTTATTTTCTTCTGAGATCACTCACATTTCCTGCTGTATTAGAGACTCTAGAAAGCAATAGCGTTCTTCTTGCTCTAAAGCAGAGTGTGATCCATGGATGAGAACTATGCTGTGTGTATCCCTTCAGAAATGGAGTTGAATTCCAGGCTCTATGTCTTCCTACAAGCAAGACTTCGTTTCAGGTATGGGCAGTCAATTTTCAGCTCAAAAGTACTACATCGTTCCCAAAGTTCACTTGTTTCTCATCTTAAATGTCAAGCATTGGATGTTAGAGGACCAGTGCTTGTATCAATTTCAGAAGCAGAGTTGGTCTAGATATGGTCCGTATGTGTAGGAAACACCATTCTTTTGTTCTCAGCACACTCACGTTTCCCGCGGTCGTAGAGACTCTAGAAAGCAAGAGCGTGCTTCTTGCTCTAAAGCAGAGTGTGATCTATGGATGAGAACTCTGCTGTGTGTTTCCCTTCAGAAATGGAGTTAAATCCCAGGCTCTGAGTCTTCCTACAAGAGAGACTTCTTTTCAGGTAAGGGCAGGTACTTTACAGCTCAAACGAACTACATCGTTCCCGAAGCTCACATGTTTCTCATCTTAACTCACAAGCATTGGATGTTAGAGGACCTGTGATTTGTTTCAGTTTCAGAAGCAGAGTTGAACTAGATATGGTCTGTATGTGTAGGAAACACCGTTCTTTTGTTGTGAGCACCCTCACGTTTCCTGCTGTATTAGAGACTCTAGAAAGCAAGAGCGTTCTTCTTGCTCTAAAGCAGAGTGTGATCCATGGATGAGTACTATGCTTTGTGTTTCCCTTCAGAAATAGAGTTAAATCCCAGGCTCTGTGTCTTCCTACAAGCAAGACTTCGTTTCAGGTAAGGGCAGTCACTTTTCACCTCAAACGAACTACATCGTTCACGAAGTTCACACATTTCTCATCTTAAATGATAAGCATTGGATGTTAGAGGACCTTTGCTTTGTATCAATTTCAAAGGCAGAGTTGGACTAGATATGGTCCGTATGTGTAGGAAACACCGTTCTTCTGTTCTCAGCACACTCACGTTTCCTGCAGTCTTAGAGACTCTAGAAAGCAAGAGCGAGCTTCTTGCTCTAAAGCAGAGTGTGATCAATGGATGAGAACTCTGCTGTGTGTTTGACTTCAGAAATGGAGTTAAATCCCAGGCTCTGAGTCTTCCTACAAGGAAGACTTCGTTTCAGGTAAGGGCATTTACTTTACAGCTCAAACGAACTACATCGTTCCCGAAGCTCACATGTTTCTCATCTTAACTGACAAGCATTGGATGTTAGAGGACCTGTGGTTTGTTTCAGTTTCAGAAGCAGAGTTGGACTAGATATGGTCCTTATGTGCAAGAAACACAGTAATTATGTTCTGAGAACACTCACGTTTCCTGCTGTATTAGAGACTCTAGAAAGCAAGAGCTTGCTTCTTGCTCTAAAGCAGAGTGTGATCTGTGGATGAGAACTCTGCTGTGTGTTCCTCTTCAGAAATGGAGTTAAATCCCAGGCTCTGAGTCTTCCTACAAGCAAGACTTCGTTTCAGGTAAGGACATTTACATTACAGCTCAAACGAACTACATCGTACACGAAGCTCATAGGTTTCTCGGTTTTAATTGAAAAGCATTGGATGTTACAGGACCTGTGCTTTGTGTCAGTTTCAGAAGAAGAGTTGAACTAGATAAGTCCTTATGTGTAGGCAAGACAGTTCTTTGTTCTGAGCACAATCACGTTTCCTGGTGTATTAGAGACTCTAGAAAGGAACAGCATGCTTCTTGCTCTAAAGCAGAGTGTGTTCTATAATTGAGAACTGTGCTGTGTGTTTCCCTTCAGAAATGGAGTTAAATCCCATGCTCTGTGTTTTCCTACAAGGAAGACTTCATTTCAGGTAATGGCAGGTACTTTACAGCTCAAACGAACTACACTGTACACGAAGCTCACACGTTTCTCAGTCTTAATTGAAAAGCATTGGATGTTACAGGACCTGTGCTTTGTGTCAGTTTCAGAAGAAGAGTTGAACTAGATAAGTCCTTATGTGTAGGAAACACAGTTCTTTTGTTCTGAGCACAATCACGTTTCCTGCTGTATTAGAGACTCTAGTAAGGAAGAGCATGCTTCTTGCTCTAAAGCAGAGTGTGATCTATAGATGAGAACTGTGCTGTGTGTTTCACTTCAGAAATGGAGTTAAATCCCAGGCTCTGTGTCTTCCTACAAGGAAGACTTCATTTCAGGTAAGGGCAGGTTCTTTACAGCTCAAACGAACTAAGTCGTTCACGAAGCTCACATGTTTCTCATCTTAACTGACAAGCATTGGAAGTTAGAGGACCTGTGGTTTGATTCAGTTTCTGAAGCAGAGTTGGACTAGATATGGTCTGTATGTGTAGGAAACACTGTTATTTTCTTCTGAGATCACTCACGTTTCCTGCTGTATTAGAGACTCTAGAAAGCAATAGCGTTCTTCTTGTTCTAAAGCAGAGTTTGATCCATGGATGAGAACTATGCTGTGTGTTCCATCTCAGAAATGGTGTTAAATCCCAGGCTCTGTGTCTTCCTACAAGCAAGACTTCGTTTCAGGTAAGGGCAGTCACTTTTCAGCTCAAATGAACGACATCATTCACGAAGCTCACATGTTTCTCATCTTAAATGATAAGCATTGGATGTTAGAGGACCTGTGGTTTGATTCAGTTTCTGAAGAAGAGTTGGACTAAATATGGTCTGTATGTGTAGGAAACACTGTTATTTTCTTCTGAGATCACTCACATTTCCTGCTGTATTAGAGACTCTAGAAAGCAAGAGCGTTCTTCTTGCTCTAAAGCAGAGTGTGATCCATGGATGAGTACTATGCTTTGTGTTTCCCTTCAGAAATAGAGTTAAATCCCAGGCTCTGTGTCTTCCTACAAGCAAGACTTCGTTTCATGTAAGGGCAGTCACTTTTCACCTCAAACGAACTACATCGTTCACGAAGTTCACACATTTCTCATCTTAAATGATAAGCATTGGATGTTAGAGGACCTTTGCTTTGTATCAATTTCAAAGGCAGAGTTGGACTAGATATGGTCCGTATGTGTAGGAAACACCGTTCTTCTGTTCTCAGCACACTCACGTTTCCAGCAGTCTTAGAGACTCTAGAAAGCAAGAGCGTGCTTCTTGCTCTAAAGCAGAGTGTGATCAATGGATGAGAACTCTGCTGTGTGTTTGACTTTAGAAATGGAGTTAAATCCCAGGCTCTGAGTCTTCCTACAAGGAAGACTTCGTTTCAGGTAAGGGCATTTACTTTACAGCTCAAACGATCTACATCGTTCCCGAAGCTCACATGTTTCTCATCTTAACTGACAAGCATTGGATGTTAGAGGACCTGTGGTTTGTTTCAGTTTCAGAAGCAGAGTTGGACTAGATATGGTCCTTATGTGCAGGAAACACAGTAATTATGTTCTGAGAACACTCACGTTTCCTGCTGTATTAGAGACTCTAGAAAGCAAGAGCGTGCTTCTTGCTCTAAAGCAGAGTGTGATCTGTGGATGAGAACTCTGCTGTGTGTTTCACTTCAGAAATGGAGTTAAATCACAGGCTCTGAGTCTTCCTACAAGCAAGACTTCGTTTCAGGTAAGGGCAGGTACTTTACAGCTAAAACGAACTACATCGTTCCCGAAGCTCACACGTTTCTCATCTTAAATGACAAGCATTGGATGTTACAGGACCTGTGCTTTGTGTCAGTTTCAGAAGAAGAGTTGAACTAGATAAGTCCTTATGTGTAGGAAACACAGTTCTTTTGTTCTGAGCACAATCACGTTTCCTGCTGTATTAGAGACTCTAGTAAGGAAGAGCATGCTTCTTGCTCTAAAGCAGAGTGTGATCTATAGATGAGAACTGTGCTGTGTGTTTCACTTCAGAAATGGAGTTAAATCCCAGGCTCTGTGTCTTCCTACAAGGAAGACTTCATTTCAGGTAAGGGCAGGTTCTTTACAGCTCAAACGAACTAAGTCGTTCACGAAGCTCACATGTTTCTCATCTTAACTGACAAGCATTGGAAGTTAGAGGACCTGTGGTTTGATTCAGTTTCTGAAGCAGAGTTGGACTAGATATGGTCTGTATGTGTAGGAAACACCGTTCTTCTGTTCTCAGCACACTCACGTTTCCTGCAGTCTTAGAGACTCTAGAAAGCTAGAGCGTGCTTCTTGCTCTAAAGAAGAGTGTGATCCATGGATGAGAACTATGATTTGTGTTTCCCTTCACAAATGGAGTTAAATCCCATGCTCTGTGTCTTCCTGCAATCAAGACTTCGTTTCAGGTAAGGGCAGTCACTTTTCAGCTCAAATGAACGACATCATTCACGAAGCTCACATGTTTCTCATCTTAAATGATAAGCATTGGATGTTAGAGGACCTGTGGTTTGATTCAGTTTCTGAAGAAGAGTTGGACTAAATATGGTCTGTATGTGTAGGAAACACTGTTATTTTCTTCTGAGATCACACACATTTCCTGCTGTATTAGAGACTCTAGAAAGCAATAGCGTTCTTCTTGCTCTAAAGCAGAGTGTGATCCATGGATGAGAACTATGCTGTGTGTATCCCTTCAGAAATGGAGTTGAATTCCAGGCTCTATGTCTTCCTACAAGCAAGACTTCGTTTCAGGTATGGGCAGTCAATTTTCAGCTCAAAAGTACTACATCGTTCCCAAAGTTCACTTGTTTCTCATCTTAAATGTCAAGCATTGGATGTTAGAGGACCTGTGCTTGTATCAATTTCAGAAGCAGAGTTGGACTAGATATGGTCCGTATGTGTAGGAAACACCATTCTTTTGTTCTCAGCACACTCACGTTTCCCGCGGTCGTAGAGACTCTAGAAAGCAAGAGCGTGCTTCTTGCTCTAAAGCAGAGTGTGATCCATGGATGAGTACTATGCTTTGTGTTTCCCTTCAGAAATAGAGTTAAATCCCAGGCTCTGTGTCTTCCTACAAGCAAGACTTCCTTTCAGGTAAGGGCAGTCACTTTTCACCTCAAACGAACTACATCGTTCACGAAGTTCACACATTTGTCATCTTAAATGATAAGCATTGGATGTTAGAGGACCTTTGCTTTGTATCAATTTCAAAGGCAGAGTTGGACTAGATATGGTCCGTATGTATAGGAAACACCGTTCTTCTGTTCTCAGCACACTCACGTTTCCTGCAGTCTTAGAGACTCTAGAAAGCAAGAGCGTGCTTCTTGCTCTAAAGCAGAGTGTGATCAATGGATGAGAACTCTGCTGTGTGTTTGACTTCAGAAATGGAGTTAAATCCCAGGCTCTGAGTCTTCCTACAAGGAAGACTTCGTTTCAGGTAAGGGTATTTACTTTACAGCTCAAACGAACTACATCGTTCCCGAAGCTCACATGTTTCTCATCTTAACCTACAAGCATTGGATGTTAGAGGACCTGTGGTTTGTTTCAGTTTCAGAAGCAGAGATGGACTAGATATGGTCCTTATGTGCAGGAAACACAGTAATTATGTTCTGAGAACACTCACGTTTCCTGCTGTATTAGAGACTCTAGAAAGCAAGAGCGTGCTTCTTGCTCTAAAGCAGAGTGTGATCTGTGGATGAGAACTCTGCTGTGTGTTTCACTTCAGAAATGGAGTTAAATCACAGTCTCTGAGTCTTACTACAAGCAAGACTTCGTTTCAGGTAAGGGCAGGTACTTTACAGCTCAAACGAACTACATCGTTCCCGAAGCTCACACGTTTCTCATCTTAACTGACAAACATTGGATGTTACAGGACCTGTGCTTTGTGTCAGTTTCAGAAGAAGAGTTGAACTAGATAAGTCCGTATGTGTAGGAAACACAGTTCTTTTGTTCTGATCACAATCACGTTTCCTTGTGTATTAGAGACTCTAGAAAGGAAGAGCATGCTTCTTGCTCTAAAGCAGAGTGTGATCTATAATTGAGAACTCTGCTGTGTGTTTCCCTTCAGAAATGGAGTTATATCCCAGGCTCTGTGTCTTCCTACAATCAAGACTTCGTTTCATGTAAGGGCAGTCACTTTTCAGCACAAAGAACTACATCGTTCACGAAGCTCACACGTTTCTCATCTTAAATGATAAGCATTGGATGTTAGAGGGCCTGTGCTTTGTATCAATTTCAGAGGCAGAGTTGGACTAGATATGGTCCGTATGTGTAGGAAACACCGTTCTTTTGTTCTCAGCATACTCAAGTTTCCTTCTGTATTAGAGATTCTAGAAAGCAAGAGCGTGCTTCTTGCTCTAATGCACAGTGTGATCAATGGATGAGAACTCTGCTGTGTGTTCCTCTTCAGAAATGGAGTTAAATCCCAGGCTCTGAGTCTTCCTACAAGCAAGACTTCGTTTCAGGTAAGGACATTTACATTACAGCTCAAACGAACTACATCATACACGAAGCTCATAGGTTTCTCGGTTTTATTTGAAATGCATTGGATGTTACAGGACCTATGCTTTGTGTCAGTTTCAGAAGAAGAGTTGAACTAGATAAGTCCTTATGTGTAGGCAAGACAGTTCTTTGTTCTGAGCACAATCACGTTTCCTGGTGTATTAGAGACTCTAGAAAGGAACAGCATGCTTCTTGCTCTAAAGCAGAGTGTGTTCTATAATTGAGAACTGTGCTGTGTGTTTTCCTTCAGAAATGGAGTTAAATCCCATGCTCTGTGTTTTCCTACAAGGAAGACTTCATTTCAGGTAAGGGCAGGTACTTTACAGCTCAAACGAACTACACTGTACACGAAGCTCACACGTTTCTCAGTCTTAATTGAAAAGCATTGGATGTTACAGGACCTGTGCTTTGTGTCAGTTTCAGAAGACGAGTTGAACTAGATAAGTCCTTATGTGTAGGAAACACAGTTCTTTTGTTCTGATCACAATCATGTTTCCTGCTGTATTAGAGACTCTAGTAAGGAAGAGCATGCTTCTTGCTCTAAAGCAGAGTGTGATCTATAGATGAGAACTGTGCTGTGTGTTTCACTTCAGAAATGGAGTTAAATCCCAGGCTCTGTGTCTTCCTACAAGGAAGACTTCATTTCAGGTAAGGGCAGGTTCTTTACAGCTCAAACGAACTAAGTCGTTCACGAAGCTCACATGTTTCTCATCTTAACTGACAAGCATTGGAAGTTAGAGGACCTGTGGTTTGATTCAGTTTCTGAAGCAGAGTTGGACTAGATATGGTCTGTATGTGTAGGAAACACTGTTATTTTCTTCTGAGATCACTCACGTTTCCTGCTGTATTAGAGACTCTAGAAAGCAATAGCGTTCTTCTTGTTCTAAAGCAGAGTTTGATCCATGGATGAGAACTATGCTGTGTGTTCCATCTCAGAAATGGTGTTAAATCCCAGGCTCTGTGTCTTCCTACAAGCAAGACTTCGTTTCAGGTAAGGGCAGTCACTTTTCAGCTCAAATGAACGACATCATTCACGAAGCTCACATGTTTCTCATCTTAAATGATAAGCATTGGATGTTAGAGGACCTGTGGTTTGATTCAGTTTCTGAAGAAGAGTTGGACTAAATATGGTCTGTATGTGTAGGAAACACTGTTATTTTCTTCTGAGATCACTCACATTTCCTGCTGTATTAGAGACTCTAGAAAGCAATAGCGTTCTTCTTGCTCTAAAGCAGAGTGTGATCCATGGATGAGAACTATGCTGTGTGTATCCCTTCAGAAATGGAGTTGAATTCCAGGCTCTATGTCTTCCTACAAGCAAGACTTCGTTTCAGGTAAGGGCAGTAAATTTTCAGCTCAAAAGTACTACATCGTTCCCAAAGTTCACTTGTTTCTCATCTTAAATGTCAAGCATTGGATGTTAGAGGACCTGTGCTTGTATCAATTTCAGAAGCAGAGTTGGAATAGATATGGTCCGTATGTGTAGGAAACACCATTCTTTTGTTCTCAGCACACTCACGTTTCCCGCGGTCGTAGAGACTCTAGAAAGCAAGAGCGTGCTTCTTGCTCTAAAGCAGAGTGTGATCTATGGATGAGAACTCTGCTGTGTGTTTCCCTTCAGAAATGGAGTTAAATCCCAGGCTCTGAGTCTTCCTACAAGAGAGACTTCTTTTCAGGTAAGGGCAGGTACTTTACAGCTAAAACGAACTACATCGTTCCCGAAGCTCACATGTTTCTCATCTTAACTCACAAGCATTGGATGTTAGAGGACCTGTGATTTGTTTCAGTTTCAGAAGCAGAGTTGAACTAGATATGGTCTGTATGTGTAGGAAACACCGTTCTTTTGTTGTGAGCACCCTCACGTTTCCTGCTGTATTAGAGACTCTAGAAAGCAAGAGCGTTCTTCTTGCTCTAAAGCAGAGTGTGATCCATGGATGAGTACTATGCTTTGTGTTTCCCTTCAGAAATAGAGTTAAATCCCAGGCTCTGTGTCTTCCTACAAGCAAGACTTCGTTTCATTTAAGGGCAGTCACATTTCACCTCAAACGAACTACATCGTTCACGAAGTTCACACATTTCTCATCTTAAATGATAAGCATTGGATGTTAGAGGACCTTTGCTTTGTATCAATTTCAAAGGCAGAGTTGGACTAGATATGGTCCGTATGTGTAGGAAACACCGTTCTTCTGTTCTCAGCACACTCACGTTTCCTGCAGTCTTAGAGACTCTAGAAAGCAAGAGCGTGCTTCTTGCTCTAAAGCAGAGTGTGATCAATGGATGAGAACTCTGCTGTGTGTTTCACTTCAGAAATGGAGTTAAATCCCAGGCTCTGAGTCTTCCTACAAGGAAGACTTCGTTTCAGGTAAGGGCATTTACTTTACAGCTCAAACGAACTACATTATTCCCGAAGCTCACATGTTTCTCATCTTAACTGACAAGCATTGGATGTTAGAGGACCTGTGGTTTGTTTCAGTTTCAGAAGCAGAGTTGGACTAGATATGGTCCTTATGTGCAGGAAACACAGTAATTATGTTCTGAGAACACTCACGTTTCCTGCTGTATTAGAGACTCTAGAAGGCAATAGCGTTCTTCTTGCTCTAAAGAAGTGTGTGATCCATGGATGAGAACTCTGCTGTGTGTTTCCCTTCAGAAATGGAGTTAAATTTCAGGCTCTGTGTCTTTCTACAAACACTATTTCGTTTCAGGTAACGGCATTTACTTTACTGCTCAAACGAACTACATCGTACATGAAGCTCACAGGTTTCTCGGTCTTAATTGAAAAGCATTGGATGTTACAGGACCTGTGCTTTGTGTCAGTTTCAGAAGAAGAGTTCAACTAGATAAGTCCGTATGTTTAGGAAACACAGTTCTTTTGTTCTGAGCACAATCACGTTTCCTGCTGTATTAGAGACTCTAGAAAGGAAGAGCATGCTTCTTGCTCTAAAGCAGAATGTGATCTATAGATGAGAACTATGCTGTGTGTTTCACTTCAGAAATGGAGTTAAATCCCAGGATCTGAGTCTTCCTACAAGGAAGACTTCATTTCAGTTAAGGGCAGGATCTTTACAGCTCAAACGAACTACATCGTTCACGAAGCTCACATGTTTCTCATCTTAACTGACAAGCATTGGATGTTAGAGGACCTGTGGTTTGTTTCAGTTTCAGAAGCAGATTTGGACTAGATAAGTCCTTATGTGTAGGAAACACAGTTCTTTTGTTCTGAGCACAATCACGTTTCCTGGTGTATTAGAGACTCTAGAAAGGAAGAGCTTGCTTCTTGCTCTAAAGCAGAGTGTGATTCATGGATGAGTACTGTACTGTGTTTTCCCTTCAGAAATGGAGATAAATCCAAGGCTCTGTGTCTTCCTAAAAGCAAGAATTTTTTTCAGGTAAGGGCATTTACTTTTCAGCTCAAACGAACTACATCGTTAACAAAGCTCACACGGTTCTCATCTAAACTGACAAGCATTGGATGTTAGAAGACCTGTGGTTTGTATCAGTTTCAGAAGCAGAGTTAAACTAGATATGGTCCGTATGTGTAGGAAACACCGTTCTTTTGTTCTGAGCACAATCACGTTTCCTGGTGTATTAGAGACTCTAGAAAGGAAGACAGTGCTTCTTGCTCTAAAGCAGAGTGAGATGTATAGATGAGAACTCTGCTGTGTGTTTCACTTCAGAAATGGAGTTAAATCTCAGTCTCTATGTCTTCCTACAAGCAAGACTTCGTTTCAGGTAAGGGCAGTCACTTTTCACCTCAAACGAACTACATCGTTCACGAAGCTCACACGTTTCTCATCTTAAATGATAAGCATTGGATGTTAGAGGGCCTGTGCTTTGTATCAATTTCAGAGGCAGAGTTAGACTAGATATGGACTGTATGTGTAGGAAACACCGTTCTTTTGTTCTCAGCACACTCAAGTTTCCTGCTGTATTAGAGAATCTAGAAAGCAAGAGCGTTCTTCTTGCTCTAAAGCAGAGTGTGATCCATGGATGAGAACTATGCTGTGTGTTCCCTTCAGAAATGGAGTTATATCCCAGGCTCTGTGTCTTCCTACAATCAAGACTTCGTTTCAGGTAAGGGCAGTCACTTTTCAGCACAAAGAACTACATCGTTCACGAAGCTCACACGTTTCTCATCTTAAATGATAAGCATTGGATGTTAGAGGGCCTGTGCTTTGTATCAATTTCAGAGGCAGAGTTGGACTAGATATGGTCCGTATGTGTAGGAAACACCGTTCTTTTGTTCTCAGCATACTCAAGTTTCCTTCTGTATTAGAGATTTTAGAAAGCAAGATCGTGCTTCTTGCTCTAATGCACAGTGTGATCAATGGATGAGAACTCTGCTGTGTGTTCCTCTTCAGAAATGGAGTTAAATCCCAGGCTCTGAGTCTTCCTACAAGCAAGACTTCGTTTCAGGTAAGGACATTTACATTACAGCTCAAACGAACTACATCGTACACGAAGCTCACAGGTTTCTCGGTTTTAATTGAAAAGCATTGGATGTTACAGGACCTGTGCTTTGTGTCAGTTTCAGAAGAAGAGTTGAACTAGATAAGTCCTTATGTGTAGGCAAGACAGTTCTTTGTTCTGAGCACAATCACGTTTCCTGGTGTATTAGAGACTCTAGAAAGGAACAGCATGCTTCTTGCTCTAAAGCAGAGTGTGTTCTATAATTGAGAACTGTGCTGTGTGTTTCCCTTCAGAAATGGAGTTAAATCCCAGGCTCTGTGTTTTCCTACAAGGAAGACTTCATTTCAGGTAAGGGCAGGTACTTTACAGCTCAAACGAACTACACTGTACACGAAGCTCACACGTTTCTCAGTCTTAATTGAAAAGCATTGGATGTTACAGGACCTGTGCTTTGTGGCAGTTTCAGAAGAAGAGTTGAACTAGATAAGTCCTTATGTGTAGGAAACACAGTTCTTTTGTTCTGAGCACAATCACGTTTCCTGCTGTATTAGAGACTCTAGTAAGGAAGAGCATGCTTCTTGCTCTAAAGCAGAGTGTGATCTATAGATGAGAACTGTGCTGTGTGTTTCACTTCAGAAATGGAGTTAAATCCCAGGCTCTGTGTCTTCCTACAAGGAAGACTTCATTTCAGGTAAGGGCAGGTTCTTTACAGCTCAAACGAACTAAGTCGTTCAAGAAGCTCACATGTTTCTCATCTTAACTGACAAGCATTGGAAGTTAGAGGACCTGTGGTTTGATTCAGTTTCTGAAGCAGAGTTGGACTAGATATGGTCTGTATGTGTAGGAAACACTGTTATTTTCTTCTGAGATCACTCACGTTTCCTGCTGTATTAGAGACTCTAGAAAGCAATAGCGTTCTTCTTGTTCTAAAGCAGAGTTTGATCCATGGATGAGAACTATGCTGTGTGTTCCATCTCAGAAATGGTGTTAAATCCCAGGCTCTGTGTCTTCCTACAAGCAAGACTTCGTTTCAGGTAAGGGCAGTCACTTTTCAGCTCAAATGAACGACATCATTCACGAAGCTCACATGTTTCTCATCTTAAATGATAAGCATTGGATGTTAGAGGACCTGTGGTTTGATTCAGTTTCTGAAGAAGAGTTGGACTAAATATGCTCTGTATGTGTAGGAAACACTGTTATTTTCTTCTGAGATCACTCACGTTTCCTGCTGTATTAGAGACTCTAGAAAGCAATAGCGTTCTTCTTGCTCTAAAGCAGAGTGTGATCCATGGATGAGAACTATGCTGCGTGTATCCCTTCAGAAATGGAGTTGAATTCCAGGCTCTATGTCTTCCTACAAGCAAGACTTCGTTTCAGGTAAGGGCAGTCAATTTTCAGCTCAAACGAACTACATCGTTCACGAAGCTCACACGTTTCTCATCTTAAATGATAAGCATTGGATGTTAGAGGACCTGTGCTTGTATCAATTTCAGAAGCAGAGTTGGACTAGATATGGTCCGTATGTGTAGGAAACACCATTCTTTTGTTCTCAGCACACTCACGTTTCCTGTGGTCTTAGAGACACTAGAAAGCAAGAGCGTGCTTCTTGCTCTAAAGCAGAGTGTGATCTGTGGATGAGAACTCTGCTGTGTGTTTCCCTTCAGAAATGGAGTTATATCCCAGGCTCTGTGTCTTCCTACAATCAAGACTTCGTTTCAGGTAAGGGCACTCACTTTTCAGCTCAAACGAACTACATCGTTCCCGAAGCTCACACGTTTCTCATCTTAACTGACAAGCATTGGATGTTAGAGGACCTGTGGTTTGTTTCAGTTTCAGAAGTAGAGTTGAACTAGATATGGTCCGCATGTGTAGGAAACACCGTTCTTTGTTCTGAGCACACTCACGTTTCCTGCTGTATTAGAGACTCTAGAAATCAAGAGCGTTCTTCTTGTTCTAAAGCAGAGTTTGATCCATGGATGAGAACTATGCTGTGTGTTCCAACTCAGAAATGGTGTAAATCCCAGGCTCTGTGTCTTCCTACAAGCAAGACTTCGTTTCAGGTAAGGGCAGTCAGTTTTCAGCACAAATGAACTACATCGTACACGAAGCTGACACGTTTCTCGGTTTTAATTGAAAAGCATTGGATGTTACAGGACCTGTGCTTTGTGTCAGTTTCAGAAGAAGAGTTGAACTAGATAAGTCCGTATGTTTAGGCAACACAGTTCTTTTGTTCTGAGCACAATCACGTTTCCTGGTGTATTAGAGACTCTGGAAAGGAAGAGCTTGCTTCTTGCTCTAAAGCAGAGTGTTATTCATGAATGAGTACTGTACTGTGTTTGCCCTTCAGAAATGGAGATAAATCCCAGCCTCTGTGTCTTCCTAAACGCAAGAATTTGTTTCAGGTAAGGGCATTTACTTTTCAGCTCAAACGAACTACATCGTTAACAAAGCTCACACGTTTCTCATCTAAACTGACAAGCATTGGATGTTAGAAGACCTGTGGTTTGTATCAGTTTCAGAAGCAGAGTTGAACTAGATATGGTCCGTATGTGTAGGAAACACCGTTCTTTTGTTCTGAGTACAATCACGTTTCCTGGTGTATTAGAGACTCTAGAAAGCAAGAGCGTGCTTCTTGCTCTAATGCACAGTGTGATCAATGGATGAGAACTCTGCTGTGTGTTCCTCTTCAGAAATGGAGTTATCCCAGGCTCTGAGTCTTCCTACAAGCAAGACTTCGTTTCAGGTAAGGACATTTACATTACAGCTCAAACGAACTACATCGTACACGAAGCTCACAGATTTCTCAGTTTTAATTGAAAAGCATTGGATTTTACAGGACCTGTGCTTTGTGTCAGTTTCAGAAGAAGAGTTGAACTAGATAAGTCCTTATGTGAAGGCAAGACAGTTCTTTTATCTGAGCACAATCACGTTTCCTGGTGTATTAGAGACTCTAGAAAGGAACAGCATGCTTCTTGCTCTAAAGCAGAGTGTGTTCTATAATTGAGAACTGTGCTGTGTGTTTCCCTTCAGAAATGGAGTTAAATCCCAGGCTCTGTGTTTTCCTACAAGGAAGACTTCATTTCAGGTAAGGGCAGGTACTTTACAGCTCAAACGAACTACATCTTTCACGAAGCTCACATGTTTCTCATCTTAACTGACAAGCATTGGATGTTAGAGGACCTATGGTTTGTTTCAGTTTCTGAAGCAGAGTTGGACGACATATGGTCCGTATGTGTAGGAAACACCGTTCTTCTGTTCTCAGCACACTCACGTTTCCTGCAGTCTTAGAGACTCTAGAAAGCAAGAGCGTGCTTCTTGCTCTAAAGCAGAGTGTGATCAATGGATGAGAACTCTGCTGTGTGTTCCACTTCAGAATTGGAGTTAAATCCGTGGCTCTGAGTCTTCCTACAAGCAAGACTTCGTTTCAGGTAAGGGTATTTACATTACAGCTCAAACGAAATACATCGTACACGAAGCTCACACGTTTCTCGGTCTTAATTGAAAAGCATTGGATGTTACAGGACCTGTGCTTTATGTCTGTTTCAGAAGAAGAGTTGAACTAGATAAGTCCTTATGTGTAGGCAACACAGTTCTTTTGTTTGAGCACAATCACGTTTCCTGGTGTATTAGAGACTCTAGAAAGGAAGAGCTTGCTTCTTGCTCTAAAGCAGAGTGTGATTCATGGATGAGTACTGTACTGTGTTTTCCCTTCAGAAATGCAGATAAATCCCAGGCTCTGTGTCTTCCTCAACGCAAGAATTTGTTTCAGGTAAGGGCATTTACTTTTCAGCTCAAACGAACTACATCGTTAACAAAGCTCACACGTTTCTCATCTAAACTGACAAGCATTGGATGTTAGAAGACCTGTGGTTTGTATCAGTTTCAGAAGCAGAGTTGAACTAGATATGGTCCGTATGTGTAGGAAACACCGTTCTTTTGTTCTGAGCACAATCACGTTTCCTGGTGTATTAGAGACTCTAGAAAGGAAGACAGTGCTTCTTGCTCTAAAGCAGAGTGAGATGTATAGATGAGAACTCTGCTGTTGGTTTCACTTCAGAAATGGAGTTAAATCTCAGGCTCTATGTCTTCCTACAAGCAAGACTTCGTTTCTGGTAAGGGCTGTCACTTTTCACCTCAAACGAACTACATCGTTCACGAAGCTCACACGTTTCTCATCTTAAATGATAAGCATTGGATGTTAGAGGGCCTGTGCTTTGTATCAATTTCAGAGGCAGAGTTGGACTAGATATGGACTGTATGTGTAGGAAACACCGTTCTTCTGTTTCCAGCACACTCACGTTTCCTGCAGTCTTAGAGACTCTAGAAAGCAAGAGCGTGCTTCTTGCTCTAAAGCAGAGTGTGATCAATGGATGAGAACTCTGCTGTGTGTATCCCTTCAGAAATGGAGTTAAATCCCTGTCTCTGAGTCTTCCTACAAGCAAGACTTCGTTTCAGGTAAGGGCAGGTAGTTACAGCTCAAACGAACTTCATCATTCACGAAGCTCACACGTTTCTCATCTTAAATGATAAGCATTGGATGTTAGAGGACCTGTGCTTTGTATCAATTTCAGAGGCCGAGTAGGACTAGATGTGGTCTGTATGTGTAGGAAACACCGTTCTTCTGTTTCCAGCACACTCACGTTTCCTGCAGTCTTAGAGACTCTAGAAAGCAAGAGCGTGCTTCTTGCTCTAAAGCAGAGTGTGATCAATGGATGAGAACTCTGCTGTGTGTTCCACTTCAGAAATGGAGTTAAATCCCAGTCTCTGAGTCTTCCTACAAGCAAGACTTCGTTTCAGGTAAGGGCATTTACCTTACAGCTCAAACGAACTACAACGTACACGAAGCTCACACGTTTCTCGGTCTTAATTGAAAAGCATTGGATGTTACATAACCTGTGCTTTGTGTCATTTTCAGAAGAAGAGTTGAACTAGATAAGTCCGTATGTGTAGGAAACACAGTTCTTTTGTTTTGAGCACAATCACGTTTCCTGGTTTATTTGAGACTCTAGAAAGCAATAGCGTTCTTCTTGCTCTAAAGCAGAGTGTGATCCATGGATGAGAACTATGCTGTGTGTTTCCCTTCAGAAATGGAGTTAAATCCCAGGCTCTGTGTCTTCCTACAAGCAAGACTTCGTTTCAGGTAAGGGCAGTCACTTTTCAGCTCAAATGAACTACATCGTTCACAAAGCTCACACGTTTCTCGGTCTTAATTGAAAAGCATTGGATGTTACAGGACCTGTGCTTTGTGTCAGTTTCAGAAGAAGAGGTGAACTAGATACGTCCGTATGTTTATGAAACACAGTTCTTTTCTTCTGAGCACAATCACGTTCCCTGGTGTGTTAGAGACTCTAGAAAGGAAGAGCATGCTTCTTGCTCTAAAGCAGAGTGTGATCTATAGATGAAAACTCTGCTGTGTGTTTCACTTCAGAAATGAAGTTAAATCCCAGGCTCTGAGTCTTCCTACAGGAAAGACTTCGTTTCAGGTTAGGGCGGTTACTTTACCGCGCAAACGAACTACATCATTCATGAAGCTCACACGTTTCTCATGTTAACTGACAAGCATTGGATGTTAGAGGACCTGTGGTTTGTTTCCGTTTCAGAAGCAGAGTTGAACTAGATACGGTCCGTATGTGTAGGAAACACCGTTCTTTTGTTTTGAGCACACTCACGTTTCCTGCTGTATTAGAGACTCTAGAAAGCAAGAGCGTTCTTCTTGCTCTAAAGCAGAGTGTGATCCATGGATGAGAACTATGCTGTTTGTTTACCTTCAGAAATGGAGTTATATCTCAGGCTCTGTGTGTTCATAAAGCAAGACTTCGTTTCAGGTAAGGGCAGTCACTTTTCAGCTCAAAGAACTACATCGTTCAGGAAGCTCACACGTTTCTCATCTTAACTGACAAGTATTGGATGTTAGAGGACCTGTGGTTTGTTTCAGATTCAGAAGGAGAGTTGAACTAGATACGGTCCGTATGTGTAGGAAACACCGTTCTTTTGTTTTGAGCACACTCACTTTTCCTGCTGTATTAGAGACTCTAGAAAGCAAGGGCATGCTTCTTGCTCTAAAGCAGAGTGTGATCAATGGATGAGAACTCTGCTGTGTGTTTCACTTCTGAAATGGAGTTAAATCCCAGGCTCTCAGTCTTCCTACAAGGAAGACTTCTTTTCAGGTAAGGGCAGGTTCTTTACAGCTTAAACAAACTACATTGTTCACGAAGCTCACACGTTTCTCAGTCTTAATTGAAAAGCATTGGATGTTACAGGACCTGTGCTTTGTTTCAGTTTCAGAAGAAGAGTTGAACTAGATAAGTCCGTATGTGTAGGAAACACCCTTCTTTTGTTCTGAGCACACTCAAGTTTCCTGCTGTCTTAGAGACTCTAGAAAGCAATCGCGTTCTTCTTGCTCTAAAGCAGAGTGTGATCCATGGATGAGAACTATGCTGTTTGTTTCCCTTCAGAAATGGAGTTAAATTCCAGGCTCTGTGTCTTCGTACAAACACTACATTCCAATTAAGGGCAGTAACTTTTCAGCTCAAACGTACTACATCGTTCACGAAGCTGACTCGTTTCTCATCTTAAATGACAAGCATTGGATGTTAGAGGACATGTGCTTTGTTTCAGTTTCAGAAGCAGAGTTGGACTAGATATGGTCCGTATGTGTAGGCAACACCATTCTTTTGTTCTCAGCACACTCACGTTTCCAACGATCTTAGAGACTCAAGAAAGAAAGAGCGTGCTTGTTGCTCTAAAGCAGAGTGTGATCTATGGATGAGAACTCTGCTGTGTGTTTCACTTCAGAAATTGAGTTAAATCTCAGGCTCTGAGTCTTCCTACAAGGAAGACATCATTTCAGGTAAGGGCATGTTCTTTACATCTCAAAGGAACTACATCGTACACGAAGCTCACATGTTTCTCATCTTAACTGACAAGCATTGGATGTTAGAGGACAGGGGTTTGTTTCAGTTTCAGGAGCAGAGTTGGACTAGATATGGTCCCTATGTGTAGGAAACACCGTTATTTTGTTCTGAGAACACTCAGGTTTCCTGCTGTATTAGAGACTCTAGAAAGCAATAGCGTTCTTCTTGCTCTAAAGCAGAGTGTGATCCATGGAAGAGAACTATGATATGTTTTCCCCTTCAGAAATGGAGTTAAATTCCAGGCTCTTTGTCTTTCTACAAATACTATTTCGTTTCAGGTAAGGGCAATCAATTTTCAGATCAAATGAACTACATCGTTCACAAAGTTCACTCGTTTCTCATCTTAAATGACAAGCATTGGATTTTAGAGGACCTGTGCTTTGTATCAATTTCCGAGGCAGAGTTGGACTAGATATGGTCCGTATGTGTAGGAAACACCGTTCTTTTATTCTCAGCACACTCAATTTTCCTGCTGTCTTAGAGACTCTAGAAAGCAAGAGCGTGCTTCTTGCTCTAAAGCAGAGTGTGATCAATGGATGAGAACTCTGCTGTGTGTTTTCTACAGAAATGGAGTTAAATCCCAGGCTCTGTGTCTTCCTACAGCAAGACTTCGTTTGAGGTAAGGACATTTACTTTACAGTTCAAAGGAACTACATCGTACACGAATCTCACATGTTTCTCGGTCTTAATTGAAAAGCATTGGATGTTACAGGACCTGTGCTTTGTGTCAGGTTCAGAAAAAGAGTTGAACTAGATAAGTCCTTATGTGTAGGAAACACAGTTCTTTTGTTCTGAGCACAATCACGTTTCCTGCTGTATTATAGACTCTAGAAAGGAAGAGCGTGCTTCTTGCTCTAAAGCAGAGTGTGATTCATGGATGAGAACTGTGCTGTGTGTTTTCCTTCAGAAATGGAGTTAAATCCCAGGCTCTGTGTCTTCCTACAAGCAAGAATTTTTTTCAG
Source organism: Onychomys leucogaster (assembly GCA_949786385.1). Lineage (NCBI taxonomy): Eukaryota > Metazoa > Chordata > Mammalia > Rodentia > Cricetidae > Onychomys > Onychomys leucogaster. The sequence continues at coordinate 1,834,461 of CATKUP010000014.1, read as the reverse complement.
GTTAGGGCAGTTACTTTTCAGCTCAAATGAACTACATCGTTCACGAAGCTCACACGTTTCTCATCTAAACTGACAAGCATTGGATGTTAGAAGACCTGTGGTTTGTTTCAGTGTCAGAAGCAGAGTTGAACTAGATATGGTCCGTATGTGTAGGAAACACCATTCTTTTGTTCTCAGCACTCTCACGTTTCCCGCTGTCTTAGAGACTCTAGAAAGCAAGAGCGTGCTTCTTCCTCTAAAGCAGAGTGTTATCTATGGATGAGAACTCTGCTCTGTGTTTCACTTCAGAAATGGAGTTACATCCCAGTCTCTGAGTCTTCCTACAAGCAAGACTTCGTTTCAGGTAAGGGCAGGTAGTTACAGCTCAAACGAACTTCATCATTCACGAAGCTCACACGTTTCTCATCTTAAATGATAAGCATTGGATGTTAGAGGACCTGTGCTTTGTATCAATTTCAGAGGCCGAGTTGGACTAGATGTGGTCTGTATGTGTAGGAAACACCGTTCTTCTGTTTCCAGCACACTCACGTTTCCTGCAGTCTTAGAGACTCTAGAAAGCAAGAGCGTGCTTCTTGCTCTAAAGCAGAGTGTGATCAATGGATGAGAACTCTGCTGTGTGTTCCACTTCAGAAATGGTGTTTAATCCCAGTCTCTGAGTCTTCCTACAAGCAAGACTTCGTTTCAGGTAAGGGCATTTACCTTACAGCTCAAACGAACTACAACGTACACGAAGCTCACACGTTTCTCGGTCTCAATTGAAAAGCATTGGATGTTACATAACCTGTGATTTGTGTCATTTTCAGAAGAAGAGTTGAACTAGATAAGTCTGTATGTGTAGGAAACACAGTTCTTTTGTTTTGAGCACAATCACGTTTCCTGGTTTATTAGAGACTCTAGAAAGCAATAGCGTCCTTCTTGCTCTAAAGCAGAGTGTGATCCATGGATGAGAACTATGCTGTGTGTTTCCCTTCAGAAATGGAGTTAAATCCCAGGCTCTGTGTCTTCCTACAAGCAAGACTTCGTTTCAGGTAAGGGCAGTCACTTTTCAGCTCAAATGAACTACATCGTTCACGAAGCTCACACGTTTCTCGGTCTTAATTGAAAAGCATTGGATGTTACAGGACCTGTGCTTTGTGTCAGTTTCAGAAGAAGAGTTGAACTAGATAAGGCCTTATGTGTAGGCAACACATTTCTTTTGTTCTGAGCACAATCACGTTTCCTGGTGTATTAGAGACTCTAGAAAGGAAGAGCGTGCTTCTTGCTCTAAAGCAGAGTGAGATGTATAGATGAGAACTCTGCTGTGTGTTTCACTTCAGAAATGGAGTTAAATCTCAGGCTCTGTGTCTTCCTACAAGCAAGACTTCGTTTCAGGTAAGGGCGGATACTTTACCGCGCAAAAGAACTACATCATTCATGAAGCTCACACGTTTCTCATCTTAACTGACAAGTATTGGATGTTAGAGGACCTGTGGTTTGTTTCAGATTCAGCAGGAGAGTTGAACTAGATACGGTCCGTATGTGTAGGAAACACCGTTCTTTTGTTTTGAGCACACTCACTTTTCCTGGTGTATTAGAGACTCTAGAAAGCAAGGGCATGCTTCTTGCTCTAAAGCAGAGTGTGATCAATGGATGAGAACTCTGCTGTGTGTTTCACTTCTGAAATGGAGTTAAATCCCAGGCTCTCAGTCTTCCTACAAGGAAGACTTCTTTTCAGGTAAGGGCAGGTTCTTTACAGCTTAAACAAACTACATTGTTCACGAAGCTCACACGTTTCTCAGTCTTAATTGAAAAGCATTGGATGTTACAGGACCTGTGCTTTGTTTCAGTTTCAGAAGAAGAGTTGAACTAGATAAGTCCGTATTTGTAGGAAACACCCTTCTTTTGTTCTGAGCACACTCAAGTTTCCTGCTGTCTTAGAGACTCTAGAAAGCAATCGCGTTCTTCTTGCTCTAAAGCAGAGTGTGATCCATGGATGAGAACTATGCTGTTTGTTTCCCTTCAGAAATGGAGTTAAATTCCAGGCTCTGTGTCTTCGTACAAACACTACATTTCAGTTAAGGGCAGTAACTTTTCAGCTCAAACGTACTACATCGTTCACGAAGCTGACTCGTTTCTCATCTTAAATGACAAGCATTGGATGTTAGAGGACATGTGCTTTGTTTCAGTTTCAGAAGCAGAGTTGGACTAGATATGGTCCGTATGTGTAGGCAACACCATTCTTTTGTTCTCAGCACACTCACGTTTCCAACGATCTTAGAGACTCAAGAAAGAAAGAGCGTGCTTGTTGCTCTAAAGCAGAGTGTGATCTATGGATGAGAACTCTGCTGTGTGTTTCACTTCAGAAATGGAGTTAAATCTCAGGCTCTGAGTCTTCCTACAAGGAAGACATCATTTCAGGTAAGGGCATGTTCTTTACATCTCAAAGGAACTACATCGTACACGAAGCTCACATGTTTCTCATCTTAACTGACAAGCATTGGATGTTAGAGGACAGGGGTTTGTTTCAGTTTCAGGAGCAGAGTTGGACTAGATATGGTCCCTATGTGTAGGAAACACCGTTATTTTGTTCTGAGAACACTCAGGTTTCCTGCTGTATTAGAGACTCTAGAAAGCAATAGCGTTCTTCTTGCTCTAAAGCAGAGTGTGATCCATGGAAGAGAACTATGATATGTTTTCCCCTTCAGAAATGGAGTTAAATTCCAGGATCTTTGTCTTTCTACAAATACTATTTCGTTTCAGGTAAGGGCAATCCATTTTCAGATCAAATGAACTACATCGTTCACAAAGTTCACTCGTTTCTCATCTTAAATGACAAGCATTGGATTTTAGAGGACCTGTGCTTTGTATCAATTTCCGAGGCAGAGTTGGACTAGATATGGTCCGTATGTGTAGGAAACACCGTTCTTTTATTCTCAGCACACTCAATTTTCCTGCTGTCTTAGAGACTCTAGAAAGCAAGAGCGTGCTTCTTGCTCTAAAGCAGAGTGTGATCAATGGATGAGAACTCTGCTGTGTGTTTTCTTCAGAAATGGAGTTAAATCCCAGGCTCTGTGTCTTCCTACAGCAAGACTTCGTTTGAGGTAAGGACATTTACTTTACAGTTCAAAGGAACTACATCGTACACGAATCTCACATGTTTCTCGGTCTTAATTGAAAAGCATTGGATGTTACAGGACCTGTGCTTTGTGTCAGGTTCAGAAAAAGAGTTGAACTAGATAAGTCCTTATGTGTAGTAAACACAGTTCTTTTGTTCTGAGCACAATCACGTTTCCTGCTGTATTATAGACTCTAGAAAGGAAGATCGTGCTTCTTGCTCTAAAGCAGAGTGTGATTCATGGATGAGAACTGTGCTGTCTGTTTTCCTTCAGAAATGGAGTTAAATCCCAGGCTCTGTGTCTTCCTACAAGCAAGAATTTTTTTCAGGTTAGGGCAGTTACTTTTCAGCTCAAATGAACTACATCGTTCACGAAGCTCACACGTTTCTCATCTAAACTGACAAGCATTGGATGTTAGAAGACCTGTGGTTTGTTTCAGTGTCAGAAGCAGAGTTGAACTAGATATGGTCCGTATGTGTAGGAAACACCATTCTTTTGTTCTCAGCACTCTCACGTTTCCCGCTGTCTTAGAGACTCTAGAAAGCAAGAGCGTGCTTCTTCCTCTAAAGCAGAGTGTTATCTATGGATGAGAACTCTGCTGTGTGTTTCACTTCAGAAATGGAGTTAAATCCCAGTCTCTGAGTCTTCCTACAAGCAAGACTTCGTTTCAGGTAAGGGCAGGTAGTTACAGCTCAAACGAACTTCATCATTCACGAAGCTCACACGTTTCTCATCTTAAATGATAAGCATTGGATGTTAGAGGACCTGTGCTTTGTATCAATTTCAGAGGCCGAGTTGGACTAGATGTGGTCTGTATGTGTAGGAAACACCGTTCTTCTGTTTCCAGCACACTCACGTTTCCTGCAGTCTTAGAGACTCTAGAAAGCAAGAGCGTGCTTCTTGCTCTAAAGCAGAGTGTGATCAATGGATGAGAACTCTGCTGTGTGTTCCACTTCAGAAATGGTGTTTAATCCCAGTCTCTGAGTCTTCCTACAAGCAAGACTTCGTTTCAGGTAAGGGCATTTACCTTACAGCTCAAACGAACTACAACGTACACGAAGCTCACACGTTTCTCGGTCTTAATTGAAAAGCATTGGATGTTACATAACCTGTGCTTTGTGTCATTTTCAGAAGAAGAGTTGAACTAGATAAGTCTGTATGTGTAGGAAACACAGTTCTTTTGTTTTGAGCACAATCACGTTTCCTGGTTTATTAGAGACTCTAGAAAGCAATAGCGTTCTTCTTGCTCTAAAGCAGAGTGTGATCCATGGATGAGAACTATGCTGTGTGTTTCCCTTCAGAAATGGAGTTAAATCCCAGGCTCTGTGTCTTCCTACAAGCAAGACTTCGTTTCAGGTAAGGGCAGTCACTTTTCAGCTCAAATGAACTACATCGTTCACGAAGCTCACACGTTTCTCGGTCTTAATTGAAAAGCATTGGATGTTACAGGACCTGTGCTTTGTGTCAGTTTCAGAAGAAGAGTTGAACTAGATACGTCCGTATGTTTATGAAACACAGTTCTTTTGTTCTGAGCACAATCACGTTTCCTGGTGTGTTACAGACTCTAGAAAGGAAGAGCATGCTTCTTGCTCTAAAGCAGAGTGTGATCTATAGATGAGAACTGTGCTGTGTGTATCACTTCAGAAATGGAGTTAAATCCCAGGCTCTGAGTCCTACAGGCAAGACTTTGTTTCAGGTAAGGGCGGATACTTTACCGCGCAAAAGAACTACATCATTCATGAAGCTCACACGTTTCTCATCTTAACTGACAAGTATTGGATGTTAGAGGACCTGTGGTTTGTTTCAGATTCAGAAGGAGAGTTGAACTAGATACGGTCCGTATGTGTAGGAAACACCGTTCTTTTGTTTTGAGCACACTCACTTTTCCTGCTGTATTAGAGACTCTAGAAAGCAAGGGCATGCTTCTTGCTCTAAAGCAGAGTGTGATCAATGGATGAGAACTCTGCTGTGTGTTTCACTTCTGAAATGGAGTTAAATCCCAGGCTCTCAGTCTTCCTACAAGGAAGACTTCTTTTCAGGTAAGGGCAGGTTCTTTACAGCTTAAACAAACTACATTGTTCACGAAGCTCACACGTTTCTCAGTCTTAATTGAAAAGCATTGGATGTTACAGGACCTGTGCTTTGTTTCAGTTTCAGAAGAAAAGTTGAACTAGATAAGTCCGTATGTGTAGGAAACACCCTTCTTTTGTTCTGAGCACACTCAAGTTTCCTGCTGTCTTAGAGACTCTAGAAAGCAATCGCGTTCTTCTTGCTCTAAAGCAGAGTGTGATCCATGGATGAGAACTATGCTGTTTGTTTCCCTTCAGAAATGGAGTTAAATTCCAGGCTCTGTGTCTTCGTACAAACACTACATTTCAGTTAAGGGCAGTAACTTTTCAGCTCAAACGTACTACATCGTTCACGAAGCTGACTCGTTTCTCATCTTAAATGACAAGCATTGGATGTTAGAGGACATGTGCTTTGTTTCAGTTTCAGAAGCAGAGTTGGACTAGATATGGTCCGTATGTGTAGGCAACACCATTCTTTTGTTCTCAGCACACTCACGTTTCCAACGATCTTAGAGACTCAAGAAAGAAAGAGCGTGCTTGTTGCTCTAAAGCAGAGTGTGATCTATGGATTAGAACTCTGCTGTGTGTTTCACTTCAGAAATGGAGTTAAATCTCAGGCTCTGAGTCTTCCTACAAGGAAGACATCATTTCAGGTAAGGGCATGTTCTTTACATCTCAAAGGAACTACATCGTACACGAAGCTCACATGTTTCTCATCTTAACTGACAAGCATTGGATGTTAGAGGACAGGGGTTTGTTTCAGTTTCAGGAGCAGAGTTGGACTAGATATGGTCCCTATGTGTAGGAAACACCGTTATTTTGTTCTGAGAACACTCAGGTTTCCTGCTGTATTAGAGACTCTAGAAAGCAATAGCGTTCTTCTTGCTCTAAAGCAGAGTGTGATCCATGGAAGAGAACTATGATATGTTTTCCCCTTCAGAAATGGAGTTAAATTCCAGGCTCTTTGTCTTTCTACAAATACTATTTCGTTTCAGGTAAGGGCAATCAATTTTCAGATCAAATGAACTACATCGTTCACAAAGTTCACTCGTTTCTCATCTTAAATGACAAGCATTGGATTTTAGAGGACCTGTGCTTTGTATCAATTTCCGAGGCAGAGTTGGACTAGATATGGTCCGTATGTGTAGGAAACACCGTTCTTTTATTCTCAGCACACTCAATTTTCCTGCTGTCTTAGAGACTCTAGAAAGCAAGAGCGTGCTTCTTGCTCTAAAGCAGAGTGTGATCAATGGATGAGAACTCTGCTGTGTGTTTTCTACAGAAATGGAGTTAAATCCCAGGCTCTGTGTCTTCCTACAGCAAGACTTCGTTTGAGGTAAGGACATTTACTTTACAGTTCAAAGGAACTACATCGTACACGAATCTCACATGTTTCTCGGTCTTAATTGAAAAGCATTGGATGTTACAGGACCTGTGCTTTGTGTCAGGTTCAGAAAAAGAGTTGAACTAGATAAGTCCTTATGTGTAGGAAACACAGTTCTTTTGTTCTGAGCACAATCACGTTTCCTGCTGTATTATAGACTCTAGAAAGGAAGATCGTGCTTCTTGCTCTAAAGCAGAGTGTGATTCATGGATGAGAACTGTGCTGTCTGTTTTCCTTCAGAAATGGAGTTAAATCCCAGGCTCTGTGTCTTCCTACAAGCAAGAATTTTTTTCAGGTTAGGGCAGTTACTTTTCAGCTCAAATGAACTACATCGTTCACGAAGCTCACACGTTTCTCATCTAAACTGACAAGCATTGGATGTTAGAAGACCTGTGGTTTGTTTCAGTGTCAGAAGCAGAGTTGAACTAGATATGGTCCGTATGTGTAGGAAACACCATTCTTTTGTTCTCAGCACTCTCACGTTTCCCGCTGTCTTAGAGACTCTAGAAAGCAAGAGCGTGCTTCTTCCTCTAAAGCAGAGTGTTATCTATGGATGAGAACTCTGCTGTGTGTTTCACTTCAGAAATGGAGTTAAATCCCAGTCTCTGAGTCTTCCTACAAGCAAGACTTCGTTTCAGGTAAGGGCAGGTAGTTACAGCTCAAACGAACTTCATCATTCACGAAGCTCACACGTTTCTCATCTTAAATGATAAGCATTGGATGTTAGAGGACCTGTGCTTTGTATCAATTTCAGAGGCCGAGTTGGACTAGATGTGGTCTGTATGTGTAGGAAACACCGTTCTTCTGTTTCCAGCACACTCACGTTTCCTGCAGTCTTAGAGACTCTAGAAAGCAAGAGCGTGCTTCTTGCTCTAAAGCAGAGTGTGATCAATGGATGAGAACTCTGCTGTGTGTTCCACTTCAGAAATGGTGTTTAATCCCAGTCTCTGAGTCTTCCTACAAGCAAGACTTCGTTTCAGGTAAGGGCATTTACCTTACAGCTCAAACGAACTACAACGTACACGAAGCTCACACGTTTCTCGGTCTTAATTGAAAAGCATTGGATGTTACATAACCTGTGCTTTGTGTCATTTTCAGAAGAAGAGTTGAACTAGATAAGTCTGTATGTGTAGGAAACACAGTTCTTTTGTTTTGAGCACAATCACGTTTCCTGGTTTATTAGAGACTCTAGAAAGCAATAGCGTTCTTCTTGCTCTAAAGCAGAGTGTGATCCATGGATGAGAACTATGCTGTGTGTTTCCCTTCAGAAATGGAGTTAAATCCCAGGCTCTGTGTCTTCCTACAAGCAAGACTTCGTTTCAGGTAAGGGCAGTCACTTTTCAGCTCAAATGAACTACATCGTTCACGAAGCTCACACGTTTCTCGGTCTTAATTGAAAAGCATTGGATGTTACAGGACCTGTGCTTTGTGTCAGTTTCAGAAGAAGAGTTGAACTAGATACGTCCGTATGTTTATGAAACACAGTTCTTTTGTTCTGAGCACAATCACGTTTCCTGGTGTGTTACAGACTCTAGAAAGGAAGAGCATGCTTCTTGCTCTAAAGCAGAGTGTGATCTATAGATGAGAACTGTGCTGTGTGTATCACTTCAGAAATGGAGTTAAATCCCAGGCTCTGAGTCCTACAGGCAAGACTTTGTTTCAGGTAAGGGCGGATACTTTACCGCGCAAAAGAACTACATCATTCATGAAGCTCACACGTTTCTCATCTTAACTGACAAGTATTGGATGTTAGAGGACCTGTGGTTTGTTTCAGATTCAGAAGGAGAGTTGAACTAGATACGGTCCGTATGTGTAGGAAACACCGTTCTTTTGTTTTGAGCACACTCACTTTTCCTGCTGTATTAGAGACTCTAGAAAGCAAGGGCATGCTTCTTGCTCTAAAGCAGAGTGTGATCAATGGATGAGAACTCTGCTGTGTGTTTCACTTCTGAAATGGAGTTAAATCCCAGGCTCTGTGTCTTCGTACAAACACTACATTTCAGTTAAGGGCAGTAACTTTTCAGCTCAAACGTACTACATCGTTCACGAAGCTGACTCGTTTCTCATCTTAAATGACAAGCATTGGATGTTAGAGGACATGTGCTTTGTTTCAGTTTCAGAAGCAGAGTTGGACTAGATATGGTCCGTATGTGTAGGCAACACCATTCTTTTGTTCTCAGCACACTCACGTTTCCAACGATCTTAGAGACTCAAGAAAGAAAGAGCGTGCTTGTTGCTCTAAAGCAGAGTGTGATCTATGGATTAGAACTCTGCTGTGTGTTTCACTTCAGAAATGGAGTTAAATCTCAGGCTCTTAGTCTTCCTACAAGGAAGACATCATTTCAGGTAAGGGCATGTTCTTTACATCTCAAAGGAACTACATCGTACACGAAGCTCACATGTTTCTCATCTTAACTGACAAGCATTGGATGTTAGAGGACAGGGGTTTGTTTCAGTTTCAGGAGCAGAGTTGGACTAGATATGGTCCCTATGTGTAGGAAACACCGTTATTTTGTTCTGAGAACACTCAGGTTTCCTGCTGTATTAGAGACTCTAGAAAGCAATAGCGTTCTTCTTGCTCTAAAGCAGAGTGTGATCCATGGAAGAGAACTATGATATGTTTTCCCCTTCAGAAATGGAGTTAAATTCCAGGCTCTTTGTCTTTCTACAAATACTATTTCGTTTCAGGTAAGGGCAATCAATTTTCAGATCAAATGAACTACATCGTTCACAAAGTTCACTCGTTTCTCATCTTAAATGACAAGCATTGGATTTTAGAGGACCTGTGCTTTGTATCAATTTCCGAGGCAGAGTTGGACTAGATATGGTCCGTATGTGTAGGAAACACCGTTCTTTTATTCTCAGCACACTCAATTTTCCTGCTGTCTTAGAGACTCTAGAAAGCAAGAGCGTGCTTCTTGCTCTAAAGCAGAGTGTGATCAATGGATGAGAACTCTGCTGTGTGTTTTCTACAGAAATGGAGTTAAATCCCAGGCTCTGTGTCTTCCTACAGCAAGACTTCGTTTGAGGTAAGGACATTTACTTTACAGTTCAAAGGAACTACATCGTACACGAATCTCACATGTTTCTCGGTCTTAATTGAAAAGCATTGGATGTTACAGGACCTGTGCTTTGTGTCAGGTTCAGAAAAAGAGTTGAACTAGATAAGTCCTTATGTGTAGGAAACACAGTTCTTTTGTTCTGAGCACAATCACGTTTCCTGCTGTATTATAGACTCTAGAAAGGAAGATCGTGCTTCTTGCTCTAAAGCAGAGTGTGATTCATGGATGAGAACTGTGCTGTCTGTTTTCCTTCAGAAATGGAGTTAAATCCCAGGCTCTGTGTCTTCCTACAAGCAAGAATTTTTTTCAGGTTAGGGCAGTTACTTTTCAGCTCAAATGAACTACATCGTTCACGAAGCTCACACGTTTCTCATCTAAACTGACAAGCATTGGATGTTAGAAGACCTGTGGTTTGTTTCAGTGTCAGAAGCAGAGTTGAACTAGATATGGTCCGTATGTGTAGGAAACACCATTCTTTTGTTCTCAGCACTCTCACGTTTCCCGCTGTCTTAGAGACTCTAGAAAGCAAGAGCGTGCTTCTTCCTCTAAAGCAGAGTGTTATCTATGGATGAGAACTCTGCTGTGTGTTTCACTTCAGAAATGGAGTTAAATCCCAGTCTCTGAGTCTTCCTACAAGCAAGACTTCGTTTCAGGTAAGGGCAGGTAGTTACAGCTCAAACGAACTTCATCATTCACGAAGCTCACACGTTTCTCATCTTAAATGATAAGCATTGGATGTTAGAGGACCTGTGCTTTGTATCAATTTCAGAGGCCGAGTTGGACTAGATGTGGTCTGTATGTGTAGGAAACACCGTTCTTCTGTTTCCAGCACACTCACGTTTCCTGCAGTCTTAGAGACTCTAGAAAGCAAGAGCGTGCTTCTTGCTCTAAAGCAGAGTGTGATCAATGGATGAGAACTCTGCTGTGTGTTCCACTTCAGAAATGGTGTTTAATCCCAGTCTCTGAGTCTTCCTACAAGCAAGACTTCGTTTCAGGTAAGGGCATTTACCTTACAGCTCAAACGAACTACAACGTACACGAAGCTCACACGTTTCTCGGTCTTAATTGAAAAGCATTGGATGTTACATAACCTGTGCTTTGTGTCATTTTCAGGAGAAGAGTTGAACTAGATAAGTCTGTATGTGTAGGAAACACAGTTCTTTTGTTTTGAGCACAATCACGTTTCCTGGTTTATTAGAGACTCTAGAAAGCAATAGCGTTCTTCTTGCTCTAAAGCAGAGTGTGATCCATGGATGAGAACTATGCTGTGTGTTTCCCTTCAGAAATGGAGTTAAATCCCAGGCTCTGTGTCTTCCTACAAGCAAGACTTCGTTTCAGGTAAGGGCAGTCACTTTTCAGCTCAAATGAACTACATCGTTCACGAAGCTCACACGTTTCTCGGTCTTAATTGAAAAGCATTGGATGTTACAGGACCTGTGCTTTGTGTCAGTTTCAGAAGAAGAGTTGAACTAGATACGTCCGTATGTTTATGAAACACAGTTCTTTTGTTCTGAGCACAATCACGTTTCCTGGTGTGTTACAGACTCTAGAAAGGAAGAGCATGCTTCTTGCTCTAAAGCAGAGTGTGATCTATAGATGAGAACTGTGCTGTGTGTATCACTTCAGAAATGGAGTTAAATCCCAGGCTCTGAGTCTTCCTACAGGCAAGACTTTGTTTCAGGTAAGGGCGGATACTTTACCGCGCAAAAGAACTACATCATTCATGAAGCTCACACGTTTCTCATCTTAACTGACAAGTATTGGATGTTAGAGGACCTGTGGTTTGTTTCAGATTCAGAAGGAGAGTTGAACTAGATACGGTCCGTATGTGTAGGAAACACCGTTCTTTTGTTTTGAGCACACTCACTTTTCCTGCTGTATTAGAGACTCTAGAAAGCAAGGGCATGCTTCTTGCTCTAAAGCAGAGTGTGATCAATGGATGAGAACTCTGCTGTGTGTTTCACTTCTGAAATGGAGTTAAATCCCAGGCTCTCAGTCTTCCTACAAGGAAGACTTCTTTTCAGGTAAGGGCAGGTTCTTTACAGCTTAAACAAACTACATTGTTCACGAAGCTCACACGTTTCTCAGTCTTAATTGAAAAGCATTGGATGTTACAGGACCTGTGCTTTGTTTCAGTTTCAGAAGAAAAGTTGAACTAGATAAGTCCGTATGTGTAGGAAACACCCTTCTTTTGTTCTGAGCACACTCAAGTTTCCTGCTGTCTTAGAGACTCTAGAAAGCAATCGCGTTCTTCTTGCTCTAAAGCAGAGTGTGATCCATGGATGAGAACTATGCTGTTTGTTTCCCTTCAGAAATGGAGTTAAATTCCAGGCTCTGTGTCTTCGTACAAACACTACATTTCAGTTAAGGGCAGTAACTTTTCAGCTCAAACGTACTACATCGTTCACGAAGCTGACTCGTTTCTCATCTTAAATGACAAGCATTGGATGTTAGAGGACATGTGCTTTGTTTCAGTTTCAGAAGCAGAGTTGGACTAGATATGGTCCGTATGTGTAGGCAACACCATTCTTTTGTTCTCAGCACACTCACGTTTCCAACGATCTTAGAGACTCAAGAAAGAAAGAGCGTGCTTGTTGCTCTAAAGCAGAGTGTGATCTATGGATTAGAACTCTGCTGTGTGTTTCACTTCAGAAATGGAGTTAAATCTCAGGCTCTGAGTCTTCCTACAAGGAAGACATCATTTCAGGTAAGGGCATGTTCTTTACATCTCAAAGGAACTACATCGTACACGAAGCTCACATGTTTCTCATCTTAACTGACAAGCATTGGATGTTAGAGGACAGGGGTTTGTTTCAGTTTCAGGAGCAGAGTTGGACTAGATATGGTCCCTATGTGTAGGAAACACCGTTATTTTGTTCTGAGAACACTCAGGTTTCCTGCTGTATTAGAGACTCTAGAAAGCAATAGCGTTCTTCTTGCTCTAAAGCAGAGTGTGATCCATGGAAGAGAACTATGATATGTTTTCCCCTTCAGAAATGGAGTTAAATTCCAGGCTCTTTGTCTTTCTACAAATACTATTTCGTTTCAGGTAAGGGCAATCAATTTTCAGATCAAATGAACTACATCGTTCACAAAGTTCACTCGTTTCTCATCTTAAATGACAAGCATTGGATTTTAGAGGACCTGTGCTTTGTATCAATTTCCGAGGCAGAGTTGGACTAGATATGGTCCGTATGTGTAGGAAACACCGTTCTTTTATTCTCAGCACACTCAATTTTCCTGCTGTCTTAGAGACTCTAGAAAGCAAGAGCGTGCTTCTTGCTCTAAAGCAGAGTGTGATCAATGGATGAGAACTCTGCTGTGTGTTTTCTACAGAAATGGAGTTAAATCCCAGGCTCTGTGTCTTCCTACAGCAAGACTTCGTTTGAGGTAAGGACATTTACTTTACAGTTCAAAGGAACTACATCGTACACGAATCTCACATGTTTCTCGGTCTTAATTGAAAAGCATTGGATGTTACAGGACCTGTGCTTTGTGTCAGGTTCAGAAAAAGAGTTGAACTAGATAAGTCCTTATGTGTAGGAAACACAGTTCTTTTGTTCTGAGCACAATCACGTTTCCTGCTGTATTATAGACTCTAGAAAGGAAGATCGTGCTTCTTGCTCTAAAGCAGAGTGTGATTCATGGATGAGAACTGTGCTGTCTGTTTTCCTTCAGAAATGGAGTTAAATCCCAGGCTCTGTGTCTTTCTACAAGCAAGAATTTTTTTCAGGTTAGGGCAGTTACTTTTCAGCTCAAATGAACTACATCGTTCACGAAGCTCACACGTTTCTCATCTAAACTGACAAGCATTGGATGTTAGAAGACCTGTGGTTTGTTTCAGTGTCAGAAGCAGAGTTGAACTAGATATGGTCCGTATGTGTAGGAAACACCATTCTTTTGTTCTCAGCACTCTCACGTTTCCCGCTGTCTTAGAGACTCTAGAAAGCAAGAGCGTGCTTCTTCCTCTAAAGCAGAGTGTTATCTATGGATGAGAACTCTGCTGTGTGTTTCACTTCAGAAATGGAGTTAAATCCCAGTCTCTGAGTCTTCCTACAAGCAAGACTTCGTTTCAGGTAAGGGCAGGTAGTTACAGCTCAAACGAACTTCATCATTCACGAAGCTCACACGTTTCTCATCTTAAATGATAAGCATTGGATGTTAGAGGACCTGTGCTTTGTATCAATTTCAGAGGCCGAGTTGGACTAGATGTGGTCTGTATGTGTAGGAAACACCGTTCTTCTGTTTCCAGCACACTCACGTTTCCTGCAGTCTTAGAGACTCTAGAAAGCAAGAGCGTGCTTCTTGCTCTAAAGCAGAGTGTGATCAATGGATGAGAACTCTGCTGTGTGTTCCACTTCAGAAATGGTGTTTAATCCCAGTCTCTGAGTCTTCCTACAAGCAAGACTTCGTTTCAGGTAAGGGCATTTACCTTACAGCTCAAACGAACTACAACGTACACGAAGCTCACACGTTTCTCGGTCTTAATTGAAAAGCATTGGATGTTACATAACCTGTGCTTTGTGTCATTTTCAGGAGAAGAGTTGAACTAGATAAGTCTGTATGTGTAGGAAACACAGTTCTTTTGTTTTGAGCACAATCACGTTTCCTGGTTTATTAGAGACTCTAGAAAGCAATAGCGTTCTTCTTGCTCTAAAGCAGAGTGTGATCCATGGATGAGAACTATGCTGTGTGTTTCCCTTCAGAAATGGAGTTAAATCGCAGGCTCTGTGTCTTCCTACAAGCAAGACTTCGTTTCAGGTAAGGGCAGTCACTTTTCAGCTCAAATGAACTACATCGTTCACGAAGCTCACACGTTTCTCGGTCTTAATTGAAAAGCATTGGATGTTACAGGACCTGTGCTTTGTGTCAGTTTCAGAAGGAGAGTTGAACTCGATACGTCCGTATGTTTATGAAACACAGTTCTTTTGTTCTGAGCACAATCACGTTTCCTGGTGTGTTACAGACTCTAGAAAGGAAGAGCATGCTTCTTGCTCTAAAGCAGAGTGTGATCTATAGATGAGAACTGTGCTGTGTGTATCACTTCAGAAATGGAGTTAAATCCCAGGCTCTGAGTCTTCCTACAGGCAAGACTTTGTTTCAGGTAAGGGCGGATACTTTACCGCGCAAAAGAACTACATCATTCATGAAGCTCACACGTTTCTCATCTTAACTGACAAGTATTGGATGTTAGAGGACCTGTGGTTTGTTTCAGATTCAGAAGGAGAGTTGAACTAGATACGGTCCGTATGTGTAGGAAACACCGTTCTTTTGTTTTGAGCACACTCACTTTTCCTGCTGTATTAGAGACTCTAGAAAGCAAGGGCATGCTTCTTGCTATAAAGCAGAGTGTGATCCACGGATGAGAACTATGCTGTGTGTTTCCCTTCAGATATGGAGTTATATCCCAGGCTCTGTGTCTTCCTACAAGCAAGACTTCGTTTCAGGTAAGGGCAGTCACTTTAAATCTCAAAGAACTACATCGTTCACGAACCTGACACGTTTCTCATCTTAAATGATAAGCATTGGATATTAGAGGACCTGTGCTTTGTATCAGTTTCAGAAGAAGAGTTGGACTAGATATGGTCCGTATGTGTAGGAAACACCGTTCTTTTGTTCTCAGCACACTCAAGTTTCCTGTTGAATTAGAGAATCTAGAAAGCAAGAGCGTGCTTCTTGCTCTAAAGCAGAGTGTGATCAATGGATGAGAACTCTGCTGTGTGTTCCTCTTCAGAAATGGAGTTAAATCCCAGGGTCTGAGTTTTCCTACAAGCAAGACTTCGATTCAGGTAAGGACATTTACTTTACAGCTCAAACGAACTACATCGTACACGACGCTCACATGTTTCTCGGTTTTAATTGAAAAGCAATGGATGTTACAGGACCTGTGCTTTGTGTCAGTTTCAGAAGAAGAGTTGAACTAGATAAGGCCTTATGTGTAGGCAACATATTTCTTTTGTTCTGAGCACAATCACGTTTCCTGGTGTATTAGAGACTCTAGAAAGGAAGAGCGTGCTTCTTGCTCTAAAGCAGAGTGAGATGTATAGATGAGAACTCTGCTGTGCGTTTCACTTCAGAAATGGAGTTAAATCTCAGGCTCTGTGTCTTCCTACAAGCAAGACTTCGTTTCAGGTAAGGGCAGTCACTTTTCACCTCAAACGAACTACATCATTCACGAAGCTCACACGTTTCTCATCTTAAATGATAAGCATTGGATGTTAGAGGGGCTGTGCTTTGTATCAATTTCAGAGGCAGAGTTGGACTAGATATGGTCCGTATGTGTAGGAAACACCGTTCTTTTGTTCTCAGCACACTCAAGTTTCCTGCTGTATTAGAGACTCTAGAAAGCAAGAGCGTGCTTCTTGCTCTAAAGCAGAGTGTGATCAATGGATGAGAACTCTGCTGTGTGTTTCACTTCTGAAATGGAGTTAAATCCCAGGCTCTCAGTCTTCCTACAAGGAAGACTTCTTTTCAGGTAAGGGCAGGTTCTTTACAGCTTAAACAAACTACATTGTTCACGAAGCTCACACGTTTCTCAGTCTTAATTGAAAAGCATTGGATGTTACAGGACCTGTGCTTTGTTTCAGTTTCAGAAGAAGAGTTGAACTAGATAAGTCCGTATGTGTAGGAAACACCCTTCTTTTGTTCTGAGCACACTCAAGTTTCCTGCTGTCTTAGAGACTCTAGAAAGCAATCGCGTTCTTCTTGCTCTAAAGCAGAGTGTGATCCATGGATGAGAACTATGCTGTTTGTTTCCCTTCAGAAATGGAGTTAAATTCCAGGCTCTGTGTCTTCGTACAAACACTACATTTCAGTTAAGGGCAGTAACTTTTCAGCTCAAACGTACTACATCGTTCACGAAGCTGACTCGTTTCTCATCTTAAATGACAAGCATTGGATGTTAGAGGACATGTGCTTTGTTTCAGTTTCAGAAGCAGAGTTGGACTAGATATGGTCCGTATGTGTAGGCAACACCATCCTTTTGTTCTCAGCACACTCACGTTTCCCACGGTCTTAGAGACTCAAGAAAGAAAGAGCGTGCTTGTTGCTCTAAAGCAGAGTGTGATCTATGGATGAGAACTCTGCTGTGTGTTTCACTTCAGAAATGGAGTTAAATCTCAGGCTCTGAGTCTTCCTACAAGGAAGACATCATTTCAGGTAAGGGCATGTTCTTTACATCTCAAAGGAACTACATCGTACACGCCCTCACATGTTTCTCATCTTAACTGACAAGCATTGGATGTTAGAGGACAGGGGTTTGTTTCAGTTTCAGGAGCAGAGTTGGACTAGATATGGTCCCTATGTGTAGGAAACACCGTTATTTTGTTCTGAGAACACTCAGGTTTCCTGCTGTATTAGAGACTCTAGAAAGCAATAGCGTTCTTCTTGCTCTAAAGCAGAGTGTGATCCATGGAAGAGAACTATGATATGTTTTCCCCTTCAGAAATGGAGTTAAATTCCAGGCTCTTTGTCTTTCTACAAATACTATTTCGTTTCAGGTAAGGGCAATCAATTTTCAGATCAAATGAACTACATCGTTCACAAAGTTCACTCGTTTCTCATCTTAAATGACAAGCATTGGATTTTAGAGGACCTGTGCTTTGTATCAATTTCCGAGGCAGAGTTGGACTAGATATGGTCCGTATGTGTAGGAAACACCGTTCTTTTATTCTCAGCACACTCAATTTTCCTGCTGTCTTAGAGACTCTAGAAAGCAAGAGCGTGCTTCTTGCTCTAAAGCAGAGTGTGATCAATGGATGAGAACTCTGCTGTGTGTTTTCTTCAGAAATGGAGTTAAATCCCAGGCTCTGTGTCTTCCTACAGCAAGACTTCGTTTCAGGTAAGGACATTTACTTTACAGTTCAAAGGAACTATATCGTACACGAATCTCACACGTTTCTCGGTCTTAATTGAAAAGCATTGGATGTTACAGGACCTGTGCTTTGTGTCAGGTTCAGAAAAAGAGTTGAACTAGATAAGTCCTTATGTGTAGTAAACACAGTTCTTTTGTTCTGAGCACAATCACGTTTCCTGCTGTATTATAGACTCTAGAAAGGAAGAGCGTGCTTCTTGCTCTAAAGCAGAGTGTGATTCATGGATGAGAACTGTGCTGTGTGTTTTCCTTCAGAAATGGAGTTAAATTCCAGGCTCTGTGTCTTCCTACAAGCAAGAATTTTTTTCAGGTTAGGGCAGTTACTTTTCAGCTCAAATGAACTACATCGTTCACGAAGCTCACACGTTTCTCATCTAAACTGACAAGCATTGGATGTTAGAAGACCTGTGGTTTGTTTCAGTGTCAGAAGCAGAGTTGAACTAGATATGGTCCGTATGTGTAGGAAACACCATTCTTTTGTTCTCAGCACTCTCACGTTTCCCGCTGTCTTAGAGACTCTAGAAAGCAAGAGCGTGCTTCTTCCTCTAAAGCAGAGTGTTATCTATGGATGAGAACTCTGCTGTGTGTTTCACTTCAGAAATGGAGTTAAATCCCAGTCTCTGAGTCTTCCTACAAGCAAGACTTCGTTTCAGGTAAGGGCAGGTAGTTACAGCTCAAACGAACTTCATCATTCACAAAGCTCACACGTTTCTCATCTTAAATGATAAGCATTGGATGTTAGAGGACCTGTGCTTTGTATCAATTTCAGAGGCCGAGTTGGACTAGATGTGGTCTGTATGTGTAGGAAACACCGTTCTTCTGTTTCCAGCACACTCACGTTTCCTGCAGTCTTAGAGACTCTAGAAAGCAAGAGCGTGCTTCTTGCTCTAAAGCAGAGTGTGATCAATGGATGAGAACTCTGCTGTGTGTTCCACTTCAGAAATGGTGTTTAATCCCAGTCTCTGAGTCTTCCTACAAGCAAGACTTCGTTTCAGGTAAGGGCATTTACCTTACAGCTCAAACGAACTACAACGTACACGAAGCTCACACGTTTCTCGGTCTTAATTGAAAAGCATTGGATGTTACATAACCTGTGCTTTGTGTCATTTTCAGAAGAAGAGTTGAACTAGATAAGTCTGTATGTGTAGGAAACACAGTTCTTTTGTTTTGAGCACAATCACGTTTCCTGGTTTATTAGAGACTCTAGAAAGCAATAGCGTTCTTCTTGCTCTAAAGCAGAATGTGATCCATGGATGAGAACTATGCTGTGTGTTTCCCTTCAGAAATGGAGTTAAATCCCAGGCTCTGTGTCTTCCTACAAGCAAGACTTCGTTTCAGGTAAGGGCAGTCACTTTTCAGCTCAAATGAACTACATCGTTCACGAAGCTCACACGTTTCTCGGTCTTAATTGAAAAGCATTGGATGTTACAGGACCTGTGCTTTGTGTCAGTTTCAGAAGAAGAGTTGAACTAGATACGTCCGTATGTTTATGAAACACAGTTCTTTTGTTCTGAGCACAATCACGTTTCCTGGTGTGTTACAGACTCTAGAAAGGTAGAGCATGCTTCCTGCTCTAAAGCAGAGTGTGATCGATAGATGAGAACTCTGCTGTGTGTTTCACTACAGAAATAGAGTTAAATCCCAGGCTCTGAGTCTTCCTACAAGGAAGACTTCATATCAGGTAAGGGCAGGTTCTTTACACCTCAAAGGAACTACATTGTACACGAAGCTCACATGTTTCTCATCTTAACTGACAAGCATTGGATGATAGAGGACCTGTGGTTTGTTTCAGTTTCAGAAGCAGAGGTGAACTAGATATGGTCCGTATGTGTAGGAAACACTGTTCTTTTGTTCTGAGCACACTCACGTTTCCTGCTGTATTAGGGACTCTAGAAAGCAAGAGCGTTCTTCTTGCTCTAAAGCAGAGTGCAATCCATGGATGAGAACTGTGCTGTGTGTTTCCCTTCAGAAATGGAGTTAAATCCCAGGCTCTGTGTCTTCCTACAAGCAAGACTTCGTTTCAGGTAAGGGCAATCACTTTTCAGCTCAAACGAACTACATCGTTCACGAAGCTCACACGTTTCTCATCTTAAATGATAAAAATTGGATGTTAGGAGACCTGTGCTTTGTATCAATTTCAGAGGCAGAGTTGGACTAGATATGTTCTGTATGAGTAGGAAACACCATTCTTTTGTTCTCAGCACTCTCACGTTTCCCGCCGTCTTAGAGACTATAGAAAGCAAGAGCGTGCTTCTTGCTCTAAAGCAGAGTGTGAACAGTGGATGAGAAATCTGCTGTGTGTTCCTCTTCAGAAATGGAGTTAAATCCCAGACTCTGAGTCTTCCTACAAGCAAGACTTCGTTTCAGGTAAGGACATTTACTTTACAGCTCAAGCGAACTACATCGTACGCGAAGATCACACGTTTCTCGGTCTTCATTGAAAAGCATTGGATGTTACAGGACCTGTGCTTTGTGTCAGTTTCAGAAGAAGAGTTGAACTAGATAAGTCCTTATTTGTAGGAAACACAGTTCTTTTGTTATGAGCACAATCACGTTTCCTGCTGTATTAGAGACTCTAGAAAGGAAGAGCGTGCTTCTTGCTCTAAAGCAGAGTGTGATTCATGGATGAGAACTGTGCTGTGTGTTTCCCTTCAGAAATGGGACTATATCCCAGGCTCTGTGTCTTCCTACAAGCAAGACTTCATTTCAGGTAAGGGCAGTCACTTTTCAGCTCAAATGAAGTACATCGTTCATGAAGCTCACTCGTTTCTCATCTTAAATGACAAGCATTGGATGTTAGAGGACCTGTGCTTTGTATCAATTTCAGAGGCAGAGTTGGACTAGATATGGTCCGTATGTGTAGGAAACACCGTTCTTTTGTTCTCAGCACACTCATGTTCCCTGCTGTATTAGAGACTCTAGAAAGGAAGAGCATGCTTCTTGCTCTAAAGCAGAGTGTGATCAATGGATGAGAACTCTGCTGTGTGTTCCTCTTCAGAAATGGAGTTAAATCCCAGGCTCTGAGTCTTCCTACAAGCAAGACTTCGTTTCAGGTAAGGACATTTACTTTACAGCTCAAACGAACTACATCGTACAAGAAGCTCACATGTTTCTCGGTCTTCATTGAAAAGCATTGGATGTTACAGGACCTGTGCTTTGTGTCAGTTTCAGAAGAAGAGTTGAACTAGATAAGTCCTTATGTGTAGGAAACACAGTTCTTTTGTTCTGAGCACAATCACGTTTCCTGCTGTATTAGAGACTCTAGAAAGGAAGAGCGTGCTTCTTGCTCTAAAGCAGAGTGTGATTCATGGATGAGAACTGTGCTGTGTGTTTCCCTTCAGAAATGGGACTATATCCCAGGCTCTGTGTCTTCCTACAAGCAAGAATTTTTTTCAGGTAGGGGCAGTTACTTTTCAGCTCAAACGAACTATATCGTTCACAAAGCTCACACGTTTCTCATCTAAACTGACAAGCATTAGATATTAGAAGACCTTAGGTTTGTATCAGTTTCAGAAGCAGAGTTGAACTAGATATGGTCCGTATGTGTAGGAAACACCGTTCTTTTGTTCTGAGCACAATCACGTTTCCTGGTGTATTAGAGACTCTAGAAAGGAAGAGCGTGCTTCTTGCTCTAAAGCTGAATGTGATGTATAGATGAGAGCTCTGCTGTATGTTTCACTTCAGAAATGGAGTTAAATCCCAGTCTCTGAGTCTTCCTACAAGGAAGACTTTATTTCAGGTAAGGGCAGGTTCTTTACAGCTCAAACAAACTACATTGTTCCCGAAGCTCACACGTTTCTCGTTCTTATTTGAAAAGCATTGGATGTTACAGGACCTGTGCTTTGTTTCAGTTTCAGAAGAAGAGTTGAACTAGATAAGTGCGTATGTGTAGGAACCACCATTCTTTTGTTCTCAGCACTCTCACGTTTCCAGGCAGTCTTAGAGACTCTAGAAAGCAAGAGCGTGCTTCTTGCTCTAAAGCAGAGTGTGATCTATGGATGCGAACTCTGCTGTGTGTTTCACTTCAGAAATGGACTTAAATCCCAGTCTCTAAGTCTTCCTACAAGCAAGACTTCGTTTCAGGTAAGGGCAGGTACTTTACAACTCAAACAAACTACATTGTTCCCGAAGCTCACACGTTTCTCATCCTAAATGATAAGCCTTGGATGTTAGAGGACCTGTGCTTTGTATCAATTTCAGAGGCAGAGTTGGACTAGATATGGTCCGTATGTGTAGGAAACACCGTTCTTTTGTTCTCAGCTCACTCATGTTTCCTGCTGTATTAGAGACTCTAGAAAGGAAGAACATGCTTCTTGCTCTAAAGCAGAGTGTGATCAATGGAAGAGAACTCTGCTGTGTGTTCCTCTTCAGAAATGGAGTTAAATCCCAGGCTCTGAGTCTTCCTACAAGGAAGACTTCATTTCAGGTAAGGGCAGGTTCTTTAGAGCTCAAACGAACTACATCGTTCCCGAAGCTCACACGTTTCTCATCTTAACTGCCAAGCATTGGATGTTAGAGGACCTGTGGTTTTTTTCAGTTTCAGAAGCAGAGTTGAACTAGATATGGTCCGTATGTGTAGGAAACACTGTTCTTTTGTTCTGAGCACACTCACGTTTCCTGCTGTATTAGGGACTCTAGAAAGCAAGAGCGTTCTTCTTGCTCTAAAGCAGAGTGCGATCCATGGATGAGAACTGGGCTGTGTGTTTCCCTTCAGAAATGGAGTTAAATCCCAGGCTCTGTGTCTTCCTACAAGCAAGACTTCGTTTCAGGTAAGGGCAATCACTTTTCAGCTCAAACGAACTACATCGTTCACGAAGCTCACACGTTTCTCATCTTAAATGATAAGCATTGGATGTTAGGAGACCTGTGCTTTGTATCAATTTCAGAGGCAGAGTTGGACTAGATATGTTCTGTATGAGTAGGAAACACCATTCTTTTGTTCTCAGCACTCTCACGTTTCCCGCCGTCTTAGAGACTATAGAAAGCAAGAGCGTGCTTCTTGCTCTAAAGCGGAGTGTGAACAGTGGATGAGAAATCTGCTGTGTGTTCCTCCTCAGAAATGGAGTTAAATCCCAGATTCTGAGTCTTCCTACAAGCAAGACTTCGTTTCAGGTAAGGACATTTACTTTACAGCTCAAGCGAACTACATCGTACGCGAAGTTCACACGTTTCTCGGTCTTCATTGAAAAGCATTGGATGTTACAGGACCTGTGCTTTGTGTCAGTTTCAGAAGAAGAGTTGAACTAGATAAGTCCTTATGTGTAGGAAACACAGTTCTTTTGTTATGAGCACAATCACGTTTCCTGCTGTATTACAGACTCTAGAAAGGAAGAGCGTGCTTCTTGCTCTAAAGCAGAGTGTGATTCATGGATGAGAACTGTGCTATGTGTTTCATTTCAGAAATGGAATTATAACCCAGTCTCTGTGTCTTCCTACAAGCAAGAATTTGTTTCAGGTAAGGGCAGTTACTTTTCAGCTCAAACGAACTACATCGTTCACAAAGCTCACACGTTTCTCATCTAAACTGACAAGCATTGGATGTTAGAAGACCTGTGGTTTGTATCAGTGTCAGAAGCAGAGTTGAACTAGATGTGGTCTGTATGTGTAGGAAACACCGTTCTTCTGTTTCCAGCACACTCACGTTTCCTGCAGTCTTAGAGACTCTAGAAAGCAAGAGCGTGCTTCTTGCTCTAAAGCAGAGTGTGATCAATGGATGAGAACTCTGCTGTGTGTTTCACTTCAGAAATGGTGTTTAATCCCAGTCTCTGAGTCTTCCTACAAGCAAGACTTCGTTTCAGGTAAGGGCATTTACCTTACAGCTCAAACGAACTACAACGTACACAAAGCTCACACGTTTCTCGGTCTTAAATGAAAAGCATTGGATGTTACAGGACCTGTGCTTTGTGTCAGTCTCAGAAGAATTGTTGAACTAGGTAAGTCCGTATGTGTAGGAAACACAGTTCTTTTGTTCTGAGCACAATCACGTTTCCTGGTGTATTAGAGACTCTAGAAAGGAAGAGCGTGCTTCTTGCTCTAAAGCAGAGTGTGATCTATAGATGAGAACTCTGCTGTGTGTTTCACTTCAGAAATGGAGTTAAATACCAGGCTCTGAGTCTTCCTACAAGGAAGACTTCATTTCAGGTAAGGGCAGGTTCTTTACAGCTCAAAAGAACTACATCGTTCACGAAGCTCACACGTTTCTCATCTTAACTGACAAGCATTGGATGATAGAGGACCATTGCTTGTATCAATTTCTTAAGCAGAGTTGAAGTACATATGCTCGGTATGTGTAGGAAACACCATTCTTTTGTTCTCAGCACACTCACGTTTCTCGCGGTCTTAGAGACTCTAGAAAGCAAGAGCGTGCTCCTTGCTCTAAAGCACAGCATGATCTATGGATGAGAACTCTGCTGTGTGTTTCACTTCAGAAATGGAGTTAAATCCCAGACTCTGAGTCTTCCTACAAGCAAAACTTCGTTTCAGGTAAGCACAGGTACTTTACTGCTCAAATGAACTACATCGTTCCCGAAGCTCACACGTTTCTCATTTTAACGGACAAGCATTGGATGTTAGAGGACCTTTGGTTTGTTTCAGTTTCAGAAGCAGAGTTGAACTAGATATGGTCCGTATGTGTAGGAAACACCGTTCTTTTGTTCGCATCACACTTACGTTTCCTGTTGTCTTAGAGACTCTAGAAAGCAAGAGCGTGCTTCTTGCTCTAAAGCAGAGTGTGATCTATGGATGAGAACTCTGCTGTGTGATTCACTTCAGAAATGCAGTTAAATCCCAGGCTCTGTGAGTTCCTACAAGCAAGACATTGTTTCAGGTAAGGGCAGGCACTTTTCAGCTCAAAGGAACTACATCGTTCACGAAGCTCACACGTTTCTCATCTTAAATGATAAGCATTGGATGTTAGAGGACCTGTGCATTGTATCAATTTCAGAGGCAGAGAAGGACTAGATATGGTCTGTATGTGTAGGAAACACCGTTCTTTTGTTCTCAGCACACTCACATTTCCTGCTGCATTTGAGATTCTAGAAAGCAAGAGCGTGCTTCTTGCTCTAAAGCAGAGTGTGCTCAATGGATGGAACTTTGCTGTGTGTTCCACTTCAGAAATGGAGTTAAATCCCAGGCTCTTTGTCGTCCTACAAGCAAGACTTCGTTTCAGGTAAGGACATTTACTTTACAGCTCAAACTAACTACATCGGACACGAAGCTCACACGTTTCTCGGTGTTAATTGAAAAGCATTGGATGTTACAGGACCTGTGCTTTCTGTCAGTTTAAGAAGAAGAGTTGAACTAGATAAGTCCATATGTGTAGGAAACACAGTTCTTTTGTTCTGAGCACAATCACGTTTCCTGGTGTATTAGAGACTCTAGAAAGGAAGAGCATGCTTCTTGCTCTAAAGCAGAGTGTGATCAATAGATGAGAACTCTGCTGTGTGTTTCACTTCAAAAATGGAGTTAAATCCCAGGCTCTGAGTCTTCCTAGAAGGAAGATATCATTTCAGGTAAGGGCAGGTTCTTTACTGCTCAAACGAACTACATCGTTCACGAAGCTCACACGTTTCTCATCTTAACTGACAAGCATTGGAGGTTAGAGGTCCTGTGGTTCATTTCAGTTTCAGAAGCAGAGTTGGACTAGATATGGTCCGTAGGTGTAGGAAACACCGTTCTTTTGTTCTGAGCACACTCACGTTTCCTGCTGTATTAGAGACTCTAGAAAGCAAGAGCGTTCTTCTTTCTATAAAGCAGAGTGTGATCCATAGATGAGAACTCTGCTGTGTGTTTCCCTTCAGAAATGGAATTAAATTCCAGGCTCTGTGTCTTTCTACAAACACTATTTCGTTTCAGGTAAGGGCAGTCACTTTTCAGCTCAAACGAACTACATCGTTCACGAAGCTCACACGTTTCTCATCTTAAATTTTAAGCATTGGATGTTAGAGGACCTGAGCATTGTATCAATTTCAGAGGCAGATTTGGACCTGATATGGTCCGTATGTGTAGGAACCACCGTTCTTTGGTCTCAGCACACTCAAGTTTCCTTCTGTATTTGAGACTCTAGAAAGCAAGAGCATGCTTCTTGCTCTAAAGTAGAGTGTAATCAATGGATGAGAACTCTGCTGTGTGTTCCCCTTCAGAAATGGAGTTAAATCCCAGGCTATGAGTCTTCCTACAAGCAAGACTTCTTTTCAGGTAAGGGCATTTACTTTACAGCTCAAACGAACTACATCGTACACAAAGCTTCACGTTTCTCGGTCTTAAATGAAAAGCATTGGATGTTACAGGACCTGTGCTTTGTGTCAGTCTCAGAAGAAGAGTTGAACTAGGTAAGTCCGTATGTGTAGGAAACACAGTTCTTTTGTTCTGAGCACAATCACGTTTCCTGGTGTATTAGAGACTCTAGAAAGGAAGAGCGTGCTTCTTGCTCTAAAGCAGAGTGTGATCTATAGATGAGAACTCTGCTGTGTGTTTCACTTCAGAAATGTAGTTAAATCCCAGGCTCTGTGTCTTCCTACAAGCAAGACTTCGTTTCAGGTAAGTGCAGTAACTTTTCAGCTCAAACGAACTACATCGTTCACGAAGCTCACTCGTTTCTCATGTTAACTGACAAGAATTTGATGTTAGAGTACCTGTGGTTTCTTTCATTTTCAGAAGCAGAGTTGAACTAGATATCGTCCGTATGTGAGGGAAACACCGTTCTTTTTTTCTGAGAACACTCACGTTTCCTGCTGTATTAGAGATTCTAGAAAGCAATAGCGTTCTTCTTGCTCTAAAGCAGAGGTAGATCCATGGATGAGAACTATGCTGTGTGTTTCCCTTCAGAAATGTAGTTAAATCCCAGGCTCTGTGTCTTCCTACAAGCAAGACTTCCTTTCAGGTAAGGGCAGTTTCTTTACAGCTCAAACGAACTACATCGTTCACGAAACTCACACGTTTCTCACCTAAACTGACAAGCATTGGATGATAGAGGACCATTGCTTGTATCAATTTCAGAAGCAGAGTTTGACTAGATATGGTCCATATGTGTAGGAAACACCGTTCTTTTGTTCTGAGCACACTCACGTTTCCTGCTATATTAGAGACTCTAGAAAGCAATAGCGTTCTTCTTGCTCTAAAGCAGAGTGTGATCCATGGATGAGAACTATGCTGTGTGTTTCCCTTCAGAAATGGAGTTAAATCCAAGGCTCTGTGTATTGCTACAAGCAAAATTTCGTTTCAGGTAAGGGCAGTCACTTTACAGCTCAAACGAACTACATCGTACACGAAGCTCACACGTTTCTCGGTCTTAATTGAAAAGCATTGGATGTTACAGGACCTGTGCTTTGTTTCAGTTTCAGAAGAAGAGTTGAACTAGATAAGTCCGTATGTTTAGGAATCACAGTTCTTTTGTTCTGAGCACAATCATGTTTCCTGGTGTATTAGAGACTCTAGAAAGGAAGAGCGAGCTTCTTGCTCTAAAGCAGAGTGTGATCTACAGATGACAACTCTGCTGTGTGTTTCACTTCAGAAATGGAGTTAAATACCAGGCTCTGAGTCTTCCTACAAGGAAGATTTCATTTCAGGTAAGGGGAGGTTCTTTACAGCTCAAACGAACTACATCGTTCACGAACCTCACACGTTTCTCATCTTAACTGACAAGCACTGGATGTTAGAGGACCTGTGGTTTCTTTTAGTTTCAGAAGCAGAGTTGGACAAGATATGGTCCGTATGTGTAGGAAACACCATTCTTTTGTTCTGAGCACACTCACGTCTCCTGCTGTATTAGAGACTCTAGAAAGCAAGAGCGTTCTTCTTGCTCTAAAGCAGAGTGTGTTCCATGGATGAGAACTATGCTGTGTGTTTCCCTTCAGAAATGGAGTTAAATTCCAGGCTCTGTGTCTTTCTACAAACACTATTTCGTTTCAGGTAAGGGCAGTCAATTTTCAGGTCAAACGAACTACATCGTTCACAAATTTCTCTCCTTTCTCATCTTAAATGACAAGCATTGGATGTTAGAGGACCTGTGCTTGTATCAATTTCTTAAGCAGAGTTGGACTAGATATGGTCCGTATGTGTAGGAAACACCATTCTTTTGTTCTATGCACACTCACGTTTCCCGCGGTCTTAGAGACTGTAGAAAGCAAGAGCGTGCTTCTTGCTCTAAAGCAGAGAGTGATCCATGGATGAGAACTATGCTGTGTGTTTCCCTTCAGAAATGGAGTTAAATCCCAGGCTCTGTGTCTTCCTACAATCAAGACTTCGTTTCATGTAAGGGCAGTCAATTTCCTGATCAAAGGAACTACATCGTTCACGAAGCTCACACGTTTCTCATCTTAAATGATAAGCATTGGATGTTAGAGGACCTGTGCTTTGTATCAATTTCAAAGGCAGAGTTGGACTAGATATGTTCCGTATGTGTAGGAAACAACGTTCTTCTGTTCTCAGCACACTCAAGTTGCCTGCAATCTTAGAGTATCTAGAAAGCAATAGCGTGCTTCTTGCTCTAATGCAGAGTGTGATCAATGGAAGAGAACTCTGCTGTGTGTTCCACTTCAGAAATGGAGTTAAATCCCAGGCTCTGAGTCTTCCTACAAGGAAGACTTCATTTCAGATAAGAGGAGGTTCTTTACAGCTCAAACGAACTACATCGTTCACGAAGCTCACACGTTTCTCGGTCTTAATTGAAAAGCATTGGATGTTACAGGACCTGTGCTTTGTGTCAGTTTCAGAAGAAGAGTTGAACTAGATAAGTCCCTATGTGTAGGAAACACAGTTCTTTTGTTCTGAGCACAATCACGTTTCCTGGTGTATTAGAGACTCTAGAAAGGAAGAACGTGCTTCTTGCTCTAAAGCAGAGTGTGATTCATGGATGGGAACTGTGCTGTGTGTTTCCCTTCAGAAATGGAGTTAAATCCCAGGCTCTGTGTCTTCCTACAAACACTACTTCGTTTCAGGTAAGCGCAGTAACTTTTCAGCTCAAACGAACTACATCGTTCACGAAGCTCACTCGTTTCTCATGTTAACTGACAAGCATTTGATGTTAGAGTACCTGTGGTTTCTTTCATTTTCAGAAGCAGAGTTGAACTAGATATCGTCCGTATGTGAGGGAAACACCGTTCTTTTTTTCTGAGCACAGTCACGTTTCCTTCTGTATTAGAGATTCTAGAAAGCAATAGCGTTCTTCTTGCTCTAAAGCAGAGGTTGATCCATGGATGAGAACTATGCTGTGTGTTTCCCTTCAGAAATGTAGTTAAATCCCAGGCTCTGTGTCTTCCTTCAAGCAAGACTTCGTTTCAGGTAAGGGCAGTTTCTTTACAGCTCAAACGAACTACATCGTTCACGAAACTCACACGTTTCTCATCTAAACTGACAAGCATTGGATGATAGAGGACCATTGCTTGTATCAATTTCAGAAGCAGAGTTTGACTAGATATGGTCTGTATGTGTAGGAAATACCAGTCTTTTGTTCTCAGCACACTCACGTTTCCTGCTGTCTTAGAGACTCTAGAAAGCAAGAGCGTGCTTCTTGCTCTAAAGCAGAGTGTGATCTATGGATGAGAACTCTGCTTTGTGATTCACTTCAAAAATGGAGTTAAATCCCAGGCTATGAGTCTTCCTACAAGCAAGACTTCGTTTCAGGTAAGGACATTTACTTTACAGCTCAAACTAACTACATCGGACACGAAGCTCACACGTTTCTCGGTGTTAATTGAAAAGCATTGGATGTTACAGGACCTGTGCTTTGTGTCAGTTTAAGAAGAAGAGTTGAACTAGATAAGTCCATATGTGTAGGAAACACAGTTCTTTTGTTCTGAGCACAATCACGTTTCCTGGTGTATTAGAGACTCTAGAAAGGAAGAGCATGCTTCTTGCTCTAAAGCAGAGTGTGATCAATAGATGAGAACTCTGCTGTGTGTTTCACTTCAAAAATGGAGTTATATCCCAGGCTCTGAGTCTTCCTAGAAGGAAGACTTCATTTCAGGTAAGGGCAGGTTCTTTACTGCTCAAACGAACTACATCGTTCACGAAGCTCACACGTTTCTCATCTTAACTGACAAGCATTGGATGTTAGAGGTCCTGTGGTTCGTTTCAGTTTCAGAAGCAGAGTTGGACTAGATATGGTCCGTAGGTGTAGGAAACACCGTTCTTTTGTTCTGAGCACACTCACTTTTACTGCTGTATTAGAGACTCTAGAAAGCAAAAGCGTTCTTCTTGCTATAAAGCAGAGTGTGATCCATAGATGAGAACTCTGCTCTGTGTTTCCTTTCAGAAATGGAATTAAATTCCAGGCTCTGTGTCTTTCTACAAACACTATTTCATTTCAGGTAAGGGCAGTCACTTTTCAGCTCAAACGAACTACATCGTTCACGAAGCTCACACGTTTCTCATCTGAAATTTTAAGCATTGGATGTTAGAGGACCTGAGCATTGTATCAATTTCAGCGGCAGATTTGGACCTGATATGGTCCGTATGTGTAGGAAACACCGTTCTTTGGTCTCAGCACACTCAAGTTTCCTGCTGTATTTGAGACTCTAGAAAGCAAGAGCATGCTTCTTGCTCTAAAGTAGAGTGTGATCAATGGATGAGAACTCTGCTGTGCGTTCCCCTTCAGAAATGGAGTTAAATCCCAGGCTATGAGTCTTCCTACAAGCAAGACTTCGTTTCAGGTAAGGGCATTTACTTTACAGCTCAAACGAACTACATCGTACACAAAGCTCACACGTTTCTCGGTCTTAATTGAAAAGCATTGGATGTTACAGGACCTGTGCTTTGTGTCAGTTTCAGAAGAAGAGTAGGACTAGATAAGTCCGTATGTTTAGGAATCACAGTTCTTTTGTTCTGAGCACAATCACGTTTCCTGGTGTATTAGAGTCTCTAGAAAGGAAGAGCGAGCTTCTTGCTCTAAAGCAGAGTGTGATCTACAGATGACAACTCTGCTGTGTGTTTCACTTCAGAAATGGAGTTAAATACCAGGCTCTGAGTCTTCCTACAAGGAAGATTTCATTTCAGGTAAGGGGAGGTTCTTTACAGCTCAAACGAACTACATCGTTCACGAACCTCACACGTTTCTCATCTTAACTGACAAGCACTGGATGTTACAGTACCTGTGGTTTCTTTTAGTTTCAGAAGCAGAGTTGGACTAGATATGGTCCGTATGTGTAGGGAACACCGTTATTTTGTTTTGAGCACACTCACATCTCCTGCTGTATTAGAGAGTCCTGAAAGCAATAGCGTTCTTCATGCTCTAAAGCAGAGTGTGATCCATGGATGAGAACTATGCTGTGTGTTTCCCTTCAGAAATGGAGTTAAATCCCAGGCTCTGTGTCTTTCTACAAACACTATTTCGTTTCAGGTAAGGGCAGTCAATTTTCTGCTCAAACGAACTACATCGTTCACAAATTTCACTCGTTTCACATCTTAACTGAGAAGCACTGGATGTTAGAGGACCTGTGCTTTGTATCAATTTCAGAAGCAGAGTTGGACAAGATATGGTCCGTATGTGTAGGAAACACCATTCTTTTGTTCTAAGCACACTCACGTTTCCTGCAGTCTTAGAGACTGTAGAAAGCAAGAGCGTGCTTCTTGCTCTAAAGCAGAGTGTGATCCATGGATGAGAACAATGCTGTGTGTTTCCCTTCAGAAATGGAGTTAAATCCCAGGCTCTGTGTCTTCCTACAATCAAGACTTCGTTTCAGGTAAGGGCAGTCAATTTTCTGATCAAAGGAACTACATCGTTCACGAAGCTCACACGTTTCTCATCTTAAATGATAAGCATTGGTTGTTAGAGGACCTGTGCTTTGTATCAATTTCAAAGGCAGAGTTGGACTAGATATGTTCCGTATGTGTAGGAAACAACGTTCTTCTGTTCTCAGCACACTCAAGTTGCCTGCAATCTTAGAGTATCTAGAAAGCAATAGCGTGCTTCTTGCTCTAATGCAGAGTGTGATCAATGGAAGAGAACTCTGCTGTGTGTTCCACTTCAGAAATGGAGTTAAATCCCAGGCTCTGAGTCTTCCTACAAGGAAGACTTCATTTCAGATAAGAGGAGGTTCTTTACAGATCAA
The DNA here is from genome assembly GCA_949786385.1 of Onychomys leucogaster. Classification (NCBI taxonomy): domain Eukaryota; kingdom Metazoa; phylum Chordata; class Mammalia; order Rodentia; family Cricetidae; genus Onychomys; species Onychomys leucogaster. The sequence goes on along the minus strand of CATKUP010000014.1, from coordinate 1,802,930 downwards.
ACGAACTACATCATTCACGAAACTCACATGTTTCTCATCTTAACTGATAAGCACTGGATGTTAGAGGACCTGTGGTTTGTTTCAGTTTCAGAAGCAGAGTTGGACTGGATATGGTCCGTATGTGTAGGAAATACGGTTATTTTGTTCTGAGCACACTCACTTTTACTGCTGTATTAGAGACTCTAGAAAGCAAGAGCGTTCTTCTTGCTATAAAGCAGAGTGTGATCCATAGATGAGAACTCTGCTCTGTGTTTCCTTTCAGAAATGGAATTAAATTCCAGGCTCTGTGTCTTTCTACAAACACTATTTCATTTCAGGTAAGGGCAGTCACTTTTCAGCTCAAACGAACTACATCGTTCACGAAGCTCACACGTTTCTCATCTGAAATTTTAAGCATTGGATGTTAGAGGACCTGAGCATTGTATCAATTTCAGAGGCAGATTTGGACCTGATATGGTCCGTATGTGTAGGAAACACCGTTCTTTGGTCTCAGCACACTCAAGTTTCCTGCTGTATTTGAGACTCTAGAAAGCAAGAGCATGCTTCTTGCTCTAAAGTAGAGTGTGATCAATGGATGAGAACTCTGCTGTGCGTTCCCCTTCAGAAATGGAGTTAAATCCCAGGCTATGAGTCTTCCTACAAGCAAGACTTCGTTTCAGGTAAGGGCATTTACTTTACAGCTCAAACGAACTACATCGTACACAAAGCTCACACGTTTCTCGGTCTTAAATGAAAAGCATTGGATGTAACAGGACCTGTGCTTTGTGTCAGTCTCAGAAGAAGAGTTGAACTAGTTAAGTCCATATGTGTTGGAAACACAGTTCTTTTGTTCTGAGCACAATCACATTTCCTGGTGTATTAGAGACTCTAGAAAGGAAGAGCGTGCTTCTTGCTCTAAAGCAGAGTGTGATCTATAGATGAGAACTCTGCTGTGTGTTACACTTCAGAAATGGAGTTAAATACCAGGTTCTGAGTCTTCCTACAAGGAAGACTTCATTTCAGGTAAGGGCAGGTTCTTTACAGCTCAAAAGAACTACATAGTTCTCAAAGCTCACACGTTTCTCATATTAACCGACAAGCATTGGATGATAGAGGACCATTGCTTGTATCAATTTCAGAAGCAGAGTTTGACTAGATATGGTCCATATGTGTAGGAAACACCGTTCTTTTGTTCTGAGCACACTCATGTTTCCTGCTGTATTAGAGACTCTAGAAAGCAATAGCGTTCTTCTTGCTCTAAAGCAGAGTGTGATCCATGGATGAGAACTATGCTGTGTGTTTCCCTTCAGAAATGGACTTAAATCCAAGGCTCTGTGTATTCCTACAAGCAAAATTTCGTTTCAGGTAAGGGCAGTCACTTTACAGCTCAAACGAACTACATCGTACACGAAGCTCACACGTTTCTCGGTCTTAATTGAAAAGCATTGGATGTTACAGGACCTGTGCTTTGTGTCAGTTTCAGAAGAAGAGTAGGACTAGATAAGTCCGTATGTTTAGGAATCACAGTCCTTTTGTTCTGAGCACAATCACGTTTCCTGGTGTATTAGAGTCTCTAGAAAGGAAGAGCGAGCTTCTTGCTCTAAAGCAGAGTGTGATCTACAGATGACAACTCTGCTGTGTGTTTCACTTCAGAAATGGAGTTAAATACCAGGCTCTGAGTCTTCCTACAAGGAAGATTTCATTTCAGGTAAGGGGGGGTTCTTTACAGCTCAAACGAACTACATCGTTCACGAACCTCACACGTTTCTCATCTTAACTGACAAGCACTGGATGTTACAGTACCTGTGGTTTCTTTTAGTTTCAGAAGCAGAGTTGGACTAGATATGGTCCGTATGTGTAGGGAACACCGTTATTTTGTTTTGAGCACACTCACATCTCCTGCTGTATTAGAGAGTCCTGAAAGCAATAGCGTTCTTCATGCTCTAAAGCAGAGTGTGATCCATGGATGAGAACTATGCTGTGTGTTTCCCTTCAGAAATGGAGTTAAATCCCAGGCTCTGTGTCTTTCTACAAACACTATTTCGTTTCAGGTAAGGGCAGTCAATTTTCTGCTCAAACGAACTACATTGTTCACAAATTTCACTCGTTTCACATCTTAACTGAGAAGCACTGGATGTTAGAGGACCTGTGCTTGTATCAATTTCAGAAGCAGAGTTGGACAAGATATGGTCCGTATGTGTAGGAAACACCATTCTTTTGTTCTAAGCACACTCACGTTTCCTGCAGTCTTAGAGACTGTAGAAAGCAAGAGCGTGCTTCTTGCTCTAAAGCAGAGTGTGATCCATGGATGAGAACAATGCTGTGTGTTTCCCTTCAGAAATGGAGTTAAATCCCAGGCTCTGTGTCTTCCTACAATCAAGACTTCGTTTCAGGTAAGGGCAGTCAATTTTCTGATCAAAGGAACTACATCGTTCACGAAGCTCACACGTTTCTCATCTTAAATGATAAGCATTGGTTGTTAGAGGACCTGTGCTTTGTATCAATTTCAAAGGCAGAGTTGGACTAGATATGTTCCGTATGTGTAGGAAACAACGTTCTTCTGTTCTCAGCACACTCAAGTTGCCTGCAATCTTAGAGTATCTAGAAAGCAATAGCGTGCTTCTTGCTCTAATGCAGAGTGTGATCAATGGAAGAGAACTCTGCTGTGTGTTCCACTTCAGAAATGGAGTTAAATCCCAGGCTCTGAGTCTTCCTACAAGGAAGACTTCATTTCAGATAAGAGGAGGTTCTTTACAGATCAAACGAACTACATCATTCACGAAACTCACATGTTTCTCATCTTAACTGATAAGCACTGGATGTTAGAGGACCTGTGGTTTGTTTCAGTTTCAGAAGCAGAGTTGGACTGGATATGGTCCGTATGTGTAGGAAATACGGTTATTTTGTTCTGAGCACACTCACGTCTCCTGCTGTATTAGAGACTCCAGAAAGCAAGAGCGTTCTTCTTGCTCTAAAGCAGAGTGTGATCCATGGATGAGAACTATGCTGTGTGTTTCCCTTCAGAAATGGAGTTAAATCCCAGGCTCTGTGGCTTCCTACAAGCAAGACTTCGTTTGAGGTAAGGGAAGTCACTTTTCAGCTCAAACGAACTACATCGTTCACGAAGCTCACACGTTTCTCGGTCTTAATTGAAAAGCATTGGATGTTACAGGACCTGTGCTTTGTGTCAGTTTCAGAAGAAGAGTTGAACTAGATAAGTCCCTATGTGTAGGAAACACAGTTCTTTTGTTCTGAGCACAATCACGTTTCCTGCTGTATTAGAGACTCTAGAAAGGAAGAGCATGCTTCTTGCTCTAAAGCAGAGTGTGATTCATGGATGGGAACTGTGCTGTGTGTTTCCCTTCAGAAATGGAGTTAAATCCCAGGCTCTGTGTCTTCCTACAAAGACTACTTCGTTTCAGGTAAGCGCAGTATGTTTTCAGCTCAAACGAACTACATCGTTCACAAAGCTCACTCGTTTCTCATGTTAACTGACAAGCATTTGATGTTAGAGTACCTGTGGTTTCTTTCATTTTCAGAAGCAGAGTTGAACTAGATATCGTCCGTATGTGTAGTAAACACTGTTCTTTTGTTATGAGCACACTCAGGTTTCCTGCTATATTAGAGACTCTAGAAAGCAATAGAGTTCTTCTTGCTCTAAAGCAGAGTGTGATTCATAAATGTGAACTGTGCTGAGTGTTTCCCTTCAGAAATGGAGTTAAATCCCAGGCTCTGTGTCTTCCTACAAGCAAGACTTCGTTTCAGGTAAGGGCAGACACTTTTCAACTCAAACGACCTACATCGTTCACGAAGCTCACACGTTTCTCATCTTAAATGATAAGCATTGGATGTTAGAGGACCTGTGCTTTGTATCAATTTCAGAGGCAGAGTTGGACTAGATAGGTCCGTTTGTGTAGGAAACACCGTTCTTCTGTTCTCAGCACAATCACGTTTCCTACAGTCTTAGAGACTCTAGAAAGCAAGAGCATGCTTCTTGCACTAAAGCAGAGTGTGATCAATGGATGAGAACTCTGCTGTGTGTTCCACTTCAGAAATGGAGTTAAATCCCAGCCTCTGAGTCTTCCTACAAGCAAAACTTCCTTTCAGGTAAGCACAGGTACTTTACTGCTCAAACGAACTACATCGTTCCCGAACCTCACACGTTTCTCATTTTAACGGACAAGCATTGGATGTTAGAGGACCTTTGGTTTGTATCAGTTTCAGAAGCAGAGTTGAAGTAGATATGGTCCGTATGTGTAGGAAACACCGTTCTTTTGTTCGCAGCACACTCACGTTTCCTGTTGTCTTAGAGACTCTAGAAAGCAAGAGCGTGCTTCTTGCTCTAAAGCAGAGTGTGATCTATGGATGAGAACTCTGCTGTGTGATTCACTCCAGAAATGCAGTTAAATCCCAGGCTCTGTGAGTTCCTACAAGCAAGACATTGTTTCAGGTAAGGGCAGGCACTTTTCAGCTCAAAGGAACTACATTGTTCACGAAGCTCACACGTTTCTCATCTTAAATGATAAGCATTGGATGTTAGAGGACCTGTGCATTGTATCAATTTCAGAGGCAGAGAAGGACTAGATATGGTCTGTATGTGTAGGAAACACCGTTCTTTTATTCTCAGCACACTCACATTTCCTGCTGCATTTGAGACTCTAGAAAGCAAGAGCGTGCTTCTTGCTCTAAAGCAGAGTGTGATCAATGGATGGAACTTTGCTGTGTGTTCCACTTCAGAAATGGAGTTAAATCCCAGGCTCTTTGTCGTCCTACCAGCAAGACTTCGTTTCAGGTAAGGACATTTACTTTACAGCTCAAACTAACTACATCGGACACGAAGCTCACACGTTTCTCGGTGTTAATTGAAAAGCATTGGATGTTACAGGACCTGTGCTTTGTGTCAGTTTAAGAAGAAGAGTTGAACTAGATAAGTCCATATGTGTAGGAAACACAGTTCTTTTGTTCTGAGCACAATCACGTTTCCTGGTGTATTAGAGACTCTAGAAAGGAAGAGCATGCTTCTTGCTCTAAAGCAGAGTGTGATTCATGGATGGGAACTGTGCTGTGTGTTTCCCTTCAGAAATGGAGTTAAATCCCAGGCTCTGTGTCTTCCTACAAAGACTACTTCGTTTCAGGTAAGCGCAGTAAGTTTTCAGCTCAAACGAACTACATCGTTCACGAAGCTCACTCGTTTCTCATGTTAACTGACAAGCATTTGATGTTAGAGTACCTGTGGTTTCTTTCATTTTCAGAAGCAGAGTTGAACTAGATATCGTCCGTATGTGTAGTAAACACTGTTCTTTTGTTATGAGCACACTCAGGTTTCCTGCTATATTAGAGACTCTAGAAAGCAATAGAGTTCTTCTTGGTCTAAAGCAGAGTGTGATTCATGAATGTGAACTGTGCTGAGTGTTTCCCTTCAGAAATGGAGTTAAAACCCAGGCTCTGTGTCTTCCTACAAGCAAGACTTCGTTTCAGGTAAGGGCAGACACTTTTCAACTCAAACGACCTACATCGTTCACGAAGCTCACACGTTTCTCATCTTAAATGATAAGCATTGGATGTTAGAGGACCTGTGCTTTGTATCAATTTCAGAGGCAGAGTTGGACTAGATAGGTCCGTTTGTGTAGGAAACACCGTTCTTCTGTTCTCAGCACAATCACGTTTCCTACAGTCTTAGAGACTCTAGAAAGCAAGAGCATGCTTCTTGCTCTAAAGCAGAGTGTGATCAATGGATGAGAACTCTGCTGTGTGTTCCACTTCAGAAATGGAGTTAAATCCCAGGCTCTGAGTCTTCCTACAAGCAAGACTTCGTTTCAGGTAAGGGCATTTACTTTACAGCTCAAACGAACTACATCGGACACGAAGCTCACACGTTTCTCGGTCTTAATTGAAAATCTTTGGAGGTTACAGGACCTGTGCTTCATGTCAGTTTCAGAAGAAGAGTTGAACTAGATAAGTCCGTATGTGTAGGAAACACAGTTCTTTTGTTCTGAGCACAATCACGATTCCTGGTGTATTAGAGACTCTAGAAATGAAGAGCGTGCTTCTTGCTCTAAAGCAGAGTGTGATCTGTAGATGAGAACTCTGCTGTGTGTTTCACTTAAGAAATTGAGTTAAATCCCAGACTCTGAGTCTTCCTACAAACACTGTTTTCTTTCAGGTAAGGGCAGTCAATTTTCAGCTCAAACGAACTACATCGTTCACAAATTTCACTCGTTTCTCATCTTAAATGACAAGCATTGGATGTTAGAGGACCTGTGCTTGTATCAATTTCAGAAGCAGAGTTGAAGTACATATGGTCCGTATGTGTAGGAAACACCATTCTTTTGTTCTCAGCACACTCACGTTTCTCCCGGTCTTAGAGACTCTAGAAAGCAAGAGCGTGCTTCTTGCTCTAAAGCACAGCATGATCTATGGATGAGAACTCTGCTGTGTGTTTCACTTCAGAAATGGAGTTAAATCCCAGACTCTGAGTCTTCCTACAAGCAAAACTTCCTTTCAGGTAAGCACAGGTACTTTACTGCTCAAACGAACTACATCGTTCCCGAAGCTCACACGTTTCTCATTTTAACGGACAAGCATTGGATGTTAGAGGACCTTTGGTTTGTTTCAGTTTCAGAAGCAGAGTTGAACTAGATATGGTCCGTATGTGTAGGAAACACCGTTCTTTTTTTCTGAGCACACTCACGTTTCCTGCTGTATTAGAGATTCTAGAAAGCAATAGCGTTCTTCTTGCTCTAAAGCAGAGTTTGATCCATGGATGAGAACTATGCTGTGTGTTTCCCTTCAGAAATGGAGTTAAATCCCAGGCTCTGTGTCTTCCTACAAGCAAGACTTCGTTTCAGGTAAGGGCAGTTTTTTTACAGCTCAAACGAACTACATCGTCACGAAACACACACTTTTCTCATCTAAACTGACAAGCATTGGATGTTAGAGGACCTGTGGTTTGTATCAGTTTCAGAAGCAGAGTTGAAGTAGATATGGTCCGTATGTGTAGGAAACACCGTTCTTTTGTTCGCAGCACACTCATGTTTCCTGTTGTCTTAGAGACTCTAGAAAGCAAGAGCGTGCTTCTTGCTCTAAAGCAGAGTGTGATCTATGGATGAGAACTCTGCTGTGTGATTCACTTCAGAAATGCAGTTAAATCCCAGGCTCTGTGAGTTCCTACAAGCAAGACATTGTTTCAGGTAAGGGCAGGCACTTTTCAGCTCAAAGGAACTACATCGTTCACGAAGCTCACACGTTTCTCATCTTACATGATAAGCATTGGATGTTAGAGGACCTGTGCATTGTATCAATTTCAGAGGCAGAGAAGGACTAGATATGGACTGTATGTGTAGGAAACACCGTTCTTTTGTTCTCAGCACACTCACATTTCCTGCTTCATTTGAGACTCTAGAAAGCAAGAGCGTGCTTCTTGCTCTAAAGCAGAGTGTGATCAATGGATGGAACTTTGCTGTGTGTTCCACTTCAGAAATGGAGTTAAATCCCAGGCTCTTTGTCGTCCTACCAGCAAGACTTCGTTTCAGGTAAGGACATTTACTTTACAGCTCAAACTAACTACATCGGACACGAAGCTCACACGTTTCTCGGTGTTAATTGAAAAGCATTGGATGTTACAGGACCTGTGCTTTGTGTCAGTTTAAGAAGAAGAGTTGAACTAGATAAGTCCATATGTGTAGGAAACACAGTTCTTTTGTTCTGAGCACAATCACGTTTCCTGGTGTATTAGAGACTCTAGAAAGGAAGAGCATGCTTCTTGCTCTAAAGCAGAGTGTGATCAATAGATGAGAACTCTGCTGTGTGTTTCACTTCAAAAATGGAGTTAAATCCCAGGCTCTGAGTCTTCCTAGAAGGAAGACATCATTTCAGGTAAGGGCAGGTTCTTTACTGCTCAAACGAACTACATCGTTCACGAAGCTCTCACGTTTCTCATCTTAACTGACAAGCATTGGATGTTAGAGGTCCTGTGGTTCGTTTCAGTTTCAGAAGCAGAGTTGGACTAGATATGGTCCGTAGGTGTAGGAAACACCGTTCTTTTGTTCTGAGCACACTCACGTTTCCTGCTGTATTAGAGACTCTAGAAAGCAAGAGCGTTCTTCTTGCTATAAAGCAGAGTGTGATCCATAGATGAGAGCTCTGCTGTGTGTTTCCCTTCAGAAATGGAATTAAATTCCAGGCTCTGTGTCTTTCTACAAACACTATTTCGTTTCAGGTAAGGGCAGTCACTTTTCAGCTCAAACGAACTACATCGTTCACGAAGCTCACACGTTTCTCATCTTAAATTTTAAGCATTGGATGTTAGAGGACCTGAGCATTGTATCAATTTCAGAGGCAGATTTGGACCTGATATGGTCCGTATGTGTAGGAAACACCGTTCTTTTGTCTCAGCACACTCAAGTTTCCTGCTGTATTTGAGACTCTAGAAAGCAAGAGCATGCTTCTTGCTCTAAAGTAGAGTGTGATCAATGGATGAGAACTCTGCTGTGTGTTCCCCTTCAGAAATGGAGTTAAATCCCAGGCTATGAGTCTTCCTACAAGCAAGACTTCTTTTCAGGTAAGGGCATTTACTTTACAGCTCAAACGAACTACATCGTACACAAAGCTCACACGTTTCTCGGTCTTAAATGAAAAGCATTGGATGTTACAGGACCTGTGCTTTGTGTCAGTCTCAGAAGAAGAGCTGAACTAGGTAAGTCCGTATGTGTAGGAAACACAGTTCTTTTGTTCTGAGCACAATCACGTTTCCTTGTGTATTAGAGACTCTAGAAAGGAAGAGCATGCTTCTTGCTCTAAAGCAGAGTGTGATTCATGGATGGGAACTCTGCTGTGTGTTTCCCTTCAGAAATGGAGTTAAATCCCAGGCTCTGTGTCTTCCTACAAAGACTACTTCGTTTCAGGTAAGCGCAGTAACTTTTCAGCTCAAACGAACTACATCGTTCACGAAGCTCACTCGTTTCTCATGTTAACTGACAAGCATTTGATGTTAGAGTACCTGTGGTTTCTTTCATTTTCAGAAGCAGAGTTGAACTAGATATCGTCCGTATGTGTATTAAACACTCTTCTTTTGTTATGAGCACACTCAGGTTTCCTGCTATATTAGAGACTCTAGAAAGCAATAGAGTTCTTCTTGGTCTAAAGCAGAGTGTGATTCATGAATGTGAACTGTGCTGAGTGTTTCCCTTCAGAAATGGAGTTAAATCCCAGGCTCTGTGTCTTCCTACAAGCAAGACTTCGTTTCAGGTAATGGCAGACACTTTTGAACTCAAACGACCTACATCGTTCACGAAGCTCACACGTTTCTCATCTTAAATGATAAGCATTGGATGTTAGAGGACCTGTGCTTTGTATCAATTTCAGAGGCAGAGTTGGACTAGATAGGTCCGTTTGTGTAGGAAACACCGTTCTTCTGTTCTCAGCACAATCTCGTTTCCTACAGTCTTAGAGATTCTAGAGAGCAAGAGCATGCTTCTTGCTCTAAAGCAGAGTGTGATCAATGGATGAGAACTCTGCTGTGTGTTCCACTTCAGAAATGGAGTTAAATCCCAGGCTCTGAGTCTTCCTACAAGCAAGACTTCGTTTCAGGTAAGGGCATTTACTTTACAGCTCAAATGAACTACATCGGACACGAAGCTCACACGTTTCTCGGTCTTAATTGAAAATCTTTGGAGGTTACAGGACCTGTGCTTCATGTCAGTTTCAGAAGAAGAGTTGAACTAGATAAGTCCCTATGTGTAGGAAACACAGTTCTTTTGTTCTGAGCACAATCACGATTCCTGGTGTATTAGAGACTCTAGAAATGAAGAGCGTGATTCTTATTCTAAAGCAGAGTGTGATCTGTAGATGAGAACTCTGCTGTGTGTTTCACTTAAGAAATTGAGTTAAATCCCAGACTCTGAGTCTTCCTACAAGCAAGATTTCGTTTCAGGTAAGGGCAGGTACTTTACAACTCAAACGAACTACATCGTTCCCCAAGCTCACACTTTTCTCCTCTTAACTGACAAGCATCTGATGTTAGAGGACTTGTGGTTTGTTTCAGTTTCAGAAGCAGAGTTGGACTAGGTATGATCCGTATTTGTAGGAAACACCGTTCATCTGTTCTCAGCACACTCACGTTTCCTGCAATCTGACAGACTCTAGAAAGCAAGAGCGTGCTTCTGTCTCTAAAGCAGAGTGTGATCAATGGATGAGAACTCTGCTGTGTTCCACTTCAGAAATGGAGTTAAATCCCAGGCTCTGAGTCTTCCTACAAGCAAGACTGCGTTTCAGGTAAGGGCATTTACTTTACAGCTCAAACGAACTACATCGTTCACGAAGCTCACATGATTCTCATCTTAACTGACAATCACTGGATGTTAGAGGACCTGTGGTTTCTATTTTTGTCAGAAGCAGAGTTGGACTAGATATGGTCCTTATGTGTAGGGAACACCGTTATTTTGTTTTGAGCACACTCATATCTCCTGCAGAATTAGAGACTCCTGAAAGCAATAGCGTTCTTCTTGTTCTAAAGCAGAGTGTGATCCATGGATGAGAACTATGCTGTGTGTTTCCCTTCAAAAATGGAGTTAAATCCCAGGCTCTGTGTCTTTCTACAAACACTATTTCCTTTCAGGTAAGGGCAGTCAATTTTCAGCTCAAACGAACTACATCGTTCACAAATTTCACTCGTTTCTCATCTTAAATGACAAGCATTGGATGTTAGAGGACCTGTGCTTGTATCAATTTCAGAAGAAGAGTTGAAGTACATATGGTCCGTTTGTGTAGGAAACACCGTTCTTTTTTTCTGAGCACACTCACGTTTCCTGCTGTATTAGAGATTCTAGAAAGCAATAGCGTTCTTCTTGCTCTAAAGCAGAGTTTGATCCATGGATGAGAACTATGCTGTGTGTTTCCCTTCAGAAATGGAGATAAATCCCAGCCTCTGTGTCTTCCTACAAGCAAGACTTCGTTTCAGGTAAGGGCAGTTTCTTTACAGCTCAAACGAACTACATCGTCACAAAACACACACGTTTCTCATCTAAACTGACAAGCATTGGATGTTAGAGGACCTGTGGTTTGTATCAGTTTCAGAAGCAGAGTTGAAGTAGATATGGTCCGTATATGTAGGAAACACCGTTCTTTTGTTCGCAGCACACTCACGTTTCCTGTTGTCTTAGAGACTCTAGAAAGCAAGAGCGTGCTTCTTGCTCTAAAGCAGAGTGTGATCTATGTATGAGAACTCTGCTGTGTGTTTCACTTCAGAAATGGAGTTAAATCCCAGGCTCTGAGTCTTCCTACATGCAAGACTTCGTTTCAGGTAAGGGCAGGTACTTTACAGCTCAAGCGTGCTACATCGTTCACGAAGCTCACTCGTTTCTCATCTTAACTGACAAGCATCTGATGTTAGAGGACCGGTGGTTTGTTTCAGTTTCAAAAGCAGAGTTGAACTAGATATGGTCCATATGTGTAGGAAACACCGTTCATTTGTTCTGAGCACACTCATATTTCCTGCTGTATTAGAGACTCCTGAAAGCAATAGCGTTCTTCTTGCTCTAAAGCAGAGTGTGATCAATGGATGAGAAATCTGCTGTGTGTTCCACTTCAGAAATGGAGTTAAATCCCAGGCTCTGAGTCGTCCTACAAGGAAGACTTCATTTCAGGTAAGGGCAGGTTCTTAACAGCTCTAACGAACTACATCGTTCACGAAGCTCGCATGTTTCTCATCTTAACTGACAAGCACTGGATGTTAGAGGACCTGTGCTTGTATCAATTTCATAAGCAGAGTTGGACTAGATATGGTCCGTATGTGTAGGAAACACAATTCTTTTGTTCTAAGCACACTCACGTTTCCCGCGGTCTTAGAGACTGTAGAAAGCAAGAGCGTGCTTCTTGCTCTAAAGCAGAGTGTGATCCATGGATGAGAACTATGCTGTGTGTTTCCCTTCAGAAATGGAGTTAAATCCCAGGCTCTGAGTCGTCCTACAAGGAAGACTTCATTTCAGGTAAGGGCAGGTTCTTAACAGCTCTAACGAACTACATCGTTCACGAAGCTCGCATGTTTCTCATCTTAACTGACAAGCACTGGATGTTAGAGGACCTGTGCTTGTATCAATTTCATAAGCAGAGTTGGACTAGATATGGTCCGTATGTGTAGGAAACACAATTCTTTTGTTCTAAGCACACTCACGTTTCCCGCGGTCTTAGAGACTGTAGAAAGCAAGAGCGTGCTTCTTGCTCTAAAGCAGAGTGTGATCCATGGATGAGAACTATGCTGTGTGTTTCCCTTCAGAAATGGAGTTAAATCCCAGGCTCTGTGTCTTCCTACAGTCAAGACTTCGTTTCAGGTAGGGGCAGTCACTTTTCAGCTCAAAGGAACTACATCGTTCACGAAGCTCTCACGTTTCTCATCTTATATGATAAGCAATGGATGTTAGAGGACCTGTGCTTTGTATCAATTTCAGAGGCAGGGTTGTACTAGATATGGTCCGTATGTGTAGGAAACAACGTTCTTCTGTTCTCAGCACACTCACGTTTCCTGCAATCTTAGAGTATCTAGAAAGCAATAGTGTGCTTCTTGCTCTAATGCAGAGTGTGATCAATGGATGAGAACTCTGCTGTGTGTTCCACTTCAGAAATGGAGTTAAATCTCAGGCTCTGAGTCTTCCTACAAGCAAGACTGCTTTTCAGGTAAGGGCATTTACTTTACAGCTCAAACGAACGACATCGTTCACGAAGCTCACATGATTCTCATCTTAACTGACAAGCACTGGATGTTAGAGGACCTGTGGTTTCTTTTAGTTTCAGAAGCAGAGTTGGACTAGATATGGTCCGTATGTGTATGAAACACCGTTCTTTTGTTCTGAGCACACTCATATTTCCTGCTGTATTAGAGACTCCTGAAAGCAATAGCATTCTTCTTGCTCTAAAGCAGAGTGTGATCCATGGATGAGAACTATGCTGTGTGTTTCCCTTCAGAAATGGAGTTAAATCCCAGGCTCTGTGGCTTCCTACAAGCAAGACTTCGTTTCAGGTAAGGGAAATCACTTTTCAGCTCAAACGAACTACATCGTTCACGAAGCTCACACGTTTCTCGGTCTTAATTGAAAAGCATTGGATGTTACAGGACCTGTGCTTTGTGTCAGTTTCAGAAGAAGAGTTGAACTAGATAAGTCCCTATGTGTAGGAAACACAGTTCTTTTGTTCTCAGCACAATCACGTTTCCTGCTGTATTAGAGACTCTAGAAAGGAAGAACGTGCTTCTTGCTCTAAAGCAGAGTGTGATTCATGGATGGGAACTGTGCTGTGTGTTTCCCTTCAGAAATGGAGTTAAATCCCAGGCGCTGTGTCTTCCTACAAACACTACTTCGTTTCAGGTAAGCGCAGTAACTTTTCAGCTCAAACGAACTACATCGTTCACGAAGCTCACTCGTTTCTCATGTTAACTGACAAGCATTTGATGTTAGAGTACCTGTGGTTTCTTTCAGTTTCAGAAGCAGAGTTGAACTAGATATCGTCCGTATGTGAGGGAAACACCGTTCTTTTTTTCTGAGCACACTCACGTTTCCTGCTGTATTAGAGATTCTAGAAAGCAATAGCGTTCTTCTTGCTCTAAAGCAGAGGTTGATCCATGGATGAGAACTATGCTGTGTGTTTCCCTTCAGAAATGTAGTTAAATCCCAGGCTCTGTGTCTTCCTACAAGCAAGACTTCGTTTCAGGTAAGGGCAGTTTCTTTACAGCTCAAACGAACTACATCGTTCACGAAACTCACACGTTTCTCATCTAAACTGACAAGCATTGGATGATAGAGGACCATTGCTTGTATCAATTTCAGAAGCAGAGTTTGACTAGATATGGTCCATATGTGTAGGAAACACCGTTCTTTTGTTCTGAGCACACTCACGTTTCCTGCTGTATTAGAGACTCTAGAAAGCAATAGCGTTCTTCTTGCTCTAAAGCAGAGTGTGATCCATGGATGAGAACTATGCTGTGTGTTTCCCTTCAGAAATGGAGTTAAATCCAAGGCTCTGTGTATTCCTACAAGCAAAATTTCGTTTCAGGTAAGGGCAGTCACTTTACAGCTCAAACGAACTACATCGTACACGAAGCTCACACGTTTCTCGGTCTTAATTGAAAAGCATTGGATGTTACAGGACCTGTGCTTTGTGTCAGTTTCAGAAGAAGAGTTGGACTAGATAAGTCCGTATGTTTAGGAATCACAGTTCTTTTGTTCTGAGCACAATCACGTTTCCTGGTGTATTAGAGACTCTAGAAAGGAAGAGCGAGCTTCTTGCTCTAAAGCAGAGTGTGATCTACAGATGACAACTCTGCTGTGTGTTTCACTTCAGAAATGGAGTTAAATACCAGGCTCTGAGTCTTCCTACAAGGAAGATTTCATTTCAGGTAAGGGGGGGTTCTTTACAGCTCAAACGAACTACATCGTTCACGAACCTCACACGTTTCTCATCTTAACTGACAAGCACTGGATGTTAGAGGACCTGTGGTTTCTTTTAATTTCAGAAGCAGAGTTGGACAAGATATGGTCCGTATGTGTAGGAAACACCATTCTTTTGTTCTGAGCACACTCATGTCTCCTGCTGTATTAGAGACTCTAGAAAGCAAGAGCGTTCTTCTTGCTCTAAAGCAGAGTGTGTTCCATGGATGAGAACTATGCTGTGTGTTTCCCTTCAGAAATGGAGTTAAATTCCAGGCTCTGTGTCTTTCTACAAACACTATTTCGTTTCAGGTAAGGGCAGTCAATTTTCAGGTCAAACGAACTACATCGTTCACAAATTTCTCTCGTTTCTCATCTTAAATGACAAGCATTGGATGTTAGAGGACCTGTGCTTGTATCAATTTCTTAAGCAGAGTTGGACTAGATATGGTCCGTATGTGTAGGAAACACCATTCTTTTGTTCTATGCACACTCACGTTTCCCGTGGTCTTAGAGACTGTAGAAAGCAAGAGCGTGCTTCTTGCTCTAAAGCAGAGTGTGATCCATGGATGAGAACTATGCTGTGTGTTTCCCTTCAGAAATGGAGTTAAATCCCAGGCTCTGTGTCTTCCTACAATCAAGACTTCGTTTCAGGTAAGGGCAGTCAATTTTCTGATCAAAGGAACTACATCGTTCACGAAGCTCACACTTTTCTCATCTTAAATGATAAGCATTGGATGTTAGAGGACCTGTGCTTTGTATCAATTTCAAAGGCAGAGTTGGACTAGATATGTTCCATATGTGTAGGAAACAACGTTCTTCTGTTCTCAGCACACTCAAGTTGCCTGCAATCTTAGAGTATCTAGAAAGCAATAGCGTGCTTCTTGCTCTAATGCAGAGTGTGATCAATGGAAGAGAACTCTGCTGTGTGTTCCACTTCAGAAATGGAGTTAAATCCCAGGCTCTGAGTCTTCCTACAAGGAAGACTTCATTTCAGATAAGAGGAGGTTCTTTACAGCTCAAACGAACTACATCATTCACGAAACTCACATGTTTCTCATCTTAACTGATAAGCACTGGATGTTAGAGGACCTGTGGTTTGTTTCAGTTTCAGAAGCAGAGTTGGACTGGATATGGTCCGTATGTGTAGGAAATACGGTTATTTTGTTCTGAGCACAATCACGTCTCCTGCTGTATTAGAGACTCCAGAAAGCAAGAGCGTTCTTCTTGCTCTAAAGCAGAGTGTAATCCATGGATGAGAACTATGCTGTGTGTTTCCCTTCAGAAATGGAGTTAAATCCCAGGCTCTGTGGCTTCCTACAAGCAAGACTTCGTTTCAGGTAAGGGAAGTCACTTTTCAGCTCAAACGAACTACATCGTTCACGAAGCTCACACGTTTCTAGGTCTTAATTGAAAAGCATTGGATGTTACAGGACCTGTGCTTTGTGTCAGTTTCAGAAGAAGAGTTGAACTAGATAAGTCCCTATGTGTAGGAAACACAGTTCTTTTGTTCTGAGCACAATCACTTTTCCTGGTGTATTAGAGACTCTAGAAAGGAAGAGCATGCTTCTTGCTCTAAAGCAGAGTGTGATTCATGGATGGGAACTGTGCTGTGTGTTTCCCTTCAGAAATGGAGTTAAATCCCAGGCTCTGTGTCTTCCTACAAAGACTACTTCGTTTCAGGTAAGCGCAGTAACTTTTCAGCTCAAACGAACTACATCGTTCACGAAGCTCACTCGTTTCTCATGTTAACTGACAAGCATTTGATGTTAGAGTACCTGTGGTTTCTTTCATTTTCAGAAGCAGAGTTGAACTAGATATCGTCCGTATGTGTATTAAACACTCTTCTTTTGTTATGAGCACACTCAGGTTTCCTGCTATATTAGAGACTCTAGAAAGCAATAGAGTTCTTCTTGCTCTAAAGCACAGTGTGATTCATGAATGTGAACTGTGCTGAGTGTTTCCCTTCAGAAATGGAGTTAAATCCCAGGCTCTGTGTCTTCCTACAAGCAAGACTTCGTTTCAGGTAATGGCAGACACTTTTCAACTCAAACGACCTACATCGTTCACGAAGCTCACACGTTTCTCATCTTAAATGATAAGCATTGGATGTTAGAGGACCTGTGCTTTGTATCAATTTCAGAGGCAGAGTTGGACTAGATAGGTCCGTTTGTGTAGGAAACACCGTTCTTCTGTTCTCAGCACAATCACGTTTCCTACAGTCTTAGAGACTCTAGAAAGCAAGAGCATGCTTCTTGCTCTAAAGCAGAGTGTGATCAATGGATGAGAACTCTGCTGTGTGTTCCACTTCAGAAATGGAGTTAAATCCCAGGCTCTGAGTCTTCCTACAAGCAAGACTTCGTTTCAGGTAAGGGCATTTACTTTACAGCTCAAATGAACTACATCGGACACGAAGCTCACACGTTTCTCGGTCTTAATTGAAAATCTTTGGAGGTTACAGGACCTGTGCTTCATGTCAGTTTCAGAAGAAGAGTTGAACTAGATAAGTCCCTATGTGTAGGAAACACAGTTCTTTTGTTCTGAGCACAATCACGATTCCTGGTGTATTAGAGACTCTAGAAATGAAGAGCGTGATTCTTGCTCTAAAGCAGAGTGTGATCTGTAGATGAGAACTCTGCTGTGTGTTTCACTTAAGAAATTGAGTTAAATCCCAGACTCTGAGTCTTCCTACAAGCAAGATTTCGTTTCAGGTAAGGACAGGTACTTTACAACTCAAACGAACTACATCGTTCCCGAAGCTCACACTTTTCTCCTCTTAACTGAAAAGCATCTGATGTTAGAGGACCTGTGGTTTGTTTCAGTTTCAGAAGCAGAGTTGGACTAGATATGATCCGTATTTGTAGGAAACACCGTTCATCTGTTCTCAGCACACTCACGTTTCCTGCAATCTGACAGACTCTAGAAAGCAAGAGCGTGCTTCTGTCTCTAAAGCAGAGTGTGATCAATGGATGAGAACTCTGCTGTGTTCCACTTCAGAAATGGAGTTAAATCCCAGGCTCTGAGTCTTCCTACAAGCAAGACTGCGTTTCAGGTAAGGGCATTTACTTTACAGCTCAAACGAACTACATCGTTCACGAAGCTCACATGATTCTCATCTTAACTGACAATCACTGGATGTTAGAGGACCTGTGGTTTCTTTTTTTTTCAGAAGCAGAGTTGGACTAGATATGGTCCTTATGTGTAGGGAACACCGTTATTTTGTTTTGAGCACACTCATATCTACTGCAGAATTAGAGACTCCTGAAAGCAATAGCGTTCTTCTTGCTCTAAAGCAGAGTGTGATCCATGGATGAGAACTATGCTGTGTGTTTCCCTTCAGAAATGGAGTTAAATCCCAGGCTCTGTGTCTTCCTACAATCAAGACTTCGTTTCAGGTAAGGGCAGTCAATTTTCTGATCAAAGGAACTACATCGTTCACGAAGCTCACACGTTTCTCATCTTAAATGATAAGCATTGGATGTTAGAGGACCTGTGCTTTGTATCAATTTCAAAGGCAGAGTTGGACTAGATATGTTCCGTATGTGTAGGAAACAACGTTCTTCTGTTCTCAGCACACTCAAGTTGCCTGCAATCTTAGAGTATCTAGAAAGCAATAGCGTGCTTCTTGCTCTAATGCAGAGTGTGATCAATGGAAGAGAACTCTGCTGTGTGTTCCACTTCAGAAATGGAGTTAAATCCCAGGCTCTGAGTCTTCCTACAAGGAAGACTTCATTTCAGATAAGAGGAGGTTCTTTACAGCTCAAACGAACTACATCATTCACGAAACTCACATGTTTCTCATCTTAACTGATAAGCACTGGATGTTAGAGGACCTGTGGTTTGTTTCAGTTTCAGAAGCAGAGTTGGACTGGATATGGTCCGTATGTGTAGGAAAATACGGTTATTTTGTTCTGAGCAAACTCACGTCTCCTGCTGTATTAGAGACTCCAGAAAGCAAGAGCGTTCTTCTTGCTCTAAAGCAGAGTGTGATCCATGGATGAGAACTATGCTGTGTGTTTCCCTTCAGAAATGGAGTTAAATCCCAGGCTCTGTGGCTTCCTACAAGCAAGACTTTGTTTCAGGTAAGGGAAGTCACTTTTCAGCTCAAACGAACTACACCGTTCACGAAGCTCACACGTTTCTCATGTTAACTGACAAGCATTTGATGTTAGAGTACCTGTGGTTTCTTTCATTTTCAGAAGCAGAGTTGAACTAGATAAGTCCCTATGTGTAGGAAACACAGTTCTTTTGTTCTGAGCACAATCACGTTTCCTGGTGTATTAGAGACTCTAGAAAGGAAGAGCATGCTTCTTGCTCTAAAGCAGAGTGTGATTCATGGACGGGAACTCTGCTGTGTGTTTCCCTTCAGAAATGGAGTTAAATCCCAGGCTCTGTGTCTTCCTACAAAGACTACTTCGTTTCAGGTAAGCGCAGTAACTCTTCAGCTCAAACGAACTACATCGTTCACGAAACTCACTCGTTTTTCATGTTAACTGACAAGCATTTGATGTTAGAGTACCTGTGGTTTCTTTCATTTTCAGAAGCAGAGTTGAACTAGATATCGTCCGTATGTGTATTAAACACTGTTCTTTTGTTATGAGCACACTCAGGTTTCCTGCTATATTAGAGACTCTAGAAAGCAATAGAGTTCTTCTTGCTCTAAAGCAGAGTGTGATTCATGAATGTGAGCTGTGCTGAGTGTTTCGCTTCAGAAATGGAGTTAAATCCCCGGCTCTGTGTCTTCCTACAAGCAAGACTTCGTTTCAGGTAATGGCAGACACTTTTCAACTCAAACGACCTACATCGTTCACGAAGCTCACACGTTTCTCATCTTAAATGATAAGCATTGGATGTTAGAGGACCTGTGCTTTGTATCAATTTCAGAGGCAGAGTTGGACTAGATAGGTCCGTTTGTGTAGGAAACACCGTTCTTCTGTTCTCAGCACAATCACGTTTCCTACAGTCTTAGAGACTCTAGAAAGCAAGAGCATGCTTCTTGCTCTAAAGCAGAGTGTGATCAATGGATGAGAACTCTGCTGTGTGTTCCACTTCAGAAATGGAGTTAAATCCCAGGCTCTGAGTCTTCCTACAAGCAAGACTTCGTTTCAGGTAAGGGCATGTACTTTACAGTTCAAATGAACTACATCGGACACGAAGCTCACACGTTTCTCGGTCTTAATTGAAAATCTTTGGAGGTTACAGGACCTGTGCTTCATGTCAGTTTCAGAAGAAGAGTTGAACTAGATAAGTCCGTATGTGTAGGAAACACAGTTCTTTTGTTCTGAGCACAATCACGATTCCTGGTGTATTAGAGACTCTAGAAATGAAGAGCGTGATTCTTGCTCTAAAGCAGAGTGTGATCTGTAGATGAGAACTATGCTGTGTGTTTCACTTAAGAAATTGAGTTAAATCCCAGACTCTGAGTCTTCCTACAAGCAAGATTTCATTTCAGGTAAGGGTAGGTACTTTACAACTCAAACGAACTACATCGTTCCCGAAGCTCACACTTTTCTCCTCTTAACTGACAAGCATCTGATGTTAGAGTACCTGTGGTTTCTTTCATTTTCAGAAGCAGAGTTGAACTAGATATCGTCCGTATGTGAGGGAAACACCGTTCTTTTTTTCTGAGCACACTCACGTTTCCTGCTGTATTAGAGATTCTAGAAAGCAATAGCGTTCTTCTTGCTCTAAAGCAGAGGTTGATCCATGGATGAGAACTATGCTGTGTGTTTCCCTTCAGAAATGTAGTTAAATCCCAGGCTCTGTGTCTTCCTACAAGCAAGACTTCGTTTCAGGTAAGGGCAGTTTCTTTACAGCTCAAACGAACTACATCGTTCACGAAACTCACACGTTTCTCATCTAAACTGACAAGCATTGGATGATAGAGGACCATTGCTTGTATCAATTTCAGAAGCAGAGTTTGACTAGATATGGTCCATATGTGTAGGAAACACCGTTCTTTTGTTCTGAGCACACTCACGTTTCCTGCTGTATTAGAGACTCTAGAAAGCAATAGCGTTCTTCTTGCTCTAAAGCAGAGTGTGATCCATGGATGAGAACTATGCTGTGTGTTTCCCTTCAGAAATGGAGTTAAATCCAAGGCTCTGTGTATTCCTACAAGCAAAATTTCGTTTCAGGTAAGGGCAGTCACTTTACAGCTCAAACGAACTACATCGTACACGAAGCTCACACGTTTCTCGGTCTTAATTGAAAAGCATTGGATGTTACAGGACCTGTGCTTTGTGTCAGTTTCAGAAGAAGAGTTGGACTAGATAAGTCCGTATGTTTAGGAATCACAGTTCTTTTGTTCTGAGCACAATCACGTTTCCTGGTGTATTAGAGACTCTAGAAAGGAAGAGCGAGCTTCTTGCTCTAAAGCAGAGTGTGATCTACAGATGACAACTCTGCTGTGTGTTTCACTTCAGAAATGGAGTTAAATACCAGGCTCTGAGTCTTCCTACAAGGAAGATTTCATTTCAGGTAAGGGGGGGTTCTTTACAGCTCAAACGAACTACATCGTTCACGAACCTCACACGTTTCTCATCTTAACTGACAAGCACTGGATGTTAGAGGACCTGTGGTTTCTTTTAATTTCAGAAGCAGAGTTGGACAAGATATGGTCCGTATGTGTAGGAAACACCATTCTTTTGTTCTGAGCACACTCATGTCTCCTGCTGTATTAGAGACTCTAGAAAGCAAGAGCGTTCTTCTTGCTCTAAAGCAGAGTGTGTTCCATGGATGAGAACTATGCTGTGTGTTTCCCTTCAGAAATGGAGTTAAATTCCAGGCTCTGTGTCTTTCTACAAACACTATTTCGTTTCAGGTAAGGGCAGTCAATTTTCAGGTCAAACGAACTACATCGTTCACAAATTTCTCTCGTTTCTCATCTTAAATGACAAGCATTGGATGTTAGAGGACCTGTGCTTGTATCAATTTCTTAAGCAGAGTTGGACTAGATATGGTCCGTATGTGTAGGAAACACCATTCTTTTGTTCTATGCACACTCACGTTTCCCGTGGTCTTAGAGACTGTAGAAAGCAAGAGCGTGCTTCTTGCTCTAAAGCAGAGTGTGATCCATGGATGAGAACTATGCTGTGTGTTTCCCTTCAGAAATGGAGTTAAATCCCAGGCTCTGTGTCTTCCTAAAATCAAGACTTCGTTTCAGGTAAGGGCAGTCAATTTTCTGATCAAAGGAACTACATCGTTCACGAAGCTCACACGTTTCTCATCTTAAATGATAAGCATTGGATGTTAGAGGACCTGTGCTTTGTATCAATTTCAAAGGCAGAGTTGGACTAGATATGTTCCGTATGTGTAGGAAACAACGTTCTTCTGTTCTCAGCACACTCAAGTTGCCTGCAATCTTAGAGTATCTAGAAAGCAATAGCGTGCTTCTTGCTCTAATGCAGAGTGTGATCAATGGAAGAGAACTCTGCTGTGTGTTCCACTTCAGAAATGGAGTTAAATCCCAGGCTCTGAGTCTTCCTACAAGGAAGACTTCATTTCAGATAAGAGGAGGTTCTTTACAGCTCAAACGAACTACATCATTCACGAAACTCACATGTTTCTCATCTTAACTGATAAGCACTGGATGTTAGAGGACCTGTGGTTTGTTTCAGTTTCAGAAGCAGAGTTGGACTGGATATGGTCTGTATGTGTAGGAAATACGGTTATTTTGTTCTGAGCACAATCACGTCTCCTGCTGTATTAGAGACTCCAGAAAGCAAGAGCGTTCTTCTTGCTCTAAAGCAGAGTGTGATCCATGGATGAGAACTATGCTGTGTGTTTCCCTTCAGAAATGGAGTTAAATCCCAGGCTCTGTGGCTTCCTACAAGCAAGACTTCGTTTCAGGTAAGGGAAGTTACTTTTCAGCTCAAACGAACTACATCGTTCACGAAGCTCACACGTTTCTAGGTCTTAATTGAAAAGCATTGGATGTTACAGGACCTGTGCTTTGTGTCAGTTTCAGAAGAAGAGTTGAACTAGATAAGTCCCTATGTGTAGGAAACACAGTTCTTTTGTTCTGAGCACAATCACTTTTCCTGGTGTATTAGAGACTCTAGAAAGGAAGAGCATGCTTCTTGCTCTAAAGCAGAGTGTGATTCATGGATGGGAACTGTGCTGTGTGTTTCCCTTCAGAAATGGAGTTAAATCCCAGGCTCTGTGTCTTCCTACAAAGACTACTTCGTTTCAGGTAAGCGCAGTAACTTTTCAGCTCAAACGAACTACATCGTTCACGAAGCTCACTCGTTTCTCATGTTAACTGACAAGCATTTGATGTTAGAGTACCTGTGGTTTCTTTCATTTTCAGAAGCAGAGTTGAACTAGATATCGTCCGTATGTGTATTAAACACTCTTCTTTTGTTATGAGCACACTCAGGTTTCCTGCTATATTAGAGACTCTAGAAAGCAATAGAGTTCTTCTTGCTCTAAAGCACAGTGTGATTCATGAATGTGAACTGTGCTGAGTGTTTCCCTTCAGAAATGGAGTTAAATCCCAGGCTCTGTGTCTTCCTACAAGCAAGACTTCGTTTCAGGTAATGGCAGACACTTTTCAACTCAAACGACCTACATCGTTCACGAAGCTCACACGTTTCTCATCTTAAATGATAAGCATTGGATGTTAGAGGACCTGTGCTTTGTATCAATTTCAGAGGCAGAGTTGGACTAGATAGGTCCGTTTGTGTAGGAAACACCGTTCTTCTGTTCTCAGCACAATCACGTTTCCTACAGTCTTAGAGACTCTAGAAAGCAAGAGCATGCTTCTTGCTCTAAAGCAGAGTGTGATCAATGGATGAGAACTCTGCTGTGTGTTCCACTTCAGAAATGGAGTTAAATCCCAGGCTCTGAGTCTTCCTACAAGCAAGACTTCGTTTCAGGTAAGGGCATTTACTTTACAGCTCAAATGAACTACATCGGACACGAAGCTCACACGTTTCTCGGTCTTAATTGAAAATCTTTGGAGGTTACAGGACCTGTGCTTCATGTCAGTTTCAGAAGAAGAGTTGAACTAGATAAGTCCCTATGTGTAGGAAACACAGTTCTTTTGTTCTGAGCACAATCACGATTCCTGGTGTATTAGAGACTCTAGAAATGAAGAGCGTGATTCTTGCTCTAAAGCAGAGTGTGATCTGTAGATGAGAACTCTGCTGTGTGTTTCACTTAAGAAATTGAGTTAAATCCCAGACTCTGAGTCTTCCTTCAAGCAAAATTTCGTTTCAGGTAAGGACAGGTACTTTACAACTCAAACGAACTACATCGTTCCCGAAGCTCACACTTTTCTCCTCTTAACTGAAAAGCATCTGATGTTAGAGGACCTGTGGTTTGTTTCAGTTTCAGAAGCAGAGTTGGACTAGATATGATCCGTATTTGTAGGAAACACCGTTCATCTGTTCTCAGCACACTCACGTTTCCTGCAATCTGACAGACTCTAGAAAGCAAGAGCGTGCTTCTGTCTCTAAAGCAGAGTGTGATCAATGGATGAGAACTCTGCTGTGTTCCACTTCAGAAATGGAGTTAAATCCCAGGCAATGAGTCTTCCTACTAGCAAGACTGCGTTTCAGGTAAGGGCATTTACTTTACAGCTCAAACGAACTACATCGTTCACGAAGCTCACATGATTCTCATCTTAACTGACAATCACTGGATGTTAGAGGACCTGTGGTTTCTTTTTTTTTCAGAAGCAGAGTTGGACTAGATATGGTCCTTATGTGTAGGGAACACCGTTATTTTGTTTTGAGCACACTCATATCTCCTGCAGAATTAGAGACTCCTGAAAGCAATAGCGTTCTTCTTGCTCTAAAGCAGAGTGTGATCCATGGATGAGAACTATGCTGTGTGTTTCCCTTCAGAAATGGAGTTAAATCCCAGGCTCTGTGTCTTCCTACAATCAAGACTTCGTTTCAGGTAAGGGCAGTCAATTTTCTGATCAAAGGAACTACATCGTTCACGAAGCTCACACGTTTCTCATCTTAAATGATAAGCATTGGATGTTAGAGGACCTGTGCTTTGTATCAATTTCAAAGGCAGAGTTGGACTAGATATGTTCCGTATGTGTAGGAAACAACGTTCTTCTGTTCTCAGCACACTCAAGTTGCCCGCAATCTTAGAGTATCTAGAAAGCAATAGCGTGCTTCTTGCTCTAATGCAGAGTGTGATCAATGGAAGAGAACTCTGCTGTGTGTTCCACTTCAGAAATGGAGTTAAATCCCAGGCTCTGAGTCTTCCTACAAGGAAGACTTCATTTCAGATAAGAGGAGGTTCTTTACAGCTCAAACGAACTACATCATTCACGAAACTCACATGTTTCTCATCTTAACTGATAAGCACTGGATGTTAGAGGACCTGTGGTTTGTTTCAGTTTCAGAAGCAGAGTTGGACTGGATATGGTCCGTATGTGTAGGAAAATACGGTTATTTTGTTCTGAGCACACTCACGTCTCCTGCTGTATTAGAGACTCCAGAAAGCAAGAGCGTTCTTCTTGCTCTAAAGCAGAGTGTGATCCATGGATGAGAACTATGCTGTGTGTTTCCCTTCAGAAATGGAGTTAAATCCCAGGCTCTGTGGCTTCCTACAAGCAAGACTTTGTTTCAGGTAAGGGAAGTCACTTTTCAGCTCAAACGAACTACACCGTTCACGAAGCTCACACGTTTCTCATGTTAACTGACAAGCATTTGATGTTAGAGTACCTGTGGTTTCTTTCATTTTCAGAAGCAGAGTTGAACTAGATAAGTCCCTATGTGTAGGAAACACAGTTCTTTTGTTCTGAGCACAATCACGTTTCCTGGTGTATTAGAGACTCTAGAAAGGAAGAGCATGCTTCTTGCTCTAAAGCAGAGTGTGATTCATGGACGGGAACTCTGCTGTGTGTTTCCCTTCAGAAATGGAGTTAAATCCCAGGCTCTGTGTCTTCCTACAAAGACTATTTCGTTTCAGGTAAGCGCAGTAACTTTTCAGCTCAAACGAACTACATCGTTCACGAAACTCACTCGTTTCTCATGTTAACTGACAAGCATTTGATGTTAGAGTACCTGTGGTTTCTTTCATTTTCAGAAGCAGAGTTGAACTAGATATCGTCCGTATGTGTATTAAACACTGTTCTTTTGTTATGAGCACACTCAGGTTTCCTGCTATATTAGAGACTCTAGAAAGCAATAGAGTTCTTCTTGCTCTAAAGCAGAGTGTGATTCATGAATGTGAGCTGTGCTGAGTGTTTCGCTTCAGAAATGGAGTTAAATACCCGGCTCTGTGTCTTCCTACAAGCAAGACTTCGTTTCAGGTAATGGCAGACACTTTTCAACTCAAACGACCTACATCGTTCACGAAGCTCACACGTTTCTCATCTTAAATGATAAGCATTGGATGTTAGAGGACCTGTGCTTTGTATCAATTTCAGAGGCAGAGTTGGACTAGATAGGTCCGTTTGTGTAGGAAACACCGTTCTTCTGTTCTCAGCACAATCACGTTTCCTACAGTCTTAGAGGCTCTAGAAAGCAAGAGCATGCTTCTTGCTCTAAAGCAGAGTGTGATCAATGGATGAGAACTCTGCTGTGTGTTCCACTTCAGAAATGGAGTTAAATCCCAGGCTCTGAGTCTTCCTACAAGCAAGAATTCGTTTCAGGTAAGGGCATGTACTTTACAGCTCAAATGAACTACATCGGACACGAAGCTCACACGTTTCTCGGTCTTAATTGAAAATCTTTGGAGGTTACAGGACCTGTGCTTCATGTCAGTTTCAGAAGAAGAGTTGAACTAGATAAGTCCCTATGTGTAGGAAACACAGTTCTTTTGTTCTGAGCACAATCACGATTCCTGGTGTATTAGAGACTCTAGAAATGAAGAGCGTGATTCTTGCTCTAAAGCAGAGTGTGATCTGTAGATGAGAACTCTGCTGTGTGTTTCACTTAAGAAATTGAGTTAAATCCCAGACTCTGAGTCTTCCTACAAGCAAGATTTCATTTCAGGTAAGGGCAGGTACTTTGCAACTCAAACGAACTACATCGTTCCCGAAGCTCACACTTTTCTCCTCTTAACTGACAAGCATCTGATGTTAGAGGACCTGTGGTTTGTTTCAGTTTCAGAAGCAGAGTTGGACTAGATATGGTCCGTATTTGTAGGAAACACCGTTCATTTGTTCTGAGCACACTCATATTTCCTGCTGTATTAGAGACTCCTGAAAGCAATAGCGTTCTTCTTGCTCTAAAGCAGAGTGCGATCAATGGATGAGAAATCTGCTGTGTGTTCCACTTCAGAAATGGAGTTAAATCCCAGGCTCTGTGTCTTCCTACAAACACTATTTCCTTTCAGGTAAGGGCAGTCAATTTTCAGCTATAACGAACTACATCGTTCACAAATTTCACTCGTTTCTCATCTTAAATGACAAGCATTGGATGTTAGAGGACCTGTGCTTGTATCAATTTCAGAAGCAGAGTTGAAGTACATATGGTCCATATGTGTAGGAAACACCATTCTTTTGTTCTCAGCACACTCACGTTTCCCGCGGTCTTAGAGACTCTAGAAAGCAAGAGCGTGCTTCTGCTCTAAAGCACAGCGTGATCTATGGATCAGAACTCTGCTGTGTGTTTCACTTCAGAAATGGAGTTAAATCCCAGACTCTGAGTATTCCGACAAGCAAAACTTCGTTTCAGGTAAGCACAGGTACTTTAATGCTCAAACGAACTACATCGTTTCCGAAGCTCACAGGTTTCTCATTTTAATGGACAAGCATTGGATGTCAGAGGACCTTTGGTTTGTTTCAGTTTCAGAAGCAGAGTTGAACTAGATATGGTCCGTATGTGTAGGAAACACCGTTCTTTTTTTCTGAGCACACTCACGTTTCCTGCTGTATTAGAGATTCTAGAAAGCAATAGCGTTCTTCTTGCTCGAAAGCAGAGTTTGATCCATGGATGAGAACTATGCTGTGTGTTTCCCTTCAGAAATGGAGTTAAATCCCAGGCTCTGTGTCTTCCTACAAGCAAGACTTCATTTCAGGTAAGGGCAGGTACTTTACAGCTCAAGCGTGCTACCTCGTTCACGAAGCTCACTCGTTTCTCATCTTAACTGACCAGCATCTGATGTTAGAGGACCGGTGGTTTGTTTCAGTTTCAGAAGCAGAGTTGAACTAGATATGGTCCATATGTGTAGGAAACACCGTTCATTTGTTCTGAGCACACTCATATTTCCTGCTGTATTAGAGACTCCTGAAAGCAATAGCGTTCTTCTTGCTCTAAAGCAGAGTGTGATCAATGGATGAGAAATCTGCTGTGTGTTCCACTTCAGAAATGGAGTTAAATCCCAGGCTCTGAGTCGTCCTAAAAGGAAGACTTCATTTCAGGTAAGGGCAGGTTCTTATCAGCTCTAACGAAGTACATCGTTCACGAAGCTCACATGTTTCTCATCTTAACTGACAAGCACTGGATGTTAGAGGACCTGTGCTTGTATCAATTTCATAAGCAGAGATGGACTAGATATGGTCCGTATGTGTAGGAAACACCATTCTTTTGTTCTAAGCACACTCACGTTTCCCGCGGTCTTAGAGACTGTAGAAAGCAAGAGCGTGCTTCTTGCTCTAAAGCAGAGTGTGATCCATGGATGAGAACTATGCTGTGTGTTTCCCTTCAGAAATGGAGTTAAATCCCAGGCTCTGTGTCTTCCTACAAGCAAGACTTCGTTTCAGGTAAGGGCAGTCACTTTTCAGCTCAAAGGAACTACATCGTTCACGAAGCACACACGTTTCTCATCTTAAATGATAAGCATTGGATGTTAGAGGACCTGTGCTTTGTATCAATTTCAGAGGCAGAGTTGTACTAGATATGGTCCGTATGTGTAGGAAACAACGTTCTTCTGTTCTCAGCACACTCACGTTTCCTGCAATCTTAGAGTATCTAGAAAGCAATAGTGTGCTTCTTGCTCTAATGCAGAGTGTGATCAATGGATGAGAACTCTGCTGTGTGTTCCACTTCAGAAATGGAGTTAAATCCCAGGCTCTGAGTCTTCCTACAAGCAAGACTGCTTTTCAGGTAAGGGCATTTACTTTACAGCTCAAACGAACGACATCGTTCACGAAGCTCACATGATTCTCAGCTTAACTGACAAGCACTGGATGTTAGAGGACCTGTGGTTTCTTTTAGTTTCAGAAGCAGAGTTGGACTAGATATGGTCCGTATGTGTATGAAACACCGTTCTTTTGTTCTGAGCACACTCATATTTCCTGCTGTATTAGAGACTCCTGAAAGCAATAGCGTTCTTCTTGCTCTAAAGCAGAGTGTGATCCATGGATGAGAACTATGCTGTGTGTTTCCCTTCAGAAATGGAGTTAAATCCCAGGCTCTGTGGCTTCCTACAAGCAAGACTTCGTTTCAGGTAAGGGAAATCACTTTTCAGCTCAAACGAACTACATCGTTCACGAAGCTCACACGTTTCTCGGTCTTAATTGAAAAGCATTGGATGTTACAGGACCTGTGCTTTGTGTCAGTTTCAGAAGAAGAGTTGAACTAGATAAGTCCCTATGTGTTGGAAACACAGTTCTTTTGTTCTCAGCACAATCACGTTTCCTGCTGTATTAGAGACTCTAGAAAGGAAGAACGTGCTTCTTGCTCTAAAGCAGAGTGTGATTCATGGATGGGAACTGTGCTGTGTGTTTCCCTTCAGAAATGGAGTTAAATCCCAGGCGCTGTGTCTTCCTACAAACACTACTTCGTTTCAGGTAAGCACAGTAACTTTTCAGCTCAAAAGAACTACATCGTTCACGAAGCTCACTCGTTTCTCATGTTAACTGACAAGCATTTGATGTTAGAGTACCTGTGGTTTCTTTCATTTTCAGAAGCAGAGTTGAACTAGATATCGTCCGTATGTGAGGGAAACACCGTTCTTTTTTTCTGAGCACAGTCACGTTTCCTGCTGTATTAGAGATTCTAGAAAGCAATAGCGTTCTTCTTGCTCTAAAGCAGAGGTTGATCCATGGATGAGAACTATGCTGTGTGTTTCCCTTCAGAAATGGAGTTAAATCCCAGGCTCTGTGTCTTCCTACAAGCAAGACTTCCTTTTTAGTTAAGGGCAGTCACTTTTCAGCTCAAACGAACTACATCGTTCATGAAGCTCACACATTCCTCACTCTTAATTGAAAAGCATTGCATGTTACAGGACCTTTGCTTTGTATCAGTTTCAGAAGCATAGTTGTACTAGATATGGTCCGTATGTGTAGGAAATACCGTTGTTTTGTTCTCATCACACTCATGTTTCCTGCTGTCTTAGAGAATCTAGAAAGCAAGAGCGTGCTTCTTGCTCTAAAGCAGAGGGGGAACAATGGATGAGAACTCTGCTCGCTGTTTCACTTCAGAAATGGAGTTAAATCTCAGGCTCTGAGTCTTCCAACAAGCAAGACTTCATTTCAGGTAAGGGCAGTCACTTTTCAGGTCAAAGGAACTACATCGTTCATGAAGGTCACACGTTTCTCATCTTAACTGACAAGCATTGGATGTTAGAGGACCAGTGGTTTGTATCAGTTTCAGAAGCAGAGTTGGACTAGATATGGTTCGTATGTGTAGTAAACACCGTTCTTTTTTTCTCAGCACACTCTTGTTTCCTGCTATCTTAGAGAATCTAGAAAGCAAGAGCGTGCTTCTTGCTCTAAAGCAGATTGTGATCAATGCATGAGAACTCTGCTGTGTGTTTTACTTCAGAAATGGGGTTAAATCAGAGGCTCTGAGTCTTCCTACAATCAAGACGTCGTTTCAGGTAAGGGCAGTCAGTTTTCAGCTCAAAGGAACTACATCGTTCACGAAGCTCACACGTTTCACATCTTAACTGACAAGCTTTGGATGTTAGAGGACCAGTGCTTTGTATCAGTTTCAGAAGCAGAGTTGGACTAGATATGATCCTTATGTGTAGGATAAACCGTTCATTTGTACTCTGCACACTCAAGTTTCCTGTTCTCTTCGAGATTCTAGAAAGCTAGAGCGTGCTGCTTGCCCTAAAGCAGAGTGTGATCAATGGATGAGAACTCTGTGTGTGTTTCACTTCAGAAATGGAGTTAAATCCCAGGCTCTGTGTCTTCCTACAAGCAAGACTTGGTTTCAGGTAAGGGCAGACACTTTTCAGCACAAAGGAACTACATTTTTCACGAAACTCACACGTTTCACATCTTAACTGACAAGCATTGGATGTTAGAGGAACAGAGCTTTGTATCAGTTTCAGAAGCATAGGTGGACTAGATATGGTCCGTATGTGTAGGAAACACAGTTCTTTTCTTCTGAGCACACTCACATTTCCTGCTGTATTAGAGACTCTAGAAAGCAATAACGTTCTTCTTGCCCTAAAGCAGAGTGTGATCCATGGATGAGAACTCTGCTGTGTGTTTCCCTTCAGAAATGGAGTTAAATCCCAAGCTCTGAGTCTTCCTACAATCAAGACTTCGTTGCAGGTAAGGGCAGGCAGTTTTCAGCTCAAAGTAACTACATCGTTCACGAATCTCACACGTTTCTCATCCTAACTGACAAGCAACGGATGTTAGAGGACCAGATCTTTGTATCAGTTTCAGAAGCAGAGTTGGACTAGATTTGGTCCGTATGTGTAGGAAACACAGTTCTTTTGTTCTGAGCACACTCAAGTTACCTGCTCTCTTCGAGATTCTAGAAAGCTAGAGCGTGCTTCTTGCTCTAAAGCAGAGTGTGATCAATGGATGAGAACTCTGTTGGGTGTTTCACTTCAGAAATGGAGTTAAATCCCAGGCTCTGTGTCTTCCTACAAGCAAGACTTGGTTTCAGGTAAGTGCAGGTACTTTTCAGCTCAAACGTACTACATTGTTCACGAAGGTCACACGTTTCTCATCTTAAGTGACAAGCATCGGATGTTAGAGGACCAGAGCTTTGTATCAGTTTCAGAAGCAGAGATGGACTAGATATGGTACGTATGTGTAGGAAACACAGTTCTTTTGTTCCCAGCACACTCAAGTTTCCTGCGGTAGTAGAGACTCTAGAAAGCAATAGCGTTCTTCTTGCTCTAAAGCAGAGCGTGATCCATTGATGAGAACGATTCTGTGTGTTTCCCTTCAGAAATGGAGTTAAATCCCAGGCTCTGTGTCTTCCTACAATCAAGACATCGTTTCAGGTAAGGGCAGTCACTTTTCAGCTCAAACGAACTACATCGTTCACGAAGGTCACATGTTTCTCATCTTAACTGACAAGCATTGGATGTTAGAGGACCAGTGCTTTGTTTCAGTTTCAGAAGCAGATTTGGACTAGATAGAGTCCCTATGCGTATGAATCACCATTCTTTTCTACTGAGAACACTCACGTTTCCTGCGGTATTAGAGACTCTAGAAAGCAAGAGCGTTCTTCTTGCTCTAAAGCAGAGTGTGATCCATGGATGAGAACTCTGCTGTGTGTTTCCCTTCAGAAATAGAGTTTAAGCCCAGGCTGTGAGTCTTCCTACAATCAAGACATCGTTTCAGGTAAGGGCAGTCACTTTTCAGCTCAAAGCAACTACATCGTTCATGAAGTTCACACGTTTCTCATCTTAACTGACAAGCATTGGATGTTAGAGGACCAGTGCTTTGTATCAGATTCAGAAGCAGAGTTGGACTAGATATGGTCCGTATGTGTAGGAAACACCGTTCTTTGTTCCCAGCACACTCAAGTTTCCTGCGGTAGTAGAGATTCTAGAAAGCAATAGCGTTATTCTTGCTCTAAAGCAGAGTGTGATCCATTGATGAGAACGATTCTGTGTGTTTCCCTTCAGAAATGGAGT
The DNA here is from genome assembly GCA_949786385.1 of Onychomys leucogaster. Lineage (NCBI taxonomy): Eukaryota > Metazoa > Chordata > Mammalia > Rodentia > Cricetidae > Onychomys > Onychomys leucogaster. The sequence continues at coordinate 1,770,792 of CATKUP010000014.1, read as the reverse complement.
TAAATCCAAGGATCTGTGTTCTCCTACAATCAAGACATCGTTTCAGGTAAGGGCAGTCACTTTTCAGGTCAAAGGAACTACATCGTTCATGAAGCTCACACGTTTCTCATCTTAACTGACAAGCATTGGATGTTAGAGGACCAGTGCTTTGTATCAGTTTCAGAAGCAGAGGTGGACTAGATATGGTTCGCATGTGTAGTAAACACCGTTCTTTTTTTCTCAGCACACTCTTGTTTCCTACTGTCTTTGAGAATCTAGAAAGCAAGAGCGTGCTTCTTGCTCTAAAGCAGATTGTGATCAATGCATGAGAACTCTGCTGTGTGTTTCACTTCAGAAATGGAGTTAAATCACAGGCTCTCTGTCTTCCTACAAGTAAGACTTCGTTTCAGGTAAGGGCAGTCACTTTTCAGCACAAACGAACTACATCGTTCACGAAGCTCACACGTTTCTCATCTTAACTGACAAGCATTGGATGTTAGAGGACCAGAGCTTTGTATCAGTTTCAGAAGCAGAGTTGGACTAGATTTGGTCCGTATGTGTAGGAAACACAGTTCTTTTGTGCTGAGCACACTCAAGTTTCCTGCTGTATTTGTGACTCTAGAAAGCAATAGCGTTCTTCTTGCCCTAAAGCAGAGTGTGATCCATGGATGAGAAGTCTGCTGTGTGTTTCCCTTCATAAATGGAGTTAAAGCCCAGGCTCTGAGTCTTCCTACAATCAAGACTTCGTTTCAGGTAAGGGCAGTCACTTTTCAGGTCAAACGAACTGCATCGTTCACGAAGCTCACACGTTTCTCATCTTAACTGCCAAGCATTGGATGTTAGAGGACCAGTGCTTTGTATCAGTTTCGGAAGCATAGTTGGACTAGATATGGTCCATATGTGTAGGAAACACCGTTCTTTTGTTCTCATCACACTCATGTTTCCTGCTCTCTTAGAGACTCTAGAAAGCAAGAGGCTGCTTCTTGCTCTAAAGCAATGTGTGAACAATGCATGAGAACTCTGCTGTGTGTTTCACTTCAGAAATGGAGTTAAATCCCAGGCTCTGAGACTTCCTACAATCAAGAATTCGTTTCAGGTAAGGGCAGTCACTTTTCAGCTCAAAGGAACTACATCGTTCACGAAGCTCACACGTTTCACATCTTAACTGACAAGCATTGTATGTTAGAGGACCAGTGCTTTGTATCAGTTTCAGAAGCAGAGTTGGACTAGATATGATCCTTATGTGTAGGAAAAACCGTTCAATTGTACTCAGCACACTCAAGTTTCCTGCTCTCTTCGAGATTCTAGAAAGCTAGAGCGTGCTTCTTCTCTAAAGCAGAGTGTGATCAATGGATGAGAACTATGTTGGGTGTTTCACTTCAGAAATGGAGTTAAATCCCAGGCTCTGTGTATTCCTACAAGCAAGACTTGGATTCAGGTAAGGGCAGCCACTTTTCAGCACAAGGGAACTACATTTTTCACGAAACTCACACGTTTCTCATCCTAACTGACAAGCATCGGATGTTAGAGGACCAGAGCTTTGTATCACTTTCAGAAGCATAGTTGGACTAGATATGGTCCGTATGTGTAGGAAACACAGTTCTTTTCTTCTGTGCACACTCACATTTCCTGCTGTATTAGAGACTCTAGAAAGCAAGAGCGTACATCTTGCACTAAAGCAGAGTGTGATCTATGGATGAGAACTCTGCTGTGTGATTCACTTCAGAAATGCAGTTAAATCCCAGGCTCTGTGAGTTCCTACAAGCAAGACATTGTTTCAGGTAAGGGCAGGCACTTTTCAGCTCAAAGGAACTACATCGTTCACGAAGCTCACACGTTTCTCATCTTACATGATAAGCATTGGATGTTAGAGGACCTGTGCATTGTATCAATTTCAGAGGCAGAGAAGGACTAGATATGGACTGTATGTGTAGGAAACACCGTTCTTTTGTTCTCAGCACACTCACATTTCCTGCTTCATTTGAGACTCTAGAAAGCAAGAGCGTGCTTCTTGCTCTAAAGCAGAGTGTGATCAATGGATGGAACTTTGCTGTGTGTTCCACTTCAGAAATGGAGTTAAATCCCAGGCTCTTTGTCGTCCTACCAGCAAGACTTCGTTTCAGGTAAGGACATTTACTTTACAGCTCAAACTAACTACATCGGACACGAAGCTCACACGTTTCTCGGTGTTAATTGAAAAGCATTGGATGTTACAGGACCTGTGCTTTGTGTCAGTTTAAGAAGAAGAGTTGAACTAGATAAGTCCATATGTGTAGGAAACACAGTTCTTTTGTTCTGAGCACAATCACGTTTCCTGGTGTATTAGAGACTCTAGAAAGGAAGAGCATGCTTCTTGCTCTAAAGCAGAGTGTGATCAATAGATGAGAACTCTGCTGTGTGTTTCCCTTCAGAAATGGAGTTAAATCCCAGGCTCTGTGTCTTCCTACAAAGACTACTTCGTTTCAGGTAAGCGCAGTAACTTTTCAGCTCAAACGAACTACATCGTTCACGAAGCTCACTCGTTTCTCATGTTAACTGACAAGCATTTGATGTTAGAGTACCTGTGGTTTCTTTCATTTTCAGAAGCAGAGTTGAACTAGATATCGTCCGTATGTGTATTAAACACTGTTCTTTTGTTATGAGCACACTCAGGTTTCCTGCTATATTAGAGACTCTAGAAAGCAATAGAGTTCTTCTTGCTCTAAAGCAGAGTGTGATTCATGAATGTGAACTGTGCTGAGTGTTTCCCTTCAGAAATGGAGTTAAATCCCAGGCTCTGTGTCTTCCTACAAGCAAGACTTCGTTTCAGGTAATGGCAGACACTTTTCAACTCAAACGACCTACATCGTTCACGAAGCTCACACGTTTCTCATCTTAAATGATAAGCATTGGATGTTAGAGGACCTGTGCTTTGTATCAATTTCAGAGGCAGAGTTGGACTAGATAGGTCCGTTTGTGTAGGAAACACCGTTCTTCTGTTCTCAGCACAATCACGTTTCCTACAGTCTTAGAGATTCTAGAGAGCAAGAGCATGCTTCTTGCTCTAAAGCAGAGTGTGATCAATGGATGAGAACTCTGCTGTGTGTTCCACTTCAGAAATGGAGTTAAATCCCAGGCTCTGAGTCTTCCTACAAGCAAGACTTCGTTTCAGGTAAGGGCATTTACTTTACAGCTCAAATGAACTACATCGGACACGAAGCTCACACGTTTCTCGGTCTTAATTGAAAATCTTTGGAGGTTACAGGACCTGTGCTTCATGTCAGTTTCAGAAGAAGAGTTGAACTAGATAAGTCCCTATGTGTAGGAAACACAGTTCTTTTGTTCTGAGCACAATCACGATTCCTGGTGTATTAGAGACTCTAGAAATGAAGAGCGTGATTCTTGCTCTAAAGCAGAGTGTGATCTGTAGATGAGAACTCTGCTGTGTGTTTCACTTAAGAAATTGAGTTAAATCCCAGACTCTGAGTCTTCCTACAAGCAAGATTTCGTTTCAGGTAAGGGCAGGTACTTTACAACTCAAACGAACTACATCGTTCCCGAAGCTCACACTTTTCTCCTCTTAACTGACAAGCATCTGATGTTAGAGGACTTGTGGTTTGTTTCAGTTTCAGAAGCAGAGTTGGACTAGATATGATCCGTATTTGTAGGAAACACCGTTCATCTGTTCTCAGCACACTCACGTTTCCTGCAATCTGACAGACTCTAGAAAGCAAGAGCGTGCTTCTGTCTCTAAAGCAGAGTGTGATCAATGGATGAGAACTCTGCTGTGTTCCACTTCAGAAATGGAGTTAAATCCCAGGCTCTGAGTCTTCCTACAAGCAAGACTGCGTTTCAGGTAAGGGCATTTACTTTACAGCTCAAACGAACTACATCGTTCACGAAGCTCACATGATTCTCATCTTAACTGACAATCACTGGATGTTAGAGGACCTGTGGTTTCTTTTTTTGTCAGAAGCAGAGTTGGACTAGATATGGTCCTTATGTGTAGGGAACACCGTTATTTTGTTTTGAGCACACTCATATCTCCTGCAGAATTAGAGACTCCTGAAAGCAATAGCGTTCTTCTTGTTCTAAAGCAGAGTGTGATCCATGGATGAGAACTATGCTGTGTGTTTCCCTTACAAAATGGAGTTAAATCCCAGGCTCTGTGTCTTTCTACAAACACTATTTCCTTTCAGGTAAGGGCAGTCAATTTTCAGCTCAAACGAACTACATCGTTCACAAATTTCACTCGTTTCTCATCTTAAATGACAAGCATTGGATGTTAGAGGACCTGTGCTTGTATCAATTTCAGAAGAAGAGTTGAAGTACATATGGTCCGTATGTGTAGGAAACACCGTTCTTTTTTTCTGAGCACACTCACGTTTCCTGCTGTATTAGAGATTCTAGAAAGCAATAGCGTTCTTCTTGCTCTAAAGCAGAGTTTGATCCATGGATGAGAACTATGCTGTGTGTTTCCCTTCAGAAATGGAGTTAAATCCCAGGCTCTGTGTCTTCCTACAGTCAAGACTTCGTTTCAGGTAGGGGCAGTCAATTTTCACCTCAAAGGAACTACATCGTTCACGAAGCTCTCACGTTTCTCATCTTAAATGATAAGCAATGGATGTTAGAGGACCTGTGCTTTGTATCAATTTCAGAGGCAGAGTTGTACTAGATATGGTCCGTATGTGTAGGAAACAACGTTCTTCTGTTCTCAGCACACTCACGTTTCCTGCAATCTTAGAGTATCTAGAAAGCAATAGTGTGCTTCTTGCTCTAATGCAGAGTGTGATCAATGGATGAGAACTCTGCTGTGTGTTCCACTTCAGAAATGGAGTTAAATCTCAGGCTCTGAGTCTTCCTACAAGCAAGACTGCTTTTCAGGTAAGGGCATTTACTTTACAGCTCAAACGAACGACATCGTTCACGAAGCTCACATGATTCTCATCTTAACTGACAAGCACTGGATGTTAGAGGACCTGTGGTTTCTTTTAGTTTCAGAAGCAGAGTTGGACTAGATATGGTCCGTATGTGTATGAAACACCGTTCTTTTGTTCTGAGCACACTCATATTTCCTGCTGTATTAGAGACCCCTGAAAGCAATAGCATTCTTCTTGCTCTAAAGCAGAGTGTGATCCATGGATGAGAACTATGCTGTGTGTTTCCCTTCAGAAATGGAGTTAAATCCCAGGCTCTGTGGCTTCCTACAAGCAAGACTTCTTTTCAGGTAAGGGAAATCACTTTTCAGCTCAAACGAACTACATCGTTCATGAAGCTCACACGTTTCTCGGTCTTAATTGAAAAGCATTGGATGTTACAGGACCTGTGCTTTGTGTCAGTTTCAGAAGAAGAGTTGAACTAGATAAGTCCCTATGTGTAGGAAACACAGTTCTTTTGTTCTCAGCACAATCACGTTTCCTGTTGTATTAGAGACTCTAGAAAGGAAGAACGTGCTTCTTGCTCTAAAGCAGAGTGTGATTCATGGATGGGAACTGTGCTGTGTGTTTCCCTTCAGAAATGGAGTTAAATCCCAGGCGCTGTGTCTTCCTACAAACACTACTTCGTTTCAGATAAGCGCAGTAACTTTTCAGCTCAAACGAACTACATCGTTCACGAAGCTCACTCGTTTCTCATGTTAACTGACAAGCATTTGATGTTAGAGTACCTGTGGTTTCTTTCATTTTCAGAAGCAGAGTTGAACTAGATATCGTCCGTATGTGAGGGAAACCCCATTCTTTTTTTCTGAGCACACTCACGTTTCCTGCTGTATTAGAGATTCTAGAAAGCAATAGCGTTCTTCTTGCTCTAAAGCAGAGGTTGATCCATGGATGAGAACTATGCTGTGTGTTTCCCTTCAGAAATGTAGTTAAATCCCAGGCTCTGTGTCTTCCTACAAGCAAGACTTCGTTTCAGGTAAGGGCAGTTTCTTTACAGCTCAAACGAACTACATCGTTCACGAAACTCACACGTTTCTCATCTAAACTGACAAGCATTGGATGATAGAGGACCATTGCTTGTATTAATTTCAGAAGCAGAGTTTGACTAGATATGGTCCATATGTGTAGGAAACACCGTTCTTTTGTTCTGAGCACACTCACGTTTCCTGCTGTATTAGAGACTCTAGAAAGCAATAGCGTTCTTCTTGCTCTAAAGCAGAGTGTGATCCATGGATGAGAACTATGCTGTGTGTTTCCCTTCAGAAATGGAGTTAAATCCAAGGCTCTGTGTATTCCTACAAGCAAAATTTCGTTTCAGGTAAGGGCAGTCACTTTACAGCTCAAACGAAATACATCGTACACGAAGCTCACAAGTTTCTCGGTCTTAATTGAAAAGCATTGGATGTTACAGGACCTGTGCTTTGTGTCAGTTTCAGAAGAAGAGTTGGACTAGATAAGTCCGTATGTTTAGGAATCACAGTTCTTTTGTTCTGAGCACAATCAGGTTTCCTGGTGTATTAGAGACTCTAGAAAGGAAGAGCGAGCTTCTTGCTCTAAAGCAGAGTGTGATCTACAGATGACAACTCTGCTGTGTGTTTCACTTCAGTAATGGAGTTAAATACCAGGCTCTGAGTCTTCCTACAAGGAAGATTTCATTTCAGGTAAGGGGGGGTTCTTTACAGCTCAAATGAACTACATCGTTCACGAACCTCACACATTTCTCATCTTAACTGACAAGCACTGGATGTTAGAGGACCTGTGGTTTCTTTTAGTTTCAGAAGCAGAGTTGGACAAGATATGGTCCGTATGTGTAGGAAACACCATTCTTTTGTTCTGAGCACACTCATGTCTCCTGCTGTATTAGAGACTCTAGAAAGCAAGAGTGTTCTTCTTGCTCTAAAGCAGACTGTGTTCCATGGATGAGAACTATGCTGTGTGTTTCCCTTCAGAAATGGAGTTAAATTCCAGGCTCTGTGTCTTTCTACAAACACTATTTCGTTTCAGGTAAGGGCAGTCAATTTTCAGGTCAAACGAACTACATCGTTCACAAATTTCTCTCGTTTCTCATCTTAAATGACAAGCATTGGATGTTAGAGGACCTGTGCTTGTATCAATTTCTTAAGCAGAGTTGGACTAGATATGGTCCGTATGTGTAGGAAACACCATTCTTTTGTTCTATGCACACTCACGTTTCCCGTGGTCTTAGAGACTGTAGAAAGCAAGAGCGTGCTTCTTGCTCTAAAGCAGAGTGTGATCCATGGATGAGAACTATGCTGTGTGTTTCCCTTCAGAAATGGAGTTAAATCCCAGGCTCTGTGTCTTCCTACAATCAAGACTTCGTTTCAGGTAAGGGCAGTCAATTTTCTGATCAAAGGAACTACATCGTTCACGAAGCTCACACGTTTCTCATCTTAAATGATAAGCATTGGATGTTAGAGGACCTGTGCTTTGTATCAATTTCAAAGGCAGAGTTGGACTAGATATGTTCCGTATGTGTAGGAAACAACGTTCTTCTGTTCTCAGCACACTCAAGTTGCCTGCAACCTTAGAGTATCTAGAAAGCAATAGCGTTCTTCTTGCTCTAATGCAGAGTGTGATCAATGGAAGAGAACTCTGCTGTGTGTTCCACTTCAGAAATGGAGTTAAATCCCAGGCTCTGAGTCTTCCTACAAGGAAGACTTCATTTCAGATAAGAGGAGGTTCTTTACAGCTCAAACGAACTACATCATTCACGAAACTCACATGTTTCTCATCTTAACTGATAAGCACTGGATGTTAGAGGACCTGTGGTTTGTTTCAGTTTCAGAAGCAGAGTTGGACTGGATATGGTCCGTATGTGTAGGAAATACGGTTATTTTGTTCTGAGCACAATCACGTCTCCTGCTGTATTAGAGACTCCAGAAAGCAAGAGCGTTCTTCTTGCTCTAAAGCAGAGTGTGATCCATGGATGAGAACTATGCTGTGTGTTTCCCTTCAGAAATGGAGTTAAATCCCAGGCTCTGTGGCTTCCTACAAGCAAGATTCGTTTCAGGTAAGGGAAGTCACTTTTCAGCTCAAACGAACTACATCGTTCACGAAGCTCACACGTTTCTCGGTCTTAATTGAAAAGCATTGGATGTTACAGGACCTGTGCTTTGTTTCAGTTTCAGAAGAAGAGTTGAACTAGATAAGTCCCTATGTGTAGGAAACACAGTTCTTTTGTTCTGAGCACAATCACGTTTCCTGGTGTATTAGAGACTCTAGAAAGGAAGAGCATGCTTCTTGCCCTAAAGCAGAGTGTGATTTATGGATGGGTACTGTGCTGTGTGTTTCCCTTCAGAAATGGAGTTAAATCCCAGGCTCTGTGTCTTCCTACAAAGACTACTTCGTTTCAGGTAAGCGCAGTAACTTTTCAGCTCAAACGAACTACATCGTTTACGAAACTCACTCGTTTCTCATGTTAACTGACAAGCATTTGATGTTAGAGTACCTGTGGTTTCTTTCATTTTCAGAAGCAGAGTTGAACTAGATATCGTCCGTATGTGTATTAAACACTCTTCTTTTGTTATGAGCACACTCAGGTTTCCTGCTATATTAGAGACTCTAGAAAGCAATAGAGTTCTTCTTGCTCTAAAGCAGAGTGTGATTCATGAATGTGAACTGTGCTGAGTGTTTCCCTTCAGAAATGGAGTTAAATCCCAGGCTCTGTGTGTTCCTACAAGCAAGACTTCGTTTCAGGTAATGGCAGACACTTTTCAACTCAAACGACCTACATCGTTCACGAAGCTCACACGTTTCTCATCTTAAATGATAAGCATTGGATGTTAGAGGACCTGTGCTTTGTATCAATTTCAGAGGCAGAGTTGGACTAGATAGGTCCGTTTGTGTAGGAAACACCGTTCTTCTGTTCTCAGCACAATCACGTTTCCTACAGTCTTAGAGACTCTAGAAAGCAAGAGCATGCTTCTTGCTCTAAAGCAGAGTGTGATCAATGGATGAGAACTCTGCTGTGTGTTCCACTTCAGAAATGGAGTTAAATCCCAGGCTCTGAGTCTTCCTACAAGCAAGACTTCGTTTCAGGTAAGGGCATTTACTTTACAGCTCAAATGAACTACATCGGACACGAAGCTCACACGTTTCTCGGTCTTAATTGAAAATCTTTGGAGGTTACAGGACCTGTGCTTCATGTCAGTTTCAGAAGAAGAGTTGAACTAGATAAGTCCCTATGTGTAGGAAACACAGTTCTTTTGTTCTGAGCACAATCACGATTCCTGGTGTATTAGAGACTCTAGAAATGAAGAGCGTGATTCTTGCTCTAAAGCAGAGTGTGATCTGTAGATGAGAACTCTGCTGTGTGTTTCACTTAAGAAATTGAGTTAAATCCCAGACTCTGAGTCTTCCTACAAGCAAGATTTCGTTTCAGGTAAGGGCAGGTACTTTACAACTCAAACGAACTACATCGTTCCCGAAGCTCACACTTTTCTCCTCTTAACTGACAAGCATCTGATGTTAGAGGACCTGTGGTTTGTTTCAGTTTCAGAAGCAGAGTTGGACTAGATATGATCCGTATTTGTAGGAAACACCGTTCATCTGTTCTCAGCACACTCACGTTTCCTGCAATCTGACAGACTCTAGAAAGCAAGAGCGTGCTTCTGTCTCTAAAGCAGAGTGTGATCAATGGATGAGAACTCTGCTGTGTTCCACTTCAGAAATGGAGTTAAATCCCAGGCTCTGAGTCTTCCTACAAGCAAGACTGCGTTTCAGGTAAGGGCATTTACTTTACAGCTCAAACGAACTACATCGTTCACGAAGCTCACATGATTCTCATCTTAACTGACAATCACTGGATGTTAGAGGACCTGTGGTTTCTTTTTTTTTCAGAAGCAGAGTTGGACTAGATATGGTCCTTATGTGTAGGGAACACCGTTATTTTGTTTTGAGCACACTCATATCTCCTGCAGAATTAGAGACTCCTGAATGCAATAGCGTTCTTCTTGCTCTAAAGCAGAGTGTGATCCATGGATGAGAACTATGCTGTGTGTTTCCCTTCTGAAATGGAGTTAAATCCCAGGCTCTGTGTCTTCCTACAATCAAGACTTCGTTTCAGGTAAGGGCAGTCAATTTTCTGATCAAAGGAACTACATCGTTCACGAAGCTCACACGTTTCTCATCTTAAATGATAAGCATTGGATGTTAGAGGACCTGTGCTTTGTATCAATTTCAAAGGCAGAGTTGGACTAGATATGTTCCGTATGTGTAGGAAACAACGTTCTTCTGTTCTCAGCACACTCAAGTTGCCTGCAATCTTAGAGTATCTAGAAAGCAATAGCGTGCTTCTTGCTCTAATGCAGAGTGTGATCAATGGAAGAGAACTCTGCTGTGTGTTCCACTTCAGAAATGGAGTTAAATCCCAGGCTCTGAGTCTTCCTACAAGGAATACTTCATTTCAGATAAGAGGAGGTTCTTTACAGCTCAAACGAACTACATCATTCATGAAACTCACATGTTTCTCATCTTAACTGATAAGCACTGGATGTTAGAGGACCTGTGGTTTGTTTCAGTTTCAGAAGCAGGGTTGGACTGGATATGGTCCGTATGTGTAGGAAAATACGGTTATTTTGTTCTGAGCACACTCACGTCTCCTGTTGTATTAGAGACTCCAGAAAGCAAGCTTCTTGCTCTAAAGCAGAGTGTGATCCATGGATGAGAACTATGCTGTGTGTTTCCCTTCAGAAATGGAGTTAAATCCCAGGCTCTGTGGCTTCCTACAAGCAAGACTTCGTTTCAGGTAAGGGAAGTCACTTTTCAGCTCAAACGAACTACATCGTTCACGAAGCTCACACGTTTCTCATGTTAACTGACAAGCATTTGATGTTAGAGTACCTGTGGTTTCTTTCATTTTCAGAAGCAGAGTTGAACTAGATAAGTCCCTATGTGTAGGAAACACAGTTCTTTTGTTCTGAGCACAATCACGTTTCCTGGTGTATTAGAGACTCTAGAAAGGAAGAGCATGCTTCTTGCTCTAAAGCAGAGTGTGATTCATGGACGGGAACTCTGCTGTGTGTTTCCCTTCAGAAATGGAGTTAAATTCCAGGCTCTGTGTCTTTCTACAAACACTATTTCGTTTCAGGTAAGGGCAGTCAATTTTCAGGTCAAACGAACTACATCGTTCACAAATTTCTCTCGTTTCTCATCTTAAATGACAAGCATTGGATGTTAGAGGACCTGTGCTTGTATCAATTTCTTAAGCAGAGTTGGACTAGATATGGTCCGTATGTGTAGGAAACACCATTCTTTTGTTCTATGCACACTCACGTTTCCCATGGTCTTAGAGACTGTAGAAAGCAAGAGCGTGCTTCTTGCTCTAAAGCAGAGTGTGATCCATGGATGAGAACTATGCTGTGTGTTTCCCTTCAGAAATGGAGTTAAATCCCAGGCTCTGTGTCTTCCTACAATCAAGACTTCGTTTCAGGTAAGGGCAGTCAATTTTCTGATCAAAGGAACTACATCGTTCACGAAGCTCACACGTTTCTCATCTTAAATGATAAGCATTGGATGTTAGAGGACCTGTGCTTTGTATCAATTTCAAAGGCAGAGTTGGACTAGATATGTTCCGTATGTGTAGGAAACAACGTTCTTCTGTTCTCAGCACACTCAAGTTGCCTGCAACCTTAGAGTATCTAGAAAGCAATAGCGTTCTTCTTGCTCTAATGCAGAGTGTGATCAATGGAAGAGAACTCTGCTGTGTGTTCCACTTCAGAAATGGAGTTAAATCCCAGGCTCTGAGTCTTCCTACAAGGAAGACTTCATTTCAGATAAGAGGAGGTTCTTTACAGCTCAAACGAACTACATCATTCACGAAACTCACATGTTTCTCATCTTAACTGATAAGCACTGGATGTTAGAGGACCTGTGGTTTGTTTCAGTTTCAGAAGCAGAGTTGGACTGGATATGGTCCGTATGTGTAGGAAATACGGTTATTTTGTTCTGAGCACAATCACGTCTCCTGCTGTATTAGAGACTCCAGAAAGCAAGAGCGTTCTTCTTGCTCTAAAGCAGAGTGTGATCCATGGATGAGAACTATGCTGTGTGTTTCCCTTCAGAAATGGAGTTAAATCCCAGGCTCTGTGGCTTCCTACAAGCAAGATTCGTTTCAGGTAAGGGAAGTCACTTTTCAGCTCAAACGAACTACATCGTTCACGAAGCTCACACGTTTCTCGGTCTTAATTGAAAAGCATTGGATGTTACAGGACCTGTGCTTTGTGTCAGTTTCAGAAGAAGAGTTGAACTAGATAAGTCCCTATGTGTAGGAAACACAGTTCTTTTGTTCTGAGCACAATCACGTTTCCTGGTGTATTAGAGACTCTAGAAAGGAAGAGCATGCTTCTTGCCCTAAAGCAGAGTGTGATTCATGGATGGGTACAGTGCTGTGTGTTTCCCTTCAGAAATGGAGTTAAATCCCAGGCTCTGTGTCTTCCTACAAAGACTACTTCGTTTCAGGTAAGCGCAGTAACTTTTCAGCTCAAACGAACTACATCGTTTACGAAACTCACTCGTTTCTCATGTTAACTGACAAGCATTTGATGTTAGAGTACCTGTGGTTTCTTTCATTTTCAGAAGCAGAGTTGAACTAGATATCGTCCGTATGTGTATTAAACACTCTTCTTTTGTTATGAGCACACTCAGGTTTCCTGCTATATTAGAGACTCTAGAAAGCAATAGAGTTCTTCTTGCTCTAAAGCAGAGTGTGATTCATGAATGTGAACTGTGCTGAGTGTTTCCCTTCAGAAATGGAGTTAAATCCCAGGCTCTGTGTGTTCCTACAAGCAAGACTTCGTTTCAGGTAATGGCAGACACTTTTCAACTCAAACGACCTACATCGTTCACGAAGCTCACACGTTTCTCATCTTAAATGATAAGCATTGGATGTTAGAGGACCTGTGCTTTGTATCAATTTCAGAGGCAGAGTTGGACTAGATAGGTCCGTTTGTGTAGGAAACACCGTTCTTCTGTTCTCAGCACAATCACGTTTCCTACAGTCTTAGAGACTCTAGAAAGCAAGAGCATGCTTCTTGCTCTAAAGCAGAGTGTGATCAATGGATGAGAACTCTGCTGTGTGTTCCACTTCAGAAATGGAGTTAAATCCCAGGCTCTGAGTCTTCCTACAAGCAAGACTTCGTTTCAGGTAAGGGCATTTACTTTACAGCTCAAATGAACTACATCGGACACGAAGCTCACACGTTTCTCGGTCTTAATTGAAAATCTTTGGAGGTTACAGGACCTGTGCTTCATGTCAGTTTCAGAAGAAGAGTTGAACTAGATAAGTCCCTATGTGTAGGAAACACAGTTCTTTTGTTCTGAGCACAATCACGATTCCTGGTGTATTAGAGACTCTAGAAATGAAGAGCGTGATTCTTGCTCTAAAGCAGAGTGTGATCTGTAGATGAGAACTCTGCTGTGTGTTTCACTTAAGAAATTGAGTTAAATCCCAGACTCTGAGTCTTCCTACAAGCAAGATTTCGTTTCAGGTAAGGGCAGGTACTTTACAACTCAAACGAACTACATCGTTCCCGAAGCTCACACTTTTCTCCTCTTAACTGACAAGCATCTGATGTTAGAGGACCTGTGGTTTGTTTCAGTTTCAGAAGCAGAGTTGGACTAGATATGATCCGTATTTGTAGGAAACACCGTTCATCTGTTCTCAGCACACTCACGTTTCCTGCAATCTGACAGACTCTAGAAAGCAAGAGCGTGCTTCTGTCTCTAAAGCAGAGTGTGATCAATGGATGAGAACTCTGCTGTGTTCCACTTCAGAAATGGAGTTAAATCCCAGGCTCTGAGTCTTCCTACAAGCAAGACTGCGTTTCAGGTAAGGGCATTTACTTTACAGCTCAAACGAACTACATCGTTCACGAAGCTCACATGATTCTCATCTTAACTGACAATCACTGGATGTTAGAGGACCTGTGGTTTCTTTTTTTTTCAGAAGCAGAGTTGGACTAGATATGGTCCTTATGTGTAGGGAACACCGTTATTTTGTTTTGAGCACACTCATATCTCCTGCAGAATTAGAGACTCCTGAATGCAATAGCGTTCTTCTTGCTCTAAAGCAGAGTGTGATCCATGGATGAGAACTATGCTGTGTGTTTCCCTTCTGAAATGGAGTTAAATCCCAGGCTCTGTGTCTTCCTACAATCAAGACTTCGTTTCAGGTAAGGGCAGTCAATTTTCTGATCAAAGGAACTACATCGTTCACGAAGCTCACACGTTTCTCATCTTAAATGATAAGCATTGGATGTTAGAGGACCTGTGCTTTGTATCAATTTCAAAGGCAGAGTTGGACTAGATATGTTCCGTATGTGTAGGAAACAACGTTCTTCTGTTCTCAGCACACTCAAGTTGCCTGCAATCTTAGAGTATCTAGAAAGCAATAGCGTGCTTCTTGCTCTAATGCAGAGTGTGATCAATGGAAGAGAACTCTGTTGTGTGTTCCACTTCAGAAATGGAGTTAAATCCCAGGCTCTGAGTCTTCCTACAAGGAATACTTCATTTCAGATAAGAGGAGGTTCTTTACAGCTCAAACGAACTACATCATTCATGAAACTCACATGTTTCTCATCTTAACTGATAAGCACTGGATGTTAGAGGACCTGTGGTTTGTTTCAGTTTCAGAAGCAGGGTTGGACTGGATATGGTCCGTATGTGTAGGAAAATACGGTTATTTTGTTCTGAGCACACTCACGTCTCCTGTTGTATTAGAGACTCCAGAAAGCAAGCTTCTTGCTCTAAAGCAGAGTGTGATCCATGGATGAGAACTATGCTGTGTGTTTCCCTTCAGAAATGGAGTTAAATCCCAGGCTCTGTGGCTTCCTACAAGCAAGACTTCGTTTCAGGTAAGGGAAGTCACTTTTCAGCTCAAACGAACTACATCGTTCACGAAGCTCACACGTTTCTCATGTTAACTGACAAGCATTTGATGTTAGAGTACCTGTGGTTTCTTTCATTTTCAGAAGCAGAGTTGAACTAGATAAGTCCCTATGTGTAGGAAACACAGTTCTTTTGTTCTGAGCACAATCACGTTTCCTGGTGTATTAGAGACTCTAGAAAGGAAGAGCATGCTTCTTGCTCTAAAGCAGAGTGTGATTCATGGACGGGAACTCTGCTGTGTGTTTCCCTTCAGAAATGGAGTTAAATCCCAGGCTCTGTGTCTTCCTACAAAGACTACTTCGTTTCAGGTAAGCGCAGTAACTTTTCAGCTCAAACGAACTACATCGTTCACGAAACTCACTCGTTTTTCATGTTAACTGACAAGCATTTGATGTTAGAGTACCTGTGGTTTCTTTCATTTTCAGAAGCAGAGTTGAACTAGATATCGTCCGTATGTGTATTAAACACTGTTCTTTTGTTATGAGCACACTCAGGTTTCCTGCTATATTAGAGACTCTAGAAAGCAATAGAGTTCTTCTTGCTCTAAAGCAGAGTGTGATTCATGAATGTGAACTGTGCTGAGTGTTTCCCTTCAGAAATGGAGTTAAATCCCCGGCTCTGTGTCTTCCTACAAGCAAGACTTCGTTTCAGGTAATGGCAGACACTTTTCAACTCAAACGACCTACATCGTTCACGAAGCTCACACGTTTCTCATCTTAAATGATAAGCATTGGATGTTAGAGGACCTGTGCTTTGTATCAATTTCAGAGGCAGAGTTGGACTAGATAGGTCCGTTTGTGTAGGAAACACCGTTCTTCTGTTCTCAGCACAATCACGTTTCCTACAGTCTTAGAGATTCTAGAAAGCAAGAGCATGCTTCTTGCTCTAAAGCAGAGTGTGATCAATGGATGAGAACTCTGCTGTGTGTTCCACTTCAGAAATGGAGTTAAATCCCAGGCTCTGAGTCTTCCTACAAGCAAGACTTCGTTTCAGGTAAGGGCATGTACTTTACAGCTCAAATGAACTACATCGGACACGAAGCTCACACGTTTCTCGGTCTTAATTGAAAATCTTTGGAGGTTACAGGACCTGTGCTTCATGTCAGTTTCAGAAGAAGAGTTGAACTAGATAAGTCCGTATGTGTAGGAAACACAGTTCTTTTGTTCTGAGCACAATCACGATTCCTGGTGTATTAGAGACTCTAGAAATGAAGAGCGTGATTCTTGCTCTAAAGCAGAGTGTGATCTGTAGATGAGAACTCTGCTGTGTGTTTCACTTAAGAAATTGAGTTAAATCCCAGACTCTGAGTCTTCCTACAAGCAAGATTTCATTTAAGGTAAGGGTAGGTACTTTACAACTCAAACGAACTACATCGTTCCCGAGGCTCACACTTTTCTCCTCTTAACTGACAAGCATCTGATGTTAGAGGACCTGTGGTTTGTTTCAGTTTCAGAAGCAGAGTTGGACTAGATATGATCCGTATTTGTAGGAAACACCGTTCATCTGTTCTCAGCACACTCACGTTTCCTGCAATCTGACAGACTCTAGAAAGCAAGAGCGAGCTTCTGTCTCTAAAGCAGAGTGTGATCAATGGATGAGAACTCTGCTGTGTTCCACTTCAGAAATGGAGTTAAATCCCAGGCTCTGAGTCTTCCTACAAGCAAGACTGCGTTTCAGGTAAGGGCATTTACTTTACAGCTCAAATGAACTACATCGTTCACGAAGCTCACATGATTCTCATCTTAACTGACAATCACTGGATGTTAGAGGACCTGTGGTTTCTTTTTTTTTCAGAAGCAGAGTTGGACTAGATATGGTCCTTATGTGTAGGGAACACCGTTATTTTGTTTTGAGCACACTCATATCTCCTGCAGAATTAGAGACTCCTGAAAGCAATAGCGTTCTTCATGCTCTAAAGCAGAGTGTGATCCATGGATGAGAACTATGCTGTGTGTTTCCCTTCAGAAATGGAGTTAAATCCCAGGCTCTGTGTCTTCCTACAATCAAGACTTCGTTTCAGGTAAGGGCAGTCAATTTTCTGATCAAAGGAACTACATCGTTCACGAAGCTCACACGTTTCTCATCTTAAATGATAAGCATTGGATGTTAGAGGACCTGTGCTTTGTATCAATTTCAAAGGCAGAGTTGGACTAGATATGTTCCGTATGTGTAGGAAACAACGTTCTTCTGTTCTCAGCACACTCAAGTTGCCTGCAATCTTAGAGTATCTAGAAAGCAATAGCGTGCTTCTTGCTCTAATGCAGAGTGTGATCAATGGAAGAGAACTCTGCTGTGTGTTCCACTTCAGAAATGGAGTTAAATCCCAGGCTCTGAGTCTTCCTACAAGGAAGACTTCATTTCAGATAAGAGGAGGTTCTTTACAGCTCAAACGAACTACATCATTCACGAAACTCACATGTTTCTCATCTTAACTGATAAGCACTGGATGTTAGAGGACCTGTGGTTTGTTTCAGTTTCAGAAGCAGAGTTGGACTGGATATGGTCCGTATGTGTAGGAAATACGGTTATTTTGTTCTGAGCACAATCACGTCTCCTGCTGTATTAGAGACTCCAGAAAGCAAGAGCGTTCTTCTTGCTCTAAAGCAGAGTGTGATCCATGGATGAGAACTATGCTGTGTGTTTCCCTTCAGAAATGGAGTTAAATCCCAGGCTCTGTGGCTTCCTACAAGCAAGAATTCGTTTCAGGTAAGGGAAGTCACTTTTCAGCTCAAACGAACTACATCGTTCACGAAGCTCACACGTTTCTCGGTCTTAATTGAAAAGCATTGGATGTTACAGGACCTGTGCTTTGTGTCAGTTTCAGAAGAAGAGTTGAACTAGATAAGTCCCTATGTGTAGGAAACACAGTTCTTTTGTTCTGAGCACAATCACGTTTCCTGGTGTATTAGAGACTCTAGAAAGGAAGAGCATGCTTCTTGCTCTAAAGCAGAGTGTGATTCATGGATGGGAACTGTGCTGTGTGTTTCCCTTCAGAAATGGAGTTAAATCCCAGGCTCTGTGTCTTCCTACAAAGACTACTTCGTTTCAGGTAAGCGCAGTAACTTTTCAGCTCAAACGAACTACATCGTTCACGAAGCTCACTCGTTTCTCATGTTAACTGACAAGCATTTGATGTTAGAGTACCTGTGGTTTCTTTCATTTTCAGAAGCAGAGTTGAACTAGATATCGTCCGTATGTGTATTAAACACTGTTCTTTTGTTATGAGCACACTCAGGTTTCCTGCTATATTAGAGACTCTAGAAAGCAATAGAGTTCTTCTTGCTCTAAAGCAGAGTGTGATTCATGAATGTGAACTGTGCTGAGTGTTTCCCTTCAGAAATGGAGTTAAATCCCATGCTCTGTGTCTTCCTACAAGCAAGACTTCGTTTCAGGTAATGGCAGACACTTTTCAACTCAAACGACCTACATCGTTCACGAAGCTCACACGTTTCTCATCTTAAATGATAAGCATTGGATGTTAGAGGACCTGTGCTTTGTATCAATTTCAGAGGCAGAGTAGGACTAGATAGGTCCGTTTGTGTAGGAAACACCGTTCTTCTGTTCTCAGCACAATCACGTTTCCTACAGTCTTAGAGACTCTAGAAAGCAAGAGCATGCTTCTTGCTCTAAAGCAGAGTGTGATCAATGGATGAGAACTCTACTGTGTGTTCCACTTCAGAAATGGAGTTAAATCCCAGGCTCTGAGTCTTCCTACAAGCAAGACTTCGTTTCAGGTAAGGGCATTTACTTTACAGCTCAAATGAACTACATCGGACACGAAGCTCACACGTTTCTCGGTCTTAATTGAAAATCTTTGGAGGTTACAGGACCTGTGCTTCATGTCAGTTTCAGAAGAAGAGTTGAACTAGATAAGTCCGTATGTGTAGGAAACACAGTTCTTTTGTTCTGAGCACAATCACGATTCCTGGTGTATTAGAGACTCTAGAAATGAAGAGCGTGATTCTTGCTCTAAAGCAGAGTGTGATCTGTAGATGAGAACTCTGCTGTGTGTTTTACTTAAGAAATTGAGTTAAATCCCAGACTCTGAGTCTTCCTACAAGCAAGATTTCGTTTCAGGTAAGGGCAGGTACTTTACAACTCAAACGAACTACATCGTTCCCGAAGCTCACACTTTTCTCCTCTTAACTGACAAGCATCTGATGTTAGAGGACCTGTGGTTTGTTTCAGTTTCAGAAGCAGAGTTGGACTAGATATGATCCGTATTTGTAGGAAACACCGTTCATCTGTTCTCAGCACACTCACGTTTCCTGCAATCTGACAGACTCTAGAAAGCAAGAGCGAGCTTCTGTCTCTAAAGCAGAGTGTGATCAATGGATGAGAACTCTGCTGTGTTCCACTTCAGAAATGGAGGTAAATCCCAGGCTCTGAGTCTTCCTACAAGCAAGACTGCGTTTCAGGTAAGGGCATTTACTTTACAGCTCAAACGAACTACATCGTTCACGAAGCTCACATGATTCTCATCTTAACTGACAATCACTGGATGTTAGAGGACCTGTGGTTTCTTTTTTTTTCAGAAGCAGAGTTGGACTAGATATGGTCCTTATGTGTAGGGAACACCGTTATTTTGTTTTGAGCACACTCATATCTCCTGAAGAATTAGAGACTCCTGAAAGCAATAGCGTTCTTCTTGCTCTAAAGCAGAGTGTGATCCATGGATGAGAACTATGCTGTGTGTTTCCCTTCAGAAATGGAGTTAAATCCCAGGCTCTGTGTCTTCCTACAATCAAGACTTCGTTTCAGGTAAGGGCAGTCAATTTTCTATTCAAAGGAACTACATCGTTCACGAAGCTCACACGTTTCTCATCTTAAATGATAAGCATTGGATGTTAGAGGACCTGTGCTTTGTATCAATTTCAAAGGCAGAGTTGGACTAGATATGTTCTGTATGTGTAGGAAACAACGTTCTTCTGTTCTCAGCACACTCAAGTTGCCTGCAATCTTAGAGTATCTAGAAAGCAATAGCGTGCTTCTTGCTCTAATGCAGAGTGTGATCAATGGAAGAGAACTCTGCTGTGTGTTCCACTTCAGAAATGGAGTTAAATCCCAGGCTCTGAGTCTTCCTACAAGGAAGACTTCATTTCAGATAAGATGAGGTTCTTTACAGCTCAAACGAACTACATCATTCACGTAACTCACAATTTTCTCATCTTAACTGATAAGCACTGGATGTTAGAGGACCTGTGGTTTGTTTCAGTTTCAGAAGCAGAGTTGGACTGGATATGGTCCGTATGTGTAGGAAATACGGTTATTTTGTTCTGAGCACACTCACGTCTCCTGCTGTATTAGAGACTCCAGAAAGCAAGAGCGTTCTTCTTGCTCTAAAGCAGAGTGTGATCCATGGATGAGAACTATGCTGTGTGTTTCCCTTCAGAAATGGAGTTAAATCCCAAGCTCTGTGGCTTCCTACAAGCAAGACTTCGTTTCAGGTAAGGGAAGTCACTTTTCAGCTCAAACGAACTACATCGTTCACGAAGCTCACACGTTTCTGGGTCTTAATTGAAAAGCATTGGATGTTACAGGACCTGTGCTTTGTGTCAGTTTCAGAAGAAGAGTTGAACTAGATAAGTCCCTATGTGTAGGAAACACAGTTCTTTTGTTCTGAGCACAATCACATTTCCTGGTGTATTAGAGACTCTAGAAAGGAAGAGCATGCTTCTTGCTCTAAAGCAGAGTGTGATTCATGGATGGGAACTCTGCTGTGTGTTTCCCTTCAGAAATGGAGTTAAATCCCAGGCTCTGTGTCTTCCTACAAAGACTACTTCGTTTCAGGTAAGCGCAGTAACTTTTCAGCTCAAACGAACTACATCGTTCACGAAGCTCACTCGTTTCTCATGTTAACTGACAAGCATTTGATGTTAGAGTACCTGTGATTTCTTTCATTTTCAGAAGCAGAGTTGAACTAGATATCGTCCGTATGTGTATTAAACACTGTTCTTTTGTTATGAGCACACTCAGGTTTCCTGCTATATTAGAGACTCTAGAAAGCAATAGAGTTCTTCTTGCTCTAAAGCAGAGTGTGATTCATGAATGCGAACTGTGCTGAGTGTTTCCCTTCAGAAATGGAGTTAAATCCCAGGCTCTGTGTCTTCCTACAAGCAAGACTTCGTTTCAGGTAATGGCAGACACTTTTCAACTCAAACGACCTACATCGTTCACGAAGCTCACACGTTTCTCATCTTAAATGATAAGCATTGGATGTTAGAGGACCTGTGCTTTGTATCAATTTCAGAGGCAGAGTTGGACTAGATAGGTCCGTTTGTGTAGGAAACACCGTTCTTCTGTTCTCAGCACAATCACGTTTCCTACAGTCTTAGAGATTCTAGAGAGCAAGAGCATGCTTCTTGCTCTAAAGCAGAGTGTGATCAATGGATGAGAACTCTGCTGTGTGTTCCACTTCAGAAATGGAGTTAAATCCCAGGCTCTGAGTCTTCCTACAAGCAAGACTTCGTTTCAGGTAAGGGCATTTACTTTACAGCTCAAATGAACTACATCGGACACGAAGCTCACACGTTTCTCGGTCTTAATTGAAAATCTTTGGAGGTTACAGGACCTGTGCTTCATGTCAGTTTCAGAAGAAGAGTTGAACTAGATAAGTCCGTATGTGTAGGAAACACAGTTCTTTTGTTCTGAGCACAATCACGATTCCTGGTGTATTAGAGACTCTAGAAATGAAGAGCGTGATTCTTGCTCTAAAGCAGAGTGTGATCTGTAGATGAGAACTCTGCTGTGTGTTTCACTTAAGAAATTGAGTTAAATCCCAGACTCTGAGTCTTCCTACAAGCAAGATTTCGTTTCAGGTAAGGGCAGGTACTTTACAACTCAAACGAACTACATCGTTCCCGAAGCTCACACTTTTCTCCTCTTAACTGACAAGCATCTGATGTTAGAGGACTTGTGGTTTGTTTCAGTTTCAGAAGCAGAGTTGGACTAGATATGATCCGTATTTGTAGGAAAC
This sequence comes from Onychomys leucogaster, assembly GCA_949786385.1. Classification (NCBI taxonomy): domain Eukaryota; kingdom Metazoa; phylum Chordata; class Mammalia; order Rodentia; family Cricetidae; genus Onychomys; species Onychomys leucogaster. The sequence continues at coordinate 1,749,015 of CATKUP010000014.1, read as the reverse complement.
ACCGTTCATCTGTTCTCAGCACACTCACGTTTCCTGCAATCTGACAGACTCTAGAAAGCAAGAGCGTGCTTCTGTCTCTAAAGCAGAGTGTGATCAATGGATGAGAACTCTGCTGTGTTCCACTTCAGAAATGGAGTTAAATCCCAGGCTCTGAGTCTTCCTACAAGCAAGACTGCGTTTCAGGTAAGGGCATTTACTTTACAGCTCAAACGAACTACATCGTTCACGAAGCTCACATGATTCTCATCTTAACTGACAATCACTGGATGTTAGAGGACCTGTGGTTTCTTTTTTTGTCAGAAGCAGAGTTGGACTAGATATGGTCCTTATGTGTAGGGAACACCGTTATTTTGTTTTGAGCACACTCATATCTCCTGCAGAATTAGAGACTCCTGAAAGCAATAGCGTTCTTCTTGTTCTAAAGCAGAGTGTGATCCATGGATGAGAACTATGCTGTGTGTTTCCCTTCAAAAATGGAGTTAAATCCCAGGCTCTGTGTCTTTCTACAAACACTATTTCCTTTCAGGTAAGGGCAGTCAATTTTCAGCTCAAACGAACTACATCGTTCACAAATTTCACTCGTTTCTCATCTTAAATGACAAGCATTGGATGTTAGAGGACCTGTGCTTGTATCAATTTCAGAAGAAGAGTTGAAGTACATATGGTCCGTATGTGTAGGAAACACCGTTCTTTTTTTCTGAGCACACTCACGTTTCCTGCTGTATTAGAGATTCTAGAAAGCAATAGCGTTCTTCTTGCTCTAAAGCAGAGTTTGATCCATGGATGAGAACTATGCTGTGTGTTTCCCTTCAGAAATGGAGTTAAATCCCAGCCTCTGTGTCTTCCTACAAGCAAGACTTCGTTTCAAGTAAGGGCAGTTTCTTTACAGCTCAAACGAACTACATCGTCACAAAACACACACGTTTCTCATCTAAACTGACAAGCATTGGATGTTAGAGGACCTGTGGTTTGTATCAGTTTCAGAAGCAGAGTTGAAGTAGATATGGTCCGTATGTGTAGGAAACACCGTTCTTTTGTTCGCAGCACACTCACGTTTCCTGTTGTCTTAGAGACTCTAGAAAGCAAGAGCGTGCTTCTTGCTCTAAAGCAGAGTGTGATCTATGTATGAGAACTCTGCTGTGTGTTTCACTTCAGAAATGGAGTTAAATCCCAGGCTCTGAGTCTTCCTACATGCAAGACTTCGTTTCAGGTAAGGGCAGGTACTTTACAGCTCAAGCGTGCTACATTGTTCACGAAGCTCACTCGTTTCTCATCTTAACTGACAAGCATCTGATGTTAGAGGACCGGTGGTTTGTTTCAGTTTCAAAAGCAGAGTTGAACTAGATATGGTCCATATGTGTAGGAAACACCGTTCATTTGTTCTGAGCACACTCATATTTCCTGCTGTATTAGAGACTCCTGAAAGCAATAGCGTTCTTCTTGCTCTAAAGCAGAGTGTGATCAATGGATGAGAAATCTGCTGTGTGTTCCACTTCAGAAATGGAGTTAAATCCCAGGCTCTGAGTCGTCCTACAAGGAAGACTTCATTTCAGGTAAGGGCAGGTTCTTAACAGCTCTAACGAACTACATCGTTCACGAAGCTCACATGTTTCTCATCTTAACTGACAAGCACTGGATGTTAGAGGACCTGTGCTTGTATCAATTTCATAAGCAGAGTTGGATTAGATATGGTCCGTATGTGTAGGAAACACAATTCTTTTGTTCTAAGCACACTCACGTTTCCCGCAGTCTTAGAGACTGTAGAAAGCAAGAGCGTGCTTCTTGCTCTAAAGCAGAGTGTGATCCATGGATGAGAACTATGCTGTGTGTTTCCCTTCAGAAATGGAGTTAAATCCCAGGCTCTGTGTCTTCCTACAGTCAAGACTTCGTTTCAGGTAGGGGCAGTCAATTTTCACCTCAAAGCAACTACATCGTTCACGAAGCTCTCACGTTTCTCATCTTAAATGATAAGCAATGGATGTTAGAGGACCTGTGCTTTGTATCAATTTCAGAGGCAGAGTTGTACTAGATATGGTCCGTATGTGTAGGAAACAACGTTCTTCTGTTCTCAGCACACTCACGTTTCCTGCAATCTTAGAGTATCTAGAAAGCAATAGTGTGCTTCTTGCTCTAATGCAGAGTGTGATCAATGGATGAGAACTCTGCTGTGTGTTCCACTTCAGAAATGGAGTTAAATCTCAGGCTCTGAGTCTTCCTACAAGCAAGACTGCTTTTCAGGTAAGGGCATTTACTTTACAGCTCAAACGAACGACATCGTTCACGAAGCTCACATGATTCTCATCTTAACTGACAAGCACTGGATGTTAGAGGACCTGTGGTTTCTTTTAGTTTCAGAAGCAGAGTTGGACTAGATATGGTCCGTATGTGTATGAAACACCGTTCTTTTGTTCTGAGCACACTCATATTTCCTGCTGTATTAGAGACCCCTGAAAGCAATAGCATTCTTCTTGCTCTAAAGCAGAGTGTGATCCATGGATGAGAACTATGCTGTGTGTTTCCCTTCAGAAATGGAGTTAAATCCCAGGCTCTGTGGCTTCCTACAAGCAAGACTTCTTTTCAGGTAAGGGAAATCACTTTTCAGCTCAAACGAACTACATCGTTCACGAAGCTCACACGTTTCTCGGTCTTAATTGAAAAGCATTGGATGTTACAGGACCTGTGCTTTGTGTCAGTTTCAGAAGAAGAGTTGAACTAGATAAGTCCCTATGTGTAGGAAACACAGTTCTTTTGTTCTCAGCACAATCACGTTTCCTGTTGTATTAGAGACTCTAGAAAGGAAGAACGTGCTTCTTGCTCTAAAGCAGAGTGTGATTCATGGATGGGAACTGTGCTGTGTGTTTCCCTTCAGAAATGGAGTTAAATCCCAGGCGCTGTGTCTTCCTACAAACACTACTTCGTTTCAGGTAAGCGCAGTAACTTTTCAGCTCAAACGAACTACATCGTTCACGAAGCTCACTCGTTTCTCATGTTAACTGACAAGCATTTGATGTTAGAGTACCTGTGGTTTCTTTCATTTTCAGAAGCAGAGTTGAACTAGATATCGTCCGTATGTGAGGGAAACACCATTCTTTTTTTCTGAGCACACTCACGTTTCCTGCTGTATTAGAGATTCTAGAAAGCAATAGCGTTCTTCTTGCTCTAAAGCAGAGGTTGATCCATGGATGAGAACTATGCTGTGTGTTTCCCTTCAGAAATGTAGTTAAATCCCAGGCTCTGTGTCTTCCTACAAGCAAGACTTCGTTTCAGGTAAGGGCAGTTTCTTTACAGCTCAAACGAACTACATCGTTCACGAAACTCACACGTTTCTCATCTAAACTGACAAGCATTGGATGATAGAGGACCATTGCTTGTATTAATTTCAGAAGCAGAGTTTGACTAGATATGGTCCATATGTGTAGGAAACACCGTTCTTTTGTTCTGAGCACACTCACGTTTCCTGCTGTATTAGAGACTCTTGAAAGCAATAGCGTTCTTCTTGATCTAAAGCAGAGTGTGATCCATGGATGAGAACTATGCTGTGTGTTTCCCTTCAGAAATGGAGTTAAATCCAAGGCTCTGTGTATTCCTACAAGCAAAATTTCGTTTCAGGTAAGGGCAGTCACTTTACAGCTCAAACGAACTACATCGTTCACAAATTTCTCTCGTTTCTCATCTTAAATGACAAGCATTGGATGTTAGAGGACCTGTGCTTGTATCAATTTCTTAAGCAGAGTTGGACTAGATATGGTCCGTATGTGTAGGAAACACCATTCTTTTGTTCTATGCACACTCACGTTTCCCGTGGTCTTAGAGACTGTAGAAAGCAAGAGCGTGCTTCTTGCTCTAAAGCAGAGTGTGATCCATGGATGAGAACTATGCTGTGTGTTTCCCTTCAGAAATGGAGTTAAATCCCAGGCTCTGTGTCTTCCTACAATCAAGACTTCGTTTCAGGTAAGGGCAGTCAATTTTCTGATCAAAGGAACTACATCGTTCACGAAGCTCACACGTTTCTCATCTTAAATGATAAGCATTGGATGTTAGAGGACCTGTGCTTTGTATCAATTTCAAAGGCAGAGTTGGACTAGATATGTTCCGTATGTGTAGGAAACAACGTTCTTCTGTTCTCAGCACACTCAAGTTGCCTGCAATCTTAGAGTATCTAGAAAGCAATAGCGTGCTTCTTGCTCTAATGCAGAGTGTGATCAATGGAAGAGAACTCTGCTGTGTGTTCCACTTCAGAAATGGAGTTAAATCCCAGGCTCTGAGTCTTCCTACAAGGAAGACTTCATTTCAGATAAGAGGAGGTTCTTTACAGCTCAAACGAACTACATCATTCACGAAACTCACATGTTTCTCATCTTAACTGATAAGCACTGGATGTTAGAGGACCTGTGGTTTGTTTCAGTTTCAGAAGCAGAGTTGGACTGGATATGGTCCGTATGTGTAGGAAATACGGTTATTTTGTTCTGAGCTCAATCACGTCTCCTGCTGTATTAGAGACTCCAGAAAGCAAGAGCGTTCTTCTTGCTCTAAAGCAGAGTGTGATCCATGGATGAGAACTATGCTGTGTGTTTCCCTTCAGAAATGGAGTTAAATCCCAGGCTCTGTGGCTTCCTACAAGCAAGACTTCGTTTCAGGTAAGGGAAGTCACTTTTCAGCTCAAACGAACTACATCGTTCACGAAGCTCACACGTTTCTCGGTCTTAATTGAAAAGCATTGGATGTTACAGGACCTGTGCTTTGTGTCAGTTTCAGAAGAAGTGTTGAACTAGATAAGTCCCTATGTGTAGGAAACACAGTTCTTTTGTTCTGAGCACAATCACGTTTCCTGGTGTATTAGAGACTCTAGAAAGGAAGAGCATGCTTCTTGCTCTAAAGCAGAGTGTGATTCATGGATGGGAACTGTGCTGTGTGTTTCCCTTCAGAAATGGAGTTAAATCCCAGGCTCTGTGTCTTCCTACAAAGACTACTTCGTTTCAGGTAAGCGCAGTAACTTTTCAGCTCAAACGAACTACATCGTTCACGAAGCTCACTCGTTTCTCATGTTAACTGACAAGCATTTGATGTTAGAGTACCTGTGGTTTCTTTCATTTTCAGAAGCAGAGTTGAACTAGATATCGTCCATATGTGTATTAAACACTCTTCTTTTGTTATGAGCACACTCAGGTTTCCTGCTATATTAGAGACTCTAGAAAGCAATAGAGTTCTTCTTGCTCTAAAGCAGAGTGTGATTCATGAATGTGAACTGTGCTGAGTGTTTCCCTTCAGAAATGGAGTTAAATCCCAGGCTCTGTGTCTTCCTACAAGCAAGACTTCGTTTCAGGTAATGGCAGACACTTTTCAACTCAAACGACCTACATCGTTCACGAAGCTCACACGTTTCTCATCTTAAATGATAAGCATTGGATGTTAGAGGACCTGTGCTTTGTATCAATTTCAGAGGCAGAGTTGGACTAGATAGGTCCGTTTGTGTAGGAAACACCGTTCTTCTGTTCTCAGCACAATCACGTTTCCTACAGTCTTAGAGACTCTAGAAAGCAAGAGCATGCTTCTTGCTCTAAAGCAGAGTGTGATCAATGGATGAGAACTCTGCTGTGTGTTCCACTTCAGAAATGGAGTTAAATCCCAGGCTCTGAGTCTTCCTACAAGCAAGACTTCGTTTCAGGTAAGGGTAGGTACTTTACAACTCAAACGAACTACATCGTTCCCGAGGCTCACACTTTTCTCCTCTTAACTGACAAGCATCTGATGTTAGAGGACCTGTGGTTTGTTTCAGTTTCAGAAGCAGAGTTGGACTAGATATGATCCGTATTTGTAGGAAACACCGTTCATCTGTTCTCAGCACACTCACGTTTCCTGCAATCTGACAGACTCTAGAAAGCAAGAGCGAGCTTCTGTCTCTAAAGCAGAGTGTGATCAATGGATGAGAACTCTGCTGTGTTCCACTTCAGAAATGGAGTTAAATCCCAGGCTCTGAGTCTTCCTACAAGCAAGACTGCGTTTCAGGTAAGGGCATTTACTTTACAGCTCAAATGAACTACATCGTTCACGAAGCTCACATGATTCTCATCTTAACTGACAATCACTGGATGTTAGAGGACCTGTGGTTTCTTTTTTTTTCAGAAGCAGAGTTGGACTAGATATGGTCCTTATGTGTAGGGAACACCGTTATTTTGTTTTGAGCACACTCATATCTCCTGCAGAATTAGAGACTCCTGAAAGCAATAGCGTTCTTCATGCTCTAAAGCAGAGTGTGATCCATGGATGAGAACTATGCTGTGTGTTTCCCTTCAGAAATGGAGTTAAATCCCAGGCTCTGTGTCTTCCTACAATCAAGACTTCGTTTCAGGTAAGGGCAGTCAATTTTCTGATCAAAGGAACTACATCGTTCACGAAGCTCACACGTTTCTCATCTTAAATGATAAGCATTGGATGTTAGAGGACCTGTGCTTTGTATCAATTTCAAAGGCAGAGTTGGACTAGATATGTTCCGTATGTGTAGGAAACAACGTTCTTCTGTTCTCAGCACACTCAAGTTGCCTGCAATCTTAGAGTATCTAGAAAGCAATAGCGTGCTTCTTGCTCTAATGCAGAGTGTGATCAATGGAAGAGAACTCTGCTGTGTGTTCCACTTCAGAAATGGAGTTAAATCCCAGGCTCTGAGTCTTCCTACAAGGAAGACTTCATTTCAGATAAGAGGAGGTTCTTTACAGCTCAAACGAACTACATCATTCACGAAACTCACATGTTTCTCATCTTAACTGATAAGCACTGGATGTTAGAGGACCTGTGGTTTGTTTCAGTTTCAGAAGCAGAGTTGGACTGGATATGGTCCGTATGTGTAGGAAATACGGTTATTTTGTTCTGAGCACAATCACGTCTCCTGCTGTATTAGAGACTCCAGAAAGCAAGAGCGTTCTTCTTGCTCTAAAGCAGAGTGTGATCCATGGATGAGAACTATGCTGTGTGTTTCCCTTCAGAAATGGAGTTAAATCCCAGGCTCTGTGGCTTCCTACAAGCAAGAATTCGTTTCAGGTAAGGGAAGTCACTTTTCAGCTCAAACGAACTACATCGTTCACGAAGCTCACACGTTTCTCGGTCTTAATTGAAAAGCATTGGATGTTACAGGACCTGTGCTTTGTGTCAGTTTCAGAAGAAGAGTTGAACTAGATAAGTCCCTATGTGTAGGAAACACAGTTCTTTTGTTCTGAGCACAATCACGTTTCCTGGTGTATTAGAGACTCTAGAAAGGAAGAGCATGCTTCTTGCTCTAAAGCAGAGTGTGATTCATGGATGGGAACTGTGCTGTGTGTTTCCCTTCAGAAATGGAGTTAAATCCCAGGCTCTGTGTCTTCCTACAAAGACTACTTCGTTTCAGGTAAGCGCAGTAACTTTTCAGCTCAAACGAACTACATCGTTCACGAAGCTCACTCGTTTCTCATGTTAACTGACAAGCATTTGATGTTAGAGTACCTGTGGTTTCTTTCATTTTCAGAAGCAGAGTTGAACTAGATATCGTCCGTATGTGTATTAAACACTGTTCTTTTGTTATGAGCACACTCAGGTTTCCTGCTATATTAGAGACTCTAGAAAGCAATAGAGTTCTTCTTGCTCTAAAGCAGAGTGTGATTCATGAATGTGAACTGTGCTGAGTGTTTCCCTTCAGAAATGGAGTTAAATCCCATGCTCTGTGTCTTCCTACAAGCAAGACTTCGTTTCAGGTAATGGCAGACACTTTTCAACTCAAACGACCTACATCGTTCACGAAGCTCACACGTTTCTCATCTTAAATGATAAGCATTGGATGTTAGAGGACCTGTGCTTTGTATCAATTTCAGAGGCAGAGTAGGACTAGATAGGTCCGTTTGTGTAGGAAACACCGTTCTTCTGTTCTCAGCACAATCACGTTTCCTACAGTCTTAGAGACTCTAGAAAGCAAGAGCATGCTTCTTGCTCTAAAGCAGAGTGTGATCAATGGATGAGAACTCTACTGTGTGTTCCACTTCAGAAATGGAGTTAAATCCCAGGCTCTGAGTCTTCCTACAAGCAAGACTTCGTTTCAGGTAAGGGCATTTACTTTACAGCTCAAATGAACTACATCGGACACGAAGCTCACACGTTTCTCGGTCTTAATTGAAAATCTTTGGAGGTTACAGGACCTGTCCTTCATGTCAGTTTCAGAAGAAGAGTTGAACTAGATAAGTCCGTATGTGTAGGAAACACAGTTCTTTTGTTCTGAGCACAATCACGATTCCTGGTGTATTAGAGACTCTAGAAATGAAGAGCGTGATTCTTGCTCTAAAGCAGAGTGTGATCTGTAGATGAGAACTCTGCTGTGTGTTTTACTTAAGAAATTGAGTTAAATCCCAGACTCTGAGTCTTCCTACAAGCAAGATTTCGTTTCAGGTAAGGGCAGGTACTTTACAACTCAAACGAACTACATCGTTCCCGAAGCTCACACTTTTCTCCTCTTAACTGACAAGCATCTGATGTTAGAGGACCTGTGGTTTGTTTCAGTTTCAGAAGCAGAGTTGGACTAGATATGATCCGTATTTGTAGGAAACACCGTTCATCTGTTCTCAGCACACTCACGTTTCCTGCAATCTGACAGACTCTAGAAAGCAAGAGCGAGCTTCTGTCTCTAAAGCAGAGTGTGATCAATGGATGAGAACTCTGCTGTGTTCCACTTCAGAAATGGAGGTAAATCCCAGGCTCTGAGTCTTCCTACAAGCAAGACTGCGTTTCAGGTAAGGGCATTTACTTTACAGCTCAAACGAACTACATCGTTCACGAAGCTCACATGATTCTCATCTTAACTGACAATCACTGGATGTTAGAGGACCTGTGGTTTCTTTTTTTTTCAGAAGCAGAGTTGGACTAGATATGGTCCTTATGTGTAGGGAACACCGTTATTTTGTTTTGAGCACACTCATATCTCCTGAAGAATTAGAGACTCCTGAAAGCAATAGCGTTCTTCTTGCTCTAAAGCAGAGTGTGATCCATGGATGAGAACTATGCTGTGTGTTTCCCTTCAGAAATGGAGTTAAATCCCAGGCTCTGTGTCTTCCTACAATCAAGACTTCGTTTCAGGTAAGGGCAGTCAATTTTCTATTCAAAGGAACTACATCGTTCACGAAGCTCACACGTTTCTCATCTTAAATGATAAGCATTGGATGTTAGAGGACCTGTGCTTTGTATCAATTTCAAAGGCAGAGTTGGACTAGATATGTTCTGTATGTGTAGGAAACAACGTTCTTCTGTTCTCAGCACACTCAAGTTGCCTGCAATCTTAGAGTATCTAGAAAGCAATAGCGTGCTTCTTGCTCTAATGCAGAGTGTGATCAATGGAAGAGAACTCTGCTGTGTGTTCCACTTCAGAAATGGAGTTAAATCCCAGGCTCTGAGTCTTCCTACAAGGAAGACTTCATTTCAGATAAGATGAGGTTCTTTACAGCTCAAACGAACTACATCATTCACGTAACTCACAATTTTCTCATCTTAACTGATAAGCACTGGATGTTAGAGGACCTGTGGTTTGTTTCAGTTTCAGAAGCAGAGTTGGACTGGATATGGTCCGTATGTGTAGGAAATACGGTTATTTTGTTCTGAGCACACTCACGTCTCCTGCTGTATTAGAGACTCCAGAAAGCAAGAGCGTTCTTCTTGCTCTAAAGCAGAGTGTGATCCATGGATGAGAACTATGCTGTGTGTTTCCCTTCAGAAATGGAGTTAAATCCCAAGCTCTGTGGCTTCCTACAAGCAAGACTTCGTTTCAGGTAAGGGAAGTCACTTTTCAGCTCAAACGAACTACATCGTTCACGAAGCTCACACGTTTCTGGGTCTTAATTGAAAAGCATTGGATGTTACAGGACCTGTGCTTTGTGTCAGTTTCAGAAGAAGAGTTGAACTAGATAAGTCCCTATGTGTAGGAAACACAGTTCTTTTGTTCTGAGCACAATCACATTTCCTGGTGTATTAGAGACTCTAGAAAGGAAGAGCATGCTTCTTGCTCTAAAGCAGAGTGTGATTCATGGATGGGAACTCTGCTGTGTGTTTCCCTTCAGAAATGGAGTTAAATCCCAGGCTCTGTGTCTTCCTACAAAGACTACTTCGTTTCAGGTAAGCGCAGTAACTTTTCAGCTCAAACGAACTACATCGTTCACGAAGCTCACTCGTTTCTCATGTTAACTGACAAGCATTTGATGTTAGAGTACCTGTGATTTCTTTCATTTTCAGAAGCAGAGTTGAACTAGATATCGTCCGTATGTGTATTAAACACTGTTCTTTTGTTATGAGCACACTCAGGTTTCCTGCTATATTAGAGACTCTAGAAAGCAATAGAGTTCTTCTTGCTCTAAAGCAGAGTGTGATTCATGAATGCGAACTGTGCTGAGTGTTTCCCTTCAGAAATGGAGTTAAATCCCAGGCTCTGTGTCTTCCTACAAGCAAGACTTCGTTTCAGGTAATGGCAGACACTTTTCAACTCAAACGACCTACATCGTTCACGAAGCTCACACGTTTCTCATCTTAAATGATAAGCATTGGATGTTAGAGGACCTGTGCTTTGTATCAATTTCAGAGGCAGAGTTGGACTAGATAGGTCCGTTTGTGTAGGAAACACCGTTCTTCTGTTCTCAGCACAATCACGTTTCCTACAGTCTTAGAGATTCTAGAGAGCAAGAGCATGCTTCTTGCTCTAAAGCAGAGTGTGATCAATGGATGAGAACTCTGCTGTGTGTTCCACTTCAGAAATGGAGTTAAATCCCAGGCTCTGAGTCTTCCTACAAGCAAGACTTCGTTTCAGGTAAGGGCATTTACTTTACAGCTCAAATGAACTACATCGGACACGAAGCTCACACGTTTCTCGGTCTTAATTGAAAATCTTTGGAGGTTACAGGACCTGTGCTTCATGTCAGTTTCAGAAGAAGAGTTGAACTAGATAAGTCCGTATGTGTAGGAAACACAGTTCTTTTGTTCTGAGCACAATCACGATTCCTGGTGTATTAGAGACTCTAGAAATGAAGAGCGTGATTCTTGCTCTAAAGCAGAGTGTGATCTGTAGATGAGAACTCTGCTGTGTGTTTCACTTAAGAAATTGAGTTAAATCCCAGACTCTGAGTCTTCCTACAAGCAAGATTTCGTTTCAGGTAAGGGCAGGTACTTTACAACTCAAACGAACTACATCGTTCCCGAAGCTCACACTTTTCTCCTCTTAACTGACAAGCATCTGATGTTAGAGGACTTGTGGTTTGTTTCAGTTTCAGAAGCAGAGTTGGACTAGATATGATCCGTATTTGTAGGAAACACCGTTCATCTGTTCTCAGCACACTCACGTTTCCTGCAATCTGACAGACTCTAGAAAGCAAGAGCGTGCTTCTGTCTCTAAAGCAGAGTGTGATCAATGGATGAGAACTCTGCTGTGTTCCACTTCAGAAATGGAGTTAAATCCCAGGCTCTGAGTCTTCCTACAAGCAAGACTGCGTTTCAGGTAAGGGCATTTACTTTACAGCTCAAACGAACTACATCGTTCACGAAGCTCACATGATTCTCATCTTAACTGACAATCACTGGATGTTAGAGGACCTGTGGTTTCTTTTTTTGTCAGAAGCAGAGTTGGACTAGATATGGTCCTTATGTGTAGGGAACACCGTTATTTTGTTTTGAGCACACTCATATCTCCTGCAGAATTAGAGACTCCTGAAAGCAATAGCGTTCTTCTTGTTCTAAAGCAGAGTGTGATCCATGGATGAGAACTATGCTGTGTGTTTCCCTTCAAAAATGGAGTTAAATCCCAGGCTCTGTGTCTTTCTACAAACACTATTTCCTTTCAGGTAAGGGCAGTCAATTTTCAGCTCAAACGAACTACATCGTTCACAAATTTCACTCGTTTCTCATCTTAAATGACAAGCATTGGATGTTAGAGGACCTGTGCTTGTATCAATTTCAGAAGAAGAGTTGAAGTACATATGGTCCGTATGTGTAGGAAACACCGTTCTTTTTTTCTGAGCACACTCACGTTTCCTGCTGTATTAGAGATTCTAGAAAGCAATAGCGTTCTTCTTGCTCTAAAGCAGAGTTTGATCCATGGATGAGAACTATGCTGTGTGTTTCCCTTCAGAAATGGAGTTAAATCCCAGCCTCTGTGTCTTCCTACAAGCAAGACTTCGTTTCAAGTAAGGGCAGTTTCTTTACAGCTCAAACGAACTACATCGTCACAAAACACACACGTTTCTCATCTAAACTGACAAGCATTGGATGTTAGAGGACCTGTGGTTTGTATCAGTTTCAGAAGCAGAGTTGAAGTAGATATGGTCCGTATGTGTAGGAAACACCGTTCTTTTGTTCGCAGCACACTCACGTTTCCTGTTGTCTTAGAGACTCTAGAAAGCAAGAGCGTGCTTCTTGCTCTAAAGCAGAGTGTGATCTATGTATGAGAACTCTGCTGTGTGTTTCACTTCAGAAATGGAGTTAAATCCCAGGCTCTGAGTCTTCCTACATGCAAGACTTCGTTTCAGGTAAGGGCAGGTACTTTACAGCTCAAGCGTGCTACATTGTTCACGAAGCTCACTCGTTTCTCATCTTAACTGACAAGCATCTGATGTTAGAGGACCGGTGGTTTGTTTCAGTTTCAAAAGCAGAGTTGAACTAGATATGGTCCATATGTGTAGGAAACACCGTTCATTTGTTCTGAGCACACTCATATTTCCTGCTGTATTAGAGACTCCTGAAAGCAATAGCGTTCTTCTTGCTCTAAAGCAGAGTGTGATCAATGGATGAGAAATCTGCTGTGTGTTCCACTTCAGAAATGGAGTTAAATCCCAGGCTCTGAGTCGTCCTACAAGGAAGACTTCATTTCAGGTAAGGGCAGGTTCTTAACAGCTCTAACGAACTACATCGTTCACGAAGCTCACATGTTTCTCATCTTAACTGACAAGCACTGGATGTTAGAGGACCTGTGCTTGTATCAATTTCATAAGCAGAGTTGGATTAGATATGGTCCGTATGTGTAGGAAACACAATTCTTTTGTTCTAAGCACACTCACGTTTCCCGCAGTCTTAGAGACTGTAGAAAGCAAGAGCGTGCTTCTTGCTCTAAAGCAGAGTGTGATCCATGGATGAGAACTATGCTGTGTGTTTCCCTTCAGAAATGGAGTTAAATCCCAGGCTCTGTGTCTTCCTACAGTCAAGACTTCGTTTCAGGTAGGGGCAGTCAATTTTCACCTCAAAGCAACTACATCGTTCACGAAGCTCTCACGTTTCTCATCTTAAATGATAAGCAATGGATGTTAGAGGACCTGTGCTTTGTATCAATTTCAGAGGCAGAGTTGTACTAGATATGGTCCGTATGTGTAGGAAACAACGTTCTTCTGTTCTCAGCACACTCACGTTTCCTGCAATCTTAGAGTATCTAGAAAGCAATAGTGTGCTTCTTGCTCTAATGCAGAGTGTGATCAATGGATGAGAACTCTGCTGTGTGTTCCACTTCAGAAATGGAGTTAAATCTCAGGCTCTGAGTCTTCCTACAAGCAAGACTGCTTTTCAGGTAAGGGCATTTACTTTACAGCTCAAACGAACGACATCGTTCACGAAGCTCACATGATTCTCATCTTAACTGACAAGCACTGGATGTTAGAGGACCTGTGGTTTCTTTTAGTTTCAGAAGCAGAGTTGGACTAGATATGGTCCGTATGTGTATGAAACACCGTTCTTTTGTTCTGAGCACACTCATATTTCCTGCTGTATTAGAGACCCCTGAAAGCAATAGCATTCTTCTTGCTCTAAAGCAGAGTGTGATCCATGGATGAGAACTATGCTGTGTGTTTCCCTTCAGAAATGGAGTTAAATCCCAGGCTCTGTGGCTTCCTACAAGCAAGACTTCTTTTCAGGTAAGGGAAATCACTTTTCAGCTCAAACGAACTACATCGTTCACGAAGCTCACACGTTTCTCGGTCTTAATTGAAAAGCATTGGATGTTACAGGACCTGTGCTTTGTGTCAGTTTCAGAAGAAGAGTTGAACTAGATAAGTCCCTATGTGTAGGAAACACAGTTCTTTTGTTCTCAGCACAATCACGTTTCCTGTTGTATTAGAGACTCTAGAAAGGAAGAACGTGCTTCTTGCTCTAAAGCAGAGTGTGATTCATGGATGGGAACTGTGCTGTGTGTTTCCCTTCAGAAATGGAGTTAAATCCCAGGCGCTGTGTCTTCCTACAAACACTACTTCGTTTCAGGTAAGCGCAGTAACTTTTCAGCTCAAACGAACTACATCGTTCACGAAGCTCACTCGTTTCTCATGTTAACTGACAAGCATTTGATGTTAGAGTACCTGTGGTTTCTTTCATTTTCAGAAGCAGAGTTGAACTAGATATCGTCCGTATGTGAGGGAAACACCATTCTTTTTTTCTGAGCACACTCACGTTTCCTGCTGTATTAGAGATTCTAGAAAGCAATAGCGTTCTTCTTGCTCTAAAGCAGAGGTTGATCCATGGATGAGAACTATGCTGTGTGTTTCCCTTCAGAAATGTAGTTAAATCCCAGGCTCTGTGTCTTCCTACAAGCAAGACTTCGTTTCAGGTAAGGGCAGTTTCTTTACAGCTCAAACGAACTACATCGTTCACGAAACTCACACGTTTCTCATCTAAACTGACAAGCATTGGATGATAGAGGACCATTGCTTGTATTAATTTCAGAAGCAGAGTTTGACTAGATATGGTCCATATGTGTAGGAAACACCGTTCTTTTGTTCTGAGCACACTCACGTTTCCTGCTGTATTAGAGACTCTTGAAAGCAATAGCGTTCTTCTTGATCTAAAGCAGAGTGTGATCCATGGATGAGAACTATGCTGTGTGTTTCCCTTCAGAAATGGAGTTAAATCCAAGGCTCTGTGTATTCCTACAAGCAAAATTTCGTTTCAGGTAAGGGCAGTCACTTTACAGCTCAAACGAACTACATCGTTCACAAATTTCTCTCGTTTCTCATCTTAAATGACAAGCATTGGATGTTAGAGGACCTGTGCTTGTATCAATTTCTTAAGCAGAGTTGGACTAGATATGGTCCGTATGTGTAGGAAACACCATTCTTTTGTTCTATGCACACTCACGTTTCCCGTGGTCTTAGAGACTGTAGAAAGCAAGAGCGTGCTTCTTGCTCTAAAGCAGAGTGTGATCCATGGATGAGAACTATGCTGTGTGTTTCCCTTCAGAAATGGAGTTAAATCCCAGGCTCTGTGTCTTCCTACAATCAAGACTTCGTTTCAGGTAAGGGCAGTCAATTTTCTGATCAAAGGAACTACATCGTTCACGAAGCTCACACGTTTCTCATCTTAAATGATAAGCATTGGATGTTAGAGGACCTGTGCTTTGTATCAATTTCAAAGGCAGAGTTGGACTAGATATGTTCCGTATGTGTAGGAAACAACGTTCTTCTGTTCTCAGCACACTCAAGTTGCCTGCAATCTTAGAGTATCTAGAAAGCAATAGCGTGCTTCTTGCTCTAATGCAGAGTGTGATCAATGGAAGAGAACTCTGCTGTGTGTTCCACTTCAGAAATGGAGTTAAATCCCAGGCTCTGAGTCTTCCTACAAGGAAGACTTCATTTCAGATAAGAGGAGGTTCTTTACAGCTCAAACGAACTACATCATTCACGAAACTCACATGTTTCTCATCTTAACTGATAAGCACTGGATGTTAGAGGACCTGTGGTTTGTTTCAGTTTCAGAAGCAGAGTTGGACTGGATATGGTCCGTATGTGTAGGAAATACGGTTATTTTGTTCTGAGCTCAATCACGTCTCCTGCTGTATTAGAGACTCCAGAAAGCAAGAGCGTTCTTCTTGCTCTAAAGCAGAGTGTGATCCATGGATGAGAACTATGCTGTGTGTTTCCCTTCAGAAATGGAGTTAAATCCCAGGCTCTGTGGCTTCCTACAAGCAAGACTTCGTTTCAGGTAAGGGAAGTCACTTTTCAGCTCAAACGAACTACATCGTTCACGAAGCTCACACGTTTCTCGGTCTTAATTGAAAAGCATTGGATGTTACAGGACCTGTGCTTTGTGTCAGTTTCAGAAGAAGTGTTGAACTAGATAAGTCCCTATGTGTAGGAAACACAGTTCTTTTGTTCTGAGCACAATCACGTTTCCTGGTGTATTAGAGACTCTAGAAAGGAAGAGCATGCTTCTTGCTCTAAAGCAGAGTGTGATTCATGGATGGGAACTGTGCTGTGTGTTTCCCTTCAGAAATGGAGTTAAATCCCAGGCTCTGTGTCTTCCTACAAAGACTACTTCGTTTCAGGTAAGCGCAGTAACTTTTCAGCTCAAACGAACTACATCGTTCACGAAGCTCACTCGTTTCTCATGTTAACTGACAAGCATTTGATGTTAGAGTACCTGTGGTTTCTTTCATTTTCAGAAGCAGAGTTGAACTAGATATCGTCCATATGTGTATTAAACACTCTTCTTTTGTTATGAGCACACTCAGGTTTCCTGCTATATTAGAGACTCTAGAAAGCAATAGAGTTCTTCTTGCTCTAAAGCAGAGTGTGATTCATGAATGTGAACTGTGCTGAGTGTTTCCCTTCAGAAATGGAGTTAAATCCCAGGCTCTGTGTCTTCCTACAAGCAAGACTTCGTTTCAGGTAATGGCAGACACTTTTCAACTCAAACGACCTACATCGTTCACGAAGCTCACACGTTTCTCATCTTAAATGATAAGCATTGGATGTTAGAGGACCTGTGCTTTGTATCAATTTCAGAGGCAGAGTTGGACTAGATAGGTCCGTTTGTGTAGGAAACACCGTTCTTCTGTTCTCAGCACAATCACGTTTCCTACAGTCTTAGAGACTCTAGAAAGCAAGAGCATGCTTCTTGCTCTAAAGCAGAGTGTGATCAATGGATGAGAACTCTGCTGTGTGTTCCACTTCAGAAATGGAGTTAAATCCCAGGCTCTGAGTCTTCCTACAAGCAAGACTTCGTTTCAGGTAAGGGCATTTACTTTACAGCTCAAATGAACTACATCGGACACGAAGCTCACACGTTTCTCGGTCTTAATTGAAAATCTTTGGAGGTTACAGGACCTGTGCTTCATGTCAGTTTCAGAAGAAGAGTTGAACTAGATAAGTCCCTATGTGTAGGAAACACAGTTCTTTTGTTCTGAGCACAATCACGATTCCTGGTGTATTAGAGACTCTAGAAATGAAGAGCGTGATTCTTGCTCTAAAGCAGAGTGTGATCTGTAGATGAGAACTCTGCTGTGTGTTTCACTTAAGAAATTGAGTTAAATCCCAGACTCTGAGTCTTCCTACAAGCAAGATTTCGTTTCAGGTAAGGGCAGGTACTTTACAACTCAAACGAACTACATCGTTCCCGAAGCTCACACTTTTCTCCTCTTAACTGACAAGCATCTGATGTTAGAGGACCTGTGGTTTGTTTCAGTTTCAGAAGCAGAGTTGGACTAGATATGATCCGTATTTGTAGGAAACACCGTTCATCTGTTCTCAGCACACTCACGTTTCCTGCAATCTGACAGACTCTAGAAAGCAAGAGCGTGCTTCTGTCTCTAAAGCAGAGTGTGATCAATGGATGAGAACTCTGCTGTGTTCCACTTCAGAAATGGAGTTAAATCCCAGGCTCTGAGTCTTCCTACAAGCAAGACTGCGTTTCAGGTAAGGGCATTTACTTTACAGCTCAAACGAACTACATCGTTCACGAAGCTCACATGATTCTCATCTTAACTGACAATCACTGGATGTTAGAGGACCTGTGGTTTCTTTTTTTTTCAGAAGCAGAGTTGGACTAGATATGGTCCTTATGTGTAGGGAACACCGTTATTTTGTTTTGAGCACACTCATATCTCCTGCAGAATTAGAGACTCCTGAAAGCAATAGCGTTCTTCTTGCTCTAAAGCAGAGTGTGATCCATGGATGAGAACTATGCTGTGTGTTTCCCTTCAGAAATGGAGTTAAATCCCAGGCTCTGTGTCTTCCTACAATCAAGACTTCGTTTCAGGTAAGGGCAGTCAATTTTCTGATCAAAGGAACTACATCGTTCACGAAGCTCACATGTTTCTCATCTTAAATGATAAGCATTGGATGTTAGAGGACCTGTGCTTTGTATCAATTTCAAAGGCAGAGTTGGACTAGATATGTTCCGTATGTGTAGGAAACAACGTTCTTCTGTTCTCAGCACACTCAAGTTGCCTGCAATCTTAGAGTATCTAGAAAGCAATAGCGTGCTTCTTGCTCTAATGCAGAGTGTGATCAATGGAAGAGAACTCTGCTGTGTGTTCCACTTCAGAAATGGAGTTAAATCCCAGGCTCTGAGTCTTCCTACAAGGAAGACTTCATTTCAGATAAGAGGAGGTTCTTTACAGCTCAAACGAACTACATCATTCATGAAACTCACATGTTTCTCATCTTAACTGATAAGCACTGGATGTTAGAGGACCTGTGGTTTCTTTCAGTTTCAGAAGCAGAGTTGGACTGGATATGGTCTGTATGTGCTGGAAAATACGGTTATTTTGTTCTGAGCACACTCACGTCTCCTGCTGTATTAGAGACTCCAGAAAGCAAGCTTCTTGCTCTAAAGCAGAGTGTGATCCATGGATGAGAACTATGCTGTGTGTTTCCCTTCAGAAATGGAGTTAAATCCCAGGCTCTGTGGCTTCCTACAAGCAAGACTTCGTTTCAGGTAAGGGAAGTCACTTTTCAGCTCAAACGAACTACATCGTTCACAAAGCTCACACGTTTCTCATGTTAACTGACAAGCATTTGATGTTAGAGTACCTGTGGTTTCTTTCATTTTCAGAAGCAGAGTTGAACTAGATAAGTCCCTATGTGTAGGAAACACAGTTCTTTTGTTCTGAGCACAATCACGTTTCCTGGTGTATTAGAGACTCTAGAAAGGAAGAGCATGCTTCTTGCTCTAAAGCAGAGTGTGATTCATGGACGGGAACTCTGCTGTGTGTTTCCCTTCAGAAATGGAGTTAAATCCCAGGCTCTGTGTCTTCCTACAAAGACTACTTCGTTTCAGGTAAGCGCAGTAACTTTTCAGCTCAAACGAACTACATCGTTCACGAAACTCACTCGTTTTTCATGTTAACTGACAAGCATTTGATGTTAGAGTACCTGTGGTTTCTTTCATTTTCAGAAGCAGAGTTGAACTAGATATCGTCCGTATGTGTATTAAACACTCTTCTTTTGTTATGAGCACACTCAGGTTTCCTGCTATATTAGAGACTCTAGAAAGCAATAGAGTTCTTCTTGCTCTAAAGCAGAGTGTGATTCATGAATGCGAACTGTGCTGAGTGTTTCCCTTCAGAAATGGAGTTAAATCCCAGGCTCTGTGTCTTCCTACAAGCAAGACTTCGTTTCAGGTAATGGCAGACACTTTTCAACTCAAACGACCTACATCGTTCACGAAGCTCACACGTTTCTCATCTTAAATGATAAGCATTGGATGTTAGAGGACGTGTGCTTTGTATCAATTTCAGAGGCAGAGTTGGACTAGATAGGTCCGTTTGTGTAGGAAACACCGTTCTTCTGTTCTCAGCACAATCACGTTTCCTACAGTCTTAGAGACTCTAGAAAGCAAGAGCATGCTTCTTGCTCTAAAGCAGAGTGTGATCAATGGATGAGAACTCTGCTGTGTGTTCCACTTCAGAAATGGAGTTAAATCCCAGGCTCTGAGTCTTCCTACAAGCAAGACTTCGTTTCAGGTAAGGGCATTTACTTTACAGCTCAAATGAACTACATCGGACACGAAGCTCACACGTTTCTCGGTCTTAATTGAAAATCTTTGGAGGTTACAGGACCTGTGCTTCATGTCAGTTTCAGAAGAAGAGTTGAACTAGATGAGTCCGTATGTGTAGGAAACACAGTTCTTTTGTTCTGAGCACAATCACGATTCCTGGTGTATTAGAGACTCTAGAAATGAAGAGCGTGATTCTTGCTCTAAAGCAGAGTGTGATCTGTAGATGAGAACTCTGCTGTGTGTTTCACTTAAGAAATTGAGTTAAATCCCAGACTCTGAGACTTCCTACAAGCAAGATTTCATTTCAGGTAAGGGCAGGTACTTTACAACTCAAACGAACTACATCGTTCCCGAAGCTCACACTTTTCTCCTCTTAACTGACAAGCATCTGATGTTAGAGGACTTGTGGTTTGTTTCAGTTTCAGAAGCAGAGTTGGACTAGATATGATCCGTATTTGTAGGAAACACCGTTCATCTGTTCTCAGCACACTCACGTTTCCTGCAATCTGACAGACTCTAGAAAGCAAGAGCGTGCTTCTGTCTCTAAAGCAGAGTGTGATCAATGGATGTGAACTCTGCTGTGTTCCACTTCAGAAATGGAGTTAAATCCCAGGCTCTGAGTCTTCCTACAAGCAAGACTGCGTTTCAAGTAAGGGCATTTACTTTACAGCTCAAACGAACTACATCGTTCACGAAGCTCACATGATTCTCATCTTAACTGACAATCACTGGATGTTAGAGGACCTGTGGTTTCTTTTTTTTTCAGAAGCAGATTTGGACTAGATATGGTCCTTATGTGTAGGGAACACCGTTATTTTGTTTTGAGCACACTCATATCTCCTGCAGAATTAGAGACTCCTGAAAGCAATAGCGTTCTTCTTGCTCTAAAGCAGAGTGTGATCCATGGATGAGAACTATGCTGTGTGTTTCCCTTCAGAAATGGAGTTAAATCCCAGGCTCTGTGTCTTCCTACAATCAAGACTTCGTTTCAGGTAAGGGCAGTCAATTTTCTGATCAAAGGAACTACATCGTTCACGAAGCTCACACGTTTCTCATCTTAAATGATAAGCATTGGATGTTAGAGGACCTGTGCTTTGTATCAATTTCAAAGGCAGAGTTGGACTAGATATGTTCCGTATGTGTAGGAAACAACGTTCTTCTGTTCTCAGCACACTCAAGTTGCCTGCAATCTTAGAGTATCTAGAAAGCAATAGCGTGCTTCTTGCTCTAATGCAGAGTGTGATCAATGGAAGAGAACTCTGCTGTGTGTTCCACTTCAGAAATGGAGTTAAATCCCAGGCTCTGAGTCTTCCTACAAGGAAGACTTCATTTCAGATAAGATGAGGTTCTTTACAGCTCAAACGAACTACATCATTCACGTAACTCACAATTTTCTCATCTTAACTGATAAGCACTGGATGTTAGAGGACCTGTGGTTTGTTTCAGTTTCAGAAGCAGAGTTGGACTGGATATGGTCCGTATGTGTAGGAAATACGGTTATTTTGTTCTGAGCACACTCACGTCTCCTGCTGTATTAGAGACTCTAGAAAGCAATAGCGTGCTTCTTGCTCTAAAGCAGAGTGTGATCAATGGATGAGAACTCTGCTGTGTTCCACTTCAGAAATGGAGTTAAATCCCAGGCTCTGAGTCTTCCTACAAGCAAGACTTCGTTTCAGGTAAGGGAAGTCACTTTTCAGCTCAAACGAACTACATCGTTCACGAAGCTCACACGTTTCTGGGTCTTAATTGAAAAGCATTGGATGTTACAGGACCTGTGCTTTGTGTCAGTTTCAGAAGAAGAGTTGAACTAGATAAGTCCCTATGTGTAGGAAACACAGTTCTTTTGTTCTGAGCACAATCACATTTCCTGGTGTATTAGAGACTCTAGAAAGCACACTCATATTTCCTGCTGTATTAGAGACTCCTGAAAGCAATAGCGTTCTTCTTGCTCTAAAGCAGAGCGTGATCCATTGATGAGAACGATTCTGTGTGTTTCCCTTCAGAAATGGAGTTAAATCCCAGGCTCTGTGTCTTCCTACAATCAAGACATCGTTTCAGGTAAGGGCAGTCACTTTTCAGCTCAAACGAACTACATCGTTCACGAAGGTCACATGTTTCTCATCTTAACTGACAAGCATTGGATGTTAGAGGACCAGTGCTTTGTTTCAGTTTCAGAAGCAGATTTGGACTAGATAGAGTCCCTATGCGTATGAATCACCGTTCTTTTCTACTGAGAACACTCACGTTTCCTGCGGTATTAGAGACTCTAGAAAGCAAGAGCGTTCTTCTTGCTCTAAAGCAAAATGTGATCCATGGATGAGAACTCTGCTGTGTGTTTCCCTTCAGAAATAGAGTTTAAGCCCAGGCTGTGAGTCTTCCTACAATCAAGACATCGTTTCAGGAAAGGGCAGTCACTTTTCAGCTCAAAGGAACTACATTTTTCACGAAACTCACACGTTTCACATCTTAACTGACCAGCATTGGATGTTAGAGGACCAGAGCTTTGTTTCAGTTTCAGAAGCAGAGTTGGACTAGATATAGTCCGTATGTGTATGAAACACCATTCTTTTGTTCTGAGAACACTCATGTTTCCTGCGGTATTAGAGACTCTAGAAAGCAATAGCGTTCTTCTTGACCTAAAGCAGAGTGTGATCCATGGATGAGAAGTCTGCTGTGTGTTTCCCTTCATAAATGGAGTTAAAGCCCAGGCTCTGAGTCTTCCTACAATCAAGACATCGTTTCAGGAAAGGGCAGTCACTTTTCAGCTCAAACGAACTACATCATTCACGAAGCTCACATGTTTCTCATCATAACTGCCAAGCATTGGATGTTAGAGGACCAGTGCTTTGTATCAGTTTCAGAAACATAGTTGGACTAGATATGATCCTTATGTGTAGGAAAAACCATTCATTTGTACTCAGCACACTCAAGTTTCCTGCTCTCTTCGAGATTCTAGAAAGCTAGAGCATGCTTCTTGCTCTAAAGGAGAGTGTGATCAATGGATGAGAACTCTGTTGGGTGTTTCACTTCAGAAATGGAGTTAAATCCCAGGCTCTGTGTCTTCCTACAAGCAAGACTTGGTTTCAGGTAAGGGCAGGTACTTTTCCGCTCAAACGAACTACATCGTTCACGAAGGTCACAATTTCTCATCTTAAGTGACAAGCATTGGATGTTAGAGGACCAGAGCTTTGTATCAGTTTCAGAAGCAGAGTTGGACTAGATATGGTACGTATGTGTAGGAAACACAGTTCTTTTGTTCCCAGCACACTCAAGTTTCCTGCGGTAGTAGAGACTCTAGAAAGCAATAGCGTTCTTCTTGCTCTAAAGCAGAGCGTGATCCATTGATGAGAACGATTCTGTGTGTTTCCCTTCAGAAATGGAGTTAAATCCCAGGCTCTGTGTCTTCCTACAATCAAGACATCGTTTCAGGTAAGGGCAGTCACTTTTCAGCTCAAACGATCTACATCGTTCACGAAGGTCACATGTTTCTCATCTTAACTGACAAGCATTGGATGTTAGAGGACCAGTGCTTTGTTTCAGTTTCAGAAGCAGATTTGGACTAGATATAGTCCGTATGTGTATGAAACACCATTCTTTTGTTCTGAGAACACTCACGTTTCCTGTGGTATTAGAGACTCTAGAAAGCAATAGCGTTCTTTTTGCTCTAAAGCAGAGTGTGATCCATGGATGAGAACTCTGCTGTGTGTTTCCCTTCATAAATAGAGTTCAAGCCAAGGCTCTGAGTCTTCCTACAATCAAGACGTCGTTTCAGGTAAGGGCAGTCACTTTTCAGCTCAAAGGAACTACATCGTTCACGAAGCTCACACGTTTCACATCTTAACTGACAAGCATTGGATGTTAGAGGACCAGTGCTTTGTATCAGTTTCAGAAGCAGAGTTGGACTAGATATGATCCTTATGTGTAGGAAAAACCCTTCATTTGTACTCATCACACTCAAGTTTCCTGCTCTCTTCGTGATTCTAGAAAGCTAGAGCATGCTTCTTACTCTAAAGTAGAGTGTGATCAATGGATGAGAACTCTGTTGTGTGTTTCACTTCAGAAATGGAGTTAAATCCCAGACTCTGTGTCTTCCTACAAGCAAGACTTGGTTTCAGGTAAGGGCAGACACTTTTTAGCACAAAGGAACTACATTTTTCACGAAACTCACACGTTTCACATCTTAACTGACCAGCATTGGATGTTAGAGGACCAGAGCGTTGTATCAGTTTCAGAAGCAGAGTTGGACTAGATTTGGTCCGTATGTGTAGGAAACACAGTTCTTTTGTTCTGAGCACATTCATGTTTCCTGCTGTATTTGAGACTCTAGAAAGCAATTGCGTTCTTCTTGCCCTAAACAGAGTGTGATCCATGGATGAGAAGTCTGCTGTGTGTTTCCCCTCAGAAATGGAGTTAAATCCCAGGCTCTGTGTCTTCCTACAAGCAAGACTTCGTTTCAGGTAAGGGCAGTAACTTTTCAGATCAAAGAAAATACATCGTTCACGAAGCTCACACGTTTTTCATCTTAACTGACAAGCAGTGGATGTTAGACGACCAGTGCTTTGTATCAGTTTCAGAAGCAGAGTTGGACTAGATATGATCCTTATGTGTAGGAAACACCATTCATTTGTACTCAGCACACTCAAGTTTCCTGCTCTCTTCGAGATTCTAGAAAGCTATTGCGTGATTCTTGCTATAAAGCAGTGTGTGATCAATGGATGAGAACTCTGTTGTGTGTTTCAATTCAGAAATGGAGTTAAATCCCTGGCTCTGAGTCTTCCTATAAGCAAGACTTCGTTTCAGGTAAGGGCATTTACTTTACACCTCAAACGAACTATATCGTTCACGAAGCTGACAGGTTTCTCTTCTTAACTTAGAAGCATTGGATGTTAGTGTACCTTTCCTTGGTATCAATTTCAAGCAGAGTTGAACTAGATATGGTCAATATGTATCGGAAACACTGTTCTTTTCTTCTGAGCACACTCACGTTTCCTGCTGTATTAGAGACTCTAGAAAGCAAGAGCGTGCTTCTTGCTCTAAAGCAGAGTGTGATCCATTGATGAGAACGATTCTGTGTGTTTCCCTTCAGAAATGGAGTTCAATCCCAGGCTCTGTGTCTTCCTACAATCAAGACAAGTTTCAGGTAAGGGCAGTCACTTTTCAGCTCAAACGAACTACATCGTTCACGAAGCTCACATGTTTCTCATCTTAACTGCCAAGCATTGGATGTTAGAGGACCAGTGCTTTGTATCAGTTTCAGAAACATAGTTGGACTAGATATGGTCCGTATGTGTAGGAAACACCGTTCTTTTGTTCTCATCACACTCATGTTTCCTGCTGTCTTAGAGACTCTAGAAAGCAAGAGCATGCTTCTTGCTCTAAAGCAGAGTGTGATCCATGGATGAGAACTGTGTTGTATGTTTCCCTTCAGAAATGGAGTTAAATCCCAGGCTCTGTGTCTTCCTACAAGCAAGACTTCGTTTCAGGTAAGGGCAGTAACTTTTCAGCTCAAAGGAACTACATTTTTCACGAAACTCACACGTTTCACATCTTAACTGACCAGCATTGGATGTTAGAGGACCAGAGCTTTGTATCAGTTTCAGAAGCATAGTTGGACTAGATATGGTCTGTATGTGTAGGAAACACAGTTATTTTCTTCTGAGCACACTCACATTTCCTGTTGCATTAGAGACTCTAGAAAGCAAGAGCATAATTCTTGCTCTAAAGTAGAGTGTGATCTATGGATGAGAAATGTGTTGTGTGTTTCCCTTCCGAAATGGAGTTAAATCCCAGGCTCTGTGTCTTCCTACAAGCAAGACTTCGTTTCAGGTAAGGGCAGTCACTTTTCAGCTCAAACGAACTACATCATTCACGAAGGTCACACGTTTCTCATCTTAAGTGACAAGCATCGGATGTTAGAGGACCAGAGCTTTGTATCAGTTTCAGAAGCAGAGTTGGACTAGATATGGTCCGTATGTGTAGGAAACACCGTTCTTTTGTTCTCATCACACTCATGTTTCCTGGTGTCTTAGAGACTCTAGAAAGGAAGAGCATGCTTCTTGCTCTAAAGTAGAGTGTGATCTATGGATGAGAACTGTGTTGTGTGTTTCCCGTCCGAAATGGAGTTAAATCCCAGGCTCTGTGTCTTCCTACAAGCAAGACTTCGTTTCAGGTAAGGGCAGTCACTTTTCAGCTCAAACGAACTACATCATTCACGAAGGTCACACGTTTCTCATCTTAACTGCCAAGCATTGGATGTTAGAGGACCCGTGCTTTGTATCAGTTTCAGAAACATAGTTGGACTAGATATGTTCCGTATGTGTAGGAAACACCGTTCATTTGTACTCAGCACACTCAAGTTTCCTGCTCTCTTCGAGATTCTAGAAAGCTAGAGCGTGCTTCTTGCTCTAAAGCAGAGTGTGATCAATGGATGAGAACTCTGTTGTGTGTTTCAATTCAGAAATGGAGTTAAATCCCTGGCTCTGAGTCTTCCTATAAGCAAGACTTCGTTTCAGGTAAGGGCATTTACTTTACAGCTCAAAAAAACTATATCGTTCACGAAGCTCACAGGATTCTCTTCTTAACTGAGAAGCATTGGATGTTAGAGTACCTTTGCTTTGTATCAATTTCAAGCAGAGTTGAACTAGATATGGTCAGTATGTATCGGAAACACAGTTCTTTTCGTCTGAGCACACTCACGTTTCCTGCTGCATTAGAGATTCTAGAAAGCAAGAGCGTGCTTCTTGCTCTAAAGCAGAGTGTATTCCATGGATGAGAACTGTGTTGTGTGTTTCCCTTCAGAAATGGAGTTAAATCCCAGGCTCTGTGTCTTCCTACAAGCAAGACTTCGTTTCAGGTAAGGGCAGTCACTTTTCAGCACAAACTACATAATTCACAAAGCTCACACGTTTCTCATGTTAACTGCCAATCATTGGATGTTAGAAGACCAGTGCTATGTATCAGTTTCAAAAGCATAGTTAGACTAGATATGATCCTTATGTGTAGGAAACACCGTTCTTTTGTTCTCATCACACTCATGTTTCCTGCTGTCTTAGAGACTCTAGAAAGCAAGAGCCTGCTTCTTGCTCTAAAGCAGAGTGTGATCAATGGATGAGAACTCTGTTGGGTGTTTCACTTCAGAAATGGAGTTAAATCCCAGGCTTTGTGTCTTCCTACAAGCAAGACTTGGTTTCAGGTAAGGGCAGACACTTTTCAGCACAAAGGAACTACATTTTTCACGAAACTCACACGTTTACATCTTAACTGACAAGCATTGGATGTTAGAGGACCAGAGCTTTGTATCAGTTTCAGAAGCATAGTTGGACCAGATATGGTCCGTATGTGTAGGAAACACAATTCTTTTCTTCTGAGCACACTCACATTTCCTGCTGTATTAGAGACTCTAGAAAGCAAGAGCGTACATCTTGCTCTAAAGCAGAGTGTGATCTATGGATGAGAACTGTGTTGTGTGTTTCCCTTCCGAAATGGAGTTAAATCCCAGGCTCTGTGTCTTCCTACAAGCAAGACTTCGTTTCAGGTAAGGGCAGTCACTTTTCAGCTCAAACGAACTACATCCTTCACGAAGGACACACGTTTCTCATCTTAAGTGACAAGCATCGGATGTTAGAGGACCAGAGCTTTGTATCAGTTTCAGAAGCAGAGTGGGACTAGATATGGTCCGTAGGTGTAGGAAACACAGTTCTTTTGTTCCCAGCACACTCAAGTTTCCTGCGGTAGTAGAGACTCTAGAAAGCAATAGCGTTCTTCTTGCCCTAAAGCAGAGAGTGATCCATTGATGAGAACGATTCTGTGTGTTTCCCTTCAGAAATGGAGTTCAATCCCAGGCTCTGTGTCTTCCTACAATCAAGACATCGTTTCAGGTAAGGGCAGTCACTTTTCAGCTCAAACGAACTACATCGTTCACGAAGCTCACATGTTTCTCATCTTAACTGACAAGCATTGGATTTAGAGGACCAGTGCTTTTTATCAGTTTCAGAAACATAGTTGGACTAGATATGGTCCGTATGTGTAGGAAACACCGTTCTTTTGTTCTCATCACACTCATGTTTCCTGCTGTCTTAGAGACTCTAGAAAGCAAGAGCATGCTTCTTGCTCTAAAGCAGAGTGTGATCCATGGATGAGAACTGTGTTGTATGTTTCCCTTCAGAAATGGAGTTAAATCCCAAGCTCTGTGTATTCCTACAAGCAAGACTTCGTTTCAGGTAAGGGCAGTAACTTTTCAGCTCAAAGGAACTACATCGTTCACGAAGCTCACACGTTTCACATCTTAACTGACTAGCATTGGATGTTAGAGTACCTTTGCTTTGTATCAATTTCAAGCAGAGTTGAACTAGATATGGTCCGTATGTATCGGAAACACAGTTCTTTTCGTCTGAGCACACTCACGTTTCCTGCTGCATTAGAGACTCTAGAAAGCAAGAGCGTGCTTCTTGCTATAAGCAGAGTGTGATCCATGGATGAGAACTGTGTTGTGTGTTTCCCTTCAGAAATGGAGTTAAATCCCAGGCTCTGTGTCCTCCTACAAGCAAGAGATCGTTTCAGGTAAGGGCAGTCACTTTTCAGCTCAAACGAACTACATCATTCACGAAGGTCACACGTTTCTCATCTTAAGTGACAAGCATCGGATGTTAGAGGACCAGAGCTTTGTATCAGTTTCAGAAGCAGAGTTGGACTAGATATGGTCCGTATGTGTAGGAAACACCGTTCTTTTGTTCTGAGCACACTTACATTTCCTGCGGTATAAGAGATTCTAGAAAGCAATAACGTTCTTCTTGCCCTAAAGCAGAGTGTGATCCATGGATGAGAACTGTGTTGTGTGTTTCCCGTCCGAAATGGAGTTAAATCCCAGGCTCTGTGTCTTCCTACAAGCAAGACTTCGTTTCAGGTAAGGGCAGTCACTTTTCAGCTCAAACGACCTACATCATTCACAAAGGTCACACGTTTCTCATCTTAACTGCCAAGCATTGGATGTTAGAGGACCCGTGCTTTGTATCAGTTTCAGAAACATAGTTGGACTAGATATGTTCCGTATGTGTAGGAAACACCGTTCATTTGTACTCAGCACACTCAAGTTTCCTGCTCTCTTCGAGATTCTAGAAAGCTAGAGCGTGCTTCTTGCTCTAAAGCAGAGTGTGATCAATGGATGAGAACTCTGTTGTGTGTTTCAATTCAGAAATGGAGTTAAATCCCTGGCTCTGAGTCTTCCTATAAGCAAGACTTCGTTTCAGGTAAGGGCATTTACTTTACAGCTCAAAAAAACTATATCGTTCACGAAGCTCACAGGATTCTCTTCTTAACTGAGAAGCATTGGATCTTAGAGTACCTTTGCTTTGTATCAATTTCAAGCAGAGTTGAACTAGATATGGTCAGTATGTATCGGAAACACAGTTCTTTTCGTCTGAGCACACTCACGTTTCCTGCTGCATTAGAGATTCTAGAAAGCAAGAGCGTGCTTCTTGCTCTAAAGCAGAGTGTATTCCATGGATGAGAACTGTGTTGTGTGTTTCCCTTCAGAAATGGAGTTAAATCCCAGGCTCTGTGTCTTCCTACAAGCAAGACTTCGTTTCAGGTAAGGGCAGTCACTTTTCAGCACAAACTACATAATTCACAAAGCTCACACGTTTCTCATCTTAACTGCCAAGCATTGGATGTTAGAGGACCCGTGCTTTGTATCAGTTTCAGAAACATAGTTGGACTAGATATGTTCCGTATGTGTAGGAAACACCGTTCATTTGTACTCAGCACACTCAAGTTTCCTGCTCTCTTCGAGATTCTAGAAAGCTAGAGCGTGCTTCTTGCTCTAAAGCAGAGTGTGATCAATGGATGAGAACTCTGTTGTGTGTTTCAATTCAGAAATGGAGTTAAATCCCTGGCTCTGAGTCTTCCTATAAGCAAGACTTCGTTTCAGGTAAGGGCATTTACTTTACAGCTCAAAAAAACTATATCGTTCACGAAGCTCACAGGATTCTCTTCTTAACTGAGAAGCATTGGATATTAGAGTACCTTTGCTTTGTATCAATTTCAAGCAGAGTTGAACTAGATATGGTCAGTATGTATCGGAAACACAGTTCTTTTCGTCTGAGCACACTCACGTTTCCTGCTGCATTAGAGACTCTAGAAAGCAAGAGCGTGCTTCTTATATAAGCAGAGTGTCATCCATGGATGAGAACTGTGTTGTGTGTTTCCCTTCAGAAATGGAGATCAATCCCAAGCTCTGTGTCTTCCTACAATCAAGACAAGTTTCAGGTAAGGGCAGTCACTTTTCAGCTCAAACGAACTACATCGTTCACGAAGCTCACATGTTTCTCATCTTAACTGCCAATCATTGGATTTTAGAAGACCAGTGCTATGTATCAGTTTCAGAAGCATAGTTGGACTAGATATGATCCTTATGTGTAGGAAACACCGTTCTTTTGTTCTCATCACACTCATGTTTCCTGCTGTCTTAGAGACTCTAGAAAGCAAGAGCCTGCTTCTTGCTCTAAAGCAGAGTGTGATCAATGGATGAGAACTCTGTTGGGTGTTTCACTGCAGAAATGGAGTTAAATCCCAGGCTTTGTGTCTTCCTATAAGCAAGACTTGGTTTCAGGTAAGGGCAGACACTTTTCAGCACAAAGGAACTACATTTTTCACGAAACTCACACGTTTACATCTTAACTGACAAGCATTGGATGTTAGAGGACCAGAGCTTTGTATCAGTTTCAGAAGCATAGTTGGACCAGATATGGTCCGTATGTGTAGGAAACACAATTCTTTTCTTCTGAGCACACTCACATTTCCTGCTGTATTAGAGACTCTAGAAAGTAAGAGCGTACATCTTGCTCTAAAGCAGAGTGTGATCTATGGATGAGAACTGTGTTGTGTGTTTCCCTTCCGAAATGGAGTTAAATCCCAGGCTCTGTGTCTTCCTACAAGCAAGACTTCGTTTCAGGTAAGGGCAGTAACTTTTCAGCTCAAACGAACTACATCCTTCACGAAGGTCACACGTTTCTCATCTTAAGTGACAAGCATCGGATGTTAGAGGACCAGAGCTTTGTATCAGTTTCAGAAGCAGAGTGGGACTAGATATGGTCCGTATGTGTAGGAAACACAGTTCTTTTGTTCCCAGCACACTCAAGTTTCCTGCGGTAGTAGAGACTCTAGAAAGCAATAGCGTTCTTCTTGCCCTAAAGCAGAGTGTGATCCATTGATGAGAACGATTCTGTGTGTTTCCCTTCAGAAATGGAGTTCAATCCCAGGCTCTGTGTCTTCCTACAATCAAGACATCGTTTCAGGTAAGGGCATTTACTTTACAGCTCAAAGAAACTATATCGTTCATGAAGTTCACAGGTTTCTCTTCTTAACTGAGAAGCATTGGATGTTAGAGTACCTTTGCTTTGTATCAATTTCAAGCAGAGTTGAACTAGATATGGTCCGTATGTATCGGAAACACAGTTCTTTTCGTCTGAGCACACTCACGTTTCCTGCTGCGTTAGAGACTCTAGAAAGCAAGAGCGTGCTTCTTGCTCTAAAGCAGAGTGTGATCCATGGATGAGAACTGTGTTGTATGTTTCCCTTCAGAAATGGAGTTAAATCCCAGGCTCTGTGTCTTCCTACAAGCAAGACTTCGTTTCAGGTAAGGGCAGTAACTTTTCAGCTCAAAGGAACTACATTTTTCACGAAACTCACACGTTTCACATCTTAACTGACCAGCATTGGATGTTAGAGGACCAGAGCTTTGTATCAGTTTCAGAAGAATAGTTGGACTAGATATGGTCTGTATGTGTAGGAAACACAGTTATTTTCTTCTGAGCACACTCACATTTCCTGCTGCATTAGAGACTCTAGAAAGCAAGAGCATACTTCTTGCTCTAAAGTCGAGTGTGATCTATGGATGAGAAATGTGTTGTGTGTTTCCCTTGCGAAATGGAGTGAAATCCCAGGCTCTGTGTCTTCCTGCAAGCAAGACTTCGTTTCAGGTAAGGGCAGTCACTTTTCAGCTCAAAAGAACTACATCATTCACGAAGGTCACACGTTTCTCATCTTAAGTGACAAGCATCGGATGTTAGAGGACCAGAGCTTTGTATCATTTTCAGAAGCAGAGTTGGACTGGATATGGTCCGTATGTGTAGGAAACACCGTTCTTTTGTTCTCATCACACTCATGTTTCCTGGTGTCTTAGAGACTCTAAAAAGCAGGAGCATGCTTCTTGCTCTAAAGCAGAGTGTGATCCATGAATGAGAACTGTGTTGTATGTTTCCCTTCAGAAATGGAGTTCAATCCCAGGCTCTGTGTCTTCCTACAAGCAAGACTTCGTTTCAGGTAAGGGCATTTTCTTTACAGCTCAAAGAAACTATATCGTTCACGAAGGTCACAGGTTTCTCTTCTTAACTGAGAAGCATTGGATGTTAGAGTACCTTTGCTTTGTATCAATTTCAAGCAGAGTTGAACTACATATGGTCCGTATGTATCGGAAACACAGTTCTTTTCGTCTGAGCACACTCGCGTTTCCTGCTGCTTTAGAGACTCTAGAAAGCAAGAGCGTGCTTCTTGCTCTAAAGCAGAGTGTGATCCATGGATGAGAACTGTGTTGTATGTTTCCCTTCAGAAATGGAGTTAAATCCCAGGCTCTGTGTCTTCCTACAAGCAAGACTTCGTTTCAGGTAAGGGCAGTAACTTTTCAGCTCAAAGGAACTACATTTTTCACGAAACTCACACGTTTCACATCTTAACTGACCAGCATTGGATGTTAGAGGACCAGAGCTTTGTATCAGTTTCAGAAGAATAGTTGGACTAGATATGGTCTGTATGTGTAGGAAACACAGTTCTTTTCTTCTGAGCACACTCCCATTTCCTGCTGCATTAGAGACTCTAGAAAGCAAGAGCATACTTCTTGCTCTAAAGTAGAGTGTGATCTATGGATGAGAAATGTGTTGTGTGTTTCCCTTCCGAAATGGAGTGAAATCCCAGGCTCTGTGTCTTCCTGCAAGCAAGACTTCGTTTCAGGTAAGGGCAGTCACTTTTCAGCTCAAACGAACTACATCATTCACGAAGGTCACACGTTTCTCATCTTAAGTGACAAGCATCGGATGTTAGAGGACCAGAGCTTTGTATCATTTTCAGAAGCAGAGTTGGACTGGATATGGTCCGTATGTGTAGGAAACACCGTTCTTTTGTTCTCATCACACTCATGTTTCCTGGTGTCTTAGAGACTCTAGAAATCAGGAGCATGCTTCTTGCTCTAAAGCAGAGTGTGATCCATGAATGAGAACTGTGTTGTATGTTTCCCTTCAGAAATGGAGTTAAATCCCAGGCTCTGTGTCTTCCTACAAGCAAGACTTCGTTTCAGGTAAGGGCAGTAACTTTTCAGCTCAAAGGAACTACATCGTTCACAATGCTCACACGTTTTTCATCTTAACTGACAAACAGTGGATGTTAGAGGACCAGTGCTTTGTATCAGTTTCAGAAGCAGAGTTGGACTAGATATGATCCTTATGTGTAGGAAACACCGTTCATTTGTACTCAGCACACTCAACTTTCCTGCTCTCTTCGAGCTTCTAGAAAGCTAGAGCGTGCTTCTTGCTCTAAAGCAGAGTGTGATCAATGGATGAGAACTCTGTTGTGTGTTTCAATTCAGAAATGGAGTTAAATCCCTGGCTCTGAGTCTTCCTATAAGCAAGACTTCCTTTCAGGTAAGGGCATTTACTTTACAGCTCAAAGAAACTATATCGTTCACGAAAGTCACAGGTTTCTCTTCTTAACTGAGAAGCATTGGATGTTAGAGTACCTTTGCTTTGTATCAATTTCAAGCAGAGTTGAACTAGATATGGTCCATATGTATCGGAAACACAGTTCTTTTCGTCTGAGCACACTCACGTTTACTGCTGCATTAGAGACTCTAGAAAGCAAGAGCGTGCTTCTTGCTCTAAAGCAGAGTGTGATCCATGAATGAGAACTGTGTTGTATGTTTCCCTTCAGAAATGGAGTTAAATCCCAGGCTCTGTGTCTTCCTACAAGCAAGACTTCGTTTCAGGTAAGGGCAGTAACTTTTCAGCTCAAAGGAACTACATCGTTCACAATGCTCACACGTTTTTCATCTTAACTGACAAACAGTGGATGTTAGAGGACCAGTGCTTTGTATCAGTTTCAGAAGCAGAGTTGGACTAGATATGATCCTTATGTGTAGGAAACACCGTTCATTTGTACTCAGCACACTCAACTTTCCTGCTCTCTTCGAGATTCTAGAAAGCTAGAGCGTGCTTCTTGCTCTAAAGCAGAGTGTGATCAATGGATGAGAACTCTGTTGTGTGTTTCAATTCAGAAATGGAGTTAAATCCCTGGCTCTGAGTCTTCCTATAAGCAAGACTTCCTTTCAGGTAAGGGCATTTACTTTACAGCTCAAAGAAACTATATCGTTCACGAAGCTCACAGGTTTCTCTTCTTAACTGAGAAGCATTGGATATTAGAGTACCTTTGCTTTGTATCAATTTCAAGCAGAGTTGAACTAGATATGGTCAGTATGTATCGGAAACACAGTTCTTTTCGTCTGAGCACACTCACGTTTCCTGCTGCATTAGAGACTCTAGAAAGCAAGAGCGTGCTTCTTGCTCTAAAGCAGAGTGTATTCCATGGATGAGAACGATTCTGTGTGTTTCCCTTCAGAAATGGAGATCAATCCCAAGCTCTGTGTCTTCCTACAATCAAGACAAGTTTCAGGTAAGGGCAGTCACTTTTCAGCTCAAACGAACTACATCGTTCACGAAGCTCACATGTTTCTCATCTTAACTGCCAATAATTGGATGTTAGAAGACCAGTGCTATGTATCAGTTTCAGAAGCATAGTTGGACTAGATATGATCCTTATGTGTAGGAAACACCGTTCTTTTGTTCTCATCACACTCATGTTTCCTGCTGTCTTAGAGACTCTAGAAAGCAAGAGCCTGCTTCTTGCTCTAAAGCAGAGTGTGATCAATGGATGAGAACTCTGTTGGGTGTTTCACTGCAGAAATGGTGTTAAATCCCAGGCTTTGTGTCTTCCTATAAGCAAGACTTGGTTTCAGGTAAGGGCAGACACTTTTCAGCACAAAGGAACTACATTTTTCACGAAACTCACACGTTTACATCTTAACTGACAAGCATTGGATGTTAGAGGACCAGAGCTTTGTATCAGTTTCAGAAGCATAGTTGGACCAGATATGGTCCGTATGTGTAGGAAACACAATTCTTTTCTTCTGAGCACACTCACATTTCCTGCTGTATTAGAGACTCTAGAAAGCAAGAGCGTACATCTTGCTCTAAAGCAGAGTGTGATCTATGGATGAGAACTGTGTTGTGTGTTTCCCTTCCGAAATGGAGTAAAATCCCAGGCTCTGTGTCTTCCTACAAGCAAGACTTCGTTTCAGGTAAGGGCAGTAACTTTTCAGCTCAAACGAACTACATCCTTCACGAAGGTCGCACGTTTCTCATCTTAAGTGACAAGCATCGGATGTTAGAGGACCAGAGCTTTGTATCAGTTTCAGAAGCAGAGTGGGACTAGATATGGTCCGTATGTGTAGGAAACACAGTTCTTTTGTTCCCAGCACACTCAAGTTTCCTGCAGTAGTAGAGACTCTAGAAAGCAATAGCGTTCTTCTTGCCCTAAAGCAGAGTGTGATCCATTGATGAGAACGATTCTGTGTGTTTCCCTTCAGAAATGGAGTTCAATCCCAGGCTCTGTGTCTTCCTACAATCCAGACATCGTTTCAGGTAAGGGCATTTACTTTACAGCTCAAAGAAACTATATCGTTCACGAAGGTCACAGGTTTCTCTTCTTAACTGAGAAGCATTGGATGTTAGAGTACCTTTGCTTTGTATCAATTTCAAGCAGAGTTGAACTACATATGGTCCGTATGTATCGGAAACACAGTTCTTTTCGTCTGAGCACACTCGCGTTTCCTGCTGCATTAGAGACTCTAGAAAGCAAGAGCGTGCTTCTTGCTCTAAAGCAGAGTGTGATCCATGGATGAGAACTGTGTTGTATGTTTCCCTTCAGAAATGGAGTTAAATCCCAGGCTCTGTGTCTTCCTACAAGCAAGACTTCGTTTCAGGTAAGGGCAGTAACTTTTCAGCTCAAAGGAACTACATTTTTCACGAAACTCACACGTTTCACATCTTAACTGACCAGCATTGGATGTTAGAGGACCAGAGCTTTGTATCAGTTTCAGAAGAATAGTTGGACTAGATATGGTCTGTATGTGTAGGAAACACAGTTATTTTCTTCTGAGCACACTCACATTTCCTGCTGCATTAGAGACTCTAGAAAGCAAGAGCATACTTCTTGCTCTAAAGTAGAGTGTGATCTATGGATGAGAAATGTGTTGTGTGTTTCCCTTGCGAAATGGAGTGAAATCCCAGGCTCTGTGTCTTCCTGCAAGCAAGACTTCGTTTCAGGTAAGGGCAGTCACTTTTCAGCTCAAAAGAACTACATCATTCACGAAGGTCACACGTTTCTCATCTTAAGTGACAAGCATCGGATGTTAGAGGACCAGAGCTTTGTATCATTTTCAGAAGCAGAGTTGGACTGGATATGGTCCGTATGTGTAGGAAACACCGTTCTTTTGTTCTCATCACACTCATGTTTCCTGGTGTCTTAGAGACTCTAAAAAGCAGGAGCATGCTTCTTGCTCTAAAGCAGAGTGTGATCCATGAATGAGAACTGTGTTGTATGTTTCCCTTCAGAAATGGAGTTCAATCCCAGGCTCTGTGTCTTCCTACAAGCAAGACTTCGTTTCAGGTAAGGGCATTTTCTTTACAGCTCAAAGAAACTATATCGTTCACGAAGGTCACAGGTTTCTCTTCTTAACTGAGAAGCATTGGATGTTAGAGTACCTTTGCTTTGTATCAATTTCAAGCAGAGTTGAACTACATATGGTCCGTATGTATCGGAAACACAGTTCTTTTCGTCTGAGCACACTCGCGTTTCCTGCTGCTTTAGAGACTCTAGAAAGCAAGAGCGTGCTTCTTGCTCTAAAGCAGAGTGTGATCCATGGATGAGAACTGTGTTGTATGTTTCCCTTCAGAAATGGAGTTAAATCCCAGGCTCTGTGTCTTCCTACAAGCAAGACTTCGTTTCAGGTAAGGGCAGTAACTTTTCAGCTCAAAGGAACTACATTTTTCACGAAACTCACACGTTTCACATCTTAACTGACCAGCATTGGATGTTAGAGGACCAGAGCTTTGTATCAGTTTCAGAAGAATAGTTGGACTAGATATGGTCTGTATGTGTAGGAAACACAGTTCTTTTCTTCTGAGCACACTCCCATTTCCTGCTGCATTAGAGACTCTAGAAAGCAAGAGCATACTTCTTGCTCTAAAGTAGAGTGTGATCTATGGATGAGAAATGTGTTGTGTGTTTCCCTTCCGAAATGGAGTGAAATCCCAGGCTCTGTGTCTTCCTGCAAGCAAGACTTCGTTTCAGGTAAGGGCAGTCACTTTTCAGCTCAAACGAACTACATCATTCACGAAGGTCACACGTTTCTCATCTTAAGTGACAAGCATCGGATGTTAGAGGACCAGAGCTTTGTATCATTTTCAGAAGCAGAGTTGGACTGGATATGGTCCGTATGTGTAGGAAACACCGTTCTTTTGTTCTCATCACACTCATGTTTCCTGGTGTCTTAGAGACTCTAGAAATCAGGAGCATGCTTCTTGCTCTAAAGCAGAGTGTGATCCATGAATGAGAACTGTGTTGTATGTTTCCCTTCAGAAATGGAGTTAAATCCCAGGCTCTGTGTCTTCCTACAAGCAAGACTTCGTTTCAGGTAAGGGCAGTAACTTTTCAGCTCAAAGGAACTACATCGTTCACAATGCTCACACGTTTTTCATCTTAACTGACAAACAGTGGATGTTAGAGGACCAGTGCTTTGTATCAGTTTCAGAAGCAGAGTTGGACTAGATATGATCCTTATGTGTAGGAAACACCGTTCATTTGTACTCAGCACACTCAACTTTCCTGCTCTCTTCGAGCTTCTAGAAAGCTAGAGCGTGCTTCTTGCTCTAAAGCAGAGTGTGATCAATGGATGAGAACTCTGTTGTGTGTTTCAATTCAGAAATGGAGTTAAATCCCTGGCTCTGAGTCTTCCTATAAGCAAGACTTCCTTTCAGGTAAGGGCATTTACTTTACAGCTCAAAGAAACTATATCGTTCACGAAAGTCACAGGTTTCTCTTCTTAACTGAGAAGCATTGGATGTTAGAGTACCTTTGCTTTGTATCAATTTCAAGCAGAGTTGAACTAGATATGGTCCATATGTATCGGAAACACAGTTCTTTTCGTCTGAGCACACTCACGTTTACTGCTGCATTAGAGACTCTAGAAAGCAAGAGCGTGCTTCTTGCTCTAAAGCAGAGTGTGATCCATGAATGAGAACTGTGTTGTATGTTTCCCTTCAGAAATGGAGTTAAATCCCAGGCTCTGTGTCTTCCTACAAGCAAGACTTCGTTTCAGGTAAGGGCAGTAACTTTTCAGCTCAAAGGAACTACATCGTTCACAATGCTCACACGTTTTTCATCTTAACTGACAAACAGTGGATGTTAGAGGACCAGTGCTTTGTATCAGTTTCAGAAGCAGAGTTGGACTAGATATGATCCTTATGTGTAGGAAACACCGTTCATTTGTACTCAGCACACTCAACTTTCCTGCTCTCTTCGAGATTCTAGAAAGCTAGAGCGTGCTTCTTGCTCTAAAGCAGAGTGTGATCAATGGATGAGAACTCTGTTGTGTGTTTCAATTCAGAAATGGAGTTAAATCCCTGGCTCTGAGTCTTCCTATAAGCAAGACTTCCTTTCAGGTAAGGGCATTTACTTTACAGCTCAAAGAAACTATATCGTTCACGAAGCTCACAGGTTTCTCTTCTTAACTGAGAAGCATTGGATATTAGAGTACCTTTGCTTTGTATCAATTTCAAGCAGAGTTGAACTAGATATGGTCAGTATGTATCGGAAACACAGTTCTTTTCGTCTGAGCACACTCACGTTTCCTGCTGCATTAGAGAATCTAGAAAGCAAGAGCGTGCTTCTTGCTCTAAAGCAGAGTGTATTCCATGGATGAGAACGATTCTGTGTGTTTCCCTTCAGAAATGGAGATCAATCCCAAGCTCTGTGTCTTCCTACAATCAAGACAAGTTTCAGGTAAGGGCAGTCACTTTTCAGCTCAAACGAACTACATCGTTCACGAAGCTCACATGTTTCTCATCTTAACTGCCAATAATTGGATGTTAGAAGACCAGTGCTATGTATCAGTTTCAGAAGCATAGTTGGACTAGATATGATCCTTATGTGTAGGAAACACCGTTCTTTTGTTCTCATCACACTCATGTTTCCTGCTGTCTTAGAGACTCTAGAAAGCAAGAGCCTGCTTCTTGCTCTAAAGCAGAGTGTGATCAATGGATGAGAACTCTGTTGGGTGTTTCACTGCAGAAATGGTGTTAAATCCCAGGCTTTGTGTCTTCCTATAAGCAAGACTTGGTTTCAGGTAAGGGCAGACACTTTTCAGCACAAAGGAACTACATTTTTCACGAAACTCACACGTTTACATCTTAACTGACAAGCATTGGATGTTAGAGGACCAGAGCTTTGTATCAGTTTCAGAAGCATAGTTGGACCAGATATGGTCCGTATGTGTAGGAAACACAATTCTTTTCTTCTGAGCACACTCACATTTCCTGCTGTATTAGAGACTCTAGAAAGCAAGAGCGTACATCTTGCTCTAAAGCAGAGTGTGATCTATGGATGAGAACTGTGTTGTGTGTTTCCCTTCCGAAATGGAGTAAAATCCCAGGCTCTGTGTCTTCCTACAAGCAAGACTTCGTTTCAGGTAAGGGCAGTAACTTTTCAGCTCAAACGAACTACATCCTTCACGAAGGTCGCACGTTTCTCATCTTAAGTGACAAGCATCGGATGTTAGAGGACCAGAGCTTTGTATCAGTTTCAGAAGCAGAGTGGGACTAGATATGGTCCGTATGTGTAGGAAACACAGTTCTTTTGTTCCCAGCACACTCAAGTTTCCTGCAGTAGTAGAGACTCTAGAAAGCAATAGCGTTCTTCTTGCCCTAAAGCAGAGTGTGATCCATTGATGAGAACGATTCTGTGTGTTTCCCTTCAGAAATGGAGTTCAATCCCAGGCTCTGTGTCTTCCTACAATCCAGACATCGTTTCAGGTAAGGCTATTTACTTTACAGCTCAAAGAAACTATATCGTTCACGAAGGTCACAGGTTTCTCTTCTTAACTGAGAAGCATTGGATGTTAGAGTACCTTTGCTTTGTATCAATTTCAAGCAGAGTTGAACTAGATATGGTCCGTATGTATCGGAAACACAGTTCTTTTCGTCTGAGCACACTCACGTTTCTGGCTGCATTAGAGACTCTAGAAAGCAAGAGCGTGCTTCTTGCTCTAAAGCAGAGTGTGATCCATGGATGAGAACTGTGTTGTATGTTTCCCTTCAGAAATGGAGTTAAATCCCAGGCTCTGTGTCTTCCTACAAGCAAGACTTCGTTTCAGGTAAGGGCAGTAACTTTTCAGCTCAAAGGAACTACATTTTTCACGAAACTCACACGTTTCACATCTTAACTGACCAGCATTGGATGTTAGAGGACCAGAGCTTTTTATCAGTTTCAGAAGAATAGTTGGACTAGATATGGTCTGTATGTGTAGGAAACACAGTTCTTTTCTTCTGAGCACACTCACATTTCCTGCTGCATTAGAGACTCTAGAAAGCAAGAGCATACTTCTTGCTCTAAAGTAGAGTGTGATCTATGGATGAGAAATGTGTTGTGTGTTTCCCTTCCGAAATGGAGTGAAATCCCAGGCTCTGTGTCTTCCTGCAAGCAAGACTTCGTTTCAGGTAAGGGCAGTCACTTTTCAGCTCAAATGAACTACATCATTCACGAAGGTCACACGTTTCTCATCTTAAGTGACAAGCATCGGTTGTTAGAGGACCAGAGCTTTGTATCATTTTCAGAAGCAGTGTTGGACTAGATATGGTCCGTATGTGTAGGAAACACCGTTCTTTTGTTCTCATCACACTCATGTTTCCTGGTGTCTTAGAGACTCTAGAAAGCAAGAGCATGCTTCTTGCTCTAAAACAGAGTGTGATCCATGAATGAGAACTGTGTTGTATGTTTCCCTTCAGAAATGGAGTTAAATCCCAGGCTCTGTGTCTTCCTACAAGCAAGACTTCGTTTCAGGTAAGGGCAGTAACTTTTCAGCTCAAAGGAACTACATCGTTCACAATGCTCACACGTTTTTCATCTTAACTGACAAACAGTGGATGTTAGAGGACCAGTGCTTTGTATCAGTTTCAGAAGCAGAGTTGGACTAGATATGATCCTTATGTGTAGGAAACACCGTTCATTTGTACTCAGCACACTCAACTTTCCTGCTCTCTTCGAGATTCTAGAAAGCTAGAGCGTGCTTCTTGCTCTAAAGCAGAGTGTGATCAATGGATGAGAACTCTGTTGTGTGTTTCAATTCAGAAATGGAGTTAAATCCCTGGCTCTGAGTCTTCCTATAAGCAAGACTTCCTTTCAGGTAAGGGCATTTACTTTACAGCTCAAAGAAACTATATCGTTCACGAAGCTCACAGGTTTCTCTTCTTAACTGAGAAGCATTGGATATTAGAGTACCTTTGCTTTGTATCAATTTCAAGCAGAGTTGAACTAGATATGGTCCGTATGTATCGGAAACACAGTTCTTTTCGTCTGAGCACACTCGCGTTTCCTGCTGCTTTAGAGACTCTAGAAAGCAAGAGCGTGCTTCTTGCTCTAAAGCAGAGTGTGATCCATGGATGAGAACTGTGTTGTATGTTTCCCTTCAGAAATGGAGTTAAATCCCAGGCTCTGTGTCTTCCTACAAGCAAGACTTCGTTTCAGGTAAGGGCAGTAACTTTTCAGCTCAAAGGAACTACATTTTTCACGAAACTCACACGTTTCACATCTTAACTGACCAGCATTGGATGTTAGAGGACCAGAGCTTTGTATCAGTTTCAGAAGAATAGTTGGACTAGATATGGTCTGTATGTGTAGGAAACACAGTTCTTTTCTTCTGAGCACACTCCCATTTCCTGCTGCATTAGAGACTCTAGAGAGCAAGAGCATACTTCTTGCTCTAAAGTAGAGTGTGATCTATGGATGAGAAATGTGTTGTGTGTTTCCCTTCCGAAATGGAGTGAAATCCCAGGCTCTGTGTCTTCCTGCAAGCAAGACTTCGTTTCAGGTAAGGGCAGTCACTTTTCAGCTCAAACGAACTACATCATTCACGA
Organism: Onychomys leucogaster; assembly: GCA_949786385.1. Classification (NCBI taxonomy): domain Eukaryota; kingdom Metazoa; phylum Chordata; class Mammalia; order Rodentia; family Cricetidae; genus Onychomys; species Onychomys leucogaster. The sequence continues at coordinate 1,706,986 of CATKUP010000014.1, read as the reverse complement.
AGGTCACACGTTTCTCATCTTAAGTGACAAGCATCGGATGTTAGAGGACCAGAGCTTTGTATCATTTTCAGAAGCAGTGTTGGACTAGATATGGTCCGTATGTGTAGGAAACACCGTTCTTTTGTTCTCATCACACTCATGTTTCCTGGTGTCTTAGAGACTCTAGAAAGCAAGAGCATGCTTCTTGCTCTAAAACAGAGTGTGATCCATGAATGAGAACTGTGTTGTATGTTTCCCTTCAGAAATGGAGTTAAATCCCAGGCTCTGTGTCTTCCTACAAGCAAGACTTCGTTTCAGGTAAGGGCAGTAACTTTTCAGCTCAAAGGAACTACATCGTTCACAATGTTCACACGTTTTTCATCTTAACTGACAAACAGTGGATGTTAGAGGACCAGTGCTTTGTATCAGTTTCAGAAGCAGATTTGGACTAGATATGATCCTTATGTGTAGGAAACACCGTTCATTTGTACTCAGCACACTCAACTTTCCTGCTCTCTTCGAGATTCTAGAAAGCTAGAGCGTGCTTCTTGCTCTAAAGCAGAGTGTGATCAATGGATGAGAACTCTGTTGTGTGTTTCAATTCAGAAATGGAGTTAAATCCCTGGCTCTGAGTCTTCCTATAAGCAAGACTTCCTTTCAGGTAAGGGCATTTACTTTACAGCTCAAAGAAACTATATCGTTCACGAAGCTCACAGGTTTCTCTTCTTAACTGAGAAGCATTGGATATTAGAGTACCTTTGCTTTGTATCAATTTCAAGCAGAGTTGAACTAGATATGGTCAGTATGTATCGGAAACACAGTTCTTTTCGTCTGAGCACACTCACGTTTCCTGCTGCATTAGAGACTCTAGAAAGCAAGAGCGTGCTTCTTGCTCTAAAGCAGAGTGTATTCCATGGATGAGAACTGTGTTGTGTGTTTCCCTTCAGAAATGGAGTTCAATCCCAGGCTCTGTGTCTTCCTACAAGCAAGACTTCGTTTCAGGTAAGGGCATTTACTTTACAGCTCAAAGAAACTATATCGTTCACGAAGGTCACAGGTTTCTCTTCTTAACTGAGAAGCATTAGATGTTAGAGTACCTTTGCTTTGTATCAATTTCAAGCAGAGTTGAACTACATATGGTCCGTATGTATCGGAAACACAGTTCTTTTCGTCTGAGCACACTCGCGTTTCCTGCTGCTTTAGAGACTCTAGAAAGCAAGAGCGTGCTTCTTGCTCTAAAGCAGAGTGTGATCCATGGATGAGAACTGTGTTGTATGTTTCCCTTCAGAAATGGAGTTAAATCCCAGGCTCTGTGTCTTCCTACAAGCAAGACTTCGTTTCAGGTAAGGGCAGTAACTTTTCAGCTCAAAGGAACTACATTTTTCACGAAACTCACACGTTTCACATCTTAACTGACCAGCATTGGATGTTAGAGGACCAGAGCTTTGTATCAGTTTCAGAAGAATAGTTGGACTAGATATGGTCTGTATGTGTAGGAAACACAGTTCTTTTCTTCTGAGCACACTCCCATTTCCTGCTGCATTAGAGACTCTAGAAAGCAAGAGCATACTTCTTGCTCTAAAGTAGAGTGTGATCTATGGATGAGAAATGTGTTGTGTGTTTCCCTTCCGAAATGGAGTGAAATCCCAGGCTCTGTGTCTTCCTGCAAGCAAGACTTCGTTTCAGGTAAGGGCAGTCACTTTTCAGCTCAAACGAACTACATCATTCACGAAGGTCACACGTTTCTCATCTTAAGTGACAAGCATCGGATGTTAGAGGACCAGAGCTTTGTATCATTTTCAGAAGCAGTGTTGGACTAGATATGGTCCGTATGTGTAGGAAACACCGTTCTTTTGTTCTCATCACACTCATGTTTCCTGGTGTCTTAGAGACTCTAGAAAGCAAGAGCATGCTTCTTGCTCTAAAACAGAGTGTGATCCATGAATGAGAACTGTGTTGTATGTTTCCCTTCAGAAATGGAGTTAAATCCCAGGCTCTGTGTCTTCCTACAAGCAAGACTTCGTTTCAGGTAAGGGCAGTAACTTTTCAGCTCAAAGGAACTACATCGTTCACAATGCTCACACTTTTTTCATCTTAACTGACAAACAGTGGATGTTAGAGGACCAGTGCTTTGTATCAGTTTCAGAAGCAGAGTTGGACTAGATATGATCCTTATGTGTAGGAAACACCGTTCATTTGTACTCAGCACACTCAACTTTCCTGCTCTCTTCGAGCTTCTAGAAAGCTAGAGCGTGCTTCTTGCTCTAAAGCAGAGTGTGATCAATGGATGAGAACTCTGTTGTGTGTTTCAATTCAGAAATGGAGTTAAATCCCTGGCTCTGAGTCTTCCTATAAGCAAGACTTCCTTTCAGGTAAGGGCATTTACTTTACAGCTCAAAGAAACTATATCGTTCACGAAAGTCACAGGTTTCTCTTCTTAACTGAGAAGCATTGGATGTTAGAGTACCTTTGCTTTGTATCAATTTCAAGCAGAGTTGAACTAGATATGGTCCATATGTATCGGAAACACAGTTCTTTTCGTCTGAGCACACTCACGTTTACTGCTGCATTAGAGACTCTAGAAAGCAAGAGCGTGCTTCTTGCTCTAAAGCAGAGTGTATTCCATGGATGAGAACTGTGTTGTGTGTTTCCCTTCAGAAATGGAGTTCAATCCCAGGCTCTGTGTCTTCCTACAAGCAAGACTTCGTTTCAGGTAAGGGCATTTACTTTACAGCTCAAAGAAACTATATCGTTCACGAAGGTCACAGGTTTCTCTTCTTAACTGAGAAGCATTAGATGTTAGAGTACCTTTGCTTTGTATCAATTTCAAGCAGAGTTGAACTACATATGGTCCGTATGTATCGGAAACACAGTTCTTTTCGTCTGAGCACACTCGCGTTTCCTGCTGCTTTAGAGACTCTAGAAAGCAAGAGCGTGCTTCTTGCTCTAAAGCAGAGTGTGATCCATGGATGAGAACTGTGTTGTATGTTTCCCTTCAGAAATGGAGTTAAATCCCAGGCTCTGTGTCTTCCTACAAGCAAGACTTCGTTTCAGGTAAGGGCAGTAACTTTTCAGCTCAAAGGAACTACATTTTTCACGAAACTCACACGTTTCACATCTTAACTGACCAGCATTGGATGTTAGAGGACCAGAGCTTTGTATCAGTTTCAGAAGAATAGTTGGACTAGATATGGTCTGTATGTGTAGGAAACACAGTTCTTTTCTTCTGAGCACACTCCCATTTCCTGCTGCATTAGAGACTCTAGAAAGCAAGAGCATACTTCTTGCTCTAAAGTAGAGTGTGATCTATGGATGAGAAATGTGTTGTGTGTTTCCCTTCCGAAATGGAGTGAAATCCCAGGCTCTGTGTCTTCCTGCAAGCAAGACTTCGTTTCAGGTAAGGGCAGTCACTTTTCAGCTCAAACGAACTACATCATTCACGAAGGTCACACGTTTCTCATCTTAAGTGACAAGCATCGGATGTTAGAGGACCAGAGCTTTGTATCATTTTCAGAAGCAGTGTTGGACTAGATATGGTCCGTATGTGTAGGAAACACCGTTCTTTTGTTCTCATCACACTCATGTTTCCTGGTGTCTTAGAGACTCTAGAAAGCAAGAGCATGCTTCTTGCTCTAAAACAGAGTGTGATCCATGAATGAGAACTGTGTTGTATGTTTCCCTTCAGAAATGGAGTTAAATCCCAGGCTCTGTGTCTTCCTACAAGCAAGACTTCGTTTCAGGTAAGGGCAGTAACTTTTCAGCTCAAAGGAACTACATCGTTCACAATGCTCACACGTTTTTCATCTTAACTGACAAACAGTGGATGTTAGAGGACCAGTGCTTTGTATCAGTTTCAGAAGCAGAGTTGGACTAGATATGATCCTTATGTGTAGGAAACACCGTTCATTTGTACTCAGCACACTCAACTTTCCTGCTCTCTTCGAGCTTCTAGAAAGCTAGAGCGTGCTTCTTGCTCTAAAGCAGAGTGTGATCAATGGATGAGAACTCTGTTGTGTGTTTCAATTCAGAAATGGAGTTAAATCCCTGGCTCTGAGTCTTCCTATAAGCAAGACTTCCTTTCAGGTAAGGGCATTTACTTTACAGCTCAAAGAAACTATATCGTTCACGAAAGTCACAGGTTTCTCTTCTTAACTGAGAAGCATTGGATGTTAGAGTACCTTTGCTTTGTATCAATTTCAAGCAGAGTTGAACTAGATATGGTCCATATGTATCGGAAACACAGTTCTTTTCGTCTGAGCACACTCACGTTTACTGCTGCATTAGAGACTCTAGAAAGCAAGAGCGTGCTTCTTGCTCTAAAGCAGAGTGTGATCCATGAATGAGAACTGTGTTGTATGTTTCCCTTCAGAAATGGAGTTAAATCCCAGGCTCTGTGTCTTCCTACAAGCAAGACTTCGTTTCAGGTAAGGGCAGTAACTTTTCAGCTCAAAGGAACTACATCGTTCACAATGCTCACACGTTTTTCATCTTAACTGACAAACAGTGGATGTTAGAGGACCAGTGCTTTGTATCAGTTTCAGAAGCAGAGTTGGACTAGATATGATCCTTATGTGTAGGAAACACCGTTCATTTGTACTCAGCACACTCAACTTTCCTGCTCTCTTCGAGATTCTAGAAAGCTAGAGCCTGCTTCTTGCTCTAAAGCAGAGTGTGATCAATGGATGAGAACTCTGTTGTGTGTTTCAATTCAGAAATGGAGTTAAATCCCTGGCTCTGAGTCTTCCTATAAGCAAGACTTCCTTTCAGGTAAGGGCATTTACTTTACAGCTCAAAGAAACTATATCGTTCACGAAGCTCACAGGTTTCTCTTCTTAACTGAGAAGCATTGGATATTAGAGTACCTTTGCTTTGTATCAATTTCAAGCAGAGTTGAACTAGATATGGTCAGTATGTATCGGAAACACAGTTCTTTTCGTCTGAGCACACTCACGTTTCCTGCTGCATTAGAGACTCTAGAAAGCAAGAGCGTGCTTCTTGCTCTAAAGCAGAGTGTATTCCATGGATGAGAACGATTCTGTGTGTTTCCCTTCAGAAATGGAGATCAATCCCAAGCTCTGTGTCTTCCTACAATCAAGACAAGTTTCAGGTAAGGGCAGTCACTTTTCAGCTCAAACGAACTACATCGTTCACGAAGCTCACATGTTTCTCATCTTAACTGCCAATAATTGGATGTTAGAAGACCAGTGCTATGTATCAGTTTCAGAAGCATAGTTGGACTAGATATGATCCTTATGTGTAGGAAACACCGTTCTTTTGTTCTCATCACACTCATGTTTCCTGCTGTCTTAGAGACTCTAGAAAGCAAGAGCCTGCTTCTTGCTCTAAAGCAGAGTGTGATCAATGGATGAGAACTCTGTTGGGTGTTTCACTGCAGAAATGGTGTTAAATCCCAGGCTTTGTGTCTTCCTATAAGCAAGACTTGGTTTCAGGTAAGGGCAGACACTTTTCAGCACAAAGGAACTACATTTTTCACGAAACTCACACGTTTACATCTTAACTGACAAGCATTGGATGTTAGAGGACCAGAGCTTTGTATCAGTTTCAGAAGCATAGTTGGACCAGATATGGTCCGTATGTGTAGGAAACACAATTCTTTTCTTCTGAGCACACTCACATTTCCTGCTGTATTAGAGACTCTAGAAAGCAAGAGCGTACATCTTGCTCTAAAGCAGAGTGTGATCTATGGATGAGAACTGTGTTGTGTGTTTCCCTTCCGAAATGGAGTTAAATCCCAGGCTCTGTGTCTTCCTACAAGCAAGACTTCGTTTCAGGTAAGGGCAGTAACTTTTCAGCTCAAACGAACTACATCCTTCACGAAGGTCACACGTTTCTCATCTTAAGTGACAAGCATCGGATGTTAGAGGACCAGAGCTTTGTATCAGTTTCAGAAGCAGAGTGGGACTAGATATGGTCCGTATGTGTAGGAAACACAGTTCTTTTGTTCCCAGCACACTCAAGTTTCCTGCAGTAGTAGAGACTCTAGAAAGCAATAGCGTTCTTCTTGCCCTAAAGCAGAGTGTGATCCATTGATGAGAACGATTCTGTGTGTTTCCCTTCAGAAATGGAGTTCAATCCCAGGCTCTGTGTCTTCCTACAATCAAGACATCGTTTCAGGTAAGGGCATTTACTTTACAGCTCAAAGAAACTATATCGTTCACGAAGGTCACAGGTTTCTCTTCTTAACTGAGAAGCATTGGATGTTAGAGTACCTTTGCTTTGTATCAATTTCAAGCAGAGTTGAACTAGATATGGTCCGTATGTATCGGAAACACAGTTCTTTTCGTCTGAGCACACTCACGTTTCCGGCTGCATTAGAGACTCTAGAAAGCAAGAGCGTGCTTCTTGCTCTAAAGCAGAGTGTGATCCATGGATGAGAACTGTGTTGTATGTTTCCCTTCAGAAATGGAGTTAAATCCCAGGCTCTGTGTCTTCCTACAAGCAAGACTTCGTTTCAGGTAAGGGCAGTAACTTTTCAGCTCAAAGGAACTACATTTTTCACGAAACTCACACGTTTCACATCTTAACTGACCAGCATTGGATGTTAGAGGACCAGAGCTTTGTATCAGTTTCAGAAGAATAGTTGGACTAGATATGGTCTGTATGTGTAGGAAACACAGTTCTTTTCTTCTGAGCACACTCCCATTTCCTGCTGCATTAGAGACTCTAGAAAGCAAGAGCATACTTCTTGCTCTAAAGTAGAGTGTGATCTATGGATGAGAAATGTGTTGTGTGTTTCCCTTCCGAAATGGAGTGAAATCCCAGGCTCTGTGTCTTCCTGCAAGCAAGACTTCGTTTCAGGTAAGGGCAGTCACTTTTCAGCTCAAACGAACTACATCATTCACGAAGGTCACACGTTTCTCATCTTAAGTGACAAGCATCGGATGTTAGAGGACCAGAGCTTTGTATCATTTTCAGAAGCAGAGTTGGACTAGATATGGTCCGTATGTGTAGGAAACACCGTTCTTTTGTTCTCATCACACTCATGTTTCCTGGTGTCTTAGAGACTCTAGAAATCAGGAGCATGCTTCTTGCTCTAAAGCAGAGTGTGATCCATGAATGAGAACTGTGTTGTATGTTTCCCTTCAGAAATGGAGTTAAATCCCAGGCTCTGTGTCTTCCTACAAGCAAGACTTCGTTTCAGGTAAGGGCAGTAACTTTTCAGCTCAAAGGAACTACATCGTTCACAATGCTCACACGTTTTTCATCTTAACTGACAAACAGTGGATGTTAGAGGACCAGTGCTTTGTATCAGTTTCAGAAGCAGAGTTGGACTAGATATGATCCTTATGTGTAGGAAACACCGTTCATTTGTACTCAGCACACTCAACTTTCCTGCTCTCTTCGAGCTTCTAGAAAGCTAGAGCGTGCTTCTTGCTCTAAAGCAGAGTGTGATCAATGGATGAGAACTCTGTTGTGTGTTTCAATTCAGAAATGGAGTTAAATCCCTGGCTCTGAGTCTTCCTATAAGCAAGACTTCCTTTCAGGTAAGGGCATTTACTTTACAGCTCAAAGAAACTATATCGTTCACGAAAGTCACAGGTTTCTCTTCTTAACTGAGAAGCATTGGATGTTAGAGTACCTTTGCTTTGTATCAATTTCAAGCAGAGTTGAACTAGATATGGTCCATATGTATCGGAAACACAGTTCTTTTCGTCTGAGCACACTCACGTTTACTGCTGCATTAGAGACTCTAGAAAGCAAGAGCGTGCTTCTTGCTCTAAAGCAGAGTGTGATCCATGAATGAGAACTGTGTTGTATGTTTCCCTTCAGAAATGGAGTTAAATCCCAGGCTCTGTGTCTTCCTACAAGCAAGACTTCGTTTCAGGTAAGGGCAGTAACTTTTCAGCTCAAAGGAACTACATCGTTCACAATGCTCACACGTTTTTCATCTTAACTGACAAACAGTGGATGTTAGAGGACCAGTGCTTTGTATCAGTTTCAGAAGCAGAGTTGGACTAGATATGATCCTTATGTGTAGGAAACACCGTTCATTTGTACTCAGCACACTCAACTTTCCTGCTCTCTTCGAGATTCTAGAAAGCTAGAGCGTGCTTCTTGCTCTAAAGCAGAGTGTGATCAATGGATGAGAACTCTGTTGTGTGTTTCAATTCAGAAATGGAGTTAAATCCCTGGCTCTGAGTCTTCCTATAAGCAAGACTTCCTTTCAGGTAAGGGCATTTACTTTACAGCTCAAAGAAACTATATCGTTCACGAAGCTCACAGGTTTCTCTTCTTAACTGAGAAGCATTGGATATTAGAGTACCTTTGCTTTGTATCAATTTCAAGCAGAGTTGAACTAGATATGGTCAGTATGTATCGGAAACACAGTTCTTTTCGTCTGAGCACACTCACGTTTCCTGCTGCATTAGAGACTCTAGAAAGCAAGAGCGTGCTTCTTGCTCTAAAGCAGAGTGTATTCCATGGATGAGAACTGTGTTGTGTGTTTCCCTTCAGAAATGGATTTCAATCCCAGGCTCTGTGTCTTCCTACAAGCAAGACTTCGTTTCAGGTAAGGGCATTTACTTTACAGCTCAAAGAAACTATATCGTTCACGAAGGTCACAGGTTTCTCTTCTTAACTGAGAAGCATTGGATGTTAGAGTACCTTTGCTTTGTATCAATTTCAAGCAGAGTTGAACTACATATGGTCCGTATGTATCGGAAACACAGTTCTTTTCGTCTGAGCACACTCGCATTTCCTGCTGCTTTAGAGACTCTAGAAAGCAAGAGCGTGCTTCTTGCTCTAAAGCAGAGTGTGATCCATGGATGAGAACTGTGTTGTATGTTTCCCTTCAGAAATGGAGTTAAATCCCAGGCTCTGTGTCTTCCTACAAGCAAGACTTCGTTTCAGGTAAGGGCAGTAACTTTTCAGCTCAAAGGAACTACATTTTTCACGAAACTCACACGTTTCACATCTTAACTGACCAGCATTGGATGTTAGAGGACCAGAGCTTTGTATCAGTTTCAGAAGAATAGTTGGACTAGATATGGTCTGTATGTGTAGGAAACACAGTTCTTTTCTTCTGAGCACACTCCCATTTCCTGCTGCATTAGAGACTCTAGAAAGCAAGAGCATACTTCTTGCTCTAAAGTAGAGTGTGATCTATGGATGAGAAATGTGTTGTGTGTTTCCCTTCCGAAATGGAGTGAAATCCCAGGCTCTGTGTCTTCCTGCAAGCAAGACTTCGTTTCAGGTAAGGGCAGTCACTTTTCAGCTCAAACGAACTACATCATTCACGAAGGTCACACGTTTCTCATCTTAAGTGACAAGCATCGGATGTTAGAGGACCAGAGCTTTGTATCATTTTCAGAAGCAGTGTTGGACTAGATATGGTCCGTATGTGTAGGAAACACCGTTCTTTTGTTCTCATCACACTCATGTTTCCTGGTGTCTTAGAGACTCTAGAAAGCAAGAGCATGCTTCTTGCTCTAAAACAGAGTGTGATCCATGAATGAGAACTGTGTTGTATGTTTCCCTTCAGAAATGGAGTTAAATCCCAGGCTCTGTGTCTTCCTACAAGCAAGACTTCGTTTCAGGTAAGGGCAGTAACTTTTCAGCTCAAAGGAACTACATCGTTCACAATGTTCACACGTTTTTCATCTTAACTGACAAACAGTGGATGTTAGAGGACCAGTGCTTTGTATCAGTTTCAGAAGCAGATTTGGACTAGATATGATCCTTATGTGTAGGAAACACCGTTCATTTGTACTCAGCACACTCAACTTTCCTGCTCTCTTCGAGATTCTAGAAAGCTAGAGCGTGCTTCTTGCTCTAAAGCAGAGTGTGATCAATGGATGAGAACTCTGTTGTGTGTTTCAATTCAGAAATGGAGTTAAATCCCTGGCTCTGAGTCTTCCTATAAGCAAGACTTCCTTTCAGGTAAGGGCATTTACTTTACAGCTCAAAGAAACTATATCGTTCACGAAGCTCACAGGTTTCTCTTCTTAACTGAGAAGCATTGGATATTAGAGTACCTTTGCTTTGTATCAATTTCAAGCAGAGTTGAACTAGATATGGTCAGTATGTATCGGAAACACAGTTCTTTTCGTCTGAGCACACTCACGTTTCCTGCTGCATTAGAGACTCTAGAAAGCAAGAGCGTGCTTCTTGCTCTAAAGCAGAGTGTATTCCATGGATGAGAACTGTGTTGTGTGTTTCCCTTCAGAAATGGAGTTCAATCCCAGGCTCTGTGTCTTCCTACAAGCAAGACTTCGTTTCAGGTAAGGGCATTTACTTTACAGCTCAAAGAAACTATATCGTTCACGAAGGTCACAGGTTTCTCTTCTTAACTGAGAAGCATTAGATGTTAGAGTACCTTTGCTTTGTATCAATTTCAAGCAGAGTTGAACTACATATGGTCCGTATGTATCGGAAACACAGTTCTTTTCGTCTGAGCACACTCGCGTTTCCTGCTGCTTTAGAGACTCTAGAAAGCAAGAGCGTGCTTCTTGCTCTAAAGCAGAGTGTGATCCATGGATGAGAACTGTGTTGTATGTTTCCCTTCAGAAATGGAGTTAAATCCCAGGCTCTGTGTCTTCCTACAAGCAAGACTTCGTTTCAGGTAAGGGCAGTAACTTTTCAGCTCAAAGGAACTACATTTTTCACGAAACTCACACGTTTCACATCTTAACTGACCAGCATTGGATGTTAGAGGACCAGAGCTTTGTATCAGTTTCAGAAGAATAGTTGGACTAGATATGGTCTGTATGTGTAGGAAACACAGTTCTTTTCTTCTGAGCACACTCCCATTTCCTGCTGCATTAGAGACTCTAGAAAGCAAGAGCATACTTCTTGCTCTAAAGTAGAGTGTGATCTATGGATGAGAAATGTGTTGTGTGTTTCCCTTCCGAAATGGAGTGAAATCCCAGGCTCTGTGTCTTCCTGCAAGCAAGACTTCGTTTCAGGTAAGGGCAGTCACTTTTCAGCTCAAACGAACTACATCATTCACGAAGGTCACACGTTTCTCATCTTAAGTGACAAGCATCGGATGTTAGAGGACCAGAGCTTTGTATCATTTTCAGAAGCAGTGTTGGACTAGATATGGTCCGTATGTGTAGGAAACACCGTTCTTTTGTTCTCATCACACTCATGTTTCCTGGTGTCTTAGAGACTCTAGAAAGCAAGAGCATGCTTCTTGCTCTAAAACAGAGTGTGATCCATGAATGAGAACTGTGTTGTATGTTTCCCTTCAGAAATGGAGTTAAATCCCAGGCTCTGTGTCTTCCTACAAGCAAGACTTCGTTTCAGGTAAGGGCAGTAACTTTTCAGCTCAAAGGAACTACATCGTTCACAATGCTCACACGTTTTTCATCTTAACTGACAAACAGTGGATGTTAGAGGACCAGTGCTTTGTATCAGTTTCAGAAGCAGAGTTGGACTAGATATGATCCTTATGTGTAGGAAACACCGTTCATTTGTACTCAGCACACTCAACTTTCCTGCTCTCTTCGAGCTTCTAGAAAGCTAGAGCGTGCTTCTTGCTCTAAAGCAGAGTGTGATCAATGGATGAGAACTCTGTTGTGTGTTTCAATTCAGAAATGGAGTTAAATCCCTGGCTCTGAGTCTTCCTATAAGCAAGACTTCCTTTCAGGTAAGGGCATTTACTTTACAGCTCAAAGAAACTATATCGTTCACGAAAGTCACAGGTTTCTCTTCTTAACTGAGAAGCATTGGATGTTAGAGTACCTTTGCTTTGTATCAATTTCAAGCAGAGTTGAACTAGATATGGTCCATATGTATCGGAAACACAGTTCTTTTCGTCTGAGCACACTCACGTTTACTGCTGCATTAGAGACTCTAGAAAGCAAGAGCGTGCTTCTTGCTCTAAAGCAGAGTGTATTCCATGGATGAGAACTGTGTTGTGTGTTTCCCTTCAGAAATGGAGTTCAATCCCAGGCTCTGTGTCTTCCTACAAGCAAGACTTCGTTTCAGGTAAGGGCATTTACTTTACAGCTCAAAGAAACTATATCGTTCACGAAGGTCACAGGTTTCTCTTCTTAACTGAGAAGCATTAGATGTTAGAGTACCTTTGCTTTGTATCAATTTCAAGCAGAGTTGAACTACATATGGTCCGTATGTATCGGAAACACAGTTCTTTTCGTCTGAGCACACTCGCGTTTCCTGCTGCTTTAGAGACTCTAGAAAGCAAGAGCGTGCTTCTTGCTCTAAAGCAGAGTGTGATCCATGGATGAGAACTGTGTTGTATGTTTCCCTTCAGAAATGGAGTTAAATCCCAGGCTCTGTGTCTTCCTACAAGCAAGACTTCGTTTCAGGTAAGGGCAGTAACTTTTCAGCTCAAAGGAACTACATTTTTCACGAAACTCACACGTTTCACATCTTAACTGACCAGCATTGGATGTTAGAGGACCAGAGCTTTGTATCAGTTTCAGAAGAATAGTTGGACTAGATATGGTCTGTATGTGTAGGAAACACAGTTCTTTTCTTCTGAGCACACTCCCATTTCCTGCTGCATTAGAGACTCTAGAAAGCAAGAGCATACTTCTTGCTCTAAAGTAGAGTGTGATCTATGGATGAGAAATGTGTTGTGTGTTTCCCTTCCGAAATGGAGTGAAATCCCAGGCTCTGTGTCTTCCTGCAAGCAAGACTTCGTTTCAGGTAAGGGCAGTCACTTTTCAGCTCAAACGAACTACATCATTCACGAAGGTCACACGTTTCTCATCTTAAGTGACAAGCATCGGATGTTAGAGGTCCAGAGCTTTGTATCATTTTCAGAAGCAGTGTTGGACTAGATATGGTCCGTATGTGTAGGAAACACCGTTCTTTTGTTCTCATCACACTCATGTTTCCTGGTGTCTTAGAGACTCTAGAAAGCAAGAGCATGCTTCTTGCTCTAAAACAGAGTGTGATCCATGAATGAGAACTGTGTTGTATGTTTCCCTTCAGAAATGGAGTTAAATCCCAGGCTCTGTGTCTTCCTACAAGCAAGACTTCGTTTCAGGTAAGGGCAGTAACTTTTCAGCTCAAAGGAACTACATCGTTCACAATGCTCACACGTTTTTCATCTTAACTGACAAACAGTGGATGTTAGAGGACCAGTGCTTTGTATCAGTTTCAGAAGCAGAGTTGGACTAGATATGATCCTTATGTGTAGGAAACACCGTTCATTTGTACTCAGCACACTCAACTTTCCTGCTCTCTTCGAGCTTCTAGAAAGCTAGAGCGTGCTTCTTGCTCTAAAGCAGAGTGTGATCAATGGATGAGAACTCTGTTGTGTGTTTCAATTCAGAAATGGAGTTAAATCCCTGGCTCTGAGTCTTCCTATAAGCAAGACTTCCTTTCAGGTAAGGGCATTTACTTTACAGCTCAAAGAAACTATATCGTTCACAAAAGTCACAGGTTTCTCTTCTTAACTGAGAAGCATTGGATGTTAGAGTACCTTTGCTTTGTATCAATTTCAAGCAGAGTTGAACTAGATATGGTCCATATGTATCGGAAACACAGTTCTTTTCGTCTGAGCACACTCACGTTTACTGCTGCATTAGAGACTCTAGAAAGCAAGAGCGTGCTTCTTGCTCTAAAGCAGAGTGTGATCCATGAATGAGAACTGTGTTGTATGTTTCCCTTCAGAAATGGAGTTAAATCCCAGGCTCTGTGTCTTCCTACAAGCAAGACTTCGTTTCAGGTAAGGGCAGTAACTTTTCAGCTCAAAGGAACTACATCGTTCACAATGCTCACACGTTTTTCATCTTAACTGACAAACAGTGGATGTTAGAGGACCAGTGCTTTGTATCAGTTTCAGAAGCAGAGTTGGACTAGATATGATCCTTATGTGTAGGAAACACCGTTCATTTGTACTCAGCACACTCAACTTTCCTGCTCTCTTCGAGATTCTAGAAAGCTAGAGCGTGCTTCTTGCTCTAAAGCAGAGTGTGATCAATGGATGAGAACTCTGTTGTGTGTTTCAATTCAGAAATGGAGTTAAATCCCTGGCTCTGAGTCTTCCTATAAGCAAGACTTCCTTTCAGGTAAGGGCATTTACTTTACAGCTCAAAGAAACTATATCGTTCACGAAGCTCACAGGTTTCTCTTCTTAACTGAGAAGCATTGGATATTAGAGTACCTTTGCTTTGTATCAATTTCAAGCAGAGTTGAACTAGATATGGTCAGTATGTATCGGAAACACAGTTCTTTTCGTCTGAGCACACTCACGTTTCCTGCTGCATTAGAGACTCTAGAAAGCAAGAGCGTGCTTCTTGCTCTAAAGCAGAGTGTATTCCATGGATGAGAACGATTCTGTGTGTTTCCCTTCAGAAATGGAGATCAATCCCAAGCTCTGTGTCTTCCTACAATCAAGACAAGTTTCAGGTAAGGGCAGTCACTTTTCAGCTCAAACGAACTACATCGTTCACGAAGCTCACATGTTTCTCATCTTAACTGCCAATAATTGGATGTTAGAAGACCAGTGCTATGTATCAGTTTCAGAAGCATAGTTGGACTAGATATGATCCTTATGTGTAGGAAACACCGTTCTTTTGTTCTCATCACACTCATGTTTCCTGCTGTCTTAGAGACTCTAGAAAGCAAGAGCCTGCTTCTTGCTCTAAAGCAGAGTGTGATCAATGGATGAGAACTCTGTTGGGTGTTTCACTGCAGAAATGGTGTTAAATCCCAGGCTTTGTGTCTTCCTATAAGCAAGACTTGGTTTCAGGTAAGGGCAGACACTTTTCAGCACAAAGGAACTACATTTTTCACGAAACTCACACGTTTACATCTTAACTGACAAGCATTGGATGTTAGAGGACCAGAGCTTTGTATCAGTTTCAGAAGCATAGTTGGACCAGATATGGTCCGTATGTGTAGGAAACACAATTCTTTTCTTCTGAGCACACTCACATTTCCTGCTGTATTAGAGACTCTAGAAAGCAAGAGCGTACATCTTGCTCTAAAGCAGAGTGTGATCTATGGATGAGAACTGTGTTGTGTGTTTCCCTTCCGAAATGGAGTTAAATCCCAGGCTCTGTGTCTTCCTACAAGCAAGACTTCGTTTCAGGTAAGGGCAGTAACTTTTCAGCTCAAACGAACTACATCCTTCACGAAGGTCACACGTTTCTCATCTTAAGTGACAAGCATCGGATGTTAGAGGACCAGAGCTTTGTATCAGTTTCAGAAGCAGAGTGGGACTAGATATGGTCCGTATGTGTAGGAAACACAGTTCTTTTGTTCCCAGCACACTCAAGTTTCCTGCAGTAGTAGAGACTCTAGAAAGCAATAGCGTTCTTCTTGCCCTAAAGCAGAGTGTGATCCATTGATGAGAACGATTCTGTGTGTTTCCCTTCAGAAATGGAGTTCAATCCCAGGCTCTGTGTCTTCCTACAATCAAGACATCGTTTCAGGTAAGGGCATTTACTTTACAGCTCAAAGAAACTATATCGTTCACGAAGGTCACAGGTTTCTCTTCTTAACTGAGAAGCATTGGATGTTAGAGTACCTTTGCTTTGTATCAATTTCAAGCAGAGTTGAACTAGATATGGTCTGTATGTATCGGAAACACAGTTCTTTTCGTCTGAGCACACTCACGTTTCCGGCTGCATTAGAGACTCTAGAAAGCAAGAGCGTGCTTCTTGCTCTAAAGCAGAGTGTGATCCATGGATGAGAACTGTGTTGTGTGTTTCCCTTCAGAAATGGAGTTAAATCCCAGGCTCTGTGTCTTCCTACAAGCAAGACTTCGTTTCAGGTAAGGGCAGTAACTTTTCAGCTCAAAGGAACTACATTTTTCACGAAACTCACACGTTTCACATCTTAACTGACCAGCATTGGATGTTAGAGGACCAGAGCTTTTTATCAGTTTCAGAAGAATAGTTGGACTAGATATGGTCTGTATGTGTAGGAAACACAGTTCTTTTCTTCTGAGCACACTCCCATTTCCTGCTGCATTAGAGACTCTAGAAAGCAAGAGCATACTTCTTGCTCTAAAGTAGAGTGTGATCTATGGATGAGAAATGTGTTGTGTGTTTCCCTTCCAAAATGGAGTGAAATCCCAGGCTCTGTGTCTTCCTGCAAGCAAGACTTCGTTTCAGGTAAGGGCAGTCACTTTTCAGCTCAAACGAACTACATCATTCACGAAGGTCACACGTTTCTCATCTTAAGTGACAAGCATCGGATGTTAGAGGACCAGAGCTTTGTATCATTTTCAGAAGCAGTGTTGGACTAGATATGGTCCGTATGTGTAGGAAACACCGTTCTTTTGTTCTCATCACACTCATGTTTCCTGGTGTCTTAGAGACTCTAGAAAGCAAGAGCATGCTTCTTGCTCTAAAACAGAGTGTGATCCATGAATGAGAACTGTGTTGTATGTTTCCCTTCAGAAATGGAGTTAAATCCCAGGCTCTGTGTCTTCCTACAAGCAAGACTTCGTTTCAGGTAAGGGCAGTAACTTTTCAGCTCAAAGGAACTACATCGTTCACAATGCTCACACGTTTTTCATCTTAACTGACAAACAGTGGATGTTAGAGGACCAGTGCTTTGTATCAGTTTCAGAAGCAGAGTTGGACTAGATATGATCCTTATGTGTAGGAAACACCGTTCATTTGTACTCAGCACACTCAACTTTCCTGCTCTCTTCGAGCTTCTAGAAAGCTAGAGCGTGCTTCTTGCTCTAAAGCAGAGTGTGATCAATGGATGAGAACTCTGTTGTGTGTTTCAATTCAGAAATGGAGTTAAATCCCTGGCTCTGAGTCTTCCTATAAGCAAGACTTCCTTTCAGGTAAGGGCATTTACTTTACAGCTCAAAGAAACTATAACGTTCACGAAGCTCACAGGTTTCTCTTCTTAACTGAGAAGCATTGGATATTAGAGTACCTTTGCTTTGTATCAATTTCAAGCAGAGTTGAACTAGATATGGTCAGTATGTATCGGAAACACAGTTCTTTTCGTCTGAGCACACTCACGTTTCCTGCTGCATTAGAGACTCTAGAAAGCAAGAGCGTGCTTCTTGCTCTAAAGCAGAGTGTATTCCATGGATGAGAACTGTGTTGTGTGTTTCCCTTCAGAAATGGAGTTCAATCCCAGGCTCTGTGTCTTCCTACAAGCAAGACTTCGTTTCAGGTAAGGGCATTTACTTTACAGCTCAAAGAAACTATATCGTTCACGAAGGTCACAGGTTTCTCTTCTTAACTGAGAAGCATTGGATGTTAGAGTACCTTTGCTTTGTATCAATTTCAAGCAGAGTTGAACTACATATGGTCCGTATGTATCGGAAACACAGTTCTTTTCGTCTGAGCACACTCGCGTTTCCTGCTGCTTTAGAGACTCTAGAAAGCAAGAGCGTGCTTCTTGCTCTAAAGCAGAGTGTGATCCATGGATGAGAACTGTGTTGTATGTTTCCCTTCAGAAATGGAGTTAAATCCCAGGCTCTGTGTCTTCCTACAAGCAAGACTTCGTTTCAGGTAAGGGCAGTAACTTTTCAGCTCAAAGGAACTACATTTTTCACGAAACTCACACGTTTCACATCTTAACTGACCAGCATTGGATGTTAGAGGACCAGAGCTTTGTATCAGTTTCAGAAGAATAGTTGGACTAGATATGGTCTGTATGTGTAGGAAACACAGTTCTTTTCTTCTGAGCACACTCCCATTTCCTGCTGCATTAGAGACTCTAGAAAGCAAGAGCATACTTCTTGCTCTAAAGTAGAGTGTGATCTATGGATGAGAAATGTGTTGTGTGTTTCCCTTCCGAAATGGAGTGAAATCCCAGGCTCTGTGTCTTCCTGCAAGCAAGACTTCGTTTCAGGTAAGGGCAGTCACTTTTCAGCTCAAACGAACTACATCATTCACGAAGGTCACACGTTTCTCATCTTAAGTGACAAGCATCGGATGTTAGAGGACCAGAGCTTTGTATCATTTTCAGAAGCAGAGTTGGACTGGATATGGTCCGTATGTGTAGGAAACACCGTTCTTTTGTTCTCATCACACTCATGTTTCCTGGTGTCTTAGAGACTCTAGAAAGCAGGAGCATGCTTCTTGCTCTAAAGCAGAGTGTGATCCATGAATGAGAACTGTGTTGTATGTTTCCCTTCAGAAATGGAGTTAAATCCCAGGCTCTGTGTCTTCCTACAAGCAAGACTTCGTTTCAGGTAAGGGCAGTAACTTTTCAGCTCAGAGGAACTACATCGTTCACAATGCTCACACGTTTTTCATCTTAACTGACAAACAGTGGATGTTAGAGGACCAGTGCTTTGTATCAGTTTCAGAAGCAGAGTTGGACTAGATATGATCCTTATGTGTAGGAAACACCGTTCATTTGTACTCAGCACACTCAACTTTCCTGCTCTCTTCGAGCTTCTAGAAAGCTAGAGCGTGCTTCTTGCTCTAAAGCAGAGTGTGATCAATGGATGAGAACTCTGTTGTGTGTTTCAATTCAGAAATGGAGTTAAATCCCTGGCTCTGAGTCTTCCTATAAGCAAGACTTCCTTTCAGGTAAGGGCATTTACTTTACAGCTCAAAGAAACTATATCGTTCACGAAAGTCACAGGTTTCTCTTCTTAACTGAGAAGCATTGGATGTTAGAGTACCTTTGCTTTGTATCAATTTCAAGCAGAGTTGAACTAGATATGGTCCATATGTATCGGAAACACAGTTCTTTTCGTCTGAGCACACTCACGTTTACTGCTGCATTAGAGACTCTAGAAAGCAAGAGCGTGCTTCTTGCTCTAAAGCAGAGTGTGATCCATGAATGAGAACTGTGTTGTATGTTTCCCTTCAGAAATGGAGTTAAATCCCAGGCTCTGTGTCTTCCTACAAGCAAGACTTCGTTTCAGGTAAGGGCAGTAACTTTTCAGCTCAAAGGAACTACATCGTTCACAATGCTCACACGTTTTTCATCTTAACTGACAAACAGTGGATGTTAGAGGACCAGTGCTTTGTATCAGTTTCAGAAGCAGAGTTGGACTAGATATGATCCTTATGTGTAGGAAACACCGTTCATTTGTACTCAGCACACTCAACTTTCCTGCTCTCTTCGAGATTCTAGAAAGCTAGAGCGTGCTTCTTGCTCTAAAGCAGAGTGTGATCAATGGATGAGAACTCTGTTGTGTGTTTCAATTCAGAAATGGAGTTAAATCCCTGGCTCTGAGTCTTCCTATAAGCAAGACTTCCTTTCAGGTAAGGGCATTTACTTTACAGCTCAAAGAAACAATATCGTTCCCGAAGCTCACAGGTTTCTCTTCTTAACTGAGAAGCATTGGATATTAGAGTACCTTTGCTTTGTATCAATTTCAAGCAGAGTTGAACTAGATATGGTCAGTATGTATCGGAAACACAGTTCTTTTCGTCTGAGCACACTCACGTTTCCTGCTGCATTAGAGACTCTAGAAAGCAAGAGCGTGCTTCTTGCTCTAAAGCAGAGTGTATTCCATGGATGAGAACGATTCTGTGTGTTTCCCTTCAGAAATGGAGATCAATCCCAAGCTCTGTGTCTTCCTACAATCAAGACAAGTTTCAGGTAAGGGCAGTCACTTTTCAGCTCAAACGAACTACATCGTTCACGAAGCTCACATGTTTCTCATCTTAACTGCCAATAATTGGATGTTAGAAGACCAGTGCTATGTATCAGTTTCAGAAGCATAGTTGGACTAGATATGATCCTTATGTGTAGGAAACACCGTTCTTTTGTTCTCATCACACTCATGTTTCCTGCTGTCTTAGAGACTCTAGAAAGCAAGAGCCTGCTTCTTGCTCTAAAGCAGAGTGTGATCAATGGATGAGAACTCTGTTGGGTGTTTCACTGCAGAAATGGAGTTAAATCCCAGGCTTTGTGTCTTCCTACAAGCAAGACTTGGTTTCAGGTAAGGGCAGACACTTTTCAGCACAAAGGAACTACATTTTTCACGAAACTCACACGTTTACATCTTAACTGACAAGCATTGGATGTTAGAGGACCAGAGCTTTGTATCAGTTTCAGAAGCATAGTTGGACCAGATATGGTCCGTATGTGTAGGAAACACAATTCTTTTCTTCTGAGCACACTCACATTTCCTGCTGTATTAGAGACTCTAGAAAGCAAGAGCGTACATCTTGCTCTAAAGCAGAGTGTGATCTATGGATGAGAACTGTGTTGTGTGTTTCCCTTCCGAAATGGAGTTAAATCCCAGGCTCTGTGTCTTCCTACAAGCAAGACTTCGTTTCAGGTAAGGGCAGTAACTTTTCAGCTCAAACGAACTACATCCTTCACGAAGGTCACACGTTTCTCATCTTAAGTGACAAGCATCGGATGTTAGAGGACCAGAGCTTTGTATCAGTTTCAGAAGCAGAGTGGGACTAGATATGGTCCGTATGTGTAGGAAACACAGTTCTTTTGTTCCCAGCACACTCAAGTTTCCTGCAGTAGTAGAGACTCTAGAAAGCAATAGCGTTCTTCTTGCCCTAAAGCAGAGTGTGATCCATTGATGAGAACGATTCTGTGTGTTTCCCTTCAGAAATGGAGTTCAATCCCAGGCTCTGTGTCTTCCTACAATCAAGACATCGTTTCAGGTAAGGGCATTTACTTTACAGCTCAAAGAAACTATATCGTTCACGAAGGTCACAGGTTTCTCTTCTTAACTGAGAAGCATTGGATGTTAGAGTACCTTTGCTTTGTATCAATTTCAAGCAGAGTTGAACTAGATATGGTCCGTATGTATCGGAAACACAGTTCTTTTCGTCTGAGCACACTCACGTTTCCTGCTGCATTAGAGACTCTAGAAAGCAAGAGCGTGCTTCTTGCTCTAAAGCAGAGTGTGATCCATGGATGAGAACTGTGTTGTATGTTTCCCTTCAGAAATGGAGTTAAATCCCAGGCTCTGTGTCTTCCTACAAGCAAGACTTCGTTTCAGGTAAGGGCAGTAACTTTTCAGCTCAAAGGAACTACATTTTTCACGAAACTCACACGTTTCACATCTTAACTGACCAGCATTGGATGTTAGAGGACCAGAGCTTTTTATCAGTTTCAGAAGAATAGTTGGACTAGATATGGTCTGTATGTGTAGGAAACACAGTTCTTTTCTTCTGAGCACACTCACATTTCCTGCTTCATTAGAGACTCTAGAAAGCAAGAGCATACTTCTTGCTCTAAAGTAGAGTGTGATCTATGGATGAGAAATGTGTTGTGTGTTTCCCTTCCGAAATGGAGTGAAATCCCAGGCTCTGTGTCTTCCTGCAAGCAAGACTTCGTTTCAGGTAAGGGCAGTCACTTTTCAGCTCAAACGAACTACATCATTCACGAAGGTCACACGTTTCTCATCTTAAGTGACAAGCATCGGATGTTAGAGGACCAGAGCTTTGTATCATTTTCAGAAGCAGTGTTGGACTAGATATGGTCCGTATGTGTAGGAAACACCGTTCTTTTGTTCTGAGCACACTTACATTTCCTGCGGTATAAGAGATTCTAGAAAGCAATAACGTTCTTCTTGCCCTAAAGCAGAGTGTGATCCATGGATGAGAACTGTGTTGTGTGTTTCCCGTCCGAAATGGAGTTAAATCCCAGGCTCTGTGTCTTCCTACAAGCAAGACTTCCTTTCAGGTAAGGGCAGTCACTTTTCAGCTCAAACGAACTACATCATTCACGAAGGTCACACGTTTCTCATCTTAACTGCCAAGCATTGGATGTTAGAGGACCCGTGCTTTGTATCAGTTTCAGAAACATAGTTGGACTAGATATGTTCCGTATGTGTAGGAAACACCGTTCATTTGTACTCAGCACACTCAAGTTTCCTGCTCTCTTCGAGATTCTAGAAAGCTAGAGCGTGCTTCTTGCTCTAAAGCAGAGTGTGATCAATGGATGAGAACTCTGTTGTGTGTTTCAATTCAGAAATGGAGTTAAATCCCTGGCTCTGAGTCTTCCTATAAGCAAGACTTCGTTTCAGGTAAGGGCATTTACTTTACAGCTCAAAAAAACTATATCGTTCACGAAGCTCACAGGATTCTCTTCTTAACTGAGAAGCATTGGATGTTAGAGTACCTTTGCTTTGTATCAATTTCAAGCAGAGTTGAACTAGATATGGTCAGTATGTATCGGAAACACAGTTCTTTTCGTCTGAGCACACTCACGTTTCCTGCTGCATTAGAGATTCTCGAAAGCAAGAGCGTGCTTCTTGCTCTAAAGCAGAGTGTATTCCATGGATGAGAACTGTGTTGTGTGTTTCCCTTCAGAAATGGAGTTAAATCCCAGGCTCTGTGTCTTCCTACAAGCAAGACTTCGTTTCAGGTAAGGGCAGTCACTTTTCAGCACAAACTACATAATTCACAAAGCTCACACGTTTCTCATGTTAACTGCCAATCATTGGATGTTAGAAGACCAGTGCTATGTATCAGTTTCAAAAGCATAGTTAGACTAGATATGATCCTTATGTGTAGGAAACACCGTTCTTTTGTTCTCATCACACTCATGTTTCCTGCTGTCTTAGAGACTCTAGAAAGCAAGAGCCTGCTTCTTGCTCTAAAGCAGAGTGTGATCAATGGATGAGAACTCTGTTGGGTGTTTCACTTCAGAAATGGAGTTAAATCCCAGGCTTTGTGTCTTCCTACAAGCAAGACTTGGTTTCAGGTAAGGGCAGACACTTTTCAGCACAAAGGAACTACATTTTTCACGAAACTCACACGTTTACATCTTAACTGACAAGCATTGGATGTTAGAGGACCAGAGCTTTGTATCAGTTTCAGAAGCATAGTTGGACCAGATATGGTCCGTATGTGTAGGAAACACAATTCTTTTCTTCTGAGCACACTCACATTTCCTGCTGTATTAGAGACTCTAGAAAGCAAGAGCGTACATCTTGCTCTAAAGCAGAGTGTGATCTATGGATGAGAACTGTGTTGTGTGTTTCCCTTCCAAAATGGAGTTAAATCCCAGGCTCTGTGTCTTCCTACAAGCAAGACTTCGTTTCAGGTAAGGGCAGTCACTTTTCAGCTCAAACGAACTACATCCTTCACGAAGGTCACACGTTTCTCATCTTAAGTGACAAGCATCGGATGTTAGAGGACCAGAGCTTTGTATCAGTTTCAGAAGCAGAGTGGGACTAGATATGGTCCGTAGGTGTAGGAAACACAGTTCTTTTGTTCCCAGCACACTCAAGTTTCCTGCGGTAGTAGAGACTCTAGAAAGCAATAGCGTTCTTCTTGCCCTAAAGCAGAGAGTGATCCATTGATGAGAACGATTCTGTGTGTTTCCCTTCAGAAATGGAGTTCAATCCCAGGCTCTGTGTCTTCCTACAATCAAGACATCGTTTCAGGTAAGGGCAGTCACTTTTCAGCTCAAACGAACTACATCGTTCACGAAGCTCACATGTTTCTCATCTTAACTGACAAGCATTGGATTTAGAGGACCAGTGCTTTTTATCAGTTTCAGAAACATAGTTGGACTAGATATGGTCCGTATGTGTAGGAAACACCGTTCTTTTGTTCTCATCACACTCATGTTTCCTGCTGTCTTAGAGACTCTAGAAAGCAAGAGCATGCTTCTTGCTCTAAAGCAGAGTGTGATCCATGGATGAGAACTGTGTTGTATGTTTCCCTTCAGAAATGGAGTTAAATCCCAAGCTCTGTGTATTCCTACAAGCAAGACTTCGTTTCAGGTAAGGGCAGTAACTTTTCAGCTCAAAGGAACTACATCGTTCACGAAGCTCACACGTTTCACATCTTAACTGACTAGCATTGGATGTTAGAGGACCAGTGCTTTGTATCAGTTTCAGAAGCAGAGTTGGACTAGATATGATCCTTATATGTAGGAAAAACCCTTCATTTGTACTCATCACACTCAAGTTTCATGCTCTCTTCGAGATTCTAGAAAGCTAGAGCGTGCTTCTTGCTCTAAAGCAGAGTGTAATCAATGGATGAGAACTCTGTTATATGTTTCACTTCAGAAATGCAGTTAAATCCCAGACTCTGTGTCTTCCTACAAGCAAGACTTGCTTTCAGGTAAGGGCAGACACTTTTTAGCACAAAGGAACTACATTTTTCACGAAACTCACACGTTTCACATCTTAACTGACAAGCATTGGATGTTAGAGGACCAGAGCTTTGTATCAGTTTCAGAAGCATAGTTGGACTAGATGTGGTCTGTATGTGTAGGAAACACAGTTCTTTTCTTCTGAGCACACTCACATTTCCTGCTGTATTAGAGACTCTAGAAAGCAAGAGCGTACTTCTTGCTCTAAAGTAGATTGTGATCTATGGATGAGAACTGTGTTGTGTGTTTCCCGTCCAAAATGGAGTTAAATCCCAGGCTCTGTGTCTTCCTACAAGCAAGACTTCGTTTCAGGTAAGGGCAGTCACTTTTCAGCTCAAACGAACGACATCATTCACGAAGGTCACACGTTTCTCATCTTAACTGCCAAGCATTGGATGTTAGAGGACCCGTGCTTTGTATCAGTTTCAGAAACATAGTTGGACTAGATATGGTCCGTATGTGTAGGAAACACCGTTCATTTGTACTCAGCACACTCAAGTTTCCTGCTCTCTTCGAGATTCTAGAAAGCTAGAGCGTGCTTCTTGCTCTAAAGCAGAGTGTGATCAATGGATGAGAACTCTGTTGTGTGTTTCAATTCAGAAATGGAGTTAAATCCCTGGCTCTGAGTCTTCCTATAAGCAAGACTTCGTTTCAGGTAAGGGCATTTACTTTACAGCTCAAAGAAACTATATCGTTCACGAAGGTCACAGGTTTCTCTTCTTAACTGAGAAGCATTGGATGTTAGAGTACCTTTGCTTTGTATCAATTTCAAGCAGAGTTGAACTAGATATGGTCCGTATGTATCGGAAACACAGTTCTTTTCGTCTGAGCACACTCACGTTTCCTGCTGCATTAGAGACTCTAGAAAGCAAGAGCGTGCTTCTTGCTATAAGCAGAGTGTGATCCATGGATGAGAACTGTGTTGTGTGTTTCCCTTCAGAAATGGAGTTAAATCCCAGGCTCTGTGTCCTCCTACAAGCAAGAGATCGTTTCAGGTAAGGGCAGTCACTTTTCAGCTCAAACGAACTACATCATTCACGAAGGTCACACGTTTCTCATCTTAAGTGACAAGCATCGGATGTTAGAGGACCAGAGCTTTGTATCAGTTTCAGAAGCAGAGTTGGACTAGATATGGTCCGTATGTGTAGGAAACACCGTTCTTTTGTTCTGAGCACACTTACATTTCCTGCGGTATAAGAGATTCTAGAAAGCAATAACGTTCTTCTTGCCCTAAAGCAGAGTGTGATCCATGGATGAGAACTCTGTTGTGTGTTTCCCGTCCGAAATGGAGTTAAATCCCAGGCTCTGTGTCTTCCTACAAGCAAGACTTCGTTTCAGGTAAGGGCAGTCACTTTTCAGCTCAAACGAACTACATCATTCACGAAGGTCACACGTTTCTCATCTTAACTGCCAAGCATTGGATGTTAGAGGACCCGTGCTTTGTATCAGTTTCAGAAACATAGTTGGACTAGATATGTTCCGTATGTGTAGGAAACACCGTTCATTTGTACTCAGCACACTCAAGTTTCCTGCTCTCTTCGAGATTCTAGAAAGCTAGAGCGTGCTTCTTGCTCTAAAGCAGAGTGTGATCAATGGATGAGAACTCTGTTGTGTGTTTCAATTCAGAAATGGAGTTAAATCCCTGGCTCTGAGTCTTCCTATAAGCAAGACTTCGTTTCAGGTAAGGGCATTTACTTTACAGCTCAAAAAAACTATATCGTTCACGAAGCTCACAGGATTCTCTTCTTAACTGAGAAGCATTGGATGTTAGAGTACCTTTGCTTTGTATCAATTTCAAGCAGAGTTGAACTAGATATGGTCAGTATGTATCGGAAACACAGTTCTTTTCGTCTGAGCACACTCACGTTTCCTGCTGCATTAGAGATTCTCGAAAGCAAGAGCGTGCTTCTTGCTCTAAAGCAGAGTGTATTCCATGGATGAGAACTGTGTTGTGTGTTTCCCTTCAGAAATGGAGTTAAATCCCAGGCTCTGTGTCTTCCTACAAGCAAGACTTCGTTTCAGGTAAGGGCAGTCACTTTTCAGCACAAACTACATAATTCACAAAGCTCACACGTTTCTCATGTTAACTGCCAATCATTGGATGTTAGAAGACCAGTGCTATGTATCAGTTTCAAAAGCATAGTTAGACTACATATGATCCTTATGTGTAGGAAACACCGTTCTTTTGTTCTCATCACACTCATGTTTCCTGCTGTCTTAGAGACTCTAGAAAGCAAGAGCCTGCTTCTTGCTCTAAAGCAGAGTGTGATCAATGGATGAGAACTCTGTTGGGTGTTTCACTTCAGAAATGGAGTTAAATCCCAGGCTTTGTGTCTTCCTACAAGCAAGACTTGGTTTCAGGTAAGGGCAGACACTTTTCAGCACAAAGGAACTACATTTTTCACGAAACTCACACGTTTACATCTTAACTGACAAGCATTGGATGTTAGAGGAACAGAGCTTTGTATCAGTTTCAGAAGCATAGTTGGACCAGATATGGTCCGTATGTGTAGGAAACACAATTCTTTTCTTCTGAGCACACTCACATTTCCTGCTGTATTAGAGACTCTAGAAAGCCAGAGCGTACATCTTGCTCTAAAGCAGAGTGTGATCTATGGATGAGAACTGTGTTGTGTGTTTCCCTTCCGAAATGGAGTTAAATCCCAGGCTCTGTGTCTTCCTACAAGCAAGACTTCGTTTCAGGTAAGGGCAGTCACTTTTCAGCTCAAACGAACTACATCCTTCACGAAGGTCACACGTTTCTCATCTTAAGTGACAAGCATCGGATGTTAGAGGACCAGAGCTTTGTATCAGTTTCAGAAGCAGAGTGGGACTAGATATGGTCCGTAGGTGTAGGAAACACAGTTCTTTTGTTCCCAGCACACTCAAGTTTCCTGCGGTAGTAGAGACTCTAGAAAGCAATAGCATTCTTCTTGCCCTAAAGCAGAGAGTGATCCATTGATGAGAACGATTCTGTGTGTTTCCCTTCAGAAATGGAGTTCAATCCCAGGCTCTGTGTCTTCCTACAATCAAGACATCGTTTCAGGTAAGGGCAGTCACTTTTCAGCTCAAACGAACTACATCGTTCACGAAGCTCACATGTTTCTCATCTTAACTGACAAGCATTGGATTTAGAGGACCAGTGCTTTTTATCAGTTTCAGAAACATAGTTGGACTAGATATGGTCCGTATGTGTAGGAAACACCGTTCTTTTGTTCTCATCACACTCATGTTTCCTGCTGTCTTAGAGACTCTAGAAAGCAAGAGCATGCTTCTTGCTCTAAAGCAGAGTGTGATCCATGGATGAGAACTGTGTTGTATGTTTCCCTTTAGAAATGGAGTTAAATCCCAAGCTCTGTGTATTCCTACAAGCAAGACTTCGTTTCAGGTAAGGGCAGTAACTTTTCAGCTCAAAGGAACTACATCGTTCACGAAGCTCACACGTTTCACATCTTAACTGACTAGCATTGGATGTTAGAGGACCAGTGCTTTGTATCAGTTTCAGAAGCAGAGTTGGACTAGATATGATCCTTATATGTAGGAAAAACCCTTCATTTGTACTCATCACACTCAAGTTTCATGCTCTCTTCGAGATTCTAGAAAGCTAGAGCGTGCTTCTTGCTCTAAAGCAGAGTGTAATCAATGGATGAGAACTCTGTTATATGTTTCACTTCAGAAATGCAGTTAAATCCCAGACTCTGTGTCTTCCTACAAGCAAGACTTGCTTTCAGGTAAGGGCAGACACTTTTTAGCACAAAGGAACTACATTTTTCACGAAACTCACACGTTTCACATCTTAACTGACAAGCATTGGATGTTAGAGGACCAGAGCTTTGTATCAGTTTCAGAAGCATAGTTGGAATAGATGTGGTCTGTATGTGTAGGAAACACAGTTCTTTTCTTCTGAGCACACTCACATTTCCTGCTGTATTAGAGACTCTAGAAAGCAAGAGCGTACTTCTTGCTCTAAAGTAGATTGTGATCTATGGATGAGAACTGTGTTGTGTGTTTCCCGTCCAAAATGGAGTTAAATCCCAGGCTCTGTGTCTTCCTACAAGCAAGACTTCGTTTCAGGTAAGGGCAGTCACTTTTCAGCTCAAACGAACTACATCATTCACGAAGGTCACACGTTTCTCATCTTAACTGCCAAGCATTGGATGTTAGAGGACCCGTGCTTTGTATCAGTTTCAGAAACATAGTTGGACTAGATATGGTCCGTATGTGTAGGAAACACCGTTCATTTGTACTCAGCACACTCAACTTTCCTGCTCTCTTCGAGATTCTAGAAAGCTAGAGCGTGCTTCTTGCTCTAAAGCAGAGTGTGATCCATGGATGAGAACTCTGTTGTGTGTTTCAATTCAGAAATGGAGTTAAATCCCTGGCTCTGAGTCTTCCTATAAGCAAGACTTCGTTTCAGGTAAGGGCATTTACTTTACAGCTCAAAGAAACTATATCGTTCACGAAGGTCACAGGTTTCTCTTCTTAACTGAGAAGCATTGGATGTTAGAGTACCTTTGCTTTGTATCAATTTCAAGCAGAGTTGAACTAGATATGGTCCGTATGTATCGGAAACACAGTTCATTTCGTCTGAGCACACTCACGTTTCCTGCTGCATTAGAGACTCTAGAAAGCAAGAGCGTGCTTCTTATATAAGCAGAGTGTGATCCATGGATGAGAACTGTGTTGTGTGTTTCCCTTCAGAAATGGAGATCAATCCCAAGCTCTGTGTCTTCCTACAATCAAGAAAAGTTTCAGGTAAGGGCAGTCACTTTTCAGCTCAAACGAACTACATCGTTCACGAAGCTCACATGTTTCTCATCTTAACTGCCAATCATTGGATGTTAGAAGACCAGTGCTATGTATCAGTTTCAGAAGCATAGTTGGACTAGATATGATCCTTATGTGTAGGAAACACCGTTCTTTTGTTCTCATCACACTCATGTTTCCTGCTGTCTTAGAGACTCTAGAAAGCAAGAGCCTGCTTCTTGCTCTAAAGCAGAGTGTGATCAATGGATGAGAACTCTGTTGGGTGTTTCACTGCAGAAATGGAGTTAAATCCCAGGCTTTGTGTCTTCCTATAAGCAAGACTTGGTTTCAGGTAAGGGCAGACACTTTTCAGCACAAAGGAACTACATTTTTCACGAAACTCATACGTTTACATCTTAACTGTCAAGCATTGGATGTTAGAGGACCAGAGCTTTGTATCAGTTTCAGAAGCATAGTTGGACCAGATATGGTCCGTATGTGTAGGAAACACAATTCTTTTCTTCTGAGCACACTCACATTTCCTGCTGTATTAGAGACTCTAGAAAGTAAGAGCGTACATCTTGCTCTAAAGCAGAGTGTGATCTATGGATGAGAACTGTGTTGTGTGTTTCCCTTCCGAAATGGAGTTAAATCCCAGGCTCTGTGTCTTCCTACAAGCAAGACTTCGTTTCAGGTAAGGGCAGTAACTTTTCAGCTCAAACGAACTACATCCTTCACGAAGGTCACACGTTTCTCATCTTAAGTGACAAGCATCGGATGTTAGAGGACCAGAGCTTTGTATCAGTTTCAGAAGCAGAGTGGGACTAGATATGGTCCGTATGTGTAGGAAACACAGTTCTTTTGTTCCCAGCACACTCAAGTTTCCTGCGGTAGTAGAGACTCTAGAAAGCAATAGCGTTCTTCTTGCCCTAAAGCAGAGTGTGATCCATTGATGAGAACGATTCTGTGTGTTTCCCTTCAGAAATGAAGTTCAATCCCAGGCTCTGTGTCTTCCTACAATCAAGACATCGTTTCAGGTAAGGGCATTTACTTTACAGCTCAAAGAAACTATATCGTTCACGAAGTTCACAGGTTTCTCTTCTTAACTGAGAAGCATTGGATGTTAGAGTACCTTTGCTTTGTATCAATTTCAAGCAGAGTTGAACTAGATATGGTCCGTATGTATCGGAAACACAGTTCTTTTCGTCTGAGCACACTCACGTTTCCTGCTGCATTAGAGACTCTAGAAAGCAAGAGCGTGCTTCTTGCTCTAAAGCAGAGTGTGATCCATGGATGAGAACTGTGTTGTATGTTTCCCTTCAGAAATGGAGTTAAATCCCAGGCTCTGTGTCTTCCTACAAGCAAGACTTCGTTTCAGGTAAGGGCAGTAACTTTTCAGCTCAAAGGAACTACATTTTTCACGAAACTCACACGTTTCACATCTTAACTGACCAGCATTGGATGTTAGAGGACCAGAGCTTTGTATCAGTTTCAGAAGAATAGTTGGACTAGATATGGTCTGTATGTGTAGGAAACACAGTTATTTTCTTCTGAGCACACTCACATTTCCTGCTGCATTAGAGACTCTAGAAAGCAAGAGCATACTTCTTGCTCTAAAGTAGAGTGTGATCTATGGATGAGAAATGTGTTGTGTGTTTCCCTTCCGAAATGGAGTGAAATCCCAGGCTCTGTGTCTTCCTGCAAGCAAGACTTCGTTTCAGGTAAGGGCAGTCACTTTTCAGCTCAAACGAACTACATCATTCACGAAGGTCACACGTTTCTCATCTTAAGTGACAAGCATCGGATGTTAGAGGACCAGAGCTTTGTATCATTTTCAGAAGCAGAGTTGGACTGGATATGGTCCGTATGTGTAGGAAACACCGTTCTTTTGTTCTCATCACACTCATGTTTCCTGGTGTCTTAGAGACTCTAAAAAGCAGGAGCATGCTTCTTGCTCTAAAGCAGAGTGTGATCCATGAATGAGAACTGTGTTGTATGTTTCCCTTCAGAAAGGGAGTTCAATCCCAGGCTCTGTGTCTTCCTACAAGCAAGACTTCGTTTCAGGTAAGGGCATTTACTTTACAGCTCAAATAACTATATCGTTCACGAAAGTCACAGGTTTCTCTTCTTAACTGAGAAGCATTGGATGTTAGAGTACCTTTGCTTTGTATCAATTTCAAGCAGAGTTGAACTACATATGGTCCGTATGTATCGGAAACACAGTTCTTTTCGTCTGAGCACACTCGCGTTTCCTGCTGCTTTAGAGACTCTAGAAAGCAAGAGCGTGCTTCTTGCTCTAAAGCAGAGTGTGATCCATGGATGAGAACTGTGTTGTATGTTTCCCTTCAGAAATGGAGTTAAATCCCAGGCTCTGTGTCTTCCTACAAGCAAGACTTCGTTTCAGGTAAGGGCAGTAACTTTTCAGCTCAAAGGAACTACATTTTTCACGAAACTCACACGTTTCACATCTTAACTGACCAGCATTGGATGTTAGAGGACCAGAGCTTTGTATCAGTTTCAGAAGAATAGTTGGACTAGATATGGTCTGTATGTGTAGGAAACACAGTTCTTTTCTTCTGAGCACACTCCCATTTCCTGCTGCATTGGAGACTCTAGAAAGCAAGAGCATACTTCTTGCTCTAAAGTAGAGTGTGATCTATGGATGAGAAATGTGTTTTGTGTTTCCCTTCCGAAATGGAGTGAAATCCCAGGCTCTGTGTCTTCCTGCAAGCAAGACTTCGTTTCAGGTAAGGGCAGTCACTTTTCAGCTCAAACGAACTACATCATTCACGAAGGTCACACGTTTCTCATCTTAAGTGACAAGCATCGGATGTTAGAGGACCAGAGCTTTGTATCATTTTCAGAAGCAGAGTTGGACTGGATATGGTCCGTATGTGTAGGAAACACCGTTCTTTTGTTCTCATCACACTCATGTTTCCTGGTGTCTTAGAGACTCTAGAAAGCAGGAGCATGCTTCTTGCTCTAAAGCAGAGTGTGATCCATGAATGAGAACTGTGTTGTATGTTTCCCTTCAGAAATGGAGTTAAATCCCAGGCTCTGTGTCTTCCTACAAGCAAGACTTCGTTTCAGGTAAGGGCAGTAACTTTTCAGCTCAAAGGAACTACATCGTTCACAATGCTCACACGTTTTTCATCTTAACTGACAAACAGTGGATGTTAGAGGACCAGTGCTTTGTATCAGTTTCAGAAGCAGAGTTGGACTAGATATGATCCTTATGTGTAGGAAACACCGTTCATTTGTACTCAGCACACTCAACTTTCCTGCTCTCTTCGAGCTTCTAGAAAGCTAGAGCGTGCTTCTTGCTCTAAAGCAGAGTGTGATCAATGGATGAGAACTCTGTTGTGTGTTTCAATTCAGAAATGGAGTTAAATCCCTGGCTCTGAGTCTTCCTATAAGCAAGACTTCCTTTCAGGTAAGGGCATTTACTTTACAGCTCAAAGAAACTATATCGTTCACGAAAGTCACAGGTTTCTCTTCTTAACTGAGAAGCATTGGATGTTAGAGTACCTTTGCTTTGTATCAATTTCAAGCAGAGTTGAACTAGATATGGTCCATATGTATCGGAAACACAGTTCTTTTCGTCTGAGCACACTCACGTTTACTGCTGCATTAGAGACTCTAGAAAGCAAGAGCGTGCTTCTTGCTCTAAAGCAGAGTGTGATCCATGAATGAGAACTGTGTTGTATGTTTCCCTTCAGAAATGGAGTTAAATCCCAGGCTCTGTGTCTTCCTACAAGCAAGACTTCGTTTCAGGTAAGGGCAGTAACTTTTCAGCTCAAAGGAACTACATCGTTCACAATGCTCACACGTTTTTCATCTTAACTGACAAACAGTGGATGTTAGAGGACCAGTGCTTTGTATCAGTTTCAGAAGCAGAGTTGGACTAGATATGATCCTTATGTGTAGGAAACACCGTTCATTTGTACTCAGCACACTCAACTTTCCTGCTCTCTTCGAGATTCTAGAAAGCTAGAGCGTGCTTCTTGCTCTAAAGCAGAGTGTGATCAATGGATGAGAACTCTGTTGTGTGTTTCAATTCAGAAATGGAGTTAAATCCCTGGCTCTGAGTCTTCCTATAAGCAAGACTTCCTTTCAGGTAAGGGCATTTACTTTACAGCTCAAAGAAACTATATCGTTCACGAAGCTCACAGGTTTCTCTTCTTAACTGAGAAGCATTGGATATTAGAGTACCTTTGCTTTGTATCAATTTCAAGCAGAGTTGAACTAGATATGGTCAGTATGTATCGGAAACACAGTTCTTTTCGTCTGAGCACACTCACGTTTCCTGCTGCATTAGAGACTCTAGAAAGCAAGAGCGTGCTTCTTGCTCTAAAGCAGAGTGTATTCCATGGATGAGAACGATTCTGTGTGTTTCCCTTCAGAAATGGAGATCAATCCCAAGCTCTGTGTCTTCCTACAATCAAGACAAGTTTCAGGTAAGGGCAGTCACTTTTCAGCTCAAACGAACTACATCGTTCACGAAGCTCACATGTTTCTCATCTTAACTGCCAATAATTGGATGTTAGAAGACCAGTGCTATGTATCAGTTTCAGAAGCATAGTTGGACTAGATATGATCCTTATGTGTAGGAAACACCGTTCTTTTGTTCTCATCACACTCATGTTTCCTGCTGTCTTAGAGACTCTAGAAAGCAAGAGCCTGCTTCTTGCTCTAAAGCAGAGTGTGATCAATGGATGAGAACTCTGTTGGGTGTTTCACTGCAGAAATGGTGTTAAATCCCAGGCTTTGTGTCTTCCTATAAGCAAGACTTGGTTTCAGGTAAGGGCAGACACTTTTCAGCACAAAGGAACTACATTTTTCACGAAACTCACACGTTTACATCTTAACTGACAAGCATTGGATGTTAGAGGACCAGAGCTTTGTATCAGTTTCAGAAGCATAGTTGGACCAGATATGGTCCGTATGTGTAGGAAACACAATTCTTTTCTTCTGAGCACACTCACATTTCCTGCTGTATTAGAGACTCTAGAAAGCAAGAGCGTACATCTTGCTCTAAAGCAGAGTGTGATCTATGGATGAGAACTGTGTTGTGTGTTTCCCTTCTGAAATGGAGTTAAATCCCAGGCTCTGTGTCTTCCTACAAGCAAGACTTCGTTTCAGGTAAGGGCAGTAACTTTTCAGCTCAAACGAACTACATCCTTCACGAAGGTCACACGTTTCTCATCTTAAGTGACAAGCATCGGATGTTAGAGGACCAGAGCTTTGTATCAGTTTCAGAAGCAGAGTGGGACTAGATATGGTCCGTATGTGTAGGAAACACAGTTCTTTTGTTCCCAGCACACTCAAGTTTCCTGCAGTAGTAGAGACTCTAGAAAGCAATAGCGTTCTTCTTGCCCTAAAGCAGAGTGTGATCCATTGATGAGAACGATTCTGTGTGTTTCCCTTCAGAAATGGAGTTCAATCCCAGGCTCTGTGTCTTCCTACAATCAAGACATCGTTTCAGGTAAGGGCATTTACTTTACAGCTCAAAGAAACTATATCGTTCACGAAGGTCACAGGTTTCTCTTCTTAACTGAGAAGCATTGGATGTTAGAGTACCTTTGCTTTGTATCAATTTCAAGCAGAGTTGAACTAGATATGGTCCGTATGTATCGGAAACACAGTTCTTTTCGTCTGAGCACACTCACGTTTCCGGCTGCATTAGAGACTCTAGAAAGCAAGAGCGTGCTTCTTGCTCTAAAGCAGAGTGTGATCCATGGATGAGAACTGTGTTGTATGTTTCCCTTCAGAAATGGAGTTAAATCCCAGGCTCTGTGTCTTCCTACAAGCAAGACTTCGTTTCAGGTAAGGGCAGTAACTTTTCAGCTCAAAGGAACTACATTTTTCACGAAACTCACACGTTTCACATCTTAACTGACCAGCATTGGATGTTAGAGGACCAGAGCTTTTTATCAGTTTCAGAAGAATAGTTGGACTAGATATGGTCTGTATGTGTAGGAAACACAGTTCTTTTCTTCTGAGCACACTCATATTTCCTGCTGCATTAGAGACTCTAGAAAGCAAGAGCATACTTCTTGCTCTAAAGTAGAGTGTGATCTATGGATGAGAAATGTGTTGTGTGTTTCCCTTCCGAAATGGAGTGAAATCCCAGGCTCTGTGTCTTCCTGCAAGCAAGACTTCGTTTCAGGTAAGGGCAGTCACTTTTCAGCTCAAACGAACTACATCATTTACGAAGGTCACACGTTTCTCATCTTAAGTGACAAGCATCGGATGTTAGAGGACCAGAGCTTTGTATCATTTTCAGAAGCAGTGTTGGACTAGATATGGTCCGTATGTGTAGGAAACACCGTTCTTTTGTTCTCATCACACTCATGTTTCCTGGTGTCTTAGAGACTCTAGAAAGCAAGAGCATGCTTCTTGCTCTAAAACAGAGTGTGATCCATGAATGAGAACTGTGTTGTATGTTTCCCTTCAGAAATGGAGTTAAATCCCAGGCTCTGTGTCTTCCTACAAGCAAGACTTCGTTTCAGGTAAGGGCAGTAACTTTTCAGCTCAAAGGAACTACATCGTTCACAATGCTCACACGTTTTTCATCTTAACTGACAAACAGTGGGTGTTAGAGGACCAGTGCTTTGTATCAGTTTCAGAAGCAGAGTTGGACTAGATATGATCCTTATGTGTAGGAAACACCGTTCATTTGTACTCAGCACACTCAACTTTCCTGCTCTCTTCGAGATTCTAGAATCTAGAGCGTGCTTCTTGCTCTAAAGCAGAGTGTGATCAATGGATGAGAACTCTGTTGTGTGTTTCAATTCAGAAATGGAGTTAAATCCCTGGCTCTGAGTCTTCCTATAAGCAAGACTTCCTTTCAGGTAAGGGCATTTACTTTACAGCTCAAAGAAACAATATCGTTCCCGAAGCTCACAGGTTTCTCTTCTTAACTGAGAAGCATTGGATATTAGAGTACCTTTGCTTTGTATCAATTTCAAGCAGAGTTGAACTAGATATGGTCAGTATGTATCGGAAACACAGTTCTTTTCGTCTGAGCACACTCACGTTTCCTGCTGCATTAGAGACTCTAGAAAGCAAGAGCGTGCTTCTTGCTCTAAAGCAGAGTGTATTCCATGGATGAGAACTGTGTTGTGTGTTTCCCTTCAGAAATGGAGTTAAATCCCAGGCTCTGTGTCTTCCTACAAGCAAGACTTCGTTTCAGGTAAGGGCAGTCACTTTTCAGCACAAACTACATAATTCACAAAGCTCACACGTTTCTCATCTTAACTGCCAATCATTGGATGTTAGAAGACCAGTGCTATGTATCAGTTTCAGAAGCATAGTTGGACTAGATATGATCCTTATGTGTAGGAAACACCGTTCATTTGTTCTCATCACACTCATGTTTCCTGCTGTCTTAGAGACTCTAGAAAGCAAGAGCCTGCTTCTTGCTCTAAAGCAGAGTGTGATCATTGGATGAGAACTCTGTTGGGTGTTTCACTTCAGAAATGGAGTTAAATCCCAGGCTTTGTGTCTTCCTACAAGCAAGACTTGGTTTCAGGTAAGGGCAGACACTTTTCAGCACAAAGGAACTACATTTTTCACGAAACTCACACGTTTACATCTTAACTGACAAGCATTGGATGTTAGAGGACCAGAGCTTTGTATCAGTTTCAGAAGCATAGTTGGACCAGATATGGTCCGTATGTGTAGGAAACACAATTCTTTTCTTCTGAGCACACTCACATTTCCTGCTGTATTAGAGACTCTAGAAAGCAAAAGCGTACATCTTGCTCTAAAGCAGAGTGTGATCTATGGATGAGAACTGTGTTGTGTGTTTCCCTTCCGAAATGGAGTTAAATCCCAGGCTCTGTGTCTTCCTACAAGCAAGACTTCGTTTCAGGTAAGGGCAGTAACTTTTCAGCTCAAACGAACTACATCCTTCACGAAGGTCACACGTTTCTCATCTTAAGTGACAAGCATCGGATGTTAGAGGACCAGAGCTTTGTATCAGTTTCAGAAGCAGAGTGGGACTAGATATGGTCCGTATGTGTAGGAAACACAGTTCTTTTGTTCCCAGCACACTCAAGTTTCCTGCAGTAGTAGAGACTCTAGAAAGCAATAGCGTTCTTCTTGCCCTAAAGCAGAGTGTGATCCATTGATGAGAACGATTCTGTGTGTTTCCCTTCAGAAATGGAGTTCAATCCCAGGCTCTGTGTCTTCCTACAATCAAGACATCGTTTCAGGTAAGGGCATTTACTTTACAGCTCAAAGAAACTATATCGTTCACGAAGGTCACAGGTTTCTCTTCTTAACTGAGAAGCATTGGATGTTAGAGTACCTTTGCTTTGTATCAATTTCAAGCAGAGTTGAACTAGATATGGTCCGTATGTATCGGAAACACAGTTCTTTTCGTCTGAGCACACTCACGTTTCCTGCTGCATTAGAGACTCTAGAAAGCAAGAGCGTGCTTCTTGCTCTAAAGCAGAGTGTGATCCATGGATGAGAACTGTGTTGTATGTTTCCCTTCAGAAATGGAGTTAAATCCCAGGCTCTGTGTCTTCCTACAAGCAAGACTTCGTTTCAGGTAAGGGCAGTAACTTTTCAGCTCAAAGGAACTACATTTTTCACGAAACTCACACGTTTCACATCTTAACTGACCAGCATTGGATGTTAGAGGACCAGAGCTTTTTATCAGTTTCAGAAGAATAGTTGGACTAGATATGGTCTGTATGTGTAGGAAACACAGTTCTTTTCTTCTGAGCACACTCACATTTCCTGCTTCATTAGAGACTCTAGAAAGCAAGAGCATACTTCTTGCTCTAAAGTAGAGTGTGATCTATGGATGAGAAATGTGTTGTGTGTTTCCCTTCCGAAATGGAGTGAAATCCCAGGCTCTGTGTCTTCCTGCAAGCAAGACTTCGTTTCAGGTAAGGGCAGTCACTTTTCAGCTCAAACGAACTACATCATTCACGAAGGTCACACGTTTCTCATCTTAAGTGACAAGCATCGGATGTTAGAGGACCAGAGCTTTGTATCATTTTCAGAAGCAGAGTTGGACTGGATATGGTCCGTATGTGTAGGAAACACCGTTCTTTTGTTCTCATCACACTCATGTTTCCTGGTGTCTTAGAGACTCTAGAAAGCAGGAGCATGCTTCTTGCTCTAAAGCAGAGTGTGATCCATGAATGAGAATTGTGTTGTATGTTTCCCTTCAGAAATGGAGTTAAATCCCAGGCTCTGTGTCTTCCTACAAGCAAGACTTCGTTTCAGGTAAGGGCAGTAACTTTTCAGCTCAAAGGAACTACATCGTTCACAAGGCTCACACGTTTTTCATCTTAACTGACAAACAGTGGATGTTAGAGGACCAGTGCTTTGTATCAGTTTCAGAAGCAGAGTTGGACTAGATATGATCCTTATGTGTAGGAAACACCGTTCATTTGTACTCAGCACACTCAACTTTCCTGCTCTCTTCGAGATTCTTGAAAGCTAGAGCGTGCTTCTTGCTCTAAAGCAGAGTGTGATCAATGGATGAGAACTCTGTTGTGTGTTTCAATTCAGAAATGGAGTTAAATCCCTGGCTCTGAGTCTTCCTATAAGCAAGACTTCCTTTCAGGTAAGGGCATTTACTTTACAGCTCAAAGAAACTATATCGTTCACGAAGCTCACAGGTTTCTCTTCTTAACAGAGAAGCATTGGATATTAGAGTACCTTTGCTTTGTATCAATTTCAAGCAGAGTTGAACTAGATATGGTCAGTATGTATCAGAAACACAGTTCTTTTCGTCTGAGCACACTCACGTTTCCTGCTGCATTAGAGACTCTAGAAAGCAAGAGCGTGCTTCTTGCTCTAAAGCAGAGTGTATTCCATGGATGAGAACTGTGTTGTGTGTTTCCCTTCAGAAATGGAGTTAAATCCCAGGCTCTGTGTCTTCCTACAAGCAAGACTTCGTTTCAGGTAAGGGCAGTCACTTTTCAGCACAAACTACATAATTCACAAAGCTCACACGTTTCTCATCTTAACTGCCAATCATTGGATGTTAGAAGACCAGTGCTATGTATCAGTTTCAGAAGCATAGTTGGACTAGATATGATCGTTATGTGTAGGAAACACCGTTCATTTGTTCTCATCACACTCATGTTTCCTGCTGTCTTAGAGACTCTAGAGAGCAAGAGCCTGCTTCTTGCTCTAAAGCAGAGTGTGATCAATGGATGAGAACTCTGTTGGGTGTTTCACTTCAGAAATGGAGTTAAATCCCAGGCTTTGTGTCTTCCTACAAGCAAGACTTGGTTTCAGGTAAGGGCAGACACTTTTCAGCACAAAGGAACTACATTTTTCACGAAACTCACACGTTTACATCTTAACTGACAAGCATTGGATGTTAGAGGAACAGAGCTTTGTATCAGTTTCAGAAGCATAGTTGGACCAGATATGGTCCGTATGTGTAGGAAACACAATTCTTTTCTTCTGAGCACACTCACATTTCCTGCTGTATTAGAGACTCTAGAAAGCAAGAGCGTACATCTTGCTCTAAAGCAGAGTGTGATCTATGGATGAGAACTGTGTTGTGTGTTTCCCTTCCGAAATGGAGTTAAATCCCAGGCTCTGTGTCTTCCTACAAGCAAGACTTCGTTTCAGGTAAGGGCAGTCACTTTTCAGCTCAAACGAACTACATCCTTCACGAAGGTCACACGTTTCTCATCTTAAGTGACAAGCATCGGATGTTAGAGGACCAGAGCTTTGTATCAGTTTCAGAAGCAGAGTGGGACTAGATATGGTCCGTATGTGTAGGAAACCCAGTTCTTTTGTTCCCAGCTAACTCAAGTTTCCTGCGGTAGTAGAGACTCTAGAAAGCAATAGCGTTCTTCTTGCCCTAAAGCAGAGTGTGATCCATTGATGAGAACGATTCTGTGTGTTTCCCTTCAGAAATGGAGTTCAATCCTAGGCTCTGTGTCTTCCTACAATCAAGACATCGTTTCAGGTAAGGGCAGTCACTTTTCAGCTCAAACGAACTACATCGTTCACGAAGCTCACATGTTTCTCATCTTAACTGACAAGCATTGGATTTTAGAGGACCAGTGCTTTTTATCAGTTTCAGAAACATAGTTGGACTAGATATGGTCCGTATGTGTAGGAAACACCGTTCTTTTGTTCTCATCACACTCATGTTTCCTGCTGTCTTAGAGACTCTAGAAAGCAAGAGCATGCTTCTTGCTCTAAAGCAGAGTGTGATCCATGGATGAGAACTGTGTTGTATGTTTCCCTTCAGAAATGGAGTTAAATCCCAAGCTCTGTGTATTCCTACAAGCAAGACTTCGTTTCAGGTAAGGGCAGTAACTTTTCAGCTCAAAGGAACTACATTGTTCACGAAGCTCACACGTTTCACATCTTAACTGACTAGCATTGGATGTTAGAGGACCAGTGCTTTGTATCAGTTTCAGAAGCAGAGTTGGACTTGATATGATCCTTATATGTAGGAAAAACCCTTCATTTGTACTCATCACACTCAAGTTTCCTGCTCTCTTCGAGATTCTAGAAAGCTAGAGCGTGCTTCTTGCTCTAAAGCAGAGTGTAAACAATGGATGAGAACTCTGTTGTATGTTTCACTTCAGAAATGCAGTTAAATCCCAGACTCTGTGTCTTCCTACAAGCAAGACTTGGTTTCAGGTAAGGGCAGACACTTTTTAGCACAAAGGAACTACATTTTTCACGAAACTCACACGTTTCACATCTTAACTGACAAGCATTGGATGTTAGAGGACCAGAGCTTTGTATCAGTTTCAGAAGCATAGTTGGACTAGATATGGTCTGTATGTGTAGGAAACACAGTTCTTTTCTTCTGAGCACACTCACATTTCCTGCTGTATTAGAGACTCTAGAAAGCAAGAGCGTACTTCTTGCTCTAAAGTAGAGTGTGATCTATGGATGAGAACTGTGTTGTGTGTTTCCCGTCCGAAATGGAGTTAAATCCCAGGCTCTGTGTCTTCCTACAAGCAAGACTTCGTTTCAGGTAAGGGCAGTCACTTTTCAGCTCAAACGAACTACATCATTCACGAAGGTCACACGTTTCTCATCTTAACTGCCAAGCATTGGATGTTAGAGGACCAGTGCTTTGTATCAGTTTCAGAAACATAGTTGGACTAGATATGGTCCGTATGTGTAGGAAACACCGTTCATTTGTACTCAGCACACTCAAGTTTCCTGCTCTCTTCGAGATTCTAGAAAGCTAGAGCGTGCTTCTTGCTCTAAAGCAGAGTGTGATCAATGGATGAGAACTCTGTTGTGTGTTTCAATTCAGAAATGGAGTTAAATCCCTGGCTCTGAGTCTTCCTATAAGCAAGACTTCGTTTCAGGTAAGGGCATTTACTTTACAGCTCAAAGAAACTATATCGTTCACGAAGGTCACAGGTTTCTCTTCTTAACTGAGAAGCATTGGATGTTAGAGTACCTTTGCTTTGTACCAATTTCAAGCAGAGTTGAACTAGATATGGTCCGTATGTATTGGAAACACAGTTCTTTTCGTCTGAGCACACTCACGTTTCCTGCTGCATTAGAGACTCTAGAAAGCAAGAGCGTGCTTCTTGCTCTAAAGCAGAGTGTGATCCATGGATGAGAACTGTGTTGTGTGTTTCCCTTCAGAAATGGAGATCAATCCCAAGCTCTGTGTCTTCCTACAATCAAGACAAGTTTCAGGTAAGGGCAGTCACTTTTCAGCTCAAACGAACTACATCATTCACGAAGGTCACACGTTTCTCATCTTAAGTGACAAGCATCGGATGTTAGAGGACCAGAGCTTTGTATCAGTTTCAGAAGCAGAGTTGGACTAGATATGGTCCGTATGTGTAGGAAACACCGTTCTTTTGTTCTGAGCACACTTACATTTCCTGCGGTATTAGAGAATCTATAAAGCAATAACCTTCTTCTTGCCCTAAAGCAGAGTGTAATCCATTGATGAGAACGATTCTGTGTGTTTCCCTTCAGAAATGGAGTTCAATCCCAGGCTCTGTGTCTTCCTACAATCAAGACAAGTTTCAGGTAAGGGCAGTCACTTTTCAGCTCAAACGAACTACATCGTTCACGAAGCTCACATGTTTCTCATCTTAACTGCCAAGCATTGGATGTTAGAGGACCAGTGCTTTGTATCAGTTTCAGAAACATAGTTGGACTAGATATGGTCCGTATGTGTAGGAAACACCGTTCTTTTGTTCTCATCACACTCATGTTTCCTGCTGTCTTAGAGACTCTAGAAAGCAAGAGCATGCTTCTTGCTCTAAAGCAGAGTGTGATCCATGGATGAGAACTATGTTGTATGTTTCCCTTCAGAAATGGAGTAAAATCCCAGGCTCTGTGTCTTCCTACAAGCAAGACTTCGTTTCAGGTAAGGGCAGTAACTTTTCAGCTCAAAGGAACTACATTTTTCACGAAACTCACACGTTTCACATCTTAACTGACCAGCATTGGATGTTAGAGGACCAGAGCTTTGTATCAGTTTCAGAAGCATAGTTGGACTAGATATGGTCTGTATGTGTAGGAAACACAGTTCTTTTCTTCTGAGCACACTCACATTTCCTGCTGCATTAGAGACTCTAGAAAGCAAGAGCATACTTTTTGCTCTAAAGTAGAGTGTGATCTATGGATGAGAACTGTGTTGTGTGTTTCCCGTCCGAAATGGAGTTAAATCCCAGGCTCTGTGTCTTCCTGCAAGCAAGACTTCGTTTCAGGTAAGGGCAGTCACTTTTCAGCTCAAACGAACTACATCATTCACGAAGGTCACACGTTTCTCATCTTAAGTGACAAGCATCGGATGTTAGAGGACAAGAGCTTTGTATCCTTTTCAGAAGCAGAGTTGGACTAGATATGGTCCGTATGTGTAGGAAACACCGTTCTTTTGTTCTCATCACACTCATGTTTCCTGGTGTCTTAGAGACTCTAGAAAGCAAGAGCATGCTTCTTGCTCTAAAGCAGAGTGTGATCCATGAATGAGAACTGTGTTGTATGTTTCCCTTCAGAAATGGAGTTAAATCCCAGGCTCTGTGTCTTCCTACAAGCAAGACTTCGTTTCAGGTAAGGGCAGTAACTTTTCAGCTCAAAGGAACTACATCGTTCACAATGCTCACACGTTTTTCATCTTAACTGACAAACAGTGGATGTTAGAGGACCAGTGCTTTGTATCAGTT
Source organism: Onychomys leucogaster (assembly GCA_949786385.1). Lineage (NCBI taxonomy): Eukaryota > Metazoa > Chordata > Mammalia > Rodentia > Cricetidae > Onychomys > Onychomys leucogaster. The sequence continues at coordinate 1,664,153 of CATKUP010000014.1, read as the reverse complement.
TCAGAAGCAGAGTTGGACTAGATATGATCCTTATGTGTAGGAAACACCGTTCATTTGTACTCAGCACACTCAAGTTTCCTGCTCTCTTCGAGATTCTAGAAAGCTAGAGCGTGCTTCTTGCTCTAAAGCAGAGTGTGATCAATGGATGAGAACTCTGTTGTGTGTTTTAATTCAGAAATGGAGTTAAATCCCTGGCTCTGAGTCTTCCTATAAGCAAGACTACGTTTCAGGTAAGGGCATTTACTTTACAGCTCAAAGAAACTATATCGTTCACGAAGGTCACAGGTTTCTCTTCTTAACTGAGAAGCATTGGATGTTAGAGTACCTTTGCTTTGTATCAATTTCAAGCAGAGTTGAACTAGATATGGTCAGTATGTATCGGAAACACAGTTCTTTTCGTCTGAGCACACTCACGTTTCCTGCTGCATTAGAGACTCTAGAAAGCAAGAGCGTGCTTCTTGCTCTAAAGCAGAGTGTGATCCATGGATGAGAACTGTGTTGTGTGTTCCACTTCAGAAATGAAGTTAATTCCCAGGCTCTGAGTCTTCCCACAAGCAAGACTTCGTTTCAGGTAAGGGCAGTCACTTTTCAGCTCAAACGAACTACAGCGTACACGAAGCTCACACGTTTCTCGGTCTTAACTGAAAAGCATTGGATGTTACAGGACCTATGCTTTGTGTCATTTTCAGAATAAGAGTTGAACTAGATATGGTCTGTATGTGTAGGAAACACCGTTCGTTTGTTCTGAGCACACTTACATTTCCTGCGGTATTAGAGATTCTATAAAGTAATAACGTTCTTCTTGCCCTAAAGCACAGTGTAATCCATTGATGAGAACGATTCTGTGTGTTTCCCTTCAGAAATGGAGTTCAATCCCAGGCTCTGTGTCTTCCTACAATCAAGACAAGTTTCAGGTAAGGGCAGTCACTTTTCAGCTCAAACGATCTACATCGTTCACGAAGCTCACATGTTTCTCATCTTAACTGCCAAGCATTGGATGTTAGAGGACCAGTGCTTTGTATCAGTTTCAGAAACATAGTTGGACTAGATATGGTCCGTATGTGTAGGAAACACCGTTCTTTTGTTCTCATCACACTCATGTTTCCTGCTGTCTTAGAGACTCTAGAAAGCAAGAGCATGCTTCTTGCTCTAAAGCAGAGTGTGATCCATGGATGAGAACTGTGTTGTATGTTTCCCTTCAGAAATGGAGTTAAATCCCAGGCTCTGTGTCTTCCTACAAGCAAGACTTCGTTTCAGGTAAGGGCAGTAACTTTTCAGCTCAAAGGAACTACATTTTTCACGAAACTCACACGTTTCACATCTTAACTGACCAGCATTGCATGTTAGAGGACCAGAGCTTTGTATCAGTTTCAGAAGCATAGTTGGACTAGATATGGTCTGTATGTGTAGGAAACACAGTTCTTTTCTTCTGAGCACACTCACATTTCCTGCTGCATTAGAGACTCAAGAAAACAAGAGCATACTTCTTGCTCTAAAGTAGAGTGTGATCTATGGATGAGAAATGTGTTGTGTGTTTCCCTTCCGAAATGGAGTTAAATCCCAGGCTCTGTGTCTTCCTGCAAGCAAGACTTCGTTTCAGGTAAGGGCAGTCACTTTTCAGCTCAAACGAACTACATCCTTCACGAAGGTCACACGTTTCTCATCTTAAGTGACAAGCATCGGATGTTAGAGGACCAGAGCTTTGTATCAGTTTCAGAAGCAGAGTGGGACTAGATATGGTCCGTTTGTGTAGGAAACACAGTTCTTTTGTTCCCAGCACACTCAAGTTTCCTGCGGTAGTAGAGACTCTAGAAAGCAATAGCGTTCTTCTTGCCCTAAAGCAGAGTGTGATCCATTGATGAGAACGATTCTGTGTGTTTCCCTTCAGAAATGGAGTTCAATCCTAGGCTCTGTGTCTTCCTACAATCAAGACATCGTTTCAGGTAAGGGCAGTCACTTTTCAGCTCAAACGAACTATATCATTCACGAAGCTCACATGTTTCTCATCTTAACTGCCAAGCATTGGATGTTAGAGGACCAGTGCTTTGTATCAGTTTCAGAAACATAGTTGGACTAGATATGGTCCGTATGTGTAGGAAACACCGTTCATTTGTACTCAGCACACTCAAGTTTCCTGCTCTCTTCGAGATTCTAGAAAGCTAGAGCGTGCTTCTTGCTCTAAAGCAGAGTGTGATCAATGGATGAGAACTCTGTTGTGTGTTTCAATTCAGAAATGGAGTTAAATCCCTGGCTCTGAGTCTTCCTATAAGCAAGACTACGTTTCAGGTAAGGGCATTTACTTTACAGCTCAAAGAAACTATATCGTTCACGAAGTTCACAGGTTTCTCTTCTTAACTGAGAAGCATTGGATGTTAGAGTACCTTTGCTTTGTATCAATTTCAAGCAGAGTTGAACTAGATATGGTCAGTATGTATCGGAAACACAGTTCTTTTCGTCTGAGCACACTCACGTTTCCTGCTGCATTAGAGACTCTAGAAAGCAAGAGCGTGCTTCTTGCTCTAAAGCAGAGTGTGATCCATGGATGAGAACTGTGTTGTGTGTTCCACTTCAGAAATGAAGTTAATTCCCAGGCTCTGAGTCTTCCCACAAGCAAGACTTCGTTTCAGGTAAGGGCAGTCACTTTTCAGCTCAAACGAACTACAGCGTACACGAAGCTCACACGTTTCTCGGTCTTAACTGAAAAGCATTGGATGTTACAGGACCTATGCTTTGTGTCATTTTCAGAATAAGAGTTGAACTAGATATGGTCTGTATGTGTAGGAAACACCGTTCTTTTGTTCTGAGCACACTTACATTTCCAGCGGTATTAGAGATTCTATAAAGTAATAACGTTCTTCTTGCCCTAAAGCACAGTGTAATCCATTGATGAGAACGATTCTGTGTGTTTCCCTTCAGAAATGGAGTTCAATCCCAGGCTCTGTGTCTTCCTACAATCAAGACAAGTTTCAGGTAAGGGCAGTCACTTTTCAGCTCAAACGAACTACATCATTCACGAAGGTCACACGTTTCTCATCTTAAGTGACAAGCATCGGATGTTAGAGGACAAGAGCTTTGTATCCTTTTCAGAAGCAGAGTTGGACTAGATATGGTCCGTATGTGTAGGAAACACCGTTCTTTTGTTCTCATCACACTCATGTTTCCTGGTGTCTTAGAGACTCTAGAAAGCAAGAGCATGCTTCTTGCTCTAAAGCAGAGTGTGATCCATGAATGAGAACTGTGTTGTATGTTTCCCTTCAGAAATGGAGTTAAATCCCAGGCTCTGTGTCTTCCTACAAGCAAGACTTCGTTTCAGGTAAGGGCAGTAACTTTTCAGCTCAAAGGAACTACATCGTTCACAATGCTCACACGTTTTTCATCTTAACTGACAAACAGTGGATGTTAGAGGACCAGTGCTTTGTATCAGTTTCAGAAGCAGAGTTGGACTAGATATGATCCTTATGTGTAGGAAACACCGTTCATTTGTACTCAGCACACTCAAGTTTCCTGCTCTCTTCGAGATTCTAGAAAGCTAGAGCGTGCTTCTTGCTCTAAAGCAGAGTGTGATCAATGGATGAGAACTCTGTTGTGTGTTTCAATTCAGAAATGGAGTTAAATCCCTGGCTCTGAGTCTTCCTATAAGCAAGACTACGTTTCAGGTAAGGGCATTTACTTTACAGCTCAAAGAAACTATATCGTTCACGAAGGTCACAGGATTCTCTTCTTAACTGAGAAGCATTGGATGTTAGAGTACCTTTGCTTTGTATCAATTTCAAGCAGAGTTGAACTAGATATGGTCCGTATGTATCGGAAACACAGTTCTTTTCGTCTGAGCACACTCACGTTTCCTGCTGCATTAGAGACTCTAGAAAGCAAGAGCGTGCTTCTTGCTCTAAAGCAGAGTGTGATCCATGGATGAGAACTGTGTTGTGTGTTCCACTTCAGAAATGAAGTTAATTCCCAGGCTCTGAGTCTTCCCACAAGCAAGACTTCGTTTCAGGTAAGGGCAGTCACTTTTCAGCTCAAACGAACTACAGCGTACACGAAGCTCACACGTTTCTCGGTCTTAACTGAAAAGCATTGGATGTTACAGGACCTATGCTTTGTGTCATTTTCAGAATAAGAGTTGAACTAGATATGGTCTGTATGTGTAGGAAACACCGTTCGTTTGTTCTGAGCACACTTACATTTCCTGCGGTATTAGAGATTCTATAAAGTAATAACGTTCTTCTTGCCCTAAAGCACAGTGTAATCCATTGATGAGAACGATTCTGTGTGTTTCCCTTCAGAAATGGAGTTCAATCCCAGGCTCTGTGTCTTCCTACAATCAAGACAAGTTTCAGGTAAGGGCAGTCACTTTTCAGCTCAAACGATCTACATCGTTCACGAAGCTCACATGTTTCTCATCTTAACTGCCAAGCATTGGATGTTAGAGGACCAGTGCTTTGTATCAGTTTCAGAAACATAGTTGGACTAGATATGGTCCGTATGTGTAGGAAACACCGTTCTTTTGTTCTCATCACACTCATGTTTCCTGCTGTCTTAGAGACTCTAGAAAGCAAGAGCATGCTTCTTGCTCTAAAGCAGAGTGTGATCCATGGATGAGAACTGTGTTGTATGTTTCCCTTCAGAAATGGAGTTAAATCCCAGGCTCTGTGTCTTCCTACAAGCAAGACTTCGTTTCAGGTAAGGGCAGTAACTTTTCAGCTCAAAGGAACTACATTTTTCACGAAACTCACACGTTTCACATCTTAACTGACCAGCATTGCATGTTAGAGGACCAGAGCTTTGTATCAGTTTCAGAAGCATAGTTGGACTAGATATGGTCTGTATGTGTAGGAAACACAGTTCTTTTCTTCTGAGCACACTCACATTTCCTGCTGCATTAGAGACTCAAGAAAACAAGAGCATACTTCTTGCTCTAAAGTAGAGTGTGATCTATGGATGAGAAATGTGTTGTGTGTTTCCCTTCCGAAATGGAGTTAAATCCCAGGCTCTGTGTCTTCCTGCAAGCAAGACTTCGTTTCAGGTAAGGGCAGTCACTTTTCAGCTCAAACGAACTACATCCTTCACGAAGGTCACACGTTTCTCATCTTAAGTGACAAGCATCGGATGTTAGAGGACCAGAGCTTTGTATCAGTTTCAGAAGCAGAGTGGGACTAGATATGGTCCGTTTGTGTAGGAAACACAGTTCTTTTGTTCCCAGCACACTCAAGTTTCCTGCGGTAGTAGAGACTCTAGAAAGCAATAGCGTTCTTCTTGCCCTAAAGCAGAGTGTGATCCATTGATGAGAACGATTCTGTGTGTTTCCCTTCAGAAATGGAGTTCAATCCTAGGCTCTGTGTCTTCCTACAATCAAGACATCGTTTCAGGTAAGGGCAGTCACTTTTCAGCTCAAACGAACTATATCATTCACGAAGCTCACATGTTTCTCATCTTAACTGCCAAGCATTGGATGTTAGAGGACCAGTGCTTTGTATCAGTTTCAGAAACATAGTTGGACTAGATATGGTCCGTATGTGTAGGAAACACCGTTCATTTGTACTCAGCACACTCAAGTTTCCTGCTCTCTTCGAGATTCTAGAAAGCTAGAGCGTGCTTCTTGCTCTAAAGCAGAGTGTGATCAATGGATGAGAACTCTGTTGTGTGTTTCAATTCAGAAATGGAGTTAAATCCCTGGCTCTGAGTCTTCCTATAAGCAAGACTACGTTTCAGGTAAGGGCATTTACTTTACAGCTCAAAGAAACTATATCGTTCACGAAGTTCACAGGTTTCTCTTCTTAACTGAGAAGCATTGGATGTTAGAGTACCTTTGCTTTGTATCAATTTCAAGCAGAGTTGAACTAGATATGGTCAGTATGTATCGGAAACACAGTTCTTTTCGTCTGAGCACACTCACGTTTCCTGCTGCATTAGAGACTCTAGAAAGCAAGAGCGTGCTTCTTGCTCTAAAGCAGAGTGTGATCCATGGATGAGAACTGTGTTGTGTGTTCCACTTCAGAAATGAAGTTAATTCCCAGGCTCTGAGTCTTCCCACAAGCAAGACTTCGTTTCAGGTAAGGGCAGTCACTTTTCAGCTCAAACGAACTACAGCGTACACGAAGCTCACACGTTTCTCGGTCTTAACTGAAAAGCATTGGATGTTACAGTACCTATGCTTTGTGTCATTTTCAGAATAAGAGTTGAAGTAGATATGGTCTGTATGTGTAGGAAACACCGTTCTTTTGTTCTGAGCACACTTACATTTCCAGCGGTATTAGAGATTCTATAAAGTAATAACGTTCTTCTTGCCCTAAAGTACAGTGTAATCCATTGATGAGAACGATTCTGTGTGTTTCCCTTCAGAAATGGAGTTCAATCCCAGGCTCTGTGTCTTCCTACAATCAAGACAAGTTTCAGGTAAGGGCAGTCACTTTTCAGCTCAAACGAACTACATCGTTCACGAAGCTCACATGTTTCTCATCTTAACTGCCAAGCATTGGATGTTAGAGGACCAGTGCTTTGTATCAGTTTCAGAAACATAGTTGGACTAGATATGGTCCGTATGTGTAGGAAACACCGTTCTTTTGTTCTCATCACACTCATGTTTCCTGCTGTCTTAGAGACTCTAGAAAGCAAGAGCATGCTTCTTGCTCTAAAGCAGAGTGTGATCCATGGATGAGAACTGTGTTGTATGTTTCCCTTCAGAAATGGAGTTAAATCCCAGGCTCTGTGTCTTCCTACAAGCAAGACTTGGTTTCAGGTAAGGGCAGACACTTTTCAGCACAAAGGAACTACATTTTTCACGAAACTCACACGTTTACATCTTAACTGACAAGCATTGGATGTTAGAGGACCAGAGCTTTGTATCAGTTTCAGAAGCATAGTTGGACCAGATATGGTCCGTATGTGTAGGAAACACAATTCTTTTCTTCTGAGCACACTCACATTTCCTGCTGTATTAGAGACTCTAGAAAGCAAGAGCGTACATCTTGCTCTAAAGCAGAGTGTGATCTATGGATGAGAACTGTGTTGTGTGTTTCCCTTCCGAAATGGAGTTAAATCCCAGGCTCTGTGTCTTCCTACAAGCAAGACTTCGTTTCAGGTAAGGGCAGTAACTTTTCAGCTCAAACGAACTACATCCTTCACGAAGGTCACACGTTTCTCATCTTAAGTGACAAGCATCGGATGTTAGAGGACCAGAGCTTTGTATCAGTTTCAGAAGCAGAGTGGGACTAGATATGGTCCGTATGTGTAGGAAACACAGTTCTTTTGTTCCCAGCACACTCAAGTTTCCTGCAGTAGTAGAGACTCTAGAAAGCAATAGCGTTCTTCTTGCCCTAAAGCAGAGTGTGATCCATTGATGAGAACGATTCTGTGTGTTTCCCTTCAGAAATGGAGTTCAATCCCAGGCTCTGTGTCTTCCTACAATCAAGACATCGTTTCAGGTAAGGGCATTTACTTTACAGCTCAAAGAAACTATATCGTTCACGAAGGTCACAGGTTTCTCTTCTTAACTGAGAAGCATTGGATGTTAGAGTACCTTTGCTTTGTATCAATTTCAAGCAGAGTTGAACTAGATATGGTCCGTATGTATCGGAAACACAGTTCTTTTCGTCTGAGCACACTCACGTTTCCTGCTGCATTAGAGACTCTAGAAAGCAAGAGCGTGCTTCTTGCTCTAAAGCAGAGTGTGATCCATGGATGAGAACTGTGTTGTATGTTTCCCTTCAGAAATGGAGTTAAATCCCAGGCTCTGTGTCTTCCTACAAGCAAGACTTCGTTTCAGGTAAGGGCAGTAACTTTTCAGCTCAAAGGAACTACATTTTTCACGAAACTCACACGTTTCACATCTTAACTGACCAGCATTGGATGTTAGAGGACCAGAGCTTTTTATCAGTTTCAGAAGAATAGTTGGACTAGATATGGTCTGTATGTGTAGGAAACACAGTTCTTTTCTTCTGAGCACACTCACATTTCCTGCTTCATTAGAGACTCTAGAAAGCAAGAGCATACTTCTTGCTCTAAAGTAGAGTGTGATCTATGGATGAGAAATGTGTTGTGTGTTTCCCTTCCGAAATGGAGTGAAATCCCAGGCTCTGTGTCTTCCTGCAAGCAAGACTTCGTTTCAGGTAAGGGCAGTCACTTTTCAGCTCAAACGAACTACATCATTCACGAAGGTCACACGTTTCTCATCTTAAGTGACAAGCATCGGATGTTAGAGGACCAGAGCTTTGTATCATTTTCAGAAGCAGAGTTGGACTGGATATGGTCCGTATGTGTAGGAAACACCGTTCTTTTGTTCTCATCACACTCATGTTTCCTGGTGTCTTAGAGACTCTAGAAAGCAAGAGCATGCTTCTTGCTCTAAAGCAGAGTGTGATCCATGAATGAGAATTGTGTTGTATGTTTCCCTTCAGAAATGGAGTTAAATCCCAGGCTCTGTGTCTTCCTACAAGCAAGACTTCGTTTCAGGTAAGGGCAGTAACTTTTCAGCTCAAAGGAACTACATCGTTCACAAGGCTCACACGTTTTTCATCTTAACTGACAAACAGTGGATGTTAGAGGACCAGTGCTTTGTATCAGTTTCAGAAGCAGAGTTGGACTAGATATGATCCTTATGTGTAGGAAACACCGTTCATTTGTACTCAGCACACTCAACTTTCCTGCTCTCTTCGAGATTCTTGAAAGCTAGAGCGTGCTTCTTGCTCTAAAGCAGAGTGTGATCAATGGATGAGAACTCTGTTGTGTGTTTCAATTCAGAAATGGAGTTAAATCCCTGGCTCTGAGTCTTCCTATAAGCAAGACTTCCTTTCAGGTAAGGGCATTTACTTTACAGCTCAAAGAAACTATATCGTTCACGAAGCTCACAGGTTTCTCTTCTTAACAGAGAAGCATTGGATATTAGAGTACCTTTGCTTTGTATCAATTTCAAGCAGAGTTGAACTAGATATGGTCAGTATGTATCAGAAACACAGTTCTTTTCGTCTGAGCACACTCACGTTTCCTGCTGCATTAGAGACTCTAGAAAGCAAGAGCGTGCTTCTTGCTCTAAAGCAGAGTGTATTCCATGGATGAGAACTGTGTTGTGTGTTTCCCTTCAGAAATGGAGTTAAATCCCAGGCTCTGTGTCTTCCTACAAGCAAGACTTCGTTTCAGGTAAGGGCAGTCACTTTTCAGCACAAACTACATAATTCACAAAGCTCACACGTTTCTCATCTTAACTGCCAATCATTGGATGTTAGAAGACCAGTGCTATGTATCAGTTTCAGAAGCATAGTTGGACTAGATATGATCGTTATGTGTAGGAAACACCGTTCATTTGTTCTCATCACACTCATGTTTCCTGCTGTCTTAGAGACTCTAGAGAGCAAGAGCCTGCTTCTTGCTCTAAAGCAGAGTGTGATCAATGGATGAGAACTCTGTTGGGTGTTTCACTTCAGAAATGGAGTTAAATCCCAGGCTTTGTGTCTTCCTACAAGCAAGACTTGGTTTCAGGTAAGGGCAGACACTTTTCAGCACAAAGGAACTACATTTTTCACGAAACTCACACGTTTACATCTTAACTGACAAGCATTGGATGTTAGAGGAACAGAGCTTTGTATCAGTTTCAGAAGCATAGTTGGACCAGATATGGTCCGTATGTGTAGGAAACACAATTCTTTTCTTCTGAGCACACTCACATTTCCTGCTGTATTAGAGACTCTAGAAAGCAAGAGCGTACATCTTGCTCTAAAGCAGAGTGTGATCTATGGATGAGAACTGTGTTGTGTGTTTCCCTTCCGAAATGGAGTTAAATCCCAGGCTCTGTGTCTTCCTACAAGCAAGACTTCGTTTCAGGTAAGGGCAGTCACTTTTCAGCTCAAACGAACTACATCCTTCACGAAGGTCACACGTTTCTCATCTTAAGTGACAAGCATCGGATGTTAGAGGACCAGAGCTTTGTATCAGTTTCAGAAGCAGAGTGGGACTAGATATGGTCCGTATGTGTAGGAAACCCAGTTCTTTTGTTCCCAGCTAACTCAAGTTTCCTGCGGTAGTAGAGACTCTAGAAAGCAATAGCGTTCTTCTTGCCCTAAAGCAGAGTGTGATCCATTGATGAGAACGATTCTGTGTGTTTCCCTTCAGAAATGGAGTTCAATCCTAGGCTCTGTGTCTTCCTACAATCAAGACATCGTTTCAGGTAAGGGCAGTCACTTTTCAGCTCAAACGAACTACATCGTTCACGAAGCTCACATGTTTCTCATCTTAACTGACAAGCATTGGATTTTAGAGGACCAGTGCTTTTTATCAGTTTCAGAAACATAGTTGGACTAGATATGGTCCGTATGTGTAGGAAACACCGTTCTTTTGTTCTCATCACACTCATGTTTCCTGCTGTCTTAGAGACTCTAGAAAGCAAGAGCATGCTTCTTGCTCTAAAGCAGAGTGTGATCCATGGATGAGAACTGTGTTGTATGTTTCCCTTCAGAAATGGAGTTAAATCCCAAGCTCTGTGTATTCCTACAAGCAAGACTTCGTTTCAGGTAAGGGCAGTAACTTTTCAGCTCAAAGGAACTACATTGTTCACGAAGCTCACACGTTTCACATCTTAACTGACTAGCATTGGATGTTAGAGGACCAGTGCTTTGTATCAGTTTCAGAAGCAGAGTTGGACTTGATATGATCCTTATATGTAGGAAAAACCCTTCATTTGTACTCATCACACTCAAGTTTCCTGCTCTCTTCGAGATTCTAGAAAGCTAGAGCGTGCTTCTTGCTCTAAAGCAGAGTGTAAACAATGGATGAGAACTCTGTTGTATGTTTCACTTCAGAAATGCAGTTAAATCCCAGACTCTGTGTCTTCCTACAAGCAAGACTTGGTTTCAGGTAAGGGCAGACACTTTTTAGCACAAAGGAACTACATTTTTCACGAAACTCACACGTTTCACATCTTAACTGACAAGCATTGGATGTTAGAGGACCAGAGCTTTGTATCAGTTTCAGAAGCATAGTTGGACTAGATATGGTCTGTATGTGTAGGAAACACAGTTCTTTTCTTCTGAGCACACTCACATTTCCTGCTGTATTAGAGACTCTAGAAAGCAAGAGCGTACTTCTTGCTCTAAAGTAGAGTGTGATCTATGGATGAGAACTGTGTTGTGTGTTTCCCGTCCGAAATGGAGTTAAATCCCAGGCTCTGTGTCTTCCTACAAGCAAGACTTCGTTTCAGGTAAGGGCAGTCACTTTTCAGCTCAAACGAACTACATCATTCACGAAGGTCACACGTTTCTCATCTTAACTGCCAAGCATTGGATGTTAGAGGACCAGTGCTTTGTATCAGTTTCAGAAACATAGTTGGACTAGATATGGTCCGTATGTGTAGGAAACACCGTTCATTTGTACTCAGCACACTCAAGTTTCCTGCTCTCTTCGAGATTCTAGAAAGCTAGAGCGTGCTTCTTGCTCTAAAGCAGAGTGTGATCAATGGATGAGAACTCTGTTGTGTGTTTCAATTCAGAAATGTAGTTAAATCCCTGGCTCTGAGTCTTCCTATAAGCAAGACTTCGTTTCAGGTAAGGGCATTTACTTTACAGCTCAAAGAAACTATATCGTTCACGAAGGTCACAGGTTTCTCTACTTAACTGAGAAGCATTGGATGTTAGAGTACCTTTGCTTTGTACCAATTTCAAGCAGAGTTGAACTAGATATGGTCCGTATGTATTGGAAACACAGTTCTTTTCGTCTGAGCACACTCACGTTTCCTGCTGCATTAGAGACTCTAGAAAGCAAGAGCGTGCTTCTTGCTCTAAAGCAGAGTGTGATCCATGGATGAGAACTGTGTTGTGTGTTTCCCTTCAGAAATGGAGTTAAATCCCAGGCTCTGTGTCTTCCTACAAGCAAGAGTTCGTTTCAGGTAAGGGCAGTCACTTTTCAGCTCAAACGAACTACATCATTCACGAAGGTCACACGTTTCTCATCTTAAGTGACAAGCATCGGATGTTAGAGGACCAGAGCTTTGTATCAGTTTCAGAAGCAGAGTTGGACTAGATATGGTCCGTATGTGTAGGAAACACCGTTCTTTTGTTCTGAGCACACTTACATTTCCTGCGGTATTAGAGAATCTATAAAGCAATAACCTTCTTCTTGCCCTAAAGCAGAGTGTAATGCATTGATGAGAACGATTCTGTGTGTTTCCCTTCAGAAATGGAGTTCAATCCCAGGCTCTGTGTCTTCCTACAATCAAGACAAGTTTCAGGTAAGGGCAGTCACTTTTCAGCTCAAACGAACTACATCGTTCACGAAGCTCACATGTTTCTCATCTTAACTGCCAAGCATTGGATGTTAGAGGACCAGTGCTTTGTATCAGTTTCAGAAACATAGTTGGACTAGATATGGTCCGTATGTGTAGGAAACACCGTTCTTTTGTTCTCATCACACTCATGTTTCCTGCTGTCTTAGAGACTCTAGAAAGCAAGAGCATGCTTCTTGCTCTAAAGCAGAGTGTGATCCATGGATGAGAACTATGTTGTATGTTTCCCTTCAGAAATGGAGTAAAATCCCAGGCTCTGTGTCTTCCTACAAGCAAGACTTCGTTTCAGGTAAGGGCAGTAACTTTTCAGCTCAAAGGAACTACATTTTTCACGAAACTCACACGTTTCACATCTTAACTGACCAGCATTGGATGTTAGAGGACCAGAGCTTTGTATCAGTTTCAGAAGCATAGTTGGACTAGATATGGTCTGTATGTGTAGGAAACACAGTTCTTTTCTTCTGAGCACACTCACATTTCCTGCTGCATTAGAGACTCTAGAAAGCAAGAGCATACTTTTTGCTCTAAAGTAGAGTGTGATCTATGGATGAGAACTGTGTTGTGTGTTTCCCGTCCGAAATGGAGTTAAATCCCAGGCTCTGTGTCTTCCTGCAAGCAAGACTTCGTTTCAGGTAAGGGCAGTCACTTTTCAGCTCAAACGAACTACATCATTCACGAAGGTCACACGTTTCTCATCTTAAGTGACAAGCATCGGATGTTAGAGGACAAGAGCTTTGTATCCTTTTCAGAAGCAGAGTTGGACTAGATATGGTCCGTATGTGTAGGAAACACCGTTCTTTTGTTCTCATCACACTCATGTTTCCTGGTGTCTTAGAGACTCTAGAAAGCAAGAGCATGCTTCTTGCTCTAAAGCAGAGTGTGATCCATGAATGAGAACTGTGTTGTATGTTTCCCTTCAGAAATGGAGTTAAATCCCAGGCTCTGTGTCTTCCTACAAGCAAGACTTCGTTTCAGGTAAGGGCAGTAACTTTTCAGCTCAAAGGAACTACATCGTTCACAATGCTCACACGTTTTTCATCTTAACTGACAAACAGTGGATGTTAGAGGACCAGTGCTTTGTATCAGTTTCAGAAGCAGAGTTGGACTAGATATGATCCTTATGTGTAGGAAACACCGTTCATTTGTACTCAGCACACTCAAGTTTCCTGCTCTCTTCGAGATTCTAGAAAGCTAGAGCGTGCTTCTTGCTCTAAAGCAGAGTGTGATCAATGGATGAGAACTCTGTTGTGTGTTTCAATTCAGAAATGGAGTTAAATCCCTGGCTCTGAGTCTTCCTATAAGCAAGACTACGTTTCAGGTAAGGGCATTTACTTTACAGCTCAAAGAAACTATATCGTTCACGAAGGTCACAGGTTTCTCTTCTTAACTGAGAAGCATTGGATGTTAGAGTACCTTTGCTTTGTATCAATTTCAAGCAGAGTTGAACTAGATATGGTCAGTATGTATCGGAAACACAGTTCTTTTCGTCTGAGCACACTCACGTTTCCTGCTGCATTAGAGACTCTAGAAAGCAAGAGCGTGCTTCTTGCTCTAAAGCAGAGTGTGATCCATGGATGAGAACTGTGTTGTGTGTTCCACTTCAGAAATGAAGTTAATTCCCAGGCTCTGAGTCTTCCCACAAGCAAGACTTCGTTTCAGGTAAGGGCAGTCACTTTTCAGCTCAAACGAACTACAGCGTACACGAAGCTCACACGTTTCTCGGTCTTAACTGAAAAGCATTGGATGTTACAGGACCTATGCTTTGTGTCATTTTCAGAATAAGAGTTGAACTAGATATGGTCTGTATGTGTAGGAAACACCGTTCGTTTGTTCTGAGCACACTTACATTTCCTGCGGTATTAGAGATTCTATAAAGTAATAACGTTCTTCTTGCCCTAAAGCACAGTGTAATCCATTGATGAGAACGATTCTGTGTGTTTCCCTTCAGAAATGGAGTTCAATCCCAGGCTCTGTGTCTTCCTACAATCAAGACAAGTTTCAGGTAAGGGCAGTCACTTTTCAGCTCAAACGATCTACATCGTTCACGAAGCTCACATGTTTCTCATCTTAACTGCCAAGCATTGGATGTTAGAGGACCAGTGCTTTGTATCAGTTTCAGAAACATAGTTGGACTAGATATGGTCCGTATGTGTAGGAAACACCGTTCTTTTGTTCTCATCACACTCATGTTTCCTGCTGTCTTAGAGACTCTAGAAAGCAAGAGCATGCTTCTTGCTCTAAAGCAGAGTGTGATCCATGGATGAGAACTGTGTTGTATGTTTCCCTTCAGAAATGGAGTTAAATCCCAGGCTCTGTGTCTTCCTACAAGCAAGACTTCGTTTCAGGTAAGGGCAGTAACTTTTCAGCTCAAAGGAACTACATTTTTCACGAAACTCACACGTTTCACATCTTAACTGACCAGCATTGCATGTTAGAGGACCAGAGCTTTGTATCAGTTTCAGAAGCATAGTTGGACTAGATATGGTCTGTATGTGTAGGAAACACAGTTCTTTTCTTCTGAGCACACTCACATTTCCTGCTGCATTAGAGACTCAAGAAAACAAGAGCATACTTCTTGCTCTAAAGTAGAGTGTGATCTATGGATGAGAAATGTGTTGTGTGTTTCCCTTCCGAAATGGAGTTAAATCCCAGGCTCTGTGTCTTCCTGCAAGCAAGACTTCGTTTCAGGTAAGGGCAGTCACTTTTCAGCTCAAACGAACTACATCCTTCACGAAGGTCACACGTTTCTCATCTTAAGTGACAAGCATCGGATGTTAGAGGACCAGAGCTTTGTATCAGTTTCAGAAGCAGAGTGGGACTAGATATGGTCCGTTTGTGTAGGAAACACAGTTCTTTTGTTCCCAGCACACTCAAGTTTCCTGCGGTAGTAGAGACTCTAGAAAGCAATAGCGTTCTTCTTGCCCTAAAGCAGAGTGTGATCCATTGATGAGAACGATTCTGTGTGTTTCCCTTCAGAAATGGAGTTCAATCCTAGGCTCTGTGTCTTCCTACAATCAAGACATCGTTTCAGGTAAGGGCAGTCACTTTTCAGCTCAAACGAACTATATCATTCACGAAGCTCACATGTTTCTCATCTTAACTGCCAAGCATTGGATGTTAGAGGACCAGTGCTTTGTATCAGTTTCAGAAACATAGTTGGACTAGATATGGTCCGTATGTGTAGGAAACACCGTTCATTTGTACTCAGCACACTCAAGTTTCCTGCTCTCTTCGAGATTCTAGAAAGCTAGAGCGTGCTTCTTGCTCTAAAGCAGAGTGTGATCAATGGATGAGAACTCTGTTGTGTGTTTCAATTCAGAAATGGAGTTAAATCCCTGGCTCTGAGTCTTCCTATAAGCAAGACTACGTTTCAGGTAAGGGCATTTACTTTACAGCTCAAAGAAACTATATCGTTCACGAAGTTCACAGGTTTCTCTTCTTAACTGAGAAGCATTGGATGTTAGAGTACCTTTGCTTTGTATCAATTTCAAGCAGAGTTGAACTAGATATGGTCAGTATGTATCGGAAACACAGTTCTTTTCGTCTGAGCACACTCACGTTTCCTGCTGCATTAGAGACTCTAGAAAGCAAGAGCGTGCTTCTTGCTCTAAAGCAGAGTGTGATCCATGGATGAGAACTGTGTTGTGTGTTCCACTTCAGAAATGAAGTTAATTCCCAGGCTCTGAGTCTTCCCACAAGCAAGACTTCGTTTCAGGTAAGGGCAGTCACTTTTCAGCTCAAACGAACTACAGCGTACACGAAGCTCACACGTTTCTCGGTCTTAACTGAAAAGCATTGGATGTTACAGGACCTATGCTTTGTGTCATTTTCAGAATAAGAGTTGAACTAGATATGGTCTGTATGTGTAGGAAACACCGTTCTTTTGTTCTGAGCACACTTACATTTCCAGCGGTATTAGAGATTCTATAAAGTAATAACGTTCTTCTTGCCCTAAAGCACAGTGTAATCCATTGATGAGAACGATTCTGTGTGTTTCCCTTCAGAAATGGAGTTCAATCCCAGGCTCTGTGTCTTCCTACAATCAAGACAAGTTTCAGGTAAGGGCAGTCACTTTTCAGCTCAAACGAACTACATCATTCACGAAGGTCACACGTTTCTCATCTTAAGTGACAAGCATCGGATGTTAGAGGACAAGAGCTTTGTATCCTTTTCAGAAGCAGAGTTGGACTAGATATGGTCCGTATGTGTAGGAAACACCGTTCTTTTGTTCTCATCACACTCATGTTTCCTGGTGTCTTAGAGACTCTAGAAAGCAAGAGCATGCTTCTTGCTCTAAAGCAGAGTGTGATCCATGAATGAGAACTGTGTTGTATGTTTCCCTTCAGAAATGGAGTTAAATCCCAGGCTCTGTGTCTTCCTACAAGCAAGACTTCGTTTCAGGTAAGGGCAGTAACTTTTCAGCTCAAAGGAACTACATCGTTCACAATGCTCACACGTTTTTCATCTTAACTGACAAACAGTGGATGTTAGAGGACCAGTGCTTTGTATCAGTTTCAGAAGCAGAGTTGGACTAGATATGATCCTTATGTGTAGGAAACACCGTTCATTTGTACTCAGCACACTCAAGTTTCCTGCTCTCTTCGAGATTCTAGAAAGCTAGAGCGTGCTTCTTGCTCTAAAGCAGAGTGTGATCAATGGATGAGAACTCTGTTGTGTGTTTCAATTCAGAAATGGAGTTAAATCCCTGGCTCTGAGTCTTCCTATAAGCAAGACTACGTTTCAGGTAAGGGCATTTACTTTACAGCTCAAAGAAACTATATCGTTCACGAAGGTCACAGGATTCTCTTCTTAACTGAGAAGCATTGGATGTTAGAGTACCTTTGCTTTGTATCAATTTCAAGCAGAGTTGAACTAGATATGGTCCGTATGTATCGGAAACACAGTTCTTTTCGTCTGAGCACACTCACGTTTCCTGCTGCATTAGAGACTCTAGAAAGCAAGAGCGTGCTTCTTGCTCTAAAGCAGAGTGTGATCCATGGATGAGAACTGTGTTGTGTGTTCCACTTCAGAAATGAAGTTAATTCCCAGGCTCTGAGTCTTCCCACAAGCAAGACTTCGTTTCAGGTAAGGGCAGTCACTTTTCAGCTCAAACGAACTACAGCGTACACGAAGCTCACACGTTTCTCGGTCTTAACTGAAAAGCATTGGATGTTACAGGACCTATGCTTTGTGTCATTTTCAGAATAAGAGTTGAACTAGATATGGTCTGTATGTGTAGGAAACACCGTTCGTTTGTTCTGAGCACACTTACATTTCCTGCGGTATTAGAGATTCTATAAAGTAATAACGTTCTTCTTGCCCTAAAGCACAGTGTAATCCATTGATGAGAACGATTCTGTGTGTTTCCCTTCAGAAATGGAGTTCAATCCCAGGCTCTGTGTCTTCCTACAATCAAGACAAGTTTCAGGTAAGGGCAGTCACTTTTCAGCTCAAACGATCTACATCGTTCACGAAGCTCACATGTTTCTCATCTTAACTGCCAAGCATTGGATGTTAGAGGACCAGTGCTTTGTATCAGTTTCAGAAACATAGTTGGACTAGATATGGTCCGTATGTGTAGGAAACACCGTTCTTTTGTTCTCATCACACTCATGTTTCCTGCTGTCTTAGAGACTCTAGAAAGCAAGAGCATGCTTCTTGCTCTAAAGCAGAGTGTGATCCATGGATGAGAACTGTGTTGTATGTTTCCCTTCAGAAATGGAGTTAAATCCCAGGCTCTGTGTCTTCCTACAAGCAAGACTTCGTTTCAGGTAAGGGCAGTAACTTTTCAGCTCAAAGGAACTACATTTTTCACGAAACTCACACGTTTCACATCTTAACTGACCAGCATTGCATGTTAGAGGACCAGAGCTTTGTATCAGTTTCAGAAGCATAGTTGGACTAGATATGGTCTGTATGTGTAGGAAACACAGTTCTTTTCTTCTGAGCACACTCACATTTCCTGCTGCATTAGAGACTCAAGAAAACAAGAGCATACTTCTTGCTCTAAAGTAGAGTGTGATCTATGGATGAGAAATGTGTTGTGTGTTTCCCTTCCGAAATGGAGTTAAATCCCAGGCTCTGTGTCTTCCTGCAAGCAAGACTTCGTTTCAGGTAAGGGCAGTCACTTTTCAGCTCAAACGAACTACATCCTTCACGAAGGTCACACGTTTCTCATCTTAAGTGACAAGCATCGGATGTTAGAGGACCAGAGCTTTGTATCAGTTTCAGAAGCAGAGTGGGACTAGATATGGTCCGTTTGTGTAGGAAACACAGTTCTTTTGTTCCCAGCACACTCAAGTTTCCTGCGGTAGTAGAGACTCTAGAAAGCAATAGCGTTCTTCTTGCCCTAAAGCAGAGTGTGATCCATTGATGAGAACGATTCTGTGTGTTTCCCTTCAGAAATGGAGTTCAATCCTAGGCTCTG
The DNA here is from genome assembly GCA_949786385.1 of Onychomys leucogaster. Lineage (NCBI taxonomy): Eukaryota > Metazoa > Chordata > Mammalia > Rodentia > Cricetidae > Onychomys > Onychomys leucogaster. The sequence goes on along the minus strand of CATKUP010000014.1, from coordinate 1,645,458 downwards.
TGTCTTCCTACAATCAAGACATCGTTTCAGGTAAGGGCAGTCACTTTTCAGCTCAAACGAACTATATCATTCACGAAGCTCACATGTTTCTCATCTTAACTGCCAAGCATTGGATGTTAGAGGACCAGTGCTTTGTATCAGTTTCAGAAACATAGTTGGACTAGATATGGTCCGTATGTGTAGGAAACACCGTTCATTTGTACTCAGCACACTCAAGTTTCCTGCTCTCTTCGAGATTCTAGAAAGCTAGAGCGTGCTTCTTGCTCTAAAGCAGAGTGTGATCAATGGATGAGAACTCTGTTGTGTGTTTCAATTCAGAAATGGAGTTAAATCCCTGGCTCTGAGTCTTCCTATAAGCAAGACTACGTTTCAGGTAAGGGCATTTACTTTACAGCTCAAAGAAACTATATCGTTCACGAAGTTCACAGGTTTCTCTTCTTAACTGAGAAGCATTGGATGTTAGAGTACCTTTGCTTTGTATCAATTTCAAGCAGAGTTGAACTAGATATGGTCAGTATGTATCGGAAACACAGTTCTTTTCGTCTGAGCACACTCACGTTTCCTGCTGCATTAGAGACTCTAGAAAGCAAGAGCGTGCTTCTTGCTCTAAAGCAGAGTGTGATCCATGGATGAGAACTGTGTTGTGTGTTCCACTTCAGAAATGAAGTTAATTCCCAGGCTCTGAGTCTTCCCACAAGCAAGACTTCGTTTCAGGTAAGGGCAGTCACTTTTCAGCTCAAACGAACTACAGCGTACACGAAGCTCACACGTTTCTCGGTCTTAACTGAAAAGCATTGGATGTTACAGGACCTATGCTTTGTGTCATTTTCAGAATAAGAGTTGAACTAGATATGGTCTGTATGTGTAGGAAACACCGTTCTTTTGTTCTGAGCACACTTACATTTCCAGCGGTATTAGAGATTCTATAAAGTAATAACGTTCTTCTTGCCCTAAAGCACAGTGTAATCCATTGATGAGAACGATTCTGTGTGTTTCCCTTCAGAAATGGAGTTCAATCCCAGGCTCTGTGTCTTCCTACAATCAAGACAAGTTTCAGGTAAGGGCAGTCACTTTTCAGCTCAAACGAACTACATCGTTCACGAAGCTCACATGTTTCTCATCTTAACTGCCAAGCATTGGATGTTAGAGGACCAGTGCTTTGTATCAGTTTCAGAAACATAGTTGGACTAGATATGGTCCGTATGTGTAGGAAACACCGTTCTTTTGTTCTCATCACACTCATGTTTCCTGCTGTCTTAGAGACTCTAGAAAGCAAGAGCATGCTTCTTGCTCTAAAGCAGAGTGTGATCCATGGATGAGAACTGTGTTGTATGTTTCCCTTCAGAAATGGAGTTAAATCCCAGGCTCTGTGTCTTCCTACAAGCAAGACTTCGTTTCAGGAAAGGGCAGTAACTTTTCAGCTCAAAGGAACTACATTTTTCACGAAACTCACACGTTTCACATCTTAACTGACCAGCATTGCATGTTAGAGGACCAGAGCTTTGTATCAGTTTCAGAAGCATAGTTGGACTAGATATGGTCTGTATGTGTAGGAAACACAGTTCTTTTCTTCTGAGCACACTCACATTTCCTGCTGCATTAGAGACTCAAGAAAACAAGAGCATACTTCTTGCTCTAAAGTAGAATGTGATCTATGGATGAGAAATGTGTTGTGTGTTTCCCTTCCGAAATGGAGTTAAATCCCAGGCTCTGTGTCTTCCTGCAAGCAAGACTTCGTTTCAGGTAAGGGCAGTCACTTTTCAGCTCAAACGAACTACATCGTCCACGAAGGTCACACGTTTCTCATCTTAAGTGACAAGCATCGGATGTTAGAGGACCAGAGCTTTGTATCAGTTTCAGAAGCAGAGTTGGACTAGATATGGTCCGTATGTGTAGGAAACACCGTTCTTTTTTTCTCATCACACTCATGTTTCCTGGTGTCTTAGAGACTCTAGAAAGCAAGAGCATGCTTCTTGCTCTAAAGCAGAGTGTGATCCAAGATTGAGAACTGTGTTGTATGTTTCCCTTCAGAAATGGAGGTAAATCCCAGGCTCTGTGTCTTCCTACAAGCAAGACTTGGTTTCAGGTTAGGGCAGACACTTTTCAGGAAAAAAGGAACTACATTTTTCACGAAACTCACACGTTTCACATCTTAACTGACAAGCATTGGATGTTAGAGGACCAGAGCTTTGTATCAGTTTCAGAAGCATAGTTGGACCAGATATAGTCCGTATGTGTAGGAAACACAGTTCGTTTCTTCTGAGCACAGTCACATTTCCTGCTGTATTAGAGACTCGAGAAAGCAAGAGCATACATCTTGCTCTAAAGCAGAGTGTGATCTATGGATGAGAACTGTGTTGTGTGTTTCCCTTCCGAAATGGAGTTAAATCCCAGGCTCTGTGTCTTCCTACAAGCAAGACTTCGTTTCAGGTAAGGGCAGTCACTTTTCAGCTCAAAGGAACTACATTGTTCACGAAGCTCACACGTTTTTCCTCTTAACTGACAAGCAGTGGATGTTAGAGGACCAGTGCTTTGTATCAGTTTCAGAAGCAGAGTTGGACTAGATATGATCCTTATGTGTAGGAAACACCGTTCATTTGTACTCAGCACACTCATTTTTCCTGTTCTCTTCGAGATTCTAGAAAGCTAGAGCATGCTTCTTGCTCTAAAGCAGAGTGTGATCAATGGATGAGAACTCTGTTGTGTGTTTCAATTCAGAAATGGAGTTAAATCCCTGGCTCTGAGTCTTCCTATAAGCAAGACTTCCTTTCAGGTAAGGGCATTTACTTTACAGCTCAAATGAACTATATCGTTCACGAAGCTCACAGGTTTCTCTTCTTAACTGAGAAGCATTGGATGTTAGAGTACCTTTGCTTTGTATCAATTTCAAGCAGAGTTGAACTAGATATGGTCTGTATGTATCAGAAACACGGTTCTTTTCTTCTGAGCACACTCACGTTTCCTGCTGTATTAGAGACTCTAGAAAGCAAGAGCGTGCTTCTTGCTCTAAAGCAGAGTGTATTCCATGTATGAGAACTGTGTTGTGTGTTTCCCTTCAGAAATGGAGTTAAATCCCAGGCTCTGTGTCTTCCTACAAGCAAGACTTCGTTTCAGGTAAGGGCAGTCACTTTTCAGCACAAACTACATAATTCACAAAGCTCACACGTTTCTCATCTTAACTGCCAATCATTGGATGTTAGAAGACCAGTGCTATGTATCAGTTTCAGAAGCATAGTTGGACTAGATATGATCCTTATGTGTAGGAAACACCGTTCTTTTGTTCTCATCACACTCATGTTTTCTGCTGTCTTAGAGACTCTAGAAAGCAAGAGCCTGCTTCTTGCTCTAAAGCAGAGTGTGATCAATGGATGAGAACTCTGTTGGGTGTTTCACTTCAGAAATGGAGTTAAATCCCAGGCTTTGTGTCTTCCTACAAGCAAGACTTGGTTTTAGGTAAGGGCAGACACTTTTCAGCACAAAGGAACTACATTTTTCACGAAACTCACACGTTTACATCTTAACTGACAAGCATTGGATGTTAGAGGACCAGAGCTTTGTATCAGTTTCAGAAGCATAGTTGGACCAGATATGGTCCGTATGTGTAGGAAACACAATTCTTTTCTTCTGAGCACACTCACATTACCTGCTGTATTAGAGACTCTAGAAAGCAAGAGCGTACATCCTGCTCTAAAGCAGAGTGTGATCTATGGATGAGAACTGTGTTGTGTGTTTCCCTTCCGAAATGGAGTTAAATCCCAGGCTCTGTGTCTTCCTACAAGCAAGACTTCGTTTCAGGTAAGGGCAGTCACTTTTCAGCTCAAACGAACTACATCCTTCACGAAGGTCACACGTTTCTCATCTTAAGTGACAAGCATCGGATGTTAGAGGACCAGAGCTTTGTATCAGTTTCAGAAGCAGAGTGGGACTAGATATGGTCCGTATGTGTAGGAAAAACAGTTCTTTTGTTCCCAGCACACTCAAGTTTCCTGCGGTAGTAGAGACTCTAGAAAGCAAGAGCGTGCTTCTTGCTCTAAAGCAGATTGTGATCAATGCATGAGAACTCTGCTGTGTGTTTCACTTCAGAAATGGGGTTAAATCCCAGGCTCTGTGTCTTCCTACAAGCAAGACTTCGTTTCATGTAAGGGCAGTCACTTTTCAGCACAAACGAACTACATAATTCACAAAGCTCACACGTTTCTCATCTTAACTGCCAAGCATTGGATGTTAGAAGACAAGTGCTTCTTTATCAGTTTCAGAAGCATAGTTGGACTAGATATGATCCTTATGTGTAGGAAATACCGTTTATTTGTACTCAGCACACTCATTTTTCCTGCTCTCTTAGAGACTCTAGAAAGCAAGAGCCTGCTTCTTGCCCTAAAGCAGTGTGTGAACAATGGATGAGAACGCTGCTGTGTGTTTCACTTCAGAAATGGAGTTAAATCCCAGGCTCTGAGACTTCCTACTAGCAAGAATTCGTTTCAGGTAAGGGCAGTTACTTTAGAGCTCTAATGAACTACATCATTCACGAAGCTCACACGTTTCTCATCTTAACTGACAAGCATTGGATGTGAGAGGACCTTTGCTTTGTATCAATTTCAAGCAGAGTTGAACCAGATATGGTCCGTATGTATAGGAAACACGGTTCGTTTCTTCTGAGCTCACTCACGTTTCCTGCTGTATTAGAGACTCTAGAGAGCAAGAGCATGCTTCTTGCTCTAAAGCAGAGTGTGATCAATGGATGAGAACTGTGTTGTGTATTTCTCTTCAGAAATGGAGTTAAATCCCAGGCTCTGTGTCTTCCTACAAGCAAGACTTCGTATCAGGTAAGGGCAGTCAATTTTCAGCTCAAACGAACTACATCGTTCAGGAACCTCAACGTTTCTCTTCTTAATTGACAAGCATCGGATGGTAGAGGACCAGTGCTTTTTATCAGTTTCAGAAGCAGAGTTGTACTAGATATGGTCCGTATGTGTAGGAAACACCGTTCTTTTGTTCTGAGGACACTCATATTTCCTGCTGTCTTAGAGACTCTAGAAAGCAAGAGCAATCTTCTTGCTCTAAAGCAGAGTGTGATCCATGGATGAGAACTGTGTTGTATGTTTCCCTTTAGAAATGGAGTTAAATCCCAGACACTGTGTCTTCCTACGAGCAAGACTTGGTTTCAGGTAAGGGCAGACACTTTTTAGCACAAAGGAAGTACATTTTTCACGAAACTCACACGTTTCACATCTTAACTGACAAGCATTGGATGTTAGAGGACCAGAGCTTTGTATCAGTTTCAGAAGCATAGTTGGACTAGATATGGTCTGTATGTGTAGGAAACACAGTTCTTTTCTTCTGAGCACACTCACATTTCCTGCTGTATTAGAGACTCTAGAAAGCAAGAGCGTACTTCTTGCTCTAAAGTAGAGTGTGATCTATGGATGAGAACTGTGTTGTGTGTTTCCCGTCCGAAATGGAGTTAAATCCCAGGCTCTGTGTCTTCCTACAAGCAAGACTTCGTTTCAGGTAAGGGCAGTCACTTTTCAGCTCAAACGAACTACATCATTCACGAAGGTCACACGTTTCTCATCTTAACTGCCAAGCATTGGATGTTAGAGGACCAGTGCTTTGTATCAGTTTCAGAAACCTAGTTGGACTAGATATGGTCCGTATTTGTAGGAAACACCGTTCATTTGTACTCAGCACACTCAAGTTTCCTGCTCTCTTCGAGATTCTAGAAAGCTAGAGCGTGCTTCTTGCTCTAAAGCAGAGTGTGATCAATGGATGAGAACTCTGTTGTGTGTTTCAATTCAGAAATGGAGTTAAATCCCTGGCTCTGAGTCTTCCTATAAGAAAGACTTCGTTTCAGGTAAGGGCATTTACTTTACAGCTCAAAGAAACTATATCGTTCACGAAGGTCACAGGTTTCTCTTCTTAACTGAGAAGCATTGGATGTTAGAGTACCTTTGCTTTGTATCAATTTCAAGCAGAGTTGAACTAGATATGGTCCGTATGTATCGGAAACACAGTTCTTTTCGTCTGAGCACACTCACGTTTCCTGCTGCATTAGAGACTCTAGAAAGCAAGAGCGTGCTTCTTGCTCTAAAGCAGAGTGTGATCCATGGATGAGAACTGTGTTGTGTGTTTCCCTTCAGAAATGGAGATAAATCCCAGGCTCTGTGTCTTCCTACAAGCAAGAGTTCGTTTCAGGTAAGGGCAGTCACTTTTCAGCTCAAACGAACTACATCATTCACGAAGGTCACACGTTTCTCATCTTAAGTGACAAATATCGGATGTTAGAGGACCAGAGCTTTGTATCAGTTTCAGAAGAATAGTTGGACTAGATATGGTCCGTATGTGTAGGAAACACCGTTCTTTTGTTCAGAGCACACTTACATTTCCTGCGGTTTTAGAGATTCTATAAAGCAATAACGTTCTTCTTGCCCTAAAGCAGAGTGTAATCCATTGATGAGAACGATTCTGTGTGTTTCCCTTCCGAAATGGAGTTCAATCCCAGGCTCTGTGTCTTCCTACAATCAAGACAAGTTTCAGGTAAGGGCAGTCACTTTTCAGCTCAAACGAACTACATCATTCACGAAGGTCACACGTTTCTCATCTTAAGTGACAAGCATCGGATGTTAGAGGACCAGAGCTTTGTATCAGTTTCAGAAGCAGAGTTGGACTAGATATGGTCCGTATGTGTAGGAAACACCGTTCTTTTGTTCTCATCACACTCATGTTTCCTGGTGTCTTAGAGACTCTAGAAAGCAAGAGCATGCTTCTTGCTCTAAAGCAGAGTGTGATCCATGATTGAGAACTGTGTTGTATGTTTCCCTTCAGAAATGGAGTTAAATCCCAGGCTCTGTGTCTTCCTACAAGCAAGACTTGGTTTCAGGTAAGGGCAGACACTTTTCAGCACAAAGGAACTACATTTTTCACGAAACTCACACGTTTCACATCTTAACTGACAAGCATTGGATGTTAGAGGACCAGAGCTTTGTATCAGTTTCAGAAGCATAGTTGGACCAGATATGGTCCGTATGTGTAGGAAACACAGTTCGTTTCTTCTGAGCACAGTCACATTTCCTGCTGTATTAGAGACTCTAGAAAGCAAGAGCGTACATCTTGCTCTAAAGCAGAGTGTGATCTATGGATGAGAACTGTGTTGTGTGTTTCCCTTCCGAAATGGAGTTAAATCCCAGGCTCTGTGTCTTCCTACATGCAAGACTTCGTTTCAGGTAAGGGCAGTCACTTTTCAGCTCAAACGAACTACATCGTCCACGAAGGTCACACGTTTCTCATCTTAGATGACAAGCATCGGATGTTAGAGGACCAGAGCTTTGTATCAGTTTCAGAAGCAGAGTGGGACTAGATATGGTCCGTATGTGTAGGAAACACCGTTCTTTTGTTCTCATCACACTCATGTTTCCTGCTGTCTTAGAGACTCTAGAAAGCAAGAGCATGCTTCTTGCTCTAAAGCAGAGTGTGATCCATGGATGAGAACTGTGTTGTATGTTTCCCTTCAGAAATGGAGTTAAATCCCAGGCTCTGTGTCTTCCTACAAGCAAGACTTCGTTTCAGGTAAGGGCAGTAACTTTTCAGCTCAAAGGAACTACATTTTTCACGAAACTCACACGTTTCACATCTTAACTGACCAGCATTGGATGTTAGAGGACCAGAGCTTTGTATCAGTTTCAGAAGCATAGTTGGACTAGATATGGTCTGTATGTGTAGGAAACACAGTTCTTTTCTTCTGAGCACACTCACATTTCTTGCTGCATTAGAGACTCAAGAAAACAAGAGCATACTTCTTGCTCTAAAGTAGAGTGTGATCTATGGATGAGAAATGTGTTGTGTGTTTCCCTTCCGAAATGGAGTTAAATCCCAGGCTCTGTGTCTTCCTACAAGCAAGACTTCGTTTCAGGTAAGGGCAGTCACTTTTCAGCTCAAAGGAACTACATCGTTCACGAAGCTCACACGTTTTTCCTCTTAACTGACAAGCAGTGGATGTTAGAGGACCAGTGCTTTGTATCAATTTCAAGCAGAGTTGAACTAGATATGGTCTGTATGTATCAGAAACACGGTTCTTTTCTTCTGAGCACACTCACGTTTCCTGCTGTATTAGAGACTCTAGAAAGCAAGAGCGTGCTTCTTGCTCTAAAGCAGATTGTGATCAATGCATGAGAACTCTGCTGTGTGTTTCACTTCAGAAATGGGGTTAAATCCCAGGCTCTGTGTCTTCCTACAAGCAATACTTCGTTTCATGTAAGGGCAGTCACTTTTCAGCACAAACGAACTACATCATTCACGAAGGTCACACGTTTCTCATCTTAAGTGACAAATATCGGATGTTAGAGGACCAGAGCTTTGTATCAGTTTCAGAAGAATAGTTGGACTAGATATGGTCCGTATGTGTAGGAAACACCGTTCTTTTGTTCTGAGCACACTTACATTTCCTGCGGTTTTAGAGATTCTATAGAGCAATAACGTTCTTCTTGCCCTAAAGCAGAGTGTAATCCATTGATGAGAACGATTCTGTGTGTTTCCCTTCCGAAATGGAGTTCAATCCCAGGTTCTGTGTCTTCCTACAATCAAGACAAGTTTCAGGTAAGGGCAGTCACTTTTCAGCTCAAACGAACTACATCGTTCACGAAGCTCAAATGTTTCTCATCTTAACTGCCAAGCATTGGATGTTAGAGGACCAGTGCTTTGTATCAGTTTCAGAAACATAGTTGGACTAGATATGGTCCGTATGTGTAGGAAACACCGTTCTTTTGTTCTCATCACACTCATGTTTCCTGCTGTCTTAGAGACTCTAGAAAGCAAGAGCATGCTTCTTGCTCTAAAGCAGAGTGTGATCCATGGATGAGAACTGTGTTGTATGTTTCCCTTCAGAAATGGAGTTAAATCCCAGGCTCTGTGTCTTCCTACAAGCAAGACTTCGTTTCAGGTAAGGGCAGTAACTTTTCAGCTCAAAGGAACTACATTTTTCACGAAACTCACACGTTTCACATCTTAACTGACCAGCATTGGGTGTTAGAGGACCAGAGCTTTGTATCAGTTTCAGAAGCATAGTTGGACTAGATATGGTCTGTATGTGTAGGAAACACAGTTCTTTTCTTCTGAGCACACTCACATTTCCTGCTGCATTAGAGACTCAAGAAAACAAGAGCATACTTCTTGCTCTAAAGTAGAGTGTGATCTATGGATGAGAAATGTGTTGTGTGTTTCCCTTCCGAAATGGAGTTAAATCCCAGGCTCTGTGTCTTCCTACAAGCAAGACTTCGTTTCAGGTAAGGGCAGTCACTTTTCAGCTCAAACGAACTACATCATTCACGAAGGTCACACGTTTCTCATCTTAAGTGACAAGCATCGGATGTTAGAGGACCAGAGCTTTGTATCAGTTTCAGAAGCAGAGTTGGACTAGATATGGTCCGTATGTGTAGGAAACACCGTTCTTTTGTTCTCATCACACTCATGTTTCCTGGTGTCTTAGAGACTCTAGAAAGCAAGAGCATGCTTCTTGCTCTAAAGCAGAGTGTGATCCATGATTGAGAACTGTGTTGTATGTTTCCCTTCAGAAATGGAGTTAAATCCCAGGCTCTGTGTCTTCCTACAAGCAAGACTTGGTTTCAGGTAAGGGCAGACACTTTTCAGCACAAAGGAACTACATTTTTCACGAAACTCACACGTTTCACATCTTAACTGACAAGCATTGGATGTTAGAGGACCAGAGCTTTGTATCAGTTTCAGAAGCATAGTTGGACCAGATATGGTCCGTATGTGTAGGAAACACAGTTCGTTTCTTCTGAGCACAGTCACATTTCCTGCTGTATTAGAGACTCTAGAAAGCAAGAGCGTACATCTTGCTCTAAAGCAGAGTGTGATCTATGGATGAGAACTGTGTTGTGTGTTTCCCTTCCGAAATGGAGTTAAATCCCAGGCTCTGTGTCTTCCTACATGCAAGACTTCGTTTCAGGTAAGGGCAGTCACTTTTCAGCTCAAACGAACTACATCGTCCACGAAGGTCACACGTTTCTCATCTTAGATGACAAGCATCGGATGTTAGAGGACCAGAGCTTTGTATCAGTTTCAGAAGCAGAGTGGGACTAGATATGGTCCATATGTGTAGGAAACACCGTTCTTTTGTTCTCATCACACTCATGTTTCCTGCTGTCTTAGAGACTCTAGAAAGCAAGAGCATGCTTCTTGCTCTAAAGCAGAGTGTGATCCATGGATGAGAACTGTGTTGTATGTTTCCCTTCAGAAATGGAGTTAAATCCCAGGCTCTGTGTCTTCCTACAAGCAAGACTTCGTTTCAGGTAAGGGCAGTAACTTTTCAGCTCAAAGGAACTACATTTTTCACGAAACTCACACGTTTCACATCTTAACTGACCAGCATTGGATGTTAGAGGACCAGAGCTTTGTATCAGTTTCAGAAGCATAGTTGGACTAGATATGGTCTGTATGTGTAGGAAACACAGTTCTTTTCTTCTGAGCACACTCACATTTCCTGCTGCATTAGAGACTCAAGAAAACAAGAGCATACTTCTTGCTCTAAAGTAGAGTGTGATCTATGGATGAGAAATGTGTTGTGTGTTTCCCTTCCGAAATGGAGTTAAATCCCAGGCTCTGTGTCTTCCTACAAGCAAGACTTCGTTTCAGGTAAGGGCAGTCACTTTTCAGCTCAAAGGAACTACATCGTTCACGAAGCTCACACGTTTTTCCTCTTAACTGACAAGCAGTGGATGTTAGAGGACCAGTGCTTTGTATCAATTTCAAGCAGAGTTGAACTAGATATGGTCTGTATGTATCAGAAACACGGTTCTTTTCTTCTGAGCACACTCACGTTTCCTGCTGTATTAGAGACTCTAGAAAGCAAGAGCGTGCTTCTTGCTCTAAAGCAGATTGTGATCAATGCATGAGAACTCTGCTGTGTGTTTCACTTCAGAAATGGGGTTAAATCCCAGGCTCTGTGTCTTCCTACAAGCAATACTTCGTTTCATGTAAGGGCAGTCACTTTTCAGCACAAACGAACTACATCATTCACGAAGGTCACACGTTTCTCATCTTAAGTGACAAATATCGGATGTTAGAGGACCAGAGCTTTGTATCAGTTTCAGAAGAATAGTTGGACTAGATATGGTCCGTATGTGTAGGAAACACCGTTCTTTTGTTCTGAGCACACTTACATTTCCTGCGGTTTTAGAGATTCTATAGAGCAATAACGTTCTTCTTGCCCTAAAGCAGAGTGTAATCCATTGATGAGAACGATTCTGTGTGTTTCCCTTCCGAAATGGAGTTCAATCCCAGGTTCTGTGTCTTCCTACAATCAAGACAAGTTTCAGGTAAGGGCAGTCACTTTTCAGCTCAAACGAACTACATCGTTCACGAAGCTCAAATGTTTCTCATCTTAACTGCCAAGCATTGGATGTTAGAGGACCAGTGCTTTGTATCAGTTTCAGAAACATAGTTGGACTAGATATGGTCCGTATGTGTAGGAAACACCGTTCTTTTGTTCTCATCACACTCATGTTTCCTGCTGTCTTAGAGACTCTAGAAAGCAAGAGCATGCTTCTTGCTCTAAAGCAGAGTGTGATCCATGGATGAGAACTGTGTTGTATGTTTCCCTTCAGAAATGGAGTTAAATCCCAGGCTCTGTGTCTTCCTACAAGCAAGACTTCGTTTCAGGTAAGGGCAGTAACTTTTCAGCTCAAAGGAACTACATTTTTCACGAAACTCACACGTTTCACATCTTAACTGACCAGCATTGGATGTTAGAGGACCAGAGCTTTGTATCAGTTTCAGAAGCATAGTTGGACTAGATATGGTCTGTATGTGTAGGAAACACAGTTCTTTTCTTCTGAGCACACTCACATTTCCTGCTGCATTAGAGACTCAAGAAAACAAGAGCATACTTCTTGCTCTAAAGTAGAGTGTGATCTATGGATGAGAAATGTGTTGTGTGTTTCCCTTCCGAAATGGAGTTAAATCCCAGGCTCTGTGTCTTCCTACAAGCAAGACTTCGTTTCAGGTAAGGGCAGTCACTTTTCAGCTCAAACGAACTACATCATTCACGAAGGTCACACGTTTCTCATCTTAAGTGACAAGCATCGGATGTTAGAGGACCAGAGCTTTGTATCAGTTTCAGAAGCAGAGTTGGACTAGATATGGTCCGTATGTGTAGGAAACACCGTTCTTTTGTTCTCATCACACTCATGTTTCCTGGTGTCTTAGAGACTCTAGAAAGCAAGAGCATGCTTCTTGCTCTAAAGCAGAGTGTGATCCATGATTGAGAACTGTGTTGTATGTTTCCCTTCAGAAATGGAGTTAAATCCCAGGCTCTGTGTCTTCCTACAAGCAAGACTTGGTTTCAGGTAAGGGCAGACACTTTTCAGCACAAAGGAACTACATTTTTCACGAAACTCACACGTTTCACATCTTAACTGACAAGCATTGGATGTTAGAGGACCAGAGCTTTGTATCAGTTTCAGAAGCATAGTTGGACCAGATATGGTCCGTATGTGTAGGAAACACAGTTCGTTTCTTCTGAGCACAGTCACATTTCCTGCTGTATTAGAGACTCTAGAAAGCAAGAGCGTACATCTTGCTCTAAAGCAGAGTGTGATCTATGGATGAGAACTGTGTTGTTTGTTTCCCTTCCGAAATGGAGTTAAATCTCAGGCTCTGTGTCTTCCTACAAGCAAGACTTCGTTTCAGGTAAGGGCAGTCACTTTTCAGCTCAAACGAACTACATCGTCCACGAAGGTCACACGTTTCTCATCTTAAGTGACAAGCATCAGATGTTAGAGGACCAGAGCTTTGTATCAGTTTCAGAAGCAGAGTGGGACTAGATATGGTCCGTATGTGTAGGAAACACCGTTCTTTTGTTCTCATCACACTCATGTTTCCTGCTGTCTTAGAGACTCTAGAAAGCAAGAGCATGCTTCTTGCTCTAAAGCAGAGTGTGATCCATGGATGAGAACTGTGTTGTATGTTTCCCTTCAGAAATGGAGTTAAATCCCAGGCTCTGTGTCTTCCTACAAGCAAGACTTCGTTTCAGGTAAGGGCAGTAACTTTTCAGCTCAAAGGAACTACATTTTTCACGAAACTCACACGTTTCACATCTTAACTGACCAGCATTGGATGTTAGAGGATCAGAGCTTTGTATCAGTTTCAGAAGCATAGTTGGACTAGATATGGTCTGTATGTGTAGGAAACACAGTTCTTTTCTTCTGAGCACACTCACATTTCCTGCTGCATTAGAGACTCAAGAAAACAAGAGCATACTTCTTGCTCTAAAGTAGAGTGTGATCTATGGATGAGAAATGTGTTGTGTGTTTCCCTTCCGAAATGGAGTTAAATCACAGGCTCTGTGTCTTCCTACAAGCAAGACTTCGTTTCAGGTAAGGGCAGTCACTTTTCAGCTCAAAGGAACTACATCGTTCACGAAGCTCACACGTTTTTCCTCTTAACTGACAAGCAGTGGATGTTAGAGGACCAGTGCTTTGTATCAGTTTCAGAAGCAGAGTTGGACTAGATATGATCCTTATGTGTAGGAAACACCGTTCATTTGTACTCAGCACACTCATTTTTCCTGCTCTCTTCGAGATTCTAGAAAGCTAGAGCATGCTTCTTGCTCTAAAGCAGAGTGTGATCAATGGATGAGAACTCTGTTGTGTGTTTCAATTCAGAAATGGAGTTAACTCCCTGGCTCTGAGTCTTCCTATAAGCAAGACTTCCTTTCAGGTAAGGGCATTTACTTTACAGCTCAAATGAACTATATCGTTCACGAAGCTCACAGGTTTCTCTTCTTAACTGAGAAGCATTGGATGTTAGAGTACCTTTGCTTTGTATCAATTTCAAGCAGAGTTGAACTAGATATGGTCTGTATGTATCAGAAACACGGTTCTTTTCTTCTGAGCACACTCACGTTTCCTGCTGTATTAGAGACTCTAGAAAGCAAGAGCGTGCTTCTTGCTCTAAAGCAGATTGTGATCAATGCATGAGAACTCTGCTGTGTGTTTCACTTCAGAAATGGGGTTAAATCCCAGGCTCTGTGTCTTCCTACAAGCAATACTTCGTTTCATGTAAGGGCAGTCACTTTTCAGCACAAACGAACTACATAATTCACAAAGCTCACACGTTTCTCATCTTAACTGCCAAGCATTGGATGTTAGAAGACAAGTGCTTCTTTATCAGTTTCAGAAGCATAGTTGGACTAGATATGATCCTTATGTGTAGGAAACACAGTTCTTTTGTTCTCATCACACTCATGTTTCCTGCTCTCTTAGAGACTCTAGAAAGCAAGAGCCTGCTTCTTGCTCTAAAGCAGTGTGTGAACAATGGATGAGAACACTGCTGTGTGTTTCACTTCAGAAATGGAGTTAAATCCCAGGCTCTGAGACTTCCTACAAGCAAGAATTCGTTTCAGGTAAGGGCAGTTACTTTAGAGCTCTAATGAACTACATCATTCACGAAGCTCACACGTTTCTCATCTTAACTGACAAGCATTGGATGTGAGAGGACCTTTGCTTTGTATCAATTTCAAGCAGAGTTGAACCAGATATGGTCCGTATGTATAGGAAACACGGTTCGTTTCTTCTGAGCTCACTCACGTTTCCTGCTGTATTAGAGACTCTAGAGAGCAAGAGCATGCTTCTTGCTCTAAAGCAGAGTGTGATCAATGGATGAGAACTGTGTTGTGTATTTCTCTTCAGAAATGGAGTTAAATCCCAGGCTCTGTGTCTTCCTACAAGCAAGACTTCGTATCAGGTAAGGGCAGTCAATTTTCAGCTCAAACGAACTACATCGTTCAGGAACCTCAACGTTTCTCTTCTTAATTGACAAGCATCGGATGGTAGAGGACCAGTGCTTTTTATCAGTTTCAGAAGCAGAGTTGTACTAGATATGGTCCGTATGTGTAGGAAACACCGTTCTTTTGTTCTGAGGACACTCATATTTCCTGCTGTCTTAGAGACTCTAGAAAGCAAGAGCATGCTTCTTGTTCTAAAGCAGAGTGTGATCCATGGATGAGAACTGTGTTGTATGTTTCCCTTCAGAAATGGAGTTAAATCCCAGGCTCTTTGTCTTCCTACAAGCAAGACTTCGTTTCAGGTAAGGGCAGTCACTTTTCAGCTCAAAGGAACTACATCCTTCACGAAGCTCACACGTTTTTCCTCTTAACTGACAAGCAGTGGATGTTAGAGGACCAGTGCTTTGTATCAGTTTCAGAAGCAGAGTTGGACTAGATATGATCCTTATGTGTAGGAAACACCGTTCATTTGTACTCAGCACACTCATTTTTCCTGCTCTCTTCGAGATTCTAGAAAGCTAGAGCATGCTTCTTGCTCTAAAGCAGAGTGTGATCAATGGATGAGAACTCTGTTGCGTGTTTCAATTCAGAAATGGAGTTAAATCCCTGGCTCTGAGTCTTCCTATAAGCAAGACTTCCTTTCAGGTAAGGGCATTTACTTTACAGCTCAAATGAACTATATCGTTCACGAAGCTCACAGGTTTCTCTTCTTAACTGAGAAGCATTGGATGTTAGAGTACCTTTGCTTTGTATCAATTTCAAGCAGAGTTGAACTAGATATGGTCTGTATGTATCAGAAACACGGTTCTTTTCTTCTGAACACACTCACGTTTCCTGCTGTATTAGAGACTCTAGAAAGCAAGAGCGTGCTTCTTGCTCTAAAGCAGATTGTGATCAATGCATGAGAACTCTGCTGTGTGTTTCACTTCAGAAATGGGGTTAAATCCCAGGCTCTGTGTCTTCCTACAAGCAAGACTTCGTTTCATGTACGGGCAGTCACTTTTCAGAACAAACGAACTACATAATTCACAAAGCTCACACGTTTCTCATCTTAACGGCCAAGCATTGGATGTTAGAAGACAAGTTCTTCTTTATCAGTTTCAGAAGCATAGTTGGACTAGATATGATCCTTATGTGTAGGAAACACAGTTCTTTTGTTCTCATCACACTCATGTTTCCTGCTCTCTTAGAGACTCTAGAAAGCAAGAGCCTGCTTCTTGCTCTAAAGCAGTGTGTGAACAATGGATGAGAACGCTGCTGTGTGTTTCACTTCAGAAATGGAGTTAAATCCCAGGCTCTGAGACTTCCTACAAGCAAGAATTCGTTTCAGGTAAGGGCAGTTACTTTAGAGCTCTAATGAACTACATCATTCACGAAGCTCACACGTTTCTCATCTTAACTGACAAGCATTGGATGTGAGAGGACCTTTGCTTTGTATCAATTTCAAGCAGATTTGAACCAGATATGGTCCGTATGTATAGGAAACACGGTTCGTTTCTTCTGAGCTCACTCACGTTTCCTGCTGTATTAGAGACTCTAGAGAGCAAGAGCATGCTTCTTGCTCTAAAGCAGAGTGTGATCAATGGATGAGAACTGTGTTGTGTATTTCTCTTCAGAAATGGAGTTAAATCCCAGGCTCTGTGTCTTCCTACAAGCAAGACTTCGTATCAGGTAAGGGCAGTCAATTTTCAGCTCAAACGAACTACATCGTTCAGGAACCTCAACGTTTCTCTTCTTAATTGACAAGCATCGGATGGTAGAGGACCAGTGCTTTTTATCAGTTTCAGAAGCAGAGTTGTACTAGATATGGTCTGTATGTGTAGGAAACACCGTTCTTTTGTTCTGAGGACACTCATATTTCCTGCTGTCTTAGAGACTCTAGAAAGCAAGAGCATGCTTCTTGCTCTAAAGCAGAGTGTGATCCATGGATGAGAACTGTGTTGTATGTTTCCCTTCAGAAATGGAGTTAAATCCCAGGCTCTGTGTCTTCCTACAAGCAAGACTTCGTTTCAGGTAAGGGCAGTCACTTTTCAGCTCAAAGGAACTACATTGTTCACGAAGCTCACACGTTTTTCCTCTTAACTGACAAGCAGTGGATGTTAGAGGACCAGTGCTTTGTATCAGTTTCAGAAGCAGAGTTGGACTAGATATGATCCTTATGTGTAGGAAACACCGTTCATTTGTACTCAGCACACTCATTTTTCCTGCTCTCTTCGAGATTCTAGAAAGCTAGAGCATGCTTCTTGCTCTAAAGCAGAGTGTGATCAATGGATGAGAACTCTGTGGTGTGTTTCAATTCAGAAATGGAGTTAAATCCCTGGCTCTGAGTCTTCCTATAAGCAAGACTTCCTTTCAGGTAAGGGCATTTACTTTACAGCTCAAATGAACTATATCGTTCACGAAGCTCACAGGTTTCTCTTCTTAATTGAGAAGCATTGGATGTTAGAGTACCTTTGCTTTGTATCAATTTCAAGCAGAGTTGAACTAGATATGGTCTGTATGTATCAGAAACACGGTTCTTTTCTTCTGAGCACACTCACGTTTCCTGCTGTATTAGAGACTCTAGAAAGCAAGAGCGTGCTTCTTGCTCTAAAGCAGATTGTGATCAATGCATGAGAACTCTGCTGTGTGTTTCACTTCAGAAATGGGGTTAAATCCCAGGCTCTGTGTCTTCCTACAAGCAAGACTTCGTTTCATGTAAGGGCAGTCACTTTTCAGCACAAACGAACTACATAATTCACAAAGCTCACACGTTTCTCATCTTAACTGCCAAGCACTGGATGTTAGAAGACAAGTGCTTCTTTATCAGTTTCAGAAGCATAGTTGGACTAGATATGATCCTTATGTGTAGGAAACACAGTTCTTTTGTTCTCATCACACTCATGTTTCCTGCTCTCTTAGAGACTCTAGAAAGCAAGAGCCTGCTTCTTGCTCTAAAGCAGTGTGTGAACAATGGATGAGAACGCTGCTGTGTGTTTCACTTCAGAAATGGAGTTAAATCCCAGGCTCTGAGACTTCCTACAAGCAAGAATTCGTTTCAGGTAAGGGCAGTTACTTTAGAGCTCTAATGAACTACATCATTCACGAAGCTCACACGTTTCTCATCTTAACTGACAAGCATTGGATGTGAGAGGACCTTTGCTTTGTATCAATTTCAAGCAGAGTTGAACCAGATATGGTCCGTATGTATAGGAAACACGGTTCGTTTCTTCTGAGCTCACTCACGTTTCCTGCTGTATTAGAGACTCTAGAGAGCAAGAGCATGCTTCTTGCTCTAAAGCAGAGTGTGATCAATGGATGAGAACTGTGTTGTGTATTTCTCTTCAGAAATGGAGTTAAATCCCAGGCTCTGTGTCTTCATACAAGCAAGACTTCGTATCAGGTAAGGGCAGTCAATTTTCAGCTCAAACGAACTACATCGTTCAGGAACCTCAACGTTTCTCTTCTTAATTGACAAGCATCGGATGGTAGAGGACCAGTGCTTTTTATCAGTTTCAGAAGCAGAGTTGTACTAGATATGGTCCGTATGTGTAGGAAACACCGTTCTTTTGTTCTGAGGACACTCATATTTCCTGCTGTCTTAGAGACTCTAGAAAGCAAGAGCATGCTTCTTGTTCTAAAGCAGAGTGTGATCCATGGATGAGAACTGTGTTGTATGTTTCCCTTCAGAAATGGAGTTAAATCCCAGGCTCTGTGTCTTCCTACAAGCAAGACTTCGTTTCAGGTAAGGGCAGTCACTTTTCAGCTCAAAGGAACTACATCCTTCACGAAGCTCACACGTTTTTCCTCTTAACTGACAAGCAGTGGATGTTAGAGGACCAGTGCTTTGTATCAGTTTCAGAAGCAGAGTTGGACTAGATATGATCCTTATGTGTAGGAAACACCGTTCATTTGTACTCAGCACACTCATTTTTCCTGCTCTCTTCGAGATTCTAGAAAGCTAGAGCATGCTTCTTGCTCTAAAGCAGAGTGTGATCAATGGATGAGAACTCTGTTGCGTGTTTCAATTCAGAAATGGAGTTAAATCCCTGGCTCTGAGTCTTCCTATAAGCAAGACTTCCTTTCAGGTAAGGGCATTTACTTTACAGCTCAAATGAACTATATCGTTCACGAAGCTCACAGGTTTCTCTTCTTAACTGAGAAGCATTGGATGTTAGAGTACCTTTGCTTTGTATCAATTTCAAGCAGAGTTGAACTAGATATGGTCTGTATGTATCAGAAACACGGTTCTTTTCTTCTAAACACACTCACGTTTCCTGCTGTATTAGAGACTCTAGAAAGCAAGAGCGTGCTTCTTGCTCTAAAGCTGATTGTGATCAATGCATGAGAACTCTGCTGTGTGTTTCACTTCAGAAATGGGGTTAAATCCCAGGCTCTGTGTCTTCCTACAAGCAAGACTTCGTTTCATGTACGGGCAGTCACTTTTCAGAACAAACGAACTACATAATTCACAAAGCTCACACGTTTCTCATCTTAACGGCCAAGCATTGGATGTTAGAAGACAAGTTCTTCTTTATCAGTTTCAGAAGCATAGTTGGACTAGATATGATCCTTATGTGTAGGAAACACAGTTCTTTTGTTCTCATCACACTCATGTTTCCTGCTCTCTTAGAGACTCTAGAAAGCAAGAGCCTGCTTCTTGCTCTAAAGCAGTGTGTGAACAATGGATGAGAACGCTGCTGTGTGTTTCACTTCAGAAATGGAGTTAAATCCCAGGCTCTGAGACTTCCTACAAGCAAGAATTCGTTTCAGGTAAGGGCAGTTACTTTAGAGCTCTAATGAACTACATCATTCACGAAGCTCACACGTTTCTCATCTTAACTGACAAGCATTGGATGTGAGAGGACCTTTGCTTTGTATCAATTTCAAGCAGAGTTGAACCAGATATGGTCCTTATGTATAGGAAACACGGTTCGTTTCTTCTGAGCTCACTCACGTTTCCTGCTGTATTAGAGACTCTAGAGAGCAAGAGCATGCTTCTTGCTCTAAAGCAGAGTGTGATCAATGGATGAGAACTGTGTTGTGTATTTCTCTTCAGAAATGGAGTTAAATCCCAGGCTCTGTGTTTTCCTACAAGCAAGACTTCGTATCAGGTAAGGGCAGTCAATTTTCAGCTCAAACGAACTACATCGTTCAGGAACCTCAACGTTTCTCTTCTTAATTGACAAGCATCGGATGGTAGAGGACCAGTGCTTTTTATCAGTTTCAGAAGCAGAGTTGTACTAGATATGGTCTGTATGTGTAGGAAACACCGTTCTTTTGTTCTGAGGACACTCATATTTCCTGCTGTCTTAGAGACTCTAGAAAGCAAGAGCATGCTTCTTGCTCTAAAGCAGAGTGTGATCCATGGATGAGAACTGTGTTGTATGTTTCCCTTCAGAAATGGAGTTAAATCCCAGGCTCTGTGTCTTCCTACAAGCAAGACTTCGTTTCAGGCAAGGGCAGTAACTTTTCAGCTCAAAGGAACTACATCGTTCACGAAGCTCACACGTTTCACATCTTAACTGACTAGCATTGGATGTTAGAGGACCAGTGCTTTGTATCAGTTTCAGAAGCAGAGTTGGACTAGATATGATCCTTATATGTAGGAAAAACCCTTCATTTGTACTCAGCACTCTCAAGTTTCCTGCTCTCTTCGAGATTCTAGAAAGCTAGAGCGTGCTTCTTGCTCTAAAGCAGAGTGTGATCAATGGATGAGAACTCTGTTGTGGGTTTCAATTCAGAAATGGAGTTAAATCCCTGGCTCTGAGTCTTCCTATAAGCAAGACTTCGTTTCAGGTAAGGGCATTTACTTTACAGCTCAAAGAAACTATATCGTTCACGAAGCTCACAGGTTTCTCTTCTTAACTGAGAAGCATTGGATGTTAGAGTACCTTTGCTTTGTATCAATTTCAAGCAGAGTTGAACTAGATATGGTCCGTATGTATCGGAAACACTGTTCTTTTCTTCTGAGCACACTCACGTTTCCTGCTGCATTAGAGACTCTAGAAAGCAAGAGCGTGCTTCTGGCTCTAAAGCAGAGTGTGATCCGTGGATGAGAACTCTGCTGTGTGTTTCCCTTCAGAAATGGAGTTAAATCCCAGGCTCTTTGTCTTCCTACAAGCAAGACTTCGTTTCAGGTAAGGGCAGTCACTTTTCAGCTCAAAGGAACTACATTGTTCACGAAGCTCACACGTTTTTCCTCTTAACTGACAAGCAGTGGATGTTAGAGGACCAGTGCTTTGTATCAGTTTCAGAAGCAGAGTTGGACTAGATATGATCCTTATGTGTAGGAAACACCGTTCATTTGTACTCAGCACACTCATTTTTCCTGCTCTCTTCGAGATTCTAGAAAGCTAGAGCATGCTTCTTGCTCTAAAGCAGAGTGTGATCAATGGATGAGAACTCTGTTGTGTGTTTCAATTCAGAAATGGAGTTAAATCCCTGTCTCTGAGTCTTCCTATAAGCAAGACTTCCTTTCAGGTAAGGGCATTTACTTTACAGCTCAAATGAACTATATCGTTCACGAAGCTCACAGGTTTCTCTTCTTAACTGAGAAGCATTGGATGTTAGAGTACCTTTGCTTTGTATCAATTTCAAGCAGAGTTGAACTAGATATGGTCTGTATGTATCAGAAACACGGTTCTTTTCTTCTGAGCACACTCACGTTTCCTGCTGTATTAGAGACTCTAGAAAGCAAGAGCGTGCTTCTTGCTCTAAAGCAGATTGTGATCAATGCATGAGAACTCTGCTGTGTGTTTCACTTCAGAAATGGGGTTAAATCCCAGGCTCTGTGTCTTCCTACAAGCAAGACTTCGTTTCATGTAAGGGCAGTCACTTTTCAGCACAAACGAACTACATAATTCACAAAGCTCACACGTTTCTCATCTTAACTGCCAAGCATTGGATGTTAGAAGACAAGTGCTTCTTTATCAGTTTCAGAAGCATAGTTGGACTAGATATGATCCTTATGTGTAGGAAACACAGTTCTTTTGTTCTCATCACACTCATGTTTCCTGCTCTCTTAGAGACTCTAGAAAGCAAGAGCCTGCTTCTTGCTCTAAAGCAGTGTGTGAACAATGGATGAGAACGCTGCTGTGTGTTTCACTTCAGAAATGGAGTTAAATCCCAGGCTCTGAGACTTCCTACAAGCGAGAATTCGTTTCAGGTAAGGGCAGTTACTTTAGAGCTCTAATGAACTACATCATTCACGAAGCTCACACGTTTCTCATCTTAACTGACAAGCATTGGATGTGAGAGGACCTTTGCTTTGTATCAATTTCAAGCAGAGTTGAACCAGATATGGTCCGTATGTATAGGAAACACGGTTCGTTTCTTCTGAGCTCACTCACGTTTCCTGCGGTATTAGAGACTCTAGAGAGCAAGAGCATGCTTCTTGCTCTAAAGCAGAGTGTGATCAATGGATGAGAACTGTGTTGTGTATTTCTCTTCAGAAATGGAGTTAAATCCCAGGCTCTGTGTCTTCCTACAAGCAAGACTTCGTATCAGGTAAGGGCAGTCAATTTTCAGCTCAAACGAACTACATCGTTCAGGAACCTCAACGTTTCTCTTCTTAATTGACAAGCATCGGATGGTAGAGGACCAGTGCTTTTTATCAGTTTCAGAAGCAGAGTTGTACTAGATATGGTCCGTATGTGTAGGAAACACCGTTCTTTTGTTCTGAGGACACTCATATTTCCTGCTGTCTTAGAGACTCTAGAAAGCAAGAGCATGCTTCTTGCTCTAAAGCAGAGTGTGATCCATGGATGAGAACTGTGTTGTATGTTTCCCTTCAGAAATGGAGTTAAATCCCAGGCTCTGTGTCTTCCTACAAGCAAGACTTCGTTTCAGGTAAGGGCAGTAACTTTTCAGCTCAAAGGAACTACATCGTTCACGAAGCTCACACGTTTCACATCTTAACTGACTAGCATTGGATGTTAGAGGACCAGTGCTTTGTATCAGTTTCAGAAGCAGAGTTGGACTAGATATGATCCTTATATGTAGGAAAAACCCTTCATTTGTACTCAGCACTCTCAAGTTTCCTGCTCTCTTCGAGATTCTAGAAAGCTAGAGCGTGCTTCTTGCTCTAAAGCAGAGTGTGATCAATGGATGAGAACTCTGTTGTGGGTTTCAATTCAGAAATGGAGTTAAATCCCTGGCTCTGAGTCTTCCTATAAGCAAGACTTCCTTTCAGGTAAGGGCATTTACTTTACAGCTCAAAGAAACTATATCGTTCACGAAGCTCACAGGTTTCTCTTCTTAACTGAGAAGCATTGGATGTTAGAGTACCTTTGCTTTGTATCAATTTCAAGCAGAGTTGAACTAGATATGGTCCGTATGTATCGGAAACACTGTTCTTTTCTTCTGAGCACACTCACGTTTCCTGCTGCATTAGAGACTCTAGAAAGCAAGAGCGTGCTTCTGGCTCTAAAGCAGAGTGTGATCTATGGATGAGAACTGTGTTGTGTGTTTCCTTTCAGAAATGGAGTTAAATCCCAGGCTCTGAGTCTTCCTACAAGCAAGACTTCGTTTCAGGTAAGGGCAGTCACTTTTCAGCTCAAATGAACTACATCGTTCCCGAAGCTCACATGTTTCTCATCTTAACTGCCAAGCATTGGATGTTAGAGGACCAGTTCTTTGTATCAGTTTCAGAAACATAGTTGGACTAGATATGGTCCGTATGTGTAGGAAACACCATTCTTTTGTTCTCATCACACTCATGTTTCCTGCTGTCTTAGAGACTCTAGAAAGAAAGAGCATGCTTCTTGCTCTAAAGCAGAGTGTGATCCATGGATGAGAATTGTGTTGTATGTTTCCCTTCAGAAATGGAGTTAAATCCCAGGCTCTGTGTCTTCCTACAAGCAAGACTTCGTTTCAGGTAAGGGCAGTAAATTTACAGCTCAAAGAAACTATATCGTTCACGAAGCTCACAGGTTTCTCTTCTTAACTGAGAAGCATTGGATGTTAGAGTACCTTTGCTTTGTATCAATTTCAAGCAGAGTTGAACTAGATATGGTCCGTATGTATCGGAAACACAGTTCTTTTCTTCTGAGCACACTCACGTTTCCTGCTGCATTAGAGACTCTAGAAAGCAAGAGCGTGCTTCTTGCTCTAAAGCAGAGTGTGATCCATGGATGAGAACTATGTTGTGTGTTTCCCTTCAGAAATGGAGTTAAATCCCAGCCTCTGTGTCTTCCTACAAGCAAGAGTTCGTTTCAGGTAAGGGCAGTCACTTTTCAGCTCAAACGAACTACATCGTTCACAAAGCTCACACGTTTCTCATCTTAACTGACAAGCATCGGATGTTAGAGGACCAGAGCTTTGTATCAGTTTCAGAAGCAGAGTTGGACTAGATATGGTTCGTATGTGTAGTAAACACCGTTCTTTTTTTCTCAGCACACTCATTTTTCCTGCTGTCTTAGAGAATCTACAAAGCAAGAGCGTGCTTCTTGCTCTAAAGAAGATTGTGATCAATGCATGAGAACTCTGCTGTGTGTTTCACTTCAGAAATGGGGTTAAATCCCAGGCTCTGTGTCTTCCTACAAGCAAGACTTCGTTTCAGGTAAGGGCAGTCACTTTTCAGCACAAACGAACTACATAATTCACAAAGCTCACACGTTTCTCATCTTAACAGCCAAGCATTGGATGTTAGAAGACCAGTGCTTTGTATCAGTTTCAGAAGCATAGTTGGACTAGATATGATCCTTATGTGTAGGAAACACCGTTCTTTTGTTCTCATCACACTCATGTTTCCTGCTCTCTTAGAGACTCTAGAAAGCAAGAGCCTGCTTCTTGCTCTAAAGCAGAGTGTGATCAATGGATGAGAACTCTGTTGGGTGTTTCACTTCAGAAATGGAGTTAAATCCCAGGCTCTGTGTCTTCCTACAAGCAAGACTTGGTTTCAGGTAAGGGCAGACACTTTTCAGCACAAAGGAACTACATTTTTCACGAAACTCACACGTTTCACATCTTAACTGACAAGCATTGGATGTTAGAGGACCAGAGCTTTGTATCAGTTTCATAAGCATAGTTGGACTAGATATGGTCCGTATGTTTAGGAAACACAGTTCTTTTCTTCTGAGCACACTCACATTTCCTGCTGTATTAGAGACTCTAGATAACAAGAGCGTACATCTTGCTCTAAAGCAGAGTGTGATCTATGGATGAGAACTGTGTTGTGTGTTTCCCTTCCGAAATGGAGTTAAATCCCAGGCTCTGTGTCTTCCTACAAGCAAGAGTTCGATTCAGGTAAGGGCAGTACCTTTTCAGCTCAAACGAACTACATCGTTCACAAAGCTCACACGTTTCTCATCTTAAGTGACAAGCATCGGATGTAAAGAAGACCAGAGCTTTGTATCAGTTTCAGAAGCAGATTTGGACTAGATATGGTCCGTATGTGTAGGAAACACAATTCTTTTGTTCCCAGCACACTCAAGTTTCCTGCGGTATTAGACTCTAGAAAGCAATAGCGTTCTTCTTGCCCTAAAGCAGAGTGTGATCCATTGATGAGAACGATTCTGTGTGTTTCCCTTCAGAAATGGAGTTCAATCCCAGGCTCTGTGTCTTCCTACAATCAAGACATCGTTTCAGGTAAGGGCAGTCACTTTTCAGCTCAAACGAACTACATCGTTCCCGAAGCTCACATGTTTCTCATCTTAACTGCCAAGCATTGGATGTTAGAGGACCAGTGCTTTGTATCACTTTCAGAAACATAGTTGGACTAGATATGGTCCGTATGTGTAGGAAACAACATTCTTTTGTTCTCATCACACTCATGTTTCCTGCTGTCTTAGAGACTCTAGAAAGCAAGAGCATGCTTCTTGCTCTAAAGCAGAGTGTGATCCATGGATGAGAACTGTGTTGTATGTTTCCTTTCAGAAATGGAGTTAAATCCCAGGCTCTGTGTCTTCCTACAAGCAAGACTTCGTTTCAGGTAAGGGCAGTAACTTTACAGCTCAAAGAAACTATATCATTCACGAAGCTCACAGGTTTCTCTTCTTAACTGAGAAGCATTGGATGTTAGAGTACCTTTGCTTTGTATCAATTTCAAGCAGAGTTTTACTAGATATGGTCCGTATGTATCGGAAACACAGTTCTTTTCTTCTGAGCACACTCACGTTTCCTGCTGCATTAGAGACTCTAGAAAGCAAGAGCGTGCTTCTTGCTCTAAAGCAGAGTGTGATCCATGGATGAGAACTGTGTTGTGTGTTTCCCTTCCGAAATGGAGTTAAATCCCAGGCTCTGTGTCTTCCTACAAGCAAGAGTTCGTTTCAGGTAAGGGCAGTCACTTTTCAGCTCAAACGAACTACATCGTTCACAAAGCTCACACGTTTCTCATCTTAACTGACAAGCATCGGATGTTAGAGGACCAGAGCTTTGTATCAGTTTCAGAAGCAGAGTTGGACTAGATATGGTTCGTATGTCTAGTAAACACCGTTCTTTTTTTCTCAGCACACTCATTTTTCCTGCTGTCTTAGAGAATCTAGAAAGCAAGAGCGTGCTTCTTGCTCTAAAGAAGATTGTGATCAATGCATGAGAACTCTGCTGTGTGTTTCACTTCAGAAATGGGGTTAAATCCCAGGCTCTGTGTCTTCCTACAAGCAAGACTTCGTTTCAGGTAAGGGCAGTCACTTTTCAGCACAAACGAACTACATAATTCACAAAGCTCACACGGTTCTCATCTTAACTGCCAAGCATTGGATGTTAGAAGACCAGTGCTTTGTATCAGTTTCAGAAGCATAGTTGGACTAGATATGATCCATATGTGTAGGAAACACCGTTCTTTTGTTCTCATCACACTCATGTTTCCTGCTCTCTTAGAGACTCTAGAAAGCAAGAGCCTGCTTCTTGCTCTAAAGAAGAGTGTGATCAATGGATGAGAACTCTGTTGGGTGTTTCACTTCAGAAATGGAGTTAAATCCCAGGCTCTGTGTCTTCCTACAAGCAAGACTTGGTTTCAGGTAAGGGCAGACACTTTTCAGCACAAAGGAACTACATTTTTCACGAAACTCACACGTTTCACATCTTAACTGACAAGCATTGGATGTTAGAGGACCAGAGCTTTGTATCAGTTTCATAAGCATAGTTGGACTAGATATGGTCCGTATGTTTAGGAAACACAGTTCTTTTCTTCTGAGCACACTCACATTTCCTGCTGTATTAGAGACTCTAGATAGCAAGAGCGTACATCTTGCTCTAAAGCAGAGTGTGATCTATGGATGAGAACTGTGTTGTGTGTTTCCCTTCCGAAATGGAGTTAAATCCCAGGCTCTGTGTCTTCCTACAAGCAAGAGTTCGATTCAGGTAAGGGCAGTACCTTTTCAGCTCAAAGGAACTACATCGTTCACAAAGCTCACACGTTTCTCATCTTAAGTGAAAAGCATCGGATGTTAGAGGACCAGAGCTTTGTATCAGTTTCAGAAGCAGAGTTGGACTAGATATGGTCCGTATGTGTAGGAAACACAGTTCTTTTGTTCCCAGCACACTCAAGTTTCCTGCGGTATTAGACTCTAGAAAGCAATAGCGTTTTTCTTGCCCTAAAGCAGAGTGTGATCCATTGATGAGAACGATTCTGTGTGTTTCCCTTCAGAAATGGAGTTCAATCCCAGGCTCTGTGTCTTCCTACAATCAAGACATCGTTTCAGGTAAGGGCAGTCACTTTTCAGCTCAAATGAACTACATCGTTCACGAAGCTCACATGTTTCTCATCTTAACTGCCAAGCATTGGATGTTAGAGGACCAGTGCTTTGTATCAGTTTCAGAAGCAGAGTTGGACTAGATATGGTTCGTATGTCTAGTAAACACCGTTCTTTTTTTCTCAGCACACTCATTTTTCCTGATGTCTTAGAGAATCTAGAAAGCAAGAGCGTGCTTCTTGCTCTAAAGAAGATTGTGATCAATGCATGAGAACTCTGCTGTGTGTTTCACTTCAGAAATGGGGTTAAATCCCAGGCTCTGTGTCTTCCTACAAGCAAGACGTCGTTTCAGGTAAGGGCAGTCACTTTTCAGCACAAACGAACTACATAATTCACAAAGCTCACACGTTTCTCATCTTAACTGCCAAGCATTGGATGTTAGAAGACCAGTGCTTTGTATCAGTTTCAGAAGCATAGTTGGACTAGATATGATCCTTATGTGTAGGAAACACCATTCTTTTGTTCTCATCACACTCATGTTTCCTGCTCTCTTAGAGATTCTAGAAAGCTAGAGCGTGCTTCTTGCTCTAAAGCAGAGTGTGATCAATGGATGAGAACTCTGTTGTGTGTTTCAATTCAGAAATGGAGTTAAATCCCTGGCTCTGAGTCTTCCTACAAGCAAGACTTGGTTTCAGGTAAGGGCCTTAAATTTACAGCTCAAATAAACTATATCGTTCACAAAGCTCACAGGTTTCTCTTCTTAACTGAGAAGCATTGGATGTTAGAGTACCTTTGCTTTGTATCAATTTAAAGCAGAGTTGAACTAGATATGGTCCGTATGTATCGGAAACACAGTTCTTTTCTTCTGAGCACACTCACGTTTCCTGCTGCATTAGAGACTCTAGAAAGCAAGAGCGTGCTTCTTGCTCTAAAGCAGAGTGTGATCCATGGATGAGAACTGTGTTGTGTGTTTCCCTTCAGAAATGGAGTTAAATCCCAGGCTCTTTGTCTTCCTACAAGCAAGAGTTCGTTTCAGGTAAGGGCAGTCACTTTTCAGCTCAAACGAACTACATCGTTCCCGAAGCTCACATGTTTCTCATCTTAACTGCCTAGCATTGGATGTTAGAAGACCAGTGCTTTGTATCAGTTTCAGAAACATAGTTGGACTAGATATGGTCCGTATGTGTAGGAAACAACATTCTTTTGTTCTCATCACACTCATGTTTCCTGCTGTCTTAGAGACTCTAGAAAGCAGGAGCATGCTTCTTGCTCTAAAGCAGAGTGTGATCCATGGATGAGAACTGTGTTGTATGTTTCCCTTCAGAAATGGAGTTAAATCCCAGGCTCTGTGTCTTCCTACAAGCAAGACTTCGTTTCAGGTAAGGGCAGTAACTTTACAGCTCAAAGAAACTATATCGTTCACGAAGCTCACAGGTTTCTCTTCTTAACTGAGAAGCATTGGATGTTAGAGTACCTTTGCTTTGTATCAATTTCAAGCAGAGTTTTACTAGATATGGTCCGTATGTATCGGAAACACAGTTCTTTTCTTCTGAGCACACTCACGTTTCCTGCTGCATTAGAGACTCTAGAAAGCAAGAGCGTGCTTCTTGCTCTAAAGCAGAGTGTGATCCATGGATGAGAACTGTGTTGTGTGTTTCCCTTCAGAAATGGAGTTAAATCCCAGGCTCTGTGTCCTCCTACAAGCAAGAGTTCGTTTCAGGTAAGGGCAGTCACTTTTCAGCTCAAACGAACTACATCATTCACAAAGCTCACACGTTTCTCATCTTAACTGACAAGCATCGGATGTTAGAGGACCAGAGCTTTGTATCAGTTTCAGAAGCAGAGTTGGACTAGATATGGTTCGTATGTCTAGTAAACACCGTTCTTTTTTTCTCAGCACACTCATTTTTCCTGCTGTCTTAGAGAATCTAGAAAGCAAGAGCGTGCTTCTTGCTCTAAAGAAGATTGTGATCAATGCATGAGAACTCTGCTATGTGTTTCACTTCAGAAATGGGCTTAAATCCCAGGCTCTGCGTCTTCCTACAAGCAAGACTTCGTTTCAGGTAAGGGCAGTCACTTTTCAGCACAAACGAACTATATAATTCACAAAGCTCACACGTTTCTCATCTTAACTGCCAAGCATTGGATGTTAGAAGACCAGTGCTTTGTATCAGTTTCAGAAGCATAGTTGGACTAGATATGATCCTTATGTGTAGGAAACACCGTTCTTTTGTTCTCATCACACTCATGTTTCCTGCTCTCTTAGAGACTCTAGAAAGCAAGAGCCTGCTTCTTGCTCTAAAGAAGAGTGTGATCAATGGATGAGAACTCTGTTGGGTGTTTCACTTCAGAAATGGAGTTAAATCCCAGGCTCTGTGTCTTCCTACAAGCAAGACTTGGTTTCAGGTAAGGGCAGACACTTTTCAGCACAAAGGAACTACATTTTTCACGAAACTCACACATTTCACATCTTAACTGACAAGCATTGGATGTTAGAGGACCAGAGCTTTGTATCAGTTTCAGAAGCATAGTTGGACTAGATATGGTCCGTATGTTTAGGAAACACAGTTCTTTTCTTCTGAGCACACTCACATTTCCTGCTGTATTAGAGACTCTAGATAGCAAGAGCGTACATCTTGCTCTAAAGCAGAGTGTGATCTATGGATGAGAACTGTGTTGTGTGTTTCCCTTCCGAAATGGAGTTAAATCCCAGGCTCTGTGTCTTCCTACAAGCAAGAGTTCGATTCAGGTAAGGGCAGTACCTTTTCAGCACAAAGGAACTACATCGTTCACAAAGCTCACACGTTTCTCATCTTAAGTGAAAAGCATCGGATGTTAGAGGACCAGAGCTTTGTATCAGTTTCAGAAGCAGAGTTGGACTAGATATGGTCCGTATGTGTAGGAAACACAGTTCTTTTGTTCCCAGCACACTCAAGTTTCCTGCGGTATTAGACTCTAGAAAGCAATAGCGTTTTTCTTGCCCTAAAGCAGAGTGTGATCCATTGATGAGAACGATTCTGTGTGTTTCCCTTCAGAAATGGAGTTCAATCCCAGGCTCTGTGTCTTCCTAAAATCAAGACAAGTTTCAGGTAAGGGCAGTCACTTTTCAGCTCAAACGAACTACATCGTTCACGAAGCTCACATGTTTCTCATCTTAACTGCCAAGCATTGGATGTTAGAGGACCAGTGCTTTGTATCAGTTTCAGAAACATAGTTGGACTAGATATGTCCCGTATGTGTAGGAAACACCGTTTTTTTTTGTTCTCATCACACTCATGTTTCCTGCTGTCTTAGAGACTCTAGAAAGCAAGAGCATGCTTCTTGCTCTAAAGCAGAGTGTGATCCATGGATGAGAACTGTGTTGTATGTTTCCCTTCAGAAATGGAGTTAAATCCCAGGCTCTGTGTCTTCCTACAAGCAAGACTTCGTTTCAGGTAAGGGCAGTAACTTTACATCTCAAAGAAACTATATTGTTCACGAAGCTCACAGGTTTCTCTTCTTAACTGAGAAGCATTGGATGTTAGAGTACCTTTGCTTTGTATCAATTTCAAGCAGAGTTTTACTAGATATGGTCCGTATGTATCGGAAACACAGTTCTTTTCTTTTGAGCACACTCACGTTTCCTGCTGCATTAGAGACTCTAGAAAGCAAGAGCGTGCTTCTTGCTCTAAAGCAGAGTGTGATCCATGGATGAGAACTGTGTTGTGTGTTTCCCTTCAGAAATGGAGTTAAATCCCAGGCTCTGTGTCTTCCTACAAGCAAGAGTTCGTTTCAGGTAAGGGCAGTCACTTTTCAGCTCAAACGAACTACATCGTTCACAAAGCTCACACGTTTCTCATCTTAACTGACAAGCATCGGATGTTAGAGGACCAGAGCTTTGTATCAGTTTCAGAAGCAGAGTTGGACTAGATATGGTTCGTATGTCTAGTAAACACCGTTCTTTTTTTCTCAGCACACTCATTTTTCCTGCTGTCTTAGAGAATCTAGAAAGCAAGAGCATGCTTCTTGCTCTAAAGAAGATTGTGATCAATGCATGAGAACTCTGCTGTGTGTTTCACTTCAGAAATGGGGTTAAATCCCAGGCTCTGTGTCTTCCTACAAGCAAGACTTCGTTTCAGGTAAGGGCAGTCACTTTTCAGCACAAACGAACTACATAATTCACAAAGCTCACACGTTTCTCATCTTAACTGCCAAGCATTGGATGTTAGAAGACTAGTGCTTTGTATCAGTTTCAGAAGCATAGTTGGACTAGATATGATCCTTATGTGTAGGAAACACCGTTCTTTTGTTCTCATCACACTCATGTTTCCTGCTCTCTTAGAGATTCTAGAAAGCTAGAGCGTGCTTCTTGCTCTAAAGCAGAGTGTGATCAATGGATGAGAACTCTGTTGTGTGTTTCAATTCAGAAATGGAGTTAAATCCCTGGCTCTGAGTCTTCATATAAGCAAGACTTCGTTTCAGGTAAGGGCATTTACTTTACAGCTCAAAGAAACTATATCGTTCACAAAGCTCACAGGTTTCTCTTCTTAACTGAGAAGCATTGGGTGTTAGAGTACCTTTGCTTTGTATCAATTTCAAGCAGAGTTGAACTAGATATGGTCCGTATGTATCGGAAACACAGTTCTTTCTTCTGAGCACACTCACGTTTCCTGCTGCATTAGAGACTCTAGAAAGCAAGAGCGTGCTTCTTGCTCTAAAGCAGAGTGTGATCCATGGATGAGAACTGTGTTGTGTGTTTCCCTTCAGAAATGGAGTTAAATCCCAGGCTCTTTGTCTTCCTACAAGCAAGAGTTCGTTTCAGGTAAGGGCAGTCACTTTTCAGCTCAAACGAACTACATCGTTCCCGAAGCTCACATGTTTCTCATCTTAACTGCCAAGCATTGGATGTTAGAAGACCAGTGCTTTGTATCAGTTTCAGAAACATAGTTGGACTAGATATGATCCTTATGTGTAGGAAACAACATTCTTTTGTTCTCTTCACACTCATGTTTCCTGCTGTCCTAGAGACTCTAGAAAGCAGGAGCATGCTTCTTGCTCTAAAGCAGCGTGTGATCCATGGATGAGAACTGTGTTGTATGTTTCCCTTCAGAAATGGAGTTAAATCCCAGGCTCTGTGTCTTCCTACAAGCAAGACTTCGTTTCAGGTAAGGGCAGTAAATTTACAGCTCAAAGAAACTATATCGTTCACGAAGCTCACAGGTTTCTCTTCTTAACTGAGAAGCATTGGATGTTAGAGTACCTTTGCTTTGTATCAATTTCAAGCAGAGTTTTACTAGATATGGTCCGTATGTATCGGAAACACAGTTCTTTTCTTCTGAGCACACTCACGTTTCCTGCTGCATTAGAGACTCTAGAAAGCAAGAGCGTGATTCTTGCTCTAAAGCAGAGTGTGATCCATGGATGAGAACTGTGTTGTGTGTTTCCCTTCAGAAATGGAGTTAAATCCCAGGCTCTGTGTCTTCCTACAAGCAAGAGTTCGTTTCAGGTAAGGGCAGTCACTTTTCAGCTCAAACGAACTACATCGTTCACAAAGCTCACACGTTTCTCATCTTAACTGACAAGCATCGGATGTTAGAGGACCAGAGCTTTGTATCAGTTTCAGAAGCAGAGTTGGACTAGATATGGTTCGTATGTGTAGTAAACACCGTTCTTTTTTTCTCAGCACACTCATTTTTCCTGCTGTCTTAGAGAATCTAGAAAGCAAGAGCGTGCTTCTTGCTCTAAAGAAGATTGTGATCAATGCATGAGAACTCTGCTCTGTGTTTCACTTCAGAAATGGGGTTAAATCCCAGGCTCTGCGTCTTCCTACAAGCAAGACTTCGTTTCAGGTAAGGGCAGTCACTTTTCAGCACAAACGAACTACATAATTCACAAAGCTCACACGTTTCTCATCTTAACTGCCAAGCATTGGATGTTAGAAGACCAGTGCTTTGTATCAGTTTCAGAAGCATAGTTGGACTAGATATGATCCTTATGTGTAGGAAAGACCGTTCTTTTGTTCTCATCACACTCATGTTTCCTGCTCTCTTAGAGACTCTAGAAAGCAAGAGCCTGCTTCTTGCTCTAAAGAAGAGTGTGATCAATGGATGAGAACTCTGTTGGGTGTTTCACTTCAGAAATGGAGTTAAATCCCAGGCTCTGTGTCTTCCTACAAGCAAGACTTGGTTTCAGGTAAGGGCAGACACTTTTCAGCACAAAGGAACTACATTTTTCACGAAACTCACACGTTTCACATCTTAACTGACAAGCATTGGATGTTAGAGGACCAGAGCTTTGTATCAGTTTCATAAGCATAGTTGGACTAGATATGGTCCGTATGTTTAGGAAACACAGTTCTTTCCTTCTGAGCACACTCACATTTCCTGCTGTATTAGAGACTCTAGATAGCAAGAGCGTACACCTTGCTCTAAAGCAGAGTGTGATCTATGGATGAGAACTGTGTTGTGTGTTTCCCTTCCGAAATGGAGTTAAATCCCAGTCTCTGTGTCTTCCTACAAGCAAGAGTTCGATTCAGGTAAGGGCAGTACCTTTTCAGCTCAAACGAACTACATCGTTCACAAAGCTCACACGTTTCTCATCTTAAGTGACAAGCATCGGATGTTAGAGGACCAGAGCTTTGTATCAGTTTCAGAAGCAGAGTTGAACTAGATATGGTCCGTATGTGTAGGAAACACAGTTCTTTTGTTCCCAGCACACTCAAGTTTCCTGCGGTATTAGACTCTAGAAAGCAATAGCGTTCTTCTTGCCCTAAAGCAGAGTGTGATCCATTGATGAGAACGATTCTGTGTGTTTCCCTTCAGAAATGGAGTTCAATCCCATGCTCTGTGTCTTCCTACAATCAAGACATCGTTTCAGGTAAGGGCAGTCACTTTTCAGCTCAAACGAACTACATCGTTCCCGAAGCTCACATGTTTCTCATCTTAACTGCCAAGCATTGGATGTTAGAGGACCAGTGCTTTGTATCAGTTTCAGAAACATAGTTGGACTAGATATGGTCCGTATGTGTAGGAAACACCGTTCTTTTGTTCTCATCACACTCATGTTTCCTGCTGTCTTAGAGACTCTAGAAAGCAAGAGCATGCTTCTTGCTCTAAAGCAGAGTGTGATCCATGGATGAGAACTGTGTTGTATGTTTCCCTTCAGAAATGGAGTTAAATCCCAGGCTCTGTGTCTTCCTACAAGCAAGACTTCGTTTCAGGTAAGGGCAGTAACTTTACAGCTCAAAGAAACTATATTGTTCACGAAGCTCACAGGTTTCTCTTCTTAACTGAGAAGCATTGGATGTTAGAGTACCTTTGCTTTGTATCAATTTCAAGCAGAGTTTTACTAGATATGGTCCGTATGTATCGGAAACACAGTTCTTTTCTTCTGAGCACACTCACGTTTCCTGCTGCATTAGAGACTCTAGAAAGCAAGAGCGTGCTTCTTGCTCTAAAGCAGAGTGTGATCCATGGATGAGAACTGTGTTGTGTGTTTCCCTTCAGAAATGGAGTTAAATCCCAGGCTCTGTGTCTTCCTACAAGCAAGAGTTCGTTTCAGGTAAGGGCAGTCACTTTTCAGCTCAAACGAACTATATCGTTCACAAAGCTCACACGTTTCTCATCTTAACTGCCAAGCATTGGATGTTAGAGGACCAGTGCTTTGTATCTGTTTCAGAAGCACAGATGGACTAGATATGATCTGAATGTGTAGGAAACACCGTTCATTTTTGTCATCACACTCATGTTTCCTGCTGTCTTAAGGACTCTAGAAAGCAAGAGCGTGCTTCTTGCTCTAAAGCAGAGTGTGAACAATGGAAGAGAACACTTCAGTCTGCTCCCTTCAGAAATGGAGTAAAATCCCTGGCTCTGAGTCTTCCTAGAAGCAACATTTCGTTTCAGGTAAGGGCAGTTACTTTAGAGCTCTAATGAACTACATCATTCACGAAGCTCACACGTTTCTCATCTTAACTGACAAGCATTGGATGTGAGAGGACCTTTGCTTTGTATCAATTTTAAGCAGAGTTGAACTAGATATGGTCTCTATGTATCAGAAACACGGTTCTTTTCTTCTGAGCACACTCACGTTTCCTGCTGTATTAGAGACTCTAGAAAGCAAGAGCGTGCTTCTTGCTCTAAAGCAGATTGTGATCAATGCATGAGAACTCTGCTGTGTGTTTCACTTCAGAAATGGGGTTAAATCCCAGGCTCTGTGTCTTCCTACAAGCAAGACTTCGTTTCAGGTAAGGGCAGTCACTTTTCAGCACAAACGAACTACATAATTCACAAAGCTCACACGTTTCTCATCTTAACTGCCAAGCATTGGATGTTAGAAGACAAGTGCTTCTTTATCAGTTTCAGAAGCATAGTTGGACTAGATATGATCCTTATGTGTAGGAAACACAGTTCTTTTGTTCTCATCACACTCATGTTTCCTGCTCTCTTAGAGACTCTAGAAAGCAAGAGCCTGCTTCTTGCTCTAAAGCAGTGTGTGAACAATGGATGAGAACGCTTCTGTGTGTTTCGCTTCAGAAATGGAGTTAAATCCCAGGCTCTGAGACTTCCTACAAGCAAGAATTCGTTTCAGGTAAGGGCAGTTACTTTAGAGCTCTAATGAACTACATCATTCACGAAGCTCACACGTTTCTCATCTTAACTGACAAGCATTGGATGTGAGAGGAACTTTGCTTTGTATCAATTTCAAGCAGAGTTGAACCAGATATGGTCCGAATGTATAGGAAACACGATTCGTTTCTTCTGAGCTCACTCACGTTTCCTGCTGTCTTAGAGACTCTAGAAAGCTAGAGCGTGCATCTTGCTCTAAATGAGAGTTTGATCAATGGATGAGAACTCTGTTGTGTGTTTCACTTCAGAAATGGAGTTAAATCCCTGGCTCTCAGTCTTCCTACAAGCAAGACTTCTTTTCAGGTAAGGGCAGTCACTTTTCAGCTCAAACAAACTACATCGTTCAGGAAACTCACACGTTTCTCATGTTAACTCACAAGCATCGGATGTGAGAGGACCAGTGCTTTGTATCAGTTTCAGAAGCATAGTAGGACTAGATATGGTCCGTATGTGTAGGAAACACCGATCTATTGTTCTGAGCACACTCATAGACTCTAACACAGCAGGAAAATGAGTGTGCTCAGAACAATAGAACGGTGTTTCCTACACATACGGACCATATCTAATCCTACGTTTCCTGCTGTGTTAGAGTCTATGGAAAGCAAGAGCGTACTTCTTGCTCTTAAGCAGAGTGTGATCCATGTATGAGAACTCTGCTGTGTGTTTCCCTTCAGAAATGGAGTTAAATCCCAGGCTCTGAATCTTCCTACAAATAAGACTTCGTTTCAGGTAAGGGCAGTCACTTATCAGCTCAAAAGAACTACATTGTTCACAAATTTCACACGTTTCTTATCTTCCCTGACAAGCATCGGATGTTAGAGGACCAGTGCTTTGTATCAATTTCAGAAGCAGAGGTGGACTAGATATGATCCGTATGTGTAGGAATCACCGTTCTTTTGTTCTCAGCACACTCAAGTTTCCTGCTGTATTAGAGACTCTGGAAAGCAAGAGCGTGCTTCTTGCTCTAAAGCAGAGTGTGATCCGTGGATGAGAACTCTGCTGTGTGTTTCACTTCAGAAATGGAGTTAAATCCCAGGCTCTGTGTCTTCCTACATGCAAGACTTCCTTTCAGGTAAGGGCAGTCACTTTTGAGCTCAAATGAACTACATCGTTCACGAAGCTCACACGTTTCTCATCTTAACTGACAAGCATTGGATGATAGAGG
This sequence comes from Onychomys leucogaster, assembly GCA_949786385.1. Taxonomy (NCBI): domain Eukaryota; kingdom Metazoa; phylum Chordata; class Mammalia; order Rodentia; family Cricetidae; genus Onychomys; species Onychomys leucogaster. The sequence continues at coordinate 1,608,279 of CATKUP010000014.1, read as the reverse complement.
ACTTGTGGTTTGTTTCAGTTTCAGAAGCAGAGTTGTACTAGATATGGTCCGTATGAGTAGGAAACACAGTTCTTTTGTTCTGAGCACACTCAAGTTTGCTGCCTTATTAGAGAATCTAGAAAGCAATAGCTTTCTTCTTGCTCTAAAGCAGAGTGTGATCCATGGATGAGAACTATGATTTGTGTTTCCCTTCACAAATGGAGTTAAATCCCATGCTCTGTGTCTTCCTGCAATCAAGATTTCGTTTCAGGTAAGGGCAGTCACTTTTAAGTTCAAACGAACTACAATATTTATGAAGCTAACACGTTTCTCATCTTAACTGACAAGCATTGGATGTTAGAGGACCAGTGCTTTGTATCAGTTTCAGAAGCACAGATGGACTAGATATGATCTGAATGTGTAGGAAACACCGTTCATTTTTGTCATCACACTCATGTTTCCTGCTGTCTTAAGGACTCTAGAAAGCAAGAGCGTGCTTCTTGCTCTAAAGCAGAGTGTGAACAATGGAAGAGAACACTTCAGTCTGTTCCCTTCAGAAATGGAGTTAAATCCCTGGCTCTGAGTCTTCCTAGAAGCAACATTTCGTTTCAGGTAAGGGCAGTTACTTTAGAGCTCTAATGAACTCCATCATTCACGAAGCTCACACGTTTCTCATCTTAACTGACAAGCATTGGATGTGAGAGGACCTTTGCTTTGTATCAATTTTAAGCAGAATTGAACTAGATATGGTCCGTATGTATAGGAAACACGGTTCTTTCTTCTGAGCTCACTCACGTTTCCTGCGGTATTAGAGACTCTAGAAAGCAAGAGCATGCTTCTTGCTCTAAAGCAGAGTGTGATCCATGGATGAGAACTGTGTTGTGTGTTTCCCTTCAGAAATGGAGTTAAATCCCAGGCTCTGTGTCTTCCTACAAGCAATACTTCATTTCAGGTAAGGGCAGTCACTTTTCAGCTCAAATGAACTACATCGTTCAGGAACCTCAACTTTTCTCATCTTAACTGACAAGCATCGGATGTTAGAGGACCAGTGCTTTGTATCAGTTTCAGAAGCAGAGTTGGACTAGATATGGTCAGTATGTGTAGGAAATACCGTTCTTTTGTTCTCATCACACTCATGTTTCCTGCTGTCTTAGAGACTCTAGAAAGCTAGAGCGTGCTTCTTGCTCTAAAGCAGAGTGTTATACATGGATGAGAACTCTGCTGTGTGTTTCCCTTCAGAAATGGAGTTAAATCCCAGGCTCTGTGTCTTCCTTCAAGCAAGATTTTGTTTCAGGTAAGGGCAGTCACTTTTCAGCTCAAACGAACTACATCGTTCACGAAGCTCACACGTTTCTCATCTTAACTGACAAGCATTGGATGTTAGAGGACAAGGGCTTTGTATCAGTTTCAGAAGCAGAGTTGGACTAGATATGGTACGCATGTGTAGGAAACACCATTCATTTGTTCTCAGCACACTCAAGTTTATTGCTGTCTTAGAGACTCTAGAAAGCTAGAGCGTGCTTCTTGCTCTAAAGCAGAGTGTGATCAATGGATGAGAACTCTGCTGTGTTTTTCACTTCAGAAATGGAGTTAAATCCCAGGCTCTGTGTCTTCCTACATGCAAGACTTCCTTTCAGGTAAGGGCAGTCACTTTTGAGCTCAAATGAACTACATCGTTCAGGAACCTCACACGTTTCTCATGTTAACTCACAAGCATCGGATGTGAGAGGACCAGTGTTTTGTATCAGTTTCAGAAGCATAGTAGGACTAGATATGATCCGTAAGTGTAGGAAACACCGTTCTATTGTTCTGAGCACACTCATTTTCCTGCTGTGTTAGAGTCTCTGGAAAGCAAGAGCGTACTTCTTGCTCTTAAGCCGAGTGTGATCCATGTATGAGAACTCTGCTGTGTGTTTTCCTTCAGAAATGGAGTTAAATCCCAGGCTCTGAATCTTCCTACAAATAAGACTTCGTTTCAGGTAAGGGCAGTCACTTTTCAGCTCAAAAGAACTACATTGTTCACAAATTTCACACGTTTCTTATCTTCCATGACAAGCATCGGATGTTAGAGGACCAGTGCTTTGTATCAATTTCAGAAGCAGAGTTGTACTAGATATGGTCCGTATGAGTAGGAAACACAGTTCTTTTGTTCTGAGCACACTCAAGTTTGCTGCCTTATTAGAGAATCTAGAAAGCAATAGCTTTCTTCTTGCTCTAAAGCAGAGTGTGATCCATGGATGAGAACTATGACTTGTGTTTCCCTTCACAAATGGAGTTAAATCCCATGGTCTGTGTCTTCCTGCAATCAAGACTTCGTTTCAGGTAAGGGCAGTCACTTTTAAGTTCAAACGAACTACAATATTTACGAAGCTAACACGTTTCTCATCTTAACTGCCAAGCATTGGATGTTAGAGGACCAGTGCTTTGTATCAGTTTCAGAAGCACAGATGGACTAGATATGATCCGAATGTGTAGGAAACACCATTCATTTTTGTCATCACACTCATGTTTCCTGCTGTCTTAAGGACTCTAGAAAGCAAGAGCGTGCTTCTTGCTCTAAAGCAGAGTGTGAACAATGGAAGAGAACACTTCAGTCTGTTCCCTTCAGAAATGGAGTTAAATCCCTGGCTCTGAGTCTTCCTAGAAGGAAGATTTCGTTTCAGGTAAGGGCAGTTACTTTAGAGCTCTAAAGAACTACATCATTCACGAAGCTCACACGTTTCTCATCTTAACTGACAAGCATTGGATGTGAGAGGACCTTTGCTTTGTATCAATTTTAAGCAGAGTTGAACTAGATATGGTCCGTATGTATAGGAAACACGGTTCTTTCTTCTGAGCTCACTCACGTTTCCTGCGGTATTAGAGATTCTAGAAAGCAAGAGCATGCTTCTTGCTCTAAAGCAGAGTGTGATCCATGGATGAGAACTGTGTTGTGTGTTTCCCTTCAGAAATGGAGTTAAATCCCAGGCTCTGTGTCTTCCTACAAGCAAGACTTCATTTCAGGTAAGGGCAGTCACTTTTCAGCTCAAACGAACTACATCGTTCAGGAACCTCAACTTTTCTCATCTTAACTGACAAGCATCAGATGTTAGAGGACCAGTGCTTTGTATCAGTTTCAGAAGCAGAGTTGGACTAGATATGGTCAGTATGTGTAGGAAATACCGTTCTTTTGTTCTCATCACACTCATGTTTCCTGCTGTCTTAGAGACTCTAGAAAGCTAGAGCGTGCTTCTTGCTCTAAAGCAGAGTGTTATACATGGATGAGAACTCTGCTGTGTGTTTCCCTTCAGAAATGGAGTTAAATCCCAGGCTCTCTGTCTTCCTTCTAGCAAGATTTTTTTCAGGTAAGGGCAGTCACTTTTCAGCTCAAACGAACTACATCGTTCACGAAGCTCACACGTTTCTCATCTTAACTGACAAGCATTGGATGTTAGAGGACAAGGGCTTTGTATCAGTTTCAGAAGCAGAGTTGGACTAGATATGGTACGCATGTGTAGGAAACACCATTCATTTGTTCTCAGCACACTCAAGTTTATTGCTGTCTTAGAGACTCTAGAAAGCTAGAGCGTGCTTCTTGCTCTAAAGCAGAGTGTGATCAATGGATGAGAACTCTGCTGTGTTTTTCACTTCAGAAATGGAGTTAAATCCCAGGCTCTGTGTCTTCCTACATGCAAGACTTCCTTTCAGGTAAGGGCAGTCACTTTTGAGCTCAAATGAACTACATCGTTCAGGAACCTCACACGTTTCTCATGTTAACTCACAAGCATCGGATGTGAGAGGACCAGTGTTTTGTATCAGTTTCAGAAGCATAGTAGGACTAGATATGATCCGTAAGTGTAGGAAACACCGTTCTATTGTTCTGAGCACACTCATTTTCCTGCTGTGTTAGAGTCTCTGGAAAGCAAGAGCGTACTTCTTGCTCTTAAGCCGAGTGTGATCCATGTATGAGAACTCTGCTGTGTGTTTCCCTTCAGAAATGGAGTTAAATCCCAGGCTCTGAATCTTCCTACAAATAAGACTTCGTTTCAGGTAAGGGCAGTCACTTTTCAGCTCAAAAGAACTACATTGTTCACAAATTTCACACGTTTCTTATCTTCCCTGACAAGCATCGGATGTTAGAGGACCAGTGCTTTGTATCAATTTCAGAAGCAGAGGTGGACTAGATATGATCCGTATGTGTAGGAATCACCGTTCTTTTGTTCTCAGCACACTCAAGTTTCCTGCTGTATTAGAGACTCTGGAAAGCAAGAGCGTGCTTCTTGCTCTAAAGCAGGGTGTGATCCGTGGATGAGAACTCTGCTGTGTGTTTCACTTCAGAAATGGAGTTAAATCCCAGGCTCTGTGTCTTCCTACATGCAAGACTTCCTTTCAGGTAAGGGCAGTCACTTTTGAGCTCAAATGAACTACATCGTTCACGAAGCTCACACGTTTCTCATCTTAACTGACAAGCATTGGATGATAGAGGACTTGTGGTTTGTTTCAGTTTCAGAAGCAGAGTTGTACAAGATATGGTCCGTATGAGTAGGAAACACAGTTCTTTTGTTCTGAGCACACTCAAGTTTGCTGCCTTATTAGAGAATCTAGAAAGCAATAGCTTTCTTCTTGCTCTAAAGCAGAGTGTGATCCATGGATGAGAACTATGACTTGTGTTTCCCTTCAAAAATGGAGTTAAATCCCATGGTCTGTGTCTTCCTGCAATCAAGACTTCGTTTCAGGTAAGGGCAGTCACTTTTAAGTTCAAACGAACTACAATATTTACGAAGCTAACACGTTTCTCATCTTAACTGCCAAGCATTGGATGTTAGAGGACCAGTGCTTTGTATCAGTTTCAGAAGCACAGATGGACTAGATATGATCTGAATGTGTAGGAAACACCATTCATTTTTGTCATCACACTCATGTTTCCTGCTGTCTTAAGGACTCTAGAAAGCAAGAGCGTGCTTCTTGCTCTAAAGCAGAGTGTGAACAATGGAAGAGAACACTTCAGTCTGTTCCCTTCAGAAATGGAGTTAAATCCCTGGCTCTGAGTCTTCCTAGAAGAAATATTTCGTTTCAGGTAAGGGCAGTTACTTTAGAGCTCTAATGAACTACATCATTCACGAAGCTCACACGTTTCTCATCTTAACTGACAAGCATTGGATGTGAGAGGACCTTTGCTTTGTATCAATTTTAAGCAGAGTTGAACTAGATATGGTCCGTATGTATAGGAAACACGGTTCTTTTCTTCTGAGCTCACTCACGTTTCCTGCGGTATTAGAGACTCTAGAAAGCAAGAGCATGCTTCTTGCTCTAAAGCAGCGTGTGATCCATGGATGAGAACTGTGTTGTATGTTTCCCTTCAGAAATGGAGTTAAATCCCAGGCTCTGTGTCTTCCTACAAGCAAGACTTCTTTTCAGGTAAGGGCAGTCACTTTTCAGCTCAAACAAACTACAGCCCTTCAGGAACCTCACACGTTTCTCATGTTAACTCACAAGCATCGGATTCAGAGGACCAGTGCTTTGTATCAGTTTCAGAAGCATAGTAGGACTAGATATGGTCCATATGTGTAGGAAACACCGTTCTATGGTTCTGAGCACACTCATTTTCCTGCTATGTTAGAGTCTCTTGAAATCAAGAGCGTACTTCTTGCTCTTAAGCAGAGTGTGATCCATGGATTGGAACTCTGCTGTGTGTTTCGCTTCAGAAATGGAGTTAAATCCCAGGCTCTCTGTCTTCCTACAAGCAAGACTTCGTTTCAGGTAAGAGCAGACAGTTTTCAGCTCAAACGAACTACATCATTCACGAAGCTAACACGTTTCTCATCTTAACTGTCTAGCATTGGATGTTAGAGGACCAGTGCTTTGTATCAGTTTCAGAAGCACAGTTGGACTAGATATGATCCGAATGTGTAGGAAATACCGTTCTTTTGTTCTCAACACACTCATGTTTCCTGCTGTCTTAGAGACTCTAGAAAGCTAGAGCGTGCTTCTTGCTCTAAAGCAGAGTGTTATACATGGATGAGAACTCTGCTGTGTGTTTCCCTTCAGAAATGGAGTTAAATCCCAGGCTCTGTGTCTTCCTACATGCAAGATTTCCTTTCAGGTAAGGGCAGTCACTTTTGAGCTCAAATGAACTACATCGTTCACGAAGCTCACACGTTTCTCATCTTAACTGACAAGCATTGGATAATAGAGGACTTGTGGTTTGTTTCAGTTTCAGAAGCAGTGTTTTACTAGATATGGTCCGTATGTGTAGGAAACACAGTTCTTTTGTTCTGAGCACACTCAAGTTTGCTCCTGTATTAGAGAATCTAGAAAGCAATAGCTTTCTTCTTGCTCTAAAGCAGAGTGTGATCCATGGATGAGAACTATGATTTGTGTTTCCCTTCACAAATGGAGTTAAATGCCAGGTTCTCTGTCTTCCTACAAGAAAGACTTCGTTTCAGGTAAGGGCAGTCACTTTTCAGCTCAAACGAAATACATCGTTCAGGAACCTCACACGTTTCTCATGTTAACTGACAAGCATCAGATGTCAGAGGACCAGTGCTTTGTATCAGTTTCAGAAGCAGAGTTGGACTAGATATGGTCCGCATGTGTAGGAAACACCATTCATTTGTTCTCAGCACACTCAAGTTTCCTGCTGTCTTAGAGACTCTAGAAAGCTAGAGCATGCTTCTTGCTCTAAAGCAGAGTGTGATCAATGGATGAGAACTCTGTTGTGTGTTTCACTTCAGAAATGGAGTTAAATCCCTGGCTCTGAGTCTTCCTAAAAGCTAGACTTCGTTTAAGGTAAGGGCAGGTACTTTACAGCTCAAAGGAACTACATCGTTCACGAAGCTCACACGTTTCTCATCTTAACTGACAAGCATTGGATGTTAGAGGACCTTTGCTTTGTATCAATTTCAAGCAGAGTTGAACTAGATATGGTCCGTATGTATAGGAAATACGGTTCAATTCTTCTGAGCACACTCACGTTTACTGCTGTATTAGAGACTCTAGAAAGCTAGAGCGAGCTTCTTGCTCTAAAGCAGAGTGTGATCCATGGATGAGAACTGTGTTGTGTGATTCCCTTCAGAAATGGAGTTAAATACCAGGCTCTGTGTCTTCCTACAAGCAAGACTTCTTTTCAGGTAAGGGCAGTCACTTTTCAACTCAAACGAACTACATCGTTCAGGAAACTCACACGTTTCTCATGTTAACTGACAAGCATCGGATGTCAGAGGACCAGTGCTTTGTATCAGTTTCAGAAGCATAGTAGGACTTGATATGGTCCGTATGTGTAGGAAACACCTTTCTATTGTTCTGAGCACACTCAAGTTTCCTGCTGTATTAGAGACTCTGGAAAGCAAGAGCGTGCTTCTTGCTCTAAAGCAGAGTGTGATCCGTGGATGAGAACTCTGCTGTGTGTTTCACTTCAGAAATGGAGTTAAATCCCAGGCTCTGTGTCTTCCTACATGAAAGACTTCCTTTCAGGTAAGGGCAGTCACTTTTGAGCTCAAATGAACTACATCGTTCACGAAGCTCACACGTTTCTCATCTTAACTGACAAGCATTGGATGATAGAGGACTTGTGGTTTGTTTCAGTTTCAGAAGCAGAGTTGTACTAGATATGGTCCGTATGAGTAGGAAACACAGTTCTTTTGTTCTGAGCACACTCAAGTTTGCTGCCTTATTAGAGAATCTAGAAAGCAATAGCTTTCTTCTTGCTCTAAAGCAGAGTGTGATCCATGGATGAGAACTATGATTTGTGTTTCCCTTCACAAATGGAGTTAAATCCCATGCTCTGTGTCTTCCTGCAATCTAGACTTCGTTTCAGGTAAGGGCAGTCACTTTTAAGTTCAAAGGAACTACAATATTTACGAAGCTAACACGTTTCTCATCTTAACTGCCAAGCATTGGATGTTAGAGGACCAGTGCTTTGCATCAGTTTCAGAAGCACAGATGGACTAGATATGATCTGAATGTGTAGGAAACACCGTTCATTTTTGTCATCACACTCATGTTTCCTGCTGTCTTAAGGACTCTAGAAAGCAAGAGCGTGCTTCTTGCTCTAAAGCAGAGTGTGAACAATGGAAGAGAACACTTCAGTCTGTTCCCTTCAGAAATGGAGTTAAATCCCTGGCTCTGAGTCTTCCTAGAAGGAAGATTTCGTTTCAGGTAAGGGCAGTTACTTTAGAGCTCTAATGAACTACATCATTCACGAAGCTCACACGTTTCTCATCTTAACTGACATCCATTGGATGTGAGAGGACCTTTGCTTTGTATCAATTTTAAGCAGAGTTGTACTAGATATGGTCCGTATGTAGAGGAAACACGGTTCTTTACTTCTGAGCTCACTCACGTTTCCTGCGGTATTAGAGACTCTAGAAAGCAAGAGCATGCTTCTTGCTCTAAAGCAGAGTGTGATCCATGGATGAGAACTGTGTTGTGTGTTTCCCTTCAGAAATGGAGTTAAATCCCCGGCTCTGTGTCTTCCTACAAGCAAGACTTCATTTCAGGTAAGGGCAGTCACTTTTCAGCTCAAACGAACTACATGGTTCTGGAACCTCAACTTTTCTCATCTTAACTGACAAGCATCAGATGTTAGAGGACCAGTGCTTTGTATCAGTTTCAGAAGCAGAGTTGGACTAGATATGGTCAGTATGTGTAGGAATCACCGTTCTTTTGTTCTGAGCACACTCATATTTCCTGCTGTGTTAGAGTCTCTTGAAAGCAAGAGTGTACTTCTTGCTCTTAAGCAGAGTGTGATCCATGGATGAGAACTCTGCTGTGTGTTTCCCTTCAGAAATGGAGTTAAATCCCAGGCTCTGTGTCTTCCTGCAATCAAGACTTCATTTCAGGTAAGGGCAGTCACTTTTAAGTTCAAACGAACTACAACATTTACGAAGCTAACACGTTTCTCATCTTAACTGCCAAGCATTGGATGTTAGAGGACCAGTGCTTTGTATCAGTTTCAGAAGCAGATTTGTACTCCATATGGCCGTATGTGTAGGAAACACCGTTATTTTGCTCTGAGGACACTCATATTTCCTGCTGTGTTAGAGTCTCCTGAAAGCAAGAGCGTACTTCTAGCTCTTAAGCAGACTGTGATCCATGAATGAGAACTCTGCTGTGTGTTTCCCTTCAGAAATGGAGTTAAATCCCAGGCTCTGTGTCTTCCTACATGCAAGACTTCCTTTCAGGTAAGGGCAGTCACTTTTGAGCTCAAATGAACTACATCGTTCACGAAGCTCACACGTTTCTCATCTTAACTGACAAGCATTGGATGATAGAGGACTTGTGGTTTGTTTCAGTTTCAGAAGCAGAGTTGTACTACATATGGTCCGTATGAGTAGGAAACACAGTTCTTTTGTTCTGAGCACACTCTAGTTTGCTGCCTTATTAGAGAATCTAGAAAGCAATAGCTTTCTTCTTGCTCTAAAGCAGAGTGTGATCCATGGATGAGAACTATGATTTGTGTTTCCCTTCACAAATGGAGTTAAATCCCAAGCTCAGTGTCTTCCTACAAGCAAGACTTCGTTTCAGGTAAGGGCAGTCACTTTTCAGCTCAAAAGAAATACATCGTTCAGGAACCTCACACGTTTCTCATGTTAACTGACAAGCATCGGATGTCAGAGGTCCAGTGCTTTGTATCAGCTTCAGAAGTAGAGTTGGACTAGATATGGGCCGCATGTGTAGGAAACACCATTCATTTGTTCTCAGCACACTCAAGTTTCCTGCTGTCTTAGAGACTCTAGAAAGCTAGAGCATGCTTCTTGCTCTAAAGCAGAGTGTGATCAATGGATGAGAACTCTGTTGTGTCTTTCACTTCAGAAATGGAGTTAAATCCCTGGCTCTGAGTCTTCCTAAAAGCTAGACTTCGTTTAAGGTAAGGGCAGGTACTTTACAGCTCAAAGGAACTACATCGTTCACGAAGCTCACACGTTTCTCATCTTAACTGACAAGCATTGGATGTTAGAGGACCTTTGCTTTGTATCAATTTCAAGCAGAGTTGAACTAGATATGGTCCGTATGTATAGGAAATACGGTTCAATTCTTCTGAGCACACTCACGTTTAGTGCTGTATTAGAGACTCTAGAAAGTTAGAGCGTGCTTCTTGCTCTAAAGCAGAGTGTGATCAATGGATGAGACCTCTGTTGTGTGTTTCCCTTCAGAAATGGAGTTAAATACCAGGCTCTGTGTCTTCCTACAAGCAAGATTTCTTTTCAGGTAAGGGCAGTCACTTTGGAGCTCAGATGAACTACATCGTTCACGAAGCTCACACGTTTCTCATCTTAACTGACAAGCATTGGATGATAGAGGACTTGTGGTTTGTTTCAGTTCCAGAAGCAGAGTGGTACTACATATGGTCAGTATGAGTAGGAAACACAGTTCTTTTGTTCTGAGCACACTCTAGTTTGCTGCCTTATTAGACAATCTAGAAAGCAATAGCTTTCTTCTTGCTCTAAAGCAGAGTGTGATCCATGGATGAGAACTGTGTTGTGTGTTTCCCTTCAGAAATGGAGTTAAATCCCAGGCTCTGTGTCTTCCTACAAGCAAACTTCTTTTCAGGTAAGGGCAGTCACTTTTCAGCTCAAACGAACTACATCGTTCAGGAACTTCACACGTTTCTCATGTTAACTGACAAGCATCGGATGTCAGAGGACCAGTGCATTGCATCAGTTTCAGAAGCAGAGTTGAACTAGATATGGTCCGCATGTGTAGGAAACACCATTCATTTGTTCTCAGCACACTCAAGTTTCCTGCTGTCTTAGAGACTCTGGAAAGCTAGAGCGTGCTTCTTGCTCTAAAGCAGAGTGTGATCCATGGATGAGAACTGTGTTGTGTGTTTCCCTTCAGAAATGGAGTTAAATCCCAGGCTCTGTGTCTTCCTACATGCAAGACTTCTTTTCAGGTAAGGGCAGTCACTTTTCAGCTCAAACAAACTACAGCCCTTCAGGAACCTCACACGTTTCTCATGTTAACTCACAAGCATCGGATGTGAGAGGACCAGTGCTTTGTATCAGTTTCAGAAGCATAGTAGGACTAGATATGGTCCATATGTGTAGGAAACACCGTTCTATGGTTCTGAGCACACTCATTTTCCTGCTATGTTAGAGTCTCTTGAAATCAAGAGCGTACTTCTTGCTCTTAAGCAAAGTGTGATCCATGGATTGGAACTCTGCTGTGTGTTTCGCTTCAGAAATGGAGTTAAATCCCAGGCTCTCTGTCTTCCTACAAGCAAGACTTCGTTTCAGGTAAGAGCAGACAGTTTTCAGCTCAAACTAACTACATCATTCACGAAGCTAACACGTTTCTCATCTTAACTGTCTAGCATTGGATGTTAGAGGACCAGTGCTTTGTATCAGTTTCAGAAGCACAGTTGGACTAGATATGATCCGAATGTGTAGGAAATACCGTTCTTTTGTTCTCATCACACTCATGTTTCCTGCTGTCTTAGAGACTCTAGAGAGCTAGAGCGTGCTTCTTGCTCTAAAGCAGAGTGTTATACATGGATGAGAACTCTGCTGTGTGTTTCCCTTCAGAAATGGAGTTAAATCCCAGGCTCTGTGTCTTCCTACATGCAAGATTTCCTTTCAGGTAAGGGCAGTCACTTTTGAGCTCAAATGAACTACATCGTTCACGAAGCTCACACGTTTCTCATCTTAACTGACAAGCATTGGATAATAGACGACTTGTGGTTTGTTTCAGTTTCAGAAGCAGTGTTTTACTAGATATGGTCCGTATGTGTAGGAAACACAGTTCTTTTGTTCTGAGCACACTCAAGTTTGCTCCTGTATTAGAGAATCTAGAAAGCAATAGCTTTCTTCTTGCTCTAAAGCAGAGTGTGATCCATGGATGAGAACTATGATTTGTGTTTCCCTTCACAAATGGAGTTAAATGCCAGGTTCTCTGTCTTCCTACAAGCAAGACTTCGTTTCAGGTAAGGGCAGTCACTTTTCAGCTCAAACGAAATACATCGTTCAGGAACCTCACACGTTTCTCATGTTAACTGACAAGCATCAGATGTCAGAGGACCAGTGCTTTGTATCAGTTTCAGAAGCAGAGTTGGACTAGATATGGTCCGCATGTGTAGGAAACACCATTCATTTGTTCTCAGCACACTCAAGTTTCCTGCTGTCTTAGAGACTCTAGAAAGCTAGAGCATGCTTCTTGCTCTAAAGCAGAGTGTGATCAATGGATGAGAACTCTGTTGTGTGTTTCACTTCAGAAATGGAGTTAAATCCCTGGCTCTGAGTCTTCCTAAAAGCTAGACTTCGTTTAAGGTAAGGGCAGGTACTTTACAGCTCAAAGGAACTACATCGTTCACGAAGCTCACACGTTTCTCATCTTAACTGACAAGCATTGGATGTTAGAGGACCTTTGCTTTGTATCAATTTCAAGCAGAGTTGAACTAGATATGGTCCGTATGTATAGGAAATACGGTTCAATTCTTCTGAGCACACTCACGTTTACTGCTGTATTAGAGACTCTAGAAAGCTAGAGCGAGCTTCTTGCTCTAAAGCAGAGTGTGATCCATGGATGAGAACTGTGTTGTGTGATTCCCTTCAGAAATGGAGTTAAATACCAGGCTCTGTGTCTTCCTACAAGCAAGACTTCTTTTCAGGTAAGGGCAGTCACTTTTCAACTCAAACGAACTACATCGTTCAGGAAACTCACACGTTTCTCATGTTAACTGACAAGCATCGGATGTCAGAGGACCAGTGCTTTGTATCAGTTTCAGAAGCATAGTAGGACTTGATATGGTCCGTATGTGTAGGAAACACCTTTCTATTGTTCTGAGCACACTCAAGTTTCCTGCTGTATTAGAGACTCTGGAAAGCAAGAGCATGCTTCTTGCTCTAAAGCAGAGTGTGATCCGTGGATGAGAACTCTGCTGTGTGTTTCACTTCAGAAATGGAGTTAAATCCCAGGCTCTGTGTCTTCCTACAAGCAAGACTTCTTTTCAGGTAAGGGCAGTCACTTTTCAACTCAAACGAACTACATCGTTCAGGAAACTCACACGTTTCTCATGTTAACTGACAAGCATTGGATGATAGAGGACTTGTGGTTTGTTTCAGTTTCAGAAGCAGAGTTGTACTAGATATGGTCCGTATGAGTAGGAAACACAGTTCTTTTGTTCTGAGCACACTCAAGTTTGCTGCCTTATTAGAGAATCTAGAAAGCAATAGCTTTCTTCTTGCTCTAAAGCAGAGTGTGATCCATGGATGAGAACTATGATTTGTGTTTCCCTTCACAAATGGAGTTAAATCCCATGCTCTGTGTCTTCCTGCAATCTAGACTTCGTTTCAGGTAAGGGCAGTCACTTTTAAGTTCAAAGGAACTACAATATTTACGAAGCTAACACGTTTCTCATCTTAACTGCCAAGCATTGGATGTTAGAGGACCAGTGCTTTGTATCAGTTTCAGAAGCACAGATGGACTAGATATGATCTGAATGTGTAGGAAACACCGTTCATTTTTGTCATCACACTCATGTTTCCTGCTGTCTTAAGGACTCTAGAAAGCAAGAGCGTGCTTCTTGCTCTAAAGCAGAGTGTGAACAATGGAAGAGAACATTTCAGTCTGTTCCCTTCAGAAATGGAGTTAAATCCCTGGCTCTGAGTCTTCCTAGAAGGAAGATTTCGTTTCAGGTAAGGGCAGTTACTTTAGAGCTCTAATGAACTACATCATTCACGAAGCTCACACGTTTCTCATCTTAACTGACATCCATTGGATGTGAGAGGACCTTTGCTTTGTATCAATTTTAAGCAGAGTTGTACTAGATATGGTCCGTATGTAGAGGAAACACGGTTCTTTACTTCTGAGCTCACTCACGTTTCCTGCGGTTTTAGAGACTCTAGAAAGCAAGAGCATGCTTCTTGCTCTAAAGCAGAGTGTGATCCATGGATGAGAACTGTGTTGTGTGTTTCCCTTCAGAAATGGAGTTAAATCCCCGGCTCTGTGTCTTCCTACAAGCAAGACTTCATTTCAGGTAAGGGCAGTCACTTTTCAGCTCAAACGAACTACATGGTTCAGGAACCTCAACTTTTCTCATCTTAACTGACAAGCATCAGATGTTAGAGGACCAGTGCTTTGTATCAGTTTCAGAAGCAGAGTTGGACTAGATATGGTCAGTATGTGTAGGAATCACCGTTCTTTTGTTCTGAGCACACTCATATTTCCTGCTGTGTTAGAGTCTCTTGAAAGCAAGAGCGTACTTCTTGCTCTTAAGCAGAGTGTGATCCATGGATGAGAACTCTGCTGTGTGTTTCCCTTCAGAAATGGAGTTAAATCCCAGGCTCTGTGTCTTCCTGCAATCAAGACTTCATTTCAGGTAAGGGCAGTCACTTTTAAGTTCAAACGAACTACAACATTTACGAAGCTAACACGTTTCTCATCTTAACTGCCAAGCATTGGATGTTAGAGGACCAGTGCTTTGTATCAGTTTCAGAAGCAGATTTGGACTCGATATGGCCGTATGTGTAGGAAACACCGTTATTTTGCTCTGAGGACACTCATATTTCCTGCTGTGTTAGAGTCTCCTGAAAGCAAGAGCGTACTTCTAGCTCTTAAGCAGACTGTGATCCATGAATGAGAACTCTGCTGTGTGTTTCCCTTCAGAAATGGAGTTAAATCCCAGGCTCTGTGTCTTCCTACATGCAAGACTTCCTTTCAGGTAAGGGCAGTCACTTTTGAGCTCAAATGAACTACATCGTTCACGAAGCTCACACGTTTCTCATCTTAACTGACAAGCATTGGATGATAGAGGACTTGTGGTTTGTTTCAGTTTCAGAAGCAGAGTTGTACTACATATGGTCCGTATGAGTAGGAAACACAGTTCTTTTGTTCTGAGCACACTCTAGTTTGCTGCCTTATTAGAGAATCTAGAAAGCAATAGCTTTCTTCTTGCTCTAAAGCAGAGTGTGATCCATGGATGAGAACTATGATTTGTGTTTCCCTTCACAAATGGAGTTAAATCCCAAGCTCAGTGTCTTCCTACAAGCAAGACTTCGTTTCAGGTAAGGGCAGTCACTTTTCAGCTCAAAAGAAATACATCGTTCAGGAACCTCACACGTTTCTCATGTTAACTGACAAGCATCGGATGTCAGAGGTCCAGTGCTTTGTATCAGCTTCAGAAGTAGAGTTGGACTAGATATGGGCCGCATGTGTAGGAAACACCATTCATTTGTTCTCAGCACACTCAAGTTTCCTGCTGTCTTAGAGACTCTAGAAAGCTAGAGCATGCTTCTTGCTCTAAAGCAGAGTGTGATCAATGGATGAGAACTCTGTTGTGTCTTTCACTTCAGAAATGGAGTTAAATCCCTGGCTCTGAGTCTTCCTAAAAGCTAGACTTCGTTTAAGGTAAGGGCAGGTACTTTACAGCTCAAAGGAACTACATCGTTCACGAAGCTCACACGTTTCTCATCTTAACTGACAAGCATTGGATGTTAGAGGACCTTTGCTTTGTATCAATTTCAAGCAGAGTTGAACTAGATATGGTCCGTATGTATAGGAAATACGGTTCAATTCTTCTGAGCACACTCACGTTTAGTGCTGTATTAGAGACTCTAGAAAGTTAGAGCGTGCTTCTTGCTCTAAAGCAGAGTGTGATCAATGGATGAGACCTCTGTTGTGTGTTTCCCTTCAGAAATGGAGTTAAATACCAGGCTCTGTGTCTTCCTACAAGCAAGATTTCTTTTCAGGTAAGGGCAGTCACTTTTGAGCTCAGATGAACTACATCGTTCACGAAGCTCACACGTTTCTCATCTTAACTGACAAGCATTGGATGATAGAGGACTTGTGGTTTGTTTCAGTTCCAGAAGCAGAGTGGTACTACATATGGTCCGTATGAGTAGGAAACACAGTTCTTTTGTTCTGAGCACACTCTAGTTTGCTGCCTTATTAGAGAATCTAGAAAGCAATAGCTTTCTTCTTGCTCTAAAGCAGAGTGTGATCCATGGATGAGAACTGTGTTGTGTGTTTCCCTTCAGAAATGGAGTTAAATCCCAGGCTCTGTGTCTTCCTACAAGCAAACTTCTTTTCAGGTAAGGGCAGTCACTTTTCAGCTCAAACGAACTACATTGTTCAGGAACTTCACGCGTTTCTCATGTTAACTGACAAGCATCGGATGTCAGAGGACCAGTGCATTGCATCAGTTTCAGAAGCAGAGTTGAACTAGATATGGTCCGCATGTGTAGGAAACACCATTCATTTGTTCTCAGCACACTCAAGTTTCCTGCTGTCTTAGAGACTCTGGAAAGCTAGAGCGTGCTTCTTGCTCTAAAGCAGAGTGTGATCAATGGATGAGAACTCTGTTGTGTGTTTCACTTCAGAAATGGAGTTAAATACCTGGCTCTTAGTCTTCCTACAAGCTAGACTTCGTTTAAGGTAAGGGCAGGTACTTTATAGCTCAAAGGAACTACATCGTAAACGAAGCTCACACGTTTCTCATCTTAACTGAGAAGCACTGGATGTTAGAGGACCTTTATTTTGTATCAATTTCAAGCAGAGTTGAACTAGATATGGTCCGAATGTATAGGAAACACAGTTCTTTCTTCTGAGCACACTCACCTTTTCTGCTGTATTAGAGACTCTTGAAAGCTAGAGCGTGCTTCTTGCTCTAAAGCAGAGTGTGATCCATGGATGAGAACTGTGTTGTGTGTTTCCCTTTGGAAATGGAGTTAAATCCCATGCTCTGTGTCTTCCTACAAGCAAGACTTCCTTTCAGGTAAGGGCAGTCACTTTTGAGCTCAAATGAACTACATCGTTCACGAAGCTCACACGTTTCTCATCTTAACTGACAAGCATTGGATGTGAGAGGACCTTTGCTTTGTATCAATTTTAAGCAGAGTTGAACTAGATATGGTCCGTATGTATAGGAAACACGGTTCTTTTCTTCTGAGCTCACTCACGTTTCCTGCGGTATTAGAGACTCTAGAAAGCAAGAGCATGCTTCTTGCTCTAAAGCAGAGTGTGATCCATGGATGAGAACTGTGTTGTGTGTTTCCCTTCAGAAATGGAGTTAAATTCCAGGCTCTGAGTCTGCCTACAAGCAAGACTTCGTTTCAGGAAAGGGCAGTTACTTTACAGCTCAAACGAACTCCATCGTTCACGAAGCTCACACGTTTCTCATCTTAACTGACAAGCATTGGATGATCGAGGACTTGGGGTTTGTTTCAGTTTCAGAAGCAGTGTTGTACTAGATATGGTCCGTACGTGTAGGAAACACAGTTCTTTTGTTCTGAGCACACTCAAGTTTGCTGCTGTATTAGAGAATCTAGAAAGCAATAGCTTTCTTCTTGCTCTAAAGCAGAATGTGATCCATGGATGAGAACTATGATTTGTGTTTCCCTTCACAAATGGAGTTAAATCCCAGGTTCTCTGTCTTCCTGCAATCAAGACTTCGTTTCAGGTAAGGGCAGTCACTTTTAAGTTCAAACGATCTACAACATTTACGAAGCTAACACGTTTCTCATCTTAACTGCCAAGCATTGGATGTTAGAGGACCAGTGCTTTGTATCACTTTCAGAAGCATAGTAGGACTTGATATGGTCCGTATGTGTAGGAAACACCTTTCTATTGTTCTGAGCACACTCATTATCCTGCTGTGTTAGAGTCTCTGGAAAGCAAGAGCGTACTTCTTGCTCTTAAGCAGAGTGTGATCCATGGATGAGAACTCTGCTGTGTGTTTCCCTTCAGAAATGGAGTTAAATCCCAGGCTCTGTGTCTTCCTACATGCAAGACTTCCTTTCAGGTAAGGGCAGTCACTTTTGAGCTCAAATGAACTACATCGTTCACGAAGCTCACAAGTTTCTCATCTTAACTGACAAGCATTGGATGATAGAGGACTTGTGGTTTGTTTCAGTTTCAGAAGCAGAGTTGTACTACATATGGTCCCTATGAGTAGGAAACACAGTTCTTTTGTTCTGAGCACACTCTAGTTTGCTGCCTTATTAGAGAATCTAGAAAGCAATAGCTTTCTTCTTGCTCTAAAGCAGAGTGTTATCCATGGATGAGAACTATGATTTGTGTTTCCCTTCACAAATGGAGTTAAATCCCAAGCTCAGTGTCTTCCTACAAGCAAGACTTCGTTTCAGGTAAGGGCAGTCACTTTTCAGCTCAAACGAAATACATCGTTCAGGAACCTCACACGTTTCTCATGTTAACTGACAAGCATCGGATGTCAGAGGACCAGTGCTTTGTATCAGTTTCAGAAGCAGAGTTGGACTAGATATGGTCCGCATGTGTAGGAAACACCATTCATTTGTTTTCAGCACACTCAAGTTTCCTGCTGTCTTAGAGACTCTAGAAAGATAGAGCATGCTTCTTGCTCTAAAGCAGAGTGTGATCAATGGATGAGAACTCTGTTGTGTGTTTCACGTCAGAAATCTAGTTAAATCCCTGGCTCTGAGTCTTCCTAAAAGCTAGACTTCGTTTAAGGTAAGGGCAGGTACTTTACAGCTCAAAGGAACTACATCATTCACGAAGCTCACAAGTTTCTCATCTTAACTGACAAGCATTGGATGTTAGAGGACCTTTGCTTTGTATCAATTTCAAGCAGAGTTGAACTAGATATGGTCCGTATGTATAGGAAATACTGTTCAATTCTTCTGAGCACACTCACGTTTCCTGCTGTATTAGAGACTCTAGAAAGCTAGAGCGTGCTTCTTGCTCTAAAGCAGAGTGTGATCAATGGATGAGACCTCTGTTGTGTGTTTCCGTTCAGAAATGGAGTTAAATACCAGGCTCTGTGTCTTCCTACAAGCAAGACTTCTTTTCAGGTAAGGGCAGTCACTTTTCAGCTCAAACGAACTACATCGTTCAGGAAACTCACACGTTTCTCATGTTAACTGACAAGCATCGGCTGTCAGAGGACCAGTGCTTTGTATCACTTTCAGAAGCATAGTAGGACTTGATATGGTCCGTATGTGTAGGAAACACCTTTCTATTGTTCTGAGCACACTCATTTTCCTGCTGTGTTAGAGTCTCTGGAAAGCAAGAGCGTACTTCTTGCTCTAAAGCAGAGTGTGATCCATGTATGAGAACTCTGCTGTGTGTTTCCCTTCAGAAATGGAGTTAAATCCCAGGCTCTGTGTCTTCCTACATGCAAGACTTCCTTTCAGGTAAGGGCAGTCACTTTTGAGCTCAAATGAACTACATCGTTCACGAAGCTCACACGTTTCTCATCTTAACTGACAAGCATTGGATGATAGAGGACTTATGGTTTGTTTCAGTTTCAGAAGCAGAGTTGTACTACATATGGTCCGTATGAGTAGGAAACACAGTTCTTTTGTTCTGAGCACACTCTAGTTTGCTGCCTTATTAGAGAATCTAGAAAGCAATAGCTTTCTTCTTGCTCTAAAGCAGAGTGTGATACATGGATGAGAACTATGATTTGTGTTTCCCTTCACAAATGGTGTTAAATCCCAAGCTCAGTGTCTTCCTGCAATCAAGAATTCGTTTAAGGTAAGGGCAGTCACTTTTAAGTTCAAAGGAACTACAATATTTACGAAGCTAACACGTTTCTCATCTTAACTGCCAAGCATTGGATGTTAGAGGAGCAGTGCTTTGTATCAGTTTCAGAAGCACAGATGGACTAGATATGATCCGAATGTGTAGGAAATACCGTTCTTTTTTTCTCATCACACTCATGTTTCCTGCTGTCTTAGAGACTCTAGAAAGCGAGAGCGTGCTTCTTGTTCTAAAGCAGAGTGTGATCCATGGATGAGAACTGTGTTGTGTGTTTCCCTTCAGAAATGGAGTTAAATCCCAGGCTATGTGTCTTCCTACAAGCAAACTTCTTTTCAGGTAAGGGCAGTCACTTTTCAGCTCAAACGAACTACATCGTTCAGGAACTTCACACGTTTCTCATGTTAACTGACAAGCATGGGATGTCAGAGGACCAGTGCTTTGTATCAGTTTCAGAAGCAGAGTTGAACTAGATATGGTCCGCATGTGTAGGAAACACCATTCATTTGTTCTCAGCACACTCAAGTTTCCTGCTGTCTTAGAGACTCTAGAAAGCTAGAGCGTGCTTCTTGCTCTAAAGCAGAGTGTGATCAATGGATGAGAACTCTGTTGTGTGTTTCACTTCAGAAATGGAGTTAAATACCTGGCTCTTAGTCTTCCTACAAGCTAGACTTCGTTTAAGGTAAGGGCAGGTACTTTATAGCTCAAAGGAACTACATCGTAAATGAAGCTCACACGTTTCTCATCTTAACTGAGAAGCACTGGATGTTAGAGGACCTTTATTTTGTATCAATTTCAAGCAGAGTTGAACTAGATATGGTCCGAATGTATAGGAAACACAGTTCTTTCTTCTGAGCACACTTACCTTTTCTGCTGTATTAGAGACTCTAGAAAGCTAGAGCGTGCTTCTTGCTCTAAAGCAGAGTGTGATCCATGGATGAGAACTGTGTTGTGTGTTTCCCTTCGGAAATGGAGTTAAATCCCAGGCTCTGTGTCTTCCTACAAGCAAGACTTCCTTTCAGGTAAGGGCAGTCACTTTTGAGCTCAAATGAACTACATCGTTCACGAAGCTCACACGTTTCTCATCTTAACTGACAAGCATTGGATGATAGAGGACTTGTGGTTTGTTTCAGTTTCAGAAGCAGAGTTGTACTAGATATGGTCCGTATGAGTAGGAAACACAGTTCTTTTGTTCTGAGCACACTCAAGTTTGCTGCCTTATTAGAGAATCTAGAAAGCAATAGCTTTCTTCTTGCTCTAAAGCAGAGTGTGATCCATGGATGAGAACTATGACTTGTGTTTCCCTTCAAAAATGGAGTTAAATCCCATGGTCTGTGTCTTCCTGCAATCAAGACTTCGTTTCAGGTAAGGGCAGTCACTTTTAAGTTCAAACGAACTACAATATTTACGAAGCTAACACGTTTCTCATCTTAACTGCCAAGCATTGGATGTTAGAGGACCAGTGCTTTGTATCAGTTTCAGAAGCACAGATGGACTAGATATGATCTGAATGTGTAGGAAACACCATTCATTTTTGTCATCACACTCATGTTTCCTGCTGTCTTAAGGACTCTGGAAAGCAAGAGCGTGCTTCTTGCTCTAAAGCAGAGTGTGAACAATGGAAGAGAACACTTCAGTCTGTTCCCTTCAGAAATGGAGTTAAATCCCTGGCTCTGAGTCTTCCTAGAAGCAATATTTCGTTTCAGGTAAGGGCAGTTACTTTAGAGCTCTAATGAACTACATCATTCACGAAGCTCACACGTTTCTCATCTTAACTGACAAGCATTGGATGTGAGAGGACCTTTGCTTTGTATCAATTTTAAGCAGAGTTGAACTAGATATGGTCCGTATGTATAGGAAACACGGTTCTTTTCTTCTGAGCTCACTCACGTTTCCTGCGGTATTAGAGACTCTAGAAAGCAAGAGCATGCTTCTTGCTCTAAAGCAGAGTGTGATCCATGGATGAGAACTGTGTTGTGTGTTTCCCTTCAGAAATGGAGTTAAATCCCAGGCTCTGTGTCTTCCTACAAGCAAGACTTCTTTTCAGGTAAGGGCAGTCACTTTTCAGCTCAAACAAACTACAGCCCTTCAGGAACCTCACACGTTTCTCATGTTAACTCACAAGCATCGGATTCAGAGGACCAGTGCTTTGTATCAGTTTCAGAAGCATAGTAGGACTAGATATGGTCCATATGTGTAGGAAACACCGTTCTATGGTTCTGAGCACACTCATTTTCCTGCTATGTTAGAGTCTCTTGAAATCAAGAGCGTACTTCTTGCTCTTAAGCAGAGTGTGATCCATGGATTGGAACTCTGCTGTGTGTTTCGCTTCAGAAATGGAGTTAAATCCCAGGCTCTCTGTCTTCCTACAAGCAAGACTTCGTTTCAGGTAAGAGCAGACAGTTTTCAGCTCAAACGAACTACATCATTCACGAAGCTAACACGTTTCTCATCTTAACTGTCTAGCATTGGATGTTAGAGGACCAGTGCTTTGTATCAGTTTCAGAAGCACAGTTGGACTAGATATGATCCGAATGTGTAGGAAATACCGTTCTTTTGTTCTCAACACACTCATGTTTCCTGCTGTCTTAGAGACTCTAGAAAGCTAGAGCGTGCTTCTTGCTCTAAAGCAGAGTGTTATACATGGATGAGAACTCTGCTGTGTGTTTCCCTTCAGAAATGGAGTTAAATCCCAGGCTCTGTGTCTTCCTACATGCAAGATTTCCTTTCAGGTAAGGGCAGTCACTTTTGAGCTCAAATGAACTACATCGTTCACGAAGCTCACACGTTTCTCATCTTAACTGACAAGCATTGGATAATAGAGGACTTGTGGTTTGTTTCAGTTTCAGAAGCAGTGTTTTACTAGATATGGTCCGTATGTGTAGGAAACACAGTTCTTTTGTTCTGAGCACACTCAAGTTTGCTCCTGTATTAGAGAATCTAGAAAGCAATAGCTTTCTTCTTGCTCTAAAGCAGAGTGTGATCCATGGATGAGAACTATGATTTGTGTTTCCCTTCACAAATGGAGTTAAATGCCAGGTTCTCTGTCTTCCTACAAGCAAGACTTCGTTTCAGGTAAGGGCAGTCACTTTTCAGCTCAAACGAAATACATCGTTCAGGAACCTCACACGTTTCTCATGTTAACTGACAAGCATCAGATGTCAGAGGACCAGTGCTTTGTATCAGTTTCAGAAGCAGAGTTGGACTAGATATGGTCCGCATGTGTAGGAAACACCATTCATTTGTTCTCAGCACACTCAAGTTTCCTGCTGTCTTAGAGACTCTAGAAAGCTAGAGCATGCTTCTTGCTCTAAAGCAGAGTGTGATCAATGGATGAGAACTCTGTTGTGTGTTTCACTTCAGAAATGGAGTTAAATCCCTGGCTCTGAGTCTTCCTAAAAGCTAGACTTCGTTTAAGGTAAGGGCAGGTACTTTACAGCTCAAAGGAACTACATCGTTCACGAAGCTCACACGTTTCTCATCTTAACTGACAAGCATTGGATGTTAGAGGACCTTTGCTTTGTATCAATTTCAAGCAGAGTTGAACTAGATATGGTCCGTATGTATAGGAAATACGGTTCAATTCTTCTGAGCACACTCACGTTTACTGCTGTATTAGAGACTCTAGAAAGCTAGAGCGAGCTTCTTGCTCTAAAGCAGAGTGTGATCCATGGATGAGAACTGTGTTGTGTGATTCCCTTCAGAAATGGAGTTAAATACCAGGCTCTGTGTCTTCCTACAAGCAAGACTTCTTTTCAGGTAAGGGCAGTCACTTTTCAACTCAAACGAACTACATCGTTCAGGAAACTCACACGTTTCTCATGTTAACTGACAAGCATCGGATGTCAGAGGACCAGTGCTTTGTATCAGTTTCAGAAGCATAGTAGGACTTGATATGGTCCGTATGTGTAGGAAACACCTTTCTATTGTTCTGAGCACACTCAAGTTTCCTGCTGTATTAGAGACTCTGGAAAGCAAGAGCGTGCTTCTTGCTCTAAAGCAGAGTGTGATCCGTGGATGAGAACTCTGCTGTGTGTTTCACTTCAGAAATGGAGTTAAATCCCAGGCTCTGTGTCTTCCTACATGAAAGACTTCCTTTCAGGTAAGGGCAGTCACTTTTGAGCTCAAATGAACTACATCGTTCACGAAGCTCACACGTTTCTCATCTTAACTGACAAGCATTGGATGATAGAGGACTTGTGGTTTGTTTCAGTTTCAGAAGCAGAGTTGTACTAGATATGGTCCGTATGAGTAGGAAACACAGTTCTTTTGTTCTGAGCACACTCAAGTTTGCTGCCTTATTAGAGAATCTAGAAAGCAATAGCTTTCTTCTTGCTCTAAAGCAGAGTGTGATCCATGGATGAGAACTATGATTTGTGTTTCCCTTCACAAATGGAGTTAAATCCCATGCTCTGTGTCTTCCTGCAATCTAGACTTCGTTTCAGGTAAGGGCAGTCACTTTTAAGTTCAAAGGAACTACAATATTTACGAAGCTAACACGTTTCTCATCTTAACTGCCAAGCATTGGATGTTAGAGGACCAGTGCTTTGTATCAGTTTCAGAAGCACAGATGGACTAGATATGATCTGAATGTGTAGGAAACACCGTTCATTTTTGTCATCACACTCATGTTTCCTGCTGTCTTAAGGACTCTAGAAAGCAAGAGCGTGCTTCTTGCTCTAAAGCAGAGTGTGAACAATGGAAGAGAACACTTCAGTCTGTTCCCTTCAGAAATGGAGTTAAATCCCTGGCTCTGAGTCTTCCTAGAAGGAAGATTTCGTTTCAGGTAAGGGCAGTTACTTTAGAGCTCTAATGAACTACATCATTCACGAAGCTCACACGTTTCTCATCTTAACTGACATCCATTGGATGTGAGAGGACCTTTGCTTTGTATCAATTTTAAGCAGAGTTGTACTAGATATGGTCCGTATGTAGAGGAAACACGGTTCTTTACTTCTGAGCTCACTCACGTTTCCTGCGGTATTAGAGACTCTAGAAAGCAAGAGCATGCTTCTTGCTCTAAAGCAGAGTGTGATCCATGGATGAGAACTGTGTTGTGTGTTTCCCTTCAGAAATGGAGTTAAATCCCCGGCTCTGTGTCTTCCTACAAGCAAGACTTCATTTCAGGTAAGGGCAGTCACTTTTCAGCTCAAACGAACTACATGGTTCTGGAACCTCAACTTTTCTCATCTTAACTGACAAGCATCAGATGTTAGAGGACCAGTGCTTTGTATCAGTTTCAGAAGCAGAGTTGGACTAGATATGGTCAGTATGTGTAGGAATCACCGTTCTTTTGTTCTGAGCACACTCATATTTCCTGCTGTGTTAGAGTCTCTTGAAAGCAAGAGCGTACTTCTTGCTCTTAAGCAGAGTGTGATCCATGGATGAGAACTCTGCTGTGTGTTTCCCTTCAGAAATGGAGTTAAATCCCAGGCTCTGTGTCTTCCTGCAATCAAGACTTCATTTCAGGTAAGGGCAGTCACTTTTAAGTTCAAACGAACTACAACATTTACGAAGCTAACACGTTTCTCATCTTAACTGCCAAGCATTGGATGTTAGAGGACCAGTGCTTTGTATCAGTTTCAGAAGCAGATTTGGACTCCATATGGCCGTATGTGTAGGAAACACCGTTATTTTGCTCTGAGGACACTCATATTTCCTGCTGTGTTAGAGTCTCCTGAAAGCAAGAGCGTACTTCTAGCTCTTAAGCAGACTGTGATCCATGAATGAGAACTCTGCTGTGTGTTTCCCTTCAGAAATGGAGTTAAATCCCAGGCTCTGTGTCTTCCTACATGCAAGACTTCCTTTCAGGTAAGGGCAGTCACTTTTGAGCTCAAATGAACTACATCGTTCACGAAGCTCACACGTTTCTCATCTTAACTGACAAGCATTGGATGATAGAGGACTTGTGGTTTGTTTCAGTTTCAGAAGCAGAGTTGTACTACATATGGTCCGTATGAGTAGGAAACACAGTTCTTTTGTTCTGAGCACACTCTAGTTTGCTGCCTTATTAGAGAATCTAGAAAGCAATAGCTTTCTTCTTGCTCTAAAGCAGAGTGTGATCCATGGATGAGAACTATGATTTGTGTTTCCCTTCACAAATGGAGTTAAATCCCAAGCTCAGTGTCTTCCTACAAGCAAGACTTCGTTTCAGGTAAGGGCAGTCACTTTTCAGCTCAAAAGAAATACATCGTTCAGGAACCTCACACGTTTCTCATGTTAACTGACAAGCATCGGATGTCAGAGGTCCAGTGCTTTGTATCAGCTTCAGAAGTAGAGTTGGACTAGATATGGGCCGCATGTGTAGGAAACACCATTCATTTGTTCTCAGCACACTCAAGTTTCCTGCTGTCTTAGAGACTCTAGAAAGCTAGAGCATGCTTCTTGCTCTAAAGCAGAGTGTGATCAATGGATGAGAACTCTGTTGTGTGTTTCACTTCAGAAATGGAGTTAAATCCCTGGCTCTGAGTCTTCCTAAAAGCTAGACTTCGTTTAAGGTAAGGGCAGGTACTTTACAGCTCAAAGGAACTACATCGTTCACGAAGCTCACACGTTTCTCATCTTAACTGACAAGCATTGGATGTTAGAGGACCTTTGCTTTGTATCAATTTCAAGCAGAGTTGAACTAGATATGGTCCGTATGTATAGGAAATACGGTTCAATTCTTCTGAGCACACTCACGTTTAGTGCTGTATTAGAGACTCTAGAAAGTTAGAGCGTGCTTCTTGCTCTAAAGCAGAGTGTGATCAATGGATGAGACCTCTGTTGTGTGTTTCCCTTCAGAAATGGAGTTAAATACCAGGCTCTGTGTCTTCCTACAAGCAAGATTTCTTTTCAGGTAAGGGCAGTCACTTTTGAGCTCAGATGAACTACATCGTTCACGAAGCTCACACGTTTCTCATCTTAACTGACAAGCATTGGATGATAGAGGACTTGTGGTTTGTTTCAGTTCCAGAAGCAGAGTGGTACTACATATGGTCCGTATGAGTAGGAAACACAGTTCTTTTGTTCTGAGCACACTCTAGTTTGCTGCCTTATTAGAGAATCTAGAAAGCAATAGCTTTCTTCTTGCTCTAAAGCAGAGTGTGATCCATGGATGAGAACTGTGTTGTGTGTTTCCCTTCAGAAATGGAGTTAAATCCCAGGCTCTGTGTCTTCCTACAAGCAAACTTCTTTTCAGGTAAGGGCAGTCACTTTTCAGCTCAAACGAACTACATTGTTCAGGAACTTCACACGTTTCTCATGTTAACTGACAAGCATCGGATGTCAGAGGACCAGTGCATTGCATCAGTTTCAGAAGCAGAGTTGAACTAGATATGGTCCGCATGTGTAGGAAACACCATTCATTTGTTCTCAGCACACTCAAGTTTCCTGCTGTCTTAGAGACTCTGGAAAGCTAGAGCGTGCTTCTTGCTCTAAAGCAGAGTGTGATCCATGGATGAGAACTGTGTTGTGTGTTTCCCTTCAGAAATGGAGTTAAATCCCAGGCTCTGTGTCTTCCTACATGCAAGACTTCTTTTCAGGTAAGGGCAGTCACTTTTCAGCTCAAACAAACTACAGCCCTTCAGGAACCTCACACGTTTCTCATGTTAACTCACAAGCATCGGATGTGAGAGGACCAGTGCTTTGTATCAGTTTCAGAAGCATAGTAGGACTAGATATGGTCCATATGTGTAGGAAACACCGTTCTATGGTTCTGAGCACACTCATTTTCCTGCTATGTTAGAGTCTCTTGAAATCAAGAGCGTACTTCTTGCTCTTAAGCAGAGTGTGATCCATGGATTGGAACTCTGCTGTGTGTTTCGCTTCAGAAATGGAGTTAAATCCCAGGCTCTCTGTCTTCCTACAAGCAAGACTTCGTTTCAGGTAAGAGCAGACAGTTTTCAGCTCAAACTAACTACATCATTCACGAAGCTAACACGTTTCTCATCTTAACTGTCTAGCATTGGATGTTAGAGGACCAGTGCTTTGTATCAGTTTCAGAAGCACAGTTGGACTAGATATGATCCGAATGTGTAGGAAATACCGTTCTTTTGTTCTCATCACACTCATGTTTCCTGCTGTCTTAGAGACTCTAGAGAGCTAGAGCGTGCTTCTTGCTCTAAAGCAGAGTGTTATACATGGATGAGAACTCTGCTGTGTGTTTCCCTTCAGAAATGGAGTTAAATCCCAGGCTCTGTGTCTTCCTACATGCAAGATTTCCTTTCAGGTAAGGGCAGTCACTTTTGAGCTCAAATGAACTACATCGTTCACGAAGCTCACACGTTTCTCATCTTAACTGACAAGCATTGGATAATAGACGACTTGTGGTTTGTTTCAGTTTCAGAAGCAGTGTTTTACTAGATATGGTCCGTATGTGTAGGAAACACAGTTCTTTTGTTCTGAGCACACTCAAGTTTGCTCCTGTATTAGAGAATCTAGAAAGCAATAGCTTTCTTCTTGCTCTAAAGCAGAGTGTGATCCATGGATGAGAACTATGATTTGTGTTTCCCTTCACAAATGGAGTTAAATGCCAGGTTCTCTGTCTTCCTACAAGCAAGACTTCGTTTCAGGTAAGGGCAGTCACTTTTCAGCTCAAACGAAATACATCGTTCAGGAACCTCACACGTTTCTCATGTTAACTGACAAGCATCAGATGTCAGAGGACCAGTGCTTTGTATCAGTTTCAGAAGCAGAGTTGGACTAGATATGGTCCGCATGTGTAGGAAACACCATTCATTTGTTCTCAGCACACTCAAGTTTCCTGCTGTCTTAGAGACTCTAGAAAGCTAGAGCATGCTTCTTGCTCTAAAGCAGAGTGTGATCAATGGATGAGAACTCTGTTGTGTGTTTCACTTCAGAAATGGAGTTAAATCCCTGGCTCTGAGTCTTCCTAAAAGCTAGACTTCGTTTAAGGTAAGGGTAGGTACTTTACAGCTCAAAGGAACTACATCGTTCACGAAGCTCACACGTTTCTCATCTTAACTGACAAGCATTGGTTGTTAGAGGACCTTTGCTTTGTATCAATTTCAAGCAGAGTTGAACTAGATATGGTCCGTATGTATAGGAAATACGGTTCAATTCTTCTGAGCTCACTCACGTTTACTGCTGTATTAGAGACTCTAGAAAGCTAGAGCGAGCTTCTTGCTCTAAAGCAGAGTGTGATCCATGGATGAGAACTGTGTTGTGTGATTCCCTTCAGAAATGGAGTTAAATACCAGGCTCTGTGTCTTCCTACAAGCAAGACTTCTTTTCAGGTAAGGGCAGTCACTTTTCAACTCAAACGAACTACATCGTTCAGGAAACTCACACGTTTCTCATGTTAACTGACAAGCATCGGATGTCAGAGGACCAGTGCTTTGTATCAGTTTCAGAAGCATAGTAGGACTTGATATGGTCCGTATGTGTAGGAAACACCTTTCTATTGTTCTGAGCACACTCAAGTTTCCTGCTGTATTAGAGACTCTGGAAAGCAAGAGCGTGCTTCTTGCTCTAAAGCAGAGTGTGATCCGTGGATGAGAACTCTGCTGTGTGTTTCACTTCAGAAATGGAGTTAAATCCCAGGCTCTGTGTCTTCCTACATGAAAGACTTCCTTTCAGGTAAGGGCAGTCACTTTTGAGCTCAAATGAACTACATCGTTCACGAAGCTCACACGTTTCTCATCTTAACTGACAAGCATTGGATGATAGAGGACTTGTGGTTTGTTTCAGTTTCAGAAGCAGAGTTGTACTAGATATGGTCCGTATGAGTAGGAAACACAGTTCTTTTGTTCTGAGCACACTCAAGTTTGCTGCCTTATTAGAGAATCTAGAAAGCAATAGCTTTCTTCTTGCTCTAAAGCAGAGTGTGATCCATGGATGAGAACTATGATTTGTGTTTCCCTTCACAAATGGAGTTAAATCCCATGCTCTGTGTCTTCCTGCAATCTAGACTTCGTTTCAGGTAAGGGCAGTCACTTTTAAGTTCAAAGGAACTACAATATTTACGAAGCTAACACGTTTCTCATCTTAACTGCCAAGCATTGGATGTTAGAGGACCAGTGCTTTGTATCAGTTTCAGAAGCACAGATGGACTAGATATGATCTGAATGTGTAGGAAACACCGTTCATTTTTGTCATCACACTCATGTTTCCTGCTGTCTTAAGGACTCTAGAAAGCAAGAGCGTGCTTCTTGCTCTAAAGCAGAGTGTGAACAATGGAAGAGAACATTTCAGTCTGTTCCCTTCAGAAATGGAGTTAAATCCCTGGCTCTGAGTCTTCCTAGAAGGAAGATTTCGTTTCAGGTAAGGGCAGTTACTTTAGAGCTCTAATGAACTACATCATTCACGAAGCTCACACGTTTCTCATCTTAACTGACATCCATTGGATGTGAGAGGACCTTTGCTTTGTATCAATTTTAAGCAGAGTTGTACTAGATATGGTCCGTATGTAGAGGAAACACGGTTCTTTACTTCTGAGCTCACTCACGTTTCCTGCGGTATTAGAGACTCTAGAAAGCAAGAGCATGCTTCTTGCTCTAAAGCAGAGTGTGATCCATGGATGAGAACTGTGTTGTGTGTTTCCCTTCAGAAATGGAGTTAAATCCCCGGCTCTGTGTCTTCCTACAAGCAAGACTTCATTTCAGGTAAGGGCAGTCACTTTTCAGCTCAAACGAACTACATGGTTCAGGAACCTCAACTTTTCTCATCTTAACTGACAAGCATCAGATGTTAGAGGACCAGTGCTTTGTATCAGTTTCAGAAGCAGAGTTGGGCTAGATATGGTCAGTATGTGTAGGAATCACCGTTCTTTTGTTCTGAGCACACTCATATTTCCTGCTGTGTTAGAGTCTCTTGAAAGCAAGAGCGTACTTCTTGCTCTTAAGCAGAGTGTGATCCATGGATGAGAACTCTGCTGTGTGTTTCCCTTCAGAAATGGAGTTAAATCCCAGGCTCTGTGTCTTCCTGCAATCAAGACTTCATTTCAGGTAAGGGCAGTCACTTTTAAGTTCAAACGAACTACAACATTTACGAAGCTAACACGTTTCTCATCTTAACTGCCAAGCATTGGATGTTAGAGGACCAGTGCTTTGTATCAGTTTCAGAAGCAGATTTGGACTCGATATGGCCGTATGTGTAGGAAACACCGTTATTTTGCTCTGAGGACACTCATATTTCCTGCTGTGTTAGAGTCTCCTGAACGCAAGAGCGTACTTCTAGCTCTTAAGCAGACTGTGATCCATGAATGAGAACTCTGCTGTGTGTTTCCCTTCAGAAATGGAGTTAAATCCCAGGCTCTGTGTCTTCCTACATGCAAGACTTCCTTTCAGGTAAGGGCAGTCACTTTTGAGCTCAAATGAACTACATCGTTCACGAAGCTCACACGTTTCTCATCTTAACTGACAAGCATGGATGATAGAGGACTTGTGGTTTGTTTCAGTTTCAGAAGCAGAGTTGTACTACATATGGTCCGTATGAGTAGGAAACACAGTTCTTTTGTTCTGAGCACACTCTAGTTTGCTGCCTTATTAGAGAATCTAGAAAGCAATAGCTTTCTTCTTGCTCTAAAGCAGAGTGTGATCCATGGATGAGAACTATGATTTGTGTTTCCCTTCACAAATGGAGTTAAATCCCAAGCTCAGTGTCTTCCTACAAGCAAGACTTCGTTTCAGGTAAGGGCAGTCACTTTTCAGCTCAAAAGAAATACATCGTTCAGGAACCTCACACGTTTCTCATGTTAACTGACAAGCATCGGATGTCAGAGGTCCAGTGCTTTGTATCAGCTTCAGAAGTAGAGTTGGACTAGATATGGGCCGCATGTGTAGGAAACACCATTCATTTGTTCTCAGCACACTCAAGTTTCCTGCTGTCTTAGAGACTCTAGAAAGCTAGAGCATGCTTCTTGCTCTAAAGCAGAGTGTGATCAATGGATGAGAACTCTGTTGTGTGTTTCACTTCAGAAATGGAGTTAAATCCCTGGCTCTGAGTCTTCCTAAAAGCTAGACTTCGTTTAAGGTAAGGGCAGGTACTTTACAGCTCAAAGGAACTACATCGTTCACGAAGCTCACACGGTTCTCATCTTAACTGACAAGCATTGGATGTTAGAGGACCTTTGCTTTGTATCAATTTCAAGCAGAGTTGAACTAGATATGGTCCGTATGTATAGGAAATACGGTTCAATTCTTCTGAGCACACTCACGTTTAGTGCTGTATTAGAGACTCTAGAAAGTTAGAGCGTGCTTCTTGCTCTAAAGCAGAGTGTGATCAATGGATGAGACCTCTGTTGTGTGTTTCCCTTCAGAAATGGAGTTAAATACCAGGCTCTGTGTCTTCCTACAAGCAAGATTTCTTTTCAGGTAAGGGCAGTCACTTTTGAGCTCAGATGAACTACATCGTTCACGAAGCTCACACGTTTCTCATCTTAACTGACAAGCATTGGATGATAGAGGACTTGTGGTTTGTTTCAGTTCCAGAAGCAGAGTGGTACTACATATGGTCCGTATGAGTAGGAAACACAGTTCTTTTGTTCTGAGCACACTCTAGTTTGCTGCCTTATTAGAGAATCTAGAAAGCAATAGCTTTCTTCTTGCTCTAAAGCAGAGTGTGATCCATGGATGAGAACTGTGTTGTGTGTTTCCCTTCAGAAATGGAGTTAAATCCCAGGCTCTGTGTCTTCCTACAAGCAAACTTCTTTTCAGGTAAGGGCAGTCACTTTTCAGCTCAAACGAACTACATTGTTCAGGAACTTCACACGTTTCTCATGTTAACTGACAAGCATCGGATGTCAGAGGACCAGTGCATTGCATCAGTTTCAGAAGCAGAGTTGAACTAGATATGGTCCGCATGTGTAGGAAACACCATTCATTTGTTCTCAGCACACTCAAGTTTCCTGCTGTCTTAGAGACTCTGGAAAGCTAGAGCGTGCTTCTTGCTCTAAAGCAGAGTGTGATCCATGGATGAGAACTGTGTTGTGTGTTTCCCTTCAGAAATGGAGTTAAATCCCAGGCTCTGTGTCTTCCTACATGCAAGACTTCTTTTCAGGTAAGGGCAGTCACTTTTCAGCTCAAACAAACTACAGCCCTTCAGGAACCTCACACGTTTCTCATGTTAACTCACAAGCATCGGATGTGAGAGGACCAGTGCTTTGTATCAGTTTCAGAAGCATAGTAGGACTAGATATGGTCCATATGTGTAGGAAACACCGTTCTATGGTTCTGAGCACACTCATTTTCCTGCTATGTTAGAGTCTCTTGAAATCAAGAGCGTACTTCTTGCTCTTAAGCAGAGTGTGATCCATGGATTGGAACTCTGCTGTGTGTTTCGCTTCAGAAATGGAGTTAAATCCCAGGCTCTCTGTCTTCCTACAAGCAAGACTTCGTTTCAGGTAAGAGCAGACAGTTTTCAGCTCAAACTAACTACATCATTCACGAAGCTAACACGTTTCTCATCTTAACTGTCTAGCATTGGATGTTAGAGGACCAGTGCTTTGTATCAGTTTCAGAAGCACAGTTGGACTAGATATGATCCGAATGTGTAGGAAATACCGTTCTTTTGTTCTCATCACACTCATGTTTCCTGCTGTCTTAGAGACTCTAGAGAGCTAGAGCGTGCTTCTTGCTCTAAAGCAGAGTGTTATACATGGATGAGAACTCTGCTGTGTGTTTCCCTTCAGAAATGGAGTTAAATCCCAGGCTCTGTGTCTTCCTACATGCAAGATTTCCTTTCAGGTAAGGGCAGTCACTTTTGAGCTCAAATGAACTACATCGTTCACGAAGCTCACACGTTTCTCATCTTAACTGACAAGCATTGGATAATAGACGACTTGTGGTTTGTTTCAGTTTCAGAAGCAGTGTTTTACTAGATATGGTCCGTATGTGTAGGAAACACAGTTCTTTTGTTCTGAGCACACTCAAGTTTGCTCCTGTATTAGAGAATCTAGAAAGCAATAGCTTTCTTCTTGCTCTAAAGCAGAGTGTGATCCATGGATGAGAACTATGATTTGTGTTTCCCTTCACAAATGGAGTTAAATGCCAGGTTCTCTGTCTTCCTACAAGCAAGACTTCGTTTCAGGTAAGGGCAGTCACTTTTCAGCTCAAACGAAATACATCGTTCAGGAACCTCACACGTTTCTCATGTTAACTGACAAGCATCAGATGTCAGAGGACCAGTGCTTTGTATCAGTTTCAGAAGCAGAGTTGGACTAGATATGGTCCGCATGTGTAGGAAACACCATTCATTTGTTCTCAGCACACTCAAGTTTCCTGCTGTCTTAGAGACTCTAGAAAGCTAGAGCATGCTTCTTGCTCTAAAGCAGAGTGTGATCAATGGATGAGAACTCTGTTGTGTGTTTCACTTCAGAAATGGAGTTAAATCCCTGGCTCTGAGTCTTCCTAAAAGCTAGACTTCGTTTAAGGTAAGGGTAGGTACTTTACAGCTCAAAGGAACTACATCGTTCACGAAGCTCACACGTTTCTCATCTTAACTGACAAGCATTGGTTGTTAGAGGACCTTTGCTTTGTATCAATTTCAAGCAGAGTTGAACTAGATATGGTCCGTATGTATAGGAAATACGGTTCAATTCTTCTGAGCTCACTCACGTTTACTGCTGTATTAGAGACTCTAGAAAGCTAGAGCGAGCTTCTTGCTCTAAAGCAGAGTGTGATCCATGGATGAGAACTGTGTTGTGTGATTCCCTTCAGAAATGGAGTTAAATACCAGGCTCTGTGTCTTCCTACAAGCAAGACTTCTTTTCAGGTAAGGGCAGTCACTTTTCAACTCAAACGAACTACATCGTTCAGGAAACTCACACGTTTCTCATGTTAACTGACAAGCATCGGATGTCAGAGGACCAGTGCTTTGTATCAGTTTCAGAAGCATAGTAGGACTTGATATGGTCCGTATGTGTAGGAAACACCTTTCTATTGTTCTGAGCACACTCAAGTTTCCTGCTGTATTAGAGACTCTGGAAAGCAAGAGCGTGCTTCTTGCTCTAAAGCAGAGTGTGATCCGTGGATGAGAACTCTGCTGTGTGTTTCACTTCAGAAATGGAGTTAAATCCCAGGCTCTGTGTCTTCCTACATGAAAGACTTCCTTTCAGGTAAGGGCAGTCACTTTTGAGCTCAAATGAACTACACCGTTCACGAAGCTCACACGTTTCTCATCTTAACTGACAAGCATTGGATGATAGAGGACTTGTGGTTTGTTTCAGTTTCAGAAGCAGAGTTGTACTAGATATGGTCCGTATGAGTAGGAAACACAGTTCTTTTGTTCTGAGCACACTCAAGTTTGCTGCCTTATTAGAGAATCTAGAAAGCAATAGCTTTCTTCTTGCTCTAAAGCAGAGTGTGATCCATGGATGAGAACTATGATTTGTGTTTCCCTTCACAAATGGAGTTAAATCCCATGCTCTGTGTCTTCCTGCAATCTAGACTTCGTTTCAGGTAAGGGCAGTCACTTTTAAGTTCAAAGGAACTACAATATTTACGAAGCTAACACGTTTCTCATCTTAACTGCCAAGCATTGGATGTTAGAGGACCAGTGCTTTGTATCAGTTTCAGAAGCACAGATGGACTAGATATGATCTGAATGTGTAGGAAACACCGTTCATTTTTGTCATCACACTCATGTTTCCTGCTGTCTTAAGGACTCTAGAAAGCAAGAGCGTGCTTCTTGCTCTAAAGCAGAGTGTGAACAATGGAAGAGAACATTTCAGTCTGTTCCCTTCAGAAATGGAGTTAAATCCCTGGCTCTGAGTCTTCCTAGAAGGAAGATTTCGTTTCAGGTAAGGGCAGTTACTTTAGAGCTCTAATGAACTACATCATTCACGAAGCTCACACGTTTCTCATCTTAACTGACATCCATTGGATGTGAGAGGACCTTTGCTTTGTATCAATTTTAAGCAGAGTTGTACTAGATATGGTCCGTATGTAGAGGAAACACGGTTCTTTACTTCTGAGCTCACTCACGTTTCCTGCGGTATTAGAGACTCTAGAAAGCAAGAGCATGCTTCTTGCTCTAAAGCAGAGTGTGATCCATGGATGAGAACTGTGTTGTGTGTTTCCCTTCAGAAATGGAGTTAAATCCCCGGCTCTGTGTCTTCCTACAAGCAAGACTTCATTTCAGGTAAGGGCAGTCACTTTTCAGCTCAAACGAACTACATGGTTCAGGAACCTCAACTTTTCTCATCTTAACTGACAAGCATCAGATGTTAGAGGACCAGTGCTTTGTATCAGTTTCAGAAGCAGAGTTGGGCTAGATATGGTCAGTATGTGTAGGAATCACCGTTCTTTTGTTCTGAGCACACTCATATTTCCTGCTGTGTTAGAGTCTCTTGAAAGCAAGAGCGTACTTCTTGCTCTTAAGCAGAGTGTGATCCATGGATGAGAACTCTGCTGTGTGTTTCCCTTCAGAAATGGAGTTAAATCCCAGGCTCTGTGTCTTCCTGCAATCAAGACTTCATTTCAGGTAAGGGCAGTCACTTTTAAGTTCAAACGAACTACAACATTTACGAAGCTAACACGTTTCTCATCTTAACTGCCAAGCATTGGATGTTAGAGGACCAGTGCTTTGTATCAGTTTCAGAAGCAGATTTGGACTCGATATGGCCGTATGTGTATCAAACACCGTTATTTTGCTCTGAGGACACTCATATTTCCTGCTGTGTTAGAGTCTCCTGAACGCAAGAGCGTACTTCTAGCTCTTAAGCAGACTGTGATCCATGAATGAGAACTCTGCTGTGTGTTTCCCTTCAGAAATGGAGTTAAATCCCAGGCTCTGTGTCTTCCTACATGCAAGACTTCCTTTCAGGTAAGGGCAGTCACTTTTGAGCTCAAATGAACTACATCGTTCACGAAGCTCACACGTTTCTCATCTTAACTGACAAGCATGGATGATAGAGGACTTGTGGTTTGTTTCAGTTTCAGAAGCAGAGTTGTACTACATATGGTCCGTATGAGTAGGAAACACAGTTCTTTTGTTCTGAGCACACTCTAGTTTGCTGCCTTATTAGAGAATCTAGAAAGCAATAGCTTTCTTCTTGCTCTAAAGCAGAGTGTGATCCATGGATGAGAACTATGATTTGTGTTTCCCTTCACAAATGGAGTTAAATCCCAAGCTCAGTGTCTTCCTACAAGCAAGACTTCGTTTCAGGTAAGGGCAGTCACTTTTCAGCTCAAAAGAAATACATCGTTCAGGAACCTCACACGTTTCTCATGTTAACTGACAAGCATCGGATGTCAGAGGTCCAGTGCTTTGTATCAGCTTCAGAAGTAGAGTTGGACTAGATATGGGCCGCATGTGTAGGAAACACCATTCATTTGTTCTCAGCACACTCAAGTTTCCTGCTGTCTTAGAGACTCTAGAAAGCTAGAGCATGCTTCTTGCTCTAAAGCAGAGTGTGATCAATGGATGAGAACTCTGTTGTGTCTTTCACTTCAGAAATGGAGTTAAATCCCTGGCTCTGAGTCTTCCTAAAAGCTAGACTTCGTTTAAGGTAAGGGCAGGTACTTTACAGCTCAAAGGAACTACATCGTTCACGAAGCTCACACGTTTCTCATCTTAACTGACAAGCATTGGATGTTAGAGGACCTTTGCTTTGTATCAATTTCAAGCAGAGTTGAACTAGATATGGTCCGTATGTATAGGAAATACGGTTCAATTCTTCTGAGCACACTCACGTTTAGTGCTGTATTAGAGACTCTAGAAAGTTAGAGCGTGCTTCTTGCTCTAAAGCAGAGTGTGATCAATGGATGAGACCTCTGTTGTGTGTTTCCCTTCAGAAATGGAGTTAAATACCAGGCTCTGTGTCTTCCTACAAGCAAGATTTCTTTTCAGGTAAGGGCAGTCACTTTTGAGCTCAGATGAACTACATCGTTCACGAAGCTCACACGTTTCTCATCTTAACTGACAAGCATTGGATGATAGAGGACTTGTGGTTTGTTTCAGTTCCAGAAGCAGAGTGGTACTACATATGGTCCGTATGAGTAGGAAACACAGTTCTTTTGTTCTGAGCACACTCTAGTTTGCTGCCTTATTAGAGAATCTAGAAAGCAATAGCTTTCTTCTTGCTCTAAAGCAGAGTGTGATCCATGGATGAGAACTGTGTTGTGTGTTTCCCTTCAGAAATGGAGTTAAATCCCAGGCTCTGTGTCTTCCTACAAGCAAACTTCTTTTCAGGTAAGGGCAGTCACTTTTCAGCTCAAACGAACTACATTGTTCAGGAACTTCACGCGTTTCTCATGTTAACTGACAAGCATCGGATGTCAGAGGACCAGTGCATTGCATCAGTTTCAGAAGCAGAGTTGAACTAGATATGGTCCGCATGTGTAGGAAACACCATTCATTTGTTCTCAGCACACTCAAGTTTCCTGCTGTCTTAGAGACTCTGGAAAGCTAGAGCGTGCTTCTTGCTCTAAAGCAGAGTGTGATCAATGGATGAGAACTCTGTTGTGTGTTTCACTTCAGAAATGGAGTTAAATACCTGGCTCTTAGTCTTCCTACAAGCTAGACTTCGTTTAAGGTAAGGGCAGGTACTTTATAGCTCAAAGGAACTACATCGTAAACGAAGCTCACACGTTTCTCATCTTAACTGAGAAGCACTGGATGTTAGAGGACCTTTATTTTGTATCAATTTCAAGCAGAGTTGAACTAGATATGGTCCGAATGTATAGGAAACACAGTTCTTTCTTCTGAGCACACTCACCTTTTCTGCTGTATTAGAGACTCTTGAAAGCTAGAGCGTGCTTCTTGCTCTAAAGCAGAGTGTGATCCATGGATGAGAACTGTGTTGTGTGTTTCCCTTTGGAAATGGAGTTAAATCCCATGCTCTGTGTCTTCCTACAAGCAAGACTTCCTTTCAGGTAAGGGCAGTCACTTTTGAGCTCAAATGAACTACATCGTTCACGAAGCTCACACGTTTCTCATCTTAACTGACAAGCATTGGATGTGAGAGGACCTTTGCTTTGTATCAATTTTAAGCAGAGTTGAACTAGATATGGTCCGTATGTATAGGAAACACGGTTCTTTTCTTCTGAGCTCACTCACGTTTCCTGCGGTATTAGAGACTCTAGAAAGCAAGAGCATGCTTCTTGCTCTAAAGCAGAGTGTGATCCATGGATGAGAACTGTGTTGTGTGTTTCCCTTCAGAAATGGAGTTAAATTCCAGGCTCTGAGTCTGCCTACAAGCAAGACTTCGTTTCAGGAAAGGGCAGTTACTTTACAGCTCAAACGAACTCCATCGTTCACGAAGCTCACACGTTTCTCATCTTAACTGACAAGCATTGGATGATCGAGGACTTGGGGTTTGTTTCAGTTTCAGAAGCAGTGTTGTACTAGATATGGTCCGTACGTGTAGGAAACACAGTTCTTTTGTTCTGAGCACACTCAAGTTTGCTGCTGTATTAGAGAATCTAGAAAGCAATAGCTTTCTTCTTGCTCTAAAGCAGAATGTGATCCATGGATGAGAACTATGATTTGTGTTTCCCTTCACAAATGGAGTTAAATCCCAGGTTCTCTGTCTTCCTGCAATCAAGACTTCGTTTCAGGTAAGGGCAGTCACTTTTAAGTTCAAACGATCTACAACATTTACGAAGCTAACACGTTTCTCATCTTAACTGCCAAGCATTGGATGTTAGAGGACCTTTTCTTTGTATCAATTTCAAGCAGAGTTGAACTAGATATGGTCCGTATGTATAGGAAATACGGTTCAATTCTTCTGAGCACACTCACGTTTCCTGCTGTATTAGAGACTCTAGAAAGCTAGAGCGTGCTTCTTGCTCTAAAGCAGAGTGTGATCAATGGATGAGACCTCTGTTGTGTGTTTCCGTTCAGAAATGGAGTTAAATACCAGGCTCTGTGTCTTCCTACAAGCAAGACTTCTTTTCAGGTAAGGGCAGTCACTTTTCAGCTCAAACGAACTACATCGTTCAGGAAACTCACACGTTTCTCATGTTAACTGACAAGCATCGGCTGTCAGAGGACCAGTGCTTTGTATCACTTTCAGAAGCATAGTAGGACTTGATATGGTCCGTATGTGTAGGAAACACCTTTCTATTGTTCTGAGCACACTCATTTTCCTGCTGTGTTAGAGTCTCTGGAAAGCAAGAGCGTACTTCTTGCTCTAAAGCAGAGTGTGATCCATGTATGAGAACTCTGCTGTGTGTTTCCCTTCAGAAATGGAGTTAAATCCCAGGCTCTGTGTCTTCCTACATGCAAGACTTCCTTTCAGGTAAGGGCAGTCACTTTTGAGCTCAAATGAACTACATCGTTCACGAAGCTCACACGTTTCTCATCTTAACTGACAAGCATTGGATGATAGAGGACTTATGGTTTGTTTCAGTTTCAGAAGCAGAGTTGTACTACATATGGTCCGTATGAGTAGGAAACACAGTTCTTTTGTTCTGAGCACACTCTAGTTTGCTGCCTTATTAGAGAATCTAGAAAGCAATAGCTTTCTTCTTGCTCTAAAGCAGAGTGTGATACATGGATGAGAACTATGATTTGTGTTTCCCTTCACAAATGGTGTTAAATCCCAAGCTCAGTGTCTTCCTGCAATCAAGAATTCGTTTAAGGTAAGGGCAGTCACTTTTAAGTTCAAAGGAACTACAATATTTACGAAGCTAACACGTTTCTCATCTTAACTGCCAAGCATTGGATGTTAGAGGAGCAGTGCTTTGTATCAGTTTCAGAAGCACAGATGGCCTAGATATGATCCGAATGTGTAGGAAATACCGTTCTTTTTTTCTCATCACACTCATGTTTCCTGCTGTCTTAGAGACTCTAGAAAGCGAGAGCGTGCTTCTTGTTCTAAAGCAGAGTGTGATCCATGGATGAGAACTGTGTTGTGTGTTTCCCTTCAGAAATGGAGTTAAATCCCAGGCTCTGTGTCTTCCTACAAGCAAACTTCTTTTCAGGTAAGGGCAGTCACTTTTCAGCTCAAACGAACTACATCGTTCAGGAACTTCACACGTTTCTCATGTTAACTGACAAGCATGGGATGTCAGAGGACCAGTGCTTTGTATCAGTTTCAGAAGCAGAGTTGAACTAGATATAGTCCGCATGTGTAGGAAACACCATTCATTTGTTC
This sequence comes from Onychomys leucogaster, assembly GCA_949786385.1. Lineage (NCBI taxonomy): Eukaryota > Metazoa > Chordata > Mammalia > Rodentia > Cricetidae > Onychomys > Onychomys leucogaster. The sequence continues at coordinate 1,567,829 of CATKUP010000014.1, read as the reverse complement.
TCAGCACACTCAAGTTTCCTGCTGTCTTAGAGACTCTAGAAAGCTAGAGCGTGCTTCTTGCTCTAAAGCAGAGTGTGATCAATGGATGAGAACTCTGTTGTGTGTTTCACTTCAGAAATGGAGTTAAATACCTGGCTCTTAGTCTTCCTACAAGCTAGACTTCGTTTAAGGTAAGGGCAGGTACTTTATAGCTCAAAGGAACTACATCGTAAATGAAGCTCACACGTTTCTCATCTTAACTGAGAAGCACTGGATGTTAGAGGACCTTTATTTTGTATCAATTTCAAGCAGAGTTGAACTAGATATGGTCCGAATGTATAGGAAACACAGTTCTTTCTTCTGAGCACACTCACCTTTTCTGCTGTATTAGAGACTCTAGAAAGCTAGAGCGTGCTTCTTGCTCTAAAGCAGAGTGTGATCCATGGATGAGAACTGTGTTGTGTGTTTCCCTTCGGAAATGGAGTTAAATCCCAGGCTCTGTGTCTTCCTACAAGCAAGACTTCCTTTCAGGTAAGGGCAGTCACTTTTGAGCTCAAATGAACTACATCGTTCACGAAGCTCACACGTTTCTCATCTTAACTGACAAGCATTGGATGATAGAGGACTTGTGGTTTGTTTCAGTTTCAGAAGCAGAGTTGTACTAGATATGGTCCGTATGAGTAGGAAACACAGTTCTTTTGTTCTGAGCACACTCAAGTTTGCTGCCTTTTTAGAGAATCTAGAAAGCAATAGCTTTCTTCTTGCTCTAAAGCAGAGTGTGATCCATGGATGAGAACTATGATTTGTGTTTCCCTTCACAAATGGAGTTAAATCCCATGCTCTGTGTCTTCCTGCAATCAAGACTTCGTTTCAGGTAAGGGCAGTCACTTTTAAGTTCAAACGAACTACAATATTTACGAGGCTAACACGTTTCTCATCTTAACTGCCAAGCATTGGATGTTAGAGGACCAGTGCTTTGTATCAGTTTCAGAAGCACAGATGGACTAGATATGATCCGAATGTGTAGGAAACACCGTTCATTTTTGTCATCACACTCATGTTTCCTGCTGTCTTAAGGACTCTAGAAAGCAAGAGCGTGCTTCTTGCTCTAAAGCAGAGTGTGAACAATGGAAGAGAACACTTCAGTCTGTTCCCTTCAGAAATGGAGTTAAATCCCTGGCTCTGAGTCTTCCTAGAAGAAGATTTCGTTTCAGGTAAGGGCAGTTACTTTAGAGCTCTAATGAACTACATCATTCACGAAGCTCACACGTTTCTCATCTTAACTGACAAGCATTGGATGTGAGAGGACCTTTGCTTTGTATCAATTTTAAGCAGAGTTGAACTAGATATGGTCCGTATGTATAGGAAACACGGTTCTTTTCTTCTGAGCTCACTCACGTTTCCTGCGGTATTAGAGACTCTAGAAAGCAAGAGCATGCTTCTTGCTCTAAAGCAGAGTGTGATCCATGGATGAGAACTGTGTTGTGTGTTTCCCTTCAGAAATGGAGTTAAATCCCAGGCTCTGTGTCTTCCTTCAAGCATGATTTTGTTTCAGGTAAGGGCAGTCACTTTTCAGCTCAAACAAACTACATCGTTCACGAAGCTCACACGTTTCTCATCTTAACTGACAATCATTGGATATTAGAAGACAAGTGTTTTGTATCAGTTTCAAAAGCAGAGTTGAACTAGATATGGTCCGAATGTATAGGATACACAGTTCATTCTTGTGAGCACACTCACCTTTTCTACTGTATTAGAGACTCTAGAAAGCTAGAGCGTGCTTCTTGCTCTAAAGCAGAGTGTTATCCATGAATGAGAACTGTGTTGTGTGTTTCCCTTCGGAAATGGAGTTAAATCCCAGGCTCTGTGTCTTCCTACAAGCAAGACTTCCTTTCAGGTAAGGGCAGTCACTTTTGAGCTCAAATGAACTACATTGTTCACAAAGCTCACACGTTTCTCATCTTAACTGACAAGCATTGGATGATAGAGGACTTGTGGTTTGTTTCAGTTTCAGAAGCAGAGTTGTACTGGATATGGTCCGTATGAGTAGGAAACACAGTTCTTTTGTTCTGAGCACACTCAAGTTTGCTGCCTTATTAGAGAAACTAGAAAGCAATAGCTTTCTTCTTGCTCTAAAGCAGAGTGTGATCCATGGATGAGAACTATGATTTGTGTTTCCCTTCACAAATGGAGTTAAATCCCATGCTCTGTGTCTTCCTGCAATCAAGACTTCGTTTCAGGTAAGGGCAGTCACTTTTAAGTTCAAACGAACTACAATATTTACGAAGCTAACACGTTTCTCATCTTAACTGCCAAGCATTGGATGTTAGAGGTCCAGTGCTTTGTATCAGTTTCAGAAGCAGAGTTGGACTAGATATGGTCTGTATGTGCAGGAAACACCGTTCTTTTGTTCTGAGCACACTCATATTTCCTGCTGTGTTAGAGTCTCTTGAAAGCAAGAGCGTACTTCTTGCTCTTAAGCAGAGTGAGATCCATGGATGAGAACTGTGTTGTGTGTTTCCCTGCAGAAATGGAGTTAAATCCCAGGCTCTGTGTCTTCCTACAAACAAGACTTCGTTTCATGTAAGGGCAGACAGTTTTCAGCTCAAACGAACTACATCATTCACTAAGCTAACACGTTTCTCATCTTAAATGTCTAGCATGGATGTTAGAGGACCAGTGCTTTGTATCAGTTTCAGACGCGCAGTTGGACTAGATATGACCCGAATGTGTAGGAAATACCGTTCTTTTGTTCTCATCACACTCATGTTTCCTGCTGTCTTAGAGACTCTAGAAAGGTAGAGCGTGCTTCTTGCTGTAAAGCAGATTGTGATCCATGGATGAGAACTGTGTTGTATGTTTCCCTTCAGAAATGGAGTTAAATCCCAGGCTCTGTGTCTTCCTACAAGCAAGACTTCGTTTCAGGTAAGGGAAGTCACTTTTAAGCTCAAACGAACTACATCGTTCACGAAGCTCACACGTTTCTCATCTTAACTGACACTCATTGGATGTTAGAGGACCAGTGCTTTGTATCCGTTTCAGAAGCAGAGTTGGACTAGATATGGTCCATATGTATAGGAAACACGGTTCTTTTCTTCTGAGCACACTCACGTTTCCTGCGTTATTAGAGACTCTAGAAAGCTAGAGCGTGCTTCTTACTCTAATGCAGAGTGTGATCCATGGATGAGAACTGTGTTGTGTGTTTCCTTTCAGAAATGGAGTTAAATCCCAGGCTCTGTGTCTTCCTACAAGCAAGACTTCTTTTCTGGTAAGGGCAGTCAATTTTCAGCTCAAACAAACTACAGCCGTTCAGGAACCTCACACGTTTCTCATGTTAACTCACAAGCATCGGATGTGAGAGGACCAGTGCTTTGTATCAGTTTCAGAAGCATAGTAGGACTAGATATTGTCCGTATGTGTAGGAAACACCGTTCTATTGTTCTGAGCACACTCATTTTCCTGCTGTGTTAGAGTCTCTTGAAAGCAAGAGCGTACTTCTTGCTCTTAAGCAGAGTGTGATCCATGGATGAGAACTCTGCTGTGTGTTTCGCTTCAGAAATGGAGTTAAATCCCAGGCTCTGTGTCTTCCTACAAGCAAGACTTCATTTCAGGTAAGGGCAGACAGTTTTCAGCTCAAACGAACTACATCATTCACGAAGCTAACACGTTTCTCATCTTAACTGTCTAGCATTGGATGTTAGAGGACCAGTGCTTTGTATCAGTTTCAGAAGCACAGTTGGACTAGATATGATCCGAATGTGTAGGAAATACCGTTCTTTTGTTCTCATCACACTCATGTTTCCTGCTGTCTTAGAGACTCTAGAAAGCTAGAGCGTGCTTCTTGCTCTAAAGCAGAGTGTTATACATGGATGAGAACTCTGCTGTGTGTTTCCATTCAGAAATGGAGTTAAATCCCAGGCTCTGTGTCTTCCTACATGCAAGACTTCCTTTCAGGTAAGGGCAGTCACTTTTGAGCTCAAATGAACTACATCGTTCACGAAGCTCACACGTTTCTCATCTTAACTGACAAGCATTGGATGATAGAGGACTTGTGGTTTGTTTCAGTTTCAGAAGCAGAGTTGTACTGGATATGGTCCGTATGAGTAGGAAACACAGTTCTTTTGTTCTGAGCACACTGAAGTTTGCTGCCTTATTAGAGAAACTAGAAAGCAATAGCTTTCTTCTTGCTCTAAAGCAGAGTGTGATCCATGGATGAGAACTATGATTTGTGTTTCCCTTTACAAATGGAGTTAAATCCCATGCTCTGTGTCTTCCTGCAATCAAGACTTCGTTTCAGGTAAGGGCAGTCACTTTTAAGTTCAAACGAACTACAATATTTACGAAGCTAACACGTTTCTCATCTTAACTGCCAAGCATTGGATGTTAGAGGACCAGTGCTTTGTATCAGTTTCAGAAGCAGAGTTGGACTAGATATGGTCTGTATGTGTAGGAAACACCGTTCTTTTGTTTTGAGCACACTCATATTTCCTGCTGTGTTAGAGTCTCTTGAAAGCAAGAGCGTACTTCTTGCTCTTAAGCAGAGTGAGATCCATGGATGAGAACTGTGTTGTGTGTTTCCCAGCAGAAATGGAGTTAAATCCCAGGCTCTGTGTCTTCCTACAAACAAGACTTCGTTTCATGTAAGGGCAGACAGTTTTCAGCTCAAACGAACTACATCATTCACTAAGCTAACACGTTTCTCATCTTAAATGTCTAGCATTGGATGATAGAGGACCAGTGCTTTGTATCAGTTTCAGTCGCGCAGTTGGACTAGATATGATCCGAATGTGTAGGAAATACCGTTCTTTTGTTCTCAACACACTCATGTTTCCTGCTGTCTTAGAGCCTCTAGAAAGGTAGAGCGTGCTTCTTGCTGTAAAGCAGAGTGTGATCCATGGATGAGAACTGTGTTGTATGTTTCCCTTCAGAAATGGAGTTAAATCCCAGGCTCTGTGTCTTCCTACAAGCAAGACTTCGTTTCAGGTAAGGGAAGTCACTTTTAAGCTCAAACGAACTACATCGTTCACGAAGCTCACACGTTTCTCATCTTAACTGACACTCATTGGATGTTAGAGGACCAGTGCTTTGTATCCGTTTCAGAAGCAGAGTTGGACTAGATATGGTCCATATGTATAGGAAACACGGTTCTTTTCTTCTGAGCACACTCACGTTTCCTGCGTTATTAGAGACTCTAGAAAGCTAGAGCGTGCTTCTTACTCTAAAGCAGAGTGTGATCCATGGATGAGAACTGTGTTGTGTGTTTCCTTTCAGAAATGGAGTTAAATCCCAGGCTCTGTGTCTTCCTACAAGCAAGACTTCTTTTCTGGTAAGGGCAGTCAATTTTCAGCTCAAACAAACTACAGCCGTTCAGGAACCTCACACGTTTCTCATGTTAACTCACAAGCATCGGATGTGAGAGGACCAGTGCTTTGTATCAGTTTCAGAAGCATAGTAGGACTAGATATTGTCCGTATGTGTAGGAAACACCGTTCTATTGTTCTGAGCACACTCATTTTCCTGCTGTGTTAGAGTCTCTTGAAAGCAAGAGCGTACTTCTTGCTCTTAAGCAGAGTGTGATCCATGGATGAGAACTCTGCTGTGTGTTTCGCTTCAGAAATGGAGTTAAATCCCAGGCTCTGTGTCTTCCTACAAGCAAGACTTCATTTCAGGTAAGGGCAGACAGTTTTCAGCTCAAACGAACTACATCATTCACGAAGCTAACACGTTTCTCATCTTAACTCTCTAGCATTGGATGTTAGAGGACCAGTGCTTTGTATCAGTTTCAGAAGCACAGTTGGACTAGATATGATCCGAATGTGTAGGAAATACCGTTCTTTTGTTCTCATCACACTCATGTTTCCTGCTGTCTTAGAGACTCTAGAAAGCTAGAGCGTGCTTCTTGCTCTAAAGCAGAGTGTTATACATGGATGAGAACTCTGCTGTGTGTTTCCATTCAGAAATGGAGTTAAATCCCAGGCTCTGTGTCTTCCTACATGCAAGACTTCCTTTCAGGTAAGGGCAGTCACTTTTGAGCTCAAATGAACTACATCGTTCACGAAGCTCACACGTTTCTCATCTTAACTGACAAGCATTGGATGATAGAGGACTTGTGGTTTGTTTCAGTTTCAGAAGCAGAGTTGTACTGGATATGGTCCGTATGAGTAGGAAACACAGTTCTTTTGTTCTGAGCACACTGAAGTTTGCTGCCTTATTAGAGAAACTAGAAAGCAATAGCTTTCTTCTTGCTCTAAAGCAGAGTGTGATCCATGGATGAGAACTATGATTTGTGTTTCCCTTTACAAATGGAGTTAAATCCCATGCTCTGTGTCTTCCTGCAATCAAGACTTCGTTTCAGGTAAGGGCAGTCACTTTTAAGTTCAAACGAACTACAATATTTACGAAGCTAACACGTTTCTCATCTTAACTGCCAAGCATTGGATGTTAGAGGACCAGTGCTTTGTATCAGTTTCAGAAGCAGAGTTGGACTAGATATGGTCTGTATGTGTAGGAAACACCGTTCTTTTGTTTTGAGCACACTCATATTTCCTGCTGTGTTAGAGTCTCTTGAAAGCAAGAGCGTACTTCTTGCTCTTAAGCAGAGTGAGATCCATGGATGAGAACTGTGTTGTGTGTTTCCCAGCAGAAATGGAGTTAAATCCCAGGCTCTGTGTCTTCCTACAAACAAGACTTCGTTTCATGTAAGGGCAGACAGTTTTCAGCTCAAACGAACTACATCATTCACTAAGCTAACACGTTTCTCATCTTAAATGTCTAGCATTGGATGATAGAGGACCAGTGCTTTGTATCAGTTTCAGTCGCGCAGTTGGACTAGATATGATCCGAATGTGTAGGAAATACCGTTCTTTTGTTCTCAACACACTCATGTTTCCTGCTGTCTTAGAGCCTCTAGAAAGGTAGAGCGTGCTTCTTGCTGTAAAGCAGAGTGTGATCCATGGATGAGAACTGTGTTGTATGTTTCCCTTCAGAAATGGAGTTAAATCCCAGGCTCTGTGTCTTCCTACAAGCAAGACTTCGTTTCAGGTAAGGGAAGTCACTTTTAAGCTCAAACGAACTACATCGTTCACGAAGCTCACACGTTTCTCATCTTAACTGACACTCATTGGATGTTAGAGGACCAGTGCTTTGTATCCGTTTCAGAAGCAGAGTTGGACTAGATATGGTCCATATGTATAGGAAACACGGTTCTTTTCTTCTGAGCACACTCACGTTTCCTGCGTTATTAGAGACTCTAGAAAGCTAGAGCGTGCTTCTTACTCTAAAGCAGAGTGTGATCCATGGATGAGAACTGTGTTGTGTGTTTCCTTTCAGAAATGGAGTTAAATCCCAGGCTCTGTGTCTTCCTACAAGCAAGACTTCTTTTCTGGTAAGGGCAGTCAATTTTCAGCTCAAACAAACTACAGCCGTTCAGGAACCTCACACGTTTCTCATGTTAACTCACAAGCATCGGATGTGAGAGGACCAGTGCTTTGTATCCGTTTAAGAAGCATAGTAGGACTAGATATTGTCGGTATGTGTAGGAAACACCGTTCTATTGTTCTGAGCACACTCATTTTCCTGCTGTGTTAGAGTCTCTTGAAAGCAAGAGCGTACTTCTTGCTCTTAAGCAGAGTGTGATCCATGGATGAGAACTCTGCTGTGTGTTTCGCTTCAGAAATGGAGTTAAATCCCAGGCTCTGTGTCTTCCTACAAGCAAGACTTCGTTTCAGGTAAGGGCAGACAGTTTTCAGCTCAAACGAACTACATCATTCACGAAGCTAACATGTTTCTCATCTTAACTGTCTAGCATTGGATGTTAGAGGACCAGTGCTTTGTATCAGTTTCAGAAGCACAGTTGGACTAGATATGATCCGAATGTGTAGGAAATACCGTTCTTTTGTTCTCATCACACTCATGTTTCCTGCTGTCTTAGAGACTCTAGAAAGCTAGAGCGTGCTTCTTGCTCTAAAGCAGAGTGTTATACATGGATGAGAACTCTGCTGTGTGTTTCCATTCAGAAATGGAGTTAAAACCCAGGCTCTGTGTCTTCCTACATGCAAGACTTCCTTTCAGGTAAGGGCAGTCACTTTTGAGCTCAAATGAACTACATCGTTCACGAAGCTCACACGTTTCTCATCTTAACTGACAAGCATTGGATGATAGAGGACTTGTGGTTTGTTTCAGTTTCAGAGGCAGAGTTGTACTAGATATGGTCTGTATGAGTAGGAAACACAGTTCTTTTGTTCTGAGCGCACTCAAGTTTGCTGCCTTTTTAGAGAATCTAGAAAGCAATAGCTTTCTTCTTGCTCTAAAGCAGAGTGTGATCCATGGATGAGAACTATGATTTGTGTTTCCCTTCACAAATGGAGTTAAATCCCATGCTCTGTGTCTTCCTGCAATCAAGACTTCGTTTCAGGTAAGGGCAGTCACTTTTAAGTTCAAACGAACTACAATATTTACGAAGCTAACACGTTTCTCATCTTAACTGCCAAGCATTGGATGTTAGAGGACCAGTGCTTTGTATCAGTTTCAGAAGCACAGATGGACTAGATATGATCCGAATGTGTAGGAAACACCGTTCATTTTTGTCATCACACTCATGTATCCTGCTGTCTTAAGGACTCTAGAAAGCAAGAGCGTGCTTCTTGCTCTAAAGCAGAGTGTGAACAATGGAAGAGAACACTTCAGTCTGTTCCCTTCAGAAATGGAGTTAAATCCCTGGCTCTGAGTCTTCCTAGAAGGAAGATTTCGTTTCAGGTAAGGGCAGTTACTTTAGAGCTCTAATGAACTACATCATTCACGAAGCTCACACGTTTCTCATCTTAACTGACAAGCATTGGATGTGAGAGGACCTTTGCTTTGTATCAATTTTAAGCAGAGTTGAACTAGATATGGTCCGTATGTATAGGAAACACGGTTCTTTTCTTCTGAGCTCACTCACGTTTCCTGCGGTATTAGAGACTCTAGAAAGCAAGAGCATGCTTCTTGCTCTAAAGCAGAGTGTGATCCATGGATGAGAACTGTGTTGTGTGTTTCCCTTCAGAAATGGAGTTAAATCCCAGGCTCTGTGTCTTCCTTCAAGCATGATTTTGTTTCAGGTAAGGGCAGTCACTTTTCAGCTCAAACGAACTACATCGTTCACGAAGCTCACACGTTTCTCATCTTAACTGACAAGCATTGGATATTAGAGGACAAGTGTTTTGTATCAGTTTCAGAAGCAGAGTTGAACTAGATATGGTCTGAATGTATAGGAAACACAGTTCTTTCTTCTGAGCACACTCACCTTTTCTGCTGTATTAGAGACTCTAGAAAGCTAGAGCGTGCTTCTTGCTCTAAAGAAGAGTGTGATCCATGGATGAGAACTATGATTTGTGTTTCCCTTCACAAATGGAGTTAAATCCCATGCTCTGTGTCTTCCTGCAATCAAGACTTCGTTTCAGGTAAGGGCAGTCACTTTTAAGTTCAAACGAACTACAATATTTACGAAGCTACCACGTTTCTCATCTTATCTGCCAAGCATTGGATGTTAGAGGACCAGTGCTTTGTATCAGTTTCAGACGCACAGTTGGACTAGATATGATCCGAATGTGTAGGAAATACCGTTCTTTTGTTCTCATCACACTCATGTTTCCTGCTGTCTTAGAGACTCTAGAAAGGTAGAGCGTGCTTCTTGCTGTAAAGCAGAGTGTGATCCATGGATGAGAACTGTGTTGTATGTTTCCCTTCAGAAATGGAGTTAAATCCCAGGCTCTGTGTCTTCCTACAAGCAAGACTTGGTTTCAGGTAAGGGCAGTCACTTTTGAGCTCAAATGAACTACATCGTTCACGAAGCTCACACGTTTCTCATCTTAACTGACAAGCATTGGATGATAGAGGACTTGTGGTTTGTTTCAGTTTCAGAAGCAGTGTTGTACTAGATATGATTTGTGTTTCCCTTCACAAATGGAGTTAAATCACAAGCTCAGTGTCTTCCTGCAATCAAGAATTCGTTTAAGGTAAGGGCAGTCACTTTTAAGTTCAAACGAACTACAATATTTACGAAGCTAACACGTTTCTCATCTTAACTGCCAAGCATTGGATGTTAGAGGAGCAGTGCTTTCTATCAGTTTCAGAAGCAGAGTTGGACTAGATATGGTCCGTATGTGGAGGAAACACCGTTCTTTTGTTCTGAGCACACAGCAGAGTGTGATCCATGGATGAGAACTGTGTTGTGTGTTTCCCTTCAGAAATGGAGTTAAATCCCAGGCTCTGTGTCTTCCTACAAGCAAGACTTCTTTTCAGGTAAGGGCAGTCACTTTTCAGCTGAAACGATCTACATTATTCAGGAACCTCACACATTTCTCATGTTAACTGACAAGCATCGGATGTCAGAGCACCAGTGCTTTGTATCAGTTTCAGAAGCATAGTAGGACTAGATATGGTCCGTATGTGTAGGAAACAACGTTCTATTGTTCTGAGCGCACTCATTTTTCCTGCTGTGTTAGAGTCTCTGGAAAGCAAGAGCATACTTCTTGCTCTTAAGCAGAGTGTGATCCATGTATGGGAACTCTGCTGTGTGTTTGCCTTCAGAAATGGAGTTAAATCCCAGGCTCTGAATCTAGCTACAAATACGACTTCGTTTCAGGTAACGGCAGTCAATTTTCAGCTCAAAAGAAATACATTGTTCACAAATCTCACATGTTTCTTATCTTCCCTGACAAGCATCGGATGTTAGAGGACCAGTGCTTTGTATCAGTTTCAGAAGCAGAGTTGGACTAGATATGATCCGTATGTGTAGGAATCACCGTTCATTTGTTCTCAGCACACTCAAGTTTCCTGCTGTATTAGAGACTCTGGAAAGCAAGAGCGTGCTTCTTGCTCTAAAGCAGAGTGTGATCCATGGATGAGAACTCTGCTGTGTGTTTCACTTCAGAAATGGAGTTAAATCCCAGGCTCTGTGTCTTCCTACATGCAAGACTTCCTTTCAGGTAAGGGCAGTCACTTTTGAGCTCAAATGAACTACACCGTTCACGAAGCTCACACGTTTCTCATCTTAACTGCCAAGCATTGGATGTTAGAGGACCAGTGCTTTGTATCCGTTTCAGAAGCAGAGTTGGACTAGATATGGTCCATATGTATAGGAAACACGGTTTTTTTCTTCTGAGCACACTCATGTTTCCTGCGGAATTAGAGACTCTAGAAAGCTAGAGCGTGCTTCTTGCTCTAAAGCAGAGTGTTATCCATGGATGAGAACTCTGTTGTGTGTTTCCCTTCACAAATGGAGTTAAATCCCATGCTCTATGTCTTCCTGCAATCAAGACTTCATTTCAGGTAAGGGCAGTCACTTTTAAGTTCAAACGAACTACAATATTTACGAAGCTAACTCGTTTCTCATCTTAACTGCAAAGCATTGGATGTTAGAGGACCAGTGCTTTGTATCAGTTTCAGAAGCACAGATGGACTAGATATGATCCGAATGTGTAGGAAACACCGTTCTTTTTTGTCATCACACTCATGATTCCTGCTGTCTTAGAGACTCTAGAAAGCAAGAGCATGCTTCTTGCTCTAAAGCAGAGTGTGATCCATGGATGAGAACTCTGTTGTGTGTTTCACTTCAGAAATGGAGTTAAATCCCTGTCTCTGAGTCTTCCTACAAGCTAGACTTCGTTTAAGTTAAGGGCAGTTTCTTTACAGCTAAAAGGAACTACATCGTTCACGAAGCTCACACGTTTCTCATCTTAACTGACAAGCATTGGATGTTAGAGGACAAGTGCTTTGTATCCGTTTCAGAAGCAGAGTTGGACTAGATATGGTCCATATGTATAGGAAACATGGTACTTTTCTTCTGAGCACACTCACGTTTCCTTCGGTATTAGAGACTCTAGAAAGCTAGAGCGTGCTTCTTGCTCTAAAGCAGAGTGTTATCCATGAATGAGAACTCTGTTGTGTGTTTCCCTTCAGAAATGGAGTTATATCCCAGGCTCTGTGTCTTCCTACAAGCATGATTTCGTTTTAGGTAAGGGCAGTCACTTTTCAGCTGAAACGAAATACATAGTTCACAACGCTCACACGTTTCTCATCTTAACTGACAAGCATTGGATGTTAGAGGACCTTTGCTTTGTATCAATTTCAAGCAGTGTTGAACTAGATATGGTCTGTATGTATAGGAAACTCGGTTCTTTTCTTCTGAGCTCACTCACGTTTCCTGCTGTCTTAGAGACTCTAGAAAGCAAGAGCATGCTTCTTGCTCTAAAGCAGAGTGTGATCCATGGATGAGAACTGTGTTGTGTGTTTCCCTTCAGAAATGGAGTTAAATCCCAGGCTCTGTGTCTTCCTACAAGCAAGAATTCGTTTCAGTTAAGGGCAGTCACTTTTCAGCTCAACGAACTACATTGTTCACGAACCTCACACGTTTCTCATCTTAACTGACACTCATTGGATGTTAGAGGACCAGTGCTTTGCATCCGTTTCAGAAGCAGATTTGGACTAGATATGGTCCATATGTATAGGAAACACGGTTCTTTTCTTCTGAGCACACTCATGTTTCCTGCTGTATTAGACACTCTAGGAAGCAAGAGCGTGCTTCTTGCTCTAAAGCAGAGTGTGATCCATGGATGAGAACTGTGTTGTGTGTTTCGCTTCAGAAATGGAGTTAAATCCCAGGCTCTGTGTCTTCCTACAAGCAAGACTTCTTTTTTTAGGTAAGGGCAGTCACTTTTCAGCTCAAACGAACTACATCGTTCAGGAACCTCACACGTTTCTCATGTTAACTGACAAGCATCGGATGTCAGAGGACCAGTGCTTTGTATCCATTTCAGAAGCAGAGTTGGACTAGATATGGTCCATATGTATAGGAAACACGGTTCTTTTCTTTTGAGCACACTCACGTTTCCTGCCGTATTAGAGACTCTAGAAAGCTAGAGCGTGCTTCTTGCTCTAAAGAAGAGTGTGATCCATGGATGAGAACTGTGTTCTGTGTTTCCCTTCATAAATGGAGTTAAATCCCAGGCTCTGTGTCTTCCTACAAGCAAGACTTCGTTTCAGGTAAGGGCAGTCACTTTTTAGGTCAAACGAACTACATCGTTCAGGAACCTCAACGTTTCTCATCTTAACTGACAAGCATCGGATGTTAGAGGACCAGTGCTTTGTATCAGTTTCAGAAGCAGAGTTGGACTAGATATGGTCCGTATGTGTAGGAAACACCGTTCTTTTGTTCTGAGCACACTCAAATTTCCTGCTGTGTTAGTCTCTGGAAAGCAAGAGCGTACTTCTTGCTCTTAAGCAGAGTGTGATCCATGGATGAGAAATCTGCTGTGTGTTTCCCTTCAGAAATGGAGTTAAATCCCAGGCTCTCTGTCTTCCTACAAGCAAGACTTTGTTTCAGGTAAGGGCAGACAGTTTTCAGCTCAAATGAACTACATCATTCACGAACATAACACGTTTCTCATCTTAACTCTCTAGCATTGGATGTTAGAGGACCAGTGCTTTGTATCAGTTTCAGAAGCACAGTTGGACTAGATATGATCCGAATGTGTAGGAAATACCGTTCTTTTGTTCTCATCACACTCATGTTTTCTGCTCTCTTAGAGACTCTAGAAAGCAAGAGCGTGCTTCTTGTTCTAAAGCAGAGTGTTATCCATGGATGAGAACTCTTCTGTGTGTTTCCCTTCAGAAATGGAGTTAAATCCCAGGCTCTGTGTCTTCCTACAAGTAAGACTTCGTTTCAGGTAAGGGCAGTCACTTTTCAGGTCAAACGAACTACATCGTTCAGGAACCTCAACGTTTCTCATCTTAACTGACAAGCATCGGATGTTAGAGGACCAGTGCTTTGTATCAGTTTCAGAAGCAGAGTTGGACTAGATATGGTCCACATGTGTAGAAGACACCATTCATTTGTTCTCAGCACACTCAAGTTTCCTGCTGTCTTAGAGACACTAGAAAGCTAGAGCATGCTACTTGCTCTAAAGCAGAGTGTGAATCAATGGATGAGAACTCTGTTGTGTGTTTCACTTCAGAAATGGAGGTATATCCCTGGCTCTGAGTCTTCCTACAAGCTATACTTCGTTAAGTAAGGGCAGTTACTTTACAGCTCAAAGGAACTACATCGTTCACGAAGCTCACACGTTTCTCATCTTAACTGACAAGCATTGGATGTTAGAGGACCTTTGCTTTGTATCAATTTCAAGCAGATTTAAACTAGATATGGTCTGTATGTATAGGAAACACGGTTCTTTTCTTCTGAGCACACTCACGTTTCCTGCTGTCTTAGAGACTCTAGAAAGCTAGAACATGCTTCTTGCGCTAAAGCAGAGTGTGATCATTGGATGAGAACTCTGTTGTGTGTTTCACTTCAGAAATGGAGTTCAATCCCTGGCTCTGAGTCTTCCTACAAGCTAGCCTTCGTTTAAGGTAAGGGCAGTAACTTTACAGCTCAAAGGAACTAAATCGTTCACGAAGCTCACACGTTTCTCATCTTAACTGACAAGCATTGGATGTTAGAGGACCTTTGCTTTGTATCAATTTCAAGAAGAGTTGAACTAGATATGGTCCGTATGTATAGGAAACACGGTTCTTTTCTTCTGAGCACACTCACATTTCCTGCTGTATTAGAGAATCTAGACAGCAAGATCATTCTTCTTGCTCTAAAGCAGTTTGTGATCCATGGATGAGAACTGTGTTGTATGTTTCCCTTCAGAAATGGACTTAAATCCCAGGCTCTGTGTCTTCCTACAAGCAAGATTTCATTTCAGGTAAGGGCAGTCATTTTCAGCTGAACCGAACTACATAGTCCACGAAGCTCACACATTTCTCATGTTAACTGACAAGCATCGGATGTCAGAGGACCAGTGCTTTGTATCCGTTTCAGAAGCATAGTAGGACTAGATATGGTCCGTATGTGTAGGAAACAACGTTCTATTGTTCTGAGCACACTCATTTTTCCTGCTGTGTTAGAGTCTCTGGAAAGCAAGAGCGTACTTCTTGCTCTTAAGCAGAGTGTGATCCCTGTATGAGAACTCTGCTGTGTATTTTCCTTCAGAAATGGTGTTAAATCACAGGCTCTGAATATTCCTACAAATAAGACTTCGTTTCAGGTAAGGCCAGTCACTTTTCAGCTCAAACGAACTACATCGTTCACGAAGCTCACACATTTCTATTCTTAACTGACAAGCATTGGATGTTGGAGGACAAGTGCTTTGTGTCAGTTTCAGAAGCAGAGTTGGACTAGATATGGTCCGCATGTGTAGGAAACACCATTCATTTGTTCTCAGCACACTCAATTTTCCTGCTGTCTTAGAGACTCTAGAAAGCTAGAGCGTGCTTCTTGCTCTAAAGCAGAGTGTGATCAATGGATGAGAACTCTGTGGTGTGTTTCACTTCAGAAATGGAGTTAAATCCCTGGCTCTGAGTCTTCCTACAAGCTAGACTTCGTTTAAGGTAAGGGCAGTTACTTTACAGCTCAAAGGAACTACATCATTCACGAAGCTCACAGGATTCTCATCTTAACTGACAAGCATTGGATTTAAGAGGACCTTTGCTTTGTATCAATTTCAAGCAGAGTTGAACTAGGTATGGTCCGTATGTATAGGAAACACGGTTCTTTTCTTCTGAGCACACTCAAGTTTCCTGCTGTATTAGAGACTCTAGAAAGCTAGAGCGTGCTTCTTGCTCTAAAGCAGAGTGTGATCCTTGGATGAGAACTGTGTTGTGTGTTTCCCTTCAGAAATGGAGTTAAATCCCAGGCTCTGTGTCTTCCTACAAGCAAGACTTCTTTTCCGGTAAGGGCAGTCACTTTTCAGCTCAAACGAACTACATCGTTCAGGAAACTCACACGTTTCTCATGTTAACTGACAAGCATCGGCTGTCAGAGGACCAGTGCTTTGTATCCGTTTCAGAAGCAGAGTTGGACTAGATATGGTCCATATGTATAGGAAACACGGTACTTTTCTTCTTAGCACACTCACTTTTCCTGCGGTATTAGAGACTCTAGAATGCTAGACCGTGCTTCTTGCTCTAAAGCAGAGTGTGATCAATGGATGAGAACTCTTTTGTGTGTTTCACTTCATAAATGGAGTTAAATACCTGGCTCTGAGTCTTCCTACAAGCCTGACTTCGTTTAAGGAAAGGGCAGTAACTTTACAGCTCAAAGGAACTACATCGTTCACGAAGCTCACATGATTCTCATCTTAACTGACAAGCATTGGATGTTAGAGGACCTTTGCTTTGTATCAATTTCAAGCAGAGTTGGACTAGATATGGTCCGTATGTATAGGAAAGATGGTTCTTTTCTTCTGAGCACACTCACGTTTCCTGTGGTATTAGAGACTCTAGAAAGCTAGAGCGTGCTTCTTGCTCTAAAGCAGAGTGTGATCCATGGATGAGAACTCTGCTGTGTGTTTCACTTCAGAAATGGAGTTAAATCCCAGGGTCTGTGTCTTCCTACATGCAAGACTTCCTTTCAGGTAAGGGCAGTCACTTTTGAGCTCAAATGAACTACATCGTTCACGAAGCTCACACGTTTCTCATCTTAACTGACAAGCATTGGATGATAGAGGACTTGTGGTTTGTTTCAGTTTCAGGAGCAGAGTTGTACTAGATATGGTCCGTATGAGTAGGAAACACAGTTCTTTTGTTCTTAGCACACTCAAGTTTGCTGCCTTCTTAGAGAATCTAGAAAGCAATAGTTTTCTTCTTGCTCTAAAGCAGAGTGTGATCCATGGATGAGAACTATGATTTGTGTTTCCCTTCACAAATGGAGTTAAATCCCATGCTCTGTGTCTTCCTGCAAAGAAGACTTCGTTTCAGGTAAGGGCAGTCACTTTTAAGTTCAAACGAAATACAATATTTACGAAGCTAACACGTTTCTCATCTTAACTGCCAAGCATTGGATGTTGGAGGACCAGTGCTTTGTATCAGTTTCAGAAGAACAGATGGACTAGATATGATCCGAATGTGTAGGAAACACTGTTCTTTTTTGTCATCACACTCATGATTCCTGCTGTCTTAGAGACTCTAGAAAGCAAGAGCGTGCTTCTTGCTCTAAAGCAGAGTGTGAACAATGGATGAGAACACTGCTGTCTGTTTACCTTCAGAAATGGAGTTAAATTCCTAGCTCTGAGTCTTCCTAGAAGCAAGATTTCGTTTCAGGTGAGGGCAGTTACTTTAGAGCTCTAATGAACTACATCATTCACGAAGCTCACACGTTTCTCATCCTAACTGACAAGCATTGCCTGTGAGAGGACCTTTGCTTTGTATCAATTTCAAGCAGTGTTAAACTAGATATGGTCTGTATGTATAGGAAACACGGTTCTTTTCTTCTGAGCTCACTCACGTTTCCTGTGGTATTAGAACTCTAGAAAGCAAGAGCATGCTTCTTGCTCTAAAGCAGAGTGTGATCGATGGATGAGAACTGTGTTGTGTGTTTCCCTTCAGAAATGGAGTTAAATCCCAGGCTCTGTGTCTTCCTACAAGCAAGACTTCGTTTCAGGTAAGGGCAGTCACTTTTCAGGTCAAACGAACTACATCGTTCAGGAACCTCAACGTTTCTCATCTTAAATGACAAGCATCGGATGTTAGAGGACCAGTGCTTTGTATCAGTTTCAGAAGCAGAGTTGGACTAGATATGGTCAGTATGTGTAGGAAACACCGTTCTTTTGTTCTGAGCACACTCATATTTCCTGCTGTGTTAGTCTCTGGAAAGCAAGAGCGTACTTCTTGCTCTTAAGCAGAGTGTGATCCATGGATGAGAACTCTGCTGTGTGTTTCCCTTCAGAAATGGAGTTAAATCCCAGGCTCTCTGTCTTCCTACAAGCAAGACTTTGTTTCAGGTAAGGGCAGACAGTTTTCAGCTCAAATGAACTACATCTTTCACGAAGCTAACACGTTTCTCATCTTAACTGTCTAGCATTGGATGTTAGAGGACCAGTGCTTTGTATCAGTTTCAGAAGCACAGTTGGACTAGATATGATCCGAATGTGTAGGAAATACCGTTCTTTTGTTCTCATCACACTCATGTTTTCTGCTCTCTTAGAGACTCTAGAAAGCAAGAGCGTGCTTCTTGTTCTAAAGCAGAGTGTTATCCATGGATGAGAACTCTTCTGTGTGTTTCCCTTCAGAAATGGAGTTAAATCCCAGGCTCTGTGTCTTCCTACAAGTAAGACTTCATTTCAGGTAAGGGAAGTCACTTTTCAGCTTAAATGAACTACATCGTTCAGGAAGCTCACACGTTTCTCATCTTAACTGACACTCATTGGATGTTAGAGGACCAGTGCTTTGCATCCGTTTCAGAAGCAGAGTTCGACTACATATTTTCCATATGTATAGGAAACACGGTTCTTTTCTTCTGAGCACACTCACGTTTCCTGCTGTATTAGAGACTATAGGAAACAAGAGCGTGCTTCTTGCTCTAAAGCAGAGTGTGATCCATGGATGAGAACTGTGTTGAGTGTTTCGCTTCAGAAATGGAGTTAAATCCCAGGCTCTGTGTCTTCCTACAAGCAAGACTTCTTTTCAGGTAAGGGCAGTCACTTTTCAGCTCAAAGGAACTACATCGTTCACGAACCTCACAGGTTTCTCATGTTAACTGACAAGCATCGGATGTCAGAGGACCAGTGCTGTGTATCAGTTTCAGAAGCAGAGTTGGACTAGATATGGTCCGCATGTATGGGAAACACCATTCATTTGTTCTCAGCACACTCAAGTTTCCTGCCGTCTTAGAGACTCTAGAAAGTTAGAACATGCTTCTTGCGCTAAAGCAGAGTGTGATCAATGGATGAGAACTCTGTTGTGTGTTTCACTTCAGAAATGGAGTTCAATCCCTGGCTCTGAGTCTTCCTACAAGCTAGCCTTCGTTTAAGGTAAGGGCAGTAACTTTACAGCTCAAAGGAACTAAATCGTTCACGAAGCTCACACGTTTCTCATCTTAACTGACAAGCATTGGATGTTAGAGGACCTTTGCTTTGTATCAATTTCAAGCAGAGTTGAACTAGATATGGTCCGTATGTATAGGAAACACGGTTCTTTTCTTCTGAGCACACTCACATTTCCTGCTGTATTAGAGACTCTAGACAGCAAGAGCATGCTTCTTGCTCTAAAGCAGTTTGTACTCCATGGGTGAGAACTGTGTTGTATGTTTCCCTTCAGAAATGGACTTAAATCCCAGGCTCTGTGTCTTCCTACAAGCAAGACTTCGTTTCAGGTAAGGGAAGTCACTTTTCAGCTCAAACGAACTACATCGTTCACGAACCTCACACTTTTCTCATCTTAACTGACACTCATTGGATGTGAGAGGACCAGTGCTTTGCATCCGTTTCAGAAGCAGAGTTGGACTAGATATGGTCCGTATGTATAGGAAACACGGTTCTTTTCTTCTGAGCACACTCACGTTTCCTGCTGTATTAGAGACTCTAGGAAGCAAGAGCGTGCTTCTTGCTCTAAAGCAGAGTGTGATCCATGGATTAGAACTGTGTTGTGTGTTTCGCTTCAGAAATAGAGTTAAATCCCAGGCTCTGTGTCTTCCTACAAGCAAGATTTCGTTTCAGGTAAGGGCAGTCACTTTTAGGCTGAAACGAAATACATAGTCCACGAAGCTCACACATTTCTCATGTTAACTGACAAGCATCGGATGTCAGAGGACCAGTGCTTTTATCAGTTTCAGAAGCAGAGATGGACTAGATATGGTCCGCATGTGTAGGAAACACCATTCATTTGTTCTCAGCACACTCAAGTTTCCTGCTGTCTTAGAGACTCTCGAAAACTAGAGCATGCTTCTTGCTCTAAACCAGAGTGTGATCAATGGATGAGAACTCTGTTGTGTGTTTCACTTCAGAAATGGAGTTAAATCCCTGGCGCTGAGTCTTCCTACAAGCTAGACTTCGTTTAAAGTAAGGGCAGTTACTTTACAGCTCAAAGGAACTACATGGTTCACAAAGCTCACACATTTCTCATCTTAACTTACAAGCATTGGATGTTAGAGGACCAGTGCTTTGCATCTGTTTCAGAAGCAGAGTTGGACTAGATATGGTCCATATGTATAGGAAACACGGTTCTTTTCTTCTGAGCACACTCACGTTTCCTGCTGTATTAGAGACTCTAGGAAGCAAGAGCGTGCTTCTTGCTCTAAAGCAGAGTGTGATCCATGGATGAGAACTGTGTTGTGTGTTTCGCTTCAGAAATGGAGTTAAATCACAGGCTCTGTGTCTTCCTACAAGCAAGACTTCTTTTCAGGTAAGGGCAGTCACTTTTCAGCTGAAATGAAATACATAGTCCACGAAGCTCACACGTTTCTCATGTTAACTGACAAGCATCGGATGTCAGAGGACCAGTGCTTTGTATCAGTTTCAGAAGCAGAGTTGGACTAGATATGGTCCGCATGTGTAGGAAACACCATTCATTTGTTCTCAGCACACTCAAGTTTCCTGCTGTCTTAGAGACTCTAGAAAGCTAGAGCATGCTTCTTGCGCTAAAGCAGACTGTGATCAATGGATGAGAACTCTGTTGTGTGTTTCACTTCAGAAATGGAGTTAAATCCCAGGCGCTGAGTCTTCCTACAAGCTAGACTTCGTTTAAGGTAAGGGCAGTTACTTTACGGCTCAAAGGAACTACATCGTTCACGAAGCTCACACGTTTCTCTTCTTAACTGACGAGCATTGGATGTTAGAGGACTAGTGACTTGTATCCGTTTCAGAAGCAGAGTTTCACTAGATATGGTCCATATGTATTGGAAACATGGTTCTTTTCTTCTGAGCTCACTCACGTTTCCTGCGGTATTAGAGACTCTAGAAAGCAAGACCGTGCTTCTTGCTCTAAAGCAGAGTGTTATCCATTTATGCGAACTCTGCTGTGTGTTTCCCTTCAGAAATGGAGTTATATCCCAGGCTCTGTGTCTTCCTACAAGCAAGATTTCGTTTCAGGTAAGGCAGTCTCTTTTCAGCTGAAACGAAATACATAGTTCACGAAGCTCACACGTTTCTCATCTTAAATGACAAGCATTGGATGTTAGAGGACAAGTGCTTTGTATCCGTTTCAGAAGCAGAGTTGGACTAGATATGGTCCATATGTATAGGAAACACGGTTCTTTTCTTCTTAGCACACTCACGTTTCCTGCGATATTAGAGACTCTAGAAAGCTAGAGCGTGCTTCTTGCTCTAAAGCAGAGTGTTATCCATGTATGAGAACTCTGCTGTGTGTTTCCCTTAAGAAATGGAGTTATATCCCAGGCTCTGTGTCTTCCTACAAGCAAGATTTCGTTTCAGGTAAGGGCAGTCACTTTTCAGCTGAAACGAAATACATAGTCCACGAACCTCACAGGTTTCTCATGTTAACTGACAAGCATCGGATGTCAGAGGACCAGTGCTTTGCAACAGTTTCAGAAGCAGAGTTGGACTAGATATGGTCCGCATGTGTAGGAAACACCATTCATTTGTTCTCAGCACACTCAAGTTTCCTGCTGTCTTAGAGACTCTAGAAAGCTAGAGCATGCTTCTTGCGCTAAAGCAGAGTGTGATCAATGGATGAGAACTCTGTTGTGTGTTTCACTTCAGAAATGGAGTTAAATCCCAGGCGCTGAGTCTTCCTACAAGCTAGACTTCGTTTAAGGTAAGGGCAGTTACTTTACGGCTCAAAGGAACTACATCGTTCACGAAGCTCACACGTTTCTCTTCTTAACTGACAAGCATTGGATGTTAGAGGACCAGTGACTTGTATCCGTTTCAGAAGCAGAGTTTCACTAGATATGGTCCATATGTATTGGAAACATGGTTCTTTTCTTCTGAGCTCACTCACGTTTCCTGCGGTATTAGAGACTCTAGAAAGCAAGACCGTGCTTCTTGCTCTAAAGCAGAGTGTTATCCATTTATGCGAACTCTGCTGTGTGTTTCCCTTCAGAAATGGAGTTATATCCCAGGCTCTGTGTCTTCCTACAAGCAAGATTTCGTTTCAGGTAAGGCAGTCTCTTTTCAGCTGAAACGAAATACATAGTTCACGAAGCTCACACGTTTCTCATCTTAAATGACAAGCATTGGATGTTAGAGGACAAGTGCTTTGTATCAGTTTCAGAAGCAGAGTTGGACTAGATATGGTCCTCATGTGTAGGAAGCACCATTCATTTGTTCTCTGCACACTCAAGGTTCCTGCTGTCTTAGAGACTCTAGAAAGCTGGAGCGTGCTTTTTGGTCTAAAGCAGAGTGTGATCAATGGATGAGAACTCTGTTGTGTGTTTCACTTCAGAAATGGAGTTAAATCCCAGGCTCTGTGTCTTCCTACAAGCAAGACTTCGTTTCAGGTAAGGGAAGTCACTTTTCAGCTCAAACGAACTACATTGTTCACGAACCTCACACGTTTCTCATCTTAACTGACACTCATTGGATGTTAGAGGACCAGTGCTCTGCATCCGTTTCAGAAGCAGAGTTGGACTAGATATGGTCCATATGTATAGGAAACACGGTTCTTTTCTTCTGAGCTCACTCACTTTTCCTGCGGTATTAGAGACTCTAGAAAGCAAGAGCTTGCTTCTTGCTCTAAAGCAGAGTGTTATCCATGGATGAGAACTCTGCTGTGTTTTTCCCTTCAGAAATGGAGTTATATCCCAGGCTCTGTGTCTTCCTACAAGCAAGATTTCGTTTCAGGTAAGGGCAGTCACTTTTCAGCTGAAACGAAATACATAGTTCACGAAGCTCACACGTTTCTCATCTTAACTGAGAAGCATTGGATGTTAGAGGACCTTTGCTTTGTATCAATTTCAAGCAGAGTTGAACTAGATATGGTCCGTATGTATAGGAAACACGGTTCTTTTCTTCTGAGCACACTCATGTTTCCTGCTGTATTAGAGACTCTAGAAAGCAAGAGCATGCTTCTTGCTCTAAAGCAGAGTGTGATCCATGGATGAGAACTGTGTTGTATGTTTCCCTTCAGAAATGGAGTTAAATCCCAGGCTCTGTGTCTTCCTACAATCAAGACTTCGTTTCAGGTAAGGGAAGTCACTTTTCAGCTCCAACGAACAACATCGTTCACGAAGCTCACACGTTTCTCATCTTAACTGACACTCATTGGATGTTAGAGGACCAGTGCTTTGTATCCGTTTCAGAAGCAGAGTTGGACTAGATACGGTCCATATGTATAGGAAACACGGTTCATTTCTTCTGAGCACACTCACGTTTCCTGCGGTATTAGAGACTCTTGAAAGCTAGAGCGTGCTTCTTGCTCTAAAGCAGAGTGTGATCCATGGATGAGAACTGTGTTGTGTGTTTCCCTTCAGAAATGGAGTTAAATCCCAGGCTCTGTGTCTTCCTACAAGCAAGACTTCTTTTCAGGTAAGGGCAGTCACTTTTCAGCTGAAAGGAACTACATTGTTCAGGAACCTCACACGTTTCTCATGTTAACTGACAAGCATCAGATGTCAGAGGACCAGTGCTTTGTATCAGTTTCAGAAGAATAGTAGGACTAGATATGGTCCGTATGTGTAGGAAACACCGTTCTAATGTTCTGAGCACACTCATTTTTCCTGCTGTGTTAGAGTCTCTGGAAAGCAAGAGCGTACTTCTTGCTCTTAAGCAGAGTGTGATCCATGTATGGGAACTCTGCTGTGTGTTTCCCTTCAGAAATGGAGTTAAATCCCAGGCTCTGAATCTTCCTACAAATAAGACTTCGTTTCAGGTAAGGGCAGTCACTTTTCAGCTCAAAAGAACTACATTGTTCACAAATCTCACACGTTTCTTATCTTCCCTGACAAGCATCGGATGTTAGAGGACCAGTGCTTTGTATCAGTTTCAGAAGCAGAGTTGGACTAGATATGATCCGTATGTGTAGGAATCACCGTTCATTTGTTCTCGGCACACTCAAGTTTCATGCTGTATTAGAGATTCTGGAAAGCAAGAGCGTGATCCTTGCTCTAAAGCAGAGTGTGATCCATGGATGAGAACTCTGCTGTGTGTTTCACTTCAGTAATGGAGTTAAATCCCAGGGTCTTTGTATTCCTACATGCAAGACTTCCTTTCAGCTAAGGGCAGTCACTTTTGAGCTCAAATGAACTACATCGTTCACGAAGCTCACACGTTTCTCATCTTAACTGACAAGCATTGGATGATAGAGGACTTGTGGTTTGTTTCAGTTTCAGAAGCAGAGTTGTACTAGATATGATCCGTATGAGTAGGAAACACAGTTCTTTTTTTTAGCACACATAAGTTTGCTGCCTTATTAGAGAATCTAGAAAGCAATAGCTTTCTTCTTGCTCTAAAGCAGAGTGTGATACATGGATGAGAACTATGATTTGTGTTTCCCTTCACAAATGGAGTTAAATCCCATGCTCTGAGTCTTCCTGCAATCAAGACTTCGTTTCAGGTAAGGGCAGTCACTTTTCAGCTCAAACGAACTACATCCTTCACGAAGCTCACACGTTTCCCATCTTAACTGACTAGCATTGGATGTTAGAGGACCAGTGCTTCGTATCAGTTTCAGAAGCACAGATGGACTAGATATGATCCGAATGTGTAGGAAACAACGTTCTTTTTTGTCATCACACTTATGATTCCTGCTGTCTTAGAGACTCTAGAAAGCAAGAGCATGCTTCTTGCTCTAAAGCAGAGTGTGAACAATGGATGAGAACACTGCTGTCTGTTTCCCTTCAGAAATGGAGTTAAATCCCTAGCTCTGAGTCTTCCTAGAAGCAAGATTTCGTTTCAGGTAAGGGCAGTTACTTTAGAGCTCTAATGAACTACATCATTCACGAAGCTCACACGTTTCTCATCCTAACTGACAAGCATTGGATGTGAGAGGACCTTTGCTTTGTATCAATTTCAAGCAGTGTTGAACAAGATATGCTCTGTATGTATAGGAAACACGGTTCTTTTCTTCTGAGCTCACTCACGTTTCTTGCGGTATTAGAGACTCTAGAAAGCAAGAGCATGCTTCTTGCTCTAAAGCAGAGTGTGATCCATGGATGAGAACTCTGCTGTGTGTTTCACTTCAGTAATGGAGTTAAATCCCAGGGTCTTTGTATTCCTACATGCAAGACTTCCTTTCAGGTAAGGGCAGTCACTTTTGAGCTCAAATGAACTACATCGTTCACGAAGCTCACACGTTTCTCATCTTAACTGACAAGCATTGGATGATAGAGGACTTGTGGTTTGTTTCAGTTTCAGAAGCAGAGTTGTACTAGATATGGTCCGTATGAGTAGGAAACACAGTTCTTTTTTTTAGCACACTCAAGTTTGCTGCCTTATTACAGAATCTAGAAAGCAATAGCTTTCTTCTTGCTCTAAAGCAGAGTGTGATACATGGATGAGAACTATGATTTGTGTTTCCCTTCACAAATGGAGTTAAATCCCATGCTCTGAGTCTTCCTACAATCAAGACTTTGTTTCAGGTAAGGGCAGTCACTTTTCAGCTCAAACGAACTACATCGTTCACGAAGCTCACACGTTTCCCATCTTAACTGACAAGCATTGGATGTTAGAGGACCAGTGCTTCGTATCAGTTTCAGAAGCACAGATGGACTAGATATGATCCGAATGTGTAGGAAACAACGTTCTTTTTTGTCATCACACTTATGATTCCTGCTGTCTTAGAGACTCTAGAAAGCAAGAGCATGCTTCTTGCTCTAAAGCAGAGTGTGAACAATGGATGAGAACACTGCTGTCTGTTTCCCTTCAGAAATGGAGTTAAATCCCTAGCTCTGAGTCTTCCTAGAAGCAAGATTTCGTTTCAGGTAAGGGCAGTTACTTTAGAGCTCTAATGAACTACATCATTCACGAAGCTCACACGTTTCTCATCCTAACTGACAAGCATTGGATGTGAGAGGACCTTTGCTTTGTATCAATTTCAAGCAGTGTTGAACAAGATATGCTCTGTATGTATAGGAAACACGGTTCTTTTCTTCTGAGCTCACTCACGTTTCCTGCGGTATTAGAGACTCTAGAAAGCAAGAGCATGCTTCTTGCTCTAAAGCAGAGTGTGATCCATGGATGACAACTGTGTTGTGTGTTTCCCTTCAGAAATGGAGTTAAGTCCCAGGCTCTGTGTCTTCCTACAAGCAAGACTTCGTTTCAGGTAAGGGCAGTCACTTTTAAGTTCAAACGAACTACAATATTTACAAAGCTAACACGTTTCTCATCTTAACTGCCAAGCATGGGATGTTAGAGGACCAGTGCTTTGTATCAGTTTCAGAAGCAGAGTTGGACTAGATATGGTCCGTATGTGTAGGAAACACCGGTCTATTGTTCTGAGCACACTCATTTTTCCTGCTGTGTTAGAGTCTCTGGAAAGCAAGAGCGTACTTCTTGCTCTTAAGCAGAGTGTGATCTATGTATGGGAACTCTGCTGTGTGTTTCCCTTCAGAAATGGAGTTAAATCCCAGGCTCTGAATCTTCCTACAAATAAGACTTCGTTTCAGGTAAGGGCAGTCACTTTTCAGCTCAAAAGAACTACATTGTTCACAAATCTCACACGTTTCTTATCTTCCCTGACATGCATCGGATGTTAGAGGACCAGTGCTTTGTATCAGTTTCAGAAGCAGAGTTGGACTAGATATGATCCGTATGTGTAGGAATCACCGTTCATTTGTTCTCAGCACACTCAAGTTTCCTGCTGTATTAGAGACTCTGGAAAGCAAGAGCGTGCTTCTTGCTCTAAAGCAGAGTGTGATCCATGGATGAGAACTCTGCTGTGTGTTTCACTTCAGTAATGGAGTTAAATCCCAGCGTCTGTGTATTCCTACATGCAAGACTTCCTTTCAGGTAAGGGCAGTCACTTTTGAGCTCAAATGAACTACATCGTTCATGAAGCTCACACGTTTCTCATCTTAACTGACAAGCATTGGATGATAGAGGACTTGTGGTTTGTTTCAGTTTAAGAAGCAGAGTTGTACTAGATATGGTCTGTATGAGTAGGAAACACAGTTCTTTTGTTCTTAGCACACACAAGATTGCTGCCTTATTAGAGAATCTAGAAAGCAATAGCTTTCTTCTTGCTCTAAAGCAGAGTGTGATACTTGGATGAGAACTATGATTTGTGTTTCCCTTCACAAATGGAGTTAAATCCCATGCTCTGTGTCTTCCTGCAATCAAGACTTCGTTTCAGGTAAGGGCAGTCACTTTTAAGTTCAAACGAACTACAATATTTACGAAGCTAACACGTTTCTCATCTTAACTGCCAAGCATTGGATGTTAGGGGACCAGTGCTTTGTATCAGTTTCAGAAGCACAGATGGACTAGATATGATCCGAATGTGTAGGAAACACCGTTCTTTTTTGTCATCACACTCATGATTCCTGCTGTCTTAGAGACTCTAGAAAGCAAGAGCGTGCTTCTTGCTCTAAAGCAGAGTGTGAACAATGGATGAGAACACTGCTGTCTGTTTCCCTTCAGAAATGGAGTTAAATCCCTAGCTCTGAGTCTTCCTAGAAGCAAGATTTCGTTTAAGGTAAGGGCAGTTACTTTAGAGCTCTAATGAACTACATCATTCACGAAGCTCACACGTTTCTCATCCTAACTGACAAGCATTGGATGTGAGAGGACCTTTGCTTTGTATCAATTTCAAGCAGTGTTGAACTAGATATGGTCTGTATGTATAGGAAACACGGTTCTTTTCTTCTGAGCTCACTCACGTTTCCTGCGGTATTAGAGACTCTAGAAAGCAAGAGCATGCTTCTTTCTCTAAAGCAGAGTGTGATCCATGGATGACAACTGTGTTGTGTGTTTCCCTTCAGAAATGGAGTTAAGTCCCAGGCTCTGTATCTTCCTACAAGCAAGACTTCGTTTCAGGTAAGGGCAGTCACTTTTCAGCTCAAACGAACTACATCGTTCAGGAAACTCAACGTTTCTCATCTTAACTGACAAGCATCGGATGTTAGAGGACCAGTGCTTTGTATCAGTTTCAGAAGCAGAGTTGGACTAGATATGGTCCGTATGTGTAGGAAACACCGTTCTTTTGTTCTGAGCACACTCACGTTTCCTGCTGTATTAGAGACTCTAGGAAGCAAGAGCATGCTTCTTGCTCTAAAGCAGAGTGTGATCCATGGATGAGAACTGTGTTGTATGTTTCCCTTCACAAATGGAGTAAAATCCCAGGCTCTGTGTCTTCCTACAAGCAAGACTTCATTTCAGGTAAGGGATGTCACTTTTCAGCTAAAAGGAACTACATCGTTCACGAAGCTCACACGTTTCTCATCTTAACAGACACTCATCGGATGTCAGAGGACCAGTGCTTTGTATCAGTTTCAGAAGCATAGTAGGACTAGATATGGTCCGTATGTGTAGGAAACATCGTTCCATTGTTCTGAGCACACTCATTTTTCCTGCTGTGTTAGAGTCTCTGGAAAGCAAGAGCGTACTTCTTGCTCTTAAGCAGAGTGTGATCCATGTATGGGAACTCTGCTGTGTGTTTCCCTTCAGAAATGGAGTTAAATCCCAGGCTCTGAATCTTCCTACAAAAAAGACTTCGTTTCAGGTAAGGGCAGTCACTTTTCAGCTCAAAAGAACTACATTGTTCACAAATCTCACACGTTTCTTATCTTCCCTGACATGTATCGGATGTTAGAGGACCAGTGCTTTGTATCAGTTTCAGAAGCAGAGTTGGACTAGATATGATCCGTATGTGTAGGAATCACCGTTCATTTGTTCTCAGCACACTCAAGTTTCCTGCTGTCTTAGAGACTCTGGAAAGCAAGAGCGTGCTTCTTGCTCTAAAGCAGAGTGTGATCCATGGATGAGAATTCTGCTGTGTGTTTCACTTCAGTAATGGAGTTAAATCCCAGGGTCTTTGTATTCCTACATGCAAGACTTCCTTTCAGGTAAGGGCAGTCACTTTTGAGCTCAAATCAACTACATCGTTCACGAAGCTCACACGTTTCTCATCTTAACTGACAAGCATTGGATGATAGAGGACTTGTGGTTTGTTTCAGTTTCAGAAGCAGAGTTGTACTAGATATGGTCCGTATGAGTAGGAAACACAGTTCTTTTGTTCTTAGCACACTCAAGATTGCTGCCTTATTAGAGAATCTAGAAAGCAATAGCTTCCTTCTTGCTCTAAAGCAGAGTGTGATACATGGATGAGAACTATGATTTGTGTTTCCCTTCACAAATGGAGTTAAATCCCATGCTCTGTGTCTTCCTGCAATCAAGACTTCGTTTCAGGTAAGGGCAGTCACTTTTCAGTTCAAACGAACTACAATATTTACGAAGCTAACACGTTTCTCATCTTAACTGCCAAGCATTGGATGTTAGGGGACCAGTACTTTGTATCAGTTTCAGAAGCAGAGTTGGACTAGATATAGTCTGCATGTGTAGGAAACACCATTCATTTGTTCTCAGAACACTCAAGTTTCCTGCTGTCTTAGAGACTCTAGAAAGCTAGAGCATGCTTCTTGCTCTAAAGCAGAGTGTGATCCATGGATGAGAACTGTGTTGTGTGTTTCCCTTCAGAAATGGAGTTAAATCCCAGGCTCTGTGTCTTCCTACAAGCAAGACTTCTTTTCAGGTAAGGGCAGTCACTTTTCAGCTGAAAGGAACTACATTGGTCAGGAACCTCACACGTTTCTCATGTTAACTGACAAGCATCGGATGTCAGAGGACCAGTGCTTTGTATCAGTTTCAGAAGCGTAGTAGGACTAGATATGGTCCGTATGTGTAGGAAACACCGTCCTATTGTTCTGAGCACACTCATTTTTCCTGCTGTGTTAGAGTCTCTGGAAAGCAAGAGCGTACTTCTTGCTCTTAAGCAGAGTGTGATCCATGTATGAGAACTCTGCTGTGTGTTTTCCTTCAGAAATGGAGTTAAATCCCAGGCTCTGAATCTTCCTACAAATAAGACTTCGTTTCAGGTAAGGGAAGTCACTTTTCAGCTCAAACGAACTACATCGTTCACGAAGCTCACACATTTCTATTCTTAACTGACAAGCATTGGATGTTAGAGGACAAGTGCTTTGTATCAGTTTCAGAAGCAGAGTTGGACTAGATATGGTCCGCATGTGTAGGAAACACCATTCATTTGTTCTCTGCACACCCAAGTTTCCTGCAGTCTTAGAGCCTCTAGAAAGCTAGAGCGTGCTTCTTGCTCTAAAGCAGAGTGTGATCAATGGATGAGAACTCTGTTGTGTGTTTCACTTCAGAAATGGAGTTAAATCCCTGGCTCTGAGTCTTCCTACAAGCTAGACTTCGTTTAAGGTAAGGGCAGTTACTTTACAGCTCAAAGGAACTACATCATTCACGAAGCTCACAGGGTTCTCATCTTAACTGACAAGCATTGGATGTTAGAAGACCTTTGCTTTGTATCAATTTCAAGCAGAGTTGAACTAGATATGATCCGTATGTATAGGAAACACGGTTCTTTTCTTCTGAGCTCACTCACGTTTCCTGCGGTATTAGAGACTCTAGAAAGCAAGAGCATTCTTCTTGCTCTAAAGCAGAGTGTGATCCATGTATGAGAACTGTGTTGTGTCTTTCCCTTCAGAAATGGAGTTAAATCCCAGGCTCTGAGTCTTCCTACAAGCAAGACTTCGTTTCAGGTAAGGGCAGTCACTTTTCAGCTGTAATGAAATACATATTTCACGAAGCTCACACGTTTCTCATCTTAACTGACAAGCATTGGATGTTAGAGGACCTGTTGTTTCTTTCAGTTTCAGAAGCAGAGTTGAACATGATATGGCCTGTATGTGGAGGAAACACCGTTCTTTTGTTCCGAGCACACTCATGTTTCATGCTGTCTTAGAGACTCTAGAATGCAAGTGCGTGCTTCTTGCTGTAAAGGAGGGTGTGATCAATGGAAGAGAACTCTGCTGTGTGTTTCACTTCAGAAATGGAGATAATCCCAGGCTCTTAGTCTTCCTACAAGGAGGACTTCGATTCCAGTAAGGGCAGTTACTTTACAGCTCAAACGAACTACATGGTTCACGAAGCTCATACGTTTCTCATCTTAACTGACAAGCATTGCATGTTAGAGGACCAGTGTTTTGTATCAGTTTCAGAAGCAGAGTTGGACTAGATATGGTCCGTATGTGTGGGAAACAAGGTTCTTTTGTTCTCATCACACTCATGTTTCTTGCTGTCTTAGAGACTCTGGAAAGCAAGAGCGTGCTTCTTGCTCTAAAGCAGAGTGTGAGCCATGGATGAGAACTATGCTGTGTTTCCCTTCAGAAATGGAGTTAAATCCCAGGCTCTGTGTCTTCCTGCAAGCACTACTCCTTTCAAGTAAGGGCAGTCACTTTTCACCTGAAGCGAACTACATCATTCACGAAGCTCACACGTTTCTCATCTTAACTGAGAAGCATTGGATGTTAGAGGACCTTTGCTTTGTATCAATTTCAAGCAGAGTTGAACTAGATATGGTCTGTATGTATAGGAAACACCGTTCCTTTCTTCAGAGCACACTCACCTTTCCTGCTGTCTTAGAGACTCTGGAAACCAAGAGCATGCTTATGCTCTAAAGCAGAGTGTAATCTATATGTGAGAACTCTGCTGTGTGTTTCACTTCAGAAATAGACTTAAATCCCAGGCTCTGTGTCTTCCTGCAAGCAAGACATCGTTTCTAGTAAGGGCAGTCATTTTTCAGCTCAAACGAACTACATCGTTCACGAAGCTCACACGTTTCTCATCTTAACTGACAAGCATTGAATTTTAGAGGACCAGTCCTTTGCATCAGTTTCAGAATCAGAGTTGGACTAGATATGGTCCATATGTGTAGGAAACATCGTTGTTTTGTTCTGAGAACACTCAAGTTTTCTGCTCTCTTAGAGACTCTGGAAAGCAAGAGCGTGCTTCTTGCTCTAAAGCAGAGTGTGATCCATCGATGAGAACTGTGTTGTGTGTTTCCCTTCATAATGGAGTTAAAACCCAGTTTCTGTGTTTTCCTACAAGCAAGACTTCGTTTTAGGTAAGGGAAGTCACATTCCAGCTCAAACGAACTACATCGTTCTCGAAGCTCACATGTTTCACGTCTAAACTGACAATCATTGGATGTTAGAGGACCTGTGCTTTGTATCAATTTCAGAGGCTGAGTTGTACTAGATATGGTCTGTATGTGTAGGAAACACTGTTCTTTTGCTCTCATCACAGTCATGTTTCCTGCTGTCTTAGAGAATCTAGAAACCTAGAGCGTGCTTCTTGCTCTAAAGCAGAGTGTGATCCATGGATGAGAACTGTGTTGTGTGTTTCCCTTCAGAAATGGAGTTAAATCCCAGGCTCTGTGTCTTCCTACAAGCAAGACTTCTTTTCAGGTAAGGGCAGTCACTTTTCAGCTGAAACGAACTACATTGTTCAGGAACCTCACACGTTTCTCATGTTAACAGACAAGCATCGGATGTCAGAGGACCAGGGCTTTGTATCAGTTTCAGAAGCAGAGTTGAACTAGATATGGTCCCTATGTGTAGGAAACACCGTTCTTTTGTTCTGAGCACGCTCAAGTTTTCTGCTCCTAGGGACTCTGGAAAGCAAGAGCATACTCCTTGCTATAAAGCAGAGTGTGATCAATGGATGAGAACTCTGCTGTGTGTTTCACTTCAGTAATGGAGTTAAATCCCAGGCTCTGAGTCTTCCTACAAGCAAGACTTCATTTCAGGTAAGGGCAGTTACTATACTGCTCAAAAGAACTACATCATTCACGAAACTCACATGTTTCTCATCTAAACTGACAAGCATTGGATGTTAGAGGACCTCTGTTTTCTTTCAGTTTCAGAAGCAGAGTTAAACTAGATATGGCCCGAATGTGGAGGAAACACTGTTCTTTTGTTCTGAGCACACTCATGTTTCATGCTGTATTAGAGACTCTAGAGAGCAAGAGCGTGCTTCTTGCTCTAAAGCAGAGTGTGATCCATGGATGAAAACTATGCTGTGTGTTTCCCTTCAGAAATGGAGTTAAACCCCCGGCTCTGTGTCTTCGTACAAGTAAGACTTCATTTCAGGTAAGGGCAGTCACTTTTCAGCTCAAACGAACTACATCGTTCACGAAGCTCACACGTTTCCAATCTTAACTGACAAGCATCCGATGTTAGAGGACCAGTGTTTTGTATCAGTTTCAGAAGCAGAGTTGGACGAGATATGGTCCGTATGTGTACGAAACACCGTTATTTTGTTCTGAGCACACTCAAGTTTTCTGCTCTCTTAGAGACTCTGGAAAGCAAGAGCGTACTTCTTGCTCTAAAGCAGAGTGTGATCAATGGATGACAACTCTGCTGTGTGTTTCACTTCAGAAATGGAGTTAAATCCCAGGCTCTGAGTCTTCCTACAAACAAGACTTCGTTTCAGGTACGGGCAGTTACCTTACAACTCTAACGAACTACATCGTTCACGAAGCTCACACGTTTCTCATCTTAAATGACAAGCATTTGATGTTAGAGGGCCTATGGTTTGTTTCAGTTTCAGAAGCAGAGATGAACTAGATATGGTCCGTATGTGTAGGAAACACCGTTCTTTTCTTCTGAGCACACTCTAGTTTCCTGCTGTATTAGAGAATCTAGAAAGCAAGAGAGTACTTCTTGCTCTAAAGCAGACTGTGATCCATGGATGAGAAGTCTGCTGTGTGTTTCCCTTCAGAAAAGGAGTTAAATTCCCTGCTCTGTGTCTTCCTACAAGCACTACTTTGTTTCAGATAAGGGCAGTCACTTTTCTGCTCAAACGATCTACATCGTTCACAAAGCTCACACGTTTCTCATCTTAAATGACAAGCATTGGATGTTAGAGGAACAGTGCTTTGTATCAGTTTCAGAAGCAGAGTTGGGATAGATATGGACCGTATGTGTAGGAAACACCGTTCTTTTGTTCTGAGCACACTGAAGTTTTCTGCTCTTAGAGACTCTGGAAAGCAAGAGCGTACTCCTTGCTCTAAAGCAGAGTGTGATCAATGGATGAGAACTCTGCTGTGTTTCACTTCAGAAATGGAGTTAAATCCCAGGCTCTGAGTATTCCTACAAGCAAGACTTCCTTTCAGATAAGAGCAGTTACTATACAGCTCAAAAGAACTACATCATTCACGAAGCTCACACATTTCTCATCTAAACTGACAACCATCCGAGGTTAGAGGCCCAGTGCTTTGTGTCGGTTTCAGAAGCAGAGTTGGACTAGATATGGCCTGTATGTGGAGGAAACACCGTTCTTTTGTTTTGAGCACACTCATGTTTCATGCTGTCTTAGAGACTCTAGAAAGTAAGAGCGTGCTTCTTGTT
Source organism: Onychomys leucogaster (assembly GCA_949786385.1). NCBI lineage: Eukaryota > Metazoa > Chordata > Mammalia > Rodentia > Cricetidae > Onychomys > Onychomys leucogaster. Next base: position 1,533,730 of record CATKUP010000014.1, on the reverse strand, counting down.
GTAAAGCAGGGTGTGATCAATGGAAGAGAACTCTGCTGTGTGTTTCACTTCAGAAATAGAGTTAAATCTCAGGCTCTGAGTCTTCCTACAAGCAAAACTTCGTTTCAGGTAAGGGCAGTTACTTTACAGCTCAAACGAACTACATCGTCACGAAGCTCACACGTTTCTCATCCTAACTACAAGCATTGGATGTTAGAGGACCTGTGCTTTGTATCAATTTCAGAGGCAGATTTCTTCTAGATATGGTCCGTATGTGTAGGAAACACCGTTCATTGTTCTCAGCACACTCATGTTTCCTGCTGTCTTAGAGACTCTAGAAAGCAAGAGCGTGCTTCTTGCTCTAAAGCAGAGTGTGATCAATGGATGACAACTCTGCTGTGTGTTTCACTTCAGAAATGGAGTTAAATCCCAGGCTCTGAGTCTTCCTACAAACAAGACTTCGTTTCAGGTACGGGCAGTTACCTTACAACTCTAACGAACTACATCGTTCACGAAGCTCACACGTTTCTCATCTTAAATGACAAGCATTGGATGTTAGAGGGCCTATGGTTTGTTTCAGTTTCAGAAGCAGAGATGAACTAGATATGGCCCGTATGTGTAGGAAACACCGTTCTTTTCTTCTGAGCACACTCTAGTTTCCTGCTGTATTAGAGAATCTAGAAAGCAAGAGAGTACTTCTTGCTCTAAAGCAGACTGTGATCCATGGATGAGAAGTCTGCTTTGTGTTTCCCTTCAGAAAAGGAGTTAAATTACCTGCTCTCTGTCTTTCTACAAGCACTACTTTGTTTCAGATAAGGGCAGTCACTTTTCTGCTCAAACGAACTACATCGTTCACGAAGCTCCCACGTTTCTCATCTTAAATGACAAGCATTGGATGTTAGAGGAACAGTGCTTTGTATCAGTTTCAGAAGCAGAGTTGGACTAGATATGGTCCATATGTATAGGAAACACCGTTCTTTTGTTCTGAGCACACTGAAGTTTTCTGCTCTATTAGAGAATCTAGAAAGCAAGAGAGTACTTCTTGCTCTAAAGCAGACTGTGATCCATGGATGAGAAGTCTGCTGTGTGTTTCCCTTCAGAAAAGGAGTTAAATTCCCTGCTCTGTGTCTTCCTACAAGCACTACTTTGTTTCAGATAAGGGCAGTCACTTTTCTGCTCAAACGAACTACATCGTTCACAAAGCTCACACGTTTCTAATCTTAAATGACAAGCATTGGATGTTAGAGGAACAGTGCTTTGTATCAGTTTCAGAAGCAGAGTTGGGATAGATATGGTCCGTATGTGTAGGAAACACCGTTCTTTTGTTCTGAGCACACTGAAGTTTTCTGCTCTTAGAGACTCTGGAAAGCAAGAGCGTACTCCTTGCTCTAAAGCAGAGTGTGATCAATGGATGAGAACTCTGCTGTGTTTCACTTCAGAAATGGAGTTAAATCCCAGGCTCTGAGTATTCCTACAAGCAAGACTTCCTTTCAGATAACAGCAGTTACTATACAGCTCAAAAGAACTACATCATTCACGAAGCTCACACATTTCTCATCTAAACTGACAACCATCCGATGTTAGAGGCCCAGTGCTTTGTGTCGGTTTCAGAAGCAGAGTTGGACTAGATATGGCCTGTATGTGGCGGAAACACCGTTCTTTTGTTCTGAGCACACTCATGTTTCATGCTGTCTTAGAGACTCTAGAAAGTAAGAGCGTGCTTCTTGTTGTAAAGCAGGGTGTGATCAATGGAAGAGAACTCTGCTGTGTGTTTCACTTCAGAAATGGAGTTAAATCTCAGGCTCTGAGTCTTCCTACAAGCAAAACTTCGTTTCAGGTAAGGGCAGTTACTTTACAGCTCAAACGAACTACATCGTCACGAAGCTCACACGTTTCTCATCCTAACTACAAGCATTGGATGTTAGAGGACCTGTGCTTTGTATCAATTTCAGAGGCAGATTTCTTCTAGATATGGTCCGTATGTGTAGGAAACTCCGTTCATTGTTCTCAGCACACTCATGTTTCCTGCTGTCTTAGAGACTCTAGAAAGCAAGAGCGTGCTTCTTGCTCTAAAGCAGAGTGTGATCAATGGATGACAACTCTGCTGTGTGTTTCACTTCAGAAATGGAGTTAAATCCCAGGCTCTGAGTCTTCCTACAAACAAGACTTCGTTTCAGGTACGGGCAGTTACCTTACAACTCTAACGAACTACATCGTTCACGAAGCTCACACGTTTCTCATCTTAAATGACAAGCATTGGATGTTAGAGGGCCTATGGTTTGTTTCAGTTTCAGAAGCAGAGATGAACTAGATATGGCCCGTATGTGTAGGAAACACCGTTCTTTTCTTCTGAGCACACTCTAGTTTCCTGCTGTATTAGAGAATCTAGAAAGCAAGAGAGTACTTCTTGCTCTAAAGCAGACTGTGATCCATGGATGAGAAGTCTGCTGTGTGTTTCCCTTCAGAAAAGGAGTTAAATTACCTGTTCTCTGTCTTCCTACAAGCACTACTTTGTTTCAGATAAGGGCAGTCACTTTTCTGCTCAAACGAACTACATCGTTCACAAAGCTCACACGTTTCTCATCTTAAATGACAAGCATTGGATGTTAGAGGAACAGTGCTTTGTATCAGTTTCAGAAGCAGAGTTGGGATAGATATGGTCCGTATGTGTAGGAAACACCGTTCTTTTGTTCTGAGCACACTGAAGTTTTCTGCTCTTAGAGACTCTGGAAAGCAAGAGCGTACTCCTTGCTCTAAAGCAGAGTGTGATCAATGGATGAGAACTCTGCTGTGTTTCACTTCAGAAATGGAGTTAAATCCCAGGCTCTGAGTATTCCTACAAGCAAGACTTCCTTTCAGATAAGAGCAGTTACTATACAGCTCAAAAGAACTACATCATTCACGAAGCTCACACATTTCTCATCTAAACTGACAACCATCCGATGTTAGAGGCCCAGTGCTTTGTGTCGGTTTCAGAAGCAGAGTTGGACTAGATATGGCCTGTATGTGGCGGAAACACCGTTCTTTTGTTCTGAGCACACTCATGTTTCATGCTGTCTTAGAGACTCTAGAAAGTAAGAGCGTGCTTCTTGTTGTAAAGCAGGGTGTGATCAATGGAAGAGAACTCTGCTGTGTGTTTCACTTCAGAAATGGAGTTAAATCTCAGGCTCTGAGTCTTCCTACAAGCAAAACTTCGTTTCAGGTAAGGGCATTTACTTTACAGCTCAAACGAACTACATCATCACGAAGCTCACACGTTTCTCATCCTAACTACAAGCATTGGATGTTAGAGGACCTGTGCTTTGTATCAATTTCAGAGGCAGATTTCTTCTAGATATGGTCCGTATGTGTAGGAAACACCGTTCATTGTTCTCAGCACACTCATGTTTCCTGCTGTCTTAGAGACTCTAGAAAGCAAGAGCGTGCTTCTTGCTCTAAAGCAGAGTGTGATCAATGGATGACAACTCTGCTGTGTGTTTCACTTCAGAAATGGAGTTAAATCCCAGGCTCTGAGTCTTCCTACAAACAAGACTTCGTTTCAGGTACGGGCAGTTACCTTACAACTCTAACGAACTACATCGTTCACGAAGCTCACACGTTTCTCATCTTAAATGACAAGCATTGGATGTTAGAGGGCCAATTTTTTGTTTCAGTTTCAGAAGCAGAGATGAACTAGATATGGCCCGTATGTGTAGGAAACACCGTTCTTTTCTTCTGAGCACACTCTAGTTTCCTGCTGTATTAGAGAATCTAGAAAGCAAGAGAGTACTTCTTGCTCTAAAGCAGACTGTGATCCATGGATGAGAAGTCTGCTTTGTGTTTCCCTTCAGAAAAGGAGTTAAATTCCCTGCTCTCTGTCTTCCTACAAGCACTACTTTGTTTCAGATAAGGGCAGTCACTTTTCTGCTCAAACGAACTACATTGTTCACGAAGCTCACACGTTTCTCATCTTAAATGACAAGCATTGGATGTTAGAGGAACAGTGCTTTGTATCAGTTTCAGAAGCAGTGTTGGACTAGATATGGTCCATATGTATAGGAAACACCGTTCTTTTGTTCTGAGCACACTGAAGTTTTCTGCTCTTAGAGACTCTGGAAAGCAAGAGCATACTCCTTGCTCTAAAGCAGAGTGTGATCAATGGATGAGAACTCGGCTGTGTTTCACTTCAGAAATGGAGTTAAATCCCAGGCTCTGAGTATTCCTACAAGCAAGACTTCGTTTCAGATAAGAGCAGTTACTATACAGCTCAAAAGAACTACATCATTCACGAAGCTCACACATTTCTCATCTAAACTGACAAGCATCCGATGTTAGAGTCCCAGTGCTTTGTGTCAGTTTCAGAAGCAGAGTTTGACTAGATATGGTCTGTATGTGTAGGAAACACCGTTCATTTGTTCTCAGCACACTCACATTTCCTGATGTCTTAGATACTCTAGAAAGCAAGAGCGTGCTTCTTACTCTAATGCAGAGTGTTAACAATGGATGAGAACTCTGCTGTCTGTTTCACTTCAGTAATGGAGTTAAATCCCAGGCTCTGAGTCTTCCTACAACAAGACTTCATTTCAGGTACAGGCAGTTACTTTACAGCTCAAACGAACTACTTCGGTCACGAAGCTTTCACGTTTCTCATCTAAACTGACAAGCATTGGATGTTAGAGGACCTGTTGTTTCTTTCAGTTTCAGAAGCAGAGTTGAACATGATATGGCCTGTATGTGGAGGAAACACCGTTCTTTTGTTCTGAGCACACTCATGTTTCATGCTGTCTTAGAGACTCTAGAAAGCAAGAGCGTGCTTCTTGTTGTAAAGCAGGGTGTGATCAATGGAAGAGAACTCTGCTGTGTGTTTCACTTCAGAAATGGAGATAATCCCAGGCTCTTAGTCTTCCTCCAAGGAGGACTTCGATTCAAGTAAGGGCAGTTACTTTACAGCTCATACGAACTACATCGTTCTCGATGCACACACGTTTCTCATCTTAACTGACAAGCATTGCATGTTAGAGGACCAGAGTTTTGTATCAGTTTCAGAAGCAGAGTTGGACTAGATATGGTCCGTATGTGTGGGAAACAACGTTCTTTTGTTCTCATCACACTCATGTTTCTTGCTGTCTTACAGACTCTGGAAAGCAAGAGCGTGCTTCTTGCTCTAAAGCAGAGTGTGATCCATGCATGAGAACTATGCTGTGTTTCCCTTCAGAAATGGAGTTAAATCCCAGGCTCTGTGTCTTCCTACAAGCACTACTCCTTTCACGTAAGGGCAGTCATTTTCACCTGAAATGAACTACATCATTCACGAAGCTCATACGTTTCTCATCTTAACTGAGAAGCATTGGATGTTAGAGAACCTTTGCTTTGTATCAATTTCAAGCAGAGTTGAACTAGATATGGTCTGTATGTATAGGAAAAACCATTCTTTTCTTCTGAGCACACTCACCTTTCCTGCTGTCTTAGAGAAGTTGAAACCAAGAGCATGCTTCTTGCTCTAAAGCAGAGTGTGATCTATATGTGAGAACTCTGCTGTGTGTTTCACTTCAGAAATAGAGTTAAATCCAGGCTCTGTGTCTTCCTACAAGCAAGACTTCGTTTCTAGTAAGGGCAGTCATTTTTCCGCTCAAACGAACTACATCAGTCACGAAGCTCACACGTTTCTCATCTTAACTGACAAGCATTGAATTTTAGAGGACCAGTGCTTTGTATCAGTTTCAGAAGCAGAGTTCGACTAGATATGGTCCGTACGTGTACGAACACCGTTCTTATGTTCTCATCACACTCACGTTTCTTGCTGTCTTAGAGACTCTGGAAAGCAAGAGCATGCCTCTTGCTCTAAAGCTGATTGTGATCAATGGATGAGAACTCTGCTGTGTGTTTGACTTCAGAAATGGAGTTAAATCCCAGGTTCTGTGTCGTCCTACAAGCAATACTTCGTTTCTAGTAAGGGCAGTCATTTTTCAGCTCAAAGAACTACATCGGTCATGATGCTCACACGTTTCTCATCTTAACTGACAAGCATTGAATGTTACAGGACCAGTGCTTTGTATCAGTTTCAGAAGCAGAGTTGGAGTAGATATGGTCCCTATGTGTAGGAAACACCGTTCTTTGTTCTGAGCACACTCATGTTTCATGCTGTATTAGAGAATCTAGAGAGCAAGAGCGTGCTTCTTGCTCTAAAGCAGAGTGTGATCCATGGATAAAAGCTATGCTGTGTGTTTCCCTTCAGAAATGGAGTTAAACCCCTGGCTCTGTGTCTTTGTACAAGTAAGACTTCATTTCAGGTAAGGGCAGTCACTTTTCAGCTCAAACGAACTACATCGTTCACGAAGCTCACATGTTTCCAATCTTAACTGACAAGCATCCGATGTTAGAGGACCAGTGCTTTGTATCAGTTTCAGAAGCAGAGTTGGACTAGATATGGTCCCTATGTGTAGGAAACACCGTTCTTTTGTTCTCAGCACACTCATGTTTTCTGCTCTCTTAGAGACTCTGGAAAGCAAGAGCGTGCTTCTTGCTCGAAAGCAGAGTGTGATCAATGGATGACAACTCTGCTGTGTGTTTCACTTCAGAATTGGAGTTAAATCACAAGCTCTGAGTCTTCCTAGAAGCAAGACTTCGTTTCAGGTACGGGCAGTTACTTTACAGCTCAAACGAACTACATCGTTCACGCAGCTCACACGTTTCTCATCTTTACTGACAAGGATTGGATGTTAGAGGGCCTAAATTTGTTTCAGTTTCAGAAGCAGAGAAGAACTAGATATGGTCCGTATGTGTAGGAAACACCGTTCTTTTCTTCTGAGCACACTCAAGTTTCCTGCTGTATTAGAGAATCTAGAAAGCAAGAGTGTGCTTCTTGCTCTAGCAGAGTGTGATCCATCAATGAGAACTATGCTGTGTGTTTCCCTTCAGAAATGGAGTTATTTTCCAGGCTCTGTGTCTTCCTACAAGCAAGACTTCGTTTCAAGTAAGGGCAGTCACTTTTCAGCTCAAAAGATCTACATCGTTCACGAAGCTAACACGTTTCTCATCTTAACTGACAAGCATTGGATGTTAGAGGACCTGTGCTTTGTATCAATTTCAGAGGCAGAGTTGTACTAGATATGGTCCGTATGTGTAGGGATCACCGTTCTTTTGTTATCAGCACACTCATGTTTCCTCCTGTCTTAGAGACTCTATAGAGCAAGAGCGTGCTTCTTGCTCTAAAGCAGAGAGTGATCTATATATGAGAACTCTGTTTTGTGTTTCACTTCAGAAATGGAGTTAAATCCCATGCTCTGAGTCTTCCTACAAGCAAGACTTCGTTTCAGGTAAGGGCACTGACTTTACAGCTCAAACGAACTACATCGTTCACAAAGCTCACACGTTTCTCATTTTAACTGACGAGCATTGGATGTTTGAGGACATGTGGTCTGTTTCAGTTTCAGAAGCAGAGTTGAACTAGATATGGCCCGTATGTGTAGGAAACACCGTTCCTTTGTTCTGAGCACACTCATGTTTCCTCCTGTCTTAGAGACTCTAGAAAGTAAGAGCGTGCATCTTGCTCTAAAGCAGACTGTGATCAATGGATGAGAACTCTGCTGTGTGTTTCACATCAGAAATGGTGTTAAATCCCAGGCACTGTGTCTTCCTACAAGGAAGACTTGGTTTCAAGTAAGGGCAGTTACTTTACAGCTCAAAAGAACGACATCGTTCACGAAGCTCACACGTTTCTCATCTTAACCTACAAGCATTGCATGTTAGAGGACCTGTGGTTTGTTTCAGTTTCAGAAGCAGAGTTGAACTAGATATGGACCGTATGTGTAGGAAACACCGTTCTTTTGTTCAGAGCACACTCATGTTTCCTGCTGTCTTAGAGACTCTAGAAAGCAAGAGCATGCTTCGTGCTCTAAAGTACAGTGTGATCTATACATGAGAACTCTGTTGTGTGTTTCACTTCAGAAATGGAGTTAAATCCCAGGCTGTGTGTCTTCCTACGAGCAAGACTTCGTTTCAGGTAAGGGCACTTACTTTACAGCTCAAATGAACTACATCGTTCACAAAGCTCACACGTTTCTCATCTTAACTGACAAGCATTGGATGCTGAGGACCTGTGGTTTGTTTCAGTTTCAGAAGCAGAGTTGAACTAGATATGGTCCGTATGTTTAGGAAACACTGTTCATTTGTTCTGAGCACACTCAAGTTTCCTGCTCTATTAGAGAATCTAGAAAGCAAGTGTGTGCTTCTTGCTATAAAGCAGAGTGTGATCCATGGATGAGAATTCTGCTGTGTGTTTCACTTCAGAAATGGAGTTAAATCCCAGGCTCTGTGTCTTCCTACAAGCAAGACTTCGTTTCAGGTAAGGGCAGTCACTATTCAGCTCAAAAGAACTACACCGTACACGAAGCTAACACTTTTCTCATCTTAAATGACAAGCATTGGAGGTTAGAGGACGAGTGCTTTGTATAAGTTTCAGAAGGAGAGATGGACTAGATATGGCCTTTATGTGTAGGAAACACCGTTCTTTTGTTCTGAGCACACTCAAGTCTCCGGCTGTATTAGAGACTCTAGAAAGCAAGAGTTTGTTTCTTGCTCTAAAGCAGAGTGTGATCCATTGAAGAGAACTATGCTGTGTGTTTCCCTTCAGAAATGGAGTTAAATTCCAGGCTCTGTGTCTTCCTACAAGCAAGACTTCGTTTCAAGTGAGGGCAGTCATTTTTCAGATCAAAGGAACTACATCGTTCACGAACCTCACACGTTTCTCATCTTAACTAACAAGCATTGGATGTTAGAGGACCATTACTTTGTATCAGTTTCTGAAGCAGAGTTGGACTAGTTATGGTCCGTATGTGTAGGAAACACCGTTCATTTGTTCTCAGCACACTCATGTTTCCTGCTCTCTTAGAGACTGCACAAAGCAAGGGCGTGCTTCTTGCTCTAAAGCAGAGTGTGATCTATATATAAGAACTCTGCTGTGTGTTTCACTTCAGAAATGGAGTTAAATCCCAGGCTCTGTGTCTTCCTACATGCAATAATTCGTTTCAAGTAAGGGCAGTCACTTTTCAGCTCAAACGAACAACATCGTTCACGACGCTCACACGTTTCTCATCTTAACTGACAAGCATTGGATGTTAGAGGACCTGTGGTTTCTTTCAGTTTCAGAAGCAGAGTTGAACTATATATGGTCCATATGTGTAGGAAACACTGTTCTTTGGTTCTGAGCACACTCAAGTTTCCTGCTGTATTAGAGAATCTAGAAAGCAAGTGTGTGCTTCTTGCTCTAAAGCAGATTGTGATCCATGGATGAGAACTCTGCTGTGTGTTTCACTACAGAAATGGAGTTGAATCCCAGGCTCTGTGTCTTCCTACAAGCAAGACTTCGTTTCAGGCAAGGGCAGTCACTATTCAGCTCAAAAGAACTACACCGTTCACGAAGCTAACACTTTTCTCATCTTAAATGACAAGCATTGGATGTTAGAGGACCAGTGCTTTGTATAAGTCAGAAGGAGAGTTGGACTAGATATAGCCCATATGTGTAGGAAACACCGTTCTTTTGTTCTGAGCACTCTCAAGTTTCTGGCTGTATTAGAGACTCTAGAAAGCAATAGTGTGCTTCTTGCTCTAAGGCAGAGTGTGATCCAATGAAGAGAACTATGCTGTGTGTTTCCCTTCAGAAATGGAGTTAAATTCCAGGCTCTGTGTCTTCCTACAAGCAAGACACGTTTCAAGTGAGGGCAGTCATTTTTCAGATCAAAGGAACTACATCATTCACGAACCTCACACGTTTCTCATCTTAACTGACAAGCATTGAATGTTAGAGGACCAGTACTTTGTATCAGTTTCAGAAGCAGAGTTGGAATAGATATGGTCTGTATGTGTAGGAAACACCGTTCATTTGTTCTCAGCACATTCAGGTTTCCTGCTGTCTTAGAGACTCCACAAAGCAAGAGCATGCTTCTTGCTCTAAAGCAGAGTGTGATGTATATATGAGAACTCTGCTGTGTGTTTCACTTCAGAAATGGAGTTAAATCCCAGGCTCTGGGTCTTCCTACATGCAAGACTTCGTTTCAAGTAAGGGCAGTCACTTTTCAGCTCAAACGAACAACATCATTCACGACGCTCACACGTTTCTCATCTTAACTGACAAGCATTGGATGTTAGAAGACCTCTGGTTTCTTTCAGTTTCAGAAGCAGAGTTGAACTAGATATGGTCCGTATGTGTAGGAAACACTGTTCTTTTGTTCTGAGCACACTCAAGTTTCCTGCTCTATTAGAGATTCTAGAAAGCAAGAGCGTGCTTCTTTTTGTAAAGCAGAGTGTGATCCATGGATGCGAACTCTGCTGTGTGTTTCACTTCAGAAATCGAGTTAAATCCCATGCTCTGAGTCTTCCTACAAGGAAGACTTTATTCAAGTAAGGGCAGTTACTTTACAGCTAAAACGAACTACATTGTTCACAAAGCTCACACGTTTCTCATCTTAACTGACAAGCATTGTATGTCAGAGGACCTGTGGTTTCTTTCAGTTTCAGAAGCAGAGTTGAACTAGATATGGCCCGTATGTGTAGGAAACATCGTTCTTTTGTTCAGAGCTCACTCACGTTTCCTGCTGTATTAGAGACACTAGAAAGCAAGAGCATGCTTCTTGCTCTAAAGCAGAGTGTGATCCTTCGAATGAGAACTATGCTGTGTGTTTCCCTTCAGAAAGGAGTTAAATCCCAGGCTCTGTGTCTTCCTACAAGCAAGACTTCGTTTCTAGTAAGGGCAGTCATTTTTCCGCTCAAACGAACTACATCAGTCACGAAGCTCACACGTTTCTCATCTTAACTGACAAGCATTGAATTTTAGAGGACCAGTGCTTTTTATCAGTTTCAGAAGCAGAGTTCGACTAGATATGGTCCGTACGTGTACGAACACCGTTCTTATGTTCTCATCACACTCACGTTTCTTGCTGTCTTAGAGACTCTGGAAAGCAAGAGCATGCCTCTTGCTCTAAAGCTGATTGTGATCAATGGATGAGAACTCTGCTGTGTGTTTGACTTCAGAAATGGAGTTAAATCCCAGGTTCTGTGTCGTCCTACAAGCAATACTTCGTTTCTAGTAAGGGCAGTCATTTTTCAGCTCAAAGAACTACATCGGTCATGATGCTCACACGTTTCTCATCTTAACTGACAAGCATTGAATGTTACAGGACCAGTGCTTTGTATCAGTTTCAGAAGCAGAGTTGGAGTAGATATGGTCCCTATGTGTAGGAAACACCGTTCTTTTGTTCTGAGCACACTCATGTTTCATGCTGTATTAGAGAATCTAGAGAGCAAGAGCGTGCTTCTTGCTCTAAAGCAGAGTGTGATCCATGGATAAAAGCTATGCTGTGTGTTTCCCTTCAGAAATGGAGTTAAACCCCTGGCTCTGTGTCTTTGTACAAGTAAGACTTCATTTCAGGTAAGGGCAGTCACTTTTCAGCTCAAACGAACTACATCGTTCACGAAGCTCACATGTTTCCAATCTTAACTGACAAGCATCCAATGTTAGAGGACCAGTGCTTTGTATCAGTTTCAGAAGCAGAGTTGGACTAGATATGGTCCCTATGTGTAGGAAACACCGTTCTTTTGTTCTGAGCACACTCATGTTTTCTGCTCTCTTAGAGACTCTGGAAAGCAAGAGCGTGCTTCTTGCTCGAAAGCAGAGTGTGATCAATGGATGACAACTCTGCTGTCTGTTTCACTTCAGAATTGGAGTTAAATCACAAGCTCTGAGTCTTCCTAGAAGCAAGACTTCGTTTCAGGTACGGGCAGTTACTTTACAGCTCAAACGAACTACATCGTTCACGCAGCTCACACGTTTCTCATCTTTACTGACAAGGATTGGATGTTAGAGGGCCTAAATTTGTTTCAGTTTCAGAAGCAGAGAAGAACTAGATATGGTCCGTATGTGTAGGAAACACCGTTCATTTGTTCTGAGCACACTCAAGTTTCCTGCTGTATTAGAGAATCTAGAAAGCAAGAGTGTGCTTCTTGCTCTAGCAGAGTGTGATCCATCAATGAGAACTATGCTGTGTGTTTCCCTTCAGAAATGGAGTTATTTTCCAGGCTCTGTGTCTTCCTACAAGCAAGACTTCGTTTCAAGTAAGGGCAGTCACTTTTCAGCTCAAAAGATCTACATCGTTCACGAAGCTAACACGTTTCTCATCTTAACTGACAAGCATTGGATGTTAGAGGACCTGTGCTTTGTATCAATTTCAGAGGCAGAGTTGTACTAGATATGGTCCGTATGTGTAGGGATCACCGTTCTTTTGTTATCAGCACACTCATGTTTCCTCCTGTCTTAGAGACTCTATAGAGCAAGAGCGTGCTTCTTGCTCTAAAGCAGAGAGTGATCTATATATGAGAACTCTGTTTTGTGTTTCACTTCAGAAATGGAGTTAAATCCCATGCTCTGAGTCTTCCTACAAGCAAGACTTCGTTTCAGGTAAGGGCACTGACTTTACAGCTCAAACGAACTACATCGTTCACAAAGCTCACACGTTTCTCATTTTAACTGACGAGCATTGGATGTTTGAGGACATGTGGTCTGTTTCAGTTTCAGAAGCAGAGTTGAACTAGATATGGCCCGTATGTGTAGGAAACACCGTTCCTTTGTTCTGAGCACACTCATGTTTCCTGCTGTCTTAGAGACTCTAGAAAGTAAGAGCGTGCATCTTGCTCTAAAGCAGACTGTGATCAATGGATGAGAACTCTGCTGTGTGTTTCACATCAGAAATGGTGTTAAATCCCAGGCACTGTGTCTTCCTACAAGGAAGACTTGGTTTCAAGTAAGGGCAGTTACTTTACAGCTCAAAAGAACGACATCGTTCACGAAGCTCACACGTTTCTCATCTTAACCTACAAGCATTGCATGTTAGAGGACCTGTGGTTTGTTTCAGGTTCAGAAGCAGAGTTGAACTAGATATGGACCGTATGTGTAGGAAACACCGTTCTTTTGTTCAGAGCACACTCATGTTTCCTGCTGTCTTAGAGACTCTAGAAAGCAAGAGCATGCTTCGTGCTCTAAAGTACAGTGTGATCTATATATGAGAACTCTGTTGTGTGTTTCACTTCAGAAATGGAGTTAAATCCCAGGCTGTGTGTTTTCCTACGAGCAAGACTTCGTTTCAGGTAAGGGCACTTACTTTACAGCTCAAATGAACTACATCGTTCACAAAGCTCACACGTTTCTCATCTTAACTGACAAGCATTGGATGCTGAGGACCTGTGGTTTGTTTCAGTTTCAGAAGCAGAGTTGAACTAGATATGGTCCGTATGTTTAGGAAACACTGTTCATTTGTTCTGAGCACACGCAAGTTTCCTGCTCTATTAGAGAATCTAGAAAGCAAGTGTGTGCTTCTTGCTATAAAGCAGAGTGTGATCCATGGATGAGAATTCTGCTGTGTGTTTCACTTCAGAAATGGAGTTAAAGCCCAGGCTCTGTGTCTTCCTACAAGCAAGACTTCGTTTCAGGTAAGGGCAGTCACTATTCAGCTCAAAAGAACTACACCGTACACGAAGCTAACACTTTTCTCATCTTAAATGACAAGCATTGGAGGTTAGAGGACGAGTGCTTTGTATAAGTTTCAGAAGGAGAGATGGACTAGATATGGCCTTTATGTGTAGGAAACACCATTCTTTTGTTCTGAGCACACTCAAGTCTCCGGCTGTATTAGAGACTCTAGAAAGCAAGAGTTTGCTTCTTGCTCTAAAGCAGAGTGTGATCCATTGAAGAGAACTATGCTGTGTGTTTCCCTTCAGAAATGGAGTTAAATTCCAGGCTCTGTGTCTTCCTACAAGCAAGACTTCGTTTCAAGTGAGGGCAGTCATTTTTCAGATCAAAGGAACTACATCGTTCACGAACCTCACACGTTTCTCATCTTAACTAACAAGCATTGGATGTTAGAGGACCATTACTTTGTATCAGTTTATGAAGCAGAGTTGGACTAGTTATGGTCCGTATGTGTAGGAAACACCGTTCATTTGTTCTCAGCACACTCAGGTTTCCTGCTCTCTTAGAGACTGCACAAAGCAAGGGCGTGCTTCTTGCTCTAAAGCAGAGTGTGATCTATATATAAGAACTCTGCTGTGTGTTTCACTTCAGAAATGGAGTTAAATCCCAGGCTCTGTGTCTTCCTACATGCAATAATTCGTTTCAAGTAAGGGCAGTCACTTTTCAGCTCAAACGAACAACATCGTTCACGACGCTCACACGTTTCTCATCTTAACTGACAAGCATTGGATGTTAGAGGACCTGTGGTTTCTTTCAGTTTCAGAAGCAGAGTTGAACTATATATGGTCCATATGTGTAGGAAACACTGTTCTTTGGTTCTGAGCACACTCAAGTTTCCTGCTGTATTAGAGAATCTAGAAAGCAAGTGTGTGCTTCTTGCTCTAAAGCAGATTGTGATCCATGGATGAGAACTCTGCTGTGTGTTTCACTACAGAAATGGAGTTGAATCCCAGGCTCTGTGTCTTCCTACAAGCAAGACTTCGTTTCAGGCAAGGGCAGTCACTATTCAGCTCAAAAGAACTACACCTTTCACGAAGCTAACACTTTTCTCATCTTAAATGACAAGCATTGGATGTTAGAGGACCAGTGCTTTGTATAAGTCAGAAGGAGAGTTGGACTAGATATAGCCCATATGTGTAGGAAACACCGTTCTTTTGTTCTGAGCACTCTCAAGTTTCTGGCTGTATTAGAGACTCTAGAAAGCAATAGTGTGCTTCTTGCTCTAAGGCAGAGTGTGATCCAATGAAGAGAACTATGCTGTGTGTTTCCCTTCAGAAATGGAGTTAAATTCCAGGCTCTGTGTCTTCCTACAAGCAAGACTTCGTTTCAAGTGAGGGCAGTCATTTTTCAGATCAAAGGAACTACATCATTCACGAACCTCACACGTTTCTCATCTTAACTGACAAGCATTGAATGTTAGAGGACCAGTACTTTGTATCAGTTTCAGAAGCAGAGTTGGAATAGATATGGTCTGTATGTGTAGGAAACACCGTTCATTTGTTCTCAGCACATTCAGGTTTCCTGCTGTCTTAGAGACTCCACAAAGCAAGAGCATGCTTCTTGCTCTAAAGCAGAGTGTGATGTATATATGAGAACTCTGCTGTGTGTTTCACTTCAGAAATGGAGTTAAATCCCAGGCTCTGGGTCTTCCTACATGCAAGACTTCGTTTCAAGTAAGGGCAGTCACTTTTCAGCTCAAACGAACAACATCATTCACGACGCTCACACGTTTCTCATCTTAACTGACAAGCATTGGATGTTAGAAGACCTCTGGTTTCTTTCAGTTTCAGAAGCAGAGTTGAACTAGATATGGTCCGTATGTGTAGGAAACACTGTTCTTTTGTTCTGAGCACACTCAAGTTTCCTGCTCTATTAGAGATTCTAGAAAGCAAGAGCATGCTTCTTTTTGTAAAGCAGAGTGTGATCCATGGATGCGAACTCTGCTGTGTGTTTCACTTCAGAAATCGAGTTAAATCCCATGCTCTGAGTCTTCCTACAAGGAAGACTTTATTCAAGTAAGGGCAGTTACTTTACAGCTAAAACGAACTACATTGTTCACAAAGCTCACACGTTTCTCATCTTAACTGACAAGCATTGTATGTCAGAGGACCTGTGGTTTCTTTCAGTTTCAGAAGCAGAGTTGAACTAGATATGGCCCGTATGTGTAGGAAACATCGTTCTTTTGTTCAGAGCTCACTCACGTTTCCTGCTGTATTAGAGACACTAGAAAGCAAGAGCATGCTTCTTGCTCTAAAGCAGAGTGTGATCCTTCGAATGAGAACTATGCTGTGTGTTTCCCTTCAGAAATGGAGTTAAATCCCAGGCTCTGTGTCTTCCTACAAGCAAGACTTCGTTTCAAGTAAGGCAGTCACTTTTCAGCTCAAACGAACTACATCGTTCACGACGCTTACACGTTTCTCGTCTTAACTGACAAGCATTGGATGTTAGACCTCTGGTTTCTTTCAGTTTCAGAAGCAGAGTTGAACTAGATATGGTCCGTATGTGTAGGAAACACTGTTCTTTTGTTCTGAGCACACTCAAGTTTCCTGCTCTATTAGAGATTCTAGAAAGCAAGAGCGTGCTTCTTTTTGTAAAGCAGAGTGTGATCCATGGATGAGTACTGTGTTGTGTGTTTCCCTTCAGAAATGGAGTAAAACCCCAGGCTCAGTTTCTTCCTATAAGCAAGACTTAGTTTCAGGGAAGGGCAGTCACTTTTCGGCTCATAGGAATTACATCGTTTACGAAGCTCACACGTTTCTCATGTTAACTGACAAGCATTGGATATTAATGGACCAGTGCTTTGTATCAGTTTCAGAAGCAGAGTTGGACTAGATATGGTCCCTATGTGTAGGAAACACCGTTCTTTTGTTCTCAGCACACTCAAGTTTCCTGCTATCTTAGAGATTCTAGAGAGCAAGACCGTGCTTTTTGCTCTAAAGCAGAGTGTGATCAATGGATGCGAACTCTGCTGTGTGTTTCACTTCAGAAATCGAGTTAAATCCCATGCTCTGAGTCTTCCTACAAGGAAGATTTTATTCAAGTAAGGGCAGTTACTTTACAGGTCAAACGAACTACATGGTTCACGAAGCTCACACGTTTCTCATCTGAAGTGACAAGCATTGGATGTTAGAGGACCAGTGCTTTGTATCAGTTTCAGCAGCAGACTTGGACTAGATATGGTCCGTATGTGAAGGAAACACTGTTCATTTGTTCTGAGCACACTCAAGTTTCTTGCTGTATTAGAGAATCTAGAAAGCAAGTGTGTGCTTCTTGCTCTAAAGCAGAGTGTGATCCACGGATGAGAACTCTGCTGTGTGTTTCACTTCAGAAATGGAGTTAAATCCCAGGCTCTGTGTCTTCCTCCAAGCACTACTTCGTTTCAGGTAAGGGCAGTCACTTTTCAGTTGAAAAGAACTACATCGTTCACGGAGGTCACACGTTTCTCATCTTAAATGACAAGCATTGGATGTTAGAGTACCTGTGCTTTGTATCAATTTCAGAGGCAGAGTTGTACAAGATATGGTCCGTATGTGTAGGGAAAACCGTTCTTTTGTTCTCAGCACACTCATGTTTCCTGCTGTCTTAGAGACTCTAGAAAGCAAGAGTGTGCTTCTTGCTCTAAATCAGAGTGTCAAATATATATGAGAACTCTGTTGTGTGTTTCATCTCAGAAATGGAGTTAAATCCCAGGCTCTGAGTCTTCCTACAAGTAAGACTTCGTTTCAGGTAAGGGCAGTCACTTTTCAGCTCAAATGAACTACATTGTTCATAAAGCTCACACGTTTCTCATCTTAACTGACAAGCATTGGATGTTTGACGACCTATATTTTGTTTCAGTTTCAGAAGCAGAGTTGAACTAGATATGTCCCGTATGAGTAAGAAACACTGTTCTTTTGTTCTCAGCACACTCAAGTTTCCTGCTGTATTAGAGACTCTAGAAAGCAAGATCGTGCTTCTTGTTCTAGAGCAGAGTGTGATTCATGGATGAGAACTGTGTTGTGTGTTTCCCTTCAGAAATGGAGTAAAACCCCAGGCTCTGTGTCTTCTTATAAGCAAGACTTCGTTTCAGGTAAGGGCAGTCACTTTTCAGCTCAAATGAATTACGTTTGCGAAGCTCAGAGTTTTCTCATCTTAACTGACAAGCATTGGATGTTAGAGGACCAGTGCTTTGTATCCGTTTCAGAAGCAGAGTTGAACTAGATATGGTCGGTATGTGTAGGAAACACCGTTCTTTTGTTCTCATCACACTCACATTTTCTGCTGTCTTAGAGACTCTAGAAAGCAAGAGCGTGCTTGTTGCTCTAAAGCAGAGTGTGATCAATGGATGAGAACTCTGCTGTGTGTTTCACTTCAGAAATGGAGTTAAATCCCATGCTCTGAGTCTTCCTCAAAGGATGAATTCGAATCAAGTAAGGGCAGTTACTTTACAGCTAAAACGAACTACATTGTTCACAAAGCTCACACGTTTCTCATCTTAACTGACAAGCATTGGATGTTAGAGGACCAGTGCTTTGTATCAGTTTCAGAAGCAGAGTTGGACTAGATATGGTCCGTATGTGTAGGAAACACCGTACTTTTGTTCTCAGGACACTCACATTTTCTGCTGTCTTAGAGACTCTAGAAAGCAAGAGCGTGCTTCTTGCTCTAAAGCAGACTGTGATCAATGGATGAGAACTATACTGTGTGTTTCACTTCAGAAATGGTGTTAAATCCCAGACTCTGAGACTTCCTACAAGGAAGATTTCGATTCAAGTAAGGGCAGATACTTTACAGCTCAAACGAACTACATCGATCACAAAGCTCACACGTTTCTCATCTTAACTGACAAGCATTGGATGTTAGAGGACCTGTGGTTTCTTTCAGTTTCAGAAGCAGAGTTGAACTAGATATGGCCCGTATGTGTAGGAAACATCGTTCTTTTGTTCAGAGCTCACTCACGTTTCCTGCTGTATTAGAGACACTAGAAAGCAAGAGCGTGCTTCTTGCTCTAAAGCAGAGTGTGATCCTTCGATGAGAACTATTCTGTGTGTTTCCCTTCAGAAATGGAGTTAAATCCCAGGCTCTGTGTCTTCCTACAAGCAAGACTTCGTTTCAAGTAAGGCAGTCACTTTTCAGCTCAAACGAACTACATCGTTCACGACGCTCACACGTTTCTCATCTTAACTGACAAGCATTGGATGTTAGAGTACCTGTGGTTTGTTTCAGTTTCAGAAGCAGAGTTGAACTAGATATGGTCCGTATGTGTAGGAAACACTGTTCTTTTGTTCTGAGCACACTCAAGTTTCCTGCTCTATTAGAGATTCTAGAAAGCAAGAGCGGTCTTCATGCTCTAAAGCAGAGTGTGATCCATGGATGAGAACTATGCTGTGTGTTTCCCTTCAGAAATGGAGTTAAATCCCAGGCTCTGTGTCTTCCTACAAGCACTACTTCGTTTCAGCTAAGGGCAGTCACTTTTCAGCTGAAACGAACTACATCATTCACGAAGCTCACACGTTTCTCTTCTTAAATGACAAGCATTGGATGTTAGAGGACCTGTGCTTTGTATCAATTTCAGAAGCAGAGTTGTACTAGATATGGTCCGTATGTGTAGGGAACACCATTCTTTTGTTCTCAGCACACTCATTTTTCCTGCTGTCTTAGAGACTCTAGAAAGCAAGAGCGTGCTTCTTGCTATAAAGCAGAGTGTGAACTATATATGAGAACTCTGTTGTGTGTTTCATTTCAGAAATGGAGTTAAATCCCAGGCTCTGAATCTTCCCACAAGCAAGACTTCGTTTCAGGTAAGGGCAGTCACTTTTAAGCTCAAATGAACTACATTGTTCATAAAGCTCACACGTTTCTCATGTTAACTGACAA
Organism: Onychomys leucogaster; assembly: GCA_949786385.1. Taxonomy (NCBI): domain Eukaryota; kingdom Metazoa; phylum Chordata; class Mammalia; order Rodentia; family Cricetidae; genus Onychomys; species Onychomys leucogaster. Next base: position 1,514,397 of record CATKUP010000014.1, on the reverse strand, counting down.
GCATTGGATGTTTGACGACCTATATTTTGTTTCAGTTTCAGAAGCAGAGTTGAACTAGATATGTCCCGTATGTGTAAGAAACACTGTTCTTTTGTTCTCAGCACACTCATGTTTCCTGCTGTATTAGAGACTCTAGAAAGCAAGATCGTGCTTCTTGTTCTAAAGCAGAGTGTGATCCATGGATGAGAACTGTGTTGTGTGTTTCCCTTCAGAAATGGAGTAAAACCCCAGGCTCTGTGTCTTCCTATAAGCAAGACTTCGTTTCAGGTAAGGGCAGTCACTTTTCAGCTCAAATGAATTACGTTTACGAAGCTCACAGGTTTCTCATCTTAACTGACAAGCATTGGATGTTAGAGGACCAGTGCTTTGTATCAGTTTCAGAAGCAGAGTTGAACTAGATATGGTCGGTATGTGTAGGAAACACCGTTCTTTTGTTCTCATCACACTCACATTTTCTGCTGTCTTAGAGACTCTAGAAAGCAAGAGCGTGCTTGTTGCTCTAAAGCAGAGTGTGATCAATGGATGCGAACTCTGCTGTGTGTTTCACTTCAGAAATGGAGTTAAATCCCATGCTCTGAGTCTTCCTCCAAGGATGAATTCGAATCAAGTAAGGGCAGTTACTTTACAGCTAAAACGAACTACATTGTTCACAAAGCTCACACGTTTCTCATCTTAACTGACAAGCATTGGATGTTAGAGGACCAGTGCTTTGTATCAGTTTCAGAAGCAGAGTTGGACTAGATATTTTCCGTATGTGTAGGAAACACCATACTTTTGTTCTCAGGACACTCACATTTTCTGCTGTCTTAGAGACTCTAGAAAGCAAGAGCGTGCTTCTTGCTCTAAAGCAGACTGTGATCAATGGATGAGAACTATACTGTGTGTTTCACTTCAGAAATGGTGTTAAATCCCAGACTCTGAGACTTCCTACAAGGAAGATTTCGATTCAAGTAAGGGCAGATACTTTACAGCTCAAACGAACTACATCGATCACAAAGCTCACACGTTTCTCATCTTAACTGACAAGCATTGGATGTTAGAGGACCTGTGGTTTCTTTCAGTTTCAGAAGCAGAGTTGAACTAGATATGGCCCGTATGTGTAGGAAACATCGTTCTTTTGTTCAGAGCTCACTCACGTTTCCTGCTGTATTAGAGACACTAGAAAGCAAGAGCGTGCTTCTTGCTCTAAAGCAGAGTGTGATCCTTCGATGAGAACTATTCTGTGTGTTTCCCTTCAGAAATGGAGTTCAATCCCAGGCTCTGTGTCTTCCTACAAGCAAGACTTCGTTTCAAGTAAGGCAGTCACTTTTCAGCTCAAACGAACTACATCGTTCACGACGCTCACACGTTTCTCATCTTAACTGACAAGCATTGGATGTTAGAGTACCTGTGGTTTGTTTCAGTTTCAGAAGCAGAGTTGAACTAGATATGGTCCGTATGTGTAGGAAACACTGTTCTTTTGTTCTGAGCACACTCAAGTTTCCTGCTCTATTAGAGATTCTGAAAGCAAGAGCGGTCTTCATGCTCTAAAGCAGAGTGTGATCCATGGATGAGAACTATGCTGTGTGTTTCCCTTCAGAAATGGAGTTAAATCCCAGGCTCTGTGTCTTCCTACAAGCACTACTTCGTTTCAGCTAAGGGCAGTCACTTTTCAGCTGAAACGAACTACATCATTCACGAAGCTCACACGTTTCTCTTCTTAAATGACAAGCATTGGATGTTAGAGGACCTGTGCTTTGTATCAATTTCAGAAGCAGAGTTGTACTAGATATGGTCCGTATGTGTAGGGAACACCATTCTTTTGTTCTCAGCACACTCATTTTTCCTGCTGTCTTAGAGACTCTAGAAAGCAAGAGCGTGCTTCTTGCTATAAAGCAGAGTGTGAACTATATATGAGAACTCTGTTGTGTGTTTCATTTCAGAAATGGAGTTAAATCCCAGGCTCTGAATCTTCCCACAAGCAAGACTTCGTTTCAGGTAAGGGCAGTCACTTTTAAGCTCAAATGAACTACATTGTTCATAAAGCTCACACGTTTCTCATGTTAACTGACAAGCATTGGATGTTTGACGACCTATATTTTGTTTCAGTTTCAGAAGCAGAGTTGAACTAGATATGTCCCGTATGTGTAAGAAACACTGTTCTTTTGTTCTCAGCACACTCATGTTTCCTGCTGTATTAGAGACTCTAGAAAGCAAGATCGTGCTTCTTGTTCTAAAGCAGAGTGTGATCCATGGATGAGAACTGTGTTGTGTGTTTCCCTTCAGAAATGGAGTAAAACCCCAGGCTCTGTGTCTTCCTATAAGCAAGACTTCGTTTCAGGTAAGGGCAGTCACTTTTCAGCTCAAATGAATTACGTTTACGAAGCTCACAGGTTTCTCATCTTAACTGACAAGCATTGGATGTTAGAGGACCAGTGCTTTGTATCAGTTTCAGAAGCAGAGTTGAACTAGATATGGTCGGTATGTGTAGGAAACACCGTTCTTTTGTTCTCATCACACTCACATTTTCTGCTGTCTTAGAGACTCTAGAAAGCAAGAGCGTGCTTGTTGCTCTAAAGCAGAGTGTGATCAATGGATGCGAACTCTGCTGTGTGTTTCACTTCAGAAATGGAGTTAAATCCCATGCTCTGAGTCTTCCTCCAAGGATGAATTCGAATCAAGTAAGGGCAGTTACTTTACAGCTAAAACGAACTACATTGTTCACAAAGCTCACACGTTTCTCATCTTAACTGACAAGCATTGGATGTTAGAGGACCAGTGCTTTGTATCAGTTTCAGAAGCAGAGTTGGACTAGATATTTTCCGTATGTGTAGGAAACACCATACTTTTGTTCTCAGGACACTCACATTTTCTGCTGTCTTAGAGACTCTAGAAAGCAAGAGCGTGCTTCTTGCTCTAAAGCAGAGTGTGATCCTTCGATGAGAACTATGCTGTGTGTTTCCCTTCAGAAATGGAGTTAAATCCCAGGCTCTGAGTCTTCCCACAAGCAAGACTTCGTTTCAGGTAAGGGCAGTCACTTTTAAGCTCAAAAGAACTACATTGTTCACAAAGCTCACACGTTTCTCATCTTAACTGACAAGCATTGGATGTTAGAGGACCAGTGGATTGTTTCAGTTTCAGAAGCAGACTTGTACTATATATGGTCTGTATTTGTTCGAAACACCGTTCATTTCTTCTGAGCACACTCACGTTTCCTGCTGTATTAGAGAATCTAGAAAGCAAGAGAGTGCTTCTTGCACTAAAGCAGAGTGTGATCCATGGATGAGAACTATGCTGTGTGTTTCCCTTCAGAAGTGGAGTTAAATCCCAGGCTCTGTGTCTTCCTACTAGCAAGACTTCGTTTCAGGTAAGGGCAGTCACTTTACAGTTCAAACGAACTACATCAGTCACGAAGCTCACACATTTCTCAACTTAACTGACAAGCATTGGATGTTAGAGGACCTGTGGTTTGTTTCATTTTCAGAAGCAGAGTTGAACTAGATATGGCCCGTATATGTAGGAAACCCCGTTCTTTAGTTCTGAGCACACTCATGTTTCCTGTTATATTAGAGACTCTAGAAAGCAAGAGCTTGCTTCTTGCTCCAAAGCAGAGTGTGATCCTTCGATGAGAACTATGCTGTGTGTTTCCCTTCAGAAAGGAGTTAAATCCCAGGCTCTGTGTCTTCCTACAAGCACTACTTCGTTTCAGGTAAGGGCAGTCACTTTTCAGCTGAAACGAACTACATCATTCACGAAGCTCACACGTTTCTCATCTTAAATGACAAGCATTGGATGTTACAGGACCTTTGATTTGTATCAATTTCAGAAGCAGAGTTGTACTAGATATGGTCCGTATGTGTAGGGAACATCGTTCTTTTGTTCTCAGCACACTCATGTTTCCTGCTGTCTTAGAGACTCTAGAAAGCAAGAGCGTTCTTCTTGCTCTAAAGCAGAGTGTGATCTATATATGAGAACTCTGCTGTGTGTTTCACTTCAGAAATGGAGTTAAATCCCAGGCTCTGAGTCTTCCCACAAGCAAGAATTCGTTTCAGGTAAGGGCAGTCACTTTTCAGCTCAAATGAACTACATTGTTCACAAAGCTCACACGTTTCTCATCTTAACTGACAAACATTGGATGTTAGAGGACCAGTGCTTTGTATCAGTTTCAGAAGCAGAGTTGGACTTGATATGGTCCCTATGTGTAGGAAACACCGATCTTTTGTTCTCAGTACACTCACGTTTTCTGCTGTCTTAGAGACTCTAGAAGCAAGAGCGTGCTTCTTGCTCTAAAGCAGAGTGTGATGAATGGATGAGAACTCCGCTGTGTGTTTCTCTTCAGAAATGGAGTTAAATCCCATGCTCTGAGTTTTCCTACAAGGACGACTTCGAATCAAGTAAGGGCAGTTACTTTACAGCTAAAACGAACTACATCGTTCACGAAGCTCACACGTTTCACATCTTAACTGACAAGCATTGGATGTTAGAGGACCAATGGTTTGTTTCAGTTTCAGAACCAGAGTTGTACTATATATGGTCTGTATGTGTTCGAAACACCATTCATTTGTTCTGAGCACACTCACGTTTCCTGCTGTATAAGAGAATCTAGAAAACAAGAGAGTGCTTCTTGCACTAAAGCAGAGTGTGATCCATGGATGAGAACTATGCTGTGTGTTTCCCTTCAGAAATGGAGTTAAATCCCAGGCTCTGTGTCTTCCTACAAGCAAGACATCATTTCAGGTAAGGGCAGTCACTTTTCAGCTCAAACGAACTACATCGTTCACAAAGCTCACACGTTTCTCATCTTAAATGACAAGCATTGGATGTTAGAGGACCTGTGCTTTGTATCAATTTCAGAGGCAGTGTGGTACTAGATATGGTCTGTATGTGTAGGAAACACCGTTCTTTTGTTCTCAGCACACTCATTTTTCCTGCTGTCTTACAGACTCTAGAAAGCAAGTGCGTGCTTCTTGCTCTAAAGCAGAGTGTGATCTATATATGAGAACTCTGCTGTGTGTTTCCCTTCAGAAATGGAGTTAAATCCTAGGCTCTGAGTCTTCCTACTAGCAAGACTTCGTTTCAGTTTAGGGCAGTCACTTTACAGTTCAAACGAACTACATCATTCACGAAGCTCACACATTTCTCAACTTAACTGACAAGCATTGGATGTTAGAGGACCTGTGGTTTGTTTCATTTTCAGAAGCAGAGTTGAACTAGATATGGCCCGTATGTGTAGGAAACCCTGTTCTTTAGTTCTGAGCACACTCATGTTTCCTGTTGTATTAGAGACTCTAGAAAGCAAGAGCGTGCTTCTTGCTCCAAAGCAGAGTGTGATCCTTCGATGAGAACTATGCTGTGTGTTTCCCTTCAGAAATGTTGTTAAATCCCAGGCTCTGTTACTTCCTACAAGCAAAACTTCGTTTCAAGTATGGGCATTCACTTTTCAGCTGAAACGAACTACATCGTTCACGACGCTCACACGTTTCTAATCTTAACTGACAAGCATTGGATGTTAGAAGACCTCTGGTTTCTTTCAGTTTCAGAAGCAGAGTTGAACTAGATATGGTCCGTATGTGTAAGAAACACTGTTCTTTTGTTCTCAGCACACTCAAGTTTCCTGCTGTATTAGAGACTCTAGAATGCAAGATCGTGCATCTTGTTCTAAAGCAGAGTGTGATCCATGGATGAGAACTGTGTTGTGTGTTTCCCTTCAGAAATGGAGTAAAACCCCAGGCTCTGTGTCTTCCTATAAGCAAGACTTCGTTTCAGGTAAGGGCAGTCACTTTTCAGCTCAAATGAATTACGTTTACGAAGCTCACAGGTTTCTCATCTTAACTGACAAGCATTGGATGTTAGAGGACCAGTGCTTTGTATCATTTTCAGAAGCATAGTTGGACTATATATGGTCCGTATGTGTAGGAAACACCGTACTTTTGTTTCAGGACACTCACTTTTTCTGCTGTCTTAGAGACTCTAGAAAGCAAGAGCGTGCTTCTTGCTCTAAAGCAGACTGTGATCAATGGATGAGAACTATACTGTGTGTTTCACTTCAGAAATGGTGTTAAATCCAAGATTCTGAGTCTTCATACAAGGAAGATTTCGATTCAAGTAAGGGCAGTTACTTTTCAGCTCAAAAGAACTACAGTGTTCACAAGCTCACACGTTTCTCATCTTAACTGACATGCATTGGATGTTAGAGGACCAGTGCTTTGTATCAGTTTCAGAAGCAGAGTTGGACTAGTTATGGTCGGTATGTGTAGGAAACACCGATCTTTTGTTCTCAGCACACTCACGTTTTCTGATGTCTTAGAGACTCTAGAAAGCAAGAGCGTGCTTCTTGCTCTAAAGCAGACTGTGATCAATGGATGAGAACTCCGCTGTGTGTTTCACTTCATAAAAGGAGTTAAATCCCATGCTCTGAGTTTTCCTACAAGGAAGACTTCGAATCAAGTAAGGGCAGTTACTTTATAGCTAAAACGATCTATATCGTTCACAAAGCTCACACGTTTCTCATCTTAACTGACAAGCATTGGATGTTAGAGGACCAGTGGTTTGTTTCAGTTTCAGAAGCAGAGTTGTACTATATATGGTCTGTATGTGTACGAAACACCGTTCATTTGGTCTGAGCACACTCAAGTTTCCTGTTTTATTAGAGAATCTAGAAAGCAAGAGCGTTCTTCTTACTCTAAAGCAGAGTGTGATCCTTCGATGAGAACTATACTGTGTGTTTCCCTTCAGAAATGGTGTTAAATCCCCGGGCTCTGTGTCTTCCTACAAGCAAGACATCATTTCAGGTAAGGGCAGTCACTTTTCAGCTCAAACGAACTACATCGTTCACAAAGCTCACACGTTTCTCATCTTAAATGACAACCATTGGATGTTAGAGGACCTGTGCTTTGTATCAATTTCAGAGGCAGAGTTGTACTAGATATGGTCTGTATGTGTAGGAAACACCGTTCTTTTGTTCTCAGCACACTCATGTTTCCTGCTGTCTTAGAGACTCTAGAAAGCAAGAGAGTGCTTCTTGCTCTAAAGCAGAGTGTGAACTATATATGAGAACTCTGTTGTGAGTTTCATTTCAAAATGGAGTTAAATCCCAGGCCCTGAGTTTTCCTACAAGCAAGACTTCGTTTCAGGTAAGGGCAGTCACTTTTCAGCTCAAACGAACTACATGGTTCACAAAGTTCACACGTTTCTCATCTTAACTGACAAGCATTGGATGTTAGAGGACCAGTGCTTTGTATCAGTTTCAGAAGCAGAGTTGGAATAGATATGGTCCGTATGTGTAGGAAACACCGATCTTTTGTTCTCAGCACACTCACGTTTTCTGCTGTCTTAGAATCTCTAGAAAGCAAGAGCGTGCTTCTTGCTCTAAAGCAGAGTGTGATGAATGGATGAGAACTCCACTGTGTGTTTCACTTCAGAAATGGAGTTAAATCCCATGCTCTGAGTCTTCCTACAAAGAAGACTTCGAATCAAGTAAGGGCAGTTACTTTACAGCTAAAACGAACTCCATCGTTCACGAAGCTCACACGTTTCTCATCTTAACTGACAAGCCTTGGATGTTAGAGGACCTGTGGTTTCTTTCAGTTTCAGAAGCAGAGTTGAACTAGATATGGTCCCTATGTGTAGGAAACACTGTTCTTTTGTTCTGAGCACACTCAAGTTTCTTGCACTATTAGAGATTCTAGAAAGCAAGAGCGGTCTTCTGGCTCTAAAGCAGAGTGTGATCCATGGATGAGAACTATGCTGTGTGTTTCCCTTCAGAAATGGAGATAAATCCCAGGCTCTGTGTCTTCCTACAACACTATTTCGTTTCAGGTAAGGGCAGTCACTTTTCAGCTGAAACGAACTACATCGTTCACAAAGCTCACACGTTTCTCATCTTAAATGACAAGCATTGGATGTTAGAGGACCTGTGCTTTGTATCAATTTCAGAGGCAGAGTGGTACTAGATATGGTCTCTATGTGTAGGAAACAACGTTCTTTTGTTCTCAGCACACTCATATTTCCTGCTGTCTTACAGACTCTAGAAAGCAAGAGCGTGCTTCTTGCTCTAAAGCGAGTGTGATCTATATATGGGAACTCTGCTTTGTGTTTCACTTCAGAAATGGAGTTAAATCCTAGGCTCTGAGTCTTCCTACTAGCAAGAATTCGTTTCAGGTAAGGGCAGTCACTTTACAGTTCAAACGAACTACATCATTCACGAAGCTCACACATTTCTCAACTTAACTGACTAGCATTGGATGTTAGAGGACCTGTGGTTTGTTTCATTTTCAGAGGCAGAGTTGAACTAGATATGGCCCGTGTGTGTAGGACACCCGGTTCTTTAGTTCTGAGCACAATCATGTTTCCTGCTGTATTAGAGACTCTGGAAAGCAAGAGCGTTCTTCTGGCTCTAAAGCAGACTGTGATCATTCGATGAGAACTATGCTGTGTGTTTCCCTTCAGAAATGGAGTTAAATCCCAGGCTCTGTGTCTTCCTACAAGCAAGACTTCGTTTCAAGTAAGGGCAGTCACTTTTCAGCTCAAACGAACTACTTCGTTCACAAAGCTCACACGTTTCTCATCTTAACTGACAAGCATTGGATGTTAGAGGACCTGTGGTTTCTTTCAGTTTCAGAAGCAGAGTTGAACTAGATATGGTCCGTATGTGTAGGAAACACTGTTCTTTTGTTCTGAGCACACTCAAGTTTCCTGCTCTATTAGAGATTCTAGAAAGCAAGAGGGGTCTCCTTGCTCTAAAGCAGAGTGTGATCCATGGATGAGAACTATGCTGTGTGTTTCCCTTCAGAAATGGAGATAAATCCCAGGCTCTGTGTCTTCCTACAACACTATTTCGTTTCAGGTAAGGGCAGTCACTTTTCAGCTGAAACGAACTACATCGTTCACAAAGCTCACACGTTTCTCATCTTAAATGACAAGCATTGGATGTTAGAGGACCTGTGCTTTGTATCAATTTCAGAGGCAGAGTGGTACTAGATATGGTCTCTATGTGTAGGAAACAACGTTCTTTTGTTCTCAGCACACTCATATTTCCTGCTGTCTTACAGACTCTAGAAAGCAAGAGCGTGCTTCTTGCTCTAAAGCGAGTGTGATCTATATATGGGAACTCTGCTTTGTGTTTCACTTCAGAAATGGAGTTAAATCCTAGGCTCTGAGTCTTCCTACTAGCAAGAATTCGTTTCAGGTAAGGGCAGTCACTTTACAGTTCAAACGAACTACATCATTCACGAAGCTCACACATTTCTCAACTTAACTGACTAGCATTGGATGTTAGAGGACCTGTGGTTTGTTTCATTTTCAGAGGCAGAGTTGAACTAGATATGGCCCGTGTGTGTAGGACACCCGGTTCTTTAGTTCTGAGCACAATCATGTTTCCTGCTGTATTAGAGACTCTGGAAAGCAAGAGCGTTCTTCTGGCTCTAAAGCAGACTGTGATCATTCGATGAGAACTATGCTGTGTGTTTCCCTTCAGAAATGGAGTTAAATCCCAGGCTCTGTGTCTTCCTACAAGCAAGACTTCGTTTCAAGTAAGGGCAGTCACTTTTCAGCTCAAACGAACTACTTCGTTCACAAAGCTCACACGTTTCTCATCTTAACTGACAAGCATTGGATGTTAGAGGACCTGTGGTTTCTTTCAGTTTCAGAAGCAGAGTTGAACTAGATATGGTCCATATGTGTAGGAAACACTGTTCTTTTGTTCTGAGCACACTCAAGTTTCCTGCTCTATTAGAGATTCTAGAAAGCAAGAGGGGTCTCCTTGCTCTAAAGCAGAGTGTGATCCATGGATGATAACTATGCTGTGTGTTTACCTTCAGAAATGGAGTTAAATCCCAGGCTCTCTGTCTTCCCACAAGCAAGACATCGTTTCAGGTAAGGGCAGTCACTTTTCATCTCAAACGAACTATATCGTTCACAAAGCTCACAGTTTTCTCATCTTAAATGACAAGCATTGGATGATAGAGGACCTGTGCTTTGTATTAATTTCAGAGGCAGAGTTGTACTAGATATGGTCCGTATGTGTAGGGAACACCGTTCTTTTTTTCTCAGCACACTCATGTTTCCTGCTGTCTTAGAGACTCTAGAAAGCAAGAGTGTGCTTCTTGCTCTAAAGCAGAGTGTGAACTATATATGAGATCTCTGTTGTGTTTTTCATTTCAGAAATGGAGTTAAATCCCAGGCTCTGAGTCTTCCTACAAGCAAGACTTCGTTTCAGGTAAGGGCAGTCACTTTACAGTTCAAACGAACTACGTCGTTCACGACGCTCACACGTTTCTCATCTTAACTGACAAGCATTGGATGTTAGAGGACAAGTGCTTTGTATCAGTTTCAGAAGCAGAGTTGGACTAGATATGGTCCGTATGTGTAGGAAACATGTTCTTTTGTTCTTAGCACACTCACGTTTTCTGCTGTCTTAGAGATTCTAGAAAGCAAGAGCGTGCTTCTTGATCTAAAGCAGACTGTGATCAATGGATGAGAACTCTGCTGTGTGTTTCACTTCAGAAATGGTGTTAAATCCCAGGCCCTAAGTCTTCCTACAAGGAAGACATTGATTCAAATAACGGCAGTTACTTTACAGCTCAAACGATCTACATTGTTCACAAAGCTCACACGTTTCTCATCTTAACTGACAAGCATTGGATGTTAGAGGACCAGTGGTTTGTATCAGTATCAGAAGCAGAGTTGGACTAGATATGGTCCGTATTTGTAGGAAACACTGTTCTTTTTTTCTGAGCACACTCAAGTTTCCTGCTCTATTAGAGATTCTAGAAAGCAAGAGCATTCTTCATGCTCTAAAGCAGAGTATGATCCATGCATGAGAACTATGCTGTGTGTTTCCCTTCAGAAATGGAGTTAAATCCCAGGCTCTGTGTCTTCCTTCAAGCACTACTTCGTTTCAGGTAAGGGCAGTCACTTTTCAGCTGAAACAAACAACATCATTCACGAAGCTCACATGTTTCTCATCTTAAATGACAAGCATTGGATGTTAGAGGACCTGTGCTTTGTATCAATTTCAGAGGCAGAGTTGTACTAGATATGGTCCGTATGTGTAGGGAACACCGTTCTTTTGTTCTCAGCACACTCATGTTTCCTGCTGTCTTAGAGACTCTAGAAAGCAAGAGAGTGCTTCTTGCTCTAAAGCAAAGTGTGAACTATATATGAGAACTCTGTTGTGTGTTTCATTTCAGAAATGGAGTTAAATCGCAGGCTCTGAGTCTTCCTTCAAGCAAGACTTCGTTTCAAAAAGGGCAGTCACTTTTCAGCTCAAATGAACTACATTGTTCACAAAGCTCACACATTTCTCATCTTAACTGACAAGCATTGGATGTTAGAGGACCAGTGCTTTGTAACAGTTTCAGAAGCAGAGTTGGACTAGATATGGTCCGTATGTGTAGGAAACACAGATCTTTTGTTCTCAGCACACTCACGTTTTCTGCTGTCTTAGAGACTCTAGAAAGCAAAAGCGTGCTTCTTGCTCTAAAGCAGACTGTGATCAATGGATGACTACTCCCCTGTGTGTTTCACTTCATAAATGGAGTTATATCCCATGCTCTGAGTTTTGCTACAAGGAAGACGTCGAATCAAGTAAGGGCAGTTAATTTACAACTAAAACGAACTATATCGTTCACGAAGCTCACACGTTTCTCATCTTAACTGACAAGCATTGGATGTTAGAGGACCAGTGGTTTGTTTCAGTTTCAGAAGCAGAGTTGTACTATATATGGTCTGTATGTTTACGAGACACCGTTCATTTGTTCTGAGCACACTCACGTTTCCTGCTGTATTAGAGGATCTAGAAAGCAAGAGCGTGCTTCCTGCTCTAAAGCAAGGTGTGATCCTTCGATGAGAACTATGCTGTGTGTTTCCCTGCAGAAATGGAGTTAAATCCCAGGCTCTGTGTCTTCCTACAAGCACTACTTCGTTTCAGGTAAGTGCAGTCACTTTTCAGCAGAAACCAACTACATTGTTCACAAAGCTCACACGTTTCTCATCTTAACTGACAAGCATTGGATGTTAGAGGACCTGTGGTTTCTTTCAGTTTCAGAAGCAGAGTTGAACTAGATATGGTCCGTATGTGTAGGAAACACTGTTCTTTTGTTCTGAGCACACTCAAGTTTCCTGCTCTATTAGAGATTCTAGAAAGCAAGAGGGGTCTCCTTGCTCTAAAGCAGAGTGTGATCCATGGATGAGAACTATGCTGTGTGTTTCCCTTCAGAAATGGAGATAAATCCCAGGCTCTGTGTCTTCCTACAACACTATTTCGTTTCAGGTAAGGGCAGTCACTTTTCAGCTGAAACGAACTACATCGTTCACAAAGCTCACACGTTTCTCATCTTAAATGACAAGCATTGGATGTTAGAGGACCTGTGCTTTGTATCAATTTCAGAGGCAGAGTGGTACTAGATATGGTCTCTATGTGTAGGAAACAACGTTCTTTTGTTCTCAGCACACTCATATTTCCTGCTGTCTTACAGACTCTAGAAAGCAAGAGCGTGCTTCTTGCTCTAAAGCGAGTGTGATCTATATATGGGAACTCTGCTTTGTGTTTCACTTCAGAAATGGAGTTAAATCCTAGGCTCTGAGTCTTCCTACTAGCAAGAATTCGTTTCAGGTAAGGGCAGTCACTTTACAGTTCAAACGAACTACATCATTCACGAAGCTCACACATTTCTCAACTTAACTGACTAGCATTGGATGTTAGAGGACCTGTGGTTTGTTTCATTTTCAGAGGCAGAGTTGAACTAGATATGGCCCGTGTGTGTAGGACACCCGGTTCTTTAGTTCTGAGCACAATCATGTTTCCTGCTGTATTAGAGACTCTGGAAAGCAAGAGCGTTCTTCTGGCTCTAAAGCAGACTGTGATCATTCGATGAGAACTATGCTGTGTGTTTCCCTTCAGAAATGGAGTTAAATCCCAGGCTCTGTGTCTTCCTACAAGCAAGACTTCGTTTCAAGTAAGGGCAGTCACTTTTCAGCTCAAACGAACTACTTCGTTCACAAAGCTCACACGTTTCTCATCTTAACTGACAAGCATTGGATGTTAGAGGACCTGTGGTTTCTTTCAGTTTCAGAAGCAGAGTTGAACTAGATATGGTCCGTATGTGTAGGAAACACTGTTCTTTTGTTCTGAGCACACTCAAGTTTCCTGCTCTATTAGAGATTCTAGAAAGCAAGAGGGGTCTCCTTGCTCTAAAGCAGAGTGTGATCCATGGATGAGAACTATGCTGTGTGTTTCCCTTCAGAAATGGAGATAAATCCCAGGCTCTGTGTCTTCCTACAACACTATTTCGTTTCAGGTAAGGGCAGTCACTTTTCAGCTGAAACGAACTACATCGTTCACAAAGCTCACACGTTTCTCATCTTAAATGACAAGCATTGGATGTTAGAGGACCTGTGCTTTGTATCAATTTCAGAGGCAGAGTGGTACTAGATATGGTCTCTATGTGTAGGAAACAACGTTCTTTTGTTCTCAGCACACTCATATTTCCTGCTGTCTTACAGACTCTAGAAAGCAAGAGCGTGCTTCTTGCTCTAAAGCGAGTGTGATCTATATATGGGAACTCTGCTTTGTGTTTCACTTCAGAAATGGAGTTAAATCCTAGGCTCTGAGTCTTCCTACTAGCAAGAATTCGTTTCAGGTAAGGGCAGTCACTTTACAGTTCAAACGAACTACATCATTCACGAAGCTCACACATTTCTCAACTTAACTGACTAGCATTGGATGTTAGAGGACCTGTGGTTTGTTTCATTTTCAGAGGCAGAGTTGAACTAGATATGGCCCGTGTGTGTAGGACACCCGGTTCTTTAGTTCTGAGCACAATCATGTTTCCTGCTGTATTAGAGACTCTGGAAAGCAAGAGCGTTCTTCTGGCTCTAAAGCAGACTGTGATCATTCGATGAGAACTATGCTGTGTGTTTCCCTTCAGAAATGGAGTTAAATCCCAGGCTCTGTGTCTTCCTACAAGCAAGACTTCGTTTCAAGTAAGGGCAGTCACTTTTCAGCTCAAACGAACTACTTCGTTCACAAAGCTCACACGTTTCTCATCTTAACTGACAAGCATTGGATGTTAGAGGACCTGTGGTTTCTTTCAGTTTCAGAAGCAGAGTTGAACTAGATATGGTCCATATGTGTAGGAAACACTGTTCTTTTGTTCTGAGCACACTCAAGTTTCCTGCTCTATTAGAGATTCTAGAAAGCAAGAGGGGTCTCCTTGCTCTAAAGCAGAGTGTGATCCATGGATGATAACTATGCTGTGTGTTTACCTTCAGAAATGGAGTTAAATCCCAGGCTCTCTGTCTTCCCACAAGCAAGACATCGTTTCAGGTAAGGGCAGTCACTTTTCATCTCAAACGAACTATATCGTTCACAAAGCTCACAGTTTTCTCATCTTAAATGACAAGCATTGGATGATAGAGGACCTGTGCTTTGTATTAATTTCAGAGGCAGAGTTGTACTAGATATGGTCCGTATGTGTAGGGAACACCGTTCTTTTTTTCTCAGCACACTCATGTTTCCTGCTGTCTTAGAGACTCTAGAAAGCAAGAGTGTGCTTCTTGCTCTAAAGCAGAGTGTGAACTATATATGAGATCTCTGTTGTGTTTTTCATTTCAGAAATGGAGTTAAATCCCAGGCTCTGAGTCTTCCTACAAGCAAGACTTCGTTTCAGGTAAGGGCAGTCACTTTACAGTTCAAACGAACTACGTCGTTCACGACGCTCACACGTTTCTCATCTTAACTGACAAGCATTGGATGTTAGAGGACAAGTGCTTTGTATCAGTTTCAGAAGCAGAGTTGGACTAGATATGGTCCGTATGTGTAGGAAACATGTTCTTTTGTTCTTAGCACACTCACGTTTTCTGCTGTCTTAGAGATTCTAGAAAGCAAGAGCGTGCTTCTTGATCTAAAGCAGACTGTGATCAATGGATGAGAACTCTGCTGTGTGTTTCACTTCAGAAATGGTGTTAAATCCCAGGCCCTAAGTCTTCCTACAAGGAAGACATTGATTCAAATAACGGCAGTTACTTTACAGCTCAAACGATCTACATTGTTCACAAAGCTCACACGTTTCTCATCTTAACTGACAAGCATTGGATGTTAGAGGACCAGTGGTTTGTATCAGTATCAGAAGCAGAGTTGGACTAGATATGGTCCGTATTTGTAGGAAACACTGTTCTTTTTTTCTGAGCACACTCAAGTTTCCTGCTCTATTAGAGATTCTAGAAAGCAAGAGCATTCTTCATGCTCTAAAGCAGAGTATGATCCATGCATGAGAACTATGCTGTGTGTTTCCCTTCAGAAATGGAGTTAAATCCCAGGCTCTGTGTCTTCCTTCAAGCACTACTTCGTTTCAGGTAAGGGCAGTCACTTTTCAGCTGAAACAAACAACATCATTCACGAAGCTCACATGTTTCTCATCTTAAATGACAAGCATTGGATGTTAGAGGACCTGTGCTTTGTATCAATTTCAGAGGCAGAGTTGTACTAGATATGGTCCGTATGTGTAGGGAACACCGTTCTTTTGTTCTCAGCACACTCATGTTTCCTGCTGTCTTAGAGACTCTAGAAAGCAAGAGAGTGCTTCTTGCTCTAAAGCAAAGTGTGAACTATATATGAGAACTCTGTTGTGTGTTTCATTTCAGAAATGGAGTTAAATCGCAGGCTCTGAGTCTTCCTTCAAGCAAGACTTCGTTTCAAAAAGGGCAGTCACTTTTCAGCTCAAATGAACTACATTGTTCACAAAGCTCACACATTTCTCATCTTAACTGACAAGCATTGGATGTTAGAGGACCAGTGCTTTGTAACAGTTTCAGAAGCAGAGTTGGACTAGATATGGTCCGTATGTGTAGGAAACACAGATCTTTTGTTCTCAGCACACTCACGTTTTCTGCTGTCTTAGAGACTCTAGAAAGCAAAAGCGTGCTTCTTGCTCTAAAGCAGACTGTGATCAATGGATGACTACTCCCCTGTGTGTTTCACTTCATAAATGGAGTTATATCCCATGCTCTGAGTTTTGCTACAAGGAAGACGTCGAATCAAGTAAGGGCAGTTAATTTACAACTAAAACGAACTATATCGTTCACGAAGCTCACACGTTTCTCATCTTAACTGACAAGCATTGGATGTTAGAGGACCAGTGGTTTGTTTCAGTTTCAGAAGCAGAGTTGTACTATATATGGTCTGTATGTTTACGAGACACCGTTCATTTGTTCTGAGCACACTCACGTTTCCTGCTGTATTAGAGGATCTAGAAAGCAAGAGCGTGCTTCCTGCTCTAAAGCAAGGTGTGATCCTTCGATGAGAACTATGCTGTGTGTTTCCCTGCAGAAATGGAGTTAAATCCCAGGCTCTGTGTCTTCCTACAAGCACTACTTCGTTTCAGGTAAGTGCAGTCACTTTTCAGCAGAAACCAACTACATTGTTCACAAAGCTCACACGTTTCTCATCTTAACTGACAAGCATTGGATGTTAGAGGACCAGTGCTTTGTATCAGTTTCAGAAGCAGAGTTGGACTAGATATGGTCCGTATGTGTAGGAAACACCGATCTTTTGTTTTCAGCACACTCACGTTTTCTGCTGTCTTAGAGACTCTAGAAAGCAAGAGCGTGCTTCATGCTCTGAAGCAGAGTGTGATGAATGGATGAGAACTCCGCTGTGTGTTTCACTTCAGAAATGGAGTTAAATACCATGCTCTGAGTTTTCCTACAAGGAAGACTTCGAATCAAGTAAGGGCAGTTACTTTACATCTAAAACGAACTATATCATTCACGAAGCTCACACGTTTCTCATCTTAACTGACAAGCATTGGATGTTAGAGGAACAGTGATTTGTTTCAGTTTCAGAAGCAGAGTTGTACTATATATGGTCTGTATGTGTACGAAACACCGTTCATTTGTTCTGAGCACCCTCATGTTTCCTGCTATATTAGAGAATATAGAAAGCAAGAGAGTGCTTCTTGCACTAAAGTAGAGTGTGATCCATGGAGGAGAACTATGCTGTGTGTTTCCCTTCAGAAATGGAGTTAAATCCCAGGCTCTGTGTCTTCCTACAAGCAAGACATCGTTTCAGGTAAGGGCAGTCACTTTTCAGCTCAAACGAACTACATCGTTCACAAAGCTCACACGTTTCACATCTTAAATGACAAGCATTGGATGTTAGAGGACCTGTGCTTTGTATCAATTTCAGAGGCAGAGTGGTACTAGATATGGTCTGTATGTGTAGGAAACACCGTAGTTTTTTTCTCAGCACTCTCATGTTTCCTGCTGTCTTAGAGACTCTAGAGAGCAACAGCGTGCTTCTTGCTCTAAAGCAGAGTGTGATCTATATATGGGAACTCTGCTTTGTGTTTCACTTCAGAAATGGAGTTAAATCCTAGGCTCTGAGTCTTCCTACTAGCATGACTTCTTTCAGGTAAGGGCAGTCACTTTACAGTTAAAACGAACTACATCGTTCACGAAGCTCACACGTTTCTCATCTTAACTGACAAGCATTGGATGTTAGAGGACCAGTGGTTTGTTTCAGTTTCAGAAGCAGAGTCGTACTATATATGGTCTCTATGTGTACGAAACACCGTTCATTTGTTCTGAGCACACTCAAGTTTCCTGCTGTATTAGAGAATCTATAAAGCAAGAGCGGGCTTCTTGCTCTAAAGCAGAGTATGATCCTTCTATGAGAACTATACTGTGTGTTTCCCTTCAGAAATCGTGTTAAGTCCCAGGCACTGTGTCTTCCTACAGGCAAGACTTCGTTTCAAGTAAGGGCAGTCACTTTTCAGCTCAAACGAACTACATCGTTCACGATGCTCACACGTTTCTCATCTTAAATGACAAGCATTGGATGTTAGAGGACCTGTGCTTTGTATCAATTTCAGAGGCAGAGTGGTACTAGATATGGTCTGTATGTGTAGGAAACACCGTATTTTTTTCTCAGCACTCTCATGTTTCCTGCTGTCTTAGAGACTCTAGAGAGCAACAGCGTGCTTCTTGCTCTAAAGCAGAGTGTGATCTATATATGGGAACTCTGCTTTGTGTTTCACTTCAGAAATGGAGTTAAATCCTAGGCTCTGAGTCTTCCTACTAGCAAGAATTCGTTTCAGGTAAGGGCAGTCACTTTACAGTTCAAACGAACTACATCATTCACGAAGCTCACACATTTCTCAACTTAACTGACAAGCATTGGATGTTAGAGGACCTGTGGTTTGTTTCATTTTCAGAAGCAGAGTTGAACTAGATAAGGCCGTATGTGTAGGAAACACCGTTCTTTAGTTCTGAGCACACTCATGTTTCCTGCTGTATTAGAGACTCTAGAAAGCAAGAGCGTGCTTCTTGCTCTAAAGCAGAGTGTGATCCTTCGATGAGAACTATGCTGAGTGTTTCCCTTCAGAAATGGTGTTCAATCTCAGGCTCTGTGTCTTCCTACAAGCAAGAATTCGTTTCAAGTAAGGGAAGTCACTTTTCAGCTCAAACGAACTACATTGTTCACGAGGCTCACACGTTTCTCATCTTAACTGACAAGCATTGGATGTTAGAGGACCTGTGGATTCTTTCAGTTTCAGAAGCAGAGTTGAACTAGATATGGTCCGTAAGTGTAGGAAACACCGTTCTTTTGTTCTCAGCACACTCATGTTTCCTGCTGTCTTAGAGACTCTAGAAAGCAAGAGTGTGCTTCTTGCTCTAAAACAGAGTGTGAACTATATATGAGAACTCGGTTGTGTGTTTCATTTCAGAAATGGAGTTAAATCCCAGGCTCTGAGTCTTCCTACAAGCAAGACTTCGTTTCAGGTAAGGGCAGTCACTTTTCAGCTCAAACGAACTACATTGTTCACAAATCTCACACGTTTCTCATCTTAACTGACAAGCATTGGATGTTAAAGGACCAGTGAGTGCTTTGTATCAGTTTCAGAAGCAGATTTGGACTAGATATGTTCCGTATGTGTAGGAAACACTGATCTATTGTTCTCAGCACACTCACGTTTTCTGCTGTCATAGAGATTCTAGAAAGCAAGAGCGTGCTTCTTGCTCTAAAGCAGACTGTGGTCAATTGATGAGAACTCCGCTGTGTGTTTCACTTCATAAATGGAGTTAAATCCCATGCTCTGAGTTTTGCTACAAGGAAGACGTCGAATCAAGTAAGGGCAGTTACTTTACAGCTAAAACGAACTATATCGTTCACAAAGCTCACACGTTTCTCATCTTAACTGACAAGCATTGGATGTTAGAGGACCAGTGGTTTGTTTCAGTTTCAGAAGCAGGGTTGTACTATATATGGTCTGTATGTTTACGAGACACCGTTCATTTGTTCTGAGCACACTCACGTTTCCTGCTGTATTAGAGGATCTAGAAAGAAAGAGCGTGCTTCTTGCTCTAAAGCAAGGTGTGATCCTTCGATGAGAACTATGCTGTGTGTTTCCCTGCAGAAATGGAGTTAAATCCCAGGCTCTGTGTCTTCCTACAAGCACTACTTCGTTTCAGGTAAGGGCAGTCACTTTTCAGCTGAAACCAACTACATTGTTCACAAAGCTCACACGTTTCTCATCTTAACTGACAAGCATTGGATGTTAGAGGACCAGTGCTTTGTATCAGTTTCAGAAGCAGAGTTGGACTAGATATGGTCCGTATGTGTAGGAAAAACCGATCTTTTTTTTTCAGCACACTCACGTTTTCTGCTGTCTTAGAGACTCTAGAAAGCAAGAGCGTGCTTCATGCTCTGAAGCAGAGTGTGATGAATGGATGAGAACTCCGCTGTGTGTTTCACTTCAGAAATGGAGTTAAATACCATGCTCTTAGTTTTCCTACAAGGAAGACTTCGAATCAAGTAAGGGCAGTTACTTTACATCTAAAACGAACTATATCATTCACGAAGATCACACGTTTCTCATCTTAACTGACAAGCATTGGATGTTAGAGGACCAGTGGTTTGTTTCAGTTTCAGAAGCAGAGTTGTACTATATACGGTCTGTATGTGTACGAAACACCGTTCATTTGTTCTGAGCACACTCATGTTTCCTGCTGTATTAGAGAATATAGAAAGCAAGAGAGTGCTTCTTGCACTAAAGTAGAGTGTGATCCATGGAGGAGAACTATGCTGTGTGTTTCCCTTCAGAAATGGAGTTAAATCCCAAGCTCTGTGTCTTCCTACAAGCAAGACATCGTTTCAGGTAAGGGCAGTCACTTTTCAGCTCAAACGAACTACATCGTTCACAAAGCTCACACGTTTCTCATCTTAAATGACAAGCATTGGATGTTAGAGGACCTGTGCTTTGTATCAATTTCAGAGGCAGAGTGGTACTAGATATGGTCTCTATGTGTAGGAAACAACGTTCTTTTGTTCTCAGCACACTCATGTTTCCTGCTGTCTTAGAGACTCTAGAAAGCAAGAGCGTGCTTCTTGCTATAAAGCGAGTGTGATCTATATATGGGAACTCTGCTTTGTGTTTCACTTCAGAAATGGAGTTAAATCCTAGGCTCTGAGTCTTTCTACTAGCAAGAATTCGTTTCAGGTAAGGGCAGTCACTTTACAGTTCAAACGAACTACATCATTCACGAAGCTCACACATTTCTCAACTTAACTGACAAGCATTGGATGTTAGAGGACCTGTGGTTTGTTTCATTTTCAGAGGCAGAGTTGAACTAGATATGGCCCGTATGTCTAGGACACCCGGTTCTTTAGTTCTGAGCACAATCATGTTTCCTGTTGTATTAGAGACTCTGGAAAGCAAGAGCGTGCTTCTTGCTCTAAAGCAGACTGTGATCATTCGATGAGAACTATGCTGTGTGTTTCCCTTCAGAAATGGAGTTAAATCCCAGGCTCTGTGTCTTCCTACAAGCAAGACTTCGTTTCAAGTAAGGGCAGTCACTTTTCAGCTCAAACGAACTATATCGTTCACAAAGCTCACAGTTTTCTCATCTTAAATGACAAGCATTGGATGTTAGAGGACCTGTGCTTTGTATCAATTTCATAGGCAGAGTGGTACTAGATATGGTCTGTATGTGTATTAAACACCGTTCATTTGGTCTCAGCACACTCATGTTTCCTGCTGTCTTAGAGACTCTAGAAAGCAAGAGCGTGCTTCTTGCTCTAAAGCAGAGTGTGATCTATATATGAGAACTCTGCTGTGTGTTTCACATCAGAAATGGAGTTAAATCTAGGCTCTGAGTCTTCCTACTAGTAAGACTTCGTTTCAGGTAAGGGCAGATACTTAACAGTTCAAAGGAACTACATTATTCACGAAGCTCACACATTTCTCAACTTAACTGACAAGCATTGGATGTTAGAGGACCTGTGGTTTGTTTCATTTTCAGAAGCAGAGTTGAACTAGATATGGCCCGTATGTGTAGGAAACCCCGTTCTTTAGTTCTGAGCACACTCATGTTTCCTGCTGTATTAGAGACTCTAGAAAGCAAGAGCGTGCTTCTTGAACTAAAGCAGAGTGTGATCCATGGATGAGATCTATGCTGTGTGTTTCCCTTCAGTAATGGAGTTAAATCCTAGGCTCTGTGTCTTCCTACAAGCAAGACATCATTTCAGGTAAGGGCAGTCACTTTTCAGCTCAAACGAACTACATCGTTCACAAAGCTCACACGTTTCTCATCTTAAATGACAAGCATTGGATGTTAGAGGACCTGTGCTTTGTATCAATTTCATAGGCAGAGTGGTACTATATATGGTCTGTATGTGTAGGAAACACCGTTCATTTGGTCTCAGCACACTCATGTTTCCTGCTGTCTTAGATACTCTAGAAAGCAAGAGCGTGCTTCTTGCTCTAAAGCAGAGTGTGAACTATATATGAGAACTCTGTTGTGTGTTTCATTTCAGAAATGGAGTTAAATCCCAGGCTCTGAGTCTTCCTACAAGCAAGACTTCGTTTCAGGTAAGGGCAGTCACTTTTCAGCTCAAAGGAACTCCATCGTTCACGACGCTCACACGATTCTCATCTTAAATGACAAGCATTGGATGTTAGAGGACCTGTGCTTTGTATCAATTTCAGAGGCAGAGTGGTACTAGATATGGTCTGTATGTGTAGGAAACACCATTGTTTTGTTCTCAGCACACTCATGTTTCCTGCTGTCTTAGAGACTCTAGAGAGCAAGAGCGTGCTTCTTGCTCTAAAGCAGAATGTGATCTATATATGTGAACTCTGCTTTGTGTTTCACTTCAGTAATGGAGTTAAATCCTAGGCTCTGAGTCTTCCTACTAGCAAGACTTCGTTTCAGGTAAGGGCAGTCACTTTTCAGCTCAAACGAACTACATTGTTCACAAATCTCACACGTTTCTCATCTTAACTGACAAGCATTGGATGTTAAAGGACCAGTGAGTGCTTTGTATCAGTTTCAGAAGCAGATTTGGACTAGATATGTTCCGTATGTGTAGGAAACACTGATCTATTGTTCTCAGCACACTCACGTTTTCTGCTGTCATAGAGATTCTAGAAAGCAAGAGCGTGCTTCTTGCTCTAAAGCAGACTGTGGTCAATTGATGAGAACTCCGCTGTGTGTTTCACTTCATAAATGGAGTTAAATCCCATGCTCTGAGTTTTGCTACAAGGAAGACGTCGAATCAAGTAAGGGCAGTTACTTTACAGCTAAAACGAACTATATCGTTCACGAAGCTCACACGTTTCTCATCTTAACTGACAAGCATTGGATGTTAGAGGACCAGTGGTTTGTTTCAGTTTCAGAAGCAGGGTTGTACTATATATGGTCTGTATGTTTACGAGACACCGTTCATTTGTTCTGAGCACACTCACGTTTCCTGCTGTATTAGAGGATCTAGAAAGAAAGAGCGTGCTTCTTGCTCTAAAGCAAGGTGTGATCCTTCGATGAGAACTATGCTGTGTGTTTCCCTGCAGAAATGGAGTTAAATCCCAGGCTCTGTGTCTTCCTACAAGCACTACTTCGTTTCAGGTAAGGGCAGTCACTTTTCAGCTGAAACCAACTACATTGTTCACAAAGCTCACACGTTTCTCATCTTAACTGACAAGCATTGGATGTTAGAGGACCAGTGCTTTGTATCAGTTTCAGAAGCAGAGTTGGACTAGATATGGTCCGTATGTGTAGGAAAAACCGATCTTTTTTTTTCAGCACACTCACGTTTTCTGCTGTCTTAGAGACTCTAGAAAGCAAGAGCGTGCTTCATGCTCTGAAGCAGAGTGTGATGAATGGATGAGAACTCCGCTGTGTGTTTCACTTCAGAAATGGAGTTAAATACCATGCTCTTAGTTTTCCTACAAGGAAGACTTCGAATCAAGTAAGGGCAGTTACTTTACATCTAAAACGAACTATATCATTCACGAAGATCACACGTTTCTCATCTTAACTGACAAGCATTGGATGTTAGAGGACCAGTGGTTTGTTTCAGTTTCAGAAGCAGAGTTGTACTATATACGGTCTGTATGTGTACGAAACACCGTTCATTTGTTCTGAGCACACTCATGTTTCCTGCTGTATTAGAGAATATAGAAAGCAAGAGAGTGCTTCTTGCACTAAAGTAGAGTGTGATCCATGGAGGAGAACTATGCTGTGTGTTTCCCTTCAGAAATGGAGTTAAATCCCAAGCTCTGTGTCTTCCTACAAGCAAGACATCGTTTCAGGTAAGGGCAGTCACTTTTCAGCTCAAAGGAACTACATCGTTCACAAAGCTCACACGTTTCTCATCTTAAATGACAAGCATTGGATGTTAGAGGACCTGTGCTTTGTATCAATTTCAGAGGCAGAGTGGTACTAGATATGGTCTCTATGTGTAGGAAACAACGTTCTTTTGTTCTCAGCACACTCATGTTTCCTGCTGTCTTAGAGACTCTAGAAAGCAAGAGCGTGCTTCTTGCTATAAAGCGAGTGTGATCTATATATGGGAACTCTGCTTTGTGTTTCACTTCAGAAATGGAGTTAAATCCTAGGCTCTGAGTCTTTCTACTAGCAAGAATTCGTTTCAGGTAAGGGCAGTCACTTTACAGTTCAAACGAACTACATCATTCACGAAGCTCACACATTTCTCAACTTAACTGACAAGCATTGGATGTTAGAGGACCTGTGGTTTGTTTCATTTTCAGAGGCAGAGTTGAACTAGATATGGCCCGTATGTCTAGGACACCCGGTTCTTTAGTTCTGAGCACAATCATGTTTCCTGTTGTATTAGAGACTCTGGAAAGCAAGAGCGTGCTTCTTGCTCTAAAGCAGACTGTGATCATTCGATGAGAACTATGCTGTGTGTTTCCCTTCAGAAATGGAGTTAAATCCCAGGCTCTGTGTCTTCCTACAAGCAAGACTTCGTTTCAAGTAAGGGCAGTCACTTTTCAGCTCAAACGAACTATATCGTTCACAAAGCTCACAGTTTTCTCATCTTAAATGACAAGCATTGGATGTTAGAGGACCTGTGCTTTGTATCAATTTCATAGGCAGAGTGGTACTAGATATGGTCTGTATGTGTATTAAACACCGTTCATTTGGTCTCAGCACACTCATGTTTCCTGCTGTCTTAGAGACTCTAGAAAGCAAGAGCGTGCTTCTTGCTCTAAAGCAGAGTGTGATCTATATATGAGAACTCTGCTGTGTGTTTCACATCAGAAATGGAGTTAAATCTAGGCTCTGAGTCTTCCTTCTAGTAAGACTTCGTTTCAGGTAAGGGCAGATACTTAACAGTTCAAAGGAACTACATTATTCACGAAGCTCACACATTTCTCAACTTAACTGACAAGCATTGGATGTTAGAGGACCTGTGGTTTGTTTCATTTTCAGAAGCAGAGTTGAACTAGATATGGCCCGTATGTGTAGGAAACCCCGTTCTTTAGTTCTGAGCACACTCATGTTTCCTGCTGTATTAGAGACTCTAGAAAGCAAGAGCGTGCTTCTTGAACTAAAGCAGAGTGTGATCCATGGATGAGATCTATGCTGTGTGTTTCCCTTCAGTAATGGAGTTAAATCCTAGGCTCTGTGTCTTCCTACAAGCAAGACATCATTTCAGGTAAGGGCAGTCACTTTTCAGCTCAAACGAACTACATCGTTCACAAAGCTCACACGTTTCTCATCTTACATGACAAGCATTGGATGTTAGAGGACCTGTGCTTTGTATCAATTTCATAGGCAGAGTGGTACTATATATGGTCTGTATGTGTAGGAAACACCTTTCATTTGGTCTCAGCACACTCATGTTTCCTGCTGTCTTAGATACTCTAGAAAGCAAGAGCGTGCTTCTTGCTCTAAAGCAGAGTGTGAACTATATATGAGAACTCTATTGTGTGTTTCATTTCAGAAATGGAGTTAAATCCCAGGCACTGTGTCTTCCTACAAGCAAGACTTCGATTCAAGTAAGGGCAGTCACTTTTCAGCTCAAACGAACTACATCGTTCACGACGCTCACACGTTTCTCATCTTAAATGACAAGCATTGGATGTTAGAGGACCTGTGCTTTGCATCAATTTCAGAGGCAGAGTGGTAGTAGATATGGTCTGTATGTGTAGGAAACACCGTTGTTTTGTTCTCATCACACTCATGTTTCCTGCTGTCTTAGAGACTCTAGAGAGCAAGAGCGTGCTTCTTGCTCTAAAGCAGAGTGTGATCAATGGATGAGAACTCCGCTGTGTGTTTCACTTCATAAATGGAGTTAAATCCCATGCTCTGAGTTTTCCTACAAGGAAGACTTCGAATCAAGTAAGAGCAGTTACTTTACAGCTAAAACGAACTACATCGTTCACGAAGCTTACACGTTTCTCATCTTAACTGACAAGCATTGGATGTTAAAGGACCAGTGGTTTGTTTCAGTTTCAAAAGCAGAGTTGTACTATATATGGTCTGTATATGTACGAAACACCGTTCATTTTTTCTGAGCACACACAGGTTTCCTGCTGTATTAGAGAATCTAGAAAGCAAGAGAGTGCTTCTTGAACTAAAGCAGAGTGTGATCCATGGATGAGAACTATGCTGTGTGTTTCCCTTCAGAAATGGAGTTAAATCCCAGGATCTGTGTCTTCCTACAAGCAAGACATCGTTTCAGGTAAGGGCAGTCACTTTTCAGCTCAAACGAACTACATCGTTCACAAAGCTCACACGTTTCTCATCTTAAATGACAAGCATTGGATGTTAGAGGACCTGTGCTTTGTATCAATTTCATAGGCAGAGTGGTACTAGATATGGTCTGTATGTGTAGGAAACACCGTTCTTTTGGTCTCAGCACACTCATGTTTCCGGCTGTCTTAGAGACTCTAGAAAGCAAGGGCCTGCTTCTTGCTCTAAAGCAGAGTGTGATCTATATATGAGAACACTGCTGTGTGTTTCCCTTCCGAAATGGAGTTAAATCCCGGGCTCTGTGTCTTCCTACAAGCACTACTTCGTTTCAGGTAAGGGCAGTCACTTTGCAGTTCAAACGAACTACGTCGTTCACGACGCTCACACGTTTCTCATCTTAACTGACAAGCATTGGATGTTAGAGGACAAGTGCTTTGTATCAGTTTCAGAAGCAGAGTTGGACTAGATATGGTCCGTATGTGTAGGAAACATGTTCTTTTGTTCTTAGCACACTCACGTTTTCTGCTGTCCTAGAGATTCTAGAAAGCAAGAGCGTGCTTCTTGATCTAAAGCAGACTGTGATCAATGGATGAGAACTCTGCTGTGTGTTTCACTTCAGAAATGGTGTTAAATCCCAGGCCCTAAGTCTTCCTACAAGGAAGACTTTGATTCAAATAACGGCAGTTACTTTACAGCTCAAACGATCTACATTGTTCACAAAGCTCACACGTTTCTCATCTTAACTGACAAGCATTGGATGTTAGAGGACCAGTGGTTTGTATCAGTATCAGAAGCAGAGTTGGACTAGATATGGTCCGTATTTGTAGGAAACACTGTTCTTTTTTTCTGAGCACACTCAAGTTTCCTGCTCTATTAGAGATTCTAGAAAGCAAGAGCATTCTTCATGCTCTAAAGCAGAGTATGATCCATGCATGAGAACTATGCTGTGTGTTTCCCTTCAGAAATGGAGTTAAATCCCAGGCTCTGTGTCTTCCTTCAAGCACTACTTCGTTTCAGGTAAGGGCAGTCACTTTTCAGCTGAAACAAACTACATCATTAACGAAGCTCACATGTTTCTCATCTTAAATGACAAGCATTGGATGTTAGAGGACCTGTGCTTTGTATCAATTTCAGAGGCAGAGTTGTACTAGATATGGTCCGTATGTGTAGGGAACACCGTTCTTTTGTTCTCATCACACTCATGTTTCCTGCTGTCTTAGAGACTCTAGAAAGCAAGAGTGTGCTTCTTGCTCTAAAGCATAGTGTGAACTATATATGAGAACTCTGTTGTGTGTTTCATTTCAGAAATGGAGTTAAATCGCAGGCTCTGAGTCTTCCTTCAAGCAAGACTTCGTTTCAAAAAGGGCAGTCACTTTTCAGCTCAAATGAACTACATTGTTCACAAAGCTCACACATTTCTCATCTTAACTGACAAGCATTGGATGTTAGAGGACCAGTGCTTTGTAACAGTTTCAGAAGCAGAGTTGGACTAGATATGGTCCGTATGTGTAGGAAACACAGATCTTTTGTTCTCAGCACACTCACGTTTTCTGCTGTCTTAGAGACTCTAGAAAGCAAAAGCGTGCTTCTTGCTCTAAAGCAGACTGTGATCAATGGATGACTACTCCCCTGTGTGTTTCACTTCATAAATGGAGTTATATCCCATGCTCTGAGTTTTGCTACAAGGAAGACGTCGAATCAAGTAAGGGCAGTTAATTTACAGCTAAAACGAACTATATCGTTCACGAAGGTCACACGTTTCTCATCTTAACTGACAAGCATTGGATGTTAGAGGACCAGTGGTTTGTTTCAGTTTCAGAAGCAGAGTTGTACTATATATGGTCTGTATGTTTACGAGACACCGTTCATTTGTTCTGAGCACACTCACGTTTCCTGCTGTATTAGAGGATCTAGAAAGCAAGAGCGTGCTTCTTGCTCTAAAGCAAGGTGTGATCCTTCGATGAGAACTATGCTGTGTGTTTCCCTGCAGAAATGGAGTTAAATCCCAGGCTCTGTGTCTTCCTACAAGCACTACTTCGTTTCAGGTAAGGGCAGTCACTTTTCAGCTGAAACCAACTACATTGTTCACAAAGCTCACACGTTTCTCATCTTAACTGACAAGCATTGGATGTTAGAGGACCAGTGCTTTGTATCAGTTTCAGAAGCAGAGTTGGACTAGATATGGTCCGTATGTGTAGGAAAAACCGATCTTTTGTTTTCAGCACACTCACGTTTTCTGCTGTCTTAGAGACTCTAGAAAGCAAGAGCGTGCTTCATGCTCTGAAGCAGAGTGTGATGAATGGATGAGAACTCCGCTGTGTGTTTCACTTCAGAAATGGAGTTAAATACCATGCTCTGAGTTTTCCTACAAGGAAGACTTCGAATCAAGTAAGGGCAGTTACTTTACATCTAAAACGAACTATATCATTCACGAAGATCACACGTTTCTCATCTTAACTGACAAGCATTGGATGTTAGAGGAACAGTGGTTTGTTTCAGTTTCAGAAGCAGAGTTGTACTATATATGGTCTGTATGTGTACGAAACACCGTTCATTTGTTCTGAGCACACTCATGTTTCCTGCTGTATTAGAGAATATAGAAAGCAAGAGAGTGCTTCTTGCACTAAAGTAGAGTGTGATCCATGGAGGAGAACTATGCTGTGTGTTTCCCTTCAGAAATGGAGTTAAATCCCAGGATCTGTGTCTTCCTACAAGCAAGACATCGTTTCAGGTAAGGGCAGTCACTTTTCAGCTCAAACGAACTACATCGTTCACAAAGCTCACACGTTTCACATCTTAAATGACAAGCATTGGATGTTAGAGGACCTGTGCTTTGTATCAATTTCAGAGGCAGAGTGGTACTAGATATGGTCTGTATGTGTAGGAAACACCGTAGTTTTTTTCTCAGCACTCTCATGTTTCCTGCTGTCTTAGAGACTCTAGAGAGCAACAGCGTGCTTCTTGCTCTAAAGCAGAGTGTGATCTATATATGGGAACTCTGCTTTGTGTTTCACTTCAGAAATGGAGTTAAATCCTAGGCTCTGAGTCTTCCTACTAGCAAGACTTCGTTTCAGGTAAGGGCAGTCACTTTACAGTTAAAACGAACTACATCGTTCACGAAGCTCACACGTTTCTCATCTTAACTGACAAGCATTGGATGTTAGAGGACCAGTGGTTTGTTTCAGTTTCAGAAGCAGAGTCGTACTATATATGGTCTCTATGTGTACGAAACACCGTTCATTTGTTCTGAGCACACTCAAGTTTCCTGCTGTATTAGAGAATCTATAAAGCAAGAGCGGGCTTCTTGCTCTAAAGCAGAGTATGATCCTTCTATGAGAACTATACTGTGTGTTTCCCTTCAGAAATCGTGTTAAGTCCCAGGCACTGTGTCTTCCTACAGGCAAGACTTCGTTTCAAGTAAGGGCAGTCACTTTTCAGCTCAAACGAACTACATCGTTCACGATGCTCACACGTTTCTCATCTTAAATGACAAGCATTGGATGTTAGAGGACCTGTGCTTTGTATCAATTTCAGAGGCAGAGTGGTACTAGATATGGTCTGTATGTGTAGGAAACACCGTATTTTTTTCTCAGCACTCTCATGTTTCCTGCTTTCTTAGAGACTCTAGAGAGCAACAGCGTGCTTCTTGCTCTAAAGCAGAGTGTGATCTATATATGGGAACTCTGCTTTGTGTTTCACTTCAGAAATGGAGTTAAATCCTAGGCTCTGAGTCTTCCTACTAGCAAGAAGTCGTTTCAGGTAAGGGCAGTCACTTTACAGTTCAAACGAACTACATCATTCACGAAGCTCACACATTTCTCAACTTAACTGACAAGCATTGGATGTTAGAGGACCTGTGGTTTGTTTCATTTTCAGAAGCAGAGTTGAACTAGATAAGGCCGTATGTGTAGGAAACACCGTTCTTTAGTTCTGAGCACACTCATGTTTCCTGCTGTATTAGAGACTCTAGAAAGCAAGAGCGTGCTTCTTGCTCTAAAGCAGAGTGTGATCCTTCGATGAGAACTATGCTGAGTGTTTCCCTTCAGAAATGGTGTTCAATCTCAGGCTCTGTGTCTTCCTACAAGCAAGAATTCGTTTCAAGTAAGGGAAGTCACTTTTCAGCTCAAACGAACTACATTGTTCACGAGGCTCACACGTTTCTCATCTTAACTGACAAGCATTGGATGTTAGAGGACCTGTGGATTCTTTCAGTTTCAGAAGCAGAGTTGAACTAGATATGGTCCGTAAGTGTAGGAAACACCGTTCTTTTGTTCTCAGCACACTCATGTTTCCTGCTGTCTTAGAGACTCTAGAAAGCAAGAGTGTGCTTCTTGCTCTAAAACAGAGTGTGAACTATATATGAGAACTCGGTTGTGTGTTTCATTTCAGAAATGGAGTTAAATCCCAGGCTCTGAGTCTTCCTACAAGCAAGACTTCGTTTCAGGTAAGGGCAGTCACTTTTCAGCTCAAACGAACTACATTGTTCACAAATCTCACACGTTTCTCATCTTAACTGACAAGCATTGGATGTTAAAGGACCAGTGAGTGCTTTGTATCAGTTTCAGAAGCAGATTTGGACTAGATATGTTCCGTATGTGTAGGAAACACTGATCTATTGTTCTCAGCACACTCACGTTTTCTGCTGTCATAGAGATTCTAGAAAGCAAGAGCGTGCTTCTTGCTCTAAAGCAGACTGTGGTCAATTGATGAGAACTCCGCTGTGTGTTTCACTTCATAAATGGAGTTAAATCCCATGCTCTGAGTTTTGCTACAAGGAAGACTTCGAATCAAGTAAGGGCAGTTAATTTACAGCTAAAACGAACTATATCGTTCACGAAGCTCACACGTTTCTCATCTTAACTGACAAGCATTGGATGTTAGAGGACCAGTGGTTTGTTTCAGTTTCAGAAGCAGGGTTGTACTATATATGGTCTGTATGTTTACGAGACACCGTTCATTTGTTCTGAGCACACTCACGTTTCCTGCTGTATTAGAGGATCTAGAAAGAAAGAGCATGCTTCTTGCTCTAAAGCAAGGTGTGATCCTTCGATGAGAACTATGCTGTGTGTTTCCCTGCAGAAATGGAGTTAAATCCCAGGCTCTGTGTCTTCCTACAAGCACTACTTCGTTTCAGGTAAGGGCAGTCACTTTTCAGCTGAAACCAACTACATTGTTCACAAAGCTCACACGTTTCTCATCTTAACTGACAAGCATTGGATGTTAGAGGACCAGTGCTTTGTATCAGTTTCAGAAGCAGAGTTGGACTAGATATGGTCCGTATGTGTAGGAAAAACCGATCTTTTGTTTTCAGCACACTCACGTTTTCTGCTGTCTTAGAGACTCTAGAAAGCAAGAGCGTGCTTCATGCTCTGAAGCAGAGTGTGATGAATGGATGAGAACTCCGCTGTGTGTTTCACTTCAGAAATGGAGTTAAATACCATGCTCTTAGTTTTCCTACAAGGAAGACTTCGAATCAAGTAAGGGCAGTTACTTTACATCTAAAACGAACTATATCATTCACGAAGATCACACGTTTCTCATCTTAACTGACAAGCATTGGATGTTAGAGGACCAGTGGTTTGTTTCAGTTTCAGAAGCAGAGTTGTACTATATACGGTCTGTATGTGTACGAAACACCGTTCATTTGTTCTGAGCACACTCATGTTTCCTGCTGTATTAGAGAATATAGAAAGCAAGAGAGTGCTTCTTGCACTAAAGTAGAGTGTGATCCATGGAGGAGAACTATGCTGTGTGTTTCCCTTCAGAAATGGAGTTAAATCCCAAGCTCTGTGTCTTCCTACAAGCAAGACATCGTTTCAGGTAAGGGCAGTCACTTTTCAGCTCAAAGGAACTACATCGTTCACAAAGCTCACACGTTTCTCATCTTAAATGACAAGCATTGGATGTTAGAGGACCTGTGCTTTGTATCAATTTCAGAGGCAGAGTGGTACTAGATATGGTCTCTATGTGTAGGAAACAACGTTCTTTTGTTCTCAGCACACTCATGTTTCCTGCTGTCTTAGAGACTCTAGAAAGCAAGAGCGTGCTTCTTGCTATAAAGCGAGTGTGATCTATATATGGGAACTCTGCTTTGTGTTTCACTTCAGAAATGGAGTTAAATCCTAGGCTCTGAGTCTTTCTACTAGCAAGAATTCGTTTCAGGTAAGGGCAGTCACTTTACAGTTCAAACGAACTACATCATTCACGAAGCTCACACATTTCTCAACTTAACTGACAAGCATTGGATGTTAGAGGACCTGTGGTTTGTTTCATTTTCAGAGGCAGAGTTGAACTAGATATGGCCCGTATGTGTAGGACACCCGGTTCTTTAGTTCTGAGCACAATCATGTTTCCTGTTGTATTAGAGACTCTGGAAAGCAAGAGCGTGCTTCTTGCTCTAAAGCAGACTGTGATCATTCGATGAGAACTATGCTGTGTGTTTCCCTTCAGAAATGGAGTTAAATCCCAGGCTCTGTGTCTTCCTACAAGCAAGACTTCGTTTCAAGTAAGGGCAGTCACTTTTCACCTCAAACGAACTATATCGTTCACAAAGCTCACAGTTTTCTCATCTTAAATGACAAGCATTGGATGTTAGAGGACCTGTGCTTTGTATCAATTTCATAGGCAGAGTGGTACTAGATATGGTCTGTATGTGTATTAAACACCGTTCATTTGGTCTCCACACACTCATGTTTCCTGCTGTCTTAGAGACTCTAGAAAGCAAGAGCGTGCTTCTTGCTCTAAAGCAGAGTGTGATCTATATATTAGAACTCTGCTGTGTGTTTCACATCAGAAATGGAGTTAAATCTAGGCTCTGAGTCTTCCTACTAGTAAGACTTCGTTTCAGGTAAGGGCAGATACTTAACAGTTCAAAGGAACTACATTATTCACGAAGCTCACACATTTCTCAACTTAACTGACAAGCATTGGATGTTAGAGGACCTGTGGTTTGTTTCATTTTCAGAAGCAGAGTTGAACTAGATTTGGCCCGTATGTGTAGGAAACCCCGTTCTTTAGTTCTGAGCACACTCATGTTTCCTGCTGTATTAGAGACTCTAGAAAGCAAGAGCGTGCTTCTTGAACTAAAGCAGAGTGTGATCCATGGATGAGATCTATGCTGTGTGTTTCCCTTCAGTAATGGAGTTAAATCCTAGGCTCTGTGTCTTCCTACAAGCAAGACATCATTTCAGGTAAGGGCAGTCACTTTTCAGCTCAAACGAACTACATCGTTCACAAAGCTCACACGTTTCTCATCTTAAATGACAAGCATTGGATGTTAGAGGACCTGTGCTTTGTATCAATTTCATAGGCAGAGTGGTACTATATATGGTCTGTATGTGTAGGAAACACCGTTCATTTGGTCTCAGCACACTCATGTTTCCTGCTGTCTTAGATACTCTAGAAAGTAAGAGCGTGCTTCTTGCTCTAAAGCAGAGTGTGAACTATATATGAGAACTCTGTTGTGTGTTTCATTTCAGAAATGGAGTTAAATCCCAGGCTCTGAGTCTTCCTACAAGCAAGACTTCGTTTCAGGTAAGGGCAGTCACTTTTCAGCTCAAACGAACTCCATCGTTCACGACGCTCACACGATTCTCATCTTAAATGACAAGCATTGGATGTTAGAGGACCTGTGCTTTGTATCAATTTCAGAGGCAGAGTGGTACTAGATATGGTCTGTATGTGTAGGAAACACCATTGTTTTGTTCTCAGCACACTCATGTTTCCTGCTGTCTTAGAGACTCTAGAGAGCAAGAGCGTGCTTCTTGCTCTAAAGCAGAATGTGATCTATATATGTGAACTCTGCTTTGTGTTTCACTTCAGTAATGGAGTTAAATCCTAGGCTCTGAGTCTTCCTACTAGCAAGACTTCGTTTCAGGTAAGGGCAGTCACTTTACAGTTCAAACAAACTACATCATTCACGAAGCTCACACATTTCACAACTTAATTGACAAGCATTGGATGTTAGAGGACCTGTGGTTTGTTTCATTTTCAGAAGCAGAGTTGAACTAGATATGTCCCGTATGTGTAGGAAACTCCGTTCTTTAGTTCTGAGCACACTCATGTTTCCTGCTGTATTAGAGACTCTAGAAAGCAAGAGCGTGCTTCTTGCTCTAATGCAGAGTGTGATCCTTTGATGAGAACTATACTGTGTGTTTCCCTTCAGAAATCGTGTTAAATCCCAGGCACTGTGTCTTCCTACAAGCAAGACTTCGTTTCAAGTAAGGGCAGTCACTTTTCAGCTCAAACGAACTCCATTGTTCACGACGCTCACACGTTTCTCATCTTAAATGACAAGCATTGGATGTTAGAGGACCTGTGCTTTGTATCAATTTCAGAGCCAGAGTGGTAGTAGATATGGTCTGTATGTGTAGGAAACACCGTTGTTTTGTTCTCATCACACTCATGTTTCCTGCTGTCTTAGAGACTCTAGAGAGCAAGAGCGTGCTTCTTGCTCTAAAGCAGAGTGTGATCAATGGATGAGAACTCCGCTGTGTGTTTCACTTCATAAATGGAGTTAAATCCCATGCTCTGAGTTTTCCTACAAGGAATACTTCGAATCAAGTAAGGGCAGTTACTTTACAGCTAAAACGAACTACATCGTTCACGAAGCTTACACGTTTCTCATCTTAACTGACAAGCATTGGATGTTAAAGGACCAGTGGTTTGTTTCAGTTTCAAAAGCAGAGTTGTACTATATATGGTCTGTATATGTACGAAACACCGTTCATTTTTTCTGAGCACACACAGGTTTCCTGCTGTATAAGAGAATCTAGAAAGCAAGAGAGTGCTTCTTGAACTAAAGCAGAGTGTGATCCATGGATGAGAACTATGCTGTGTGTTTCCCTTCAGAAATGGTGTTAAATCCCAGGATCTGTGTCTTCCTACAAGCAAGACATCGTTTCAGGTAAGGGCAGTCACTTTTCAGCTCAAACGAACTACATCGTTCACAAAGCTCACACGTTTCTCATCTTAAATGACAAGCATTGGATGTTAGAGGACCTGTGCTTTGTATCAATTTCATAGGCAGAGTGGTACTAGATATGGTCTGTATGTGTAGGAAACACCGTTCTTTTGGTCTCAGCACACTCATGTTTCCGGCTGTCTTAGAGACTCTAGAAAGCAAGAGCCTGCTTCTTGCTCTAAAGCAGAGTGTGATCTATATATGAGAACACTGCTGTGTGTTTCACATCAGAAATGGAGTTGAATCTAGGCTCTGAGTCTTCCTACTAGCAAGACTTCGTTTCAGGTAAGGGCAGATACTTAACAGTTCAAACGAACCACATTATTCACGAAGCTCACACATTTCTCAACTTAACTGACAAGCATTGGATGTTAGAGGACCTGTGGTTTGTTTCATTTTCAGAAGCAGAGTTGAACTAGATATGTCCCGTATGTGTAGGAAACACCGTTCTTTAGTTCTGAGCACACTCATGTTTCCTGCTGTATTAGATACTCTAGAAAGCAAGAGCGTGCTTCTGGCTCTAAAGCAGAGTATGATCCATGGATGAGAACTGTGCTGTGTGTTTCCCTTCAGAAATGGAGTTAAATCCCAGGATCTGTGTCTTCCTACAAGCACTACTTCGTTTCAGGTAAGGGCAGTCACTTTTCAGCTGAAACGAACTACATTGTTCATGAAGCTCACACGTTTCTCATCTTAAATGACAAGCATTGGATGTTAGAGGACATGTGCTTTGTATCAATTTCAGAGTCAGAGTTGTACAAGATATGGTCTGTATGTGTAGGAAATACCGATCTTTTGTTCTCAGCACACTCACGTTTTCTGCTGTCTTAGAGACTCTAGAAAGCAAGAGCGTGCTTCTTGCTCTAAAGCAGACAGTGATCAATGGATGAGAACTCCACTGTGTGTTTCACTTCATAAATGGAGTTAAATCCCATGCTCTGAGTTTTCCTACAAGGAAGACTTCGAATCAAGTAAGGGCAGTTACTTTACAGCTAAAACGAACTACATCGTTCACGAAGCTCACACGTTTCTCATCTTAACTGACAAGCATTGGATGTTAAAGGACCAGTGGTTTGTTTCAGTTTCAATAGCAGAGTTGTACTATATATGGTCTGTATATGTACGAAACACCGTTCATTTTTTCTGAGCACACACATGTTTCCTGCTGTATTAGAGAATCTAGAAAGCAAGAGAGTGCTTCTTGAACTAAAGCAGAGTGTGATCCATGGATGAGAACTATGCTGTGTGTTTCCCTTCAGAAATCGTGTTAAATCCCAGGATCTGTGTCTTCCTACAAGCAAGACATCGTTTCAGGTAAGGGCAGTCACTTTTCAGCTCAAACGAACTCCATCGTTCACGACGCTCACACGTTTCTCATCTTAAATGACAAGCATTGGATGTTAGAGGACCTGTGCTTTGTATCAATTTCAGAGGCAGAGTGGTACTAGATATGGTCTGTATGTGTAGGAAACACCGTTGTTTTGTTCTCAGCACACTCATGTTTCCTTCTGTCTTAGAGACTCTAGAGAGCAAGAGCGTGCTTCTTGAACTAAAGCAGAGTGTGATCCATGGATGAGAACTATGCTGTGTGTTTCCCTTCCGAAATGGAGTTAAATCCCGGGCTCTGTGTCTTCCTACAAGCACTACTTCGTTTCAGGTAAGGGCAGTCACTTTTCAGCTGAAACGAACTACATTGTTCATGAACCTCACACGTTTCTCATCTTAAATGACAAGCATTGGATGTTAGAGGACCTGTGCTTTGTATCAATGTCAGAGTCAGAGTGGTACAAGATATGGTCTGTATGTGTAGGGAACACCGTTCTTTTGTTCTCAGCACACTCATGTTTCCTGCTGTCTTAGAGACTCTAGAAAGCAAGAGTGTGCTTCTTGCTCTAAAGCAGAGTGTGAACTATATATGAGAACTCTGTTGTGTGTTTCCCTTCAGAAATGGAGTTAAATCCCAGGATCTGTGTCTTCCTACAAGCAAGACATCGTTTCAGGTAAGGGCAGTCACTTTTCAGCTCAAACGAACTCCATCGTTTACGACGCTCACACGTTTCTCATCTTAAATGACAAGCATTGGATGGTAGAGGACCTGTGCTTTGTATCAATTTCAGAGGCAGAGTGGTACTAGATATGGTCTGTATGTGTAGGAAACACCGTTGTTTTGTTCTCAGCACACTCATGTTTCCTTCTGTCTTAGAGACTCTAGAGAGCAAGAGCGTGCTTCTTGCTCTAAAGCAGAGTGTGATCTGTATATGTGAACTCTGCTTTGTGTTTCACATCAGAAATGGAGTTAAATCTAGGCTCTGAGTCTTCCTACTAGCAAGACTTCGTTTCAGGTAAGGGCAGATACTTAACAGTTCAAACGAACCACATTATTCACTAAGCTCACACATTTCTCAACTTAACTGACAAGCATTGGATGTTAGAGGACCTGTGGTTTGTTTCATTTTCAGAAGCAGAGTTGAACTAGATATGGCCCGTATGTGTAGGAAACCCCGTTCTTCAGTTCTGAGCACAGTCATGTTTCCTGCTGTATTAGAGACTCTAGAAAACAAGAGCGTGCTTCTTGAACTAAAACAGAGTGTGATCCATGGATGAGAACTATGCTGTGTGTTTCCCTTCCGAAATGGAGTTAAATCCCGGGCTCTGTGTCTTCCTACAAGCACTACTTCGTTTCAGGTAAGGGCAGTCACTTTTCAGCTGAAACGAACTACATTGTTCATGAAGCTCACACGTTTCTCATCTTAAATGACAAGCATTGGATGTTAGAGGACCTGTGCTTTGTATCAATGTCAGAGTCAGAGTGGTACAAGATATGGTCTGTATGTGTAGGGAACACCGTTCTTTGTTCTCAGCACACTCATGTTTCCTGCTGTCTTAGAGACTCTAGAAAGCAAGAGTGTGCTTCTTGCTCTAAAGCAGAGTGTGAACTATATATGAGAAATCTGTTGTGTGTTTCATTTCAGAAATGGAGTTAAATCCCAGGCTCTGAGTCTTCCTACAAGCAAGACTTCGTTTCAGGTAAGGGCAGTCACTTTTCAGCTCAAACGAACTACATTGTTCACAAAGCTCACACGTTTCTCATCTTAACTGACAAGCATTGGATGTTAAAGGACCAGTTCTTTGTATCAGTTTCAGAAGCAGATTTGGACTAGATATGTTCCGTATGTGTAGGAAACACCGATCTATTGTTCTCAGCACACTCACGTTTTCTGCTGTCATAGAGATTCTAGAAAGCAAGAGCGTGCTTCTTGCTCTAAAGCAGACTGTGGTCAATTGATGAGAACTCCGCTGTGTGTTTCACTTCATAAATGGAGTTAAATCCCATGCTCTGAGTTTTCCTACAAGGAAGACTTCAAATCAAGTAAGGGCAGTTACTTTACAGCTAAAACGATCTATATCGTTCACGAAGCTCACACGTTTCTCATCTTATCTGACAAGCATTGGATGTTAGAGGACCAGTGGTTTGTTTCAGTTTCAGAAGCAGAGTCGTACGATATATGGTCTCTATGTGTACGAAACACCGTTCATTTGTTCTGAGCACACTCAAGTTTCCTGCTGTATTAGAGAATCTATAAAGCAAGAGCGTGCTTCTTGCTCTAATGCAGAGTGTGATCCTTCGATGAGAACTATACTGTGTGTTTCCCTTCAGAAATCGTGTTAAATCCCAGCCCCTGTGTCTTCCTACAAGCAAGACTTCGTTTCAAGTAAGGGCAGTCACTTTTCAGCTCAAACGAACTCCATCGTTCACGACGCTCACACGTTTCTCATCTTAAATGACAAGCATTGGATGTTAGAGGACCTGTGCTTTGTATCAATTTCAGAGGCAGAGTGGTACTAGATATGGTCTGTATGTGTAGGAAACACCGTTGTTTTGTTCTCAGCACACTCATGTTTCCTGCTGTCTTAGAGACTCTAGAGAGCAAGAGCGTGCTTCTTGCTCTAAATCAGAGTGTGATCAATGGATGAGAACTCTGCTGTGTGTTTCACTTCATAAATGGAGTTAAATCCCATGCTCTGAGTTTTCCTTCAAGGAAGACTTCGAATCAAGTAAGGGCAGTTACTTTACAGCTAAAACGAACTACATCGTTCATTAAGCTTACACATTTCTAATCCTAACTGACAAGCATTGGATGTTAAAGGACCAGTGGTTTGTTTCAGTTTCAAAAGCAGAGTTGTACTATATATGGTCTGTATATGTACGAAACACCGTTCATTTTTTCTGAGCACACACAGGTTTCCTGCTGTTTTAGAGAATCTAGAAAGCAAGAGAGTGCTTCTTGAACTAAAGCAGAGTGTGATCCATGGATGAGAACTATGCTGTGTGTTTCCCTTCAGAAATGGAGTTAAATCCCAGGATCTGTGTCTTCCTACAAGCAAGACATCATTTCAGGTAAGGGCAGTCACTTTTCAGCTCAAACGACCTACATCGTTCACAAAGCTCACACGTTTCTCATCATAAATGACAAGCATTGGATGTTAGAGGACCTGTGCTTTGTATCAATTTCATAGGCAGAGTGGTACTAGATATGGTCTGTATGTGTAGGAAACACCGTTGTTTTGTTCTCAGCACACTCATGTTTCCTTCTGTCTTAGAGACTCTAGAGAGCAAGAGCGTGCTTCTTGCTCTAAAGCAGAGTGTGATCTATATATGTGAACTCTGCTTTGTGTTTCACATCAGAAATGGAGTTAAATCTAGGCTCTGAGTCTTCCTACTAGCAAGACTTCGTTTCAGGTAAGGGTAGATACTTCACAGTTCAAACGAACTACATTATTCACGAAGCTCACACATTTCTCAACTTAACTGAGAAGCATTGGATGTTAGAGGACCTGTGGTTTGTTTCATTTTCAGAAGCAGAGTTGAACTAGATATGGCCCGTATGTGTAGGAAACCCCGTTCTTCAGTTCTGAGCACAGTCATGTTTCCTGCTGTATTAGAGACTCTAGAAAACAAGAGCGTGCTTCTTGAACTAAAGCAGAGTGTGGTCCATGGATGAGAACTATGCTGTGTGTTTCCCTTCCGAAATGGAGTTAAATCCCAGGCTCTGTGTCTTCCTACAAGCACTACTTCGTTTCAGGTAAGGGCAGTCACTTTTCAGCTGAAACGAACTACATTGTTCATGAAGCTCACACGTTTCTCATCTTAAATGACACGCATTGGATGTTAGAGGACCTGTGCTTTGTATCAATGTCAGAGTCAGAGTGGTACAAGATATGGTCTGTATGTGTAGGGAACACCGTTCTTTTGTTCTCAGCACACTCATGTTTCCTGCTGTCTTAGAGACTCTAGAGAGCAAGAGTGTGCTTCTTGCTCTAAAGCAGAGTGTGAACTATATATGAGAACTCTGTTGTGTGTTTCATTTCAGAAATGGAGTTAAATCCCAGGCTCTGAGTCTTCCTACAAGCAAGACTTCGTTTCAGGTAAGGGCAGTCACTTTTCAGCTCAAACGAACTACATTGTTCACAAAGCTCACACGTTTCTCATCTTAACTGACCAGCATTGGATGTTAAAGGACCAGCTCTTTGTATCAGTTTCAGAAGCAGATTTGGACTAGATATGTTCCGTATGTGTAGGAAACACCGATCTATTGTTCTCAGCACACTCACGTTTTCTGCTGTCATAGAGATTCTAGAAAGCAAGAGCGTGCTTCTTGCTCTAAAGCACACTGTGGTCAATTGATGAGAAATCCGCTGTGTGTTTCACTTCATAAATGGAGTTAAATCCCATGCTCTGAGTTTTCCTACAAGGAAGACTTCGAATCAAGTAAGGGCAGTTACTTTACAGCTAAAACGAACTATATCGTTCACGAAGCTCACACGTTTCTCATC
This sequence comes from Onychomys leucogaster, assembly GCA_949786385.1. Lineage (NCBI taxonomy): Eukaryota > Metazoa > Chordata > Mammalia > Rodentia > Cricetidae > Onychomys > Onychomys leucogaster. Next base: position 1,473,623 of record CATKUP010000014.1, on the reverse strand, counting down.
TTATCTGACAAGCATTGGATGTTAGAGGACCAGTGGTTTGTTTCAGTTTCAGAAGCAGAGTCGTACTATATATGGTCTCTATGTGTACGAAACACCGTTCATTTGTTCTGAGCACACTCAAGTTTCCTGCTGTATTAGAGAATCTATAAAGCAAGAGCGTGCTTCTTGCTCTAATGCAGAGTGTGATCCTTCGATGAGAACTATACTGTGTGTTTCCCTTCAGAAATCGTGTTAAATCCCAGGCACTGTGTCTTCCTACAAGCAAGACTTCGTTTCAAGTAAGGGCAGTCACTTTTCAGCTCAAACGAACTCCATCGTTCACGACGCTCACACGTTTCTCATCTTAAATGACAAGCATTGGATGTTAGAGGACCTGTGCTTTGTATCAATTTCAGAGGCAGAGTGGTACTAGATATGGTCTGTATGTGTAGGAAACACCGTTGTTTTGTTCTCAGCACACTCATGTTTCCTGCTGTCTTAGAGACTCTAGAGAGCAAGAGCGTGCTTCTTGCTCTAAATCAGAGTGTGATCAATGGATGAGAACTCTGCTGTGTGTTTCACTTCATAAATGGAGTTAAATCCCATGCTCTGAGTTTTCCTTCAAGGAAGACTTCGAATCAAGTAAGGGCAGTTACTTTACAGCTAAAACGAACTACATCGTTCATTAAGCTTACACATTTCTAATCCTAACTGACAAGCATTGGATGTTAAAGGACCAGTGGTTTGTTTCAGTTTCAAAAGCAGAGTTGTACTATATATGGTCTGTATATGTACGAAACACCGTTCATTTTTTCTGAGCACACACAGGTTTCCTGCTGTTTTAGAGAATCTAGAAAGCAAGAGAGTGCTTCTTGAACTAAAGCAGAGTGTGATCCATGGATGAGAACTATGCTGTGTGTTTCCCTTCAGAAATGGAGTTAAATCCCAGGATCTGTGTCTTCCTACAAGCAAGACATCATTTCAGGTAAGGGCAGTCACTTTTCAGCTCAAACGACCTACATCGTTCACAAAGCTCACACGTTTCTCATCATAAATGACAAGCATTGGATGTTAGAGGACCTGTGCTTTGTATCAATTTCATAGGCAGAGTGGTACTAGATATGGTCTGTATGTGTAGGAAACACCGTTGTTTTGTTCTCAGCACACTCATGTTTCCTTCTGTCTTAGAGACTCTAGAGAGCAAGAGCGTGCTTCTTGCTCTAAAGCAGAGTGTGATCTATATATGTGAACTCTGCTTTGTGTTTCACATCAGAAATGGAGTTAAATCTAGGCTCTGAGTCTTCCTACTAGCAAGACTTCGTTTCAGGTAAGGGTAGATACTTCACAGTTCAAACGAACTACATTATTCACGAAGCTCACACATTTCTCAACTTAACTGACAAGCATTGGATGTTAGAGGACCTGTGGTTTGTTTCATTTTCAGAAGCAGAGTTGAACTAGATATGGCCCGTATGTGTAGGAAACCCCGTTCTTCAGTTCTGAGCACAGTCATGTTTCCTGCTGTATTAGAGACTCTAGAAAACAAGAGCGTGCTTCTTGAACTAAAGCAGAGTGTGGTCCATGGATGAGAACTATGCTGTGTGTTTCCCTTCCGAAATGGAGTTAAATCCCAGGCTCTGTGTCTTCCTACAAGCACTACTTCGTTTCAGGTAAGGGCAGTCACTTTTCAGCTGAAACGAACTACATTGTTCATGAAGCTCACACGTTTCTCATCTTAAATGACACGCATTGGATGTTAGAGGACCTGTGCTTTGTATCAATGTCAGAGTCAGAGTGGTACAAGATATGGTCTGTATGTGTAGGGAACACCGTTCTTTTGTTCTCAGCACACTCATGTTTCCTGCTGTCTTAGAGACTCTAGAGAGCAAGAGTGTGCTTCTTGCTCTAAAGCAGAGTGTGAACTATATATGAGAACTCTGTTGTGTGTTTCATTTCAGAAATGGAGTTAAATCCCAGGCTCTGAGTCTTCCTACAAGCAAGACTTCGTTTCAGGTAAGGGCAGTCACTTTTCAGCTCAAACGAACTACATTGTTCACAAAGCTCACACGTTTCTCATCTTAACTGACCAGCATTGGATGTTAAAGGACCAGCTCTTTGTATCAGTTTCAGAAGCAGATTTGGACTAGATATGTTCCGTATGTGTAGGAAACACCGATCTATTGTTCTCAGCACACTCACGTTTTCTGCTGTCATAGAGATTCTAGAAAGCAAGAGCGTGCTTCTTGCTCTAAAGCACACTGTGGTCAATTGATGAGAAATCCGCTGTGTGTTTCACTTCATAAATGGAGTTAAATCCCATGCTCTGAGTTTTCCTACAAGGAAGACTTCGAATCAAGTAAGGGCAGTTACTTTACAGCTAAAACGAACTATATCGTTCACGAAGCTCACACGTTTCTCATCTTATCTGACAAGCATTGGATGTTAGAGGACCAGTGGTTTGTTTCAGTTTCAGAAGCAGAGTCGTACTATATATGGTCTCTATGTGTACGAAACACCGTTCATTTGTTCTGAGCACACTCAAGTTTCCTGCTGTATTAGAGAATCTATAAAGCAAGAGCGTGCTTCTTGCTCTAATGCAGAGTGTGATCCTTCGATGAGAACTATACTGTGTGTTTCCCTTCAGAAATCGTGTTAAATCCCAGGCACTGTGTCTTCCTACAAGCAAGACTTCGTTTCAAGTAAGGGCAGTCACTTTTCAGCTCAAACGAACTCCATCGTTCACGACGCTCACACGTTTCTCATCTTAAATGACAAGCATTGGATGTTAGAGGACCTGTGCTTTGTATCAATTTCAGAGGCAGAGTGGTACTAGATATGGTCTGTATGTGTAGGAAACACCGTTGTTTTGTTCTCAGCACACTCATGTTTCCTGCTGTCTTAGAGACTCTAGAGAGCAAGAGCGTGCTTCTTGCTCTAAATCAGAGTGTGATCAATGGATGAGAACTCTGCTGTGTGTTTCACTTCATAAATGGAGTTAAATCCCATGCTCTGAGTTTTCCTTCAAGGAAGACTTCGAATCAAGTAAGGGCAGTTACTTTACAGCTAAAACGAACTACATCGTTCATTAAGCTTACACATTTCTAATCCTAACTGACAAGCATTGGATGTTAAAGGACCAGTGGTTTGTTTCAGTTTCAAAAGCAGAGTTGTACTATATATGGTCTGTATATGTACGAAACACCGTTCATTTTTTCTGAGCACACACAGGTTTCCTGCTGTTTTAGAGAATCTAGAAAGCAAGAGAGTGCTTCTTGAACTAAAGCAGAGTGTGATCCATGGATGAGAACTATGCTGTGTGTTTCCCTTCAGAAATGGAGTTAAATCCCAGGATCTGTGTCTTCCTACAAGCAAGACATCATTTCAGGTAAGGGCAGTCACTTTTCAGCTCAAACGACCTACATCGTTCACAAAGCTCACACGTTTCTCATCATAAATGACAAGCATTGGATGTTAGAGGACCTGTGCTTTGTATCAATTTCATAGGCAGAGTGGTACTAGATATGGTCTGTATGTGTAGGAAACACCGTTGTTTTGTTCTCAGCACACTCATGTTTCCTTCTGTCTTAGAGACTCTAGAGAGCAAGAGCGTGCTTCTTGCTCTAAAGCAGAGTGTGATCTATATATGTGAACTCTGCTTTGTGTTTCACATCAGAAATGGAGTTAAATCTAGGCTCTGAGTCTTCCTACTAGCAAGACTTCGTTTCAGGTAAGGGTAGATACTTAACAGTTCAAACGAACTACATTATTCACGAAGCTCACACATTTCTCAACTTAACTGACAAGCATTGGATGTTAGAGGACCTGTGGTTTGTTTCATTTTCAGAAGCAGAGTTGAACTAGATATGGCCCGTATGTGTAGGAAACCCCGTTCTTCAGTTCTGAGCACAGTCATGTTTCCTGCTGTATTAGAGACTCTAGAAAACAAGAGCGTGCTTCTTGAACTAAAGCAGAGTGTGGTCCATGGATGAGAACTATGCTGTGTGTTTCCCTTCCGAAATGGAGTTAAATCCCAGGCTCTGTGTCTTCCTACAAGCACTACTTCGTTTCAGGTAAGGGCAGTCACTTTTCAGCTGAAACGAACTACATTGTTCATGAAGCTCACACGTTTCTCATCTTAAATGACACGCATTGGATGTTAGAGGACCTGTGCTTTGTATCAATGTCAGAGTCAGAGTGGTACAAGATATGGTCTGTATGTGTAGGGAACACCGTTCTTTTGTTCTCAGCACACTCATGTTTCCTGCTGTCTTAGAGACTCTAGAGAGCAAGAGTGTGCTTCTTGCTCTAAAGCAGAGTGTGAACTATATATGAGAACTCTGTTGTGTGTTTCATTTCAGAAATGGAGTTAAATCCCAGGCTCTGAGTCTTCCTACAAGCAAGACTTCGTTTCAGGTAAGGGCAGTCACTTTTCAGCTCAAACGAACTACATTGTTCACAAAGCTCACACGTTTCTCATCTTAACTGACCAGCATTGGATGTTAAAGGACCAGCTCTTTGTATCAGTTTCAGAAGCAGATTTGGACTAGATATGTTCCGTATGTGTAGGAAACACCGATCTATTGTTCTCAGCACACTCACGTTTTCTGCTGTCATAGAGATTCTAGAAAGCAAGAGCGTGCTTCTGGCTCTAAAGCACACTGTGGTCAATTGATGAGAACTCCGCTGTGTGTTTCACTTCATAAATGGAGTTAAATCCCATGCTCTGAGTTTTCTTACAAGGAAGACTTCGAATCAAGTAAGGGCAGTTACTTTACAGCTAAAACGAACTATATCGTTCACGAAGCTCACACGTTTCTCATCTTATCTGACAAGCATTGGATGTTAGAGGACAAAGGTTTGTTTCAGTTTCAGAAGCAGAGTCGTACTATATATGGTCTCTATGTGTATGAAACACCGTTCATTTGTTCTGAGCACACTCAAGTTTCCTGCTGTATTAGAGAATCTATAAAGCAAGAGCGTGCTTCTTGCTCTAATGCAGAGTGTGATCCTTTGATGAGAACTATACTGTGTGTTTCCCTTCAGAAATCATGTTAAATCCCAGGCACTGTGTTTTCCTACAGGCAAGACTTCGTTTCAAGTAAGGGCAGTCACTTTTCAGCTCAAACGAACACCATCGTTCACGACGCTCACACGTTTCTCATCTTAAATGACAAGCATTGGATGTTAGAGGACCTGTGCTTTGTATCAATTTCAGAGGCAGAGTGGTACTAGATATGGTCTGTATGTGTAGGAAACACCGTTGTTTTGTTCTCAGCACACTCATGTTTCCTGCTGTCTTAGAGAATCTAGAGAGCAAGAGCGTGCTTCTTGCTCTAAAGCAGAGTGTGATCAATGGATGAGAACTCTGCTGTGTGTTTCACTTCATAAATGGAGTTAAATCCCATGCTCTGAGTTTTCCTACAAGGAAGACTTCGAATCAAGTAAGGGCAGTTACTTTACAGCTAAAACGAACTACATCGTTCATGAAGCTCACACATTTCTCATCTTAACTGACAAGCATTGGATGTTAAAGGACCAGTGGTTTGTTTCAGTTTCAAAAGCAGAGTTGTACTATATATGGTCTGTATATGTACGAAACACCGTTCATTTTTTCTGAGCACACACAGGTTTCCTGCTGTATTAGAGAATCTAGAAAGCAAGAGAGTGCTTCTTGAACTAAAGCAGAGTGTGATCCATGGATGAGAAATATGCTGTGTGTTTCCCTTCAGAAATGGAGATAAATCCCAGGCTCTGTGTCTTCCTACAACACTATTTCGTTTCAGGTAAGGGCAGTCACTTTTCAGCTGAAACGAACTGCATCGTTCACAAAGCTCACACGTTTCTCATCTTAAATGACAAGCATTGGATGTTAGAGGACCTGTGCTTTGTATCAATTTCAGAGGCAGAGTGGTACTAGATATGGTCTGTATGTGTAGGAAACACCGTTGTTTTGTTCTCAGCACACTCATGTTTCCTGCTGTCTTAGAGACTCTAGAAAGCAAGCGCCTGCTTCTTGCTCTAAAGCAGAGTGTGATCTATATATGAGAACTCTGCTGTGTGTTTCACATCAGAAATGAAGTTAAATCTAGGCTCTGAGTCTTCCTACTAGCAAGACTTCGTTTCAGGTAAGGGCAGATACTTAACAGTTCAAACGATCCACATTAGTCACGAAGCTCACACATTTCTCAACTTAACTGACAAGCATTGGATGTTAGAGGACCTGTGGTTTGTTTCATTTTCAGAAGCAGAGTTGAACTAGATATGTCCCGTATGTGTAGGAAACACCGTTCTTTAGTTCTGAGCACACTCATGTTCCCTCTGTATTAGAGACTCTAGAAAGCAAGTGCGTGCTTCTTGCTCTAAAGCAGAGTGTGATCCTTCGATGATAACTATGCTGTGTGTTTCCCTTCAGAAATGGAGTTCAATCCCAGGCTCTGTGTCTTCCTACAAGCAAGAATTCGTTTCAAGTAAGGGCAGTCACTTTTCAGCTCAAACGAACTACATTGTTCATGAAGCTCACACGTTTCTCATCTTAAATGACAAGCATTGGATGTTAGAGGACCTGTGCTTTGTATCAATTTCAGAGTCAGAGTTGTACAAGATATGGTCTGTATGTGTAGGAAACCCCGTTCTTCAGTTCTGAGCACAGTCATGTTTCCTGCTGTATTAGAGACTCTAGAAAACAAGAGCGTGCTTCTTGAACTAAAGCAGAGTGTGATCCATGGATGAGAACTATGCTGTGTGTTTCCCTTCCGAAATGGAGTTAAATCCCAGGCTCTGTGTCTTCCTACAAGCACTAATTCGTTTCAGGTAAGGGCAGTCACTTTTCAGCTGAAACGAACTACATTGTTCATGAAGCTCACACGTTTCTCATCTTAAATGACAAGCATTGGATGTTAGAGGACCTGTGCTTTGTATCAATGTCAGAGTCAGAGTGGTACAAGATATGGTCTGTATGTGTAGGGAACACCGTTCTTTTGTTCTCAGCACACTCATGTTTCCTGCTGTCTTAGAGACTCTAGAGAGCAAGAGTGTGCTTCTTGCTCTAAAGCAGAGTGTGAACTATATATGAGAACTCTGTTGTGTGTTTCATTTCAGAAATGGAGTTAAATCCCAGGCTCTGAGTCTTCCTACAAGCAAGACTTCGTTTCAGGTAAGGGCAGTCACTTTTCAGCTCAAACGAACTACATTGTTCACAAAGCTCACACGTTTCTCATCTTAACTGACCAGCATTGGATGTTAAAGGACCAGCTCTTTGTATCAGTTTCAGAAGCAGATTTGGACTAGATATGTTCCGTATGTGTAGGAAACACCGATCTATTGTTCTCAGCACACTCACGTTTTCTGCTGTCATAGAGATTCTAGAAAGCAAGAGCGTGCTTCTTGCTCTAAAGCACACTGTGGTCAATTGATGAGAACTCCGCTGTGTGTTTCACTTCATAAATGGAGTTAAATCCCATGCTCTGAGTTTTCTTACAAGGAAGACTTCGAATCAAGTAAGGGCAGTTACTTTACAGCTAAAACGAACTATATCGTTCACGAAGCTCACACGTTTCTCATCTTATCTGACAAGCATTGGATGTTAGAGGACAAAGGTTTGTTTCAGTTTCAGAAGCAGAGTCGTACTATATATGGTCTCTATGTGTACGAAACACCGTTCATTTGTTCTGAGCACACTCAAGTTTCCTGCTGTATTAGAGAATCTATAAAGCAAGAGCGTGCTTCTTGCTCTAATGCAGAGTGTGATCCTTTGATGAGAACTATACTGTGTGTTTCCCTTCAGAAATCATGTTAAATCCCAGGCACTGTGTTTTCCTACAGGCAAGACTTCGTTTCAAGTAAGGGCAGTCACTTTTCAGCTCAAACGAACTCCATCGTTCACGACGCTCACACGTTTCTCATCTTAAATGACAAGCATTGGATGTTAGAGGACCTGTGCTTTGTATCAATTTCAGAGGCAGAGTGGTACTAGATATGGTCTGTATGTGTAGGAAACACCGTTGTTTTGTTCTCAGCACACTCATGTTTCCTGCTGTCTTAGAGAATCTAGAGAGCAAGAGCGTGCTTCTTGCTCTAAAGCAGAGTGTGATCAATGGATGAGAACTCTGCTGTGTGTTTCACTTCATAAATGGAGTTAAATCCCATGCTCTGAGTTTTCCTACAAGGAAGACTTCGAATCAAGTAAGGGCAGTTACTTTACAGCTAAAACGAACTACATCGTTCATGAAGCTCACACATTTCTCATCTTAACTGACAAGCATTGGATGTTAAAGGACCAGTGGTTTGTTTCAGTTTCAAAAGCAGAGTTGTACTATATATGGTCTGTATATGTACGAAACACCGTTCATTTTTTCTGAGCACACACAGGTTTCCTGCTGTATTAGAGAATCTAGAAAGCAAGAGAGTGCTTCTTGAACTAAAGCAGAGTGTGATCCATGGATGAGAAATATGCTGTGTGTTTCCCTTCAGAAATGGAGATAAATCCCAGGCTCTGTGTCTTCCTACAACACTATTTCGTTTCAGGTAAGGGCAGTCACTTTTCAGCTGAAACGAACTGCATCGTTCACAAAGCTCACACGTTTCTCATCTTAAATGACAAGCATTGGATGTTAGAGGACCTGTGCTTTGTATCAATTTCAGAGGCAGAGTGGTACTAGATATGGTCTGTATGTGTAGGAAACACCGTTGTTTTGTTCTCAGCACACTCATGTTTCCTGCTGTCTTAGAGACTCTAGAAAGCAAGCGCCTGCTTCTTGCTCTAAAGCAGAGTGTGATCTATATATGAGAACTCTGCTGTGTGTTTCACATCAGAAATGAAGTTAAATCTAGGCTCTGAGTCTTCCTACTAGCAAGACTTCGTTTCAGGTAAGGGCAGATACTTAACAGTTCAAACGATCCACATTAGTCACGAAGCTCACACATTTCTCAACTTAACTGACAAGCATTGGATGTTAGAGGACCTGTGGTTTGTTTCATTTTCAGAAGCAGAGTTGAACTAGATATGTCCCGTATGTGTAGGAAACACCGTTCTTTAGTTCTGAGCACACTCATGTTCCCTCTGTATTAGAGACTCTAGAAAGCAAGTGCGTGCTTCTTGCTCTAAAGCAGAGTGTGATCCTTCGATGATAACTATGCTGTGTGTTTCCCTTCAGAAATGGAGTTCAATCCCAGGCTCTGTGTCTTCCTACAAGCAAGAATTCGTTTCAAGTAAGGGCAGTCACTTTTCAGCTCAAACGAACTACATTGTTCATGAAGCTCACACGTTTCTCATCTTAAATGACAAGCATTGGATGTTAGAGGACCTGTGCTTTGTATCAATTTCAGAGTCAGAGTTGTACAAGATATGGTCTGTATGTGTAGGAAACCCCGTTCTTCAGTTCTGAGCACAGTCATGTTTCCTGCTGTATTAGAGACTCTAGAAAACAAGAGCGTGCTTCTTGAACTAAAGCAGAGTGTGATCCATGGATGAGAACTATGCTGTGTGTTTCCCTTCCGAAATGGAGTTAAATCCCAGGCTCTGTGTCTTCCTACAAGCACTAATTCGTTTCAGGTAAGGGCAGTCACTTTTCAGCTGAAACGAACTACATTGTTCATGAAGCTCACACGTTTCTCATCTTAAATGACAAGCATTGGATGTTAGAGGACCTGTGCTTTGTATCAATGTCAGAGTCAGAGTGGTACAAGATATGGTCTGTATGTGTAGGGAACACCGTTCTTTTGTTCTCAGCACACTCATGTTTCCTGCTGTCTTAGAGACTCTAGAGAGCAAGAGTGTGCTTCTTGCTCTAAAGCAGAGTGTGAACTATATATGAGAACTCTGTTGTGTGTTTCATTTCAGAAATGGAGTTAAATCCCAGGCTCTGAGTCTTCCTACAAGCAAGACTTCGTTTCAGGTAAGGGCAGTCACTTTTCAGCTCAAACGAACTACATTGTTCACAAAGCTCACACGTTTCTCATCTTAACTGACCAGCATTGGATGTTAAAGGACCAGCTCTTTGTATCAGTTTCAGAAGCAGATTTGGACTAGATATGTTCCGTATGTGTAGGAAACACCGATCTATTGTTCTCAGCACACTCACGTTTTCTGCTGTCATAGAGATTCTAGAAAGCAAGAGCGTGCTTCTTGCTCTAAAGCACACTGTGGTCAATTGATGAGAACTCCGCTGTGTGTTTCACTTCATAAATGGAGTTAAATCCCATGCTCTGAGTTTTCTTACAAGGAAGACTTCGAATCAAGTAAGGGCAGTTACTTTACAGCTAAAACGAACTATATCGTTCACGAAGCTCACACGTTTCTCATCTTATCTGACAAGCATTGGATGTTAGAGGACAAAGGTTTGTTTCAGTTTCAGAAGCAGAGTCGTACTATATATGGTCTCTATGTGTACGAAACACCGTTCATTTGTTCTGAGCACACTCAAGTTTCCTGCTGTATTAGAGAATCTATAAAGCAAGAGCGTGCTTCTTGCTCTAATGCAGAGTGTGATCCTTTGATGAGAACTATACTGTGTGTTTCCCTTCAGAAATCATGTTAAATCCCAGGCACTGTGTTTTCCTACAGGCAAGACTTCGTTTCAAGTAAGGGCAGTCACTTTTCAGCTCAAACGAACTCCATCGTTCACGACGCTCACACGTTTCTCATCTTAAATGACAAGCATTGGATGTTAGAGGACCTGTGCTTTGTATCAATTTCAGAGGCAGAGTGGTACTAGATATGGTCTGTATGTGTAGGAAACACCGTTGTTTTGTTCTCAGCACACTCATGTTTCCTGCTGTCTTAGAGAATCTAGAGAGCAAGAGCGTGCTTCTTGCTCTAAAGCAGAGTGTGATCAATGGATGAGAACTCTGCTGTGTGTTTCACTTCATAAATGGAGTTAAATCCCATGCTCTGAGTTTTCCTACAAGGAAGACTTCGAATCAAGTAAGGGCAGTTACTTTACAGCTAAAACGAACTACATCGTTCATGAAGCTCACACATTTCTCATCTTAACTGACAAGCATTGGATGTTAAAGGACCAGTGGTTTGTTTCAGTTTCAAAAGCAGAGTTGTACTATATATGGTCTGTATATGTACGAAACACCGTTCATTTTTTCTGAGCACACACAGGTTTCCTGCTGTATTAGAGAATCTAGAAAGCAAGAGAGTGCTTCTTGAACTAAAGCAGAGTGTGATCCATGGATGAGAAATATGCTGTGTGTTTCCCTTCAGAAATGGAGATAAATCCCAGGCTCTGTGTCTTCCTACAACACTATTTCGTTTCAGGTAAGGGCAGTCACTTTTCAGCTGAAACGAACTGCATCGTTCACAAAGCTCACACGTTTCTCATCTTAAATGACAAGCATTGGATGTTAGAGGACCTGTGCTTTGTATCAATTTCAGAGGCAGAGTGGTACTAGATATGGTCTGTATGTGTAGGAAACACCGTTGTTTTGTTCTCAGCACACTCATGTTTCCTGCTGTCTTAGAGACTCTAGAAAGCAAGCGCCTGCTTCTTGCTCTAAAGCAGAGTGTGATCTATATATGAGAACTCTGCTGTGTGTTTCACATCAGAAATGAAGTTAAATCTAGGCTCTGAGTCTTCCTACTAGCAAGACTTCGTTTCAGGTAAGGGCAGATACTTAACAGTTCAAACGATCCACATTAGTCACGAAGCTCACACATTTCTCAACTTAACTGACAAGCATTGGATGTTAGAGGACCTGTGGTTTGTTTCATTTTCAGAAGCAGAGTTGAACTAGATATGTCCCGTATGTGTAGGAAACACCGTTCTTTAGTTCTGAGCACACTCATGTTCCCTCTGTATTAGAGACTCTAGAAAGCAAGTGCGTGCTTCTTGCTCTAAAGCAGAGTGTGATCCTTCGATGATAACTATGCTGTGTGTTTCCCTTCAGAAATGGAGTTCAATCCCAGGCTCTGTGTCTTCCTACAAGCAAGAATTCGTTTCAAGTAAGGGCAGTCACTTTTCAGCTCAAACGAACTACATTGTTCATGAAGCTCACACGTTTCTCATCTTAAATGACAAGCATTGGATGTTAGAGGACCTGTGCTTTGTATCAATTTCAGAGTCAGAGTTGTACAAGATATGGTCTGTATGTGTAGGAAACCCCGTTCTTCAGTTCTGAGCACAGTCATGTTTCCTGCTGTATTAGAGACTCTAGAAAACAAGAGCGTGCTTCTTGAACTAAAGCAGAGTGTGATCCATGGATGAGAACTATGCTGTGTGTTTCCCTTCCGAAATGGAGTTAAATCCCAGGCTCTGTGTCTTCCTACAAGCACTAATTCGTTTCAGGTAAGGGCAGTCACTTTTCAGCTGAAACGAACTACATTGTTCATGAAGCTCACACGTTTCTCATCTTAAATGACAAGCATTGGATGTTAGAGGACCTGTGCTTTGTATCAATGTCAGAGTCAGAGTGGTACAAGATATGGTCTGTATGTGTAGGGAACACCGTTCTTTTGTTCTCAGCACACTCATGTTTCCTGCTGTCTTAGAGACTCTAGAGAGCAAGAGTGTGCTTCTTGCTCTAAAGCAGAGTGTGAACTATATATGAGAACTCTGTTGTGTGTTTCATTTCAGAAATGGAGTTAAATCCCAGGCTCTGAGTCTTCCTACAAGCAAGACTTCGTTTCAGGTAAGGGCAGTCACTTTTCAGCTCAAACGAACTACATTGTTCACAAAGCTCACACGTTTCTCATCTTAACTGACCAGCATTGGATGTTAAAGGACCAGCTCTTTGTATCAGTTTCAGAAGCAGATTTGGACTAGATATGTTCCGTATGTGTAGGAAACACCGATCTATTGTTCTCAGCACACTCACGTTTTCTGCTGTAATAGAGATTCTAGAAAGCAAGAGCGTGCTTCTGGCTCTAAAGCACACTGTGGTCAATTGATGAGAACTCCGCTTTGTGTTTCACTTCATAAATAGAGTTAAATCCCATGCTCTGAGTTTTCCTACAAGGAAGACTTCGAATCAAGTAAGGGCAGTTACTTTACAGCTAAAACGAACTATATCGTTCACGAAGCTCACACGTTTCTCATCTTATCTGACAAGCATTGGATGTTAGAGTACCAGTGGTTTGTTTCAGTTTCAGAAGCAGAGTCGTACTATATATGGTCTCTATGTGTACGAAACACCGTTCATTTGTTCTGAGCACACTCAAGTTTCCTGCTGTATTAGAGAATCTATAAAGCAAGAGCGTGCTTCTTGCTCTAATGCAGAGTGTGATCCTTTGATGAGAACTATACTGTGTGTTTCCCTTCAGAAATCGTGTTAAATCCCAGGCACTGTGTCTTCCTACAGGCAAGACTTCGTTTCAAGTAAGGGCAGTCAATTTTCAGCTCAAACGAACTCCATCGTTCACGACGCTCACACGTTTCTCATCTTAAATGACAAGCATTGGATGTTAGAGGACCTGTGCTTTGTATCAATTTCAGAGGCAGAGTGGTACTAGATATGGTCTGTATGTGTAGGAAACACCGTTGTTTTGTTCTCAGCACACTCATGTTTCCTGCTGTCTTAGAGAATCTAGAGAGCAAGAGCGTGCTTCTTGCTCTAAAGCAGAGTGTGATCAATGGATGAGAACTCTGCTGTGTGTTTCACTTCATAAATGGAGTTAAATCCCATGCTCTGAGTTTTCCTACAAGGAAGACTTCGAATCAAGTAAGGGCAGTTACTTTACAGCTAAAACGAACTACATCATTCATGAAGCTCACACAGTTCTCATCTTAACTGACAAGCATTGGATGTTAAAGGACCAGTGGTTTGTTTCAGTTTCAAAAGCAGAGTTGTACTATATATGGTCTGTATATGTACGAAACACCGTTCATTTTTTCTGAGCACACACAGGTTTCCTGCTGTATTAGAGAATCTAGAAAGCAAGAGAGTGCTTCTTGAACTAAAGCAGAGTGTGATCCATGGATGAGAACTATGCTGTGTGTTTCCCTTCAGAAATGGAGATAAATCCCAGGCTCTGTGTCTTCCTACAACACTATTTCGTTTCAGGTAAGGGCAGTCACTTTTCAGCTGAAACGAACTGCATCGTTCACAAAGCTCACACGTTTCTCATCTTAAATGACAAGCATTGGATGTTAGAGGACCTGTGGTTTGTTTCATTTTCAGAAGCAGAGTTGAACTAGATATGTCCCGTATGTGTAGGAAACACCGTTCTTTAGTTCTTAGCACACTCATGTTCCCTCTGTATTAGAGACTCTAGAAAGCAAGTGCGTGCTTCTTGCTCTAAAGCAGAGTGTGATCCTTCGATGATAACTATGCTGTGTGTTTCCCTTCAGAAATGGAGTTCAATCCCAGGCTCTGTGTCTTCCTACAAGCAAGAATTCGTTTCAAGTAAGGGCAGTCACTTTTCAGCTCAAACGAACTACATTGTTCATGAAGCTCACACGTTTCTCATCTTAAATGACAAGCATTGGATGTTAGAGGACCTGTGCTTTGTATCAATTTCAGAGTCAGAGTTGTACAAGATATGGTCTGTATGTGTAGGAAACACCGATCTTTTGTTCTCAGCACACTCACGTTTTCTGCTGTCTTAGAGACTCTAGAAAGCAAGAGCGTGCTTCTTGCTCTAAAGCAGACTGTGATCAATGGATGAGAACTCCGCTGTGTGTTTCACTTCATAAATGGAGTTAAATCCCATGCTCTGAGTTTTCCTACAAGGAAGACTTCGAATCAAGTAAGGGCAGTTACTTTACAGCTAAAACGAACTACATCGTTCATGAAGCTCACACGTTTCTCATCTTAACTGACAAGCATTGGATGTTAAAGGACCAGTGGTTTGTTTCAGTTTCAAAAGCAGAGTTGTACTATATATGGTCTGTATATGTACGAAACACCGTTCATTTTTTCTGAGCACACACAGGTTTCCTGCTGTATTAGAGAATCTAGAAAGCAAGAGAGTGCTTCTTGAACTAAAGCAGAGTGTGATCCATGGATGAGAACTATGCTGTGTGTTTCCCTTCAGAAATGGAGTTAAATCCCAGGATCTGTGTCTTCCTACAAGCAAGACATCGTTTCAGGTAAGGGCAGTCACTTTTCAGCTCAAACGAAATACATCGTTCACAAAGCTCACACGTTTCTCATCTTAAATGACAAGCATTGGATGTTAGAGGACCTGTGCTTTGTATCAATTTCAGAGGCAGAGTGGTACTAGATATGGTCTGTATGTGTAGGAAACACCGTTCTTTTGGTCTCAGCACACTCATGTTTCCTGCTGTCTTAGAGAATCTAGAAAGCAAGAGCCTGCTTCTTGCTCTAAAGCAGAGTGTGAACTATATATGAGAACTCTGCTGTGTGTTTCACATCAGAAATGGAGTTAAATCTAGGCTCTGTGTCTTTCTACTAGCAAGACTTTGTTTCAGGTAAGGGCAGATACTTAACAGTTCAAACGAACTACATTATTCACGAAGCTCACACATTTCTCAACTTAACTGACAAGCATTGGTTGTTAGAGGACCTGTGGTTTGTTTCATTTTCAGAAGCAGAGTTGAACTAGATATGTCCCGTATGTGTAGGAAACCCCGTTCTTCAGTTCTGAGCACAGTCATGTTTCCTGCTGTATTAGAGACTCTAGAAAACAAGAGCGTGCTTCTTGAACTAAAGCAGAGTGTGATCCATGGATGAGAACTATGCTGTGTGTTTCCCTTCCGAAATGGAGTTAAATCCCAGGCTCTGTGTCTTCCTACAAGCACTAATTCGTTTCAGGTAAGGGCAGTCACTTTTCAGCTGAAACGAACTACATTGTTCATGAAGCTCACACGTTTCTCATCTTAAATGACAAGCATTGGATGTTAGAGGACCTGTGCTTTGTATCAATGTCAGAGTCAGAGTGGTACAAGATATGGTCTGTATGTGTAGGGAACACCGTTCTTTTGTTCTCAGCACACTCATGTTTCCTGCTGTCTTAGAGACTCTAGAGAGCAAGAGTGTGCTTCTTGCTCTAAAGCAGAGTGTGAACTATATATGAGAACTCTGTTGTGTGTTTCATTTCAGAAATGGAGTTAAATCCCAGGCTCTGAGTCTTCCTACAAGCAAGACTTCGTTTCAGGTAAGGGCAGTCACTTTTCAGCTCAAACGAACTACATTGTTCACAAAGCTCACACGTTTCTCATCTTAACTGACCAGCATTGGATGTTAAAGGACCAGCTCTTTGTATCAGTTTCAGAAGCAGATTTGGACTAGATATGTTCCGTATGTGTAGGAAACACCGATCTATTGTTCTCAGCACACTCACGTTTTCTGCTGTAATAGAGATTCTAGAAAGCAAGAGCGTGCTTCTGGCTCTAAAGCACACTGTGGTCAATTGATGAGAACTCCGCTTTGTGTTTCACTTCATAAATAGAGTTAAATCCCATGCTCTGAGTTTTCCTACAAGGAAGACTTCGAATCAAGTAAGGGCAGTTACTTTACAGCTAAAACGAACTATATTGTTCACGAAGCTCACACGTTTCTCATCTTATCTGACAAGCATTGGATGTTAGAGGACCAGTGGTTTGTTTCAGTTTCAGAAGCAGAGTCGTACTATATATGGTCTCTATGTGTATGAACCACCGTTCATTTGTTCTGAGCACACTCAAGTTTCCTGCTGTATTAGAGAATCTATAAAGCAAGAGCGTGCTTCTTGCTCTAATGCAGAGTGTGATCCTTTGATGAGAACTATACTGTGTGTTTCCCTTCAGAAATCGTGTTAAATCCCAGGCACTGTGTCTTCCTACAGGCAAGACTTCGTTTCAAGTAAGGGCAGTCACTTTTCAGCTCAAACGAACTCCATCGTTCACGACGATCACACGTTTCTCATCTTAAATGACAAGCATTGGATGTTAGAGGACCTGTGCTTTGTATCAATTTCAGAGGCAGAGTTTTACAAGATATGGTCTGTATGTGTAGGAAACACCGATCTTTTGTTCTCAGCGCACTCACGTTTTCTGCTGTCTTAGAGACTCTAGAAAGCAAGAGCGTGCTTCTTGCTCTAAATCAGACTGTGATCAATGGATGAGAACTCCGCTGTGTGTTTCACTTCATAAATGGAGTTAAATCCCATGCTCTGAGTTTTCCTATAAGGAAGACTTCGAATCAAGTAAGGGCAGTTACTTTCCAGCTAAAACGAACTACATCGTTCATGAAGCTCACACGTTTCTCATCTTAACTGACAAGCATTGGATGTTAAAGGACCAGTGGTTTGTTTCAGTTTCAAAAGCAGAGTTGTACTATATATGGTCTGTATATGTACGAAACACCGTTCATTTTTTCTGAGCACACACAGGTTTCCTGCTGTATTAGAGAATCTAGAAAGCAAGAGAGTGCTTCTTGAACTAAAGCAGAGTGTGATCCATGGATGAGAACTATGCTGTGTGTTTCCCTTCAGAAATGGAGTTAAATCCCAGGATCTGTGTCTTCCTACAAGCAAGACATCGTTTCAGGTAAGGGCAGTCACTTTTCAGCTCAAACGAAATACATCGTTCACAAAGCTCACACGTTTCTCATCTTAAATGACAAGCATTGGATGTTAGAGGACCTGTGTTTTGTATCAATTTCAGAGGCAGAGTGGTACTAGATATGGTCTGTATGTGTAGGAAACACCGTTCTTTTGGTCTCAGCACACTCATGTTTCCTGCTGTCTTAGAGACTCTAGAAAGCAAGAGCCTGCTTCTTGCTCTAAAGCAGAGTGTGAACTATATATGAGAACTCTGCTGTGTGTTTCACATCAGAAATGGAGTTAAATCTAGGCTCTGAGTCTTCCTACTAGCAAGACTTCGTTTCAGGTAAGGGCAGATACTTAACAGTTCAAACGAACTACATTATTCACGAAGCTCACACATTTCTCAACTTAACTGACAAGCATTGGATGTTAGAGGACCTGTGGTTTGTTTCATTTTCAGAAGCAGAGTTGAACTAGATATGGCCCGTATGTGTAGGAAACCCCGTTCTTAAGTTCTGAGCACAGTCATGTTTCCTGCTGTATTAGAGACTCTAGAAAACAAGAGCGTGCTTCTTGAACTAAAGCAGAGTGTGATCCATGGATGAGAACTATGCTGTGTGTTTCCCTTCCGAAAGGGAGTTAAATCCCAGGCTCTGTGTCTTCCTACAAGCACTACTTCGTTTCAGGTAAGGGCAGTCACTTTTCAGCTGAAACGAACTACATTGTTCATGAAGCTCACACGTTTCTCATCTTAAATGACAAGCCTTGGATGTTAGAGGACCTGTGCTTTGTATCAATGTCAGAGTCAGAGTGGTACAAGATATGGTCTGTATGTGTAGGGAACACCGTTCTTTTGTTCTCAGCACACTCATGTTTCCTGCTGTCTTAGAGACTCTAGAGAGCAAGAGTGTGCTTCTTGCTCTAAAGCAGAGTGTGAACTATATATGAGAACTCTGTTGTGTGTTTCATTTCAGAAATGGAGTTAAATCCCAGGCTCTGAGTCTTCCTACAAGCAAGAATTCGTTTCAGGTAAGGGCAGTCACTTTTCAGCTCAAACGAACTACATTGTTCACAAAGCTCACACGTTTCTCATCTTAACTGACCAGCATTGGATGTTAAAGGACCAGCTCTTTGTATCAGTTTCAGAAGCAGATTTGGACTAGATATGTTCCGTATGTGTAGGAAACACCGATCTATTGTTCTCAGCACACTCACGTTTTCTGCTGTAATAGAGATTCTAGAAAGCAAGAGCGTGCTTCTGGCTCTAAAGCACACTGTGGTCAATTGATGAGAACTCCGCTTTGTGTTTCACTTCATAAATAGAGTTAAATCCCATGCTCTGAGTTTTCCTACAAGGAAGACTTCGAATCAAGTAAGGGCAGTTACTTTACAGCTAAAACGAACTATATCGTTCATGAAGCTCACACGTTTCTCATCTTATCTGACAAGCATTGGATGTTAGAGGACCAGTGGTTTGTTTCAGTTTCAGAAGCAGAGTCGTACTATATATGGTCTCTATGTGTACGAAACACCGTTCATTTGTTCTGAGCACACTCAAGTTTCCTGCTGTATTAGAGAATCTATAAAGCAAGAGCGTGCTTCTTGCTCTAATGCAGAGTGTGATCCTTTGATGAGAACTATACTGTGTGTTTCCCTTCAGAAATCGTGTTAAATCCCAGGCACTGTGTCTTCCTACAGGCAAGACTTCGTTTCAAGTAAGGGCAGTCACTTTTCAGCTCAAACGAACTCCATCGTTCACGACGATCACACGTTTCTCATCTTAAATGACAAGCATTGGATGTTAGAGGACCTGTGCTTTGTATCAATTTCAGAGGCAGAGTTTTACAAGATATGGTCTGTATGTGTAGGAAACACCGATCTTTTGTTCTCAGCGCACTCACGTTTTCTGCTGTCTTAGAGACTCTAGAAAGCAAGAGCGTGCTTCTTGCTCTAAATCAGACTGTGATCAATGGATGAGAACTCCGCTGTGTGTTTCACTTCATAAATGGAGTTAAATCCCATGCTCTGAGTTTTCCTATAAGGAAGACTTCGAATCAAGTAAGGGCAGTTACTTTCCAGCTAAAACGAACTACATCGTTCATGAAGCTCACACGTTTCTCATCTTAACTGACAAGCATTGGATGTTAAAGGACCAGTGGTTTGTTTCAGTTTCAAAAGCAGAGTTGTACTATATATGGTCTGTATATGTACGAAACACCGTTCATTTTTTCTGAGCACACACAGGTTTCCTGCTGTATTAGAGAATCTAGAAAGCAAGAGAGTGCTTCTTGAACTAAAGCAGAGTGTGATCCATGGATGAGAACTATGCTGTGTGTTTCCCTTCAGAAATGGAGTTAAATCCCAGGATCTGTGTCTTCCTACAAGCAAGACATCGTTTCAGGTAAGGGCAGTCACTTTTCAGCTCAAACGAAATACATCGTTCACAAAGCTCACACGTTTCTCATCTTAAATGACAAGCATTGGATGTTAGAGGACCTGTGCTTTGTATCAATTTCAGAGGCAGAGTGGTACTAGATATGGTCTGTATGTGTAGGAAACACCGTTCTTTTGGTCTCAGCACACTCATGTTTCCTGCTGTCTTAGAGACTCTAGAAAGCAAGAGCCTGCTTCTTGCTCTAAAGCAGAGTGTGAACTATATATGAGAACTCTGCTGTGTGTTTCACATCAGAAATGGAGTTAAATCTAGGCTCTGAGTCTTCCTACTAGCAAGAATTCGTTTCAGGTAAGGGCAGATACTTAACAGTTCAAACGAACTACATTATTCACGAAGCTCACACATTTCTCAACTTAACTGACAAGCATTGGATGTTAGAGGACCTGTGGTTTGTTTCATTTTCAGAAGCAGAGTTGAACTAGATATGGCCCATATGTGTAGGAAACACCGTTTTTTTGTTCTGAGCACACTCAAGTTTCCTGCTGTATTAGAGAATCTAGAAAGCAAGAGCGTGCTTCTTGCTCTAAAGCAGAGTGTGATCAATGGATGAGAACTCTGTTGTGTGTTTCATTTCAGAAATGGAGTTAAATCCCAGGCTCTGAGTCTTCCTACAAGCAAGACTTCGTTTCAGGTAAGGGCAGTCACTTTTCAGCTCAAACGAACTACATTGTTCACAAAGCTCACACGTTTCTCATCTTAACTGACCAGCATTGGATGTTAAAGGACCAGTTCTTTGTATCAGTTTCAGAAGCAGATTTGGACTAGATATGTTCCGTATGTGTAGGAAACACCGATCTATTGTTCTCAGCACACTCACGTTTTCTGCTGTCATAGAGATTCTAGAAAGCAAGAGCATGCTGCTTGCTCTAAAGCCGAGTGTGATCAATGGATGAGAACTCCGCTGTGTGTTTCACTTCATAAATGGAGTTAAATCCCATGCTCTGAGTTTTCCTACAAGGAAGACTTCGAATCAAGTAAGGGCAGTTACTTTACAGCTAAAACGAACTACATCGTTCACGAAGCTTACACGTTTCTCATCTTAAATGACAAGCATTGGATATTAGAGGACCTGTGCTTTGTATCAATGTCAGAGTCAGAGTGGTACAAGATATGGTCTGTATGTGTAGGGAACACCGTTCTTTTGTTCTCAGCACACTCATGTTTCCTGCTGTCTTAGAGACTCTAGAGAGCAAGAGTGTGCTTCTTGCTCTAAAGCAGAGTGTGAACTATATATGAGAACTCTGTTGTGTGTTTCATTTCAGAAATGGAGTTAAATCCCAGGCTCTGAGTCTTCCTACAAGCAAGACTTCGTTTCAGGTAAGGGCAGTCACTTTTCAGCTCAAACGAACTACATTGTTCACAAAGCTCACACGTTTCACATCTTAACTGAGCAGCATTGGATGTTAAAGGACCAGTTCTTTGTATCAGTTTCAGAAGCAGATTTGGACTAGATATGTTCCGTATGTGTAGGAAACACCGATCTATTGTTCTCAGCCCACTCACGTTTTCTGCTGTCATAGAGATTCTAGAAAGCAAGAGCGTGCTTCTTGCTCTAAAGCAGACTGTGGTCAATTGATGAGAACTCCGCTGTGTGTTTCACTTCATAAATGGAGTTAAATCCCATGCTCTGAGTTTTCCTACAAGGAAGACTTCGAATCAAGTAAGGGCAGTTACTTTACAGCTAAAACGAACTATATCGTTCACGAAGCTCACACGTTTCTCATCTTATCTGACAAGCATTGGATGTTAGAGGACCAGTGGTTTGTTTCAGTTTCAGAAGCAGAGTCGTACTATATATGGTCTCTATGTGTACGAAACACCGTTCATTTGTTCTGAGCACACTCAAGTTTCCTGCTGTATTAGAGAATCTATAAAGCAAGAGCGTGCTTCTTGCTCTAATGCAGAGTGTGATCCTTTGATGAGAACTATACTGTGTTTTTCCCTTCAGAAATCGTGTTAAATCAGATGCACTGTGTCTTCCTACAAGCAAGACTTCGTTTCAAGTAAGGGCAGTCACTTTTCAACTCAAACGAACTCCATCGTTCACGACGCTCACACGTTTCTCATCTTAAATGACAAGCATTGGATGTTAGAGGACCTGTGCTTTGTATCAATTTCAGAGGCAGAGTGGTACTTGATATGGTCTGTATGTGTAGGAAACACCGTTGTTTTGTTCTCAGCACACTCATGTTTCCTGCTGTCTTAGAGACTCTAGAGAGCAAGAGAGTGCTTCTTGCTCTAAAGCAGAGTGTGATCAATGGATGAGAACTCCGCTGTGTGTTTCACTTCATAAATGGAGTTAAATCCCATGCTCTGAGTTTTCCTACAAGTAAGACTTCGAATCAAGTAAGGGCAGTTACTTTACAGCTAAAACGAACTACATCGTTCACGAAGCTTACACGTTTCTCATCTTAACTGACAAGCATTGGATGTTAAAGGACCAGTGGTTTGTTTCAGTTTCAGAAGCAGAGTCGTACTGTATATGGTTTGTATATGTACGAAACACCGTTCATTTGTTCTGAGCACACTCAAGTTTCCTGCTGTATTAGAGAATCTATAAAGCAAGAGCGTGCTTCTTGCTCTATTGCAGAGTGTGATCCTTCGATGAGAACTATACTGTGTGTTTCCCTTCAGAAATCGTGTTAAATCCCAGGCACTGTGTCTTCCTACAAGCAAGACTTCGTTTCAAGTAAGGGCAGTCACTTTTCAGCTCAAACGAACTCCATCGTTCACGACGCTCACACGTTTCTCATCTTAAATGACAAGCATTGGATGTTAGAGGACCTGTGCTTTGTATCAATTTCAGAGGCAGAGTGGTACTAGATATGGTCTGTATGTGTAGGAAACACCGTTGTTTTGTTCTCAGCACACTCATGTTTCCTGCTGTCTTAGAGACTCTAGAGAGCAAGAGCGTGCTTCTTGCTCTAAAGCAGAGTGTAATCTATATATGAGAACTCTGCTTTGTGTTTCACTTCAGAAATGGAGTTAAATCCTAGGCTCTGAGTCTTCCTACTAGAAAGACTTCGTTTCAGGTAAGGGCAGTCACTTTACAGTTCAAACAAACTACATCATTCACGAAGCTCACACATTTCTCAACTTAACTGACAAGCATTGCATGTTAGAGGACCTGTGGTTTGTTTCATTTTAAGAAGCAGAGTTGAACTAGATATGTCCCGTATGTGTAGGAAACACCGTTCTTTAGTTCTGAGCACACTCATGTTTCCAGCTGTATTAGAGACTCTACAAAGCAAGAGCGTGCTTCTTGCTCTAAAGCAGAGTGTGATCCATGGATGAGAACTATGCTGTGTGTTTCCCTTCAGAAATGGAGTTAAATCCCAGGATCTGTGTCTTCCTACAAGAACTACTTCGTTTCAGGTAAGGGCAGTCACTTTTCAGCTGAAACGAACTACATTGTTCATGAAGCTCACACGTTTCTCATCTTAAATGACAAGCATTGGATGTTAGAGGACCTGTGCTTTGTATCAATTTCAGAGTCAGAGTTGTAAAAGATATGGTCTGTATGTGTAGGAAACACCGATCTTTTGTTCTCAGCACACTCACGTTTTCTGCTGTCTTAGAGACTCTAGAAAGCAAGAGCGTGCTTCTTGCTCTAAAGCAGACTGTGATCAATGGATGAGAACTCCGCTGTGTGTTTCACTTCCTAAATGGAGTTAAATCCCATGCTCTGAGTTTTCCTACAAGGAAGACTTCGAATCAAGTAAGGGCAGTTACTTTACAGCTAAAACGAACTACATCGTTCACGAAGCTCACACGTTTCTCATCTTAACTGACAAGCATTGGATGTTAAAGGACCAGTGGTTTGTTTCAGTTTCAAAAGCAGAGTTGTACTATATATGGTCTGTATATGTACGAAACACCGTTCATTTTTTCTGAGCACACACAAGTTTCCTGCTGTATTAGAGAATCTAGAAAGCAAGAGAGTGCTTCTTGAACTAAAGCAGAGTGTGATCCATGGATGAGAACTATGCTGTGTGTTTCCCTTCAGAAATGGAGTTAAATCCCAGGATCTGTGTCTTCCTACAAGCATGACATCGTTTCAGGTAAGGGCAGTCACTTTTCAGCTCAAACGAAATACATCGTTCACAAAGCTCACACGTTTCTCATCTTAAATGACAAGCATTGGATGTTAGAGGACCTGTGCTTTGTATCAATTTCAGAGGCAGAGTGGTACTAGATATGGTCTGTATGTGTAGGAAACACCGTTCTTTTGGTCTCAGCACACTCATGTTTCCTGCTGTCTTATAGACTCTAGAAAGCAAGAGCCTGCTTCTTGCTCTAAAGCAGAGTGTGATCTATATATGAGAACTCTGCTGTGTGTTTCACTTCAGAAATGGAGTTAAATCTAGGCTCTGAGTCTTCCTCCTAGCAAGACTTCGTTTCAGGTAAGGGCAGATACTTAACAGTTCAAACGAACCACATTATTCACGAATCTCACACATTTCTCAACTTAACTGACAAGCATTGGATGTTAGAGGACCTGTGGTTTGTTTCATTTTCAGAAGCAGAGTTGAACTAGATATGTCCCGTATGTGTAGGAAACACCGTTCTTTAGTTCTGAGCACACTCATGTTTCCTGCTGTATTAGAGACTCTAGAAAGCAAGAGCGTGCTTCTTGCTCTAAAGCAGAGTGTGATCCTTCGATGATAACTATGCTGTGTGTTTCCCTTCAGAAATGGAGTTCAATCCCAGGCTCTGTGTCTTCCTACAAGCAAGAATTCGTTTCAAGTAAGGACAGTCACTTTTCAGCTCAAAGGAACTACATCGTTCACGAAGCTCACACGTTTCTCATCTTAACTGACAAGCATTGGATGTTAGAGGACCTGTGGATTCTTTCAGTTTCAGAAGCAGAGTTGAACTAGATATGGTCCGTAAGTGTAGGAAACCCCGTTCTTTAGTTCTGAGCACACTCATGTTTCCTGCTGTATTAGAGACTCTACAAAGCAAGATCGTGCTTCTTGCTCTAAAGCAGAGTGTGATCCATGGATGAGAACTATGCTGTGTGTTTCCCTTCAGAAATAGAGTTAAATCCCAGGATCTGTGTCTTCCTACAAGCACTACTTCGTTTTAGGTAAGGGCAGTCACTTTTCAGCTGAAACGAACTACATTGTTCATGAAGCTCACACGTTTCTCATCTTAAATGACAAGCATTGGATGTTAGAGGACCTGTGCTTTGTATCAATTTCAGAGTCAGAGTTGTACAAGATATGGTCTGTATGTGTAGGAAACACCGATCTTTTGTTCTCAGCACACTCACGTTTTCTGCTGTCTTAGAGACTCTAGAAAGCAAGAGCGTGCTTCTTGCTCTAAAGCAGACTGTGATCAATGGATGAGAACTCTGCTGTGTGTTTCACTTCATAAATGGAGTTAAATCCCATGCTCTGAGTTTTCCTACAAGGAAGACTTCGAATCAAGTAAGGGCAGTTACTTTACAGCTAAAACGAACTACATCGTTCATGAAGCTCACACGTTTCTCATCTTAACTGACAAGCATTGGATGTTAAAGGACCAGTGGTTTGTTTCAGTTTCAAAAGCAGAGTTGTACTATATATGGTCTGTATATGTACGAAATACCGTTCATTTTTTCTGAGCACACACAGGTTTCCTGCTGTATTAGAGAATCTAGAAAGCAAGAGAGTGCTTCTTGAACTAAAGCAGAGTGTGATCCATGGATGAGAACTATGCTGTGTGTTTCCCTTCAGAAATGGAGTTAAATCCCAGGATCTGTGTCTTCCTACAAGCAAGACATCGTTTCAGGTAAGGGCAGTCACTTTTCAGCTCAAAAGAAATACATCGTTCACAAAGCTCACACGTTTCTCATCTTAAATGACAAGCATTGGATGTTAGAGGACCTGTGCTTTGTATCAATTTCAGAGGTAGAGTGGTACTAGATATGGTCTGTATGTGTAGGAAACACCGTTCTTTTGGTCTCAGCACACTCATGTTTCCTGCTGTCTTAGAGAATCTAGAAAGCAAGAGCCTGCTTCTTGCTCTAAAGCAGAGTGTGATCTATATATGAGATCTCTGCTGTGTGTTTCATTTCAGAAATGGAGTTAAATCCCAGGCTCTGAGTCTTCCTACAAGCAAGACTTCGTTTCAGGTAAGGGCAGTCACTTTTCAGCTGAAACGAACTTCATTGTTCACAAAGCTCACACGTTTCTCATCTTAACTGACAAGCATTGGATGTTAAAGGACCAGTTCTTTGTATCAGTTTCAGAAGCAGATTTGGACTAGATATGTACCGTATGTGTAGGAAACACCGATCTATTGTTCTCAGCACACTCACGTTTTCTGCTGTCATAGAGATTCTAGAAAGCAAGAGCGTGCTTCTTGCTCTAAAGCAGAGTGTGATCAATGGATGAGAACTCCGCTGTGTGTTTCACTTCATAAATGGAGTTAAATCCCATGCTCTGAGTTTTCCTACAAGGAAGACTTCGAATCAAGTAAGGGCAGTTACTTTACAGCTAAAACGAACTATATCGTTCACGAAGCTCACACGTTTCTCATCTTAACTGACAAGCATTGGATGTTAGAGGACCAGTGGTTTGTTTCAGTTTCAGAAGCAGAGTCGTACTATATATGGTCTCTATGTGTACGAAATACCGTTCATTTGTTCTGAGCACACTCAAGTTTCCTGCTGTATTAGAGAATCTGTAAAGCAAGAGCGTGCTTCTTGCTCCTATGCAGAGTGAAATCCTTCGATGAGAACTATACTGTGTGTTTCCCTTCAGAAATCGTGTTAAATCCCAGGCACTGTGTCTTCCTACAAGCAAGACTTCGTTTCAAGTAAGGGCAGTCACTTTTCAGCTCAAACGAACTCCATCGTTCACGACGCTCACACGTTTCTCATCTTAAATGACAAGCATTGGATGTTAGAGGACCTGTGCTTTGTATCAATTTCAGAGGCAGAGTGGTACTAGATATGGTCTGTATGTGTAGGAAACACCGTTGTTTTGTTCTCAGCACACTCATGTTTCCTGCTGTCTTAGAGACTCTAGAGAGCAAGAGCGTGCTTCTTGCTCTAAAGCAGAGTGTAATCTATATATGAGAACTCTGCTTTGTGTTTCACTTCAGAAATGGAGTTAAATCCTAGGCTCTGAGTCTTCCTACTAGCAAGACTTCGTTTCAGGTAAGGGCAGTCACTTTACAGTTCAAACAAACTACATCATTCACGAAGCTCACACATTTCTCAACTTAACTGACAAGCATTGCATGTTAGAGGACCTGTGGTTTGTTTCATTTTCAGAAGCAGAGTTGAACTAGATATGTCCCGTATGTGTAGGAAACAGCGTTCTTTAGTTCTGAGCACACTAATGTTTCCTGCTGTATTAGAGACTCTAGAAAGCAAGAGCGTGCTTCTTGCTCTAAAGCAGAGTGTGATCCTTCGATGAGAACTATGCTGTGTGTTTCCCTTCAGAAATGGAGTTCAATCCCAGGCTCTGTGATTTCCTACAAGCAAGAATTCGTTTCAAGTAAGGGCAGTCACTTTTCAACTCAAACGAACTACATCGTTCATGAGGCTCACACGTTTCTCATCTTAACTGACAAGCATTGGATGTTAGAGGACCTGTGGATTCTTTCAGTTTCAGAAGCAGAGTTGAACTAGATATGGTCCGTAAGTGTAGGAAACCCCGTTCTTTAGTTCTGAGCACACTCATGTTTCCAGCTGTATTAGAGACTCTACAAAGCAAGAGCGTGCTTCTTGCTCTAAAGCAGAGTGTGATCCATGGATGAGAACTATGCTGTGTGTTTCCCTTCAGAAATGGAGTTAAATCCCAAGATCTGTGTCTTCCTACAAGAACTACTTCGTTTCAGGTAAGGGCAGTCATTTTTCAGCTGAAACGAACTACATTGTTCATGAAGCTCACACGTTTCTCATCTTAAATGACAAGCATTGGATGTTAGAGGACCTGTGCTTTGTATCAATTTCAGAGTCAGAGTTGTAAAAGATATGGTCTGTATGTGTAGGAAACACCGATCTTTTGTTCTCAGCACACTCACGTTTTCTGCTGTCTTAGAGACTCTAGAAAGCAAGAGCGTGCTTCTTGCTCTAAAGCAGACTGTGATCAATGGATGAGAACTCCGCTGTGTGTTTCACTTCCTAAATGGAGTTAAATCCCATGCTCTGAGTTTTCCTACAAGGAAGACTTCGAATCAAGTAAGGGCAGTTACTTTACAGCTAAAACGAACTACATCGTTTACGAAGCTCACACGTTTCTCATCTTAACTGACAAGCATTGGATGTTAAAGGACCAGTGGTTTGTTTCAGTTTCAAAAGCAGAGTTGTACTATATATGTTCTGTATATGTACGAAACACCGTTCATTTTTTCTGAGCACACACAAGTTTCCTGCTGTATTAGAGAATCTAGAAAGCAAGAGAGTGCTTCTTGAACTAAAGCAGAGTGTGATCCATGGATGAGAACTATGCTGTGTGTTTCCCTTCAGAAATGGAGTTAAATCCCAGGATCTGTGTCTTCCTACAAGCATGACATCGTTTCAGGTAAGGGCAGTCACTTTTCAGCTCAAAGGAAATACATCGTTCACAAAGCTCACACGTTTCTCATCTTAAATGACAAGCATTGGATGTTAGAGGACCTGTGCTTTGTATCAATTTCAGAGGCAGAGTGGTACTAGATATGGTCTGTATGTGTAGGAAACACCGTTCTTTTGGTCTCAGCACACTCATGTTTCCTGCTGTCTTATAGACTCTAGAAAGCAAGAGCCTGCTTCTTGCTCTAAAGCAGAGTGTGATCTATATATGAGAACTCTGCTGTGTGTTTCACTTCAGAAATGGAGTTAAATCTAGGCTCTGAGTCTTCCTACTAGCAAGACTTCGTTTCAGGTAAGGGCAGATACTTAACAGTTCAAACGAACCACATTATTCACGAATCTCACACATTTCTCAACTTAACTGACAAGCATTGGATGTTAGAGGACCTGTGGTTTGTTTCATTTTCAGAAGCAGAGTTGAACTAGATATGTCCCGTATGTGTAGGAAACACCGTTCTTTAGTTCTGAGCACACTCATGTTTCCTGCTGTATTAGAGACTCTAGAAAGCAAGAGCGTGCTTCTTGCTCTAAAGCAGAGTGTGATCCTTCGATGATAACTATGCTGTGTGTTACCCTTCAGAAATGGAGTTCAATCCCAGGCTCTGTGTCTTCCTACAAGCAAGAATTCGTTTCAAGTAAGGACAGTCACTTTTCAGCTCAAAGGAACTACATCATTCACGAAGCTCACACGTTTCTCATCTTAACTGACAAGCATTGGATGTTAGAGGACCTGTGGATTCTTTCAGTTTCAGAAGCAGAGTTGAACTAGATATGGTCCGTAAGTGTAGGAAACCCCGTTCTTTAGTTCTGAGCACACTCATGTTTCCTGCTGTATTAGAGACTCTACAAAGCAAGATCGTGCTTCTTGCTCTAAAGCAGAGTGTGATCCATGGATGAGAACTATGCTGTGTGTTTCCCTTCAGAAATGGAGTTAAATTCCAGGCTCTGTGTGTTCCTACAAGCACCACTTCATTTCAGGTAAGGGCAGTCACTTTTCAGCTCAAACGAACTACATCGTTCACGAACCTCACACGATTCTCATCAAAACTGACAAGCACTGGATGTTAGAGGACCAGTGCTTTGTTTCAGTTTCAGAAGCAGTGTTGGACTAGATATGGTCGGTATTTTTAGGAAACACCGTTCATTTTTTCTCAGCAAACTCAAGTTTCTTGCTGTCTTATACACTGTAGAAAGCAAGGGCGTGCTTCTGGCTCTAAAGCAGAGTGTGATCAATGGATGAGAACTCTGTTGATTGTTTCACTTCAGAAACGGAGTTAAATCCCAGGCTCTGAGTCTTCCTACAAGCAGGACATCGTTTCAGGTAAGGGCAGTTACTTTACAGCGCAAAAGAACTCCATCGTTCACGAAGCTCACATGTTTCTCATCTTAATTGAGAAGCATTGGATGTTAGGGGACCTCTGGTTTGTTTCATTTTCAGAAGCAGAGTTGAAATAGATATGGTCCGTATGTATAAGAAACACCGTTCTTTTCTGCTGTGCACACCCACATTTCCTGCAGTATTAGAGAATCTAGAAAGTAAGAGCGTGCTTCTTGCTCTAAAGCAGAGTGTGATCCATTAATGAGAACTGTGTTGTGTGTTTCCCTTCAGAAATGGAGTTAAACCCCAGGCTCTGTGTCTTCATACAAGCAAGAATTCGTTTCAGGTAAGGGCAGTTACTTTACAGCTCAAAAGAACTCGATCGTTCATGAAGCTCACATGTTTCTCATCTTAATTGAGAAGCATTGGATGTTAGAGGACCTCTGGTTTGTTTAAGTTTCAGAGGCAGACTTGTACTAGATATGGTCCGTATGTGTAGGGAACACCGTTCTTTTCTTCTGAGCACTCTCACGTTTCCTGCTGTATTAGAGACTCTAGAAAGCAAGAGCATGCTTCTTGCTCTAAAGCAGAGTGTGATCTATATATGAGAACTCTGCTGTGTGTTTCCCTTCAGAAATGGATTTAAATCCCAGGCTCTGAATCTTCCTACAAGCAAGACTTCGTTTCAGGTAAGGGCAGTCACTTTTCAGCTCAAACGAACTACATCGTTCACGAAGCTCAAATGTTTCTCATCTAACCTGACAAGCATTGAATGTTAGAGGACCAGTGCTTTGTATCAGTTTCAGAAGCAGAGTTGGACTAGATATGGTCGGTATGTGTAGGAAACACCGTTCATTTTTTCTCAGCAAACTCAAGTTTCCTGCTGTCTTAGAGACTGTAGAAAGCAAGGGCGTGCTTCTGGCTCTAAAGCAGAGTGTGATCAATGGATGAGAACTCTGTTGATTGTTTCACTTCAGAAACGGAGTTAAATCCCAGGCTCTGAGTCTTCCTACAAGCACTACTTCGTTTCAGGTAAGTGCAGTTACTTTACAGCTCAAAAGAACTCCATCGTTCTGAAGCTCACATGTTTCTCATCTTAACTGAGAAGCATTGCATGTTAGAGGACCTCTGGTTTGTTTCAGTTTCAGAAGCAGAGTTGAACTAGATAAGGTCCGTATGTATAGGAAACACCGTTCTTTTCTTCTGAGCACACTCACGTTTCCTGCTGTATTAGAGACTCTAGAAAGCAAGAGCGTGCTTCTTGCTCTAAAGCAGAGTGTGATCAATGGATGAGAACCCTGTTGTGTGTTTCACTTCAGAAATGGAGTTAAATTCCAGGCTCTGTGTGTTCCTACAAGCACAACTTCGTTTCATGTAAGGGCAGTCACTTTTCAGCTCAAACAAACTACATCGCTCACGAAGCTCACACGTTTCTCATCTTAACTGACAAGCATTGGATGTTAGACGACCAGGGCTTTGTATCAGTTTCAGAAGCAGAGTTGGACGAGATATGGCCCATATGTGTAGGAACCACCGTTCTTTTGTTCTCAGCACACTCATGTTTCCTACTGTCTTAGAGACTCTAGAAAGCAAGAGCGTGCTTCTTGCTCTAAAGCAGAGTGTGATCAATGGATGAGAACTCTGTTGTGTGTTTCACTTCAGTAATGGAGTTAAATCCCAGGCTCTGAGACTTCCTACAAGCAAGACTTCGTTTCAGGTAAGGGCAGTTATTTTAAACAGCTCAAACGAACTCCATCGTTCACGAAGCTCACACGTTTCTCATCTTAACTGAGAAGCATTGGATGTTAGAGGACCTCTGGTTTGTTTCAGTTTCAGAAGCAGAGTTGAACTAGATATGGTCCGTATGTATAGGAAACACCGTTCTTTTCTTCTGACCACACTCACGTTTCCTGCGGTATTAGAGACTCTAGAAAGCAGGAGCATGCTTCTTGCTCTAAAGCAGAGTGTGATCCATCGATGAGAACTATGCTGTGTGTTTCCCTTCAGAAATGGAGTTAAATTCCAGGCTCTGTGTGTTCCTACAAGCACCACTTCATTTCAGGTAATGGCAGTCACTTTTCACCTCAAACGAACTACATCGTTCACAAAGCTCACACGATTCTCATCAAAACTGACAAGCACTGGATGTTAGAGGACTTGTGGTTTGTTTCAGTTTCAGAATCAGAGTTGAACTAGATATGGTCCGTATGTATAAGAAACACCGTGCTTTTCTTCTGTGCACATACATGTTTCATGCGGTATTAGTAATTCTAGAAAGTAAGAGCGTGCTTCTTGCTCTAAAGCCGAGTGTGATCCATTAATGAGAACTGTGTTGTGTGTTTCCCTTCAGAAATGGAGTTAAATTCCAGGCTCTGTGTGTTCCTACAAGCACAACTTCGTTTCATGTAAGGGCAGTCACTTTTCAGCTCAAACGAACTACATCGCTCACGAAGCTCACACGTTTCTCATCTTAACTGACAAGCATTGGATGTTAGAGGACCAGGGCTTTGTATCAGTTTCAGAAGCAGAGTTGGACGAGATATGGCCCATATGTGTAGGAACCACCGTTCTTTTGTTCTCAGCACACTCATGTTTCCTGCTGTCTTAGAGACTCTAGAAAGCAAGAGCGTGCTTCTTGCTCTAAAGCAGAGTGTGATCAATGGATGAGAACTCTGTTGTGTGTTTCACTTCAGAAATCTAGTTAAATCCCAGGCTCTAAGTCTGCCTACACGCAAGACTTCGTTTCAGGTAAGGGCAGTTACTTTACAGCTCAAATGAACTCCATCGTTCACGAAGCTCACACTTTTCTCATCTTAACTGAGAAGCATTGGATGTTAGAGGACCTCTGGTTTGTTTCAGTGTCAGAAGCAGAGTTGAACTAGATATGGTCTGTATGTATAAGAAACACCGTTCTTTTCTTCTGTGCACACACACGTTTCCTGCGGTATTAGTAATTCTAGAAAGTAAGAGCGTGCTTCTTGCTCTAAAGCCGAGTGTGATCCATAAATGAGAACTGTGTTGTGTGTTTCCCTTCAGAAATGGAGTTAAACCCCAGGCTCAGTGTCTTCCTATAAGCACTACTTCGTTTCAGGTAAGGGCAGTCACTTTTCAGCTGAAACGAACTACATGGTTCACGAAGCTCACACGTTTCTCATCTTAAATGACAAGCATTGGATGTTAGAGGACCTGTGCTTTGTATCAATTTCAGAGGCAGGCGTGTACTAGATATGGTCCAAATGTGTAGGGAACACCGTTCTTTTGTTCTCAGCACACTCATGTTTCCTGCTGTCTTAGAGACTCTAGAAAGCAAGAGCGTGCTTCTTGCTCTAAAGCAGAGTGTGATGTATATATGAGCACGCTGCTGTGTGTTTCCCTTCAGAAATGGAGTTAAATCACAGGCTCTGAATCTTCCTACAAGCAAGACTTCGTTTCAGGTAAGGGCAGTCACTGTTCAGCTCAAACGAACTACATCGTTCACGAAGCTCACACGTTTCTCATCTTAACTGAGAAGCATTGGATGTTAGAGGACCTCTGTTTTGATTCAGTTTCAGAAGCAGAGTTGAACTAGATATGGTCCGTATGTATAAGAAACACCGTGCTTTTCTTCTGTGCACATACACGTTTCCTGTGGTATTAGTAATTCTAGAAAGTAAGAGCGTGCTTCTTGCTCTAAAGCAGAGTGTGATCCATTAATGAGAACTGTGTTGTGTGTTTCCCTTCAGAAATGGAGTTAAATCCCAGGCTCTGAATCTTCCTACAAGCAAGACTTCGTTTCAGGTAAGGGCAGTCACTTTTCAGCTCAAACGAACTACATCGTTCACGAAGCTCAAACGTTTCTCATCTAACCTGACAAGCATTGAATGATAGAGGACCAGTGCTTTGTATCAGTTTCAGAAGCAGAGTTGGACTAGATATGGTCGGTATGTGTAGGAAACACCGTTCATTTTTTCTCAGCAAACTCAATTTTCCTGCTGTCTTAGAGACTGTAGAAAGCAAGGGCGTGCTTCTTGCTCTAAAGCACAGTGTGATCAATGGATGAGAACTCTGTTGATTGTTTCACTTCAGAAATGGAGTTAAATCCCAGGCTCTGAGTCTTCCTACAAGAAGAACATCGTTTCAGGTAAGGGCAGTTACTTTACAGCTCAAACGAACTCCATCGTTCACGAAGCTCACATATTTCTCATCTTAATTGAGAAGCATTGGATGTTAGAGGACCTCTGGTTTGTTTCAGTTTCAGAAGCAGAGTTGAACTAGATATGGTTTGTATGTATAGGAAACACCGTTCTTTTCTTCTGAGCACACTCACGTTTCCTGCTGTATTAGAGGCTCTAGAAAGCAAGAGCATGCTTCTTGCTCTAAAGCAGAGTGTGATCCATCAATGAGAACTATGCTGTGTGTTTCCCTTCAGAAATGGAGTTAAATTCCAGGCTCTGTGTGTTCCTACAAGCACAACTTCGTTTCATGTAAGGGCAGTCACTTTTCAGCTCAAACGAACTACATCGCTCACGAAGCTCACACGTTTCTCATCTTAACTGACAAGCATTGGATGTTAGAGGACCAGGGCTTTGTATCAGTTTCAGAAGCAGAGTTGGACGAGATATGGCCCATATGTGTAGGAACCACCGTTCTTTTGTTCCCAGCACACTCATGTTTCCTGCTGTCTTAGAGACTCTAGAAAGCAAGAGCGTGCTTCTTGCTCTAAAGCAGAGTGTGATCAATGGATGAGAACTCTGTTGTGTGTTTCACTTCAGAAATGGAGTTAAATCCCAGGCTCTGAGTCTTCCTACAAGCAAGACTTCGATTTAGGTAAGGGCAGTTATTTTACAGCTCAAAAGAACTCCATCGTTCACGAAGCTCACATGTTTCTCCTCTTAACTGAGAAGCATTGTATGTTAGAAGATCTCTGGTTTGTTTCAGTTTCAGAAGCTGAGTTGAACTAGATATGGTCCGTATGTATAGGAAACACCGTTCTTTTCTTCTGAGCACACTCACGTTTCCTGTGGTATTAGAGACTCTAGAAAGCAGGAGCATGTTTCTTGCTCTAAAGCAGAGTGTGATCCATCGATGAGAACTATGCTGTGTGTTTCCCTTCAGAAATGGAGTTAAATTCCAGGCTCTGTGTGTTGCTACAAGCACCACTTCATTTCAGGTAAGGGCAGTCACTTTTCAGCTCAAAGGAACTACATCGTTCACGAAGCTCACACGTTTCTCATCAAAACTGACAAGCACTGGATGTTAGAGGACCTGTGGTTTGTTTCAGTTTCAGAAGCAGAGTTGAACTAGATATGGCCCATATGTGTAGGAAACACCGTTTTTTTGTTCTGAGCACACTCAAGTTTCCTGCTGTATTAGAGAATCTAGAAAGCAAGAGCGTGCTTCTTGCTCTAAAGCAGAGTGTGATCAATGGATGAGAACTCTGCTGTGTGTTTCACTTCAGAAATGGAGTTAAATCCCATGCTCTGAGTCTTCCTACAAGGAAGACTTTGATTCAAGTAAGGGCAGTTACTTTACAGCTCAAACGAACTACATCGTTCACGAAGCTCACCCGTTTCTCATCTTAACTGACAAGCATTGGATGTTAGAGGACCTGTGGTTTGTTTAAGTTTCAAAAGCAGAGTGGAACTAGATATGGGCCATATGTGTAGGAAACACCGTTCTTTTTTTCTGAGCACACTCAAGTTTACTGCTGTATTAGAGACTCTAGAAAGCAAGAGCGTGGGTCTTGCTCTAAAGCAGAGTTAGATCCATCGATGAGAACTATGCTGTGTGTCTCCCTTCAGAAATGGAGTTAAATCCCAGGCTCTGGGTCTTCCTACTAGCAAGACTTCGTTTCAGGTAAGGGCAGTTATTTTACAGCTCAAAAGAACTCCATCGTTCACGAAGCTCACATGTTTCTCACCTTAACTGAGAAGAATTGCATGTTAGAGGACTTCTGGTTTGTTTCAGTTTCAGAAGCTGAGTTGAACTAGATATGGTTCGTATGTATAGGAAACACCGTTCTTTTCTTCTGAGCACACTCACGTTTCCTGCGGTTTTAGAGACTCTAGGAAGCAAGAGCATGCTTCTTGCTCTAAAGCAGAGGGTGATCCATCGATGAGAACTATGCTGTGTGTTTCCCTTCAGAAATGGAGTTAAATTCCAGGCTCTGTGTGTTCCTACAAGCACCACTTCATTTCAGGTAAGGGCAGTCACTTTTCAGCTCAAACGAACTACATCGTTCACGAACCTCACATGATTCTCATCAAAACTGACAAGCACTGGATGTTAGAGGACCAGTGCTTTGTTTCAGTTTCAGAAGCAGTGTTGGACTAGATATGGTCGGTATTTGTAGGAAACACCGTTCATTTTTTCTCAGCAAACTCAAGTTTCTTGCTGTCTTATACACTGTAGAAAGCAAGGGCGTGCTTCTGGCTCTAAAGCAGAGTGTGATCAATGGATGAGAACTCTGTTGATTGTTTCACTTCAGAAACGGAGTTAAATCCCAGGCTCTGAGTCTTCCTACAAGCAGGACATCGTTTCAGGTAAGGGCAGTTACTTTACAGGGCAAAAGAACTCCATCGTTCACGAAGCTCACATGTTTCTCATCTTAATTGAGAAGCATTGGATGTTAGGGGACCTCTGGTTTGTTTCATTTTCAGAAGCAGAGTAGAAATAGATATGGTCCGTATGTATAAGAAACACCGTTCTTTTCTTCTGTGCACACACACATTTCCTGCAGTATTAGAGAATCTAGAAAGTAAGAGCGTGCTTCTTGCTCTAAAGCAGAGTGTGATCCATTAATGAGAACTGTGTTGTGTGTTTCCCTTCAGAAATGGAGTTAAACCCCAGGCTCTGTGTCTTCATACAAGCAAGACTTCGTTTCAGGTAAGGGCAGTTACTTTACAGCTCAAAAGAACTCGATCGTTCATGAAGCTCACATGTTTCTCATCTTAATTGAGAAGCATTGGATGTTAGAGGACCTCTGGTTTGTTTAAGTTTCAGAGGCAGACTTGTACTAGATATGGTCCATATGTGTAGGGAACACCGTTCTTTTCTTCTGAGCACTCTCACGTTTCCTGCTGTATTAGAGACTCTAGAAAGCAAGAGCATGCTTCCTGCTCTAAAGCAGAGTGTGATCAATGGATGAGAACTCTGTTGTGTGTTTCACTTCAGAAATGGAGTTAAATCCCAGGCTCTGAGTCTTCCTACAAGCAAGACTTCGTTTCAGGTAAGGGCAGTTATTTTACAGCTCAAAAGAACTACATTGTTCACGAAGCTCACACGTTTCTCATCTTAACTGAGAAGCATTGCATGTTAGAGGACCTCTGGTTTGTTTCAGTTTCAGAAGCAGAGTTGAACTAGATAAGGTCCGTATGTATAGGAAACACCGTTCTTTTCTTCTGAGCACACTCACGTTTCCTGCTGTATTAGAGACTCTAGAAAGCAAGAGCGTGCTTCTTGCTCTAAAGCAGAGTGTGATCAATGGATGAGAACCCTGTTGTGTGTTTCACTTCAGAAATGGAGTTAAATTCCAGGCTCTGTGTGTTCCTACAAGCACAACTTCGTTTCATGTAAGGGCAGTCACTTTTCAGCTCAAACAAACTACATCGCTCACGAAGCTCACACGTTTCTCATCTTAACTGACAAGCATTGGATGTTAGACGACCAGGGCTTTGTATCAGTTTCAGAAGCAGAGTTGGACGAGATATGGCCCATATGTGTAGGAACCACCGTTCTTTTGTTCTCAGCACACTCATGTTTCCTACTGTCTTAGAGACTCTAGAAAGCAAGAGCGTGCTTCTTGCTCTAAAGCAGAGTGTGATCAATGGATGAGAACTCTGTTGTGTGTTTCACTTCAGTAATGGAGTTAAATCCCAGGCTCTGAGACTTCCTACAAGCAAGACTTCGTTTCAGGTAAGGGCAGTTATTTTAAACAGCTCAAACGAACTCCATCGTTCACGAAGCTCACACGTTTCTCATCTTAACTGAGAAGCATTGGATGTTAGAGGACCTCTGGTTTGTTTCAGTTTCAGAAGCAGAGTTGAACTAGATATGGTCCGTATGTATAGGAAACACCGTTCTTTTCTTCTGACCACACTCACGTTTCCTGCGGTATTAGAGACTCTAGAAAGAAGGAGCATGCTTCTTGCTCTAAAGCAGAGTGTGATCCATCGATGAGAACTATGCTGTGTGTTTCCCTTCAGAAATGGAGTTAAATTCCAGGCTCTGTGTGTTCCTACAAGCACCACTTCATTTCAGGTAATGGCAGTCACTTTTCACCTCAAACGAACTACATCGTTCACAAAGCTCACACGATTCTCATCAAAACTGACAAGCACTGGATGTTAGAACTTGTGGTTTGTTTCAGTTTCAGAATCAGAGTTGAACTAGATATGGTCCGTATGTATAAGAAACACCGTGCTTTTCTTCTGTGCACATACATGTTTCATGCGGTATTAGTAATTCTAGAAAGTAAGAGCGTGCTTCTTGCTCTAAAGCCGAGTGTGATCCATTAATGAGAACTGTGTTGTGTGTTTCCCTTCAGAAATGGAGTTAAATTCCAGGCTCTGTGTGTTCCTACAAGCACAACTTCGTTTCATGTAAGGGCAGTCACTTTTCAGCTCAAACGAACTACATCGCTCACGAAGCTCACACGTTTCTCATCTTAACTGACAAGCATTGCATGTTAGAGGACCTCTGGTTTGTTTCAGTTTCAGAAGCAGAGTTGAAATAGATATGGTCCGTATGTATAGGAAACACCGTTCTTTTGTTCTGAGCACACTCACGTTTCCTGCTGTATTAGAGACTCTAGAAAGCAAGAGCATGCTTCTTGCTCTAAAGCAGAGTGTGATCCATCGATGAGAACTCTGTTGTGTGTTTCACTTCAGAAATGGAGTTAAATCCCAGGCTCTAAGTCTGCCTACACGCAAGACTTCGTTTCAGGTAAGGGCAGTTACTTTACAGCTCAAACGAACTCCATCGTTCACGAAGCTCACACTTTTCTCATCTTAACTGAGAAGCATTGGATGTTAGAGGACCTCTGGTTTGTTTCAGTGTCAGAAGCAGAGTTGAACTAGATATTGTCTGTATGTATAAGAAACACCGTTCTTTCTTCTGTGCACACACACATTTCCTGCGGTATTAGTAATTCTAGAAAGTAAGAGCGTGCTTCTTGCTCTAAAATCGAGTGTGATCCATTAATGAGAACTATGTTGTGTGTTTCCCTTCAGAAATGGAGTTAAACCCCAGGCTCTGTGTCTTCCTATAAGCACTACTTCGTTTCAGGTAAGGGCAGTCACTTTTCAGCTGAAACAAACTACATGGTTCACGAAGCTCACACGTTTCTCATCTTAAATGACAAGCATTGGATGTTTGAGGACCTGTGCTTTGTATCAATTTCAGAGGCAGGCTTGTACTAGATATGGTCCATATGTGTAGGGAACACCGTTCTTTTGTTCTCAGCACACTCATGTTTCCTGCTGTCTTAGAGACTCTAGAAAGCAAGAGCGTGCTTCTTGCTCTAAAGCAGAGTGTGATCTATATATGAGCACGCTGCTGTGTGTTTCCCTTCAGAAATGGAGTTAAATCACAGGCTCTGAATCTTCCTACAAGCAAGACTTCGTTTCAGGTAAGGGCAGTCACTGTTCAGCTCAAAAGAACTACATCGTTCACGAAGCTCACACGTTTCTCATCTTAACTGAGAAGCATTGGATGTTAGAGGACCTCTGGTTTGTTTCAGTTTCAGAAGCAGAGTTGAACTAGATATGGTCCGTATGTATAAGAAACACCGTGCTTTTCTTCTGTGCACATACACGTTTCCTGCGGTATTAGTAATTCTAGAAAGTAAGAGCGTGCTTCTTGCTCTAAAGCAGAGTGTGATCCATTAATGAGAACTGTGTTGTGTGTTTCCCTTCAGAAATGGAGTTAAATCCCAGGCTCTGAATCTTCCTACAAGCAAGACTTCGTTTCAGGTAAGGGCAGTCACTTTTCAGCTCAAACAAACTACATCGTTCACGAAGCTCAAACATTTCTCATCTAACCTGACAAGCACTGAATGTTAGAGGACCAGTGCTTTGTATCAGTTTCAGAAGCAGAGTTGGACTAGATATGGTCGGTATGTGTAGGAAACACCGTTCATTTTTTCTCAGCAAACTCAATTTTCCTGCTGTCTTAGAGACTGTAGAAAGCAAGGGCGTGCTTCTTGCTCTAAAGCACAGTGTGATCAATGGATGAGAACTCTGTTGATTGTTTCACTTCAGAAATGGAGTTAAATCCCAGGCTCTGAGTCTTCCTACAAGAAGAACATCGTTTCAGGTAAGGGCAGTTACTTTACAGCTCAAACGAACTCCATCATTCACGAACCTCACATATTTCTCATCTTAATTGAGAAGCATTGGATGTTAGAGGACCTCTGGTTTGTTTCAGTTTCAGAAGCAGAGTTGAACTAGATATGGTTTGTATGTATAGGAAACACCGTTCTTTTCTTCTGAGCACACTCACGTTTCCTGCTGTATTAGAGGCTCTAGAAAGCAAGAGCATGCTTCTTGCTCTAAAGCAGAGTGTGATCCATCAATGAGATCTATGCTGTGTGTTTCCCTTCAGAAATGGAGTTAAATTCCAGGCTCTGTGTGTTCCTACAAGCACGACTTCGTTTCATGTAAGGGCAGTCACTTTTCAGCTCAAACGAACTTCATCGCTCACGAAGCTCACACGTTTCTCATCTTAACTCACAAGCATTGGATGTTAGAGGACCAGGGCTTTGTATCAGTTTCAGAAGCAGAGTTGGACGAGATATGGTCCATATGTGTAGGAACCACCGTTCTTTTGTTCTCAGCACACTCATGTTTTCTGCTGTCTTAGAGACTCTAGAAAGCAAGAGCGTGCTTCTTGCTCTAAAGCAGAGTGTGATCAATGGATGAGAACTCTGTTGTGTGTTTCACTTCAGAAATGGAGTTAAATCCCAGGCTCTGAGTCTTCCTACAAGCAAGACTTCTTTTCAGGTAAGGGCAGTTATTTTAAACAGCTCAAAAGAACTCCATCGTTCACGAAGCTCACACGTTTCTCATCTTAACTGAGAAGCATTGCATGTTAGACGACCTCCGGTTTGTTTCAGTTTCAGAAGCAGAGTTGAAATAGATATGGTCCGTATGTATAGGAAACACCGTTCTTTTCTTCTGAGAACACTCACGTTTCCTGCTGTATTAGAGAATCTAGAAAGCAAGAGCATGCTTCTTGCTCTAAAGCAGAGTGTGATCCATCGATGAGAACTCTGTTGTGTGTTTCACTTCAGAAATGGAGGTAAATCCCAGGCTCTAAGTCTGCCTACACGCAAGACTTCGTTTCAGGTAAGGGCAGTTACTTTACAGCTCAAACGAACTCCATCGTTCACAAAGCTCACACGTTTCTCCTCTTAACTGAGAAGCATTGGATGTTAGAGGACCTCTGGTTTGTTTCAGTGTCAGAAGCAGAGTTGAACTAGATATGGTCTGTATGTATAAGAAACACAGTTCTTTTCTTCTGTGCACACACACGTTTCCTGCGGTATTAGTAATTCTAGAACGTAAGAGCGTGCTTCTTGCTCTAAAGCAGAGTGTGATCCATTAATGAGAACTGTGTTGTGTGTTTCCCTTCAGAAATGGAGTTAAACCCCAGGCTCTGTGTCTTCATACATGCAAGACTT
Organism: Onychomys leucogaster; assembly: GCA_949786385.1. Lineage (NCBI taxonomy): Eukaryota > Metazoa > Chordata > Mammalia > Rodentia > Cricetidae > Onychomys > Onychomys leucogaster. Next base: position 1,432,212 of record CATKUP010000014.1, on the reverse strand, counting down.
CGTTTCAGGTAAGGGCATTCACTTTTCAACTCAAACTAACTATATCGTTCACGAAGCTCACACGTTTCTCATCTTTACTGACAAGCATTTGATGTTAGAGGACCAGTGCTTTGTATCAGTTTCAGAAGCAGAGTTGAACTAGATATGTCCCGTATGTGTAGGAAACACCGTTTTTTTTGTTCTGAGCACACTCAAATTTCCTGCTGTATTAGAGACTCTAGAAAGCAAGAGCGTGCTTCTGGCTCTAAAGCAGAGTGTGATCAATGGATGAGAACTCTGTTGTGTGTTTCCCTTCAGAAATGGAGTTAAATCCCAGGCTCTGAGTGTTCCTACAAGCAAGACTTCGTTTCAGGTAAGGGCAGTTATTTTACAGCTCAAAAGAACTCCAACGTTCACGAAGCTCACATGTTTCTAAACTTAACTGAGAAGAATTGCATGTTAGAGGACCTCTGGATTTTTTCAGTTTCAGAAGCTGAGTTGAACTAGATATGGTTCGTATGTATAGGTAACACCGTTCTTTTCTTCTGAGCACACTCACGTTTCCTGCAGTATTAGAGACTCTAGGAAGCAAGAGCATGCTTCTTGCTCTAAAGCAGAGGCTGATCCATCGATGAGAACTATGCTGTGTGTTTCCCTTCAGAAATGGAGTTAAATTCCAGGCTCTGTGTGTTCCTACAAGCACCACTTCATTTCAGGTAAGGGCAGTCACTTTTCAGCTCAAACAAACTACATCGTTCACGAACCTCACACGATTCTCATCAAAACTGACAAGCACTGGATGTTAGAGGACAAGTGCTTTGTTTCAGTTTCAGAAGCAGTGTTGGACTAGATATGGTCGGGATGTGTAGGAAACACCGTTCATTTTTTCTCAGCAAACTCAAGTTTCCTGCTGTCTTAGAGACTGTAGAAAGCAAGGGCGTGCTTCTGGCTCTAAAGCAGAGTGTGATCAATGGATGAGAACTCTGTTGATTGTTTCACTTCAGAAACGGAGTTAAATCCCAGGCTCTGAGTCTTCCTACAAGCAGGACATCGTTTCAGGTAAGGGCAGTTACTTTACAGCGCAAAAGAACTCCATCGTTCACGAAGCTCACATGTTTCTCATCTTAATTGAGAAGCATTGGATGTTAGAGGACCTCTGGTTTGTTTCAGTTTCAGAAGCAGAGTTGAACTAGATATGGTTCGTATGTATAGGAAACACCGTTCTTTTCTTCTGAGCACACTCACGTTTCCTGATGTATTAGAGACTCTAGAAAGCAAGAGCATGCTTCTTGCTCTAAAGCAGAGTGTGATCCATCGATGAGAACTATGCTGTGTGTTTCCCGTCAGAAATGGAGTTAAATTCCAGGTTCTGTGTGTTCCTACAAGCACGACTTCGTTTCATGTAAGGGCAGTCACTTTTCAGCTCAAACGAACTACATTGTTCAGGAAGCTCACACGTTTCTCATCTTAAATGACAAGCATTGGATATTAGAGGACCAGTGCTTTGTATCAGTTTCAGAAGCAGAGTTGGACTAGATATGGTCCGTATGTGTAGGAACCACCGTTCTTTTGTTCTCAGCACACTCACGTTTTCTGCTGTCTTAGAGACTCTAGAAAGCAAGAGCGTGCTTCTTGCTCTAAAGCAGAGTGTGATCAATGGATGAGAACTCTGTTGTGTGTTTCACTTCAGAAATGGAGTTAAATCCCAGTCTCTGAGTCTGCCTACAAGCAAGACTTCTTTTCAGGTAAGGGCAGTTACTTTACACCTCAAACGAACTCCATCGTTCACGAAGCTCACACGTTTCTCATCTTAACTGAGAAGCATTGGATGTTAGAGGACCTCTGGTTTGTTTCAGTTTCAGAAGCAGAGTTGAAATAGATATGGTCCATATGTATAAGAAACCCCGTTCTTTTCTTCTGTGCACACACACATTTCCTGCAGTATTAGAGAATCTATAAAGTAAGAGCGTGCTTCTTGCTCTAAAGCAGAGTGTGATCCATTAATGAGAACTGTGTTGTGTGTTTCCCTTCAGAAATGGAGGTAAACCCCAGGCTCTGTGTCTTCATACAAGCAAGACTTCTTTTCAGGTAAGGGCAGTTACTTTACAGCTCAAAAGAACTCCATCGTTCATGAAGCTCACATGTTTCTCATCTTAATTGAGAAGCATTGGATGTTAGAGGACCTCTGGTTTGTTTAAGTTTCAGAGGCAGACTTGTACTAGATATGGTCCGTATGTGTAGGGAACACCGTTCTTTTCTTCTGAGCACACTCACGTTTCCTGCTGTATTAGAGACTCTAGAAAGCAAGAGCATGCTTCTTGCTCTAAAGCAGATTGTGATCTATATATGAGAACTCTGCTGTGTGTTTCACTTCAGAAATGGAGTTAAATCCCAGGCTCTGAATCTTCCTACAAGCAAGACTTCGTTTCAGGTAAGGGCAGTCACTTTTCAGCTCAAACGAACTACATCGTTCACGAAGCTCAAATGTTTCTCATCTAACCTGACAAGCATTGAATGTTAGAGGACCAGTGCTTTGTATCAGTTTCAGAAGCAGAGTTGGACTAGATATGGTCGGTATGTGTAGGAAACACCGTTCATTTTTTCTCAGCAAACTCAAGTTTCCTGCTGTCTTAGAGACTGTAGAAAGCAAGGGCGTGCTTCTGGCTCTAAAGCAGAGTGTGATCAATGGATGAGAACTCTGTTGATTGTTTCACTTCAGAAACGGAGTTAAATCCCAGGCTCTGAGTCTTCCTACAAGCAGGACATCGTTTCAGGTAAGTGCAGTTACTTTACAGCTCAAAAGAACTCGATCGTTCATGAAGCTCACATGTTTCTCATCTTAATTGAGAAGCATTGCATTTTAGAGGACCTCTGGTTTGTTTCAGTTTCAGAAGCAGAGTTGAACTAGATATGGTTCGTATGTATAGGAAACACTGTTGTTTTCTTCTGAGCACACTCACGTTTCCTGCTGTATTAGAGACTCTAGAAAGCAAGAGCATGCTTCTTGCTCTAAAGCAGAGTGTGATCCATCGATCAGAACTATGCTGTGTGTTTCCCTTCAGAAATGGAGTTAAATTCCAGGCTCTGTGTGTTCCTACAAGCACGACTTCGTTTCATGTAAGGGCAGTCACTTTTCAGCTCAAACGAACAACATCGTTCACGAAGCGCACACGTTTCTCATCTTAAATGACAAGCATTGGATGTTAGAGGACCAGTGCTTTGTATCCGTTTCAGAAGCAGTGTTGGACTAGATATGGTCGGTATGTGTAGGAAACACCGTTCATTTTTTCTCAGCAATCTCAAGTTTCCTGCTGTCTTAGAGACTGTAGAAAGCAAGGGCGTGCTTCTGGCTCTAAAGCAGAGTGTGATCAATGGATGAGAACTCTGTTGGTTGTTTCACTTCAGAAACGGAGTTAAATCCCAGGCTCTGAGTCTTCCTACAAGCAGGACATCGTTTCAGGTAAGGGCAGTTATTTACAGCTCAAAAGAACTCCATCGTTCACGAAGCTCATATGATTCTCATCTTAATTGAGAAGCATTGGATGTTAGAGGACCTCTGGTTTGTTTCAATTTCAGAAGCAGAGTTGAACTAGATATGGTCCGTATGTATAGGAAACACCGTTCTTTTCTTCTGAGCACACTCACGTTTCCTGCTGTATTACAGACTCTAGAGAGCAAGAGCATGCTTCTTGCTCTAAAGCAGAGTGTGATCCATGGATGAGAACTATGCTGTGTGTTTCCCTTCAGAAATGGAGTTAACTTCCAGGCTCTGTGTGTTCCTACAAGCACCACATCATTTCAGGTAAGGGCAGTCACTTTTCAGCTCAAACGAACTACATCGTTCACGAAGCTCACACGATTCTCATCAAAACTGACAAGCACTGGATGTTAGAGGACCTGTGGTTTGTTTCAGTTTCAGAAGCAGAGTTGAACTAGATATGGCCCATATGTGTAGGAAACACCGTTTTTTTGTTCTGAGCACACTCAAGTTTCCTGCTGTATTATAGACTCTAGAAAGCAAGAGCGTGCTTCTTGCTCTAAAGCAGAGTGTGATCAATGGATGAGAACTCTGTTGTGTGTTTCACTTCAGAAATGGAGTTAAATCCCAGTGTCTGAGTCTGCCTACAAGCAAGACTTCGTTTCAGGTAAGGGCAGTTACTTTACAGCTCAAACGAACTCCATCGTTCACGAAGCTCACATGTTTCTCATCTTAATTGAGAACCATTGGATGTTAGAGGACCTCTGGTTTGTTTCAGTTTCAGAGGCAGACTTGTACTAGATATGGTCCGTATGTGTAGGGAACACCGTTCTTTTCTTCTGAGCACACTCACGTTTCCTGCTGTATTAGAGACTCTAGAAAGAAAGAGCATGCTTCTTGCTCTAAAGCAGAGTGTGATCTATATATGAGAACTCTGCTGTGTGTTTCCCTTCAGAAATGGAGTTAAATCCCAGGCTCTGAATCTTCCTACAAGCAAGACTTCGTTTCAGGTAAGGGCAGTCACTTTTCAGCTCAAACGAACTACATCGTTCACGAAGTTCACATGTTTCTCATCTTAATTGAGAAGCATTGGATGTTAGAGGACCTCTGGTTTGTTTCAGTTTCAGAAGCAGAGTTGAACTAGATATGGTTCGTATGTATAGGAAACACTGTTCTTTTCTTCTGAGCACACTCACCTTTCCTGCAGTATTAGAGACTCTAGAAAGCAAGAGCATGCTTCTTGCTCTAAAGCAGAGTATGATCCATCGAGGAGAACTATGCTGTGTGTTTCCCTTCAGAAATGGAGTTAAATTCCAGGCTCTGTGTGTTCCTACAAGCAGGACTTCGTTTCATGTAAGGGCAGTCACTTTTTAGCTCAAACGAACTACATCGCTCACGAAGCTCACACGTTTCTCATCTTAACTGCCAAGCATTGGATGTTAGAGGACCAGTGCTTTGTATCAGTTTCAGAAGCAGAGTTGGACTAGATATGGTCCGTATGTGTAGGAACCACCGTTCTTTTGTTCTCAGCACACTCACGTATTCTGCTGTCTTAGAGACTCTAGAAAGCAAGAGCGTGCTTCTTGCTCTAAAGCAGAGTGTGATCAATGGATGAGAACTCTGTTGTTTGTTTCACTTCAGAAATGGTGTTAAATACCAGGCTCTGAGTCTTCCTACAAGCAAGACTTCGTTTCAGGTAAGGGCAGTTATTTTACAGATCAAAAGAACTCCATCGTTCACGAAGCTCACATGTTTCTCATCATAACTGAGAAGCATTGCATGTTAGAGCACCTCTGGTTTGTTTCAGTTTCAGAAGCAAAATTGAATTAGTTATGGTCCGTATGTATAGGAAACACCGTTCTTTTCTTCTGAGCCCACTCACGTTTCCTGCGGTATTAGAGACTCTAGAAAGCAAGAGCATGCTTCTTGCTCTAAAGCTGAGTTTGATTCATCGATGAGAACTATGCTGTGTGTTTCCCTTCAGAAATGGAGTTAAATTCCAGGCTCTGTGTGTTCCTACAAGCACCTCTTCATCTCAGGTAAGGGCAGTCACTTTTCAGCTCAAACGAACTACATCGTTCACGAAGCTCACACGATTCTCATCAAAACTGACAAGCACTGGATGTTAGAATACCTGTGGTTTGTTTCAGTTTCAGAAGCAGAGTTGAACTAGATATGGCCCATATGTGTAGGAAACGCTGTTTTTTTGTTCTGAGCACACTCAAGTTTCCTTTTGTATTAGAGACTCTAGAAAGCAAGAGCGTGCTTCTTGCTCTAAAGCAGAATGTGATCCATGGATGAGCACTTTTCTGTGTGTTTCCCTTCAGAAATGGAGTTAAATTCCAGGTTCTGTGTCTTCCTACAAGCACTACTTCATTTCAGGTAAGGGCAGTCACTTTTCAGCTCAAACGAACTACATCGTTCACGAAGCTCACACGTTTCTCATCTAACCTGACAAGCATTGGATGTTAGAGGACCTGTGCTTTGTATCAATTTCAGAGGCAGGCTTGTACTAGATATGGTCCGTATGTGTAGGGAACACCGTTCTTTTGTTCTCAGCACACTCATGTTTCCTGCTCTCTTAGAGACTCTAGAAAGCAAGAGCGTGCTTCTTGATCTAAAGCAGAGTGTGATCTATTTATGAGAACTCTGCTGTGTGTTTCCCTTCATAAATGGAGTTAAATCCCAGGCTCTGAATCTTCCTACAAGCACGACTTCGTTTCATGTAAGGGCAGTCACTTTTCAGCTCAAACGAACTACAGCGTTCACGAAGCTCACACGTTTCTCATCTTAACTGACAAGCATTGGATGTTAGAGGACCAGTGCTTTGTATCAGTTTCAGAAGCAGAGTTGGACTAGATATGGTCCGTATGTTTAGGAACAACCGTTCTTTTGTTCTCAGCACACTCATGTTTTCTGCTGTCTTAGAGACTCTAGAAAGCAAGAGCGTGCTTCTTGCTCTAAAGCAGAGTGTGATCAATGGATGAGAACTCTGTTGTGTGTTTCACTTCAGAAATGGAGTTAAATCCCAGGCTCTGAGTCTTCCTACAAGCAAGACTTCGTTTCAGGTAAGGGCAGTTATTTTAAACAGCTCAAAAGAACTCCATTGTTCACGAAGCTCACAGGTTTCTCATCTTAACTGAGAAGCATTGCATGTTAGAGGACCTCTGGTTTGTTTCAGTTTCAGAAGCAGAGTTGAACTAGATATGGTCCTTATGTATAGGAAACACCGTTCTTTTCTTCTGAGCACACTCACGTTTCCTGCTGTATTAGAGACTCTAGAAAGCAAGAGCATGCTTCTTGCTCTAAAGCAGAGTGTGATCCATCGATGAGAACTATGCTGTGTGTTTCCCTTCAGAAATGGAGTTAAATTCCAGGCTCTGTGTGTTCCTAAAGCACCACTTCATTTCAGGTAAGGGCAGTCACTTTTCAGCTCAAACGAACTACATCGTTCATGAAGCTCACACAATTCTCATCAAAACTGACAAGCACTGGACGTTAGAGGACCTGTGGTTTGTTTCAGTTTCAGAAGCAGAGTTGAACTAGATATGGCCCATATTTGTAGAAAACACCGTTTTTTTGTTCTGAGCACACTCAAGTTTCCTGCTGTATTAGAGACTCTAGAGAGCAAGAGCGTGCTTCTTGCTCTAAAGCAGAGTTTGATCATTGGATGAGAACTCTGTTGTGTGTTTCACTTCAGAAATGGAGTTAAATCCCAGGCTCTGAGTCTGCCTACAAGCAAGTCTTCGTTTCAGGTAAGGGCAGTTACTTTACAGCTCAAACGAACTCCATCGTTCACGAAGCTCACACGTTTCTCATCTTAACTGAGAAGCATTGGATGTTAGAGGACCTCTGGTTTGTTTCAGTGTCAGAAGCAGAGTTGAACTAGATATGGTCCGTATGTATAAGTAACACCGTTCATTTCTTCTGTGCACACACACGTTTCCTGCGGTATTAGTAATTCTAGAAAGTAAGAGCGTGCTTCTTGCTCTAAAGCAGAGTGTGATCCATTAATGAGAACTGTGTTGTGTGTTTCCCTTCAGAAATGGAGTTAAACTCCAGGCTCTGTGTCTTCCTACAAGCAAGACTTCGTTTCAGGTAAGGGCAGTTATTTTAAACATCTCAAAAGAACTCCATCGTTCACGAAGCTCACACGTTTCTCATCTTAACTGAGAAGCATTGCATGTTAGAGGACCTCTGGTTTGTTTCAGTTTCAGAAGCAGAGTTGAACTAGATATGGTCCTTATGTATAGGAAACACCGTTCTTTTCTTCTGAGCACACTCACGTTTCCTGCTGTATTAGAGACTCTAGAAAGCAAGAGCATGCTTCTTGCTCTAAAGCAGAGTGTGATCCATCGATGAGAACTATGCTGTGTGTTTCCCTTCAGAAATGGAGTAAAATTCCAGGATCTGTGTGTTCCTACAAGCACCACTTCATTTCAGGTAAGGGCAGTCACTTTTCAGCTCAAACGAACTACATCGTTCATGAAGCTCACACAATTCTCATCAAAACTGACAAGCACTGGACGTTAGAGGACCTGTGGTTTGTTTCAGTTTCAGAAGCAGAGTTGAACTAGATATGGCCCATATTTGTAGAAAACACCGTTTTTTTGTTCTGAGCACACTCAAGTTTCCTGCTGTATTAGAGACTCTAGAGAGCAAGAGCGTGCTTCTTGCTCTAAAGCAGAGTTTGATCATTGGATGAGAACTCTGTTGTGTGTTTCACTTCAGAAATGGAGTTAAATCCCAGGCTCTGAGTCTGCCTACAAGCAAGTCTTCGTTTCAGGTAAGGGCAGTTACCTTACAGCTCAAACGAACTCCATCGTTCACGAAGCTCACACGTTTCTCATCTTAACTGAGAAGCATTGGATGTTAGAGGACCTCTGGTTTGTTTCAGTGTCAGAAGCAGAGTTGAACTAGATATGGTCCGTATGTATAAATAACACCATTCATTTCTTCTGTGCACACACACGTTTCCTGCGGTATTAGTAATTCTAGAAAGTAAGAGCGTGCTTCTTGCTCTAAAGCAGAGTGTGATCCATTAATGAGAACTGTGTTGTGTTTTTCCCTTCAGAAATCGAGTTAAACTCCAGGCTCTGTGTCTTCATACATGCAAGACTTCGTTTCAGGTAAGTGCAGTCACTTTTCAGCTCAAACGAACTACAGCGTTCACAAACCTCACACGTTTCTCATCTTAACTGACAAGCATTGGATGTTAGAGGACCAGTGCTTTGTATCAGTTTCAGAAGCAGAGTTGGACTAGATATGGTCCGTATGTTTAGGAACCACCGTTCTTTTGTTCTCAGCACACTCATGTTTTCTGCTGTCTTAGAGACTCTTGAAAGCAAGAGCGTGCTTCTTGCTCTAAAGCAGAGTGTGATCAATGGATGAGAACTCTGTTGTGTGTTTCACTTCAGAAATGGAGTTAAATCCCAGGCTCTGAGTCTTCCTACAAGCAAGACTTCGTTTCAGGTAAGGGCAGTTATTTTAAACAGCTCAAAAGAACTCCATCGTTCACGAAGCTCACACGTTTCTCATCTTAACTGAGAAGCATTGCATGTTAGAGGACCTCTGGTTTGTTTCAGTTTCAGAAGCAGAGTTGAACTAGATATGGTCCTTATGTATAGGAAACACCGTTCTTTTCTTCTGAGCACACTCACGTTTCCTGCTGTATTAGAGACTCTAGAAAGCAAGAGCATGCTTCTTGCCCTAAAGCAGAGTGTGATCCATCGATGAGAACTATGCTGTGTGTTTCCCTTCATAAACGGAGTTAAATTCCAGGCTCTGTGTGTTCCTACAAGCACCACTTCATTTCAGGTAAGGGCAGTCACTTTTCAGCTCAAACGAACTACATCGTTCATGAAGCTCACACAATTCTCATCAAAACTGACAAGCACTGGACGTTAGAGGACCTGTGGTTTGTTTCAGTTTCAGAAGCAGAGTTGAACTAGATATGGCCCATATTTGTAGAAAACAGCGTTTTTTTGTTCTGAGCACACTCAAGTTTCCTGCTGTATTAGAGACTCTAGAAAGCAAGAGTGTGCTTCTTGCTCTAAAGCAGAGTGTGATCAATGGATGAGAACTCTGTTGTGTGTTTCACTTCAGAAATGGAGTTAAATCCCAGGCTCTGAGTCTGCCTACAAGCAAGTCTTCGTTGCAGGTAAGGGCAGTTACTTTACAGCTCAAACGAACTCCATCGTTCACGAAGCTCACACGTTTCTCATCTTAACTGAGAAGCATTGGATATTAGAGGACCTCTGGTTTGTTTCAGTGTCAGAAGCAGAGTTGAACTAGATATGGTCCGTATGTATAAGTAACACCGTTCATTTCTTCTGTGCACACACACGTTTCCTGCGGTATTAGTAATTCTAGAAAGTAAGAGCATGCTTTTTGCTCTAAAGCAGAGTGTGATCCATTAATGAGAACTGTGTTGTGTGTTTCCCTTCAGAAATGGAGTTAAACTCCAGGCTCTGTGTCTTCATACATGCAAGACTTCGTTTCAGGTAAGGGCAGTCACTTTTCATCTCAAATTAACTATATCGTTCACAAAGCTCACAAGTTTCTCATCTTTACTGACAAGCATTTGATGTTAGAGGACCAGTGCTTTGTATCAGTTTCAGAAGCAGAGTTGAACTAGATATGTCCCGTATGTGTAGGAAACACCGTTTTTTTTGTTCTGAGCGCGCTCAAGTTTCCTGCTGTATTAGAGACTCTAGAAAGCAACAGCGTGCTTCTTGCTCTAAAGCAGAGTGTGATCCATGGATGAGCACTATTCTGTGTGTTTCCCTTCAGAAATGGAGTTAAATTCCAGGCTCTGTGTCTTCCTACAAGCACTACTTCGTTTCAGGTAAGGGCAGTCACTTTTCAGCTGAAACGAACTACATGGTTCACAAAGCTCACACGTTTCTCATCTTAAATGACAAGCATTGGATGTTAGAGGACCTGTGCTTTGTATCAATTTCAGAGGCAGACTTGTACTAGATATGGTCCGTATGTGTAGGGAACACCCTTCTTTTGTTCTCAGCACACTCATGTTTCCTGCTGTCTTAGAGACTCTAGAAAGCAAGAGCGTGCTTCTTGCTCGAAAGCAGAGTGTGATCTATATATGAGAACTCTGCTGTGTGTTTCGCTTCAGAAATCGAGTTAAATCCCATCCTCTGAATCTTCCTACAAGCAAGACTTCGTTTCAGGTAAGGGCAGTCACTGTTCAGCTCAAACGAACTAAATCGTTCACGAAGCTCACATGTTTCTCATCTAACCTGACAAGCATTGAATATTAGAGGACCAGTGCTTTGTATCAATTTCAGAAGCAGAGTTGGACTAGATATGGTTGGTATGTGTAGGAAACACCGTTCATTTTTTCTCAGCAAACTCAAGTTTCCTGCAGTCTTAGAGACTGTAGAAAGCAAGGGCGTCCTTCTTGCTCTAAAGCAGAGTGTGATCAATGGATGAGAACTCTGTTGATTGTTTCACTTCCGAAATGGAGTTAAATCCCAGGCTCTGATTCTGCCTACAAGCAAGACTTCGTTTCAGGTAAGAGCAGTTACTTTACAGCACAAACGAACTACAGCGTTCACGACGCTCACACGTTTCTCATCTTAACTGAGAAGCATTGGATGTTAGAGGACCTCTGGTTTGTTTCAGTTTTAGAAGCAGAGTTGAACTAGATATGGTCCGTATGTATAGGAAACACCGTTCTTTTCTTCTGAGCACACTCACGTTTCCTGCTGTATTAGAGACTCTAGAAAGCAAGAGCGTGCTTCTTGCTCTAAAGCAGAGTGTGATCAATGGATGAGAACCCTGTTGTGTGTTTCACTTCAGAAATGGAGTTAAATCCCAGGCTCTGAGTCTGCCTACAAGCAAGACTTCGTTTCAGGTAAGGGCAGGTACTTTACAGCTCAAAAGAACTCCATCGTTCACGAAGCTCACATGTTTCTCATCTTAACTGAGAAGCATTGCATGTTAGAGGACCTCTGGTTAGTTTCAGTTTCAGAAGCTGAGTTGAACTAGATAGGGTCCCTATGTATAGGAAACACTGTTCTTTTCTTCTGAGCACACTCACCTTTCCTGCAGTATTAAAGACTCTAGAAAGCAAGAGCATGCTTCTTGCTCTAAAGCAGAGTGTGATCCATCGAGGAGAACTATGCTGTGTGTTTCCCTTCAGAAATGGAGTTAAATTCCAGGCTCTGTGTGTTCCTACAAGCACGACTTCGTTTCATGTAAGGGCAGTCACTTTTTAGCTCAAAGGAACTACATCGCTCACGAAGCTCACATGTTTCTCATCTTAACTGCCAAGCATTGGATGTTAGAGGACCAGTGCTTTGTATCAGTTTCAGAAGCAGAGTTGGACTGGATATGGTCCGTATGTGTAGGAACCACCGTTCTTTTGTTCTCAGCACACTCACGTATTCTGCTGTCTTAGAGACTCTAGAAAGCAAGAGCGTGCTTCTTGCTCTAAAGCAGAGTGTGATCAATGGATGAGAACTCTGTTGTTTGTTTCACTTCAGAAATGGTGTTAAATACCAGGCTCTGAGTCTTCCTACAAGCAAGACTTCGTTTCAGGAAAGGGCAGTTATTTTACAGATCAAAAGAACTCCATCGTTCACGAAGCTCACATGTTTCTCATCTTAATTGAGAAGCATTGCATGTTAGAGGACCTCTGGTTTGTTTCAGTTTTAGAAGCAGAGTTGAATTAGTTATGGTCCGTATGTATAGGAAACACCGTTCTTTTCTTCTGAGCCCACTCACGTTTCCTGCGGTATTAGAGACTCTAGAAAGCAAGAGCATGCTTCTTGCTCTAAAGCTGAGTTTGATTCATCGATGTGAACTATGCTATGTGTTTCCCTTCAGAAATGGAGTTAAATTCCAGGCTCTGTGTGTTCCTACAAGCACCTCTTCATTTCAGGTAAGGGCAGTCACTTTTCAGCTCAAACGAACTACATCGTTCACGAAGCTCACAAGATTCTCATCAAAACTGACAAGCACTGGATGTTAGAGTACCTGTGGTTTGTTTCAGTTTCAGAAGCAGAGTTGAACTAGATATGGCCCATATGTGTAGGAAACACCATTTTTTTGTTCTGAGCACACTCAAGTTTCCTTTTGTATTAGAGACTCTAGAAAGCAAGAGCGTGCTTCTTGCTCTAAAGCAGAGTGTGATCCATGGATGAGCACTTTTCTGTGTGTTTCCCTTCAGAAATGGAGTTAAATTCCAGGGTCTGTGTCTTCCTACAAGCACTACTTCGTTTCAGGTAAGGGCAGTCACTTTTCAGCTGAAACGAACTACATGGTTCACGAAGCTCACACGTTTCTCATCTTAAATGACAAGCATTGGATGTTAGAGGACCTGTGCTTTGTATCAATTTCAGAGGCAGGCTTGTACTAGATATGGTCCGTATGTGTAGGGAACACCGTTCTTTTGTTCTCAGCACACTCATGTTTCCTGCTGTCTTAGAGACTCTAGAAAGCAAGAGCGTGCTTCTTGCTCTAAAGCAGAGTGTGATCTATATATGAGAACTCTGCTGTGTGTTTCGCTTCAGAAATGGAGTTAAATCCCAGGCTCTGAATCTTCCTACAAGCAAGACTTCGTTTCATGTAAGGGCAGTCACTGTTCAGCTCAAATGAACTACATCGTTCACGAAGCTCACACGTTTCTCATCTAACCTGACAAGCATTGAATATTAGAGGACCAGTGCTTTGTATCAATTTCAGAAGCAGAGTTGGACAGATATGGTCGGTATGTGTAGGAAACACCGTTCATTTTTTCTCAGCAAACTCAAGTTTCCTGCAGTCTTAGAGACTGTAGAAAGCAAGGGCGTCCTTCTTGCTCTAAAGCAGAGTCTGATCAATGGATGAGAACTCTGTTGATTGTTTCACTTCCGAAATGGAGTTAAATCCAAGGCTCTGATTCTGCCTACAAGCAAGACTTTGTTTCAGGTAAGAGCAGTTACTTTACAGCTCAAACGAACTACAGCGTTCACGAAGCTCACACGTTTCTCATCTTAACTGAGAAGCATTGGATGTTAGAGGACCTCTGGTTTGTTTCAGTTTTAGAAGCAGAGTTGAACTAGATATGGTCCGTATGTATAGGAAACACCGTTCTTTTCTTCTGAGCACACTCACGTTTCCTGCTGTATTAGAGACTCTAGAAAGCAAGAGCGTGCTTCTTGCTCTAAAGCAGAGTGTGATCAATAGATGAGAACCCTGTTGTGTGTTTCACTTCAGAAATGGAGTTAAATCCCAGGCTCTGATTCTTCCTACAAGCAAGAATTCGTTTCAGGTAAGGGCAGTTATTTTACAGCTCAAAAGAACTCCATCGTTCACGAAGCTCACACGTTTCTCATCTTAACTGAGAAGCATTGCATGTTAGCGGACCTCTGGTTTGTTTCAGTTTCAGAAGCAGAGTTGAACTAGATATGGTCCGTATGTATAGGAAACACCTTTCTTTTCTTCTGAGCACACTCACGTTTCCTGCGGTATTAGAGACTCTAGAAAGCAAGAGCATGCTTCTTGCTCTAAAGCAGAGTGTGATCCATCGATGAGAACTATGCTGTGTGTTTCAATTCAGAAATGGAGTTAAATTCCAGGCTCTGTGTGTTCCTACAAGCACCACTTCATTTCAGGTAAGGGCAGTCACTTTTCAGCTCAAACGAACTGCATCGTTCACGAAGCTCACACGATTCTCATCAAAACTGACAAGCACTGGATGTTAGAGGACCTGTGGTTTGTTTCAGTTTCAGAAGCAGAGTTGAACTAGTATTGGCCCATATATGTAGGAAACACCTTTTTTTTGTTCTGAGCACACTCAAGTTTCCTGCTGTATTAGAGACACCAGAATGCAAGAGCGTGCTTCTTGCTTTAAAGCAGAGTGTGATCAATGGATGAGAACCCTGTTGTGTGTTTCACTTCAGAAATGGAGTTAAATCCCAGGCTCTGAATCTTCCTACAAGCAAGTCTTCGTTTCAGATAAGGGCAGTCACTTTTCAGCTCAAACGAACTACATCGTTCACGAAGCTCACATGTTTCTCATCTTAATTGAGAAACATTGGATGTTAGAGGACCTCTGGTTTGTTTCAGTTTCACAAGCAGAGTTGAACTAGATATGGTTCGTATGTATAGGAAACACCGTTCTTTTCTTCTGAGCACACTCACCTTTCCTGCAGTATTAGAGACTCTAGAAAGCAAGAGCATGCTTCTTGCTCTAAAGCAGAGTGTGATCCATCGATCAGAACTATGCTGTGTGTTTCCCTTCAGAAATGGAGTTAAATTCCAGGCTCTGTGTGTTCCTACAAGCACGACTTCGTTTCATGTAAGGGCAGTCACTTTTCAGCTCAAACGAACTACATCATTCACGAGGCTCACACGTTTCTCATCTTAACTGACAAGCATTGGATGTTAGAGGACCAGTGCTTTGTATCAGTTTCAGAAGCAGAGTTGGACTAGATATGGTCCGTATGAGTAGGAACCACCGTTCTTTTGTTCTCAGCACACTCACGTTTTCTGCTGTCTTAGAGACTCTAGAAAGCAAGAGCGTGCTTCTTGCTCTAAAGCAGAGTGTGATCAATGGATGAGAACTCTGTTGTGTGTTTCCCTTCAGAAATGGAGTTAAATCCCAGGCTCTGAGTCTTCCTACAAGCAAGACTTCGTTTTAGGTAAGGGCTGTTATTTTAAACAGCTCAAAAGAACTCCATCGTTCACGAAGCTCACACGTTACTCATCTTAACTGAGAAGGATTGCATGTTAGAGGACCTCTGGTTTGTTTCAGTTTCAGAAGCAGAGTTGAACAAGATATGGCCCATATTTGTAGGAAACACCGTTTATTTGTTCTGAGCACACTCAAGTTTCCTCCTGTATTAGAGACTCTAGAAAGCAAGAGCGTGCTTCTTGCTCTAAAGCAGAGTGTGATCTATATATGAGAACTCTGCTGTGTGTTTCGCTTCAGAAATGGAGTTAAATCCCAGGCTCTGAATCTTCCTACAAGCAAGACTTCGTTTCAGGTAAGGGCAGTCACTGTTCAGCTCAAACCAACTATATCATTCATGTAGCTCACACGTTTCTCATCTAACCTGACAAGCATTGAATATTAGTGGACCAGTGATTTGTATCAATTTCAGAAGCAGAGTTGGACTAGATATGGTCGGTATGTGTAGGAAACACCATTCATTTTTTCTCAGCAAACTCAAGTTTCCTGCTGTCTTAGAGACTGTAGAAAGCAAGGGCGTCCTTCTTGCTCTAAAGCAGAGTGTGATCAATGGATCAGAACTCTGTTGATTGTTTCACTTCTGAAATGGAGTTAAATCCCAGGCTCTGAGTCTGCCTACAAGCAAGACTTCGTTTCAGGTAAGAGCAGTTACTTTACAGATCAAACGAACTCCATCGTTCACGATGCTCACACGTTTCTCATCTTAACTGAGAAGCATTGGATGTTAGAGGACGTCTGGTTTGTTTCAGTTTCAGAAGCAGAGTTGAACTAGATATGGTCCCTATGTATAGGAAACACCGTTCTTTTCTTCTGAGCACACTCACGTTTCCTGCGGTATTAGAGACTCTAGAAAGCAGGAGCATGCTTCTTGCTCTAAAGCAGAGTGTGATCCATCGATGAGAACTATGCTGTGTGTTTCCATTCAGAAATGGAGTTACATTCCAGTCTCTGTGTGTTCCTACAAGCACCACTTCATTTCAGGTAATGGCAGTCACTTTTCACCTCAAACGAACTACATCGTTCACAAAGCTCCCACGTTTCTCATCAAAACTGACAAGCACTGGATGTTAGAGGACCTGTGGTTTGTTTCAGTTTCAGAATCAGAGTTGAACTAGATATGGCCCATATATGTAGGAAACACCGTTTTTTTGTTCTGAGCACACTCAAGTTTCCTGCTGTATTAGAGACTCTAGAAAGCAAGAGTGTGCTTCTTGCTCTAAAGCAGAGTGTGATCAATGGATGAGAACTCTGTTGTGTGTTTCACTTCAGAAATGTAGTTAAATCCCAGGCTCTGAGTCTGCCTACAAGCAAGACTTCGTTTCAGGTAAGGGCAGTTACTTTACAGCTCAAACGAACTCCATCGTTCACGAAGCTCACACGTTTCTCATCTTAACTGAGAAGCATTGGATGTTAGAGGACCTCTGGTTTGTTTCAGTTTCAGAAGCAGAGTTGAACTAGATATGGTCCGTATGTATAAGAAACACCGTGCTTTTCTTCTGTGGACATACACGTTCCCTGCGGTATTAGTAATTCTAGAAAGTAAGAGCGTGCTTCTTGCTCTAAAGCAGAGTGTGATCCATTAATGAGAACTGTGTTGTGTGTTTCCCTTCAGAAATGGAGTTAAATTCCAGGCTCTGTGTGTTCCTACAAGCACGACTTCGTTTCATGTAAGGGCAGTCACTTTTCAGCTCAAACGAACTACATCATTCACGAGGCTCACACGTTTCTCATCTTAACTGACAAGCATTGGATGTTAGAGGACAAGTGCTTTGTATCAGTTTCAGAAGCAGAGTTGGACTAGATATGGTCCGTATGTGTAGGAACCACCATTCTTTTGTTCTCAGCACACTCAAGTTTTCTGCTGTCTTAGAGACTCTAGAAAGCAAGAGCGTGCTTCTTGCTCTAAAGCAGAGTGTGATCAATGGATGAGAACTCTGTTGTGTGTTTCACTTCAGAAATGGAGTTAAATCCCAGGCTCTGAGTCTTCCTACAAGCAAGACTTCGTTTCAGGTAAGGGCAGTTATTTTAAACAGCTCAAAAGAACTCCATCGTTCACGAAGCTCACACGTTTCTCATCTTAACTGAGAAGGATTGCATGTTAGAGGACCTCTGGTTTGTTTCAGTTTCAGAAGCAGAGTTGAACTAGATATGGCCCATATTTGTAGGAAACACCGTTTTTTTGTTCTGAGCACACTCAAGTTTCCTCCTGTATTAGAGACTCTAGAAAGCAAGAGCGTGCTTCTTGTTCTAAAGCAGAGTGTGATCAATGGATGAGAACTCTGTTGTGTGTTTCACTTCAGAAATGGAGGTAAATCCCAGGCTCTGAGTCTGCCTACAAGCAAGACTTCGTTTCAGGTAAGGGCAGTTACTTTACAGCTCAAACGAACTCCATCGTTCTTGAAGCTCACACGTTTCTCATCTTAACTGAGAAGCATTGGATGTTAGAGGACCTCTGGTTTGTTTCAGTGTCAGAAGCAGAGTTTAACTAGATATGGTCCGTATGTATAAGAAACACCGTTCTTTACTTCTGTGCACACACACGTTTCCTGCCGTATTAGTAATTCTAGAAAGTAAGAGCGTGCTTCTTGCTCTAAAGCAGAGTGTGATCCATTAATGAGAACTGTGTTGTGTGTTTCCCTTCAGAAATGGAGTTAAACCCCAGGCTCTGTGTCTTCATACATGCAAGACTTCGTTTCAGGTAAGGGCAGTCACTTTTCAACAGAAACTAACAATATCATTCACGAAGCTCACACGTTTCTCATCTTTACTGACAAGCATTTGATGTTAGAGGACCAGTGCTTTGTATCAGTTTCAGAAGCAGAGTTGGACTAGATATGGTCGATATGTGTAGGAAACACCGTTCATTTTTTCTCAGCAAACTCATTTTTCCTGCTGTCTTAGAGACTGTAGAAAGCAAGGGCGTGCTTCTTGCTCTAAAGCACAGTGTGATCAATGGATGAGAACTCTGTTGATTGTTTCACTTCAGAAATGGAGTTAAATCCGAGGCTCTGAGTCTTCCTACAAGAAGAACATCGTTTCAGGTAAGGGCAGTTACTTTACAGCTCAAACGAACTCCATCGTTCACGAACCTCACATGTTTCTCATCTTAATTGAGAAGCATTGGATGTTAGAGGACCTCTGGTTTGTTTCAGTTTCAGAAGCAGAGTTGAACTAGATATGGTTCGTATGTATAGGAAACACCGTTCTTTTCTTCTGAGCACACTCACGTTTCCTGCTGTATTAGAGGATCTAGAAAGCAAGAGCATGCTTCTTGCTCTAAAGCAGAGTGTGATCCATCAAGGAAAACTATGCTGTGTGTTTCCCTTCAGAAATGGAGTTAAATCCCAGGCTCTGTGTGTTCCTACAAGCACGACTTCGTTTCATGTAAGGGCAGTCACTTTTCAGCTCAAACGAACTACATCGCTCACGAAGCTCACACGTTTCTCATCTTAACTGACAAGCATTGGATGTTAGAGGACCAGGGCTTTGTATCAGTTTCAGAAGCAGAGTTGGACGAGATATGGTCCATATGTGTAGGAACCACCGTTCTTTTGTTCTCAGCATACTCACATTTTCTGCTGTCTTAGAGACTCTAGAAAGCAAGAGTGTGCTTCTTGCTCTAAAGCAGAGTGTGATCAATGGATGAGAACTCTGTTGTGTGTTTCACTTCTGAAATGGAGTTAAATCCCAGGCTCTGAGTCTTCCTACAAGCACCACTTCATTTCAGGTAATGGCAGTCACTTTTCACCTCAAACGAACTACATCGTTCACGAAGCTCACACGATTCTCATCAAAACTGACAAGCACTGGATGTTAGAGGACCTGTGGTTTGTTTCAGTTTCAGAATCAGAGTTGAACTAGATATGGCCCATATGTGTAGGAAACACCGTTTTTTTGTTCTGAGCACACTCAAGTTTCCTGCTGTATTAGAGACTCTAGAAAGCAAGAGCGTGCTTCTTGCTCTAAAGTAGAGTGTGATCAATGGATGAGAACTCTGTTGTGTGTTTAATTTCAGAAATGGAGTTAAATCCCAGGCTCTGAGTCTGCCTACAAGCAAGACTTCGTTTCAGGTAAGGGCAGTTACTTTACAGCTCAAACGAACTCCATCGTTCACAAAGCTCACACGTTTCTCATCAAAACTGAGAAGCATTGGATGTTAGAGGACCTCTGGTTTGTTTCAGTTTCAGAAGCAGAGTTGAACTAGATATGGTCCGTATGTATAGGAAACACCGTTCTTTTCTTCTGAGCGCACTCACGTTTCCTGCGGTATTAGAGACTCTAGAAAGCAGGAGCATGCTTCTTGCTCTAAAGCAGAGTGTGATCCATCGATGAGAACTATGCTGTGTGTTTCCATTCAGAAATGGAGTTACATTCCAGGCTCTGTGTGTTCCTACAAGCACCACTTCATTTCAGGTAATGGCAGTCACTTTTCACCTCAAACGAACTACATCGTTCACAAAGCTCACACGATTCTTATCAAAACTGACAAGCACTGGATGTTAGAGGACCTGTGGTTTGTTTCAGTTTCAGAATCAGAGTTGAACTAGTATGGCCCATATGTGTAGGAAACACCGTTTTTTTGTTCTGAGCACACTCAAGTTTCCTGCTGTATTAGAGACTCTAGAAAGCAAGAGCGTGCTTCTTGCTCTAAAGCAGAGTGTGACCAATGGATGAGAACTCTGTTGTGTGTTTCACTTCAGAAATGGAGTTAAATCGCAGGCTCTGAGTCTGCCTACAAGCAAGACTTCGTTTCAGGTAAGGGCAGTTACTTTACAGCTCAAACGAACTCCATCGTTCACGAAGCTCACACGTTTCTCATCTTAACTGAGAAGCATTGGATGTTAGAGGACCTCTGGTTTGTTTCAGTTTCAGAAGCAGAGTTGAACTAGATATGGTCCGTATGTATAAGAAACACCGTGCTTTTCTTCTGTGCACATACACGTTTCCTGCGGTATTAGTAATTCTAGAAAGTAAGAGCGTGCTTCTTGCTCTAAAGCAGAGTGTGATCCATTAATGAGAACTGTGTTGTGTGTTTCCCTTCAGAAATGGAGTTAAACTTCAGGCTCTGTGTCTTCATACATGCAAGACTTCGTTTCAGGTAAGGGCAGTCACTTTTCATCTCAAACTAACTATATCGTTCACGAAGCTCACACGTTTCTCATCTTTACTGACAAGCATTTGATGTTAGAGGACCAGTGCTTTGTATCAGTTTCAGAAGCAGAGTTGAACTAGATATTGTCCATATGTATAGGAAACACCGTTCTTTTCTTCTGAGCACACTCACGTTTCCTGCTGTATTAGAGACTCTAGAAAGCAAGAGCGTGCTTCTTGCTCTAAAGCAGAGTGTGATCAATGGATGAGAACCCTGTTGTGTGTTTCACTTCAGAAATGGAGTTAAATCCCAGGCTCTGAGTCTGCCTACAAGCAAGACTTCGTTTCAGGTAAGGGCAGGTACTTTACAGCTCAAAAGAACTCCATCGTTCACGAAGCTCACATGTTTCTCATCTTAACTGAGAAGCATTGCATGTTAGAGGACCTCTGGTTAGTTTCAGTTTCAGAAGGTGAGTTGAACTAGATATGGTCCGTATGTATAGGAAACACCGTTCTTTTCTTCTGTGCACACTCACGTTTCCTGTGGTATTAGAGACTCTAGAAAGCAAGAGCATGCTTCTTGCTCTAAAGCAGAGTGTGATCCATTGATGAGAACTATGCTGTGTGTTTCCCTTCAGAAATGGAGTTAAATCCCAGGCTCTGAATCTTCCTACAAGCAAGACTTCGTTTCAGGTAAGGGCAGTCACTTTTCAGCTCAAATGAACTACATAGTTCACGAAGCTCACACGTTTCTCATCTAACCTGGCAAGCATTGAATGTTAGAGGACCAGTGCTTTGTATCAGTTTCAGAAGCAGAGTTGGACTAGATATGGTCGGTATGTGTAGGAAACACCGTTCATTTTTTCTCAGCAATCTCAAGTTTCCTGCTGTCTTAGAGACTGTAGAAAGCAAGGGCATGCTTCTGGCTCTAAAGCAGAGTGTGTTCAATGGATGAGAACTCTGTTGGTTGTTTCACTTCAGAAACGGAGTTAAATCCCAGGCTCTGAGTCTTCCTACAAGCAGGACATCGTTTCAGGTAAGGGCAGTTACTTTACAGCTCAAAAGAACTGCATCGTTCACGAAGCTCATATGTTTCTCATCTTAATTGAGAAGCATTGGATGTTAGAGGACCTCTGGTTTGTTTCAATTTCAGAAGCAGAGTTGAACTAGATATGGTTCGTATGTATAGGAAACACCGTTCTTTTCTTCTGAGCACACTCACGTTTCCTGCTGTATTAGAGACTCTAGAGAGCAAGAGCATGCTTCTTGCTCTAAAGCAGAGTGTGATCCATCGATGAGAACTCTGTTGTGTGTTTCACTTCAGAAATGGAGTTAAATCCCAGTCTCTGAGTCTGCCTACAAGCAAGACTTCGTTTCAGGTAAGGGCAGTTACTTTACAGCTCAAACGAACTCCATCGTTCACGAAGCTCACAGGTTTCTCATCTTAACTGAGAAGCATTGGATGTTAGAGGACCTCTGGTTTGTTTCAGTTTCAGAAGCAGAGTTGAAATAGATATGGTCCGTATGTATAATAAACACCGTTCTTTTCTTCTGTGCACACACACATTTCCTGCAGTATTAGAGAATCTAGAAAGTAAGAGCGTGCTCCTTGCTCTAAATCAGAGTGTGATCCATTAATGAGAACTGTGTTGTGTGTTTCCCTTCAGAAATGGAGTTAAACCCCAGGCTCTGTGTCTTCATACAAGCAAGACTTCTTTTCAGGTAAGGGCAGTTACTTTACAGCTCAAAAGAACTCCATCGTTCATGAAGCTCACATGTTTCTCATCTTAATTGAGAACCATTGGATGTTAGAGGACCTCTGGTTTGTTTCAGTTTCAGAGGCAGACTTGTACTAGATATGGTCCATATGTGTAGGGAACACCGTTCTTTTCTTCTGAGCACACTCACGTTTCCTGCTGTATTAGAGACTCTAGAAAGAAAGAGCATGCTTCTTGCTCTAAAGCAGAGTGTGATCTATATATGAGAACTCTGCTGTGTGTTTTCCTTCAGAAATGGAGTTAAATCCCAGGCTCTGAATCTTCCTACAAGCAAGACTTCGTTTCAGGTAAGGGCAGTCACTTTTCAGCTCAAACGAACTACTTCGTTCACGAAGCTCAAATGTTTCTCATCTAACCTGACAAGCATTGAATGTTAGAGGACCAGTGCTTTGTTTCAGTTTCAGAAGCAGAGTTGGACTAGATATGGTCGGTATGTGTAGGAAACACCGTTCATTTTTTCTCAGCAAACTCAAGTTTCCTGCTGTCTTAGAGACTGTAGAAAGCAAGGGCGTGCTTCTGGCTCTAAAGCAGAGTGTGATCAATGGATGAGAACTCTGTTGATTGTTTCACTTCAGAAACGGAGTTAAATCCCAGGCTCTGAGTCTTCCTACAAGCACTACTTCGTTTCAGGTAAGCGCAGTTACTTTACAGCTCAAAAGAACTCCAACGTTCATGAAGCTCACATGTTTCTCATCTTAAATGACAAGCATTGGATGTTAGAGGACCAGTGCTTTGTATCAGTTTCAGAAGCAGAGTTGGACTGGATATGGTCCGTATCTGTAGGAACCACCGTTCTTTTGTTCTCAGCACACTCACGTTTTCTGCTGTCTTAGAGACTCTAGAAAGCAAGAGCGTGCTTCTTGCTCTAAAGCAGAGTGTGATCAATGGATGAGAACTCTGTTGTGTGTTTCACTTCAGAAATGGAGTTAAATCCCAGGCTCTGATTCTTCCTACAAGCAAGAATTCGTTTCAGGTAAGGGCAGTTATTTTACAGCTCAAAAGAACTCCATCGTTCACGAAGCTCACACGTTTCTCATCTTAACTGAGAAGCATTGCATGTTAGAGGACCTCTGGTTTGTTTCAGTTTCAGAAGCAGAGTTGAACTAGATATGGTCCGTATGTATAGGAAACACCGTTCTTTTCTTCTGAGCACACTCACGTTTCCTGCGGTATTAGAGACTCTAGAAAGCAAGAGCATGCTTCTTGCTCTAAAGCAGAGTGTGATCCATCGATGAGAACTATGCTGTGTGTTTCAATTCAGAAATGGAGTTAAATTCCAGGCTCTGTGTGTTCCTACAAGCACCACTTCATTTCAGGTAAGGGCAGTCACTTTTCAGCTCAAACGAACTGCATCGTTCACGAAGCTCACACGTTTCTCATCTTAACTGAGAAGGATTGCATGTTAGAGGACCTCTGGTTTGTTTCAGTTTCAGAAGCAGAGTTGAACAAGATATTGCCCATATTTGTAGGAAACACCGTTTTTTTGTTCTGAGCACACTCAAGTTTCCTCCTGTATTAGAGACTCTAGAAAGTAACAGCGTGCTTCTTGCTCTAAAGCAGAGTGTGATCTATATATGAGAACTCTGCTGTGTGTTTCGCTTCAGAAATGGAGTTAAATCCCAGGCTCTGAATCTTCCTACAAGCAAGACTTCGTTTCAGGTAAGGGCAGTCACTGTTCAGCTCAAACCAACTATATCGTTCATGTAGCTCACACGTTTCTCTTCTAACCTGACAAGCATTGAATATTAGAGGACCAGTGATTTGTATCAATTTCAGAAGCAGAGTTGGACTAGATATGGTCGGTATGTGTAGGAAACACCGTTCATTTTTTCTCAGCAAACTCAAGTTTCCTGCTGTCTTAGAGACTGTAGAAAGCAAGGGCGTCCTTCTTGCTCTAAAGCAGAGTGTGATCAATGGATCAGAACTCTGTTGATTGTTTCACTTCAGAAATGGAGTTAAATCCCAGGCTCTGAGTCTGCCTACAAGCAAGACTTCGTTTCAGGTAAGAGCAGTTACTTTACAGATCAAACAAACTCCATCGTTCACGAAGCTCACACGTTTCTCACCTTAACTGAGAAGCATTGGATGTTAGAGGACCTCTGGTTTGTTTCAGTTTCAGAAGCAGAGTTGAACTAGATATGGTCCCTATGTATAGGAAACACCGTTCTTTTCTTCTGAGCACACTCACGTTTCCTGCGGTATTAGAGACTCTAGAAAGCAGGAGCATGCTTCTTGCTCTAAAGCAGAGTGTGATCCATCGATGAGAACTATGCTGTGTGTTTCCATTCAGAAATGGAGTTACATTCCAGGCTCTGTGTGTTCCTACAAGCACCACTTCATTTCAGGTAATGGCAGTCACTTTTCACCTCAAACGAACTACATCGTTCACAAAGCTCACAGGATTCTCATCAAAACTGACAAGCACTGGATGTTAGAGGACCTGTGGTTTGTTTCAGTTTCAGAATCAGAGTTGAACTAGATATGGCCCATATATGTAGGAAACACCGTTTTTTTGTTCTGAGCACACTCAAGTTTCCTGATGTATTTTAGACTCTAGAAAGCAAGAGCGTGCTTCTTCCACTAAAGCAGAGTGTGATCAATGGATGAGAACTCTGTTGTGTGTTTCACTTCAGAAATGTAGTTAAATCCCAGGCTCTGAGTCTGCCTACAAGCAAGACTTCGTTTCAGGTAAGGGCAGTTACTTTACAGCTCAAAAGAACTCCATCGTTCACGAAGCTCACATGTTTCTCATCTTAACTGAGAAGCATTGCATGTTAGAGGACCTCTGGTTTGTTTCAGTTTCAGAAGCAGAGTTGAACTAGATATGGTGCGTATGTATAGGGAACACGGTTCTTTTCTTCTGAGCACACTCACGTTTCCTGCGGTATTAGAGACTCTAGAAAGCAAGAGCATGCTTCTTGCTCTAAAGCAGAGTGTGATCCATCGATGAGAACTATGCTGTGTGTTTCCCTTCAGAAATGGAGTTAAATTCCAGGCTCTGTGTGTTCCTACAAGCACCACTTCATTTCAGGTAATGGCAGTCACTTTTCACCTCAAACGAACTACATCGTTCACAAAGCTCACACGATTCTCATCAAAACTGACAAGCACTGGATGTTAGAGGACCTGTGGTTTGTTTCAGTTTCAGAATCAGAGTTGAACTAGATATGGCCCATATATGTAGGAAACACCGTTTTTTTGTTCTGAGCACACTCAAGTTTCCTGATGTATTTTAGACTCTAGAAAGCAAGAGCGTGCTTCTTCCACTAAAGCAGAGTGTGATCAATGGATGAGAACTCTGTTGTGTGTTTCACTTCAGAAATGTAGTTAAATCCCAGGCTCTGAGTCTGCCTACAAGCAAGACTTCGTTTCAGGTAAGGGCAGTTACTTTACAGCTCAAAAGAACTCCATCGTTCACGAAGCTCACATGTTTCTCATCTTAACTGAGAAGCATTGCATGTTAGAGGACCTCTGGTTTGTTTCAGTTTCAGAAGCAGAGTTGAACTAGATATGGTGCGTATGTATAGGGAACACGGTTCTTTTCTTCTGAGCACACTCACGTTTCCTGCGGTATTAGAGACTCTAGAAAGCAAGAGCATGCTTCTTGCTCTAAAGCAGAGTGTGATCCATCGATGAGAACTATGCTGTGTGTTTCCCTTCAGAAATGGAGTTAAATTCCAGGCTCTGTGTGTTCCTACAAGCACGACTTCGTTTCATGTAAGGGCAGACACTTTTCAGCTCAAACAAACTACATCATTCACGAGGCTCACACGTTTCTCATCTTAACTGACAAGCATTGGATGTTAGAGGACCAGTGCTTTGTATCAGTTTCAGAAGCAGAGTTGGACTAGATATGGTCCGTATGTGTAGGAACCACCATTCTTTTGTTCTCAGCACACTCAAGTTTTCTGCTGTCTTAGAGACTCTAGAAAGCAAGAGCGTGCTTCTTGCTCTAAAGCAGAGTGTGATCAATGGATGAGAACTCTGTTGTGTGTTTCACTTCAGAAATGGAGTTAAATCCCAGGCTCTGAGTCTTCCTACAAGCAAGACTTCGTTTCAGGTAAGGGCAGTTATTTTAAACAGCTCAAAAGAACTCCATCGTTCACGAAGCTCACACGTTTCTCATCTTAACTGAGAAGGATTGCATGTTAGAGGACCTCTGGTTTGTTTCAGTTTCAGAAGCAGAGTTGAACTAGATATGGCCCATATTTGTAGGAAACACCGTTTTTTTGTTCTGAGCACACTCATGTTTCCTCCTGTATTAGAGATTCTAGAAAGCAAGAGCGTGCTTCTTGTTCTAAAGCAGAGTGTGATCAATGGATGAGAACTCTGTTGTGTGTTTCACTTCAGAAATGTAGTTAAATCCCAGGCTCTGAGTCTGCCTACAAGCAAGACTTCGTTTCAGGTAAGGGCAGTTACTTTACAGCTCAAACGAACTCCATCGTTCATGAAGCTCACACGTTTCTCATCTTACCTGAGAAGCATTGGATGTTAGAGGACCTCTGGTTTGTTTCAGTGTCAGAAGCAGAGTTTAACTAGATATGGTCCATATGTATAAGAAACACCGTTCTTTTCTTCTGTGCACACACACGTTTCCTGCCGTATTAGTAATTCTAGAAAGTAAGAGCGTGCTTCTTGCTCTAAAGCAGAGTGTGATCCATTAATGAGAACTGTGTTGTGTGTTTCCCTTCAGAAATGGAGTTAAACCCCAGGCTCTGTGTCTTCATACATGCAAGACTTCGTTTCAGGTAAGGGCAGTCACTTTTCATCAGAAACTAACTATATCGTTCACGAAGCTCACACGTTTCTCATCTTTACTGACAAGCATTTGATGTTAGAGGACCAGTGCTTTGTATCAGTTTCAGAAGCAGAGTTGAACTAGATATGTCCTGTATGTGTAGGAAACACCGTTTTTTTTGTTCTGAGCACACTCAAGTTTCCTGCTGTATTAGAGACTCTAGAAAGCAAGAGCGTGCTTCTTGCTCTAAAGCAGAGTGTGATCCATTAATGAGAACTGTGTTGTGTGTTTCCCTTCAGAAATGGAGTTAAATCCCAGGCTCTGAATCTTCCTACAAGCAAGACTTCGTTTCAGGTAAGGGCAGTCACTTTTCAGCTCAAATGAACTACATCGTTCACGAAGCTCAAACGTTTCTCATCTAACCTGACAAGCATTGAATGTTAGAGGACCAGTGCTTTGTATCAGTTTCAGAAGCAGAGTTGGACTAGATATGGTCGGTATGTGTAGGAAACACCGTTCATTTTTTCTCAGCAAACTCAATTTTCCTGCTGTCTTAGAGACTGTAGAAAGCAAGGGCGTGCTTCTTGCTCTAAAGCACAGTGTGATCAATGGATGAGAACTCTGTTGATTGTTTCACTTCAGAAATGGAGTTAAATCCCAGGCTCTGAGTCTGCCTACAAGCAAGACTTCGTTTCAGGTAAGGGCAGTTACTTTACAGCTCAAACGAACTCCATCGTTCACGAACCTCACATGTTTCTCATCTTAATTGAGAAGCATTGGATGTTAGAGGACCTCTGGTTTGTTTCAGTTTCAGAAGTAGAGTTGAACTAGATATGGTTCGTATGTATAGGAAACACCGTTCTTTTCTTCTGAGCACACTCACGTTTCCTGCTGTATTAGAGGATCTAGAAAGCAAGAGCATGCTTCTTGCTCTAAAGCAGAGTGTGATCCATCAAGGAAAACTATGCTGTGTGTTTCCCTTCAGAAATGGAGTTAAATCCCAGGCTCTGAGTCTTCCTACAAGCACCACTTCATTTCAGGTAATGGCAGTCACTTTTCACCTCAAACGAACTACATCGTTCACGAAGCTCACACGATTCTCATTAAAACTGACAAGCACTGGATGTTAGAGGACCTGTGGTTTGTTTCAGTTTCAGAATCAGAGTTGAACTAGATATGGCCCATATGTGTAGGAAACACCGTTTTTTTGTTCTGAGCACACTCAAGTTTCCTGCTGTATTAGAGACTCTAGAAAGCAAGAGCGTGCTCCTTGCTCTAAAGTAGAGTGTGATCAATGGATGAGAACTCTGTTGTGTGTTTAATTTCAGAAATGGAGTTAAATCCCAGGCTCTGAGTCTGCCTACAAGCAAGACTTCGTTTCAGGTAAGGGCAGTTACTTTACAGCTCAAACGAACTCCATCGTTCACGAAGCTCACACGTTTCTCATCTTAACTGAGAAGCATTGGATGTTAGAGGACCTCTGGTTTGTTTCAGTTTCAGAAGCAGAGTTGAACTAGATATGGTCCGTATGTATAAGAAACACCGTGCTTTTCTTCTGTGCACATACACGTTTCCTGCGGTATTAGTAATTCTAGAAAGTAAGAGCGTGCTTCTTGCTCTAAAGCAGAGTGTGATCTATTAATGAGAACTGTGCTGTGTGTTTCCCTTCAGAAATGGAGTTAAATCCCAGGCTCTGAATCTTCCTACAAGCAAGACTTCGTTTCAGGTAAGGGCAGTCACTTTTCAGCTCAAAAAAACTACATCGTTCATGAAGCTCAAACGTTTCTCATCTAACCTGACAAGCATTGAATGTTAGAGGACCAGTGCTTTTTATCAGTTTCAGAAGCAGAGTTGGACTAGATATGGTCAGTATGTGTAGGAAACACCGTTCATTTTTTCTCAGCAAACTCAATTTTCCTGCTGTCTTAGAGACTGTAGAAAGTAAGGGCGTGCTTCTTGCTCTAAAGCACAGTGTGATCAATGGACGAGAACTCTGTTGATTGTTTCACTTCAGAAATGGAGTTAAATCCTAGGCTCTGAGTCTTCCTACAAGAAGAACATCGTTTCAGGTAAGGGCAGTTACTTTACAGCTCAAACGAACTCCATCGTTCACGAAGCTCACATGTTTCTCATCTTAACTGAGAAGCATTGGATGTTAGAGGACCTCTGGTTTGTTTCAGTTTCAGAAGCAGAGTTGAACTAGATATGGTTCGTATGTATAGGAAACACCGTTCTTTTCTTCTGAGCACACTCACGTTTCCTGCTGTATTAGAGGCTCTAGAAAGCAAGAGCATGCTTCTTGCTCTAAAGCAGAGTGTGATCCATCAATGAGAACTATGCTGTGTGTTTCCCTTCAGAAATGGAGTTAAATTCCAGGCTCTGTGTGTTCCTACAAGCACGACTTCGTTTCATGTAAGGGCAGTCACTTTTCAGCTCAAACGAACTACATCATTGACGAAGCTCACTCGTTTCTCATCTTAAATGACAAGCATTGGATGTTAGAGGACCTGTGTTTTGTATCAATTTCAGAGGCTGACTTGTACTAGATATGGTCTGTATGTGTAGGGAACACCATTCTTTTGTTCTCATCACACTCATGGTTCCTGCTGTCTTAGAGACTCTAGAAAGCAAGAGCGTGCTTCTTGCTCTAAAGCAGAGTGTGATCTATATATGAGAACTCTGCTGTGTGTTTCCCTTCAGAAATGGAGTTAAATCCCAGGCTCTGAATCTTCCTACATGCAAGACTTCGTTTCAGGTAAGGGCAGTCACTCTTCAGCTCCAACGAACAACATCGTTCACAAAGCTCACACGTTTCTCATCTAACCTGACAAGCATTGAATGTTAGAGGATCAGTGCTTTGTATCAGTTTCAGCAGCAGAGTTGGACTAGATATGGTCGGTATGTGTAGGAAACACCGTTCATTTTTTCTCAGCAAACTCAAGTTTCCTGCTGTCTTAGAGACTCTAGAAAGCAAGAGCATGCTTCTTGCTCTAAAGCAGAGTGTGATCCATCGATGAGACTATGCTGTGTGTTTCCCTTCAGAAATGGAGTTAAATTCCAGGCTCTGTGTGTTCCTACAAGCACCACTTCATTTCAGGTAAGGGCAGTCACTTTTCAGCTCAAAAGAACTACATCGTTCACGAAGCTCACACGATTCTCATCAAAACTGACAAGCACTGGATGTTAGAGGACCTGTCGTTTGTTTCAGTTTCGGAAGCAGAGTTGAACTAGATATGGCCCATATGTGTAGGAAACACCTTTTATTTTCTGAGCACACTCAAGTTTCCTGCTGTATTAGAGACTCTAGAAAGCAAGAGCGTGCTTCTTGCTCTAAAGCAGAGTGTGATCAATGGATGAGAACTCTGTTGTGTGTTTCACTTCAGAAATGGAGTTAAATCCCAGGCTCTGAGTCTGCCTACAAGCAAGACTTCGTTTCAGGTAAGGGCAGTTACTTTACAGCTCAAATGAACTCCATCGTTCACGAAGCTCACACGTTTCTCATCTTAACTGAGAAGCATTGGATGTTAGAGGACCTCTGGTGTGTTTCAGTTTCAGAAGCAGAGTTGAACTAGATATGGTCCCTATGTGTAGAAAAAACCGTTCTTTTGTTCTGAGCATGCTCAAGTTTCCTGCTCTATTAGAGAATCTAGAAGCAAGAGCATGCTTCTTGCTCTAAAGCAGAGTGTGATCCATGGATGAGAACTATGCTGTGTGTTTCCCTTCAGAAATGGAGTTAAATCCCAGGCTCTGTGTCTTCCTACTAGCACTATTTCTTTTCAGGTAAGGGCAGTCACTTTTCAGCTCAAACAAACTACATCGTTCAGGAAGCTCAAACATTTCTCATCTTAAATGACGAGCATTGAATGTTAGAGGACCTGTGCTTTGTATCAATTTCAGAAGCAGAGTTGGACTAGATATGGTCCGTATGTGTAGGAAACACCATTCAATTGTTCTCAGCACACTCAAGTTTCCTGCTGTATTAGATAGTCTAGAAAGCTAGAGCATGTTTCTTGCTCTAAAGCAGAGTGTGGTCAATTGATGAGAACGCTGTTGTGTGTTTCACTTCAGAAATGGAGTTAAATCCCTGGCTCTGAGTCTTCCTACAAGCAAGACTTCGTTTCAGGTAAGGGCAGTTACCTTACAGCTCAAACGAACTACATCGTTCACGAAGCTCAAACATTTCTCATCTTAACTGACAAGCATTGGATGTTAGAGGACCAGTGCTTTGTATCAGTTCAGAAGCAGAGTTGAACTAGATATGGTCCATATGTGTAGGAAACACCGCTTTTTTGTTCTGAGCACACTCAAGTTTCCTGCTGTATTTGAGACTCTAGAAATCAAGAGCGTTGTTCTTGCTCTAAAGCAGAGTGTGATCCATGGATCAGAACTATACTGTGGGTTTCCCTTCAGAAATGGAGTTAAATCCCAGGCTCTGTGTCTTCCTACAAGCACCACTTCGTTTCACGTAAGGGCAGTCACTCTTCAGCTCAAATGAACTACATCGTTCACGAAGGTCAAACGTTTCTCATCTTAAATGACAAGCATTGGATGTTAGAGGACCAATGCTTTGTATCAGTTTCAGAAGCAGAGTTGGACTAGATATGGTCCGTATGTGTAGGAAACACCATTCATTTGTTGTCAGCACACTCAGGTTTCCTGCTGTCTTAGAGACAATAGAAAGCTAGAGCATGCTTCTTGCTCTAAAGCAGAGTGGGATCAATGGATGAGAACTCTGTTGTGTGTTTCACTTCAGAAATGGAGTTAAATCCCAGTCTCTGAGTCTTCCTACAAGCAAGACTTCATTTCAGGTAAGAGCAGTTACTTTACAGCTCAAACGAACTATATCGATCACGAAACTCACAAGTTTCTCATCTTAACTGACAAGCATTGGATGGTAGAGGACCTTTGCTTTGTATCAATTTCAAGCAGAGTTGAACTAGAAATGGTCCGTATATATAGGATACACCCTTCTTTTCTTCTGAGCACACTCACGTTTCCTACGGTATTAGAGACTCTAGAAACCAAGAGTGTGCTTCTTGCTCTAACGCAGAGTGTGATCCATGGATGAGAACTGTGTTGTGTGTTTCCCTTCAGAAATGGAGTTAAACCCCAGGCTCTGTGTCTTCCTACAAGCAAGAATTCGTTTCAGGTAAGGGCAGTCACTTTTCAGTTCAAACGAACTACATCGTTCTCGAAGCTTACAAGTTTCCCTTCTTAACTACCAAGCATTGGATGTTAGGGGACCAGTGCTTTGTGTCAGTTTCAGAAGCAGAGTTGGACTAGATATGGTCCGTATGTGTAGGAAACACCATTCTTTTGTTCTCAGCACACTTATATTTCCTGCTGTCTTAGAGACTCTAGAAAGCAAGAGTGTTTTTCTTGCTCTAAAGCAGAGTGTGATCCATGGATGACAACTGTGTTGTGTGTTTCCCTTCAGAAATGGAGTTGAATCCCAAGCTCTGTGTCTTCCTACCAGCAAGACTTCTTTTCAGGTACGGGCAGTTAATTTACAGCTCAAAAAGTACATCGTTCACAAAGCTCACACGTTTCTCATCTTAACTGACAAGCATTGGATGTTAGAGGACCTGTGGTTTCTTTCAGTTTCAGAAGCAGAGTTGAACTAGATATGGTCCGTATGTGTAGGAAACACTGTTCTTTTCTTTTGAGCACACTCACTTTTCCTACGGTATTAGAGAATCTAGAAAGCAAGAGCGTGCTTCTTGCTCTAAAGCAGAGTGTGATCCATGGATGAGAACTATGCTGTGTGTTTCCCTTCAGAAATGGAGTTAAATCCCAGGCTCTGTGTCTTCCTACAAGCACTATTTCGTTTCAGGTAAGGGCAGTCACTTTTCAGCTCAAACGAACAACATCGTTCACGAAGCTCACACGTTTCTCATCTTAAATGATAAGCATTGGATGTTAGAGGACCTGTGCTTTGTATCAATTTCAGAAGCAGAGTTGGACTAGATAGGGTCTGTATGTGTAGGATACAACATTCATTTGTTCTCAGCACACTCTTGTTTCCTGCTGTCTTAGAGACTCTAGAAAGCTAGGGCGTGCTTCTTGCTCTAAAGCAGAGTGTGATCAATGGATGAGAACTCTGTTGTGTGTTTCATTTCAGAAATGGAGTTAAATCCCAGGATCTGAGTCTTCCAAAAAGCAAGACTTCGGTTCAGGTAAGGGCAGTTACTTTACAGCTCAAACGAACTACATCGTTCATGAAGCTCACACGTTTCTCATCTTAATTGAAAAACATTGGATGTTAGAGGATCTTTGCTTCCTATCAATTTCAAGCAGAGTTAAACTAGATATCTCCTTATGTATAGGAAAAACCGTCCTTTTCTTCTGAGCACACTCACGTTTCCTGCTGTATTAGAGACTCTAGAAAGCAAGAGCGTGCTTCTTGCTCTGAAGCAGAGTGTGATCCATCGAAGAGAACTACGCTGTGTGTTTCCCTTCAGAAATGGAGTTAAAGCCCAGGCTCTGTTTCTTCCTACAAGCAAGACTTCGTTTCAGGTAAGGGCAGTTAATTTACAGCTCAAAAAACTACATCCTTCACGAAGCTCACACGTTTCTCATCTTAACTGACAAGCATTGGCTGTTAGAGGACCTGTGGTTTCTTTCAGTTTCAGAAGCAGAGTTGAACTAGATATGGTCCGTATGTGTAGGAAACACTGTTCTTTTCTTCTGAGCACACTCACGTTCCTGCTGTATTAGAGAATCTAGAAAGCAAGAGCGTGCTTCTTGCTCTAAAGCAGAGTGTGATCCATCGATGAGAACTGTGTTGTGGGTTTCCCTTCATAAATGGAGTTAAACTCCAGGCTCTGTGTCTTCATACAATCAAGACTTCGTTTTAGGTAAGGACAGTCACTATTCAGCTCAAACGAACTACATCGATCACGAAGCTCACATGTTTCTCATCTTAAATGTCAAGCATTGGATGTTAGAGGACCTGTGCTTTGTATCAGTTTCAGAAGCAGATTTGGACTAGATATGGTCCTTATGTGTAGGAAACACCAATCATTTGCTCTCAGCACACTCAAGTTTCCTGCTGTCATAGAGACTCTATAAAGCTAGAGCGTGCTTCTTGCTCTAAAGCAGATTGTGATCAATGGATGAGAACTCTGTTGTGTGTTTCACTAAAGAAATGGAGTTAAATCCCTGGCTCTGAGTCTTCCTACAAGCAAGACTTCGTTTCAGGTAAGGGCTTTTACCTTACAGCTCAAACGAACTACATCGTTCAGCAAGCTCACACATTTCTCATCTTAACTGAGAAGCATTGGATTTTAGAGGACCTTTGCTTTGTATCAATTTAAAGCAGAGTTGAACTAGATATGGTGCGTATGTATAGGAAACACCGTTCTTTCTTCTGAGCACACTCACGTTTCCTGCCGTATTAGAGACTCTAGAAAGCAAGAGCGTGTTTCTTCCTCTAAAGCAGAGTGTGATCCATCGAAGAGAACAATGCTGTGTGTTTCCCTTCAGGAATGGAGTTAAATCCCAGGCTCCATGTCTTCCTACAAGCTAGCCTTCGTCTCAGGTAAGGGCAGTTACTTTACAGCTCAAACAAACTACATCGTTCACGAAGCTCACACGTTTCTCATCTTAACTGACAAGCATTGGATGTTAGAGGACCAGTGCTTTGTATCAGTTTCAGAAGCAGAGTTGGACTAGATATGGTCCGTATGTGTAGGAAACACCGATCATTTGTTCTCAGCACACTCAAGTTTCCTACTGTCTTAGAGACTCTAGAAAGCTAGAGCGTGATTCTTGCTCTAAAGCAGAGTATGATCAATGGATGAGAACTCTGCTGTGTGTTTCACTTCAGAAATGGAGTTAAATCCCAGGCTCTGAGTCTTCCTACATGGAAGACTTCGTTTCTTGTAAGGGCAGTTACTTTACAGCTCAAACGAACTACATCATTCACGAAGCTCACACGTTTCTCATCTTAACTGAGAAGCATTGGATGTTAGAGGACCTGTGGTTTGTTTCAGTTTCAGAAGCAGATTTGAACTAGATATGGTCCGTATGTATAGAAAAAACCTATGTATTCTTCTGAGCACACTCATGTTTCCTGCTGTTTTAGAGACTCTAGAAAGCAAGAGCGTGCTTCTTGCTCTAAAGCAGAGTGTGATCCATGGATGAGAACTGTGTTTTGTGTTTCCCTTCAGAAATGTAGTTAAATCCAAGGCTCTGTGTCTTCCTACAAGCAAGACTTCGTTTCAAGTAAGGGCAGTCACTTTTCAGCTCAAAGGAACTACATTGTTCACGAAGCTCACACGTTTTGCATCGTAACTGACAAGCATTGACTGTTAGAGGACCTGTGCTTTGTATCAGTTTCTGCAGCAGAGTTGGACAAGATATGGTCTGTATGTGTAGGAAACACCGTTCATTTGTTCTGAGCACACGCACCTTTCCTGCTGTATTAGAGAATCGAGAAAGCAAGTGCGTGCTTCTTGCTCTAAAGCAGAGTGTGATCCATGGATGAGAACTATGCTGTGTGTTTCCCTTCAGAAATGGAGTTAAATCCTAGGCTCCTTGTCTTCCTACATGCAAGATTTCGTTTCAGTTAAGGGGAGTTACTTTACAGCTCAAACGAACTACATCATTCACGAATTTCACACGTTTCTCATCTAAACTGACAAGCATTGGATGTTAGAGGACCTCTGGTTTGTTTCAAAGTCACAAGCAGAGATGAACTAGATATGGTCCCTATGTGTAGGAAAAACCGTTCTTTTGTTCTGAGCATGCTCAAGTTTCCTACTGTATTAGAGCATCTAGAAGCAAGAGCATGCTTCTTGCTCTAAAGCAGAGTGTGATCTATGGATGAGAACTCTGCTGTGTGTTTCCCTTCACAATGGAGTTAAATCCCAGCCTCTGAATCTTCCTACAAGCAAGACTTCTTTTCAGGTAAGGTTAGATACTTTACAGCTCAAACGAACTACATCGTTCATGAAGTTCACACGTTTCTCATCTAAACTGACAAGCATTGGATGTTAGAGGACCTCTGGTTTGTTTGAGTCAGAAGCAGAGATGAACTAGATATGGTCCGTATGTGTAGGAGAAACCGTTCTTTTGTTCTGAGCATGCTCAAGTTTCCTGCTATTAGAGAATCTAGAAGCAACAGCGTGCTTCTTGCTCTAAAGCAGAGTGTGATCAATGGATCAGAACTCTGCTGTCTGTTTCACTTCAGAAATGGAGTTAAATCCCAGGCTCTGAGTCTTCCTAAAAGGAAGAATTCGATTCAAGTAAGGGCAGTTACTTTTCAGCTCAAACGAACTACATAGTTCACAAAGCTCACACATTTCTCATCTTACCTGAGAAGCATTGGATGTTAGAGGACCTTTGCTTTGTATCAATTTCAAGCAGAGTTGAACTAGATAGGGTCCGTATGTATAGGAAACACAGTTCTTTTCTTCTGAGCACACTCACGTTTCCTGCTGTATTAGAGAATCTAGAAAGCTAGAGCTTGCTTCTTGCTCTAAAGCAGAGTGTGATCCATGGATTAGAACTGTGTTGTGTGTTTCCCTTCAGAAATGGAGTTAAATCTAGGGTCTGTGTCTAACTACAAGCAAGACTTCGTTTCAGTTAAGGGCAGTCACTTTTCAGCTCAAAGGAACTACATCGTTCACGAAGATCACACGTTTCGCATCTTAACTGACAAGCATTGGATGTTAGAGGACCAGTGCTTTTTATCAGTTTCAGAAGCAGAGTTGGACTAGATATGGTCCGTATGTGTAGGGAACACCGTTCTTTTGTTCTCAGGACACTCACGTTTCCTGCTGTCTTAGAGAATCTAGAAAGCTAGAGCGTGCTTCTTGCTCTAAAGCAGAGTGTGATCAACGGATCAGAACTCTGCTGTCGGTTTCACTTCAGAAATGGAGTTAAATCCCAGGCTCTGAGTCTTCCTACATTGAAGACTTCGATTCAAGTAAGGGCAGTTACTTTGCAGCTCAAACGAACTACATAGTTCACGAAGCTCAAACATTTCTCATCTTAACTGACAAGCATTGGATGTTAGAGGACCTGTGGTTTCTTTCAGTTTCAGAAGCAGAGTTGAACTAGATATGGTCCGTATGTGTAGGAAACACTGTTCTGTTCTTTTGAGCACACTCACGTTTCCTACGGTATTAGAGAATCTAGAAAGCAAGAGCGTGCTTCTTGCTCTAAAGCAGAGTGTGATCCATCGATGAAAACTGTGTTGTGTGATTCCCTTCATAAATGGAGTTAAACTCCAGGCTCTGTGTCTTCATACAATCAAGACTTCGTTTTAGGTAAGGGCAGTCACTATTCAGCTCAAACGAACTACATCGTTCACGAAGCTCACGTTTTTCATCATAAATGACAGGCATTGGATGTTAGAGGACCAGTGCTTTGTGTCAGTTTCAGAAGCAGAGTTGGAGTAGACATGGTCCTTATGTGTACGAAACACTGTTCTTTTGTTCTCAGCACACTCACGCTTCCTTCTGTTTTAGAGATTCTAGAAAGCAATAGTGTGCTTCTTGCTCTAAAGCACAGTGTGAGCAATGGATGAGAACTCTGCTGTGTGTTTCACTTCAGAAATGGAGTTATATCCCAGGCTCTGAGTCTTCCTAAAAGCAAGACTTCTTTTCAGGTAAGGGTTGTTACTTTACAGCTCAAACGAACTACATTGTTCACGAAGTTCACACGTTTCTCATCTAAACTGACAATCATTGGATGTTAGAGGACCTCTGATTTGTTTCAGAGTCAGAAGCAGAGATGAACTAGATATGGTCCCTATGTGTAGAAAAAACCGTTCAGTTGTTCTGAGCATGCTCAAGATTCCTGCTCTATTAGAGAATCTAGAAGCAAGAGCGTGATTCTTGCTCTAAAGCAGAGTGTGATCCATGGATGAGAACTATGCTGTGTGTTTCCCTTCAGAAATGGAGTTAAATCCCAGGCTCTGTATGTTCCTACTAGCACTATTTCTTTTCAGGTAAGGGCAGTCACTTTTCAGCTCAAACAAACTACATCGTTCAGGAAGCTCACACGTTTCTCATCTTAAATGACAAGCATTGAATGTTAGAGGACCTGTGCTTTGTATCAGTTTCAGAAGCAGAGTTGGACTAGATATGGTCTGTATGTGTAGGAAACACCGTTCAATTGTTCTCAGCACACTCAAGTTTCCTGCTGTATTAGATAGTCTAGAAAGCTAGAGCGTGTTTCTTGCTCTAAAGCAGAGTGTGGTCAATTGATGAGAACGCTGTTGTGTGTTTCACTTCAGAAATGGAGTTAAATCCCTGGCTCTGAGTCTTCCTACAAGCAAGACTTCGTTTCAGGTAAGGGCAGTTACCTTACAGCTCAAACGAACTACATCGTTCACGAAGCTCAAACATTTCTCATCTTAACTGACAAGCATTGGATGTTAGAGGACCAGGGCTTTATATCAGTTCAGAAGCAGAGTTGAACTAGATATGGCTTGTATGTGTAGGAAACACCGCTTTTTTGTTCTTTGCACACTCAAGTTTCCTGCTGTATTAGAGACTCTAGAAATCAAGAGCGTTGTTCTTGCTCTAAAGCAGAGTGTGATCCATGGTTGAGAACTATACTGTGTGTTTCCCTTCAGAAATGGAGTTAAATCCCAGGCTCTGCGTCTTCCTACAAGCACCACTTCGTTTCACGTAAGGGCAGTCACTCTTCAGCTCAAATGAACTACATCATTCACGAAGCTCACATGTTTCTCATCTTAAATGACAAGCATTGGATGTTAGAGGACCAGTGCTTTGTATCAGTTTCAGACGCAGAGTTGGACTAGATATGGTCCATATGTGTAGGAAACACCATTCATTTGCTCTCACCACACTCAGGTTTCCTGCTGTCTTAGAGACAATAGAAAGCTAGAGCATGATTCTTGCTCTAAAGCAGAGTGGGATCAATGGATGAGAACGCTGTTGTGTGTTTCACTTCAGAAATGGAGTTAAATCCCAGTCTCTGAGTCTTCCTACAAGCAAGACTTCGTTTCAGGTATGGGCAGTTACTTTACAGCTCAAACGAACTACATCGATCACGAAACTCACACGTTTCTCATCTTAACTGAGAAGCATTGGATGGTAGAGGACCTTTGCTTTGTATCAATTTCAAGCAGAGTTGAACTAGAAATGGTCCGTATGTATAGGAAACACCCTTCTTTTCTTCTGAGCACACACACGTTTCCTGCGGTATTAGAGACTCTAGAAACCAAGAGCGGGCTTCTTGCTCTAAGGCAGAGTGTGATCCATGGATGAGAACTGTGTTGTGTGTTTCCCTTCAGAAATGGAGTTAAACCCTAGGCTCTGTGTCTTCCTACAAGCAAGAATTCGTTTCAGGTAAGGGCAGTCACTTTTCAGTTCAAATGAACTACATCGTTCTCGAAGCTTACAAGTTTCCCTTCTTAACTACGAAGCATTGGATGTTAGGGGACCAGTGCTTTGTGTCAGTTTCAGAAGCAGAGTTGGACTAGATATGGTCCGTATGTTTAGGAAACACCGTTCTTTTGTTCTCAGCACACTTATATTTCCTGCTGTCTTAGAGACTCTAGAAAGCAAGAGTGTTTT
Source organism: Onychomys leucogaster (assembly GCA_949786385.1). NCBI lineage: Eukaryota > Metazoa > Chordata > Mammalia > Rodentia > Cricetidae > Onychomys > Onychomys leucogaster. Next base: position 1,392,896 of record CATKUP010000014.1, on the reverse strand, counting down.
TCTTGCTCTAAAGCAGAGTGTGATCCATGGATGAGAACTGTGTTGTGTGTTTCCCTTCAGAAATGGAGTTAAATCCCAAGCTCTGTGTCTTCCTACCAGCAAGACTTCTTTTCAGGTACGGGCAGTTAATTTACAGCTCAAAAAGTACATCGTTCACAAAGCTCACACGTTTCTCATCTTAACTGACAAACATTGGATGTTAGAGGACCTGTGGTTTCTTTCAGTTTCAGAAGCAGAGTTGAACTAGATATGGTCCGTATGTGTAGGAAACACTGTTCTGTTCTTTTGAGCACACTCACGTTTCCTACGGTATTAGAGAATCTAGAAAGCAAGAGCGTGCTTCTTGCTCTAAAGCAGAGTGTGATCCATCGATGAAAACTGTGTTGTGTGATTCCCTTCATAAATGGAGTTAAACTCCAGGCTCTGCGTCTTCATACAATCAAGACTACGTTTTAGGTAAGGGCAGTCACTATTCAGCTCAAACGAACTACATCGTTCACGAAGCTCACACGTTTTTCATCTTAAAAGACAAGCATTGGATGTTAGATGACCAGTGCTTTGTGTCAGTTTCAGAAGCAGAGTTGGACTAGACATGGTCCGTATGTGTACGAAACACCGTTCTTTTGTTCTCAGCACACTCACGTTTCCTGTTGTCTTAGAGACTCTAGAAAGCTAGGGCGTGCTTCTTGCTCTAAAGCAGAGTGTGATCAATGGATGAGAACTCTGTTGTGTGTTTCACTTCAGAAATGGAGTTAAATCCCAGGATCTGAGTCTTCCTAAAAGCAAGACTTCGGTTCAGGTAAGGGCAGTTACTTTACAGCTCAAACGAACTACATCGTTCATGAAGCTCACACGTTTCTCATCTTAATTGAAAATCATTGGATGTTAGAGGATCTTTGCTTTCTATCAATTTCAAGCAGAGTTAAACTAGATATGGTCCTTATGTATAGGAAAAACCGTCCTTTTCTTCTGAGCACACTCACGTTTCCTGCTGTATTAGAGACTCTAGAAAGCAAGAGCGTGCTTCTAGCTCTAAAGCAGAGTGTGATCCATCGAAGAGAACTATGCTGTGTGTTTCCCTTCAGAAATGGAGTTAAAACCCAGGCTCTGTTTCTTCCTACAAGCAAGACTTCGTTTCAGGTAAGGGCAGTTAATTTACAGCTCAAAAAGTACATCGTTCACGAAGCTCACACGTTTCTCATCTTAACTGACAAGCATTGGCTGTTAGAGGACCTGTGGTTTCTTTCAGTTTCAGAAGCAGAGTTGAACTAGATATTGTCCGTATGTGTAGGAAACACTGTTCTTTTCTTCTGAGCACACTCACGTTCCTGCTGTATTAGAGAATCTAGAAAGCAAGAGCTTGCTTCTTGCTCTAAAGCAGAGTGTGATCCATCGATGAGAACTGTGTTGTGGGTTTCCCTTCAGAAATGGAGTTAAATCCCAGGCTCTGAGTCTTCCCACAAGCAAGACTTATTTTCAGGTAAGCTTAGTTACTTTACAGCTCAAACGAAATACATCGTTCACGAAGTTCACACGATTCTCCTCTAAACTGACAAGCATTGGATGTTAGAGGACCTGTGGTTTGTTTCAGAGTCAGAAGCAGAGATGAACTAGATATGGTCCGTATGTGTAGGAAAAACCGTTCTTTTTTTCTGAGCATGCTCAAGTTTCCTGCTGTATTAGAATCTATAAGCAAGAGCGTATTTCTTGCTCTAAAGCAGAGTGTGATCCATGGATGAGAACTATGCTGTGTGTTTCCCTTCAGAAATGGAGTTGAATCCCAGGCTCTGTGTCTTCCTACAAGCACTATTTCATTTCAGGTAAGGGCAGTCACTTTTCAGCTCAAACGAACTACATCGTTCATGAAGCTCACACGTTTCTCATCTTAAATGACAAGCATTGGATGTTAGAGGACCTGTGCTTTGTATCAATTTCAGAAGCAGAGTTGGACTAGATAGGGTCTGTATGTGTAGGATACAACATTCATTTATTCTCAGCACACTCTAGTTTCCTGCTGTCTTAGAGACTCTAGAAAGCTAGGGCGTGCTTCTTGCTCTAAAGCAGAGTGTGATCAATGGATGAGAACTCTGTTGTGTGTTTCACTTCAGAAATGGAGTTAAATCCCAGGATCTGAGTCTTCCTAAAAGCAAGACTTCGGTTCAGGTAAGGGCAGTTACTTTACAGCTCAAACGAACTACATCGTTCATGAAGCTCACACGTTTCTCATCTTAATTGAAAATCATTGGATGTTAGAGGATCTTTGCTTTCTATCAATTTCAAGCAGAGTTAAACTAGATATGGTCCTTATGTATAGGAAAAACCGTCCTTTTCTTCTGAGCACACTCACGTTTCCTGCTGTATTAGAGAATCTAGAAAGCAAGAGCGTGCTTCTTGCTCTAAAGCAGAGTGTGATCCATCGATGAGAACTGTGTTGTGGGTTTCCCTTCATAAATGGAGTTAAACTCCAGGCTCTGTGTCTTCATACAATCAAGACTTCGTTTTAGGTAAGGGCAGTAACTATTCAGCTCAAACGAACTACATCGTTCACGAAGCTCACACGTTTTTCATCTTAAATGTCAAGCATTGGATGTTAGAGGACCAGTGCTTTGTATCAGTTTCAGAAGCAGATTTGGACTAGATATGGTCCTTATGTGTAGGAAACACCAATCATTTGCTCTCAGCACACTCCAGTTTCCTGCTGTCATAGAGACTCTATAAATCTAGAGCGTGCTTTTTGCTCTAAAGCAGATTGTGATCAATGGATGAGAACTCTGTTGTGTGTTTCACTAAAGAAATGGAGTTAAATCCCAGGCTCTGAGTCTTCCTACAAGCAAGACTTCGTTTCAGGTAAGGGCAGTTACCTTACAGCTCAAACGAAATACATCGTTCACCAAGCTCACACATTTCTCATCTTAACTGAGAAGCATTGGATGTTAGAGGACCTTTGCTTTGTATCAATTTAAAGCAGAGTTGAACTAGATATAGTCCTTATGTATAGGAAACACCGTTCTTTTCTTCTGAGCCCACTCACGTTTCCTGCTGTATTAGAGACTCTAGAAAGCAAGATCGTGTTTCTTGCTCTAAAGCAGAGTGTGATCCATCGAAGAGAACAATGCTGTGTGTTTCCCTTCAGGAATGGAGTTAAATCCCAGGCTCCATGTCTTCCTACAAGCTCGCCTTCGTCTCAGGTAAGGGCAGTTACTTTACAGCTCAAACAAACTACATCGTTCACGAAGCTCACACGTTTCTCATCTTAACTGACAAGCATTGGATGTTAGAGGACCTGTGGTTTCTTTCAGTTTCAGAAGCAGAGTTGAACTAGATATGGTCCGTATGTGTATGAATCACTGTTCTTTCTTCTGAGTACACTCTGGTTTCCTGCGGTATTAGAGAATTTAGAAAGCAAGAGCGTGCTTCTTGCTCTAAAGCAGAGTGTGATCCATCGATGAGAACTGTGTTGTGTGTTTCCCTTCAGAAATGGAGTTAAACTCCAGGCTCTGTGTCTTCATACAATCAAGAGTTCGTTTTAGGTAAGGGCAGTCACTATTCAGCTCAAATGAACTACATCGTTCACGAATCTCACACGTTTCTCATCTTAAATGACAAGCATTGGATGTTAGAGGACCAGTGCTTAGTGTCAGTTTCAGAAGCAGAGTTGGACTAGATATGGTCCGTATGTGTAGGAAACAACGATCATTTGTTCTCAGCACACTCAAGTTTCCTACTGTCTTAGAGACTCTAGAAAGCTAGAGCGTGATTCTTGCTCTAAAGCAGAGTGTGATCAATGGATGAGAACTCTGTTGTGTGTTTCACTTCAGAAATGGAGTTAAATCCTAGGCTCTGAGTCTTCCTACATGGGAGACTTCGTTTCATGTAAGGGCAGTTATTTTACAGCTCAAACGAACTACATTATTCACGAAGCTCACACGTTTCTCATCTTAACTGAGAAGCATTGGATGTTAGAGGACATTTGCTTTGTGTCAATTTCAAGCAGAGTTGAACTAGATATGGTCCGTATGTATAGGAAAAATCGTTCTTTTCTTCTGAGCACACTCATGTTTCCTGCTTTATTAGAGAATCTAGAAAGCCAGAGCGTGCTTCTTGCTCTAAAGCAGAGTGTGATCCATGGATGAGAACTGTGTTGTGTGTTTCCCTTCAGAAATGGAGTTAAATCCAAGGCTCTGTGTATTCCTACAAGCAAGACTTCGTTTCAAGTAAGGGCAGTCACTTTTCAGCTCAAACGAACTACATCGTTCACGAAGCTCACACGTTTCGCATCGTAACTGACAAGCATTGCCTGTTACAGGACCTTTGCTTTGTATCAGTTTCAGCAGCAGAGTTGGACTAGACATGGTCCGTATGTGTAGGAAACACCGTTCATTTGTTCTGAGCACACGCACCTTTCCTGCTGAATTAGAGAATCTAGAAAGCAAGTGCGTGCTTCTTGTTCTAAAGCAGAGTGTGATCCATGGATGAGAACTATTCTGTGTGTTTCCCTTCAGAAATGGAGTTAAATCCCAGGCTCCGTGTCTTCCTACAAGCAAGACTTCGTTTCAGTTAAGGGCAGTTACTTTACAGCTCAAACGAACTACATCATTCACGAATTTCACACGTTTCTCATCTAAACTGACAAGCATTGGATGTTAGAGGACCTCTGGTTTGTTTCAAAGTCACAAGCAGAGATGAACTAGATATGGTCCCTATGTGTAGGAAAAACGGTTGTTTTGTTCTGAGCATGCTCAAGTTTTCTAATGAATTAGAGCATTTAGAAGCAAGAACGTGCTTCTTGCTCTAAAGCAGAGTGTGATCTATGGATGAGAACTCTGCTGTGTGTTTCACTTCACAATGGAGTTAAATCCCAGCCTCTGAATCTTCCTACAAGCAAGACTTCTTTTCAGGTAAGGGTAGATAATTTACAGCTCAAACGAACTACATCGTTCACGAAGCTCACACGTTTCTCATCTAAACTGACAAGCATTGGATGTTAGAGGACCTCTGGTTTGTTTCAGAGTCAGAAGCAGAGATGAACTAGATATGGTCCGTATGTGTAGGAAAAACCGTTCTTTTGTTCTGAGCATGCTCAAGTTTCCTGCTGTATTAGAGAATCTAGAAGCAACAGCATGCTTCTTGCTCTAAAGCAGAGTGTGATCAATGGATCAGAACTCTGCTGTCTGTTTCACTTCAGAAATTGAGTTAAATCCCAGGCTCTGAGTCTTCCTAAAAGGAAGAATTCGATTCAAGTAAGGGCAGTTACTTTTCAGCTCAAACGAACTACATAGTTCACAAAGCTCACACATTTCTCATCTTAACTGAGAAGCATTGGATGTTAGAGGACCTTTGCTTTGTATCAATTTCAAGCAGAGTTGAACTAGATAGGGTCCGTACGTATAGGAAACATAGTTCTTTTCTTCTGAGCACACTCGCGTTTCCTGCTGTATTAGAGAATCTAGAAAGCTAGAGCTTGCTTCTTGCTCTAAGGTAGAGTGTGATCCATGGATTAGAACTGTGTTGTGTGTTTCCCTTCAGAAATGGAGTTAAATCTAGGGTCTGTGTCTAACTACAAGCAAGAATGCGTTTCAGTTAAGGGCAGTCACTTTTCAGCTCAAAGGAACTACATCGTTCACGAAGATCACCTGTTTCGCATCTTAACTGACAAGCATTGGATGTTAGAGGACCAGTGCTTTTTATCAGTTTCAGAAGCAGAGTTGGACTAGATATGGTCCGTATGTATAGGGAACACCGTTCTTTTGTTCTCAGCACACCCACGTTTCCTGCTGTCTTAGAGAATCTAGAAAGCTAGAGCGTGCTTCTTGCTCTAAGCAGAGTGTGATCAATGGATCAGAACTCTGCTGTCGGTTTCACTCTAGATATGGAGTTAAATCCCAGGCTCTGAGTCTTCCTACATTGAAGACTTCGATTCAAGTAAGGGCAGTTACTTTACAGCTCAAACGAACTACATAGTTCACGAAGCTCCCACGTTTCTCATCTTAACTGAGAAGCATTGAATGTTAGAGAACCAGTGCTTTGTATCAGTTCAGAAGCAGAGTTGGCCTGTATGTGTAGGAAACACCGCTTTTTTGTTCTGAGCACACTCACGTTTCCTGCTGTATTAGAGACTCTAGAAAGCAAGAGCATGCTTCTTGCTCTAATGCAGAGTGTGATCCATGGATGAGAACTATGCTGTGTGTTTCACTTCAGAAATGGAGTTAAATCCCAGGCTCTGAGTCTTCCTAAAAGCAAGACTTCTTTTCAGGTAAGGGTTGTTACTTTACAGCTCAAACGAACTACATTGTTCACGAAGTTCACACGTTTCTCATCTAAACTGACAAGCATTGGATGTTAGAGGACCTCTGATTTGTTTCAGAGTCAGAAGCAGAGATGAACTAAATATGGTCCCTATGTGTAGAAAAAACCGTTCTTTGTTCTGAGCATGCTCAAGTTTCCTGCTCTATTAGAGAATCTAGAAGCAAGAGCGTGCTTCTTGCTCTAAAGCAGAGTGTGATCCATCGATGAGAATTATGCTGTGTGTTTCCCTTCAGAAATGGAGGTAAATCCCAGGCTCTGTGTCTTCCTACTAGCACTATTTCTTTTCAGGTAAGGGCAGTCACTTTTCAGCTCAAACAAACTACATCGTTCATGAAGCTCACACGTTTCTCATCTTAAATGACAAGCATTGAATGTTTGAGGACCTGTGCTTTGTATCAATTTCAGAAGCAGAATTGGACTAGATATGGTCCGTATGTGTACGAAACACCGTTCTTTTGTTCTCAGCACACTCACGTTTCCTGCTGTCTCAGAGATTATAGAAAGCTATAGCGTGCTTCTTGCTCTAAAGCAGAGTGTGATCAATGGATGAGAACTCTGCTGTCTGTTTCACTTCAGAAATGGAATTAAATCCCAGGCTCTGAGTCTTCCCACAAGCAAGACTTATTTTCAGGTAAGCTTAGTTACTTTACAGCTCAAACGAAATACATCGTTCACGAAGTTCACACGATTCTCCTCTAAACTGACAAGCATTGGATGTTAGAGGACCTGTGGTTTGTTTCAGAGTCAGAAGCAGAGATGAACTAGATATGGTCCGTATGTGTAGGAAAAACCGTTCTTTTTTTCGGAGCATGCTCAAGTTTCCTGCTGTATTAGAATCTATAAGCAAGAGCGTATTTCTTGCTCTAAAGCAGAGTGTGATCCATGGATGAGAACTATGCTGTGTGTTTTCCTTCAGAAATGGAGTTAAATCCCAGGCTCTGTGTCTTCCTACAAGCACTATTTCATTTCAGGTAAGGGCAGTCACTTTTCAGCTCAAACGAACTACATCGTTCACGAAGCTCACACGTTTCTCATCTTAAATGACAAGCATTGGATGTTAGAGGACCTGTGCTTTGTATCAATTTCAGAAGCAGAGTTGGACTAGATAGGGTCTGTATGTGTAGGATACAACATTCATTTATTCTCATTACACTCTAGTTTCCTGCTGTCTTAGAGACTCTAGAAAGCTAGGGCGTGCTTCTTGCTCTAAAGCAGAGTGTGATCAATGGATGAGAACTCTGTTGTGTGTTTCACTTCAGAAATGGAGTTAAATCCCAGGATCTGAGTCTTCCTAAAAGCAAGACTTCGGTTCAGGTAAGGGCAGTTACTTTACAGCTCAAACGAACTACATCGTTCATGAAGCTCACACGTTTCTCATCTTAATTGAAAATCATTGGATGTTAGAGGATCTTTGCTTTCTATCAATTTCAAGCAGAGTTAAACTAGATATGGTCCTTATGTATAGGAAAAACCGTCCTTTTCTTCTGAGCACACCCACGTTTCCTGCTGTATTAGAGACTCTAGAAAGCAAGAGCGTGCTTCTTGCTCTAAAGCAGAGTGTGATCCATCGAAGAGAACTATGCTGTGTGTTTCCCTTCAGAAATGGAGTTAAAACCCAGGCTCTGTTTCTTCCTACAAGCAAGACTTCGTTTCAGGTAAGGGCAGTTAATTTACAGCTCAAAAAACTACATCGTTCACGAAGCTCACACGTTTCTCATCTTAACTGACAAGCATTGGCTGTTAGAGGACCTGTGGTTTCTTTCAGTTTCAGAAGCAGAGTTGAACTAGATATGGTCCGTATGTGTAGGAAACACTGTTCTTTTCTTCTGAGCACACTCACGTTCCTGCTGTATTAGAGAATCTAGAAAGCAAGAGCGTGCTTCTTGCTCTAAAGCAGAGTGTGATCCATCGATGAGAACTGTGTTGTGGGTTTCCCTTCATAAATGGAGTTAAACTCCAGGCTCTGTGTCTTCATACAATCAAGACTTCGTTTTAGGTAAGGGCAGTCACTATTCAGCTCAAACGATCTATATCGTTCACGAAGCTCACATGTTTCTCATCTTAAATGTCAAGCATTGGATGTTAGAGGACCAGTGCTTTGTATCAGTTTCAGAAGCAGATTTGGACTAGATATGGTCCTTATGTGTAGGAAACACCAATCATTTGCTCTCAGCACACTCCAGTTTCCTGCTGTCATAGAGACTCTATAAAGCTAGAGCGTGCTTCTTGCTCTAAAGCAGATTGTGATCAATGGATGAAAACTCTGTTGTGTGTTTCACTAAAGAAATGGAGTTAAATCCCAGGCTCTGAGTCTTCCTACAAGCAAGACTTCGTTTCAGGTAAGGGCAGTTACCTTACAGCTCAAACGAAATATATCGTTCACCAAGCTCACACATTTCTCATCTTAACTGAGAAGCATTGGATGTTAGAGGACATTTGCTTTGTATCAATTTAAAGCAGAGTTGAACTAGATATAGTCCTTATGTATAGGAAACACCGTTCTTTTCTTCTGAGCACACTCACGTTTCCTGCTGCATTAGAGACTCTAGAAAGCAAGAGCGTGCTTCTTTTTCTAAAGTAGAGTGTGATCCATCGAGGAGAACTATGCTGTGTGTTTCCCTTCAGAAATGGAGTTAAAGCCCAGGCTCTGTTTCTTCCTACAAGCAAGACTTCGTTTCACGTAAGGGCAGTTAATTTACAGCTCAAAAAACTACATCGTTCACGAAGCTCACACGTTTCTCATCTTAACTGACAAGCATTGGCTGTTAGAGGACCTGTGGTTTCTTTCAGTTTCAGAAGCAGAGTTGAACTAGATATGGTCCGTATGTGTAGGAAACACTGTTCTTTTCTTCTGAGCACACTCACGTTCCTGCTGTATTAGAGAATCTAGAAAGCAAGAGCGTGCTTCTTGCTCTAAAGCAGAGTGTGATCCATCGATGAGAACTGTGTTGTGGGTTTCCCTTCATAAATGGAGTTAAACTCCAGGCTCTGTGTCTTCATACAATCAAGACTTCGTTTTAGGTAAGGGCAGTCACTATTCAGCTCAAACGATCTATATCGTTCACGAAGCTCACATGTTTCTCATCTTAAATGTCAAGCATTGGATGTTAGAGGACCAGTGCTTTGTATCAGTTTCAGAAGCAGATTTGGACTAGATATGGTCCTTATGTGTAGGAAACACCAATCATTTGCTCTCAGCACACTCCAGTTTCCTGCTGTCATAGAGACTCTATAAAGCTAGAGCGTGCTTCTTGCTCTAAAGCAGATTGTGATCAATGGATGAAAACTCTGTTGTGTGTTTCACTAAAGAAATGGAGTTAAATCCCAGGCTCTGAGTCTTCCTACAAGCAAGACTTCGTTTCAGGTAAGGGCAGTTACCTTACAGCTCAAACGAAATATATCGTTCACCAAGCTCACACATTTCTCATCTTAACTGAGAAGCATTGGATGTTAGAGGACATTTGCTTTGTATCAATTTAAAGCAGAGTTGAACTAGATATAGTCCTTATGTATAGGAAACACCGTTCTTTTCTTCTGAGCACACTCACGTTTCCTGCTGCATTAGAGACTCTAGAAAGCAAGAGCGTGCTTCTTTTTCTAAAGTAGAGTGTGATCCATCGAGGAGAACTATGCTGTGTGTTTCCCTTCAGAAATGGAGTTAAAGCCCAGGCTCTGTTTCTTCCTACAAGCAAGACTTCGTTTCACGTAAGGGCAGTTAATTTACAGCTCAAAAAACTACATCGTTCACGAAGCTCACACGTTTCTCATCTTAACTGACAAGCATTGGCTGTTAGAGGACCTGTGGTTTCTTTCAGTTTCAGAAGCAGAGTTGAACTAGATATGGTCCGTATGTGTAGGAAACACTGTTCTTTTCTTCTGAGCACACTCACGTTCCTGCTGTATTAGAGAATCTAGAAAGCAAGAGCGTGCTTCTTGCTCTAAAGCAGAGTGTGATCCATCGATGAGAACTTTGTGGTGGGTTTCCCTTCATAAATGGAGTTAAACTCCAGGCTCTGTGTCTTCATACAATCAAGACTTCGTTTTAGGTAAGGGCAGTCACTATTCAGCTCAAACGATCTACATCTTTCACGAAGCTCACATGTTTCTCATCTTAAATGTCAAGCATTGGATGTTAGAGGACCAGTGCTTTGTATCAGTTTCAGAAGCAGATTTGGACTAGATATGGTCCTTATGTGTAGGAAACACCAATCATTGCTCTCAGCACACTCGAGTTTCCTGCTGTCATAGAGACTCTATAAAGCTAGAGCGTGCTTCTTGCTCTAAAGCAGATTGTGATCAATGGATGAGAACTCTGTTGTGTGTTTCACTAAAGAAATGGAGTTAAGTCCCTGGCTCTGAGTCTTCCTACAAGCAAGACTTCGTTTCAGGTAAGGGCAGTTACCTTACAGCTCAAACGAAATACATCGTTCACCAAGCTCACACATTTCTCATCTTAACTGAGAAGCATTGGATGTTAGAGGACCTTTGCTTTGTACCAATTTAAAGCAGAGTTGAACTAGATATAGTCTGTATGTATAGGAAACACCGTTCTTTTCTTCTGAGCACACTCACGTTTCCTGCTGTTTTAGAGACTCTAGAAAGCAAGAGCGTGTTTCTTGCTCTAAAGCAGAGTGTGATCCATCGAAGAGAACAATGCTGTGTGTTTCCCTTCAGGAATGGAGTTAAATCCCAGGCTCCATGTCTTCCTACAAGCTAGCCTTCGTCTCAGGTAAGGGCAGTTACTTCACAGCTCAAACAAACTACATTGTTCACGGAGCTCACACGTTTCTCATCTTAACTGACAAGCATTGGATGTTAGAGGACCTGTGGTTTCTTTCAGTTTCAGAAGCAGAGTTGAACTAGATATGGTCCGTATGTGTATGAATCACTGTTCTTTCTTCTGAGTACACTCTGGTTTCCTGCAGTATTAGAGAATTTAGAAAGCAAGAGCGTGCTTCTTGCTCTAAAGCAGAGTGTGATCCATCGATGAGAACTGTGTTGTGTGTTTCCCTTCAGAAATGGAGTTAAACTCCAGGCTCTGTGTCTTCATACAATCAAGAGTTCGTTTTAGGTAAGGGCAGTCACTATTCAGCTCAAACGAACTACATCGTTCACGAATCACACACGTTTCTCATCTTAAATGACAAGCATTGGATGTTAGAGGACCTCTGATTTGTTTCAGAGTCAGAAGCAGAGATGAACTAGATATGGTCCCTATGTGTAGAAAAAACCGTTCAGTTGTTCTGAGCATGCTCAAGTTTCCTGCTCTATTAGAGAATCTAGAAGCAAGAGCGTGCTTCTTGCTCTAAAGCAGAGTGTGATCCATGGATGAGAACTATGCTGTGTGTTTCCCTTCAGAAATGGAGGTAAATCCCAGGCTCTGTATCTTCCTACTAGCACTATTTCTTTTCAGGTAAGGGCAGTCACTTTTCAGCTCAAACAAACTACATCGTTCAGGAAGCTCACACGTTTCTCATCTTAAATGACAAGCATTGAATGTTAGAGGACCTGTGCTTTGTATCAATTTCAGAAGCAGAGTTGGACTAGATATGGTCCGTATGTGTAGGAAACACCGTTCAATTGTTCTCAGCACACTCAATTTTCCTGCTGTATTAAATAGTGTAGAAAGCTGGAGCGTGTTTCTTGCTCTAAAGCAGAGTGTGGTCAATTGATGAGAACGCTGTTGTGTGTTTCACTTCAGAAATGGAGTTAAATCCCTGGCTCTGAGTCTTCCTACAAGCAAGACTTCGTTTCAGGTAAGGGCAGTTACCTTACAGCTCAAACGAACTACATCGTTCACGAAGCTCACACATTTCTCATCTTAACTGACAAGCATTGGATGTTAGAGGACCAGGGTTTGTATCAGTCCAGAAGCAGAGTTGTACTAGATATGGCTTGTATGTGTAGGAAACACCGCTTTTTTGTTCTGAGCACACTCAAGTTTCCTGCTGTATTAGAGACTCAAGAAATCAAGAGCGTTGTTCTTGCTCTAAAGCAGAGTGTGATCCATGGATGAGAACTATACTGTGTGTTTCCCTTCAGAAATGGAGTTAAATCCCAGGCTCTGTGTCTTCCTACAAGCACCACATCGTTTCACGTAAGGGCAGTCACTCTTCAGCTCAAATGAACTACATCATTCACGAAGCTCACACGTATCTCATCTTAAATGACAAGCATTGGATGTTAGAGGACCAGTGCTTTGTATCAGTTTCAGACGCAGAGTTGGACTAGATATGGTCCGTATGTGTAGGAAACACCATTCATTTGTTCTCACCACACTCAGGTTTCCTGCTGTCTTAGAGACAATAGAATGTTAGAGCATGCTTCTTGCTCTAAAGCAGAGTGGGATCAATGGATGAGAACGCTGTTGTGTGTTTCACTTCAGAAATGGAGTTAAATCCCAGTCTCTGAGTCTTCCTACAAGCAAGACTTCGTTTCAGGTAAGGGCAGTTACTTTACAGCTCAAACGAACTACATCGATCACGAAACTCACACGTTTCTCATCTTAACTGAGAAGCATTGGATGGTAGAGGACCTTTGCTTTGTATCAATTTCAAGCAGAGTTGAACTAGTAATGGTCCGTATGTATAGGAAACACCCTTCTTTTCTTCTGAGCACACACACGTTTCCTGCGGTATTAGAGACTCTAGAAACCAAGAGCGTGCTTCTTGCTCTAAGGCAGAGTGTGATCCATGGATGAGAACTGTGTTGTGTGTTTCCCTTCAGAAATGGAGTTAAACCCCAGGCTCTGTGTCTTCCTACAAGCAATAATTCGTTTCAGGTAAGGGCAGTCACTTTTCAGTTCAAACGAACTACATCGTTCTCGAAGCTTACAAGTTTCCCTTCTTAACTACCAAGCATTGGATGTTAGGGGACCAGTGCTTTGTGTCAGTTTCAGAAGCAGAGTTGGACTAGATATGGTCTGTATGTTTAGGAAACACCGTTCTTTTGTTCTCAGCACACATATATTTCCTTCTGTCTTAGAGACTCTAGAAAGCAAGAGCGTTTTTCTTGCTCTAAAGCAGAGTGTGATCTATGGATGAGAACTGTGTTGTGTGTTTCCCCTCAGAAATGGAGTTAAACCCCAGGCTCTGTGTCTTCCTACAAGCAATAATTCGTTTCAGGTAAGGGCAGTCACTATTCAGCTCAAACGAACTACATCGTTCACGAAGCTCACACCTTTTTCATCTTAAATGACAAGCATTGGATGTTAGAGGACCAGTGCTTTGTGTCAGTTTCAGAAGCAGAATTGGACTAGACATGGTCTGTATGTGTATGAAACACCGTTCTTTTGTTCTCAGCACACTCACGTTTCCTGCTGTCTCAGAGATTCTAGAAAGCTATAGCGTGCTTCTTGCTCTAAAGCAGAGTGTGATCAATGGATGAGAACTGTGCTGTCTGTTTCACTTCAGAAATGGAATTAAATCCCAGGCTCTGAGTCTTCCCACAAGCAAGACTTATTTTCAGGTAAGCTTAGTTAATTTTCAGCTCAAAGGAACTACATCGTTCACGAAGCTCACACGTTTCTCATCTTAAATGACAAGCATTGGATGTTAGAGAACCTGTGCTTTGTATGAATTTCAGAAGCAGAGTTGGACTAGATAGGGTCTGTATGTGTAGGATACAACATTCATTTATTCTCAGCACACTCTAGTTTCCTGCTGTCTTAGAGACTCTAGAAAGCTAGGGCGTGCTTCTTGCTCTAAAGCAGAGTGTGATCAATGGATGAGAACTCTGTTGTGTGTTTCACTTCAGAAATGGAGTTAAATCCCAGGATCTGAGTCTTCCTAAAAGCAAGACTTCGGTTCAGGTAAGGGCAGTTACTTTACAGCTCAAACGAACTACATCGTTCATGAAGCTCACACGTTTCTCAACTTAATTGAAAATCAATGGATGTTAGAGGATCTTTGCTTTCTATCAATTTCAAGCAGAGTTAAACTAGATATGGTCCTTATGTATAGGAAAAACCGTCCTTTTCTTCTGAGCACACTCACGTTTCCTGCTGTATTAGAGACTCTAGAAAACAAGAGCGTGCTTCTTGCTCTAAAGCAGAGTGTGATCCATCGAAGAGAACTATGCTGTGTGTTTCCCTTCAGAAATGGAGTTAAAGCCCAGGCTCTGTTTCTTCCTACAAGCAAGACTTCGTTTCAGGTAAGGGCAGTTAATTTACAGCTCAAAAAACTACATCCTTCACGAAGCTCACACGTTTCTCATCTTAACTGACAAGCATTGGCTGTTAGAGGACCTGTGGTTTCTTTCAGTTTCAGAAGCAGAGTTGAACTAGATATGGTCCGTATGTGTAGGAAACACTGTTCTTTTCTTCTGTGCACACTCACGTTCCTGCTGTATTAGAGAATCTAGAAAGCAAGAGCGTGCTTCTTGCTCTAAAGCAGAGTGTGATCCATCGATGAGAACCGTGTTGTGGGTTTCCCTTCATAAATGGAGTTAAACTCCAGGCTCTGTGTCTTCATACAATCAAGACTTCGTTTTAGGTAAGGGCAGTCACTATTCAGCTCAAACAAACTACATCGTTCACGAAGCTCACACGTTTTTCATCTTAAATGACAAGCATTGGATGTTAGAGGACCAGTTCTTTGTGTCAGTTTCAGAAGCAGAGTTGGACTAGACATGGTCCGTATGTGTACGAAACACCGTTCTTTTGTTCTCAGAACACTCACGTTTCCTGCTGTCTCAGAGATTCTAGAAAGCTATAGCGTGCTTCTTGCTCTAAAGCAGAGTGTGATCAATGGATGAGAACTGTGCTGTCTGTTTCACTTCAGAAATGGAATTAAATCCCAGGCTCTGAGTCTTCCCACAAGCAAGACTTATTTTCAGGTAAGCTTAGTTACTTTACAGCTCAAACGAAATATATCGTTCACGAAGTTCACACGATTCTCCTCTAAACTGACAAGCATTGGATGTTAGAGGACCTGTGGTTTGTTTCAGAGTCAGAAGCAGAGATGAACTAGATATGGTCCCTATGTGTAGGAAAAACCGTTCTTTTTTTCTGAGCATGCTCAAGTTTCCTGCTGTATTAGAATCTATAAGCAAGAGCGTATTTCTTGCTCTAAAGCAGAGTGTGATCCATGGATGAGAACTATGCTGTGTGTTTCCCTTCAGAAATGGAGTTAAATCCCAGGCTCTGTGTCTTCCTACAAGCACTATTTCATTTCAGGTAAGGGCAGTCACTTTTCAGCTCAAACGAACTACATCGTTCATGAAGCTCACACGTTTCTCATCTTAAATGACAAGCATTGGATGTTAGAGGACCTGTGCTTTGTATCAATTTCAGAAGCAGAGTTGGACTAGATAGGGTCTGTATGTGTAGGATACAACATTCATTTATTCTCAGCACACTCTAGTTTCCTCTTGTCTTAGAGACTCTAGAAAGCTAGGGCGTGCTTCTTGCTCTAAAGCAGAGTGTGATCAATGGATGAGAACTCTGTTGTGTGTTTCACTTCAGAAATGGAGTTAAATCCCAGGATCTGAGTCTTCCTAAAAGCAAGACTTCGGTTCAGGTAAGGGCAGTTACTTTACAGCTCAAACGAACTACATCGTTCATGAAGCTCACACGTTTCTCATCTTAATTGAAAATCATTGGATGTTAGAGGATCTTTGCTTTCTATCAATTTCAAGCAGAGTTAAACTAGATATGGTCCTTATGTATAGGAAAAACCGTCCTTTTCTTCTGAGCACACTCACGTTTCCTGCTGTATTAGAGACTCTAGAAAACAAGAGCGTGCTTCTTGCTCTAAAGCAGAGTGTGATCCATCGAAGAGAACTATGCTGTGTGTTTCCCTTCAGAAATGGAGTTACAGCCCAGGCTCTGTTTCTTCCTACAAGCAAGACTTCGTTTCACGTAAGGGCAGTTAATTTACAGCTCAAAAAACTACATCCTTCACGAAGCTCACACGTTTCTCATCTTAACTGACAAGCATTGGCTGTTAGAGGACCAGTGCTTTGTGTCAGTTTCAGAAGCAGAGTTGAACTAGATATGGTCCGTATGTGTAGGAAACACTGTTCTTTTCTTCTGAGCACACTCACGTTCCTGCTGTATTAGAGAATCTAGAAAGCAAGAGCGTGCTTCTTGCTCTAATGCAGAGTGTGATCCATTGATGAGAACTGTGTTGTGGGTTTCCCTTCATAATTGGAGTTAAACTCCAGGCTCTGTGTCTTCATACAATCAGGACTTCGTTTTAGGTAAGGGCAGTCACTATTCAGCTCAAACGATCTACATCGTTGACGAAGCTCACATGTTTCTCATCTTAAATGTCAAGCATTGGATGTTAGAGGACCAGTGCTTTGTATCAGTTTCAGAAGCAGATTTGGACTAGATATGGTCCTTATGTGTAGGAAACACCAATCATTTGCTCTCAGCACACTCCAGTTTCCTGCTGTCATAGAGACTCTATAAATCTAGAGCGTGCTTCTTGCTCTAAAGCAGATTGTGATCAATGGATGAGAACTCTGTTGTGTGTTTCACTAAATAAATGGAGTTAAATCCCAGGCTCTGAGTCTTCCTACAAGCAAGACTTCGTTTCAGGTAAGGGCAGTTACCTTACAGCTCAAACGAAATACATCGTTCACCAAGCTCACACATTTCTCGTCTTAACTGAGAAGCATTGGATGTTAGAGGACCTTTGCTTTGTATCAATTTAAAGCAGAGTTGAACTAGATATAGTCCTTATGTATAGGAAACACCATTCTTTTCTTCTGAGCCCACTCACGTTTCCTGCTGTATTAGAGACTCTAGAATGCAAGAGCGTGCTTCTTGTTCTAAAGCAGAGTGTGATCCATCGAAGAGAACTATGCTGTGTGTTTCCCTTCAGAAATGGAGTTAAAGCCCAGGCTCTGGTTCTTCGTACAAGCAAGACTTCGTTTCAGGTAAGGGCAGTTAATTTACAGCTCAAAAAACTACATCGTTCACGAAGCTCACACGTTTCTCATCTTAACTGACAAGCATTGGCTGTTAGAGGACCTGTGGTTTCTTTCAGTTTCAGAAGCAGAGTTGAACTAGATATGGTCCGTATGTGTAGAAAACACTGTTCTTTTCTTCTGAGCACACTCACGTTCCTGCTGTATTAGAGAATCAAGAAAGCAAGAGCGTGCTTCTTGCTCTAAAGCAGAGTGTGATCCATCGATGAGAACTGTGTTGTGGGTTTCCCTTCATAAATGGAGTTAAACTCCAGGCTCTGTGTCTTCATACAATCAAGACTTCGTTTTAGGTAAGGGCAGTCACTATTCAGCTCAAACGATCTACATCGTTCACGAAGCTCACATGTTTCTCATCTTAACTGAGAAGCATTGGATGTTAGAGGACCTTTGCTTTGTATCAATTTAAAGCAGAGTTGAACTAGATATAGTCTGTATGTATAGGAAACACCGTTCTTTTCTTCTGAGCACACTCACGTTTCCTGCTGTATTAGAGACTCTAGAAAGCAAGATCGTGTTTCTTGCTCTAAAGCAGAGTGTGATCCATCGAAGAGAACAATGCTGTGTGTTTCCCTTCAGGAATGGAGTTAAATCCCAGGCTCCATGTCTTCCTACAAGCTAGCCTTCGTCTCAGGTAAGGGCAGTTACTATACAGCTCAAACGAACTACATCATTCACGAAGCTCACACGTTTCTCATCTTAACTGAGAAGCATTGGATGTTAGAGGACATTGCTTTGTGTCAATTTCAAGCAGAGTTGAACTAGATATGGTCCGTATGTATAGGAAAAATCGTTCTTTTCTTCTGAGCACACTCATGTTTCCTGCTGTATTAGAGAATCTAGAAAGCCAGAGCGTGCTTCTTGCTCTAAAGCAGAGTGTGATCCATGGATGAGAACTGTGTTGTGTGTTTCCCTTCAGAAATGGAGTTAAATCCAAGGCTCTGTGTCTTCCTACAAGCAAGACTTCGTTTCAAGTAAGGGCAGTCACTTTTCAGCTCAAACGAACTACATCGTTCACGAAGCTCACACGTTTTGCATCGTAACTGACAAGCATTGCCTGTTACAGGACCTTTGCTTTGTATCAGTTTCAGCAGCAGAGTTGGACTAGACATGGTCCGTATGTGTAGGAAACACCGTTCATTTGTTCTGAGCACACGCACCTTTCCTGCTGAATTAGAGAATCTAGAAAGCAAGTGCGTGCTTCTTGTTCTAAAGCAGAGTGTGATCCATGGATGAGAACTATGCTGTGTGTTTCCCTTCAGAAATGGAGTTAAATCCCAGGCTCCGTGTCTTCCTACAAGCAAGACTTCGTTTCAGTTAAGGGCAGTTACTTTACAGCTCAAACGAACTACATCATTCACGAATTTCACACGTTTCTCATCTAAACTGACAAGCATTGGATGTTAGAGGACCTCTGGTTTGTTTCAAAGTCACAAGCAGAGATGAACTAGATATGGTCCCTATGTGTAGGAAAAACGGTTGTTTTGTTCTGAGCATGCTCAAGTTTCCTAATGAATTAGAGCATTTAGAAGCAAGAACATGCTTCTTGCTCTAAAGCAGAGTGTGATCTATGGATGAGAACTCTGCTGTGTGTTTCACTTCACAATGGAGTTAAATCCCAGCCTCTGAATCTTCCTACAAGCAAGACTTCTTTTCAGGTAAGGGTAGATAATTTACAGCTCAAACGAACTACATCGTTCACGAAGTTCACACGTTTCTCATCTAAACTGACAAGCATTGGATGTTAGAGGACCTCTGGTTTGTTTCAGAGTCAGAAGCAGAGATGAACTAGATATGGTCCGTATGTGTAGGAAAAACCGTTCTTTTGTTCTGAGCATGCTCAAGTTTCCTGCTGTATTAGAGAATCTAGAAGCAACAGCGTGCTTCTTGCTCTAAAGCAGAGTGTGATCAATGGATCAGAACTCTGCTGTCTGTTTCACTTCAGAAATTGAGTTAAATCCCAGGCTCTGAGTCTTCCTAAAAGGAAGAATTCGATTCAAGTAAGGGCAGTTACTTTTCAGCTCAAACGAACTACATAGTTCACAAAGCTCACACATTTCTCATCTTAACTGAGAAGCATTGGATGTTAGAGGACCTTTGCTTTGTATCAATTTCAAGCAGAGTTGAACTAGATAGGGTCCGTATGTATAGGAAACACAGTTCTTTTCTTCTGGGCACACTCGCGTTTCCTGCTGTATTAGAGAATCTAGAAAGCTAGAGCTTGCTTCTTGCTCTAAGGTAGAGTGTGATCCATGGATTAGAACTGTGTTGTGTGTTTCCCTTCAGAAATGGAGTTAAATCTAGGGTCTGTGTCTAACTACAAGCAAGAATGCGTTTCAGTTAAGGGCAGTCACTTTTCAGCTCAAAGGAACTACATCGTTCACGAAGATCACCTGTTTCGCATCTTAACTGACAAGCTTTGGATGTTAGAGGACCAGTGCTTTTTATCAGTTTCAGAAGCAGAGTTGGACTAGATATGGTCCGTATGTATAGGGAACACCGTTCTTTTGTTCTCAGCACACTCACGTTTCCTGCTGTCTTAGAGAATCTAGAAAGCTAGAGCGTGCTTCTTGCTCTAAAGCAGAGTGTGATCAATGGATCAGAACTCTGCTGTCGGTTTCACTCTAGATATGGAGTTAAATCCCAGGCTCTGAGTCTTCCTACATTGAAGACTTCGATTCAAGTAAGGGCAGTTACAGTACAGCTCAAACGAACTACATAGTTCACGAAGCTCACACGTTTCTCATCTTAACTGAGAAGCATTGAATGTTAGAGAACCAGTGCTTTGTATCAGTTCAGAAGCAGAGTTGGCCTGTATGTGTAGGAAACACCGCTTTTTTGTTCTGAGCACACTCACGTTTCCTGCTGTATTAGAGACTCTAGAAAGCAAGAGCATGCTTCTTGCTCTAATGCAGAGTGTGATCCATGGATGAGAACTATGCTGTGTGTTTCACTTCAGAAATGGAGTTAAATCCCAGGCTCTGAGTCTTCCTAAAAGCAAGACTTCTTTTCAGGTAAGGGTTGTTACTTTACAGCTCAAACGAACTACATTGTTCACAAAGTTCACACGTTTCTCATCTAAACTGACAAGCATTGGATGTTAGAGGACCTCTGATTTGTTTCAGAGTCAGAAGCAGAGATGAACTAGATATGGTCCCTATGTGTAGAAAAAACCGTTCTTTGTTCTGAGCATGCTCAAGTTTCCTGCTCTATTAGAGAATCTAGAAGCAAGAGCGTGCTTCTTGCTCTAAAGCAGAGTGTGATCCATGGATGAGAACTATGCTGTGTGTTTCCCTTCAGAAATGGAGGTAAATCCCAGGCTCTGTGTCTTCCTACTAGCACTATTTCTTTTCAGGTAAGGGCAGTCACTTTTCAGCTCAAACAAACTACATCGTTCATGAAGCTCACACGTTTCTCATCTTAAATGACAAGCATTGAATGTTTGAGGACCTGTGCTTTGTATCAATTTCAGAAGCAGAGTTGGACTAGATATGGTCCGTATGTGTAGGAAACACCGTTCAATTGTTCTCAGCATACTCATGTTTCCTGCTGTCTTAGAGACAATAGAAAGCTAGAGCATGTTTCTTGCTCTAAAGCAGAGTGGGATCAATGGATGAGAACTCTGTTGTGTGTTTCACTTCAGAAATGGAGTTAAATCCCAGTCTCTGAGTTTTCCTACAAGCAAGACTTCGTTTCAGGTAAGGGCAGTTACTTTACAGCTCAAAGAACTACATCGATTACGAAACTCACACGTTTCTCATCTTAACTGAGAAGCATTGGATGGTAGAGGACCTTTGCTTTGTATCAATTTCAAGCAGAGTTGAACTAGAAATGGTCCGTATGTATAGGAAACACCCTTCTTTTCTTCTGAGCACACTCACGTTTCCTGCGGTATTAGAGACTCTAGAAACCAAGAGCGTGCTTCTTGCTCTAAGGCAGAGTGTGATCCATGGATGAGAACTGTTTTATGTGTTTCCCTCCAGAAATGGAGTTAAACCCCAGGCTCGGTGTCTTCCTACAATCAAGACTTCGTTTCAGGTAAGGGCAGTCACTATTCAGCTCAAACAAACTACATCGTTCACGAGCCTAACATGATTCTCTTCTTAAATGACAAGCATTGGATGTTAGAGGACCAATGATTTGTATCAGTTTCAGAAGCAGAGTTTGACTAGATATTGTCCGTATGTGTAGGAAATACCTTTCATTTGTTCTCAGCTCACTCAAGTTTCCTGCTGTCTTAGAGATTCTAGAAAGCTAGAGCGTGTTTCTTGCTCTAAAGCAGAGTGTGATCAATGGATAAGAACTCTGTTGTGTGTTTCACATCAGACATGGAGTTAAATCCCTGGCTCTGATTCTTCCTACAAGGAAGAATTAAATTCAAGTAAGGGCAGTTACTTTACAGCTCAAATGAACTACATAGTTCACAAAGCTCACACGTTTCTCATCTTAACTGAGAAGCATTGAATGTTAGAGGACCAGTGCTTTGTATCAGTTCAGAAGCAGAGTTGAACTAGATATGGCCTGTATGTATAGGAAACACCGTTCTTTTCTTCTGAGCACACTCACGTTTCCTGGTTTATTAGAGAATATAGAAAGCAAGAGCGTGCTTCTTGCATTAAAGCAGAGTGTGAAACATGGATGAGAACTATGCTGTGTGTTTCACTTCAGAAATGGAGTTAAATCCCTGGCTCTGAGTCTTCCTACGAGCAAGACTTCGTTTCAGGTAAGGGCAGTTACCTTACAGCTCAAAGGAAGTACATTGTTCTCGAAGCTCACACATTTCTCATCTTAACTGAGAAGCATTGGATGTTAGAGGACCTTTGCTTTGTATCAATTTCAAGCAGAGTTGAACTAGATATGGTCCGTATGTATAGGAAACACCGTTCTTTTCTTCTGAGCACACTCACGTTTCCTGGTTTATTAGAGAATATAGAAAGCAAGAGCGTGCTTCTTGCTCTAAAGCAGAGTGAGATCCATGGATGAGAACTGTGTTGTGTGTTTCCCTTCAAAAATGGAGTTAAATCCCAGGCTCTGTGTCTAACTACAAGCAAGACTTCGTATCAGGTAAGGGCAGTCACTTTTCAGCTAAAAGGATCTACATCGTTCACGAAGATCACACGTTTTGCATCTTAACTGACAATCATTGCATGTTAGAGGACCAGTGCTTTGTATCAGTTTCAGAAGCAGAGTTGGACTAGATATGGTCCGTATGTGTACGAAACACCGTTCTTTTGTTCTCAGCACACTCACGTTTCCTGCTGTCTTAGAGAATCTAGAAATCTAGAGCGTGCTTCTTGTTCTCAAGCAGAGTGTGATCCATGGATGAGAACTGTGTTTTGTGTTTCCCTTCAGAAATGGAGTTAAATCCCATGCTCTGTGTCTTCCTACAAGCAAGACTACGTTTCAGGTAAGGGCAGTCACTGTTCAGCTCAAATGAACTACATCGTTCACGAAGTTCATACGTTTCTGATATAAACTGACAAGCATTGGATGTTAGAGGACCTCTGGTTTGTTTCAGAGTCAGAAACAGATATGAACTAGATATGGTCCCTATGTGTAGGAAAAACCGTTCTTTTGTTGTGAGCATGCTCAATTTTCCTGCTGTATTAGAGAATCTAGAAGCAAGAGCGTGCTTCTTGCTCTAAAGCAGAGTGTGATCCATGGATGAGAACTATGCTGTTTGTTTCCCTTCAGAAATGGAGTTAACTCCCAGGCTCTGTGTCTCCTTACAAACACTATTTCGTTTCAGGTAAGGGCAGTCACTTTTCAGCTCAAAGAAACTACATCGTTCACGAAGCTCACACGTTTCTCATCTTAAATGACAAGCATTGGATGTTAGAGGACCTGGGCTTTGTATCAATCTCAGAAACAGAGTTGGACTAGATATGGTCCCTATGTGTAGCAAACACCGTTCTTTTGTTCTCACCACACTCATGTTTCCTGCTGTCTTAGAGAATCTAGAAAGCAAGAGCTTGCTTCGTGCTCTAAAGCAGACTGTGATCTGTGGATGAGAACTCTGCTATCTGTTTCACTTCAGAAATGGAGTTAAATTCCAGGCTCTGAATCTTCCTACAATGAAGACTTCGATTCAAGTAAGGGCAGTTACTTTACAGCTCAAACGAACTACATCGTTCACGAAGCTCACACGTTTCTCATCATAACTGAGAATCATTGAATGTTAGAGGACCAGTGCTTTGTATCAGTTTCAGAAGCAGAGTTGAACTAGATATGGCCTGTATGTGTTGGAAACACCGCTTTTTTGTTCTGAGCACACTCAAGTTTCCTGCTGTATTAGAGACTCTAGAAAGAAAGAGCATGGATGAGAACTATGCTGTGTGTTTCCCTTCAGAAATGGATTTAAATTCCAGGCTCTGTGTCTTCATACAAGCAATACTTCGTTTCAAGTAAGGACAGTCACTTTTCTGCTCAAACGAACTACACCTTTCACGAAGCTCACACATTGCTCATCTTAACTGAGAAGCATTGGATGTTAGAGGACCTTTGCTTTGTATCAATTTCAAGCAGAGTTGAACTAGATATGGTCCGTATATATAGGAAACACTGTTCTTTTCTTCTGAGCACACTCACGTTTCCTGCTGTATTAGAGAACCTAGAAAGCAAGATAGTGCTTCTTGCTCTAAAGCAGAGTGTGATCCATGGATGAGAACTGTGTTGTGTGTTTCCCTTCAGAAATGGAGTTAACTCCCAGGCTCTGTGTCTACTTACAAACACTATTTCGTTTCAGGTAAGGGCAGTCACTTTTCAGCTCAAACGAACTACATCGTTCACGAAGCTCACACGTTTCTCATCATAACGGAGAAGCATTGAATGTTAGAGGACCAGTGCTTTGTATCAGTTTCAGAAGCAGAGTTGAACTTGATATGGCCTGTATGTGTAGGAAACACCGCGTTTTTGTTCTGCGCACACTCAAGTTTCCTGCTGTATTAGAGACTCTAGAAAGCAAGAGCATGGATGAGAACTTTGCTGTGTGTTTCCCTTCAGAAATGGACTTAAATCCCAGGCTCTGTGTCTAACTACAAGCAAGACTTCGTTTCAGGTAAGGGCAGTCACTTTTCAGCTCAAAGGATCTACATCGTTCACGAAGATCACACGTTTTGCATCTTAACTGACAAGCATTGGATGTTAGAGGACCAGTGCTTTGTATCAGTTTCAGAAGCAGAGTTGGACTAGATATGGTCCATATGTGTACGAAACACCGTTCTTTTGTTCTCAGCACACTCACGTTTCCTGCTGTATTAGAGAATCTTGAAAGCAAGATAGTGCTTCTTGCTCTAAAGCAGAGTGTCATCCATGGATGAGAACTGTGTTGTGTGTTTCCCTTCAGAAATGGAGTTAAATCCCATGCTCTGTGTCTTCCTACAAGCAAGACTTCGTTTCAGGTAAGGGCAGTCACTTTTCAGCTCAAACGAACTACATCGTTCACGAAGCTCACACGTTTCTCATCTTAACTGACAAGCATTGAATGTTAGAGGACCAGTGCTTTGTATCAGTTTCAGAAGCAGAGTTGAACTAGATATGGCCTGTATGTGTAGGAAACACCGCGTTTTTGTTCTGCGCACAGTCAAGTTTCCTGCTGTATTAGAGACTCTAGAAAGCAAGAGCATGGATGAGAACTTTGCTGTGTGTTTCCCTTCAGAAATGAACTTAAATCCCAGGCTCTGTGTCTAACTACAAGCAAGACTTCGTTTCAGGTAAGGGCAGTCACTTTTCAGCTCAAAGGATCTACATCGTTCACGAAGATCACATGTTTTGCATCTTAACTGACAAGCATTGGATGTTAGAGGACCTGTGCTTTGTATCAATCTCAGAAACAGAGTTGGACTAGATATGGTCCCTATGTGTAGCAAACACCGTTCATTTGTTCTCAGCACACTCATGTTTCCTGCTGTCTTAGAGAATCTAGAAAGCAAGAGCTTGCTTCTTGCTCTAAAGCAGACTGTGATCTATGGATGAGAACTCTGCTATCTGTTTCACTTCAGAAATGGAGTTAAATTCCAGGCTCTGAATCTTCCTACAATGAAGACTTCGATTCAAGTAAGGGCAGTTACTTTACAGCTCAAACGAACTACATCGTTCACGAAGCTCACACGTTTCTCATCATAACTGAGAAGCATTGAATGTTAGAGGACCAGTGCTTTGTATCAGTTTCAGAAGCAGAGTTGAACTAGATATGGCCTGTATGTGTTGGAAACACCGCTTTTTTGTTCTGAGCACACTCAAGTTTCCTGCTCTATTAGAGACTCTAGAAAGAAAGAGCATGGATGAGAACTATGCTGTGTGTTTCCCTTCAGAAATGGATTTAAATTCCAGGCTCTGTGTCTTCATACAAGCAATACTTCCTTTCAAGTAAGGACAGTCACTTTTCTGCTCAAACGAACTACATCGTTCACGAAGCTCACACATTGCTCATCTTAACTGAGAAGCATTGGATGTTAGAGGACCTTTGCTTTGTATCAATTTCAAGCAGAGTTGAACTAGATATGGTCCGTATATATAGGAAACACTGTTCTTTTCTTCTGAGCACACTCACGTTTCCTGTTGTATTAGAGAATCTAGAAAGCAAGATAGTGCTTCTTGCTCTAAAGCAGAGTGTGATCCATGGATGAGAACTGTGTTGTGTGTTTCCCTTCAGAAATGGAGTTAAATCCCATGCTCTGTGTCTTCCTATAAGCAAGACTTCGTTTCAGGTAAGGGCAGTCACTTTTCAGCTCAAACGAACTACATCGTTCACGAAGCTCACACGTTTCTCATCATAACTGAGAAGCATTGAATGTTAGAGGACCAGTGCTCTGTATCAGTTTCAGAAGCAGAGTTGGACTAGATATCGTCCATATGTGTAGGAAACAACGTTCTTTGGTCTCAGCACACTCACGTTTCCTGCTGTCTTAGAGACTCTAGAAAGCTAGAGTGTGCTTCTTGATCTAAAGCAGAGTGTGATCAATGGATGAGAACTCTGCTATCTGTTTCACTTCAGAAATGGAGTTAAATTCCAGGCTCTGAGTCTTCCTACAAGGAAGATTTCGATTCAAGTAAGGGCAGTTTCTTTACAGCTCAAACGAACTACATCTTTCACGAAGCTCAGATGTTTCTCATCATAACTGAGAAGCATTGAATGTTAGAGGACCAGTGCTTTGTATCAGTTTCAGAAGCAGAGTTGAACTAGATATGGCCTGTATGTGTAGGAAACACCGCTTTTTTGTTCTGAGCACACTCACGTTTCCTGCTGTATTACAGACTCTAGAAAGCAAGAGCATGGATGAGAACTATGCTGTGTGTTTCCCTTCAGAAATGGATTTAAATTCCAGGCTCTGTGTCTTCATACAAGCAAGACTTCGTTTCAAGTAAGGGCAGTCACTTTTCTGCTCAAACGAACTACATTATTCACGAAGCTCACACATTGCTCATCTTAACTGAGAAGCATTGGATGTTAGAGGACCTTTGCTTTGTATCAATTTCAAGCAGAGTTGAACTAGATAAGGTCCGTATATATAGGAAACACCGTTCTTTTCTTCTGAGCACACTCACGTTTCCTGCTGTATTAGAGAATCTAGAAAGCAAGATAGTGCTTCTTGCTCTAAAGCAGAGTGTGATCCATGGATGAGAACTGTGTTGTGTGTTTCCCTTCAGAAATGGAGTTAAATCCCATGCTCTGTGTCTTCCTATAAGCAAGACTTCGTTTCAGGTAAGGGCAGTCACTTTTCAGCTCAAACGAACTACATCGTTCACGAAGCTCACACGTTTCTCATCTTAACTGACAAGCATTGAATGTTAGAGGACCAGTGCTTTGTATCAGTTTCAGAAGCAGAGTTGAACTTGATATGGCCTGTATGTGTAGGAAACACCGCGTTTTTGTTCTGCGCACACTCAAGTTTCCTGCTGTATTAGAGACTCTAGAAACCCTGAGCGTGTTTCTTGCTCTAAAGCAGAGTGTGATCAATGGATGAGAACTCTGTTGTGTGTTTCACTTCAGAAATGGAGTTAAATCCCTGGCTCTGAGTCTTCCTACAAGGAAGACTTCGATTCAAGTAAGGGCAGTCACTTTTCAGCTCAAACGAACTACATCGTTCACGAAGCTCACACGTTTCTCATCTTAACTGACAAGGATTGGATGATAGAGGACCTGTGGTTTGTTTCAGTTTCAGAAGCAGATTTGGACTAGATATGGTCCGTATGTGTAGGAAACACCGTTCTTTGGTCTCAGCACACTCACGTTTCCTGCTGTCTTAGAGACTCTAGAAACCCTGAGCGTGTTTCTTGCTCTAAAGCAGAGTGTGATCAATTGATGAGAACTCTGTTGTGTGTTTCACTTCAGAAATGGAGTTAAATCCCTGGCTCTGAGTCTTCCTACAAGGAAGACTTCGATTCAAGTAAGGGCAGTCACTTTTCAGCTCAAACGAACTACATCGTTCACGAAGCTCACACATTTCTCATCTTAACTGAGAAGCATTGGATGTTAGAGGACTTTTGCTATGTATCAATTTCAAGCAGAGTTGAACTAGATATGGTCCGTATGTGTAGGAAAAACCGTTCTTTTGTTCTGAGCATGCTCAAGTTTCCTGCTGTATTAGAGAATCTAGAAGGAAGAGCGTGCTTCTTGCTCTAAAGCAGAGTGCGATCCATGGATGAGAACTATGCTGTGTGTTTCACTTCAGAAATGGAGTTAAATCCCTGTCTCTGAGTCTTCCTACAAGCAAGACTTTGTTTCGGGTAAGGGAAGTTACCTTACAGCTCAAACAAACTACATCGTTCACGAAGCTCACACGTTTCTCATCTTAAAGGACAAGCATTGGATGTTAGAGGACCAGTGCTTTGTATCAGTTTCAGAAGCAGAGTTGGACTAGATATGGTCCGTATGTGTAGGAAACACAGTTCTTTTGTTCTCAGCACACTCACGTTTCTTGCTGTCTTAGAGACTCTAGAAATCTAGAGCGTGCTTCTTGCTCTAAAGCAGACTGTGATCAATGGATGAGAACTCTGCTGTCTGTTTCACTTCAGAAATGGAGATAAATCCCAGGCTCTGAATCTTCCTACAAGGAATATTTCGATTCAAGTAAGGGCAGTTACTTTACAGCTCAAAGGAACTACATCGTTCACGAAGCTCACACGTTTCTCATCATAACTGAGAAGCATTGAATGTTAGAGGACCAGTGCTTTGTATCAGTTTCAGAAGCAGAGTTGAACTAGATATGGCCTGTATGTGTTGGAAACACCGCTTTTTTGTTCTGAGCACACTCAAGTTTCCTGCTGTATTAGAGACTCTAGAAAGCAAGAGCATGGATGAGAACTATACTGTGTGTTTCCCTTCAGAAATGGATTTAAATTCCAGGCTCTGTGTCTTCATACAAGCAAGACTTCGGTTCAAGTAAGGGCAGTCACTTTTCTGCTCAAACAAACTACATCGTTCACGAAGCTCACACATTGCTCATCTTAACTGAGAAGCATTGGATGTTAGAGGACCTTTGCTTTGTATCAATTTCAAGCAGAGTTGAACTAGCAATGGTCCGTATACATAGGAAACACTGTTCTTTTCTTCTGAGCACACTCACATTTCCTGCTGTATTAGAGAATCTAGAAAGCAAGATAGTGCTTCTTGCTCTAAAGCAGAGTGTGATCCATGGATGAGAACTGTGTTGTGTGTTTCCCTTCAGAAATGGAGTTAAATCCCATGCTCTGTGTCTTCCTACAAGCAAGACTTAAATCAGGTAAGGGCAGTCACTTTTCACCTCAAACGAACTACATCGTTCAGGAAGCTCACACGTTTCTCATCTTAACTGACAAGCATTGCATGTTAGAGGAAACAGTGCTTTGTATCAGTTTCAGAAGCAGAGTTGGACTAGATATGGTCCGTATGTGTAGGAAACACCGTTCTTTGGTCTCAGCACACTCACGTTTCCTGCTGTCTTAGAGACTCTAACAAGCTAGAGCGTGCTTCTTGATCTAAAGCAGAGTGTGATCAATGGATGAGAACTCTGCTATCTGTTTCACTTCAGAAATGGAGTTAAATTCCAGGCTCTGAGTCTTCCTACAAGGAAGACTTCGATTCAAGTAAGGGCAGTTACTTTACAGCTCAAACGAACTACATCGTTCACGAAGCTCACACGTTTGTCATCATAATGGAGAAGCATTGAATGTTAGAGCACCAGTGCTCTGTATCAGTTTCAGAAGCAGAGTTGAACTAGATATGGCCTGTATGTTTAGGAAACACCGCGTTTTTGTTCTGCGCACACTCAAGTTTCCTGCTGTATTAGAGACTCTAGAAAGCAAGAGCATGGATGAGAACTACGCTGTGTGTTTCCCTTCAGAAATGGATTTAAATTCCAGGCTCTGTGTCTTCATACAAGCAAGACTTCGTTTCAAGTAAGGGCAGTTACTTTACAGGTCAAACGAACTACATCGTTTACGAAGCTCACACGTTTCTCATCTTAACTGACAAGCATTGGATGCTAGAGGACCAGTGCTTTGTATCAGTTTCAGAAGCAGAGTTGGACTAGATATGGTCCGTATGTGTAGGAAACACCGTTCTTTGGTCTCAGCACACTCACGTTTCCTGCTGTCTTAGAGACTCTAGAAACCCTGAGCGTGTTTCTTGCTCTAAAGCAGAGTGTGAATAATGGATGAGAACTCTGTTGTGTGTTTCACTTCAGAAATGGAGTTAAATCCCTGGCTCTGAGTCTTCCTACAAGGAAGACTTCGATTCAAGTAAGGGCAGTCACTTTTCAGCTCAAACGAACTACATCGTTCACGAAGCTCACACATTTCTCATCTTGACTGAGAAGCATTGGATGTTAGAGGACCTTTGCTATGTATTAATTTCAAGCAGAGTTGAACTAGATATGGTCCGTATGTGTAGGAAAAACCGTTCTTTTGTTCTGAGCATGCTCAAGTTTCCTGCTGTATTAGAGAATCTAGAAGCAAGAGCGTGCATCTTGCTCTAAAGCAGAGTGTGATCTATGGATGATAACTCTGTTGTGTGTTTCACTTCACAAATGGAGTTAAATCCCAGGCTCTGTGTCTTCCTACAAGCAAGACTTCATTTCAGGTAAGGGCAGTCACTTTTCAGCTCAAACAAACTACATCGTCCACGAAGCTCACACGTTTCTCATCTTCACTGACAAGCATTGGATGTTAGAGGACCTGTGGTTTCTCTCAGTTTCAGAAGCAGAGTTGAACTAGATATGGTCCGTATGTGTAGGAAACATTGTTCTTTTATTCTGAGCACAACCACGTTTCCTGCTGTATTAGAGATTCTAGAAATCAAGAGCGTTCTTCTTGCTCTAAAGCAGAGTGTGATCCATGGATGAGAAATATGCTGTGTGTTTCACTTCAGAAATGGAGTTAAATCCCTGGCTCTGAGTCTTCCTACAAGCAAGACTTTGTTTCAGGTAAGGGAAGTTACCTTACAGCTCAAACAAACTACATCGTTCACTAAGCTCACACGTTTCTCATCTTAAATGACAAGCATTGGATGTTAGAGGACCTGTGCTTTGTATCAATTTCAGAAGCAGAGTTGGACTAGATATGGTCCCCATGTGTAGCAAACTCCGTTAATTTGTTCTCAGCACACTCCCGTTTCCTGCTGTCTTAGAGAATCTAGAAAGCAAGAGTGTGCTTCTAGCTCTAAAGCAGAGTGTGATCTATGGATGAGAACTCTGCTGTGTGTTTCACTTCACAAATGGAGTTAAATCCCAGACTCTGTGTCTTCCTACAAGCTAGACTTGGTTTCAAGTAGGGGCAGTCACTTTTCAGCTCAAACAAACTACATCGTTCACGAAGCTCACACGTTTGTCATCTTAACTGACAAGCATAGAATGTTAGAGGACCAATGCTATGTATCAGTTTCAGAAGCAGAGTTGGACTAGATATGGTCCGTATTTGTAAGAAACACCGTTCATTTGTTCTCAGCACACTCAAGTTTCCTGCTGTCTTAGAGACTCTAGAAAGCTAGAGCGTGTTTCTTGCTCTAAAGCAGAGTGTGATCAATGGATGAGAACTCTGTTGTGTGTTTCACTTCAGAAATGGAGTTAAATCCCTGGCTCTGAGTCTTCCTACAAGCAAGACGTCGTTTCAGGTAAGGGCAGTTACCTTACAGCTCAAACGAACTACATCGTTCACGAAGCTCATACGTTTCTCAACTGACAAACATTGAATGTTAGAGGACCAGTTCTTTGTATCAGTTTCAGAAGCAGAGTTGAACTAGATATGGTCCGTATGTGTAGGAAACACTGTTCTTTTCTTCTGAGCACAACCATGTTTCCTGCTGTATTAGAGATTCTAGAAAGCAAGATAGTGCTTCTTGCTCTAAAGCAGAGTGTGAGCAATGGATGAGAACTGTGTTGTGTGTATCCCTTCAGAAATGGAGTTTTATCCCATGCTCTGTGTCTTCCAACAAGCAAGACTTCGTTTCAGGTAAGGGCAGTCACTTTTCAGCTCAAACGAACTATATCGTTCACGAAGCTCACACGTTTCTCATCATAACTGAGAAGCATTGAATGTTAGAGGAGCAGTGCTTTGTATCAGTTTCAGAAGCAGAGTTGAACTAGATATGGCCTGTATGTGTAGGAAACACCGTTCTTTTGTTCTTAGCACACTCAAGTTTCCTGCTGTATTAGAGACTCTAGAAAGCAAGAGCATGGATGAGAACTACGCTGTGTGTTTCCCTTCAGAATTGGATTTAAATTCCAGGCTCTGTGTCTTCATACAAGCAAGACTTCGTTTCAAGTAAGGGCAGTCACTTTTCTGCTCAAACGAACTACATCGTTCACGAAGCTCACACATTGCTCATCTTAACTGAGAAGCATTGGATGTTAGAGGACCTGTGCTTTGTATCAATTTCAAGCAGAGTTGAACTAGATATTGTCCGTATGTATAGGAAACACCATTCTTTTTTTTTTCTGAGCACACTCACGTTTCCTGCTGTATTAGAGAATCTAGAAAGCAAGATAGTGCTTCTTGCTCTAAAGCAGAGTGTGATCCATGGATGAAAACTGTGTTGTGTGTTTCCCTTCAGAAATGTAGTTAAATCCCATGGTCTGTGTCTTCCTACAAGCAAGACTTAATTCAGGTAAGGGTAGTCACTTTTCAGCTCAAACGAACTACATCGTTCAGGAAGCTCACACGTTTCTCATCTTAACTGACAAGCATTGCATGTTAGAGGACCAGTGCTTTGTATCAGTTTCAGAAGCAGAGTTGGAATAGATATATGGTCCGTATGTGTAGGAAACACCGTTGTTTGCTCTCAGCACACTCACGTTTCCTGCTGTCTTAGAGACTCTAGAAAGCTAGAGCGTGCTTCTTGATCTAAAGCAGAGTGTGATCAATGGATGAGAACTCTGCTATCTGTTTCACTTCAGAAATGGAGTTAAATTCCAGGCTCTGAGTCTTCCTACAAGGAAGACTTCGATTCAAGTAAGGGCAGTTAATTTACAGCTCAAACGAACTACATCGTTCACAAAGCTCACACGTTTGTCATCATAACTGAGAAGCATTGAATGTTAGAGGACCAGTGCTTTGTATCAGTTTCAGAAGCAGAGTTGAACTAGATATGGCCTGTATGTGTAGGAAACACCGTTCTTTTGTTCTTAGCACACTCAAGTTTCCTGCTGTATTAGAGACTCTAGAAAGCAAGAGCATGGATGAGAACTACGCTGTGTGTTTCCCTTCAGAACTGGATTTAAATTCCAGGCTCTGTGTCTTCATAGAAGCAAGACTTCGTTTCAAGTAAGGGCAGTCAGTTTTCTGCTCAAACGAACTACATCGTTCACGAAGCTCACACATTGCTCATCTTAACTGAGAAGCATTGGATGTTAGAGGACCTGTGCTTTGTATCAATTTCAAGCAGAGTTGAACTAGATATTGTCCGTATGTATAGGAAACACCGTTCTTTTTTTTTTCTGAGCACACTCACGTTTCCTGCTGTATTAGAGAATCTAGAAAGCAAGATAGTGCTTCTTGCTCTAAAGCAGAGTGTGATCCATGGATGAAAACTGTGTTGTGTGTTTCCCTTCAGAAATGTAGTTAAATCCCATGGTCTGTGTCTTCCTACAAGCAAGACTTAATTCAGGTAAGGGTAGTCACTTTTCAGCTCAAACGAACTACATCGTTCAGGAAGCTCACACGTTTCTCATCTTAACTGACAAGCATTGCATGTTAGAGGACCAGTGCTTTGTATCAGTTTCAGAAGCAGAGTTGGACTAGATATGATCCGTATGTGTAGGAAACATCGTTCATTTTTTCTGAGCACACTCACTTTTCCTGCTGTATTAGAGAATCTAGAAAGCAAGTGCGTGCTTCTTGCTCTAAAGCAGAGTGTGATCCAAGGATGAGAACTATGCTGTGTGTTTCCCTTCAGAAATGGAGTTAAATCCCAGGCTCTGTGTCTTCCTACAAGCAAGACTTCGTTTCAGGTAAGGGCATATACTTTTCAGCTCAAACGAACTACATCATTCAAGAAGCTCACACGTTTCTCATCTTAACTGACAAGCATTGGATGTTAGAGGAACTGTGTTTTCTTTCAGTTTCAGAAGCAGAGTTGAACTAGATATGGTCCGTATGTGTAGGAAACACTGTTCTTTTCTTCTGAGCACAACAACTTTTCCTGCTCTATTAGAGATTCTAGAAATAAAGACCGTTCTTCTTGCTCTAAAGCAGAGTGTGATCCATGGATGAGAACTATACTGTGTGTTTCCCTTCAGAAATGGAATTAAATCCCAGGCTCTGTGTCTTCCTACAAGCACCACTTCGTTTCAGGTAAGGGCAGTCACTCTTCAGCTCAAACTACATCGTTCAAGAGGCTCACACGTTTCTCATCTTAAATGACAAGCATTGGATGTTAGAGGACCATTGCTTTCTATCACTTTCAGAAGCAGAGTTGGACTGGATATGGTCCGCATGTGTAGGAAGCACCATTCATTTTTTCTCAGCACACTCAAGTTTCCTGCTTTCTTAGAGATAATAGAAGGATAGAGCGTGCTTCTTGCTCTTAAGCAGTGTGTGATCAATGGATGAGAACTCTGTTGTATGTTTCACTTCAGAAATGGAGTTAAATCCCTGGCTCTGAGTCTTCCTACAAGCAACACTTCGTTTCAGGTAAGGGCATTCACTTTTCAGCTCAAACGAACTACATCATTCACGAAGCTAACAAGTTTCCCATCTTAACTGAGAAGCATTCTATGTTAGAGGACCAGTGCTTTGTATCAATTTCAAGCAGAGTTGAACTAGATATGGTCCGTATGTATAGGAAACACCGTGCTTTTCTTCTGAGCACACTCACGTTTCCTGTGGTATTAGAGACTCTAGAAAGCAAGAGCGTGCTTCTTGCTCTAAAGCAGAGTGTGATCCATCGATGAGAACTATGCTGTGTGTTTCCCTTCAGAAATGGAGTTAAATTCCAGGCTCTGTGTCTTCCTACAAGCAAGACTTCGTTTCAAGTAAGGGCAGTCACTTTTCAGCTCAAACGAACTACATTGTTCACGAAGCTCACACGTTTCTCATCTTAACGGACAAGCATTGAATGTTAGAGATCCAGTGCATTTTATCACTTTCAGAAGCAGAGGTGGACTAGATATGGTCCGTATTGTAGGAAACACCTTTCATTTGTTCTCAGCACACTCAAGTTTCCTGCTGTCTTAGAGACTCTAGAAAGCAAGAGCGTGCATTTTGCTCTAAAGCAGAGTGTGATCAATGGATGAGAACTCTGTTGTGTGTTTCAATTCAGAAATGGAGTTAAATCCCAGGCTCTGAGTCTTCCTACAAGCAAGACTTCGTTTCAGGTAAGGGCAGTTACTTTACAGCTCAAACGAATTACATTGATCACGAAGCTCACAAGTTTCTCATCTTAACTGAGAAGCATTGGATGTTAGAGGACCTTTGCTTTGTAACAATTTCAAGCAGAGTTGAACTAGAAATGGTCCGTATGTATAGGAAACACCGTTCTTTTCTTCTGAGCACATTCATGTTTCCTGCTGTATTGGAGACTTAGAAAGGTAGAGCGTGCTTCTTGCTCTAAAGCAGAGTGTGATCAATGGATGAGAACTCTGTTGTGTGTTTCACTTCTGAAATGGAGTTAAATCTCAGGCTCTGAGTCTTCCTACAAGCAAGACTTCGTTTCAGGTAAGGGCAGTTTCTTTATAGCTCAAACGAACTACCTCGTTCACGAATCTCACACGTTTCTCATCTTAGCTGAGAAGCATTTGATGTTAGAGGACCTGTGGTTTGTTTCACTTTCAGAAGCAGAGTTGAACTAGATATTGTCTGTATGTATAGTAAACACCTTTCTTTTCTTCTGAGCACACTCACGTTTCCTGCGGTATTAGAGACTCTAGAAAGCAAGAGCGAGCTTCTTGCTCTTAATCAGAATGTGATCCATGGATGAGAAATGAGTTGTGTGTTTGCCTTCAGAAATGGATTTAAATTCCAGGCTCTGTGTCTTCCTACACGCAAGACTTCGTTTCAAGTAAGGGCAGTCACTTTTAAGCTCAAACGAACTACATCTTTCACGAAGCTCACACGTTTCTCATCTTAACTGACAAGCATTGGATGTTAGAGGACCAGTGCTTTGTATCAGTTTCAGCAGCAGAGTTGGACTAGATATGGTCGGTATGTGTAGGAAACATCGTTCATTTGTTCTGAGCACACTCACTTTTCCTGCTGTATTAGAGAATCTAGAAAGCAAGTGCGTGCTTCTTGCTCTAAAGCAGAGTGTGATCCAAGGATGAGAACTATGCTGTGTGTTTCCCTTCAGAAATGGAGTTAAATCCCAGGCTCTGTGTCTTCCTACAAGCAAGACTTCGTTTCAGGTAAGGGCATATACTTTTCAGCTCAAACGAACTACATCATTCAAGAAGCTCACACGTTTCTCATCTTAACTGACAAGCATTGGATGTTAGAGGAACTGTGTTTTCTTTCAGTTTCAGAAGCAGAGTTGAACTAGATATGGTCCGTATGTGTAGGAAACACTGTTCTTTTCTTCTGAGCACAACAACGTTTCCTGCTGTATTAGAGATTCTAGAAATCAAGACCGTTCTTCTTGCTCTAAAGCAGAGTGTGATCCATGGATGAGAACTATACTGTGTGTTTCCCTTCAGCAATGGAGTTAAATCCCAGGCTCTGTGTCTTCCTACAAGCAAGACTTCGTTTCAGGTAAGGGCACTTACTTTACAGCTCAAACAAACTACATCGTTCACGAAGCTCACAGGTTTCTCATCTAAACTGACAAGCATTGGATGATAGAGGACCTGTGGTTTCATTCAGTTTCAGAAGAAGAGTTGAACTAGATATGGTCCGTTTGTGTAGGAAACACCATTCTTTTGTTATGACCTCACTCAAGTTTCCTGCTGCATAAGAGACTCTAGAAAGCAAGCACGTGCTTCTTGTTCTAAAGCACAGTGTGATCCATGCATGAAAACTATGCTGTGTGTTTCCCTTCAGAAATGGAGTTAAATTCCAGGCTCTGTGTCTTCCTATAAGCAAGACTTCGTTTCAGGTAAGGGCAGTTACTTTACAGCTAAAACGAACTACATTGTTCATAAAGCTCACACGTTTCTCATCTTAACTGACAAACATTGAATGTTAGAGGACCAGTGTTTTGTATCAGTTTCAGAAGCAGTGTTGGACTAGATATGGTCCGAATGTGTAGGAAACACCGTACTTTTGTTCTCAGGACACTCACGTTTTCTGCTGTCTTAGAGACTCTAGAAAGCAAGAGCGTGCTTCTTGCTCTAAAGCAGACTGTGATCAATGGATGAGAAGTATGCTGTGTGTTTCACTTCAGAAATGGTGTTAAATTCCAGGCTCTGAGTCTTCCTACAAGGAAGACTTCGATTCAAGTAAGGGCAGTCACTATTCAGCTCAAAAGACCTACACCGTTCACGAAGCTAACACTTTTCTCATCTTAAATGACAGGCATTGGATGTTAGAGGACCAGTGCATTGTATAAGATTCCGAAGGAGAGTTGGACTAGATATGGCCCGTATGTGAAGGACACACCGTTCTTTTGTTCAGAGCACACTCAAGTTTCCTGCTGTATTAGAGACTGTAGAAAGCAAGAGTGTGCTTCTTGCTCTAAAGCAGAGTGTGATCCATCGAAGAGAACTATGCTGAGTGTTTCCCTTCAGAAATGGAGTTAAATTCCAGGCTCTGTGTCTTCCTACATGCAAGACTTCGTTTCAAGTGAGGGCAGTCATTTTTCAGATCAAAGGAACTACATCGTTCATGAACCTCACACGTTTCTCATCTAAACTGACAAGCATTGAATGTTAGAGGACCTGTACTTTGTATCAGTTTCAGAAGCAGAGTTGGACTAGATATGGTCCGTATGTGTAGGAAACTCCGTTCATTTGTTCTCCGCACACTCAGGTTTCCTGCTGTCTTAGAGACTCCACAAAGCAAGAGCGTGCCTCTTGCTCTAAAGCAGAGTGTGATCTATATATGAGAACTCTGCTGTGTGTTTCACTTCAGAAATGGAGTTAAATCCCAGGCTCTGTGTCTTCCTACATGCAAGACTTCGTTTCAAGTAAGGGCACTCACTTTTGAGCTCAAACGAACAACATCGTTTACGAGGCTCACACGTTTCTCATCTTAACTGACAAGCATTGGATGTTAGAGGACCTGTGGTTTCTTTCAGTTTCAGAAGCAGTGTTGAACTAGATATGGTCTGTACGTGTAGGAAACACTGTTCTTTTGTTCTGAGCACACTCAAGTTTCCTACTCTATTAGAGATTCTAGAAAGCAAGAGCGGTCTTCTTGCTCTAAAGCAGAGTGTGATCCATGGATGAGAACTCTGCTGTGTGTTTCCCTTCAGAAATGGAGTTAAATCCCAGGCTCTGTGTCTTCCTACAAGCACTGCTTCGTTTCAGGCAAGGGCAGTCACTTTTCAGTTGAAACGAACTACATCGTTCACAAAGGTCACACGTTTCTCATCTTAAATGACAAGCATTGGATGTTAGAGGACCAGTGCTTTGTATCAGTTTCAGAAGCAGAGTTGGACTAGATATGGTCCGTATGTGTAGGAAACACCATTCTTTTGTTCTCAGCACACTCACGTTTCCTGCTGTCTTAGAGACTCTAGAAAGCAAGAGCGTGCTTCTTGCTCTAAAGCAGACTCTGATCAATGGATGAGAACTCTGTTGTGTGTTTCACTTCAGAAATGGAGTTAAATCCCATGCCCTGAATCTTCCTACAAGGAAGACTTCGATTCAAGTAAGGGCATTTACTCAAAACGAACTACATCGTTCACGAAGATCACACGTTTCTCATCTTAAATGACAAGCATTGGATGTTAGAGGACCTGTGGTTTGTTTCAGTTTCAGAAGCAGAGTTGAACTAGATATGGCCCATATATGGAGGAAGCACCGTTATTTTGTTCTGAGCACACTCAATTTTCCTGCTGTATTAGAGACTCTAGAAAGCAAGAGCGTGCTGCTTTCTCTAAAGCAGAGTGTGATCCATCGATGAGAACTATGCTGTCTGTTTCCCTTCAGAAATGGAGTTATATTCCAGGCTCTGTGACTTGCTACAAGCAAGACATCGTTTCAAGTAAGGGCAGTCACTTTTCAGCTCAAACGATCTACATCGTTCACGAAGCTAACACGTTTCTCATCTTAACCTACAAGCATTGGATGTTAGAGGACCTGTGGTTTGTTTCAATTTCAGAAGCAGAGTTGGTCTAGATATGGTCCGTATGTGTAGGAAACACCATTAATTTGTTCTCAGCACACTCATGTTTCCTGCTGTCTTAGAGACTCCACAAAGCAAGAGCATACTTCTTGCTCTAAAGCAGAGTGTGATCTATATATGAGAACTCTGCTGTGTGTT
Source organism: Onychomys leucogaster (assembly GCA_949786385.1). Classification (NCBI taxonomy): domain Eukaryota; kingdom Metazoa; phylum Chordata; class Mammalia; order Rodentia; family Cricetidae; genus Onychomys; species Onychomys leucogaster. Next base: position 1,353,827 of record CATKUP010000014.1, on the reverse strand, counting down.
TCACTTCAGAAATGGAGTTAAATCCCAGGCTCTGTGTCTTCCTACATGCAAGACTACGTTTCAAGTAAGGGCAGTCACTTTTCAGCTCAAACGAACAACATCGTTCACGACGCTCACACCTTTTCATCTTAACTGACAAGCATTGGATGTTAGAGGACCTCTGGTTTCTTTCAGTTTCAGAAGTAGAGTTGAACTAGATATGGCCCATATGTTGAGGAAACACTGTTCTTTTGTTCTGAGCACACTCAAGTTTCCTGCTGTCTTAGAGGCTATAGAAAGCAAGAGCGTGCACCTTGATCGAAAGCAGAGTTGAAAAATGGATGAGAACTCTGCTGTTTGTTTCACTTCAGAAATGGAGTTAAATTCCAGGCTCTGAGTCTTCCTACAAAGAGGACTTCGAATCAAGTAAGGGCAGTTACTTTACAGCTCAAACGAACTACATCGTTCACGAAACTCACACGTTTCTCATCTTAACTGAGAGGCATTGGATGTTAGAGGACCTTTGCTTTGTATCAATTTCAAGCAGAGTTGAACAACATATGGTCCGTATGTATAGGAAACACCGTTCTTTTCTTCTGAGCACACTCACGTTTCCTGTTGTCTTAGAGACTCTAGGAAGCAGGAGCTTGCTTCTTGCTCTAAGCAGAGTGTGATCAATGGATGAGAACTCTGCTGTGTGTTTCACTTCAGAAATGGAGTTAAATCCCAGGCTCTGTGTCTTCCTACAAGCAAGACTTCGTTTCAAGTAAGGGCCGTCACTTTTCAGCTCAAACGAACTACATCGTTCACGACGCTCACACGTTTCTCATCTTAACTGACAAGCATTGGATGTTAGAGGACCTCTGGTTTCTTTCAGTTTCCGAAGCAGAGTTGAACTAGATATAGTCCGTATGTGTAGGAAACACTGTTCTTTTGTTCTCAGCACACTCACGTTTCCTCCTATCTTAGAGACTCTAGAAAGCAAGAGCGTGCCTCTTGCTCTAAAGCAGAGAGTGATCAATGGATGAGAACTCTGTTGTGTGTTTCACTTCAGAAATGGAGTTAAATACCATGCTCTGAGTCTTCCTACAAGGAAGACTTCGATTCAAGTAAGGGCAGTTACTTTACTTCTCAAAACGAACTACATCGTACACGAAGCTCACACGTTTCTCATCTTAACTGAAAAGCTTTGGATGTTGGAGGACCAGTGGTTTGTTTCAGTTTCAGAAGGAGAGTTGTACTAGATATGGTCTGTATGTGTAGGGAACACCGTTCTTTTGTTCTCAGCACACTCTAGTTTCCTGCTGTCTTAGAGACTCCAGAAAGCAAGAGCATGCTTCTTGCTCTAAAGCAGAGTGTGATCCATGGATGAGAACTATGATGTGTGTTTCCCTTCAGAATAGAGTTAAATCCCAGGCTCTGTGTCTTTCTACAAGCACTACTTTGTTTCAGGTAAGGGCATTCACTTTTCAGTTGAAACGAACTACATCGATCACGAAGGTCACACGTTTCTCATCTTAAATGACATGCATTGGCTGTTAGAGGACCTGTGGTTTGTTTCAGTTTCAGAAGCAGATTTGAACTAGATATGGCCGTATGTGTAGGAAACACCGTTCTTTTGTTCAGAGCACGCTCAAGTTTCCTGCGGTATTAGAGACTCTAGAAAGCAAGAGCGTGCTTCTTTTTGTAAAGCAGAGTGTGATCTATGGATGAGAACTGTGTTGTGTGTTTCCCTTCAGAAATGGAGTAAAACCCCAGGCTCAGTGTCTTCCTATAAGCAAGACTTCGTTTCAGGTAAGAGCAGTCACTTTTCGGCTCAAAGGAATTACATCGTTTACGAGGCTCACACGTTTCTCATGTTAACTGACAAGCATTGGATGTTAGTGGACCAGTGCTTTGTATCAGTTTTAGAAGCAGAGTTGGACTAGATATGGTCCCTATGTGTAGGAAACACCGTTCTTTTGTTCTCAGCACACTCATGTGTCCTGCTGTCTTAGAGACTATAGAGAGCAAGACCATGCTTCTTGCTCTAAAGCAGAGTGTGATCAATGGATGCGAACTCTGCTGTGTGTTTCACTTCAGAAATCGAGTTAAATCCCATGCTCTGAGTCTTCCTACAAGGAAGACTTCGATTCAAGTAAGGGCAGTTACTTTACAGCTCAAACAAACTACATCATTCACGAAGCTCACACGTTTCTCATCTTAACTGACAAGCATTGGATGATAGAGGACCTGTGGTTTCTTTCAGTTTCAGAAGCAGAGTTGAACTAGATATGGCCCATATGTGTAGGAAACACCGTTCTTTTGTTCAGAGCACGCTCAAGTTTCCTGCGGTATTAGAGACTCTAGAAAGCAAGAGCAAGCTTGTTGCTCTAAAGCAGAGTGTGATCTATATATGAGAACTCTGCTGTGTGTTTCACTTCAGAAATGGAGTTAAATCCCAGGCTCTGTGTCTTCCTCCATGCACTACTTCGTTTCAGGTAACGGCAGACACTTTTCAGTTGAAAAGAACTCCATCGTTCACGAAGGTCACACGTTTCTCATCTTAAATGACAAGCATTGGATGTTAGAGGACCTGTGCTTTGTATCAATTTCAGAGGCAGAGTTGTACTAGATATGGTCCGTATGTGTAGGGAAAACCGTTCTTTTGTTCTCAGGACACTCACGTTTTCTGCTGTCTTAGAGACTCTAGAAAGCAAGCGTGTGCTTCTCTCTCTAAATCAGAGTGTGAACTATATATGAGAACTCTGTTGTGTGTTTCATCTCAGAAATGGAGTTAAATCCCATGCTCTGAGTCTTCCTACAAGTAAGACTTCGTTTCAGGTAAGGGCAGTCACTTTTCAGCTCAAACGAACTACATTGTTCATAAAGCTCACACGTTTCTCATCTTAACTGACAAGCATTGGATGTTGACGACCTGTGTTTTGTTTCAGTTTCAGAAGCAGAGTTGAACTAGATATGGCCAGTATGTGTAAGAAACACCGTTCTTTTGTTCTCAGCACACTCAAGTTTCATGCTGTATTAGAGACTCTAGAAAGCAAGATCGTGCTTCTTGTTCTAAAGCAGAGTGTGATCCATGTATGAGAACTGTGTTGTGTGTTTCCCTTCAGAAATGGAGTAAAACCCCAGGCTCTGTGTCTTCCTATAAGCAAGACTTCGTTTCAGGTAAGGGCAGTTACTTTTCAGCTAAAACGAACTACATTGTTCATAAAGCTCACACGTTTCTCATCTTAACTGACAAACATTGAATGTTAGAAGACCAGTGTTTTGTATCAGTTTCAGAAGCAGAGTTGGACCAGATATGGTCCGTATGAGTAGGAAACACCGTACTTTTGTTCTCAGGACACTCACGTTTTCTGCTGTCTTAGAGACTCTAGAGAGCAAGAGCGTGCTTCTTGCTCTAAAGCAGACTGTGATCAATGGATGAGAACTCTGCTGTGTGTTTCACTTCAGAAATGGTGTTAAATCCCAGGCTCTGAGTCTTCCTACAAGGAAGACAACGATTCAAGTAAGGGCAGTCACTATTCAGCTCAAAAGAACTCCACCGTTCACGAAGCTAACACTTTTCTCATCTTAAATGACAAGCATTGGATGTTAGAGGACCAGTGCTTTGCATAAGTTTCAGAAGGAGAGTTGGACTACATATGGCCCGTATGTGTAGGATACACCATTCTTTTGTTCAGAGCACACTCAAGTCTCCTGCTGTATTAGAGACTCTAGAAAGCAAGAGCGTGCTTCTTTCTCTAAAGTAGAGTGTGATCCATCAATGAGAACTATGCTGTGTGTTTCCCTTCAGAAATGGAGTTATATTCCAGGCTCTGTGACTTTCTACAAGCAATACATCGTTTCAAGTAAGGGCAGTCACTTTTCAGCTCAAACGATCTACATCGTTCACGAAGCTAACACGTTTCTCATCTTAACTGACAAGCATTGGATGTTTGAGTTCGTGTGGTTTGTTTCAGTTTCAGATGCAGAGTTGAACTAGATATGGCCTGTATGTGTAGGAAACTCCGTTCTTTGTTCTGAGCACACTCAAGTTCCCTGCTGTCTTAGAGACTCTAGAAAGAAAGAGCATGCTTCTTGCTCTAAAGCAGACTGTGATCGATGGTTGAGAACTCTGCTGTGTGTTTAACTTCACAAATGGTGTTAAATCCCAGGCACTGTGTCTTCCTACAAGGAAGACTTCGATTCAAGTAAGGGCAGTTACTTTACAGCTCAAACGAACTACATCATTCACGAAGCTCACACGGTTCTCATCTTAACCTACAAGCATTGGATGTTAGAGGACCTGTGGTTTGTTTCAGTTTCAGAAGCAGAGTTGGACTAGATATGGTCCGTATGTGTAGGAAACACCGTTCTTTTGTTCTCAGCACACTCACGTTTCCTGCTGTCTTAGAGACTCTAGAAAGCAAGAGCGTGCTTCTTGCTCTAATGCAGAGTGTGATCAATGGATGAGAACTCTGTTGTTTGTTTCACTTCAGAAATGGAGTTAAATCCCAGGCTGTGTGTCTTCCTACAAGCAAGACTTCGTTTCAGGTAATGGCACTTACTTTACAGCTCAAACGAACTACATCGTTCACAAAGCTGACACGTTTCTCATCTTAAATGACAAGCATTGGATGTTTGAGGACCTGTGGTTTGTTTCAGTTTCAGAAGCAGAGTTGAACTAGATATGGTCCGTATGTGTGGGAAACACCGTTCATTTGTTCTGAGCACACTCAAGTTTCCTGCTGTATTAGAGACTCTAGAAAGCAAGAGTGTGCTTCTTGCTCTAAAGCAGAGTGTGATCCATCGAAGAGAACTATGCTGTGTGTTTCCCTTCAGAAATGGAGTTAAATTCCAGGCTCTGTGTCTTCCTACAAGCAAGAATTCGTTTAAAGTGAGGGCAGTCATTTTTCAGAAAAGGAACTACATCGTTCACGAACCTCACACGTTTCTCATCTTAACTGACAAGCATTGAATGTTAGAGGACCAGTACTTTGTATCAGTTTCAGAAGCAGAGTTGGACTAGATATGGTCCGTATGTGTAGGAAACACCGTTCATTTGTTCTCAGCACACTCAGGTTTCCTGCTGTCTTAGGGACTACACAAAGCAAGAGCGTGCTTCTTGCACTAAAGCAGAGTGTGATCTATCTATGAGAACTCTGCTGTGTGTTTCACTTCAGAAATGGAGTTAAATTCCAGGCTCTGAGTCTTCCTACAAAGAGGACTTCGAATCAAGTAAGTTCAGTTACTTTACAGTTCAAACGAACTACATCATTCACGAAGCTCACACGTTTCTCATCTTAACTGAGAGGCTTTGGATGTTAGAGGACCTTTGCTTTGTATCAATTTCAAGCAGAGTTGAACAATTATGGTCCGTATGTATAGGAAACACCGTTCTTTCTTCTGAGCACACTCATGTTTCCTGTTGTCTTAGAGACTCTAGAAAGCAGGAGCGTGCTTCTTGCTCTAAAGCAGAGTGTGATCAATGGATGAGAACTCTGCTGTGTGTTTCACTCAGAAATGGAGTTCAATCCCAGGCTCTGTGTCTTCCTACAAGCAAGACTTCCTTTCAAGTAAGGGCAGTCACTTTTCAGCTCAAACGAACTACATCGTTCACGACGCTCACACGTTTCTCATCTTAACTGACAAGCATTGGATGTTAGAGGACCTGTGGTTTCTTTCAGTTTCCGAAGCAGAGTTGAACTAGATATAGTCCGTATGTGTAGGAAACACTGTTCTTTTGTTCTGAGCACATTCAAGTTTCCTGCTCTATTAGAGATTCTAGAAAGCAAGAGCGGTCTTCTTGCTCTAAAGCAGAGTGTGATCCATGGATGAGAACTATGCTGTGTGTTTCCCTTCAGAAATGGAGTTAAATCCCAGGCTCTGTTTCTTCCTACAAGCACTACTTCGTTTCAGGCAAGGGCAGTCACTTTTCAGTTGAAACGAACTACATCGTTCATGAAGGTCACACGTTTCTCATCTTAAATGACAGGCATTGGATGTTAGAGGACCAGTGCTTTGTATCAGTTTCAGAGGCAGAGTTGGACTAGATATGGTCTGTAGGTGTAGGAAACACCGTTCTTTTGTTCTCAGCACACTCACGTTTCCTGCTGTCTTAGAGACTCTAGAAAGCAAGAGCGTGCTACTTGCTCTAAAGCAGAGTGTGATCAATGGATGAGAACTCTGTTGTGTGTTTCACTTCAGAAATGGAGTTAAATCCCAAGCTGTGTGTCTTCCTACAAGCAAGACTTCGTTTCAGGTAAGGGCACTTACTTTACAGCTCAAACGAACTACATCGTTCACAAAGCTGACACGTTTCTCATCTTAACTGACAAGCATTGGATGTTTGAGGACCTGTGGTTTGTTTCAGTTTCAGAAGCAGAGTTGAACTAGATATGGTCCGTATGTGTGGGAAACAACGTTCATTTGTTCTGAGCACACTCAAGTTTCCTGCTGTATTAGAGACTCTAGAAAGCAAGAGTGTGCTTCTTGCTCTAAAGCAGATTGTGATCCATCGAAGAGAACTATGCTGTGTGTTTCACTTCAGAAATGGAGTTAAGTCCCAGGCTCTGTGTCTTCCTACAAGGAAGACTTCGTTTCAAGTAAGGGCAGTCACTTTTCAGCTCAAATGAACAACATCGTTCACGACGCTCACACCTTTCTCATCTTAACTGACAAGCATTGGAGTTAGAGGACCTCTGGTTACTTTCAGTTTCTGAAGTAGAGTTGAACTAGATATGGCCCATATGTTGAGGAAACACTGTTCTTTTGTTCTGAGCACACTCACGTTTCCTGCTGTCTTAGAGGCTATAGAAAGCAAGAGCGTGCTCCTTGATCGAAAGCAGAGTTGAACAATGGATGAGAACTCTGCTGTTTGTTTCACTTCAGAAATGGAGTTAAATTCCAGGCTCTGAGTCTTCCTACAAAGAGGACTTCGATTCATGTAAGGGCAGTTACTTTACAGCTCAAATGAACTACATCGTTCACGAAGCTCACACGTTTCTCATCTTAACTGAGAGGCATTGGATGTTAGAGAACCTTTGCTTTGTATCAATTTCAAGCAGAGTTGAACAAGATATGATCCGTATGTATAGGAAACACCGTTCTTTTCTTCTGAGCACACTCACGTTTCCTGTTGTCTTAGAGACTCTAGAAAGCAGGAGCGTGCTTCTTAGTTCTAAAGCAGAGTGTGATCCATGGATGAGAACTAAGCTGTGAGTTTCCCTTCAGAAATGGAGTTAAATCCCAGGCTGTGTGTCTTCCTACAAGCAAGACTTCGTTTCAGGTAAGGGCACTTACTTTACAGCTCAAACGAACTACATCGTTCACAAAGCTGACACGTTTCTCATCTTAACTGACAAGCATTGGATGTTTGAGGACCTGTGGTTTGTTTCAGTTTCAGAAGCAGAGTTGAACTAGATATGGTCCGTATGTGTGGGAAACAACGTTCATTTGTTCTGAGCACACTCAAGTTTCCTGCTGTATTAGAGACTCTAGAAAGCAAGAGTGTGCTTCTTGCTCTAAAGCAGAGTGTGATCCATCGAAGAGAACTATGCTGTGTGTTTCACTTCAGAAATGGAGTTAAATCCCAGGCTCTGTGTCTTCCTACATGCAAGACTTCGTTTCAAGTAAGGGCAGTCACTTTTCAGCTCAAAAGAACAACATCGTTCACGACACTCACACTTTTCTCATCTTAACTGACAAGCATTGGAGTTAGAGGACCTCTGGTTACTTTCAGTTTCTGAAGTAGAGTTGAACTAGATATGGCCCATATGTTGAGGAAACACTGTTCTTTTGTTCTGAGCACACTCAAGTTTCCTGCTGTCTTAGAGGCTATAGAAAGCAAGAGCGTGCTCCTTGATCGAAAGCAGAGTTGAACAATGGATGAGAACTCTGCTGTTTGTTTCACTTCAGAAATGGAGTTAAATTCCAGGCTCTGAGTCTTCCTACAAAGAGGACTTCGATTCATGTAAGGGCAGTTACTTTACAGCTCAAACGAACTACATCGTTCACGAAGCTCACACGTTTCTCATCTTAACTGAGAGGCATTGGATGTTAGAGAACCTTTGCTTTGTATCAATTTCAAGCAGAGTTGAACAACATATGGTCCGTATGTATAGGAAACACCGTTCTTTTCTTCTGAGCACACTCACGTTTCCTGTTGTCTTAGAGACTCTAGAAAGCAGGAGCGTGCTTCTTAGTTCTAAAGCAGAGTGTGATCCATGGATGAGAACTAAGCTGTGTGTTTCCCTTCAGAAATGGAGTTAAATCCCAGGCTGTGTGTCTTCCTACAAGCAAGACTTCGTTTCAGGTAAGGGCACTTACTTTACAGCTCAAACGAACTACATCGTTCACAAAGCTGACACGTTTCTCATCTTAACTGACAAGCATTGGATGTTTGAGGACGTGTGGTTTGTTTCAGTTTCAGAAGCAGAGTTGAACTAGATATGGTCCGTATGTGTGGGAAACAACGTTCATTTGTTCTGAGCACACTCAAGTTTCCTGCTGTATTAGAGACTCTAGAAAGCAAGAGTGTGCTTCTTGCTCTAAAGCAGATTGTGATCCATCGAAGAGAACTATGCTGTGTGTTTCACTTCAGAAATGGAGTTAAGTCCCAGGCTCTGTGTCTTCCTACAAGGAAGACTTCGTTTCAAGTAAGGGCAGTCACTTTTCAGCTCAAATGAACAACATCGTTCACGACGCTCACACCTTTCTCATCTTAACTGACAAGCATTGGAGTTAGAGGACCTCTGGTTACTTTCAGTTTCTGAAGTAGAGTTGAACTAGATATGGCCCATATGTTGAGGAAACACTGTTCTTTTGTTCTGAGCACACTCACGTTTCCTGCTGTCTTAGAGGCTATAGAAAGCAAGAGCGTGCTCCTTGATCGAAAGCAGAGTTGAACAATGGATGAGAACTCTGCTGTTTGTTTCACTTCAGAAATGGAGTTAAATTCCAGGCTCTGAGTCTTCCTACAAAGAGGACTTCGATTCATGTAAGGGCAGTTACTTTACAGCTCAAATGAACTACATCGTTCACGAAGCTCACACGTTTCTCATCTTAACTGAGAGGCATTGGATGTTAGAGAACCTTTGCTTTGTATCAATTTCAAGCAGAGTTGAACAAGATATGGTCCGTATGTATAGGAAACACCGTTCTTTTCTTCTGAGCACACTCACGTTTCCTGTTGTCTTAGAGACTCTAGAAAGCAGGAGCGTGCTTCTTAGTTCTAAAGCAGAGTGTGATCCATGGATGAGAACTAAGCTGTGAGTTTCCCTTCAGAAATGGAGTTAAATCCCAGGCTGTGTGTCTTCCTACAAGCAAGACTTCGTTTCAGGTAAGGGCACTTACTTTACAGCTCAAACGAACTACATCGTTCACAAAGCTGACACGTTTCTCATCTTAACTGACAAGCATTGGATGTTTGAGGACCTGTGGTTTGTTTCAGTTTCAGAAGCAGAGTTGAACTAGATATGGTCCGTATGTGTGGGAAACAACGTTCATTTGTTCTGAGCACACTCAAGTTTCCTGCTGTATTAGAGACTCTAGAAAGCAAGAGTGTGCTTCTTGCTCTAAAGCAGAGTGTGATCCATCGAAGAGAACTATGCTGTGTGTTTCACTTCAGAAATGGAGTTAAATCCCAGGCTCTGTGTCTTCCTACATGCAAGACTTCGTTTCAAGTAAGGGCAGTCACTTTTCAGCTCAAAAGAACAACATCGTTCACGACACTCACACCTTTCTCATCTTAACTGACAAGCATTGGAGTTAGAGGACCTCTGGTTACTTTCAGTTTCTGAAGTAGAGTTGAACTAGATATGGCCCATATGTTGAGGAAACACTGTTCTTTTGTTCTGAGCACACTCAAGTTTCCTGCTGTCTTAGAGGCTATAGAAAGCAAGAGCGTGCTCCTTGATCGAAAGCAGAGTTGAACAATGGATGAGAACTCTGTTGTTTGTTTCACTTCAGAAATGGAGTTAAATTCCAGGCTCTGAGTCTTCCTACAAAGAGGACTTCGATTCATGTAAGGGCAGTTACTTTACAGCTCAAACGAACTACATCGTTCACGAAGCTCACACGTTTCTCATCTTAACTGAGAGGCATTGGATGTTAGAGAACCTTTGCTTTGTATCAATTTCAAGCAGAGTTGAACAACATATGGTCCGTATGTATAGGAAACACCGTTCTTTTCTTCTGAGCACACTCACGTTTCCTGTTGTCTTAGAGACTCTAGAAAGCAGGAGCGTGCTTCTTAGTTCTAAAGCAGAGTGTGATCCATGGATGAGAACTAAGCTTTGTGTTTCCCTTCAGAAATGGAGTTAAATCCCAGGCTGTGTGTCTTCCTACAAGCAAGACTTCGTTTCAGGTAAGGGCACTTACTTTACAGCTCAAACGAACTACATCGTTCACAAAGCTGACACGTTTCTCATCTTAACTGACAAGCATTGGATGTTTGAGGACCTGTGGTTTGTTTCAGTTTCAGAAGCAGAGTTGAACTAGATATGGTCCGTATGTGTGGGAAACAACGTTCATTTGTTCTGAGCACACTCAAGTTTCCTGCTGTATTAGAGACTCTAGAAAGCAAGAGTGTGCTTCTTGCTCTAAAGCAGAGTGTGATCCATCGAAGAGAACTATGCTGTGTGTTTCACTTCAGAAATGGAGTTAAATCCCAGGCTCTGTGTCTTCCTACATGCAAGACTTCGTTTCAAGTAAGGGCAGTCACTTTTCAGCTCAAACGAACAACATCGTTCACGACACTCACACCTTTCTCATCTTAACTGACAAGCATTGGAGTTAGAGGACCTCTGGTTACTTTCAGTTTCTGAAGTAGAGTTGAACTAGATATGGCCCATATGTTGAGGAAACACTGTTCTTTTGTTCTGAGCACACTCAAGTTTCCTGCTGTCTTAGAGGCTATAGAAAGCAAGAGCGTGCTCCTTGATCGAAAGCAGAGTTGAACAATGGATGAGAACTCTGCTGTTTGTTTCACTTCAGAAATGGAGTTAAATTCCAGGCTCTGAGTCTTCCTACAAAGAGGACTTCGATTCATGTAAGGGCAGTTAATTTACAGCTCAAACGAACTACATCGTTCACGAAGCTCACACGTTTCTCATCTTAACTGAGAGGCATTGGATGTTAGAGAACCTTTGCTTTGTATCAATTTCAAGCAGAGTTGAACAACATATGGTCCGTATGTATAGGAAACACCTTTCTTTTCTTCTGAGCACACTCACGTTTCCTGTTGTCTTAGAGACTCTAGAAAGCAGGAGCGTGCTTCTTAGTTCTAAAGCAGAGTGTGATCCATGGATGAGAACTAAGCTGTGTGTTTCCCTTCAGAAATGGAGTTAAATCCCAGGCTGTGTGTCTTCCTACAAGCAGGACTTCGTTTCAGATAAGGGCACTTACTTTACAGCTCAAACGACTACATCGTTCACAAAGCTCACAAGTTTCTCATCTTAACTGACAAGCATTGGATGTTTGAGGACGTGTGGTTTGTTTCAGTTTCAGAAGCAGAGTTGAACTAGATATGGTCATTATGTTTAGGAAACTCCGTTCATTTGTTCTGAGCGCACTCAAGTTTCCTCCTGTATTAGAGAATCTAGAAAGCAAGTGTGTGCTTCTTGCTCTAAAGCAGAGTGTGATCCATGGATGAGAACTCTGCTGTGTGTTTCACTTCAGAAATGGAGTTAAATCCCAGGCTATGTGTCTTCCTACAAGCAAGACTTTGTTTCAGGTAAGGGCAGTCACTATTCAGCTCAAAAGAACTACACCGTTCACGAATCTAACACGTTTCTCATCTTAACTGACAAGCATTGGAAGTTAGAGGACCAGTGCTTTGTATAAGTTTCAGAAGGAGAGTTCGACTAGATATGGCCAGTATGTGTAGGAAACACCGTTCTTTTGTTCTGAGCACACTCAGGTTTCCGGCTGTATTAGAGACTCTAGAAAGCAAGTGAGTACTTCTTGCTCTAAAGCAGAGTGTGATCCATCGAAGAGAACTGTGCTGTGTGTTTCCCTTCAGAAATGGAGTTAAATTCCAGGCTCTATGTCTTCCAACAAGCAAGAATTCTTTTCAAGTGAGGGCAGTCATTTTTCAGTACAAAGGAACTACATCATTCACGAACCTCACACGATTCTCATCTTAACTGACAAGCATTGAATGTTAGAGGACCAGTACTTTGTATCAGTTTCAGAAGCAGAATTGGACTAGATATGGTCCGTATGTGTAGGAAACACCGTTCATTTGTTCTCAGCAAACTCAAGTTTCTTGCTGTCTTAGAGACTCTAGAAAGCTAGGGCGTGCTTCTTGCTCTAAAGCAGAGTGTGATCAATGGATGAGAACTCTGTTGTGTGTTTCACTTCAGAAATGGAGTTAAATCCCAGGCTCTGAGTCTTCCTACAAGCAAGACTTCGTTTCAGGTAAGGGCAGTTACTTTACAGCTCAAAGGAACTCCATCGTTCACGAAGCTCACACGTTTCTCATCTTAACTGAGAAGCATTGGATGTTAGGGGCCCTCTGGTTTGTTTCAGTTTCAGAAGCAGAGTTGAACTAGATATGGTCTGTATGTATAGGAAACACCGTTCTTTTCTTCTGAGCACACTCACGTTTCCTGTTGTCTTAGAGACTCTAGAAAGCAGGAGCGTACTTCTTGCTCTAAAGCAGAGTGTGATCAATGGATGAGAACTCTGCTGTGTGTTTCCCTTCAGAAATGGAGTTAAATCCCAGGCTCTGAGGTTTCCTACAAGCAAGACTTCGTTTCAGGTAAGGGCAGTAACTTTACAGCTCAAACGAACTACATCATTCACGAAGCTCACACGTTTCTCATCTTAACCTACAAGCATTGGATGTTAGAGGACCTGTGGTTTGTTTCAGTTTCAGAAGCAGAGTTGAACTAGATATGGTCCGTATGTATAGGAAAAACCGTTCTTTTGTTCTCAGCACACTCATGTTTCCTGCTGTCTTAGAGACTCTAGAAAGCAAGAGTGTGCTTCTCTCTCTAAATCAGAGTGTGAACTATATATGAGAACTCTGCTGTGTGTTTCATCTCAGAAATGGAGTTAAATCCCATGCTCTGAGTCTTCCTACAAATAAGACTTCGTTTCAGGTAAGGGCAGTCACTTTTCAGCTCAAACGAACTACATTGTTCATAAAGCTCACACGTTTCTCATCTTAACTGACAAGCATTGGATGTTGACGACCTGTGTTTTGTTTCAGTTTCAGAAGCAGAGTTGAACTAGATATGGCCAGTATGTGTAAGAAACACCGTTCTTTTGTTCTCAGCACACTCAAGTTTCATGCTGTATTAGAGACTCTAGAAAGCAAGATCGTGCTTCTTTTTCTAAAGCAGAGTGTGATCCATGTATGAGAACTGTGTTGTGTGTTTCCCTTCAGAAATGGAGTAAAACCCCAGGCTCTGTGTCTTCCTATAAGCAAGACTTCGTTTCAGGTAAGGGCAGTTACTTTTCAGCTAAAACGAACTACATTGTTCATAAAGCTCACACGTTTCTCATCTTAACTGACAAACATTGAATGTTGGAGGACCAGTGTTTAGTATCAGTTTCAGAAGCAGAGTTGGACTAGATATGGTCCGTATGTGTAGGAAACACCGTACTTTTGTTCTCAGGACACTCACGTTTTCTGCTGTCTTAGAGACTCTAGAAATCAAGAGCGTGCTTCTTGCTCTAAAGCAGACTGTGATCAATGGATGAGAACTCTGCTGTGTGTTTCACTTCAGAAATGGTGTTAAATCCCAGGCTCTGAGTCTTCCTACAAGGAAGACAACGATTCAAGTAAGGGCAGTCACTATTCAGCTCAAAAGAACTACACCGTTCACGAAGCTAACACTTTTCTCATCTTAAATGACAAGCATTGGATGTTAGAGGACCAGTGCTTTGCATAAGTTTCAGAAGGAGAGTTGGACTACATATGGCCCGTATGTGTAGGAAACACCATTCTTTTGTTCAGAGCACACTCAAGTTTCCTGCTGTATTAGAGATTCTAGAAAGCAAGAGCGTGCTTCTTTCTCTAAAGCAGAGTGTGATCCATCAATGAGAACTATGCTGTGTGTTTCCCTTCAGAAATGGAGTTATATTCCAGGCTCTGTGACTTCCTACAAGCAATACATCGTTTCAAGTAAGGGCAGTCACTTTTCAGCTCAAACGATCTACATCGTTCATGAAGCTAACACGTTTCTCATCTTAACTGACAAGCATTGGATGTTTGAGTTCGTGTGGTTTGTTTCAGTTTCAGATGCAGAGTTGAACTAGATATGGCCTGTATGTGTAGGAAACACCGTTCTTTGTTCTGAGCACACTCAAGTTCCCTGCTGTCTTAGAGACTCTAGAAAGTAAGAGCATGCTTCTTGCTCTAAAGCAGACTGTGATCAATGGTTGAGAACTCTGCTGTGTGTTTAACTTCACAAATGGTGTTAAATCCCAGGCACTGTGTCTTCCTACAAGGAAGACTTCGATTCAAGTAAGGGCAGTTACTTTACAGCTCAAACGAACTACATCATTCACGAAGCTCACACGGTTCTCATCTTAACCTACAAGCATTGGATGTTAGAGGACCTGTGGTTTGTTTCAGTTTCAGAAGCAGAGTTGAACTAGATATGGACCGTATGTGTAGGAAACACCGTTCTTTTGTTCAGAACACACTCAAGTTTCCTGCTGTATTAGAGACTCTAGAAAGCTAGAGCTTGATTCTTGCTCTAAAGCAGAGTGTGATCTATATATGAGAACTCTGTTGTGTGTTTCACTTCAGAAATGGAGTTAAATCCCAGGCTGTGTGTCTTCCTACAAGCAAGACTTCGTTTCAGGTAAGGGCACTTACTTTACAGCTCAAACGAACTACATCGTTCACAAAGCTGACACGTTTCTCATCTTAACTGACAAGCATTGGATGTTTGAGGACCTGTGGTTTGTTTCAGTTTCAGAAGCAGTGTTGAACTAGATATGGTCCGTACGTGTAGGAAACACTGTTCTTTTGTTCTGAGCACACTCAAGTTTCCTACTCTATTAGAGATTCTCGAAAGCAAGAGCGGTCTTCTTGATCTAAAGCAGAGTGTGATCCATGGATGAGAACTCTGCTGTGTGTTTCCCTTCAGAAATGGAGTTAAATCCCAGGCTCTGTGTCTTCCTACAAGCACTACTTCGTTTCAGGCAAGGGCAGTCACTTTTCAGGTGAAACGAACTACATCGTTCACAAAGGTCACACGTTTCTCATCTTAAATGACAAGCATTGGATGTTAGGGGACCAGTGCTTTGTATCAGTTTCAGAAGCAGAGTTGGACTAGATATGGTCCGTATGTGTAGGAAACACCGTTCTTTTGTTCTCAGCACACTCACGTTTCCTGCTGTCTTAGAGACTCTAGAAAGCAAGAGCGTGCTTCTTGCTCTAATGCAGAGTGTGATCAATGGATGAGAACTCTGTTGTTTGTTTCACTTCAGAAATGGAGTTAAATCCCAGGCTGTGTGTCTTCCTACAAGCAAGACTTCGTTTCAGGTAATGGCACTTACTTTACAGCTCAAACGAACTACATCGTTCACAAAGCTGACACGTTTCTCATCTTAAATGACAAGCATTGGATGTTTGAGGACCTGTGGTTTGTTTCAGTTTCAGAAGCAGAGTTGAACTAGATATGGTCCGTATGTGTGGGAAACACCGTTCATTTGTTCTGAGCACACTCAAGTTTCCTGCTGTATTAGAGACTCTAGAAAGCAAGAGTGTGCTTCTTGCTCTAAAGCAGAGTGTGATCCATCGAAGAGAACTATGCTGTGTGTTTCCCTTCAGAAATGGAGTTAAATTCCAGGCTCTGTGTCTTCCTACAAGCAAGAATTCGTTTAAAGTGAGGGCAGTCATTTTTCAGAAAAGGAACTACATCGTTCACGAACCTCACACGTTTCTCATCTTAACTGACAAGCATTGAATGTTAGAGGACCAGTACTTTGTATCAGTTTCAGAAGCAGAGTTGGACTAGATATGGTCCGTATGTGTAGGAAACACCGTTCATTTGTTCTCAGCACACTCAGGTTTCCTGCTGTCTTAGGGACTACACAAAGCAAGAGCGTGCTTCTTGCACTAAAGCAGAGTGTGATCTATCTATGAGAACTCTGCTGTGTGTTTCACTTCAGAAATGGAGTTAAATTCCAGGCTCTGAGTCTTCCTACAAAGAGGACTTCGAATCAAGTAAGTTCAGTTACTTTACAGTTCAAACGAACTACATCATTCACGAAGCTCACACGTTTCTCATCTTAACTGAGAGGCTTTGGATGTTAGAGGACCTTTGCTTTGTATCAATTTCAAGCAGAGTTGAACAATTATGGTCCGTATGTATAGGAAACACCGTTCTTTCTTCTGAGCACACTCATGTTTCCTGTTGTCTTAGAGACTCTAGAAAGCAGGAGCGTGCTTCTTGCTCTAAAACAGAGTGTGATCAATGGATGAGAACTCTGCTGTGTGTTTCACTCAGAAATGGAGTTCAATCCCAGGCTCTGTGTCTTCCTACAAGCAAGACTTCCTTTCAAGTAAGGGCAGTCACTTTTCAGCTCAAACGAACTACATCGTTCACGACGCTCACACGTTTCTCATCTTAACTGACAAGCATTGGATGTTAGAGGACCTGTGGTTTCTTTCAGTTTCCGAAGCAGAGTTGAACTAGATATAGTCCGTATGTGTAGGAAACACTGTTCTTTTGTTCTGAGCACATTCAAGTTTCCTGCTCTATTAGAGATTCTAGAAAGCAAGAGCGGTCTTCTTGCTCTAAAGCAGAGTGTGATCCATGGATGAGAACTATGCTGTGTGTTTCCCTTCAGAAATGGAGTTAAATCCCAGGCTCTGTTTCTTCCTACAAGCACTACTTCGTTTCAGGCAAGGGCAGTCACTTTTCAGTTGAAACGAACTACATCGTTCATGAAGGTCACACGTTTCTCATCTTAAATGACAGGCATTGGATGTTAGAGGACCAGTGCTTTGTATCAGTTTCAGAGGCAGAGTTGGACTAGATATGGTCTGTAGGTGTAGGAAACACCGTTCTTTTGTTCTCAGCACACTCACGTTTCCTGCTGTCTTAGAGACTCTAGAAAGCAAGAGCGTGCTTCTTGCTCTAATGCAGAGTGTGATCAATGGATGAGAACTCTGTTGTGTGTTTCACTTCAGAAATGGAGTTAAATCCCATGCTCTGAATCTTCCTACAAGGAAGACTTCGATTCAAATAAGGGCACTGACTTTACTTCTCAAAATGAACTACATCATTCACGAAGATCACACGTTTCTCATCTTAACTGACAAGCATTGGATGTTAGAGGACCTGTGGTTTGTTTCAGTTTTAGAAGCAGAGGTGAACTAGATATGACCCATATATGGAGGAAACCCCGGTCTTTTGTTCTGAGCACACTCAAGTTTCCTGCTGTATTAGAGACTCTAGAAAGCAAGAGCGTGCTTCCTTCTCTAAAGCAGAGTGTGATCCATCGATGAGAACTATGCTGTGTGTTCACCTTTAGAAATGGAGTTATATTCCAGGCTCTGTGACTTCCTACAAGCAAGACATTGTTTCAAGTAAGGGCAGTCACTTTTCAGCTCAAACGATCTACATCGTTCACGAAGCTCACACGTTTCTCATCTTAACTGACAAGCATTGGATGTTAGAGGACCTGTGCTTTGTATCAATTTCAGAGGCAGAGTTGTACTAGATATGGTCCATATGTGTACAGAACACCGTTCTTTTGTTCTCAGCACACTCATGTTTCCTCCTGTCTTAGAGACTCTAGAGAGCAAGAGCGTGCTTTTGCTCTAAAGCAGACTGTGATCAATGGTTGAGAACTCTGCTGTGTGTTTCACTTCAGAAATGGTGTTAAATGCCAGGCACTGTGTCTGCCTACAAGAAGACTTCGATTCAAGTAAGGGCACTTACTTTAGAGCTCAAACGAACTACATCATTCACGAAGCTCACACGTTTCTCATCTTAACCTACAAGCATTGGATGTTAGAGGACCTGTGGTTTGTTTCACTTTCAGAAGCAGAGTTGATCTACATATGGACCGTATGTGTAGGAAACACCGTTCTTTTGTTCAGAGCACACTCAAGTTTCCTGCTGTATTAGAGACTCTAGAAAGCTAGAGCGTGCTTCTTGCTCTAAAGCAGAGTGTGATCTATACATGAGAACTCTGTTGTGTGTTTCACTTCAGAAATGGAGTTAAATCCCAGGCTGTGTGTCTTCCTACAAGCAAGACTTCGTTTCAGGTAATGGCACTTACTTTACAGCTCAAACGAACTACATCGTTCACAAAGCTGACGCGTTTCTCATCTTAAATGACAAGCATTGGATGTTTGAGGACCTGTGGTTTGTTTCAGTTTCAGAAGCAGAGTTGAACTAGATATGGTCCGTATGTGTGGGAAACACCGTTCATTTGTTCTGAGCACACTCAAGTTTCCTGCTGTATTAGAGATTCTAGAAAGCAAGAGTGTGCTTCTTGCTCTAAAGCAGAGTGTGATCCATCGAAGAGAACTATGCTGTGTGTTTCCCTTCAGAAATGGAGTTAAATTCCAGGCTCTGTGTCTTCCTACAAGCAAGAATTCGTTTAAAGTGAGGGCAGTCATTTTTCAGAAAAGGAACTACATCGTTCACGAACCTCACACGTTTCTCATCTTAACTGACAAGCATTGAATGTTAGAGGACCAGTACTTTGTATCAGTTTCAGAAGCAGAGTTGGACTAGATATGGTCCGTATGTGTAGGAAACACCGTTCATTTGTTCTCAGCACACTCAGGTTTCCTGCTGTCTTAGGGACTACACAAAGCAGGAGCGTGCTTCTTGCTCTAAAGCAGAGTGTGATCAATGGATGAGAACTCTGCTGTGTGTTTCACTCAGAAATGGAGTTCAATCCCAGGCTCTCTGTCTTCCTACAAGCAAGACTTCCTTTCAAGTAAGGTCAGTCACTTTTCAGCTCAAACGAACTACATCGTTCACGACGCTCACACGTTTCTCATCTTAACTGACAAGCATTGGATGTTAGAGGACCTGTGGTTTCTTTCAGTTTCCGAAGCAGAGTTGAACTAGATATAGTCCGTATGTGTAGGAAACACTGTTCTTTTGTTCTGAGCACATTCAAGTTTCCTGCTCTATTAGAGATTCTAGAAAGCAAGAGCGGTCTTCTTGCTCTAAAGCAGAGTGTGATCCATGGATCAGAACTATGCTGTGTGTTTCCCTTCAGAAATGGAGTTAAATCCCAGGCTCTGTTTCTTCCTACAAGCACTACTTCGTTTCAGGCAAGGGCAGTCACTTTTCAGTTGAAACGAACTACATCGTTCACGAAGGTCACACGTTTCTCATCTTAAATGACAGGCATTGGATGTTAGAGGACCAGTGCTTTGTATCAGTTTCAGAAGCAGAGTTGGACTAGATATGGTCTGTAGGTGTAGGAAACACCGTTCTTTTGTTCTCAGCACACTCACGTTTCCTGCTCTCTTAGAGACTCTAGAAAGCAAGAGCGTGCTACTTGCTCTAAAGCAGAGTGTGATCAATGGATGAGAACTCTGTTGTGTGTTTCACTTCAGAAATGGAGTTAAATCCCAGGCTGTGTGTCTTCCTACAAGCAAGACTTCGTTTCAGGTAAGGGCACTTACTTTACAGCTCAAACGAACTACATCGTTCACAAAGCTGACACGTTTCTCATCTTAACTGACAAGCATTGGATGTTTGAGGACCTGTGGTTTGTTTCAGTTTCAGAAGCAGAGTTGAACTAGATATGGTCCGTATGTGTGGGAAACAACGTTCATTTGTTCTGAGCACACTCAAGTTTCCTGCTGTATTAGAGACTCTAGAAAGCAAGAGTGTGCTTCTTGCTCTAAAGCAGATTGTGATCCATCGAAGAGAACTATGCTGTGTGTTTCACTTCAGAAATGGAGTTAAGTCCCAGGCTCTGTGTCTTCCTACAAGGAAGACTTCGTTTCAAGTAAGGGCAGTCACTTTTCAGCTCAAATGAACAACATCGTTCACGACGCTCACACCTTTCTCATCTTAACTGACAAGCATTGGAGTTAGAGGACCTCTGGTTACTTTCAGTTTCTGAAGTAGAGTTGAACTAGATATGGCCCATATGTTGAGGAAACACTGTTCTTTTGTTCTGAGCACACTCACGTTTCCTGCTGTCTTAGAGGCTATAGAAAGCAAGAGCGTGCTCCTTGATCGAAAGCAGAGTTGAACAATGGATGAGAACTCTGCTGTTTGTTTCACTTCAGAAATGGAGTTAAATTCCAGGCTCTGAGTCTTCCTACAAAGAGGACTTCGATTCATGTAAGGGCAGTTACTTTACAGCTCAAATGAACTACATCGTTCACGAAGCTCACACGTTTCTCATCTTAACTGAGAGGCATTGGATGTTAGAGAACCTTTGCTTTGTATCAATTTCAAGCAGAGTTGAACAAGATATGATCCGTATGTATAGGAAACACCGTTCTTTTCTTCTGAGCACACTCACGTTTCCTGTTGTCTTAGAGACTCTAGAAAGCAGGAGCGTGCTTCTTAGTTCTAAAGCAGAGTGTGATCCATGGATGAGAACTAAGCTGTGAGTTTCCCTTCAGAAATGGAGTTAAATCCCAGGCTGTGTGTCTTCCTACAAGCAAGACTTCGTTTCAGGTAAGGGCACTTACTTTACAGCTCAAACGAACTACATCGTTCACAAAGCTGACACGTTTCTCATCTTAACTGACAAGCATTGGATGTTTGAGGACCTGTGGTTTGTTTCAGTTTCAGAAGCAGAGTTGAACTAGATATGGTCCGTATGTGTGGGAAACAACGTTCATTTGTTCTGAGCACACTCAAGTTTCCTGCTGTATTAGAGACTCTAGAAAGCAAGAGTGTGCTTCTTGCTCTAAAGCAGAGTGTGATCCATCGAAGAGAACTATGCTGTGTGTTTCACTTCAGAAATGGAGTTAAATCCCAGGCTCTGTGTCTTCCTACATGCAAGACTTCGTTTCAAGTAAGGGCAGTCACTTTTCAGCTCAAAAGAACAACATCGTTCACGACACTCACACTTTTCTCATCTTAACTGACAAGCATTGGAGTTAGAGGACCTCTGGTTACTTTCAGTTTCTGAAGTAGAGTTGAACTAGATATGGCCCATATGTTGAGGAAACACTGTTCTTTTGTTCTGAGCACACTCAAGTTTCCTGCTGTCTTAGAGGCTATAGAAAGCAAGAGCGTGCTCCTTGATCGAAAGCAGAGTTGAACAATGGATGAGAACTCTGCTGTTTGTTTCACTTCAGAAATGGAGTTAAATTCCAGGCTCTGAGTCTTCCTACAAAGAGGACTTCGATTCATGTAAGGGCAGTTACTTTACAGCTCAAACGAACTACATCGTTCACGAAGCTCACACGTTTCTCATCTTAACTGAGAGGCATTGGATGTTAGAGAACCTTTGCTTTGTATCAATTTCAAGCAGAGTTGAACAACATATGGTCCGTATGTATAGGAAACACCGTTCTTTTCTTCTGAGCACACTCACGTTTCCTGTTGTCTTAGAGACTCTAGAAAGCAGGAGCGTGCTTCTTAGTTCTAAAGCAGAGTGTGATCCATGGATGAGAACTAAGCTGTGTGTTTCCCTTCAGAAATGGAGTTAAATCCCAGGCTGTGTGTCTTCCTACAAGCAAGACTTCGTTTCAGGTAAGGGCACTTACTTTACAGCTCAAACGAACTACATCGTTCACAAAGCTGACACGTTTCTCATCTTAACTGACAAGCATTGGATGTTTGAGGACGTGTGGTTTGTTTCAGTTTCAGAAGCAGAGTTGAACTAGATATGGTCCGTATGTGTGGGAAACAACGTTCATTTGTTCTGAGCACACTCAAGTTTCCTGCTGTATTAGAGACTCTAGAAAGCAAGAGTGTGCTTCTTGCTCTAAAGCAGATTGTGATCCATCGAAGAGAACTATGCTGTGTGTTTCACTTCAGAAATGGAGTTAAGTCCCAGGCTCTGTGTCTTCCTACAAGGAAGACTTCGTTTCAAGTAAGGGCAGTCACTTTTCAGCTCAAATGAACAACATCGTTCACGACGCTCACACCTTTCTCATCTTAACTGACAAGCATTGGAGTTAGAGGACCTCTGGTTACTTTCAGTTTCTGAAGTAGAGTTGAACTAGATATGGCCCATATGTTGAGGAAACACTGTTCTTTTGTTCTGAGCACACTCACGTTTCCTGCTGTCTTAGAGGCTATAGAAAGCAAGAGCGTGCTCCTTGATCGAAAGCAGAGTTGAACAATGGATGAGAACTCTGCTGTTTGTTTCACTTCAGAAATGGAGTTAAATTCCAGGCTCTGAGTCTTCCTACAAAGAGGACTTCGATTCATGTAAGGGCAGTTACTTTACAGCTCAAATGAACTACATCGTTCACGAAGCTCACACGTTTCTCATCTTAACTGAGAGGCATTGGATGTTAGAGAACCTTTGCTTTGTATCAATTTCAAGCAGAGTTGAACAAGATATGGTCCGTATGTATAGGAAACACCGTTCTTTTCTTCTGAGCACACTCACGTTTCCTGTTGTCTTAGAGACTCTAGAAAGCAGGAGCGTGCTTCTTAGTTCTAAAGCAGAGTGTGATCCATGGATGAGAACTAAGCTGTGAGTTTCCCTTCAGAAATGGAGTTAAATCCCAGGCTGTGTGTCTTCCTACAAGC
This sequence comes from Onychomys leucogaster, assembly GCA_949786385.1. Lineage (NCBI taxonomy): Eukaryota > Metazoa > Chordata > Mammalia > Rodentia > Cricetidae > Onychomys > Onychomys leucogaster. The sequence continues at coordinate 1,331,193 of CATKUP010000014.1, read as the reverse complement.
AAGACTTCGTTTCAGGTAAGGGCACTTACTTTACAGCTCAAACGAACTACATCGTTCACAAAGCTGACACGTTTCTCATCTTAACTGACAAGCATTGGATGTTTGAGGACCTGTGGTTTGTTTCAGTTTCAGAAGCAGAGTTGAACTAGATATGGTCCGTATGTGTGGGAAACAACGTTCATTTGTTCTGAGCACACTCAAGTTTCCTGCTGTATTAGAGACTCTAGAAAGCAAGAGTGTGCTTCTTGCTCTAAAGCAGAGTGTGATCCATCGAAGAGAACTATGCTGTGTGTTTCACTTCAGAAATGGAGTTAAATCCCAGGCTCTGTGTCTTCCTACATGCAAGACTTCGTTTCAAGTAAGGGCAGTCACTTTTCAGCTCAAAAGAACAACATCGTTCACGACACTCACACCTTTCTCATCTTAACTGACAAGCATTGGAGTTAGAGGACCTCTGGTTACTTTCAGTTTCTGAAGTAGAGTTGAACTAGATATGGCCCATATGTTGAGGAAACACTGTTCTTTTGTTCTGAGCACACTCAAGTTTCCTGCTGTCTTAGAGGCTATAGAAAGCAAGAGCGTGCTCCTTGATCGAAAGCAGAGTTGAACAATGGATGAGAACTCTGTTGTTTGTTTCACTTCAGAAATGGAGTTAAATTCCAGGCTCTGAGTCTTCCTACAAAGAGGACTTCGATTCATGTAAGGGCAGTTACTTTACAGCTCAAACGAACTACATCGTTCACGAAGCTCACACGTTTCTCATCTTAACTGAGAGGCATTGGATGTTAGAGAACCTTTGCTTTGTATCAATTTCAAGCAGAGTTGAACAACATATGGTCCGTATGTATAGGAAACACCGTTCTTTTCTTCTGAGCACACTCACGTTTCCTGTTGTCTTAGAGACTCTAGAAAGCAGGAGCGTGCTTCTTAGTTCTAAAGCAGAGTGTGATCCATGGATGAGAACTAAGCTTTGTGTTTCCCTTCAGAAATGGAGTTAAATCCCAGGCTGTGTGTCTTCCTACAAGCAAGACTTCGTTTCAGGTAAGGGCACTTACTTTACAGCTCAAACGAACTACATCGTTCACAAAGCTGACACGTTTCTCATCTTAACTGACAAGCATTGGATGTTTGAGGACCTGTGGTTTGTTTCAGTTTCAGAAGCAGAGTTGAACTAGATATGGTCCGTATGTGTGGGAAACAACGTTCATTTGTTCTGAGCACACTCAAGTTTCCTGCTGTATTAGAGACTCTAGAAAGCAAGAGTGTGCTTCTTGCTCTAAAGCAGAGTGTGATCCATCGAAGAGAACTATGCTGTGTGTTTCACTTCAGAAATGGAGTTAAATCCCAGGCTCTGTGTCTTCCTACATGCAAGACTTCGTTTCAAGTAAGGGCAGTCACTTTTCAGCTCAAACGAACAACATCGTTCACGACACTCACACCTTTCTCATCTTAACTGACAAGCATTGGAGTTAGAGGACCTCTGGTTACTTTCAGTTTCTGAAGTAGAGTTGAACTAGATATGGCCCATATGTTGAGGAAACACTGTTCTTTTGTTCTGAGCACACTCAAGTTTCCTGCTGTCTTAGAGGCTATAGAAAGCAAGAGCGTGCTCCTTGATCGAAAGCAGAGTTGAACAATGGATGAGAACTCTGCTGTTTGTTTCACTTCAGAAATGGAGTTAAATTCCAGGCTCTGAGTCTTCCTACAAAGAGGACTTCGATTCATGTAAGGGCAGTTAATTTACAGCTCAAACGAACTACATCGTTCACGAAGCTCACACGTTTCTCATCTTAACTGAGAGGCATTGGATGTTAGAGAACCTTTGCTTTGTATCAATTTCAAGCAGAGTTGAACAACATATGGTCCGTATGTATAGGAAACACCTTTCTTTTCTTCTGAGCACACTCACGTTTCCTGTTGTCTTAGAGACTCTAGAAAGCAGGAGCGTGCTTCTTAGTTCTAAAGCAGAGTGTGATCCATGGATGAGAACTAAGCTGTGTGTTTCCCTTCAGAAATGGAGTTAAATCCCAGGCTGTGTGTCTTCCTACAAGCAGGACTTCGTTTCAGATAAGGGCACTTACTTTACAGCTCAAACGACTACATCGTTCACAAAGCTCACAAGTTTCTCATCTTAACTGACAAGCATTGGATGTTTGAGGACGTGTGGTTTGTTTCAGTTTCAGAAGCAGAGTTGAACTAGATATGGTCATTATGTTTAGGAAACTCCGTTCATTTGTTCTGAGCGCACTCAAGTTTCCTCCTGTATTAGAGAATCTAGAAAGCAAGTGTGTGCTTCTTGCTCTAAAGCAGAGTGTGATCCATGGATGAGAACTCTGCTGTGTGTTTCACTTCAGAAATGGAGTTAAATCCCAGGCTATGTGTCTTCCTACAAGCAAGACTTTGTTTCAGGTAAGGGCAGTCACTATTCAGCTCAAAAGAACTACACCGTTCACGAATCTAACACGTTTCTCATCTTAACTGACAAGCATTGGAAGTTAGAGGACCAGTGCTTTGTATAAGTTTCAGAAGGAGAGTTCGACTAGATATGGCCAGTATGTGTAGGAAACACCGTTCTTTTGTTCTGAGCACACTCAGGTTTCCGGCTGTATTAGAGACTCTAGAAAGCAAGTGAGTACTTCTTGCTCTAAAGCAGAGTGTGATCCATCGAAGAGAACTGTGCTGTGTGTTTCCCTTCAGAAATGGAGTTAAATTCCAGGCTCTATGTCTTCCAACAAGCAAGAATTCTTTTCAAGTGAGGGCAGTCATTTTTCAGTACAAAGGAACTACATCATTCACGAACCTCACACGATTCTCATCTTAACTGACAAGCATTGAATGTTAGAGGACCAGTACTTTGTATCAGTTTCAGAAGCAGAATTGGACTAGATATGGTCCGTATGTGTAGGAAACACCGTTCATTTGTTCTCAGCAAACTCAAGTTTCTTGCTGTCTTAGAGACTCTAGAAAGCTAGGGCGTGCTTCTTGCTCTAAAGCAGAGTGTGATCAATGGATGAGAACTCTGTTGTGTGTTTCACTTCAGAAATGGAGTTAAATCCCAGGCTCTGAGTCTTCCTACAAGCAAGACTTCGTTTCAGGTAAGGGCAGTTACTTTACAGCTCAAAGGAACTCCATCGTTCACGAAGCTCACACGTTTCTCATCTTAACTGAGAAGCATTGGATGTTAGGGGCCCTCTGGTTTGTTTCAGTTTCAGAAGCAGAGTTGAACTAGATATGGTCTGTATGTATAGGAAACACCGTTCTTTTCTTCTGAGCACACTCACGTTTCCTGTTGTCTTAGAGACTCTAGAAAGCAGGAGCGTACTTCTTGCTCTAAAGCAGAGTGTGATCAATGGATGAGAACTCTGCTGTGTGTTTCCCTTCAGAAATGGAGTTAAATCCCAGGCTCTGAGGTTTCCTACAAGCAAGACTTCGTTTCAGGTAAGGGCAGTAACTTTACAGCTCAAACGAACTACATCATTCACGAAGCTCACACGTTTCTCATCTTAACCTACAAGCATTGGATGTTAGAGGACCTGTGGTTTGTTTCAGTTTCAGAAGCAGAGTTGAACTAGATATGGTCCGTATGTATAGGAAAAACCGTTCTTTTGTTCTCAGCACACTCATGTTTCCTGCTGTCTTAGAGACTCTAGAAAGCAAGAGTGTGCTTCTCTCTCTAAATCAGAGTGTGAACTATATATGAGAACTCTGCTGTGTGTTTCATCTCAGAAATGGAGTTAAATCCCATGCTCTGAGTCTTCCTACAAATAAGACTTCGTTTCAGGTAAGGGCAGTCACTTTTCAGCTCAAACGAACTACATTGTTCATAAAGCTCACACGTTTCTCATCTTAACTGACAAGCATTGGATGTTGACGACCTGTGTTTTGTTTCAGTTTCAGAAGCAGAGTTGAACTAGATATGGCCAGTATGTGTAAGAAACACCGTTCTTTTGTTCTCAGCACACTCAAGTTTCATGCTGTATTAGAGACTCTAGAAAGCAAGATCGTGCTTCTTTTTCTAAAGCAGAGTGTGATCCATGTATGAGAACTGTGTTGTGTGTTTCCCTTCAGAAATGGAGTAAAACCCCAGGCTCTGTGTCTTCCTATAAGCAAGACTTCGTTTCAGGTAAGGGCAGTTACTTTTCAGCTAAAACGAACTACATTGTTCATAAAGCTCACACGTTTCTCATCTTAACTGACAAACATTGAATGTTGGAGGACCAGTGTTTAGTATCAGTTTCAGAAGCAGAGTTGGACTAGATATGGTCCGTATGTGTAGGAAACACCGTACTTTTGTTCTCAGGACACTCACGTTTTCTGCTGTCTTAGAGACTCTAGAAATCAAGAGCGTGCTTCTTGCTCTAAAGCAGACTGTGATCAATGGATGAGAACTCTGCTGTGTGTTTCACTTCAGAAATGGTGTTAAATCCCAGGCTCTGAGTCTTCCTACAAGGAAGACAACGATTCAAGTAAGGGCAGTCACTATTCAGCTCAAAAGAACTACACCGTTCACGAAGCTAACACTTTTCTCATCTTAAATGACAAGCATTGGATGTTAGAGGACCAGTGCTTTGCATAAGTTTCAGAAGGAGAGTTGGACTACATATGGCCCGTATGTGTAGGAAACACCATTCTTTTGTTCAGAGCACACTCAAGTTTCCTGCTGTATTAGAGATTCTAGAAAGCAAGAGCGTGCTTCTTTCTCTAAAGCAGAGTGTGATCCATCAATGAGAACTATGCTGTGTGTTTCCCTTCAGAAATGGAGTTATATTCCAGGCTCTGTGACTTCCTACAAGCAATACATCGTTTCAAGTAAGGGCAGTCACTTTTCAGCTCAAACGATCTACATCGTTCATGAAGCTAACACGTTTCTCATCTTAACTGACAAGCATTGGATGTTTGAGTTCGTGTGGTTTGTTTCAGTTTCAGATGCAGAGTTGAACTAGATATGGCCTGTATGTGTAGGAAACACCGTTCTTTGTTCTGAGCACACTCAAGTTCCCTGCTGTCTTAGAGACTCTAGAAAGTAAGAGCATGCTTCTTGCTCTAAAGCAGACTGTGATCAATGGTTGAGAACTCTGCTGTGTGTTTAACTTCACAAATGGTGTTAAATCCCAGGCACTGTGTCTTCCTACAAGGAAGACTTCGATTCAAGTAAGGGCAGTTACTTTACAGCTCAAACGAACTACATCATTCACGAAGCTCACACGGTTCTCATCTTAACCTACAAGCATTGGATGTTAGAGGACCTGTGGTTTGTTTCAGTTTCAGAAGCAGAGTTGAACTAGATATGGACCGTATGTGTAGGAAACACCGTTCTTTTGTTCAGAACACACTCAAGTTTCCTGCTGTATTAGAGACTCTAGAAAGCTAGAGCTTGATTCTTGCTCTAAAGCAGAGTGTGATCTATATATGAGAACTCTGTTGTGTGTTTCACTTCAGAAATGGAGTTAAATCCCAGGCTGTGTGTCTTCCTACAAGCAAGACTTCGTTTCAGGTAAGGGCACTTACTTTACAGCTCAAACGAACTACATCGTTCACAAAGCTGACACGTTTCTCATCTTAACTGACAAGCATTGGATGTTTGAGGACCTGTGGTTTGTTTCAGTTTCAGAAGCAGTGTTGAACTAGATATGGTCCGTACGTGTAGGAAACACTGTTCTTTTGTTCTGAGCACACTCAAGTTTCCTACTCTATTAGAGATTCTCGAAAGCAAGAGCGGTCTTCTTGATCTAAAGCAGAGTGTGATCCATGGATGAGAACTCTGCTGTGTGTTTCCCTTCAGAAATGGAGTTAAATCCCAGGCTCTGTGTCTTCCTACAAGCACTACTTCGTTTCAGGCAAGGGCAGTCACTTTTCAGGTGAAACGAACTACATCGTTCACAAAGGTCACACGTTTCTCATCTTAAATGACAAGCATTGGATGTTAGGGGACCAGTGCTTTGTATCAGTTTCAGAAGCAGAGTTGGACTAGATATGGTCCGTATGTGTAGGAAACACCGTTCTTTTGTTCTCAGCACACTCACGTTTCCTGCTGTCTTAGAGACTCTAGAAAGCAAGAGCGTGCTTCTTGCTCTAATGCAGAGTGTGATCAATGGATGAGAACTCTGTTGTTTGTTTCACTTCAGAAATGGAGTTAAATCCCAGGCTGTGTGTCTTCCTACAAGCAAGACTTCGTTTCAGGTAATGGCACTTACTTTACAGCTCAAACGAACTACATCGTTCACAAAGCTGACACGTTTCTCATCTTAAATGACAAGCATTGGATGTTTGAGGACCTGTGGTTTGTTTCAGTTTCAGAAGCAGAGTTGAACTAGATATGGTCCGTATGTGTGGGAAACACCGTTCATTTGTTCTGAGCACACTCAAGTTTCCTGCTGTATTAGAGACTCTAGAAAGCAAGAGTGTGCTTCTTGCTCTAAAGCAGAGTGTGATCCATCGAAGAGAACTATGCTGTGTGTTTCCCTTCAGAAATGGAGTTAAATTCCAGGCTCTGTGTCTTCCTACAAGCAAGAATTCGTTTAAAGTGAGGGCAGTCATTTTTCAGAAAAGGAACTACATCGTTCACGAACCTCACACGTTTCTCATCTTAACTGACAAGCATTGAATGTTAGAGGACCAGTACTTTGTATCAGTTTCAGAAGCAGAGTTGGACTAGATATGGTCCGTATGTGTAGGAAACACCGTTCATTTGTTCTCAGCACACTCAGGTTTCCTGCTGTCTTAGGGACTACACAAAGCAAGAGCGTGCTTCTTGCACTAAAGCAGAGTGTGATCTATCTATGAGAACTCTGCTGTGTGTTTCACTTCAGAAATGGAGTTAAATTCCAGGCTCTGAGTCTTCCTACAAAGAGGACTTCGAATCAAGTAAGTTCAGTTACTTTACAGTTCAAACGAACTACATCATTCACGAAGCTCACACGTTTCTCATCTTAACTGAGAGGCTTTGGATGTTAGAGGACCTTTGCTTTGTATCAATTTCAAGCAGAGTTGAACAATTATGGTCCGTATGTATAGGAAACACCGTTCTTTCTTCTGAGCACACTCATGTTTCCTGTTGTCTTAGAGACTCTAGAAAGCAGGAGCGTGCTTCTTGCTCTAAAACAGAGTGTGATCAATGGATGAGAACTCTGCTGTGTGTTTCACTCAGAAATGGAGTTCAATCCCAGGCTCTGTGTCTTCCTACAAGCAAGACTTCCTTTCAAGTAAGGGCAGTCACTTTTCAGCTCAAACGAACTACATCGTTCACGACGCTCACACGTTTCTCATCTTAACTGACAAGCATTGGATGTTAGAGGACCTGTGGTTTCTTTCAGTTTCCGAAGCAGAGTTGAACTAGATATAGTCCGTATGTGTAGGAAACACTGTTCTTTTGTTCTGAGCACATTCAAGTTTCCTGCTCTATTAGAGATTCTAGAAAGCAAGAGCGGTCTTCTTGCTCTAAAGCAGAGTGTGATCCATGGATGAGAACTATGCTGTGTGTTTCCCTTCAGAAATGGAGTTAAATCCCAGGCTCTGTTTCTTCCTACAAGCACTACTTCGTTTCAGGCAAGGGCAGTCACTTTTCAGTTGAAACGAACTACATCGTTCATGAAGGTCACACGTTTCTCATCTTAAATGACAGGCATTGGATGTTAGAGGACCAGTGCTTTGTATCAGTTTCAGAGGCAGAGTTGGACTAGATATGGTCTGTAGGTGTAGGAAACACCGTTCTTTTGTTCTCAGCACACTCACGTTTCCTGCTGTCTTAGAGACTCTAGAAAGCAAGAGCGTGCTTCTTGCTCTAATGCAGAGTGTGATCAATGGATGAGAACTCTGTTGTGTGTTTCACTTCAGAAATGGAGTTAAATCCCATGCTCTGAATCTTCCTACAAGGAAGACTTCGATTCAAATAAGGGCACTGACTTTACTTCTCAAAATGAACTACATCATTCACGAAGATCACACGTTTCTCATCTTAACTGACAAGCATTGGATGTTAGAGGACCTGTGGTTTGTTTCAGTTTTAGAAGCAGAGGTGAACTAGATATGACCCATATATGGAGGAAACCCCGGTCTTTTGTTCTGAGCACACTCAAGTTTCCTGCTGTATTAGAGACTCTAGAAAGCAAGAGCGTGCTTCCTTCTCTAAAGCAGAGTGTGATCCATCGATGAGAACTATGCTGTGTGTTCACCTTTAGAAATGGAGTTATATTCCAGGCTCTGTGACTTCCTACAAGCAAGACATTGTTTCAAGTAAGGGCAGTCACTTTTCAGCTCAAACGATCTACATCGTTCACGAAGCTCACACGTTTCTCATCTTAACTGACAAGCATTGGATGTTAGAGGACCTGTGCTTTGTATCAATTTCAGAGGCAGAGTTGTACTAGATATGGTCCATATGTGTACAGAACACCGTTCTTTTGTTCTCAGCACACTCATGTTTCCTCCTGTCTTAGAGACTCTAGAGAGCAAGAGCGTGCTTTTGCTCTAAAGCAGACTGTGATCAATGGTTGAGAACTCTGCTGTGTGTTTCACTTCAGAAATGGTGTTAAATGCCAGGCACTGTGTCTGCCTACAAGAAGACTTCGATTCAAGTAAGGGCACTTACTTTAGAGCTCAAACGAACTACATCATTCACGAAGCTCACACGTTTCTCATCTTAACCTACAAGCATTGGATGTTAGAGGACCTGTGGTTTGTTTCACTTTCAGAAGCAGAGTTGATCTACATATGGACCGTATGTGTAGGAAACACCGTTCTTTTGTTCAGAGCACACTCAAGTTTCCTGCTGTATTAGAGACTCTAGAAAGCTAGAGCGTGCTTCTTGCTCTAAAGCAGAGTGTGATCTATACATGAGAACTCTGTTGTGTGTTTCACTTCAGAAATGGAGTTAAATCCCAGGCTGTGTGTCTTCCTACAAGCAAGACTTCGTTTCAGGTAATGGCACTTACTTTACAGCTCAAACGAACTACATCGTTCACAAAGCTGACGCGTTTCTCATCTTAAATGACAAGCATTGGATGTTTGAGGACCTGTGGTTTGTTTCAGTTTCAGAAGCAGAGTTGAACTAGATATGGTCCGTATGTGTGGGAAACACCGTTCATTTGTTCTGAGCACACTCAAGTTTCCTGCTGTATTAGAGATTCTAGAAAGCAAGAGTGTGCTTCTTGCTCTAAAGCAGAGTGTGATCCATCGAAGAGAACTATGCTGTGTGTTTCCCTTCAGAAATGGAGTTAAATTCCAGGCTCTGTGTCTTCCTACAAGCAAGAATTCGTTTAAAGTGAGGGCAGTCATTTTTCAGAAAAGGAACTACATCGTTCACGAACCTCACACGTTTCTCATCTTAACTGACAAGCATTGAATGTTAGAGGACCAGTACTTTGTATCAGTTTCAGAAGCAGAGTTGGACTAGATATGGTCCGTATGTGTAGGAAACACCGTTCATTTGTTCTCAGCACACTCAGGTTTCCTGCTGTCTTAGGGACTACACAAAGCAGGAGCGTGCTTCTTGCTCTAAAGCAGAGTGTGATCAATGGATGAGAACTCTGCTGTGTGTTTCACTCAGAAATGGAGTTCAATCCCAGGCTCTCTGTCTTCCTACAAGCAAGACTTCCTTTCAAGTAAGGTCAGTCACTTTTCAGCTCAAACGAACTACATCGTTCACGACGCTCACACGTTTCTCATCTTAACTGACAAGCATTGGATGTTAGAGGACCTGTGGTTTCTTTCAGTTTCCGAAGCAGAGTTGAACTAGATATAGTCCGTATGTGTAGGAAACACTGTTCTTTTGTTCTGAGCACATTCAAGTTTCCTGCTCTATTAGAGATTCTAGAAAGCAAGAGCGGTCTTCTTGCTCTAAAGCAGAGTGTGATCCATGGATCAGAACTATGCTGTGTGTTTCCCTTCAGAAATGGAGTTAAATCCCAGGCTCTGTTTCTTCCTACAAGCACTACTTCGTTTCAGGCAAGGGCAGTCACTTTTCAGTTGAAACGAACTACATCGTTCACGAAGGTCACACGTTTCTCATCTTAAATGACAGGCATTGGATGTTAGAGGACCAGTGCTTTGTATCAGTTTCAGAAGCAGAGTTGGACTAGATATGGTCTGTAGGTGTAGGAAACACCGTTCTTTTGTTCTCAGCACACTCACGTTTCCTGCTCTCTTAGAGACTCTAGAAAGCAAGAGCGTGCTACTTGCTCTAAAGCAGAGTGTGATCAATGGATGAGAACTCTGTTGTGTGTTTCACTTCAGAAATGGAGTTAAATCCCAGGCTGTGTGTCTTCCTACAAGCAAGACTTCGTTTCAGGTAAGGGCACTTACTTTACAGCTCAAACGAACTACATCGTTCACAAAGCTGACACGTTTCTCATCTTAACTGACAAGCATTGGATGTTTGAGGACCTGTGGTTTGTTTCAGTTTCAGAAGCAGAGTTGAACTAGATATGGTCCGTATGTGTGGGAAACAACGTTCATTTGTTCTGAGCACACTCAAGTTTCCTGCTGTATTAGAGACTCTAGAAAGCAAGAGTGTGCTTCTTGCTCTAAAGCAGATTGTGATCCATCGAAGAGAACTATGCTGTGTGTTTCACTTCAGAAATGGAGTTAAGTCCCAGGCTCTGTGTCTTCCTACAAGGAAGACTTCGTTTCAAGTAAGGGCAGTCACTTTTCAGCTCAAATGAACAACATCGTTCACGACGCTCACACCTTTCTCATCTTAACTGACAAGCATTGGAGTTAGAGGACCTCTGGTTACTTTCAGTTTCTGAAGTAGAGTTGAACTAGATATGGCCCATATGTTGAGGAAACACTGTTCTTTTGTTCTGAGCACACTCACGTTTCCTGCTGTATTAGAGACTCTAGAAAGCAAGAGTGTGCTTCTTGCTCTAAAGCAGAGTGTGATCCATCGAGGAGAACTATGCTGTGTGTTTCACTTCAGACATGGAGTTAAGTCCCAGGCTCTGTGTCTTCCTACATGCAAGACTTCGTTTCAAGTAAGGGCAGTCACTTTTCAGCTCAAATGAACAACATCATTCACGACGCTCACACCTTTCTCATCTTAACTGACAAGCATTGGAGTTAGAGGACCTCTGGTTACTTTCAGTTTCTGAAGTAGAGTTGAACTAGATATGGCCCATATGTTGAGGAAACACTGTTCTTTTATTCTGAGCACACTCACGTTTCCTGCTGTCTTAGAGGCTATAGAAAGCAAGAGCGTGCTCCTTGATCGAAAGCAGAGTTGAACAATGGATGAGAACTCTGCTGTTTGTTTCACTTCAGAAAAGGAGTTAAATTCCAGGCTCTGAGTCTTCCTACAAAGAGGACTTCGATTCATGTAAGGGCAGTTACTTTACAGCTCAAATGAACTACATCGTTCACGAAGCTCACACGTTTCTCATCTTAACTGAGAGGCATTGGATGTTAGAGAACCTTTGCTTTGTATCAATTTCAAGCAGAGTTGAACAAGATATGGTCCGTATGTATAGGAAACACCGTTCTTTTCTTCTGAGCACACTCACGTTTCCTGTTGTCTTAGAGACTCTAGAAAGCAGGAGCGTGCTTCTTAGTTCTAAAGCAGAGTGTGATCCATGGATGAGAACTAAGATGTATGTTTCCCTTCAGAAATGGATTTAAATCCCAGGCTGTGTGTCTTCCTACAAGCAAGACTTCGTTTCAGGTAAGGGCACTTACTTTACAGCTCAAACGAACTACATCGTTCACAAAGCTGACACGTTTCTCATCTTAACTGACAAGCATTGGATGTTTGAGGACCTGTGGTTTGTTTCAGTTTCAGAAGCAGAGTTGAACTAGATATGGTCCGTATGTGTGGGAAACAACGTTCATTTGTTCTGAGCACACTCAAGTTTCCTGCTGTATTAGAGACTCTAGAAAGCAAGAGTGTGCTTCTTGCTCTAAAGCAGAGTGTGATCCATCGAAGAGAACTATGCTGTGTGTTTCACTTCAGAAATGGAGTTAAATCCCAGGCTCTGTGTCTTCCTACATGCAAGACTTCGTTTCAAGTAAGGGCAGTCACTTTTCAGCTCAAACGAACAACATCGTTCACGATGCTCACACCTTTCTCATCTTAACTGACAAGCATTGGAGTTAGAGGACCTCTGGTTACTTTCAGTTTCTGAAGTAGAGTTGAACTAGATATGGCCCATATGTTGAGGAAACACTGTTCTTTTGTTCTGAGCACACTCAAGTTTCCTGCTGTCTTAGAGGCTATAGAAAGCAAGAGCGTGCTCCTTGATCGAAAGCAGAGTTGAACAATGGATGAGAACTCTGCTGTTTGTTTCACTTCAGAAATGGAGTTAAATTCCAGGCTCTGAGTCTTCCTACAAAGAGGACTTCGATTCATGTAAGGGCAGTTACTTTACAGCTCAAACGAACTACATCGTTCACGAAGCTCACACGTTTCTCATCTTAACTGAGAGGCATTGGATGTTAGAGAACCTTTGCTTTGTATCAATTTCAAGCAGAGTTGAACAAGATATGGTCCGTATGTATAGGAAACACCGTTCTTTTCTTCTGAGCACACTCACGTTTCCTGTTGTCTTAGAGACTCTAGAAAGCAGGAGCGTGCTACTTAGTTCTAAAGCAGAGTGTGATCCATGGATGAGAACTAAGCTGTGTGTTTCCCTTCAGAAATGGAGTTAAATCCCAGGCTGTGTGTCTTCCTACAAGCAGGACTTCGTTTCAGATAAGGGCACTTACTTTACAGCTCAAACGACTACATCGTTCACAAAGCTCACAAGTTTCTCATCTTAACTGACAAGCATTGGATGTTTGAGGACGTGTGGTTTGTTTCAGTTTCAGAAGCAGAGTTGAACTAGATATGGTCATTATGTTTAGGAAACTCCGTTCATTTGTTCTGAGCGCACTCAAGTTTCCTCCTGTATTAGAGAATCTAGAAAGCAAGTGTGTGCTTCTTGCTCTAAAGCAGAGTGTGATCCATGGATGAGAACTCTGCTGTGTGTTTCACTTCAGAAATGGAGTTAAATCCCAGGCTATGTGTCTTCCTACAAGCAAGACTTCGTTTCAGGTAAGGGCAGTCACTATTCAGCTCAAAAGAACTACACCATTCACGAATCTAACACGTTTCTCATCTTAACTGACAAGCATTGGAAGTTAGAGGACCAGTGCTTTGTATAAGTTTCAGAAGGAGAGTTCGACTAGATATGGCCAGTATGTGTAGGAAACACCGTTCTTTTGTTCTGAGCACACTCAGGTTTCCGGCTGTATTAGAGACTCTAGAAAGCAAGTGAGTACTTCTTGCTCTAAAGCAGAGTGTGATCCATCGAAGAGAACTGTGCTGTGTGTTTCCCTTCAGAAATGGAGATAAATTCCAGGCTCTGTGTCTTCCAACAAGCAAGAATTCTTTTCAAGTGAGGGCAGTCATTTTTCAGTACAAAGGAACTACATCATTCACGAACCTCACACGATTCTCATCTTAACTGACAAGCATTGAATGTTAGAGGACCAGTACTTTGTATCAGTTTCAGAAGCAGAATTGGACTAGATATGGTCCGTATGTGTAGGAAACACCGTTCATTTGTTCTCAGCAAACTCAAGTTTCTTGCTGTCTTAGAGACTCTAGAAAGCTAGGGCGTGCTTCTTGCTCTAAAGCAGAGTGTGATCAATGGATGAGAACTCTGTTGTGTGTTTCACTTCAGAAATGGAGTTAAATCCCAGGCTCTGAGTCTTCCTACAAGCAAGACTTCGTTTCAGGTAAGGGCAGTTACTTTACAGCTCAAAGGAACTCCATCGTTCACGAAGCTCACACGTTTCTCATCTTAACTGAGAAGCATTGGATGTTAGGGGCCCTCTGGTTTGTTTCAGTTTCAGAAGCAGAGTTGAACTAGATATGGTCCGTATGTATAGGAAACACCGTTCTTTTCTTCTGAGCACACTCACGTTTCCTGTTGTCTTAGAGACTCTAGAAAGCAGGAGCGTACTTCTTGCTCTAAAGCAGAGTGTGATCAATGGATGAGAACTCTGCTGTGTGTTTCCCTTCAGAAATGGAGTTAAATCCCAGGCTCTGAGGTTTCCTACAAGCAAGACTTCGTTTCAGGTAAGGGCAGTAACTTTACAGCTCAAATGAACTACATCATTCACGAAGCTCACACGTTTCTCATCTTAACCTACAAGCATTGGATGTTAGAGGACCTGTGGTTTGTTTCAGTTTCAGAAGCAGAGTTGAACAAGATATGGTCCGTATGTATAGGAAAAACCGTTCTTTTGTTCTCAGCACACTCATGTTTCCTGCTGTCTTAGAGACTCTAGAAAGCAAGAGTGTGCTTCTCTCTCTAAATCAGAGTGTGAACTATATATGAGAACTCTGTTGTGTGTTTCATCTCAGAAATGGAGTTAAATCCCATGCTCTGAGTCTTCCTACAAGTAAGACTTCGTTTCAGGTAAGGGCAGTCACTTTTCAGCTCAAACGAACTACATTGTTCATAAAGCTCACACGTTTCTCATCTTAACTGACAAGCATTGGATGTTGACGACCTGTGTTTTGTTTCAGTTTCAGAAGCAGAGTTGAACTAGATATGGCCAGTATGTGTAAGAAACACCGTTCTTTTGTTCTCAGCACACTCAAGTTTCATGCTGTATTAGAGACTCTAGAAAGCAAGATCGTGCTTCTTGTTCTAAAGCAGAGTGTGATCCATGTATGAGAACTGTGTTGTGTGTTTCCCTTCAGAAATGGAGTAAAACCCCAGGCTCTGTGTCTTCCTATAAGCAAGACTTCGTTTCAGGTAAGGGCAGTTACTTTTCAGCTAAAACGAACTACATTGTTCATAAAGCTCACACGTTTCTCATCTTAACTGACAAACATTGAATGTTGGAGGACCAGTGTTTTGTATCAGTTTCAGAAGCAGAGTTGGACTAGATATGGTCCGTATGTGTAGGAAACACCGTACTTTTGTTCTCAGGACACTCACGTTTTCTGCTGTCTTAGAGACTCTAGAAATCAAGAGCGTGCTTCTTGCTCTAAAGCAGACTGTGATCAATGGATGAGAACTCTGCTGTGTGTTTCACTTCAGAAATGGTGTTAATTCCCAGGCTCTGAGTCTTCCTACAAGGAAGACAACGATTCAAGTAAGGGCAGTCACTATTCAGCTCAAAAGAACTACACCGTTCACGAAGCTAACACTTTTCTCATCTTAAATGACAAGCATTGGATGTTAGAGGACCAGTGCTTTGCATAAGTTTCAGAAGGAGAGTTGGACTACATATGGCCCGTATGTGTAGGAAACACCATTCTTTTGTTCAGAGCACACTCAAGTTTCCTGCTGTATTAGAGACTCTAGAAAGCAAGAGCGTGCTTCTTTCTCTAAAGCAGAGTGTGATCCATCAATGAGAACTATGCTGTGTGTTTCCCTTCAGAAATGGAGTTATATTCCAGGCTCTGTGACTTCCTACAAGCAATACATCGTTTCAAGTAAGGGCAGTCACTTTTCAGCTCAAACGATCTACATCGTTCACGAAGCTAACACGTTTCTCATCTTAACTGACAAGCATTGGATGTTTGAGTTCGTGTGGTTTGTTTCAGTTTCAGATGCAGAGTTGAACTAGATATGGCCTGTATGTGTAGGAAACACCGTTCTTTGTTCTGAGCACACTCAAGTTCCCTGCTGTCTTAGAGACTCTAGAAAGTAAGAGCATGCTTCTTGCTCTAAAGCAGACTGTGATCAATGGTTGAGAACTCTGCTGTGTGTTTAACTTCACAAATGGTGTTAAATCCCAGGCACTGTGTCTTCCTACAAGGAAGACTTGGATTCAAGTAAGGGCAGTTACTTTACAGCTCAAACGAACTACATCATTCACGAAGCTCACACGGTTCTCATCTTAACCTACAAGCATTGGATGTTAGAGGACCTGTGGTTTGTTTCAGTTTCAGAAGCAGAGTTGAACTAGATATGGACCGTATGTGTAGGAAACACCGTTCTTTTGTCCAGAGCACACTCAAGTTTCCTGCTGTATTAGAGACTCTAGAAAGCTAGAGCTTGATTCTTGCTCTAACGCAGAATGTGATCTATATATGAGAACTCTGTTGTGTGTTTCACTTCAGAAATGGAGTTAAATCCCAGGCTGTGTGTCTTCCTACAAGCAAGACTTCGTTTCAGGTAAGGGCACTTACTTTACAGCTCAAACGAACTACATCGTTCACAAAGCTGACACGTTTCTCATCTTAACTGACAAGCATTGGATGTTTGAGGACCTGTGGTTTGTTTCAGTTTCAGAAGCAGTGTTGAACTAGATATGGTCCGTACGTGTAGGAAACACTGTTCTTTTGTTCTGAGCACACTCAAGTTTCCTACTCTATTAGAGATTCTCGAAAGCAAGAGCGTTCTTCTTGATCTAAAGCAGAGTGTGATCCATGGATGAGAACTCTGAGGTGTGTTTCCCTTCAGAAATGGAGTTAAATCCCAGGCTCTGTGTCTTCCTACAAGCACTACTTCGTTTCAGGCAAGGGCAGTCACTTTTCAGTTGAAACGAACTACATCGTTCACAAGGTTCACACGTTTCTCATCTTAAATGACAAGCATTGGATGTTAGGGGACCAGTGCTTTGTATCAGTTTCAGAAGCAGAGTTGGACTAGATATGGTCCGTATGTGTAGGAAACACCGTTCTTTTGTTCTCAGCACACTCACGTTTCCTGCTGTCTTAGAGACTCTAGAAAGCAAGAGCGTGCTTCTTGCTCTAATGCAGAGTGTGATCAATGGATGAGAACTCTGTTGTGTGTTTCACTTCAGAAATGGAGTTAAATCCCTAGCTCTGAATCTTCCTACAAGGAAGACTTCGATTCAAATAAGGGCACTGACTTTACTTCTCAAAATGAACTACATCATTCACGAAGATCACACGTTTCTCATCTTAACTGACAAGCATTGGATGTTAGAGGACCTGTGGTTTGTTTCAGTTTTAGAAGCAGAGGTGAACTAGATATGGCCCATATATGGAGGAAACTCCGGTCTTTTGTTCTGAGCACACTCAAGTTTCCTGCTGTATTAGAGACTCTAGAAAGCAAGAGCGTGCTTCCTTCTCTAAAGCAGAGTGTGATCCATCGATGAGAACTATGCTGTGTGTTCACCTTCAGAAATGGAGTTATATTCCAGGCTCTGTGACTTCCTACAAGCAAGACATTGTTTCAAGTAAGGGCAGTCACTTTTCAGCTCAAACGATCTACATCGTTCACGAAGCTCACACGTTTCTCATCTTAACTGACAAGCATTGGATGTTAGAGGACCTGTGCTTTGTATCAATTTCAGAGGCAGAGTTGTATAAGATATGGTCCATATGTGTACAGAACACCGTTCTTTTGTTCTCAGCACACTCATGTTTCCTCCTGTCTTAGAGACTCTAGAGAGCAAGAGCGTGCTTTTGCTCTAAAGCAGACTGTGATCAATGGTTGAGAACTCTGCTGTGTGTTTCACTTCAGAAATGGTGTTAAATGCCAGGCACTGTGTCTGCCTACAAGAAGACTTCGATTCAAGTAAGGGCACTTACTTTAGAGCTCAAACGAACTACATCATTCACGAAGCTCACACGTTTCTCATCTTAACCTACAAGCATTGGATGTTAGAGGACCTGTGGTTTGTTTCACTTTCAGAAGCAGAGTTGATCTACATATGGACCGTATGTGTAGGAAACACCGTTCTTTTGTTCAGAGCACACTCAAGTTTCCTGCTGTATTAGAGACTCTAGAAAGCTAGAGCGTGCTTCTTGCTCTAAAGCAGAGTGTGATCTATACATGAGAACTCTGTTGTGTGTTTCACTTCAGAAATGGAGTTAAATCCCAGGCTGTGTGTCTTCCTACAAGCAAGACTTCGTTTCAGGTAATGGCACTTACTTTACAGCTCAAACGAACTACATCGTTCACAAAGCTGACACGTTTCTCATCTTAAATGACAAGCATTGGATGTTTGAGGACCTGTGGTTTGTTTCAGTTTCAGAAGCAGAGTTGAACTAGATATGGTCCGTATGTGTGGGAAACACCGTTCATTTGTTCTGAGCACACTCAAGTTTCCTGCTGTATTAGAGATTCTAGAAAGCAAGAGTGTGCTTCTTGCTCTAAAGCAGAGTGTGATCCATCGAAGAGAACTATGCTGTGTGTTTCCCTTCAGAAATGGAGTTAAATTCCAGGCTCTGTGTCTTCCTACAAGCAAGAATTCGTTTAAAGTGAGGGCAGTCATTTTTCAGAAAAGGAACTACATCGTTCACGAACCTCACACGTTTCTCATCTTAACTGACAAGCATTGAATGTTAGAGGACCAGTACTTTGTATCAGTTTCAGAAGCAGAGTTGGACTAGATATGGTCCGTATGTGTAGGAAACACCGTTCATTTGTTCTCAGCACACTCAGGTTTCCTGCTGTCTTAGGGACTACACAAAGCAGGAGCGTGCTTCTTGCTCTAAAGCAGAGTGTGATCAATGGATGAGAACTCTGCTGTGTGTTTCACTCAGAAATGGAGTTCAATCCCAGGCTCTCTGTCTTCCTACAAGCAAGACTTCCTTTCAAGTAAGGTCAGTCACTTTTCAGCTCAAACGAACTACATCGTTCACGACGCTCACACGTTTCTCATCTTAACTGACAAGCATTGGATGTTAGAGGACCTGTGGTTTCTTTCAGTTTCCGAAGCAGAGTTGAACTAGATATAGTCCGTATGTGTAGGAAACACTGTTCTTTTGTTCTGAGCACATTCAAGTTTCCTGCTCTATTAGAGATTCTAGAAAGCAAGAGCGGTCTTCTTGCTCTAAAGCAGAGTGTGATCCATGGATGAGAACTATGCTGTGTGTTTCCCTTCAGAAATGGAGTTAAATCCCAGGCTCTGTTTCTTCCTACAAGCACTACTTCGTTTCAGGCAAGGGCAGTCACTTTTCAGTTGAAACGAACTACATCGTTCACGAAGGTCACACGTTTCTCATCTTAAATGACAGGCATTGGATGTTAGAGGACCAGTGCTTTGTATCAGTTTCAGAAGCAGAGTTGGACTAGATATGGTCTGTAGGTGTAGGAAACACCGTTCTTTTGTTCTCAGCACACTCACGTTTCCTGCTCTCTTAGAGACTCTAGAAAGCAAGAGCGTGCTACTTGCTCTAAAGCAGAGTGTGATCAATGGATGAGAACTCTGTTGTGTGTTTCACTTCAGAAATGGAGTTAAATCCCAGGCTGTGTGTCTTCCTACAAGCAAGACTTCGTTTCAGGTAAGGGCACTTACTTTACAGCTCAAACGAACTACATCGTTCACAAAGCTGACACGTTTCTCATCTTAACTGACAAGCATTGGATGTTTGAGGACCTGTGGTTTGTTTCAGTTTCAGAAGCAGAGTTGAACTAGATATGGTCCGTATGTTTCGGAAACAACGTTCATTTGTTCTGAGCACACTCAAGTTTCCTGCTGTATTAGAGACTCTAGAAAGCAAGAGTGTGCTTCTTGCTCTAAAGCAGAGTGTGATCCATCGAGGAGAACTATGCTGTGTGTTTCACTTCAGACATGGAGTTAAGTCCCAGGCTCTGTGTCTTCCTACATGCAAGACTTCGTTTCAAGTAAGGGCAGTCACTTTTCAGCTCAAATGAACAACATCATTCACGACGCTCACACCTTTCTCATCTTAACTGACAAGCATTGGAGTTAGAGGACCTCTGGTTACTTTCAGTTTCTGAAGTAGAGTTGAACTAGATATGGCCCATATGTTGAGGAAACACTGTTCTTTTGTTCTGAGCACACTCACGTTTCCTGCTGTCTTAGAGGCTATAGAAAGCAAGAGCGTGCTCCTTGATCGAAAGCAGAGTTGAACAATGGATGAGAACTCTGCTGTTTGTTTCACTTCAGAAAAGGAGTTAAATTCCAGGCTCTGAGTCTTCCTACAAAGAGGACTTCGATTCATGTAAGGGCAGTTACTTTACAGCTCAAATGAACTACATCGTTCACGAAGCTCACACGTTTCTCATCTTAACTGAGAGGCATTGGATGTTAGAGAACCTTTGCTTTGTATCAATTTCAAGCAGAGTTGAACAAGATATGGTCCGTATGTATAGGAAACACCGTTCTTTTCTTCTGAGCACACTCACGTTTCCTGTTGTCTTAGAGACTCTAGAAAGCAGGAGCGTGCTTCTTAGTTCTAAAGCAGAGTGTGATCCATGGATGAGAACTAAGATGTATGTTTCCCTTCAGAAATGGATTTAAATCCCAGGCTGTGTGTCTTCCTACAAGCAAGACTTCGTTTCAGGTAAGGGCACTTACTTTACAGCTCAAACGAACTACATCGTTCACAAAGCTGACACGTTTCTCATCTTAACTGACAAGCATTGGATGTTTGAGGACCTGTGGTTTGTTTCAGTTTCAGAAGCAGAGTTGAACTAGATATGGTCCGTATGTGTGGGAAACAACGTTCATTTGTTCTGAGCACACTCAAGTTTCCTGCTGTATTAGAGACTCTAGAAAGCAAGAGTGTGCTTCTTGCTCTAAAGCAGAGTGTGATCCATCGAAGAGAACTATGCTGTGTGTTTCACTTCAGAAATGGAGTTAAATCCCAGGCTCTGTGTCTTCCTACATGCAAGACTTCGTTTCAAGTAAGGGCAGTCACTTTTCAGCTCAAACGAACAACATCGTTCACGATGCTCACACCTTTCTCATCTTAACTGACAAGCATTGGAGTTAGAGGACCTCTGGTTACTTTCAGTTTCTGAAGTAGAGTTGAACTAGATATGGCCCATATGTTGAGGAAACACTGTTCTTTTGTTCTGAGCACACTCAAGTTTCCTGCTGTCTTAGAGGCTATAGAAAGCAAGAGCGTGCTCCTTGATCGAAAGCAGAGTTGAACAATGGATGAGAACTCTGCTGTTTGTTTCACTTCAGAAATGGAGTTAAATTCCAGGCTCTGAGTCTTCCTACAAAGAGGACTTCGATTCATGTAAGGGCAGTTACTTTACAGCTCAAACGAACTACATCGTTCACGAAGCTCACACGTTTCTCATCTTAACTGAGAGGCATTGGATGTTAGAGAACCTTTGCTTTGTATCAATTTCAAGCAGAGTTGAACAAGATATGGTCCGTATGTATAGGAAACACCGTTCTTTTCTTCTGAGCACACTCACGTTTCCTGTTGTCTTAGAGACTCTAGAAAGCAGGAGCGTGCTTCTTAGTTCTAAAGCAGAGTGTGATCCATGGATGAGAACTAAGCTGTGTGTTTCCCTTCAGAAATGGAGTTAAATCCCAGGCTGTGTGTCTTCCTACAAGCAGGACTTCGTTTCAGATAAGGGCACTTACTTTACAGCTCAAATGACTACATCGTTCACAAAGCTCACAAGTTTCTCATCTTAACTGACAAGCATTGGATGTTTGAGGACGTGTGGTTTGTTTCAGTTTCAGAAGCAGAGTTGAACTAGATATGGTCATTATGTTTAGGAAACTCCGTTCATTTGTTCTGAGCGCACTCAAGTTTCCTCCTGTATTAGAGAATCTAGAAAGCAAGTGTGTGCTTCTTGCTCTAAAGCAGAGTGTGATCCATGGATGAGAACTCTGCTGTGTGTTTCACTTCAGAAATGGAGTTAAATCCCAGGCTATGTGTCTTCCTACAAGCAAGACTTCGTTTCAGGTAAGGGCAGTCACTATTCAGCTCAAAAGAACTACACCATTCACGAATCTAACACGTTTCTCATCTTAACTGACAAGCATTGGAAGTTAGAGGACCAGTGCTTTGTATAAGTTTCAGAAGGAGAGTTCGACTAGATATGGCCAGTATGTGTAGGAAACACCGTTCTTTTGTTCTGAGCACACTCAGGTTTCCGGCTGTATTAGAGACTCTAGAAAGCAAGTGAGTACTTCTTGCTCTAAAGCAGAGTGTGATCCATCGAAGAGAACTGTGCTGTGTGTTTCCCTTCAGAAATGGAGATAAATTCCAGGCTCTGTGTCTTCCAACAAGCAAGAATTCTTTTCAAGTGAGGGCAGTCATTTTTCAGTACAAAGGAACTACATCATTCACGAACCTCACACGATTCTCATCTTAACTGACAAGCATTGAATGTTAGAGGACCAGTACTTTGTATCAGTTTCAGAAGCAGAATTGGACTAGATATGGTCCGTATGTGTAGGAAACACCGTTCATTTGTTCTCAGCAAACTCAAGTTTCTTGCTGTCTTAGAGACTCTAGAAAGCTAGGGCGTGCTTCTTGCTCTAAAGCAGAGTGTGATCAATGGATGAGAACTCTGTTGTGTGTTTCACTTCAGAAATGGAGTTAAATCCCAGGCTCTGAGTCTTCCTACAAGCAAGACTTCGTTTCAGGTAAGGGCAGTTACTTTACAGCTCAAAGGAACTCCATCGTTCACGAAGCTCACACGTTTCTCATCTTAACTGAGAAGCATTGGATGTTAGGGGCCCTCTGGTTTGTTTCAGTTTCAGAAGCAGAGTTGAACTAGATATGGTCCGTATGTATAGGAAACACCGTTCTTTTCTTCTGAGCACACTCACGTTTCCTGTTGTCTTAGAGACTCTAGAAAGCAGGAGCGTACTTCTTGCTCTAAAGCAGAGTGTGATCAATGGATGAGAACTCTGCTGTGTGTTTCCCTTCAGAAATGGAGTTAAATCCCAGGCTCTGAGGTTTCCTACAAGCAAGACTTCGTTTCAGGTAAGGGCAGTAACTTTACAGCTCAAATGAACTACATCATTCACGAAGCTCACACGTTTCTCATCTTAACCTACAAGCATTGGATGTTAGAGGAGCTGTGGTTTGTTTCAGTTTCAGAAGCAGAGTTGAACAAGATATGGTCCGTATGTATAGGAAAAACCGTTCTTTTGTTCTCAGCACACTCATGTTTCCTGCTGTCTTAGAGACTCTAGAAAGCAAGAGTGTGCTTCTCTCTCTAAATCAGAGTGTGAACTATATATGAGAACTCTGTTGTGTGTTTCATCTCAGAAATGGAGTTAAATCCCATGCTCTGAGTCTTCCTACAAGTAAGACTTCGTTTCAGGTAAGGGCAGTCACTTTTCAGCTCAAACGAACTACATTGTTCATAAAGCTCACACGTTTCTCATCTTAACTGACAAGCATTGGATGTTGACGACCTGTGTTTTGTTTCAGTTTCAGAAGCAGAGTTGAACTAGATATGGCCAGTATGTGTAAGAAACACCGTTCTTTTGTTCTCAGCACACTCAAGTTTCATGCTGTATTAGAGACTCTAGAAAGCAAGATCGTGCTTCTTGTTCTAAAGCAGAGTGTGATCCATGTATGAGAACTGTGTTGTGTGTTTCCCTTCAGAAATGGAGTAAAACCCCAGGCTCTGTGTCTTCCTATAAGCAAGACTTCGTTTCAGGTAAGGGCAGTTACTTTTCAGCTAAAACGAACTACATTGTTCATAAAGCTCACACGTTTCTCATCTTAACTGACAAACATTGAATGTTGGAGGACCAGTGTTTTGTATCAGTTTCAGAAGCAGAGTTGGACTAGATATGGTCCGTATGTGTAGGAAACACCGTACTTTTGTTCTCAGGACACTCACGTTTTCTGCTGTCTTAGAGACTCTAGAAATCAAGAGCGTGCTTCTTGCTCTAAAGCAGACTGTGATCAATGGATGAGAACTCTGCTGTGTGTTTCACTTCAGAAATGGTGTTAATTCCCAGGCTCTGAGTCTTCCTACAAGGAAGACAACGATTCAAGTAAGGGCAGTCACTATTCAGCTCAAAAGAACTACACCGTTCACGAAGCTAACACTTTTCTCATCTTAAATGACAAGCATTGGATGTTAGAGGACCAGTGCTTTGCATAAGTTTCAGAAGGAGAGTTGGACTACATATGGCCCGTATGTGTAGGAAACACCATTCTTTTGTTCAGAGCACACTCAAGTTTCCTGCTGTATTAGAGACTCTAGAAAGCAAGAGCGTGCTTCTTTCTCTAAAGCAGAGTGTGATCCATCAATGAGAACTATGCTGTGTGTTTCCCTTCAGAAATGGAGTTATATTCCAGGCTCTGTGACTTCCTACAAGCAATACATCGTTTCAAGTAAGGGCAGTCACTTTTCAGCTCAAACGATCTACATCGTTCACGAAGCTAACACGTTTCTCATCTTAACTGACAAGCATTGGATGTTTGAGTTCGTGTGGTTTGTTTCAGTTTCAGATGCAGAGTTGAACTAGATATGGCCTGTATGTGTAGGAAACACCGTTCTTTGTTCTGAGCACACTCAAGTTCCCTGCTGTCTTAGAGACTCTAGAAAGTAAGAGCATGCTTCTTGCTCTAAAGCAGACTGTGATCAATGGTTGAGAACTCTGCTGTGTGTTTAACTTCACAAATGGTGTTAAATCCCAGGCACTGTGTCTTCCTACAAGGAAGACTTGGATTCAAGTAAGGGCAGTTACTTTACAGCTCAAACGAACTACATCATTCACGAAGCTCACACGGTTCTCATCTTAACCTACAAGCATTGGATGTTAGAGGACCTGTGGTTTGTTTCAGTTTCAGAAGCAGAGTTGAACTAGATATGGACCGTATGTGTAGGAAACACCGTTCTTTTGTCCAGAGCACACTCAAGTTTCCTGCTGTATTAGAGACTCTAGAAAGCTAGAGCTTGATTCTTGCTCTAACGCAGAATGTGATCTATATATGAGAACTCTGTTGTGTGTTTCACTTCAGAAATGGAGTTAAATCCCAGGCTGTGTGTCTTCCTACAAGCAAGACTTCGTTTCAGGTAAGGGCACTTACTTTACAGCTCAAACGAACTACATCGTTCACAAAGCTGACACGTTTCTCATCTTAACTGACAAGCATTGGATGTTTGAGGACCTGTGGTTTGTTTCAGTTTCAGAAGCAGTGTTGAACTAGATATGGTCCGTACGTGTAGGAAACACTGTTCTTTTGTTCTGAGCACACTCAAGTTTCCTACTCTATTAGAGATTCTCGAAAGCAAGAGCGTTCTTCTTGATCTAAAGCAGAGTGTGATCCATGGATGAGAACTCTGAGGTGTGTTTCCCTTCAGAAATGGAGTTAAATCCCAGGCTCTGTGTCTTCCTACAAGCACTACTTCGTTTCAGGCAAGGGCAGTCACTTTTCAGTTGAAACGAACTACATCGTTCACAAGGTTCACACGTTTCTCATCTTAAATGACAAGCATTGGATGTTAGGGGACCAGTGCTTTGTATCAGTTTCAGAAGCAGAGTTGGACTAGATATGGTCCGTATGTGTAGGAAACACCGTTCTTTTGTTCTCAGCACACTCACGTTTCCTGCTGTCTTAGAGACTCTAGAAAGCAAGAGCGTGCTTCTTGCTCTAATGCAGAGTGTGATCAATGGATGAGAACTCTGTTGTGTGTTTCACTTCAGAAATGGAGTTAAATCCCATGCTCTGAATCTTCCTACAAGGAAGACTTCGATTCAAATAAGGGCACTTACTTTACTTCTCAAAATGAACTACATCATTCACGAAGATCACACGTTTCTCATCTTAACTGACAAGCATTGGATGTTAGAGGACCTGTGGTTTGTTTCAGTTTTAGAAGCAGAGGTGAACTAGATATGGCCCATATATGGAGGAAACTCCGGTCTTTTGTTCTGAGCACACTCAAGTTTCCTGCTGTATTAGAGACTCTAGAAAGCAAGAGCGTGCTTCTTTCTCTAAAGCAGAGTGTGATCCATCGATGAGAACTATGCTGTGTGTTCACCTTCAGAAATGGAGTTATATTCCAGGCTCTGTGACTTCCTACAAGCAAGACATTGTTTCAAGTAAGGGCAGTCACTTTTCAGCTCAAACGATCTACATCGTTCACGAAGCTCACACGTTTCTCATCTTAACTGACAAGCATTGGATGTTAGAGGACCTGTGCTTTGTATCAATTTCAGAGGCAGAGTTGTACTAGATATGGTCCATATGTGTACAGAACACCGTTCTTTTGTTCTCAGCACACTCATGTTTCCTCCTGTCTTAGAGACTCTAGAGAGCAAGAGCGTGCTTTTGCTCTAAAGCAGACTGTGATCAATGGTTGAGAACTCTGCTGTGTTTTTCACTTCAGAAATGGTGTTAAATGCCAGGCACTGTGTCTGCCTACAAGAAGACTTCGATTCAAGTAAGGGCACTTACTTTACAGCTCAAACGAACTACATCATTCACGAAGCTCACACGTTTCTCATCTTAACCTACAAGCATTGGATGTTAGAGGACCTGTGGTTTGTTTCACTTTCAGAAGCAGAGTTGATCTACATATGGACCGTATGTGTAGGAAACACCGTTCTTTTGTTCAGAGCACACTCAAGTTTCCTGCTGTATTAGAGAGTCTAGAAAGCTAGAGCGTGCTTCTTGCTCTAAAGCAGAGTGTGATCTATATATCAGAACTCTGTTGTGTGTTTCACTTCAGAAATGGAGTTAAATCCCAGGCTGTGTGTCTTCCTACAAGCAAGACTTCGTTTCAGGTAATGGCACTTACTTTACAGCTCAAACGAACTACATCGTTCACAAAGCTGACACGTTTCTCATCTTAAATGACAAGCATTGGATGTTTGAGGACCTGTGGTTTGTTTCAGTTTCAGAAGCAGAGTTGAACTAGATATGGTCCGTATGTGTGGGAAACACCGTTCATTTGTTCTGAGCACACTCAAGTTTCCTGCTGTATTAGAGACTCTAGAAAGCAAGAGTGTGCTTCTTGCTCTAAAGCAGAGTGTGATCCATCGAAGAGAACTATGCTGTGTGTTTCCCTTCAGAAATGGAGTTAAATTCCAGGCTCTGTGTCTTCCTACAAGCAAGAATTCTTTTAAAGTGAGGGCAGTCATTTTTCAGAAAAGGAACTACATCGTTCACGAACCTCACACGTTTCTCATCTTAACTGACAAGCATTGAATGTTAGAGGACCAGTACTTTGTATCAGTTTCAGAGGCAGAGTTGGACTAGATATGGTCCGTATGTGTAGGAAACACCGTTCATTTGTTCTCAGCACACTCAGGTTTCCTGCTGTCTTAGGGACTACACAAAGCAAGAGCGTGCTTCTTGCACTAAAGCAGAGTGTGATCTATATATGAGAACTCTGCTGTGTGTTTCACTTCAGAAATGGAGTTAAATTCCAGGCTCTGAGTCTTCCTACAAAGAGGACTTCGAATCAAGTAAGTGCAGTTACTTTACAGTTCAAACGAACTACATCGTTCACGAAGCTCACACGTTTCTCATCTTAACTGAGAGGCATTGGATGTTAGAGGACCTTTGCTTTGTATCAATTTCAAGCAGAGTTGAACAAGATATGGTCCGTATGTATAGGAAACACCGTTCTTTCTTCTGAGCACACTCATGTTTCCTGTTGTCTTAGAAACTCTAGAAAGCAGGAGCGTGCTTCTTGCTCTAAAGCAGAGTGTGATCAATGGATGAGAACTCTGCTGTGTGTTTCACTCAGAAATGGAGTTCAATCCCAGGCTCTGTGTCTTCCTACAAGCAAGACTTCCTTTCAAGTAAGGGCAGTCACTTTTCAGCTCAAACGAACTACATCGTTCACGACGCTCACACCTTTCTCATCTTAACTGACAAGCATTGGATGTTAGAGGACCTATGGTTTCTTTCAGTTTCCGAAGCAGAGTTGAACTAGATATAGTCCGTATGTGTAGGAAACACTGTTCTTTTGTTCTGAGCACATTCAAGTTTCCTGCTCTATTAGAGATTCTAGAAAGCAAGAGCGGTCTTCTTGCTCTAAAGCAGGGTGTGATCAATGGATGAGAACTCTGTTGTGTGTTTCACTTCAGAAATGGAGTTAAATCCCAGGCTGTGTGTCTTCCTACAAGCAAGACTTCGTTTCAGGTAAGGGCACTTACTTTACAGCTCAAACGAACTACAACGTTCACGAAGCTCACACGTTTCTCATCTTAACTGAGAGGCATTGGAAGTTAGAGAACCTTTGCTTTGTATCAATTTCAAGCAGAGTTGAACAAGATATGGTCCGTATGTATAGGAAACACCGTTCTTTTCTTCTGAGCACACTCACGTTTCCTGTTGTCTTAGAGACTCTAGAAAGCAGGAGCGTGCTTCTTAGTTCTAAAGCAGAGTGTGATCCATGGATGAGAACTAAGCTGTGTGTTTCCCTTCAGAAATGGAGTTAAATCCCAGGCTGTGTGTCTTCCTACAAGCAGGACTTCGTTTCAGATAAGGGCACTTACTTTACAGCTCAAACGACTACATCGTTCACAAAGCTCACAAGTTTCTCATCTTAACTGACAAGCATTGGATGTTTGAGGACGTGTGGTTTGTTTCAGTTTCAGAAGCAGAGTTGAACTAGATATGGTCATTATGTTTAGGAAACTCCGTTCATTTGTTCTGAGCGCACTCAAGTTTCCTGCTGTATTAGAGAATCTAGAAAGCAAGTGTGTGCTTCTTGCTCTAAAGCAGAGTGTGATCCATGGATGAGAACTCTGCTGTGTGTTTCACTTCAGAAATGGAGTTAAATCCCAGGCTATGTGTCTTCCTACAAGCAAGACTTCGTTTCAGGTAAGGGCAGTCACTATTCAGCTCAAAAGAACTACACCGTTCACGAATCTAACACGTTTCTCATCTTAACTGACAAGCATTGGAAGTTAGAGGACCAGTGCTTTGTATAAGTTTCAGAAGGAGAGTTCGACTAGATATGGCCAGTATGTGTAGGAAACACCGTTCTTTTGTTCTGAGCACACTCAGGTTTCCGGCTGTATTAGAGACTCTAGAAAGCAAGTGAGTACTTCTTGCTCTAAAGCAGAGTGTGATCCATCGAAGAGAACTGTGCTGTGTGTTTCCCTTCAGAAATGGAGTTAAATTCCAGGCTCTGTGTCTTCCAACAAGCAAGAAATCTTTTCAAGTGAGGGCAGTCATTTTTCAGTACAAAGGAACTACATCATTCACGAACCTCACACGATTCTCATCTTAACTGACAAGCATTGAATGTTAGAGGACCAGTACTTTGTATCAGTTTCAGAAGCAGAATTGGACTAGAAATGGTCCGTATGTGTAGGAAACACCGTTCATTTGTTCTCAGCAAACTCAAGTTTCTTGCTGTCTTAGAGACTCTAGAAAGCTAGGGCGTGCTTCTTGCTCTAAAGCAGAGTGTGATCAATGGATGAGAACTCTGTTGTGTGTTTCACTTCAGTAATGGAGTTAAATCCCAGGCTCTGAGTCTTCCTACAAGCAAGACTTCGTTTCAGGTAAGGGCAGTTACTTTACAGCTCAAAGGAACTCCATCGTTCACGAAGCTCACACGTTTCTCATCTTAACTGAGAAGCATTGGATGTTAGGGGCCCTCTGGTTTGTTTCAGTTTCAGAAGCAGAGTTGAACTAGATATGGTCCGTATGTATAGGAAACACCGTTCTTTTCTTCTGAGCACACTCACGTTTCCTGTTGTCTTAGAGACTCTAGAAAGCAGGAGCGTACTTCTTGCTCTAAAGCAGAGTGTGATCAATGGATGAGAACTCTGCTGTGTGTTTCCCTTCAGAAATGGAGTTAAATCCCAGGCTCTGAGGTTTCCTACAAGCAAGACTTCATTTCAGGTAAGGGCAGTAACTTTACAGCTCAAACGAACTACATCATTCACGAAGCTCACACGTTTCTCATCTTAACCTACAAGCATTGGATGTTAGAGGACCTGTGGTTTGTTTCAGTTTCAGAAGCAGAGTTGAACTAGATATGGTCCGTATGTATAGGAAAAACCGTTCTTTTGTTCTCAGCACACTCATGTTTCCTGCTGTCTTAGAGACTCTAGAAAGCAAGAGTGTGCTTCTCTCTCTAAATCAGAGTGTGAACTATATATGAGAACTCTGTTGTGTGTTTCATCTCAGAAATGGAGTTAAATCCCATGCTCTGAGTCTTCCTACAAATAAGACTTCGTTTCAGGTAAGGGCAGTCACTTTTCAGCTCAAACGAACTACATTGTTCATAAAGCTCACACGTTTCTCATCTTAACTGACAAGCATTGGATGTTGACGACCTGTGTTTTGTTTCAGTTTCAGAAGCAGAGTTGAACTAGATATGGCCAGTATGTGTAAGAAACACCGTTCTTTTGTTCTCAGCACACTCAAGTTTCATGCTGTATTAGAGACTCTAGAAAGCAAGATCGTGCTTCTTGTTCTAAAGCAGAGTGTGATCCATGTATGAGAACTGTGTTGTGTGTTTCCCTTCAGAAATGGAGTAAAACCCCAGGCTCTGTGTCTTCCTATAAGCAAGACTTCGTTTCAGGTAAGGGCAGTTACTTTTCAGCTAAAACGAACTACATTGTTCATAAAGCTCACACGTTTCTCATCTTAACTGACAAACATTGAATGTTGGAGGACCAGTGTTTTGTATCAGTTTCAGAAGCAGAGTTGGACTAGATATGGTCCGTATGTGTAGGAAACACCGTACTTTTGTTCTCAGGACACTCACGTTTTCTGCTGTCTTAGAGACTCTAGAAATCAAGAGCGTGCTTCTTGCTCTAAAGCAGACTGTGATCAATGGATGAGAACTCTGCTGTGTGTTTCACTTCAGAAATGGTGTTAAATCCCAGGCTCTGAGTCTTCCTACAAGGAAGACAACGATTCAAGTAAGGGCAGTCACTATTCAGCTCAAAAGAACTACACCGTTCACGAAGCTAACACTTTTCTCATCTTAAATGACAAGCATTGGATGTTAGAGGACCAGTGCTTTGCATAAGTTTCAGAAGGAGAGTTGGACTACATATGGCCCGTATGTGTAGGAAACACCATTCTTTTGTTCAGAGCACACTCAAGTTTCCTGCTGTATTAGAGACTCTAGAAAGCAAGAGCGTGCTTCTTTCTCTAAAGCAGAGTGTGATCCATCAATGAGAACTATGCTGTGTGTTTCCCTTCAGAAATGGAGTTATATTCCAGGCTCTGTGACTTCCTACAAGCAATACATCGTTTCAAGTAAGGGCAGTCACTTTTCAGCTCAAACGATCTACATCGTTCACGAAGCTAACACGTTTCTCATCTTAACTGACAAGCATTGGATGTTTGAGTTCGTGTGGTTTGTTTCAGTTTCAGATGCAGAGTTGAACTAGATATGGCCTGTATGTGTAGGAAACACCGTTCTTTGTTCTGAGCACACTCAAGTTCCCTGCTGTCTTAGAGACTCTAGAAAGTAAGAGCATGCTTCTTGCTCTAAAGCAGACTGTGATCAATGGTTGAGAACTCTGCTGTGTGTTTAACTTCACAAATGGTGTTAAATCCCAGGCACTGTGTCTTCCTACAAGGAAGACTTGGATTCAAGTAAGGGCAGTTACTTTACAGCTCAAACGAACTACATCATTCACGAAGCTCACACGGTTCTCATCTTAACCTACAAGCATTGGATGTTAGAGGACCTGTGGTTTGTTTCAGTTTCAGAAGCAGAGTTGAACTAGATATGGACCGTATGTGTAGGAAACACCGTTCTTTTGTTCAGAGCACACTCAAGTTTCCTGCTGTATTAGAGACTCTAGAAAGCTAGAGCTTGATTCTTGCTCTAAAGCAGAGTGTGATCTATATATGAGAACTCTGTTGTGTGTTTCACTTCAGAAATGGAGTTAAATCCCAGGCTGTGTGTCTTCCTACAAGCAAGAC
Organism: Onychomys leucogaster; assembly: GCA_949786385.1. Taxonomy (NCBI): domain Eukaryota; kingdom Metazoa; phylum Chordata; class Mammalia; order Rodentia; family Cricetidae; genus Onychomys; species Onychomys leucogaster. The sequence continues at coordinate 1,299,686 of CATKUP010000014.1, read as the reverse complement.
TTCGTTTCAGGTAAGGGCACTTACTTTACAGCTCAAACGAACTACATCATTCACAAAGCTGACACGTTTCTCATCTTAACTGAAAAGCATTGGATGTTTGAGGACCTGTGGTTTGTTTCAGTTTCAGAAGCAGTGTTGAACTAGATATGGTCCGTACGTGTAGGAAACACTGTTCTTTTGTTCTGAGCACACTCAAGTTTCCTACTCTATTAGAGATTCTCGAAAGCAAGAGCATTCTTCTTGATCTAAAGCAGAGTATGATCCATGGATGAGAACTCTGCTGTGTGTTTCCCTTCAGAAATGGAGTTAAATCCCAGGCTCTGTGTCTTCCTACAAGCACTACTTCGTTTCAGGCAAGGGCAGTCACTTTTCAGTTGAAACGAACTACATCGTTCACAAAGGTCACACGTTTCTCATCTTAAATGACAAGCATTGGATGTTAGGGGACCAGTGCTTTGTATCAGTTTCAGAAGCAGTGTTGGACTAGATATGGTCCGTATGTGTAGGAAACACCGTTCTTTTGTTCTCAGCACACTCACGTTTCCTGCTGTCTTAGAGACTCTAGAAAGCAAGAGCGTGCTTCTTGCTCTAATGCAGAGTGTGATCAATGGATGAGAACTCTGTTGTGTGTTTCACTTCAGAAATGGAGTTAAATCCCATGCTCTGAATCTTCCTACAAGGAAGACTTCGATTCAAATAAGGGCACTTACTTTACTTCTCAAAACGTACTACATCATTCACGAAGATCACACGTTTCTCATCTTAACTGACAAGCATTGGATGTTAGAGGACCTGTGGTTTGTTTCAGTTTTAGAAGCAGAGGTGAACTAGATATGGCCCATATATGGAGGAAACTCCGGTCTTTTGTTCTGAGCACACTCAAGTTTCCTGCTGTATTAGAGACTCTAGAAAGCAAGAGCGTGCTTCTTTCTCTAAAGCAGAGTGTGATCCATCGATGAGAACTATGCTGTGTGTTCACCTTCAGAAATGGAGTTATATTCCAGGCTCTGTGACTTCCTAAAGGAAGACATTGTTTCAAGTAAGGGCAGTCACTTTTCAGCTCAAACGATCTACATCGTTCACGAAGCTCACACGTTTCTCATCTTAACTGACAAGCATTGGATGTTAGAGGACCTGTGCTTTGTATCAATTTCAGAGGCAGAGTTGTACTAGATATGGTCCATATGTGTACAGAACACCGTTCTTTTGTTCTCAGCACACTCATGTTTCCTCCTGTCTTAGAGACTCTAGAGAGCAAGAGCGTGCTTTTGCTCTAAAGCAGACTGTGATCAATGGTTGAGAACTCTGCTGTGTGTTTCACTTCAGAAATGGTGTTAAATGCCAGGCACTGTGTCTGCCTACAAGAAGACTTCGATCAAGTAAGGGCACTTACTTTACAGCTCAAACGAACTACATCATTCACGAAGCTCACACGTTTCTCATCTTAACCTACAAGCATTGGATGTTAGAGGACCTGTGGTTTGTTTCAGTTTCAGAAGCAGAGTTGAACTAGATATGGACCGTATGTGTAGGAAACACCGTTCTTTTGTCCAGAGCACACTCAAGTTTCCTGCTGTATTAGAGACTCTAGAAAGCTAGAGCTTGATTCTTGCTCTAAAGCAGAGTGTGATCTATACATGAGAACTCTGTTGTGTGTTTCACTTCAGAAATGGAGTTAAATCCCAGGCTGTGTGTCTTCCTACAAGCAAGACTTCGTTTCAGGTAATGGCACTTACTTTACAGCTCAAACGAACTACATCGTTCACAAAGCTGACACGTTTCTCATCTTAACTGACAAGCATTGGATGTTTGAGGACCTGTGGTTTGTTTCAGTTTCAGAAGCAGAGTTGAACTAGATATGGTCCGTATGTGTGGGAAACACCGTTCATTTGTTCTGAGCACACTCAAGTTTCCTGCTGTATTAGAGACTCTAGAAAGCAAGAGTGTGCTTCTTGCTCTAAAGCAGAGTGTGATCCATCGAAGAGAACTATGCTGTGTGTTTCCCTTCAGAAATGGAGTTAAATTCCAGGCTCTGTGTCTTCCTACAAGCAAGAATTCTTTTAAAGTGAGGGCAGTCATTTTTCAGAAAAGGAACTACATCGTTCACGAACCTCACACGTTTCTCATCTTAACTGACAAGCATTGAATGTTAGAGGACCAGTACTTTGTATCAGTTTCAGAAGCAGAGTTGGACTAGATATGGTCCGTATGTGTAGGAAACACCGTTCATTTGTTCTCAGCACACTCAGGTTTCCTGCTGTCTTAGGGACTACACAAAGCAGGAGCTTGCTTCTTGCTCTAAAGCAGAGTGTGATCAATGGATGAGAACTCTGCTGTGTGTTTCACTCAGAAATGGAGTTCAATCCCAGGATCTGTGTCTTCCTACAAGCAAGACTTCCTTTCAAGTAAGGTCAGTCACTTTTCAGCTCAAATGAACTACATCGTTCACGACGCTCACACGTTTCTCATCTTAACTGACAAGCATTGGATGTTAGAGGACCTGTGGTTTCTTTCAGTTTCCGAAGAAGAGTTGAACTAGATATAGTCCGTATGTGTAGGAAACACTGTTCTTTTGTTCTGAGCACATTCAAGTTTCCTGCTCTATTAGAGATTCTAGAAAGCAAGAGCGGTCTTCTTGCTCTAAAGCAGAGTGTGATCCATGGATGAGAACTATGCTGTGTGTTTCCCTTCAGAAATGGAGTTAAATCCCAGGCTCTGTTTCTTCCTACAAGCACTACTTCGTTTCAGGCAAGGGCAGTCACTTTTCAGTTGAAACGAACTACATCGTTCACGAAGGTCACACGTTTCTCATCTTAAATGACAGGCATTGGATGTTAGAGGACCAGTGCTTTGTATCAGTTTCAGAGGCAGAATTGGACTAGATATGGTCTGTAGGTGTAGGAAACACCGTTCTTTTGTTCTCAGCATACTCACGTTTCCTGCTGTCTTAGAGACTCTAGAAAGCAAGAGCGTGGTACTTGCTCTAAAGCAGAGTGTGATCAATGGATGAGAACTCTGTTGTGTGTTTCACTTCAGAAATGGAGTTAAATCCCAGGCTGTGTGTCTTCCTACAAGCAAGACTTCGTTTCAGGTAAGGGCACTTACTTTACAGCTCAAACGAACTACATCGTTCACAAAGCTGACACGTTTCTCATCTTAACTGACAAGCATTGGATGTTTGAGGACCTGTGGTTTGTTTCAGTTTCAGAAGCAGAGTTGAACTAGATATGGTCCGTATGTGTGGGAAACAACGTTCATTTGTTCTGAGCACACTCAAGTTTCCTGCTGTATTAGAGACTCTAGAAAGCAAGAGTGTGCTTCTTGCTCTAAAGCAGAGTGTGATCCATCGAAGAGAACTATGCTGTGTGTTTCACTTCAGACATGGAGTTAAGTCCCAGGCTCTGTGTCTTCCTACATGCAAGACTTCGTTTCAAGTAAGGGCAGTCACTTTTCAGCTCAAATGAACAACATCATTCACGACGCTCACACCTTTCTCATCTTAACTGACAAGCATTGGAGTTAGAGGACCTCTGGTTACTTTCAGTTTCTGAAGTAGATTTGAACTAGATATGGCCCATATGTTGAGGAAACACTGTTCTTTTGTTCTGAGCACACTCACGTTTCCTGCTGTCTTAGAGGCTATAGAAAGCAAGAGCGTGCTCCTTGATCGAAAGCAGAGTTGAACAATGGATGAGAACTCTGCTGTTTGTGTCACTTCAGAAATGGAGTTAAATTCCAGGCTCTGAGTCTTCCTACAAAGAGGACTTCGATTCATGTAAGGGCAGTTACTTTACAGCTCAAACGAACTACATCGTTCACGAAGCTCACACGTTTCTCATCTTAACTGAGAGGCATTGGATGTTAGAGAACCTTTGCTTTGTATCAATTTCAAGCAGAGTTGAACAAGATATGGTCCGTATGTATAGGAAACACCGTTCTTTTCTTCTGAGCACACTCACGTTTCCTGTTGTCTTAGAGACTCTAGAAAGCAGGAGCGTGCTTCTTAGTTCTAAAGCAGAGTGTGATCCATGGATGAGAACTAAGCTGTATGTTTCCCTTCAGAAATGGAGTTAAATCCCAGGCTGTGTGTCTTCCTACAAGCAAGACTTCGTTTCAGGTAAGGGCACTTACTTTACAGCTCAAACAAACTACATCGTTCACAAAGCTGACAGGTTTCTCATCTTAACTGACAAGCATTGGATGTTTGAGGACCTGTGGTTTGTTTCAGTTTCAGAAGCAGAGTTGAACTAGATATGGTCCGTATGTGTGGGAAACAACGTTCATTTGTTCTGAGCACACTCAAGTTTCCTGCTGTATTAGAGACTCTAGAAAGCAAGAGTGTGCTTCTTGCTCTAAAGCAGAGTGTGATCCATCGAAGAGAACTATGCTGTGTGTTTCACTTCAGAAATGTAGTTAAATCCCAGGCTCTGTGTCTTCCTACATGCAAGACTTCGTTTCAAGTAAGGGCAGTCACTTTTCAGCTCAAACGAACAACATCGTTCACTACGCTCTCACCTTTCTCATCTTAACTGAGAAGCATTGGAGTTAGAGGACCTCTGGTTACTTTCAGTTTCTGAAGTAGAGTTGAACTAGATATGGCCCATATGTTGAGGAAACACTGTTCTTTTGTTCTGAGCACACTCAAGTTTCCTGCTGTCTTAGAGGCTATAGAAAGCAAGAGCGTGCTCCTTGATCGAAAGCAGAGTTGAACAATGGATGAGAACTCTGCTGTTTGTTTCACTTCAGAAATGGAGTTAAATTCCAGGCTCTGAGTCTTCCTACAAAGAGGACTTCGATTCATGTAAGGGCAGTTACTTTACAGCTCAAACGAACTACATCGTTCACGAAGCTCACACGTTTCTCATCTTAACTGAGAGGCATTGGATGTTAGAGAACCTTTGCTTTGTATCAATTTCAAGCAGAGTTGAACAAGATATGGTCCGTATGTATAGGAAACACCGTTCTTTTCTTCTGAGCACACTCACGTTTCCTGTTGTCTTAGAGACTCTAGAAAGCAGGAGCGTGCTTCTTAGTTCTAAAGCAGAGTGTGATCCATGGATGAGAACTAAGCTGTGTGTTTCCCTTCAGAAATGGAGTTAAATCCCAGGCTGTGTGTCTTCCTACAAGCAGGACTTCGTTTCAGATAAGGGCACTTACTTTACAGCTCAAACGACTACATCGTTCACAAAGCTCACAAGTTTCTCATCTTAACTGACAAGCATTGGATGTTTGAGGACGTGTGGTTTGTTTCAGTTTCAGAAGCAGAGTTGAACTAGATATGGTCATTATGTTTAGGAAACTCCGTTCATTTGTTCTGAGCGCACTCAAGTTTCCTGCTGTATTAGAGAATCTAGAAAGCAAGTGTGTGCTTCTTGCTCTAAAGCAGAGTGTGATCCATGGATGAGAACTCTGCTGTGTGTTTCACTTCAGAAATGGAGTTAAATCCCAGGCTATGTGTCTTCCTACAAGCAAGACTTCGTTTCAGGTAAGGGCAGTCACTATTCAGCTCAAAAGAACTACACCATTCACGAATCTAACACGTTTCTCATCTTAACTGACAAGCATTGGAAGTTAGAGGACCAGTGCTTTGTATAAGTTTCAGAAGGAGAGTTCGACTAGATATGGCCAGTATGTGTAGGAAACACCGTTCTTTTGTTCTGAGCACACTCAGGTTTCCGGCTGTATTAGAGACTCTAGAAAGCAAGAGTGTGCTTCTTGCTCTAAAGCAGAGTGTGATCCATCGAAGAGAACTATGCTGTGTGTTTCCCTTCAGAAATGGAGTTAAATTCCAGGCTCTGTGTCTTCCTACAAGCAAGAATTCTTTTAAAGTGAGGGCAGTCATTTTTCAGAAAAGGAACTACATCGTTCACGAACCTCACACGTTTCTCATCTTAACTGACAAGCATTGAATGTTAGAGGACCAGTACTTTGTATCAGTTTCAGAGGCAGAGTTGGACTAGATATGGTCCGTATGTGTAGGAAACACCGTTCATTTGTTCTCAGCACACTCAGGTTTCCTGCTGTCTTAGGGACTACACAAAGCAAGAGCGTGCTTCTTGCACTAAAGCAGAGTGTGATCTATATATGAGAACTCTGCTGTGTGTTTCACTTCAGAAATGGAGTTAAATTCCAGGCTCTGAGTCTTCCTACAAAGAGGACTTCGAATCAAGTAAGTGCAGTTACTTTACAGTTCAAACGAACTACATCGTTCACGAAGCTCACACGTTTCTCATCTTAACTGAGAGGCATTGGATGTTAGAGGACCTTTGCTTTGTATCAATTTCAAGCAGAGTTGAACAAGATATGGTCCGTATGTATAGGAAACACCGTTCTTTCTTCTGAGCACACTCATGTTTCCTGTTGTCTTAGAAACTCTAGAAAGCAGGAGCGTGCTTCTTGCTCTAAAGCAGAGTGTGATCAATGGATGAGAACTCTGCTGTGTGTTTCACTCAGAAATGGAGTTCAATCCCAGGCTCTGTGTCTTCCTACAAGCAAGACTTCCTTTCAAGTAAGGGCAGTCACTTTTCAGCTCAAACGAACTACATCGTTCACGACGCTCACACCTTTCTCATCTTAACTGACAAGCATTGGATGTTAGAGGACCTGTGGTTTCTTTCAGTTTCCGAAGCAGAGTTGAACTAGATATAGTCCGTATGTGTAGGAAACACTGTTCTTTTGTTCTGAGCACATTCAAGTTTCCTGCTCTATTAGAGATTCTAGAAAGCAAGAGCGGTCTTCTTGCTCTAAAGCAGGGCGTGATCCATGGATGAGAACTATGCTGTGTGTTTCCCTTCAGAAATGGAGTTAAATCCCAGGCTGTGTGTCTTCCTACAAGCAAGACTTCGTTTCAGGTAAGGGCACTTACTTTACAGCTCAAACGAACTACATCGTTCACGAAGCTCACACGTTTCTCATCTTAACTGAGAGGCATTGGATGTTAGAGAACCTTTGCTTTTATCAATTTCAAGCAGAGTTGAACAAGATATGGTCCGTATGTATAGGAAACACCGTTCTTTTCTTCTGAGCACACTCACGTTTCCTGTTGTCTTAGAGACTCTAGAAAGCAGGAGCGTGCTTCTTAGTTCTAAAGCAGAGTGTGATCCATGGATGAGAACTAAGCTGTGTGTTTCCCTTCAGAAATGGAGTTAAATCCCAGGCTGTGTGTCTTCCTACAAGCAGGACTTCGTTTCAGATAAGGGCACTTACTTTACAGCTCAAACGACTACATCCTTCACAAAGCTCACAAGTTTCTCATCTTAACTGACAAGCATTGGATGTTTGAGGACGTGTGGTTTGTTTCAGTTTCAGAAGCAGAGTTGAACTAGATATGGTCATTATGTTTAGGAAACTCTGTTCATTTGTTCTGAGTGCACTCAAGTTTCCTGCTGTATTAGAGAATCTAGAAAGCAAGTGTGTGCTTCTTGCTCTAAAGCAGAGTGTGATCCATGGATGAGAACTCTGCTGTGTGTTTCACTTCAGAAATGGAGTTAAATCCCAGGCTATGTGTCTTCCTACAAGCAAGACTTCGTTTCAGGTAAGGGCAGTCACTATTCAGCTCAAAAGAACTACACCATTCACGAATCTAACACGTTTCTCATCTTAACTGACAAGCATTGGAAGTTAGAGGACCAGTGCTTTGTATAAGTTTCAGAAGGAGAGTTCGACTAGATATGGCCAGTATGTGTAGGAAACACCGTTCTTTTGTTCTGAGCACACTCAGGTTTCCGGCTGTATTAGAGACTCTAGAAAGCAAGTGAGTACTTCTTGCTCTAAAGCAGAGTGTGATCCATCGAAGAGAACTGTGCTGTGTGTTTCCCTTCAGAAATGGAGTTAAATTCCAGGCTCTGTGTCTTCCAACAAGCAAGAATTCTTTTCAAGTGAGGGCAGTCATTTTTCAGTACAAAGGAACTACATCATTCACGAACCTCACACGATTCTCATCTTAACTGACAAGCATTGAGTGTTAGAGGACCAGTACTTTGTATCAGTTTCAGAAGCAGAATTGGACTAGATATGGTCCGTATGTGTAGGAAACACCGTTCATTTGTTCTCAGCAAACTCAAGTTTCTTGCTGTCTTAGAGACTCTAGAAAGCTAGGGCGTGCTTCTTGCTCTAAAGCAGAGTGTGATCAATGGATGAGAACTCTGTTGTGTGTTTCACTTCAGAAATGGAGATAAATCCCAGGCTCTGAGTCTTCCTACAAGCAAGACTTCGTTTCAGGTAAGGGCAGTTACTTTACAGCTCAAAGGAACTCCATCGTTCACGAAGCTCACACGTTTCTCATCTTAACTGAGAAGCATTGGATGTTAGGGGCCCTCTGGTTTGTTTCAGTTTCAGAAGCAGAGTTGAACTAGATATGGTCCGTATGTATAGGAAACACCGTTCTTTTCTTCTGAGCACACTCACGTTTCCTGTTGTCTTAGAGACTCTAGAAAGCAGGAGCGTACTTCTTGCTCTAAAGCAGAGTGTGATCAATGGATGAGAACTCTGCTGTGTCTTTCCCTTCAGAAATGGAGTTAAATCCCAGGCTCTGATGTTTCCTACAAGCAAGACTTCGTTTCAGGTAAGGGCAGTAACTTTACAGCTCAAACGAACTACATCATTCACGAAGCTCACACGTTTCTCATCTTAACCTACAAGCATTGGATGTTAGAGGACCTGTGGTTTGTTTCAGTTTCAGAAGCAGAGTTGAACTAGATATGGTCCGTATGTATAGGAAAAACCGTTCTTTTGTTCTCAGCACACTCATGTTTCCTGCTGTCTTAGAGACTCTAGAAAGTAAGAGTGTGCTTCTCTCTCTAAATCAGAGTGTGAACTATATATGAGAACTCTATTGTGTGTTTCATCTCAGAAATGGAGTTAAATCCCATGCTCTGAGTCTCCCTACAAGTAAGACTTCGTTTCAGGTAAGGGCAGTCACTTTTCAGCTCAAACGAACTACATTGTTCATAAAGCTCACACGTTTCTCATCTTAACTGACAAGCATTGGATGTTGACGACCTGTGTTTTGTTTCAGTTTCAGAAGCAGAGTTGAACTAGATATTGCTAGTATGTGTAAGAAACACCGTTCTTTTGTTCTCAGGACACTCACGTTTTCTGCTGTCTTAGAGACTCTAGAAAGCAAGAGCGTGCTTCTTGCTCTAAAGCAGACTGTGATCAATGGATGAGAACTCTGCTGTGTGTTTCACTTCAGAAATGGTGTTAAATCCCAGGCTCTGAGTCTTCCTACAAGGAAGACAACGATTCAAGTAAGGGCAGTCACTATTCAGCTCAAAAGAACTACACCGTTCACGAAGCTAACACATTTCTCATCTTAAATGACAAGCATTGGATGTTAGAGGACCAGTGCTTTGCATAAGTTTCAGAAGGAGAGTTGGACTACATATGGCCCGTATGTGTAGGAAACACCATTCTTTTGTTCAGAGCACACTCAAGTTTCCTGCTGTATTAGAGACTCTAGAAAGCAAGAGCGTGCTTCTTTCTCTAAAGCAGAGTGTGATCCATCAATGAGAACTATGCTGTGTGTTTCCCTTCAGAAATGGAGTTATATTCCAGGCTCTGTGACTTCCTACAAGCAATACATCGTTTCAAGTAAGGGCAGTTACTTTTCAGCTCAAACGATCTACATCGTTCACGAAGCTAACACGTTTCTCATCTTAACTGACAAGCATTGGATGTTTGAGTTCGTGTGGTTTGTTTCAGTTTCAGATGCAGAGTTGAACTAGATATGGCCTGTATGTGTAGGAAACACCGTTCTTTGTTCTGAGCACACTCAAGTTCCCTGCTGTCTTAGAGACTCTAGAAAGTAAGAGCATGCTTCTTGCTCTAAAGCAGACTGTGATCAATGGTTGAGAACTCTGCTGTGTGTTTAACTTCACAAATGGTGTTAAATCCCAGGCACTGTGTCTTCCTACAAGGAAGACTTCGATTCAAGTAAGGGCAGTTACTTTACAGCTCAAACGAACTACATCATTCACGAAGATCACACGGTTCTCATCTTAACTTACAAGCATTGGATGTTAGAGGACCTGTGGTTTGTTTCAGTTTCAGAAGCAGAGTTGAACTAGATATGGACCGTATGTGTAGGAAACACCGTTCTTTTGTTCAGAGCACACTCAAGTTTCCTGCTGTATTAGAGACTCTAGAAAGCTAGAGCTTGATTCTTGCTCTAAAGCAGAGTGTGATCTATATATGAGAACTCTGTTGTGTGTTTCACTTCAGAAATGGAGTTAAATCCCAGGCTGTGTGTCTTCCTACAAGCAAGACTTCGTTTCAGGTAAGGGCACTTACTTTACAGCTCAAACAAACTACATCGTTCACAAAGCTGACACGTTTCAAATCTTAACTGACAAGCATTGGATGTTTGAGGACCTGTGGTTTGTTTCAGTTTCAGAAGCAGTGTTGAACTAGATATGGTCCCTAAGTGTAGGAAACACTGTTCTTTTGTTCTGAGCACACTCAAGTTTCCTACTCTATTAGAGATTCTCGAAAGCAAGAGCGGTCTTCTTGATCTAAAGCAGAGTGTGATCCATGGATGAGAACTCTGCTGTGTGTTTCCCTTCAGAAATGGAGTTAAATCCCAGGCTCTGTGTCTTCCTACAAGCACTACTTCGTTTCAGGCAAGGGCAGTCACTTTTCAGTTGAAACGAACTACATCGTTCACAAAGGTCACACGTTTCTCATCTTAAATGACAAGCATTGGATGTTAGGGGACCAGTGCTTTGTATCAGTTTCAGAAGCAGAGTTGGACTAGATATGGTCCGTATGTGTAGGAAACACCGTTCTTTTGTTCTCAGCACACTCACGTTTCCTGCTGTCTTAGAGACTCTAGAAAGCAAGAGCGTGCTTCTTGCTCTAATGCAGAGTGTGATCAATGGATCAGAACTCTGTTGTGTGTTTCACTTCAGAAATGGAGTTAAATCCCATGCTCTGAATCATCCTACAAGGAAGACTTCGATTCAAATAAGGGCACTTACTTTACTTCTCAAAACGAACTACATCATTCACGAAGATCACACGTTTCTCATCTTAACTGACAAGCATTGGATGTTAGAGGACCTGTGGTTTGTTTCAGTTTTAGAAGCAGAGGTGAACTAGATATGTCCCATATATGGAGGAAACTCCGGTCTTTTGTTCTGAGCACACTCAAGTTTCCTGCTGTATTAGAGACTCTAGAAAGCAAGAGCGGTCTTCTTGATCTAAAGCAGAGTGTGATCCATGGATGAGAACTCTGCTGTGTGTTTCCCTTCAGAAATGGAGTTATATTCCAGGCTCTGTGACTTCCTACAAGCAAGACATTGTTTCAAGTAAGGGCAGTCACTTTTCAGCTCAAACGATCTACATCGTTCACGAAGCTCACACGTTTCTCATCTTAACCTACAAGCATTGGATGTTAGAGGACCTGTGGTTTGTTTCACTTTCAGAAGCAGAGTTGATCTACATATGGACCGTATGTGTAGGAAACACCGTTCTTTTGTTCAGAGCACACTCAAGTTTCCTGCTGTATTAGAGACTCTAGAAAGCTAGAGCGTGCTTCTTGCTCTAAAGCAGAGTGTGATCTATACATGAGAACTCTCTTGTGTGTTTCACTTCAGAAATGGAGTTAAATCCCAGGCTGTGTGTCTTCCTACAAGCAAGACTTCGTTTCAGGTAATGGCACTTACTTTACAGCTCAAACGAACTACATCGTTCACAAAGCTGACACGTTTCTCATCTTAAATGACAAGCATTGGATGTTTGAGGACCTGTGGTTTGTTTCAGTTTCAGAAGCAGAGTTGAACTAGATATGGTCCGTATGTGTGGGAAACACCGTTCATTTGTTCAGAGCACACTCAAGTTTCCTGCTGTATTAGAGACTCTAGAAAGCTAGAGCTTGATTCTTGCTCTAAAGCAGAGTGTGATCTATATATGAGAACTCTGTTGTGTGTTTCACTTCAGAAATGGAGTTAAATCCCAGGCTGTGTGTCTTCCTACAAGCAAGACTTCGTTTCAGGTAAGGGCACTTACTTTACAGCTCAAACAAACTACATCGTTCACAAAGCTGACACGTTTCAAATCTTAACTGACAAGCATTGGATGTTTGAGGACCTGTGGTTTGTTTCAGTTTCAGAAGCAGTGTTGAACTAGATATGGTCCCTAAGTGTAGGAAACACTGTTCTTTTGTTCTGAGCACACTCAAGTTTCCTACTCTATTAGAGATTCTCGAAAGCAAGAGCGGTCTTCTTGATCTAAAGCAGAGTGTGATCCATGGATGAGAACTCTGCTGTGTGTTTCCCTTCAGAAATGGAGTTAAATCCCAGGCTCTGTGTCTTCCTACAAGCACTACTTCGTTTCAGGCAAGGGCAGTCACTTTTCAGTTGAAACGAACTACATCGTTCACAAAGGTCACACGTTTCTCATCTTAAATGACAAGCATTGGATGTTAGGGGACCAGTGCTTTGTATCAGTTTCAGAAGCAGAGTTGGACTAGATATGGTCCGTATGTGTAGGAAACACCGTTCTTTTGTTCTCAGCACACTCACGTTTCCTGCTGTCTTAGAGACTCTAGAAAGCAAGAGCGTGCTTCTTGCTCTAATGCAGAGTGTGATCAATGGATCAGAACTCTGTTGTGTGTTTCACTTCAGAAATGGAGTTAAATCCCATGCTCTGAATCATCCTACAAGGAAGACTTCGATTCAAATAAGGGCACTTACTTTACTTCTCAAAACGAACTACATCATTCACGAAGATCACACGTTTCTCATCTTAACTGACAAGCATTGGATGTTAGAGGACCTGTGGTTTGTTTCAGTTTTAGAAGCAGAGGTGAACTAGATATGTCCCATATATGGAGGAAACTCCGGTCTTTTGTTCTGAGCACACTCAAGTTTCCTGCTGTATTAGAGACTCTAGAAAGCAAGAGCGGTCTTCTTGATCTAAAGCAGAGTGTGATCCATGGATGAGAACTCTGCTGTGTGTTTCCCTTCAGAAATGGAGTTATATTCCAGGCTCTGTGACTTCCTACAAGCAAGACATTGTTTCAAGTAAGGGCAGTCACTTTTCAGCTCAAACGATCTACATCGTTCACGAAGCTCACACGTTTCTCATCTTAACCTACAAGCATTGGATGTTAGAGGACCTGTGGTTTGTTTCACTTTCAGAAGCAGAGTTGATCTACATATGGACCGTATGTGTAGGAAACACCGTTCTTTTGTTCAGAGCACACTCAAGTTTCCTGCTGTATTAGAGACTCTAGAAAGCTAGAGCGTGCTTCTTGCTCTAAAGCAGAGTGTGATCTATACATGAGAACTCTCTTGTGTGTTTCACTTCAGAAATGGAGTTAAATCCCAGGCTGTGTGTCTTCCTACAAGCAAGACTTCGTTTCAGGTAATGGCACTTACTTTACAGCTCAAACGAACTACATCGTTCACAAAGCTGACACGTTTCTCATCTTAAATGACAAGCATTGGATGTTTGAGGACCTGTGGTTTGTTTCAGTTTCAGAAGCAGAGTTGAACTAGATATGGTCCGTATGTGTGGGAAACACCGTTCATTTGTTCTGAGCACACTCAAGTTTCCTGCTGTATTAGAGACTCTAGAAAGCAAGAGTGTGCTTCTTGCTCTAAAGCAGAGTGTGATCCATCGAAGAGAACTATGCTGTGTGTTTCCCTTCAGAAATGGAGTTAAATTCCAGGCTCTGTGTCTTCCTACAAGCAAGAATTCTTTTAAAGTGAGGGCAGTCATTTTTCAGAAAAGGAACTACATCGTTCACGAACCTCACATGTTTCTCATCTTAACTGACAAGCATTGAATGTTAGAGGACAAGTACTTTGTATCAGTTTCAGAAGCAGAGTTGGACTAGATATGGTCCGTATGTGTAGGAAACACCGTTCATTTGTTCTCAGCACACTCAGGTTTCCTGCTGTCTTAGGGACTACACAAAGCAAGAGCGTGCTTCTTGCACTAAAGCAGAGTGTGATCTATATATGAGAACTCTGCTGTGTGTTTCACTTCAGAAATGGAGTTAAATTCCAGGCTCTGAGTCTTCCTACAAAGAGGACTTCGAATCAAGTAAGTGCAGTTACTTTACAGTTCAAACGAACTACATCGTTCACGAAGCTCACACGTTTCTCATCTTAACTGAGAGGCATTGGATGTTAGAGGACCTTTGCTTTGTATCAATTTCAAGCAGAGTTGAACAAGATATGGTCCATATGTATAGGAAACACCGTTCTTTCTTCTGAGCACACTCATGTTTCCTGTTGTCTTAGAAACTCTAGAAAGCAGGAGCGTGCTTCTTGCTCTAAAGCAGAGTATGATCAATGGATGAGAACTCTGCTGTGTGTTTCACTCAGAAATGGAGTTCAATCCCAGGCTCTGTGTCTTCCTACAAGCAAGACTTCCTTTCAAGTAAGGGCAGTCACTTTTCAGCTCAAACGAACTACATCGTTCACGACGCTCACACGTTTCTCATCTTAACTGACAAGCATTGGATGTTAGAGGACCTGTGGTTTCTTTCAGTTTCCGAAGCAGAGTTGAACTAGATATAGTCCGTATGTGTAGGAAACACTGTTCTTTTGTTCTGAGCACATTCAAGTTTCCTGCTCTATTAGAGATTCTAGAAAGCAAGAGCGGTCTTCTTGCTCTAAAGCAGAGTGTGATCCATGGATGAGAACTATGCTGTGTGTTTCCCTTCAGAAATGGAGTTAAATCCCAGGCTCTGTTTCTTCCTACAAGCACTACTTCGTTTCAGGCAAGGGCAGTCACTTTTCAGTTGAAACGAACTACATCGTTCACGAAGGTCACACGTTTCTCATCTTAAATGACAGGTATTGGATGTTAGAGGACCAGTGCTTTGTATCAGTTTCAGAGGCAGAGTTGGACTAGATATGGTCTGTAGGTGTAGGAAACACCGTTCTTTTGTTCTCAGCACACTCACGTTTCCTGCTGTCTTAGAGACTCTAGAAAGCAAGAGCGTGCTACTTGCTCTAAAGCAGAGTGTGATCAATGGATGAGAACTCTGTTGTGTGTTTCACTTCAGAAATGGAGTTAAATCCCAGGCTGTGTGTCTTCCTACAAGCAAGACTTCGTTTCAGGTAAGGGCACTTACTTTACAGCTCAAACGAACTACATCGTTCACAAAGCTGACACGTTTCTCATCTTAACTGACAAGCATTGGATGTTTGAGGACCTGTGGTTTGTTTCAGTTTCAGAAGCAGAGTTGAACTAGATATGGTCCGTATGTGTGGGAAACAACGTTCATTTGTTCTGAGCACACTCAAGTTTCCTGCTGTATTAGAGACTCTAGAAAGCAAGAGTGTGCTTCTTGCTCTAAAGCAGAGTGTGATCCATGGATGAGAACTCTGCTGTGTGTTTCACTTCAGAAATGGAGTTAAATCCCAGGCTATGTGTCTTCCTACAAGCAAGACTTCGTTTCAGGTAAGGGCAGTCACTATTCAGCTCAAAAGAACTACACCGTTCACAAATCTAACACGTTTCTCATCTTAACTGACAAGCATTGGAAGTTAGAGGACCAGTGCTTTGTATAAGTTTCAGAAGGAGAGTTCGACTAGATATGGCCAGTATGTGTAGGAAACACCGTTCTTTTGTTCTGAGCACACTCAGGTTTCCGGCTGTATTAGAGACTCTAGAAAGCAAGTGAGTACTTCTTGCTCTAAAGCAGAGTGTGATCCATCGAAGAGAACTGTGCTGTGTGTTTCCCTTCAGAAATGGAGTTAAATTCCAGGCTCTGTGTCTTCCAACAAGCAAGAATTCTTTTCAAGTGAGGGCAGTCATTTTTCAGTACAAAGGAACTACATCATTCACGAACCTCACACGATTCTCATCTTAACTGACAAGCATTGAATGTTAGAGCACCAGTACTTTGTATCAGTTTCAGAAGCAGAATTGGACTAGATATGGTCCGTATGTGTAGGAAACACCGTTCATTTGTTCTCAGCAAACTCAAGTTTCTTGCTGTCTTAGAGACTCTAGAAAGCTAGGGCGTGCTTCTTGCTCTAAAGCAGAGTGTGATCAATGGATGAGAACTCTGTTGTGTGTTTCAATTCAGAAATGGAGTTAAATCCCAGGCTCTGAGTCTTCCTACAAGCAAGACTTCGTTTCAGGTAAGGGCAGTTACTTTACAGCTCAAAGGAACTCCATCGTTCACGAAGCTCACACGTTTCTCATCTTAACTGAGAAGCATTGGATGTTAGGGGCCCTCTGGTTTGTTTCAGTTTCAGAAGCAGAGTTGAACTAGATATGGTCCGTATGTATAGGAAACACCATTCTTTTCTTCTGAGCACACTCACGTTTCCTGTTGTCTTAGAGACTCTAGAAAGCAGGAGCGTACTTCTTGCTCTAAAGCAGAGTGTGATCAATGGATGAGAACTCTGCTGTGTGTTTCCCTTCAGAAATGGAGTTAAATCCCAGGCTCTGAGGTTTCCTACAAGCAAGACTTCGTTTCAGGTAAGGGCAGTAACTTTACAGCTCAAACGAACTACATCATTCACGAAGCTCACACGTTTCTCATCTTAACCTACAAGCATTGGATGTTAGAGGACCTGTGGTTTGTTTCAGTTTCAGAAGCAGAGTTGAACTAGATATGGTCCGTATGTATAGGAAAAACCGTTCTTTTGTTCTCAGCACACTCATGTTTCCTGCTGTCTTAGAGACTCCAGAAAGCAAGAGCGTGCTTCTTGCTCTAAAGCAGAGTGTGATCCATGGATGAGAATGATGATGTGTGTTTCCCTTCAGAAATGGAGTTAAATCCCAGGCTCTGTGTCTTCCTACAAGCACTACTTCGTTTCAGGTAAGGGCATTCACTTTTCAGTTGAAACTTACTACATCGTTCACGAAGGTCACACGTTTCTCATCTTAAATGACATGCATTGGATGTTAGAGGACCTGTGGTTTGTTTCAGTATCAGAAGCAGATTTGAACTAGATATGGCCCGTATGTGTAGGAAACACCGTTCTTTAGTTCAGAGCACCCTCAAGTTTCCTGCTTTATTAGAGACTCTAGAGAGCAAGACCGTTCTTCCTTATGTAAAGCAGAGTGTGATCCATGGATGAGAACTGTGTTGTGTGTTTCCCTTCAGAAATGGAGTAAAACCCCAGGCTCAGTGTCTTCCTATAAGCAAGACTTCGTTTCAGGTAAGGGCAGTCACTTTTCGGCTCAAACGAATTACATCGCTTACGAAGCTCACACGTTTCTCATGTTCACTGACAAGCATTGGATGTTAGAGGACCAGTGCTTTTTATCAGTTTCAGAAGCAGAGTTGGACTAGATATGGTCCGTAAGTGTAGGAAACACCGTTTTTGGTTCTGACCACACTCACGTTTCTTGCTGTCTTAGAGACTCTAGAGAGCAATAGCGTGCCTCTTGCTCTAAAGTAGAGTGTGATCTATATATGAGAACTCTGCTGTGTGTTTCACTTCATAAATGGAGTTAAATCCTAGGCTCTGAGTCTTCCTACTAGCAAGACTTCGTTTCAGGTAAGGGCAGTCACTTTACAGTTTAAACGAACTACATCATTCACGAAGCTCACACATTTCTCAACTTAACTGACAAGCTTTGGATGTTAGAGGACCTGTGGTTTTTTTCATTTGCAGAAGCAGAGTTGAACTAGATATGGCCCGTATGTGTAGGAAACCCCGTTCTTTAGTTCTGAGCACATTCATGTTTCCTGTTGTAATAGAGACTCTAGAAAGCAAGAGCGTGCTTCTTTCTCCAAAGCAGAGTGGGATCCATGGATGAGAACTATGCTGTGTGTTTCCCTTCAGAAATGGAGTTAAATCCCAGGCTCTGTGTCTTCCTACAAGCACTACCTCATTTCAGGCAAGGGCAGTCACTTTTCAGTTGAAACTAACTACATCGTTCACAAAGGTCACACGTTTCTCATCTTAAGTGACAAGCATTGGATGTTAGAGGACCAGGGCTTTGTATCAGTTTCAGAAGCAGAGTTGGACTAGATATGGTCCGTATGTGTAGGAAACACCGTTCTTTTGTTCTCAGCACACTCACGTTTCCTGCTGTCTTAGAGACTCTAGAAAGCAAGAGCGTGCTTCTTGCTCCAAAGCAGAGTGTGATCCATGGATGAGAAGTATTCTGTGTGTTTCCCTTCAGAAATGGAGTTAAATCCCATGCTCTGAATCTTCCTACAAGGAAGACTTCGATTCAAGTAAGGGCAGTTACTTTACTTCTCAAAACGAACTACATCATTCACGAAGATCACACGTTTCTCATCTTAACTGACAAGCATTGGATGTTAGAGGACCTGTGGTTTGTTTCAGTTTCAGAAGCAGAGTTGAACTAGATATGGCCTGTATGTGTAGGAAACACCGTTCTTTGTTCTGACACACTCAATTTTCCTGCTGTCTTAGAGGCTATAGAAAGCAAGAGCGTGCTCCTTGATCGAAAGCAGAGTTGAACAATGGATGAGAACTATGCTGTGTGTTTCCCTTCAGAAATGGAGTTAAATCCCAGGCTCTGTGTCTTCCTACAAGCACTACTTCGTTTCAGGCAAGGGCAGTCACTTTTCGGTTGAAACGAACTACATCGTTCACAAAGGTCACACGGTTCTCAGCTTAAATGACAAGCATTGGATGTTAGAGGACCAGTGCTTTGTATCAGTTTCAGAAGCAGAGTTGGACTAGATATGGTCTGTAGGTGTAGGAAACACCGTTCTTTTGTTCTCAGCACACTCACGTTTCCTGCTGTCTTAGAGACTCTAGAAAGCAAGAGCGTGCTCTTGCTCTAAAGCAGAGTGTGATCAATGGATGAGAACTCTGTTGTGTACTTCACTTCAGAAATGGTGTTAAATCCCAGGCGCTGAGTCTTCCTACAAGGAAGACTTCGAATCAAGTAAGGGCAGTTACTTTACAGCTCAAACGAAATACATTGTTCACAAATCTCACACGTTTCTCGTCTTAACTGACAAGCATGGGATGTTAGAGGACCTGTGGATTCTTTCACTTTCAGAAGCAGAGTTTAACTAGATATGGCCCATATGTGTAGGAATCATCGTTCTTTTGTTCAGAGCTCACTCAAGTTTCCTGCTGTATTAGAGACTCTAGAAAGCAAGAGCGTGCTTCTTGCTCTAAAGCAGAGTGTGATCTATATATGAGAACTCTGCTGTGTGTTTCACTTCAGATATGGAGTTAAATCCTAGGCTCTGAGTCTTCCTACTAGCAAGACTTCGTTTCAAGTCAGGGCAGTCACTTTTCAGCTCAATCGAACTACATCGTTCACGACGCTCACACGTTTCTCATCTTAACTGACAAGCATTGGATGTTAGAGGACCTGTTGTTTCTTTCAGTTTCAGAAGCAGAGTTGGACTAGATATGGTCCGTATGTGCAGCAAACACTGTTCTTTTGTTCTGAGCACACTCAAGTTTCCTGCTCTATTAGAGATTCTAGAAAGCAAGAGCGGTCTTCATGCTCTAAAGCAGAGTGTGATCCATGGATGAGAACTATTATGTGTGTTTCCCTTCAGAAATGGAGTTAAATCCCAGGCTCTGTGTCTTCCTACAAGCACTACTTCGTTTCAGGTAAGGGCAGTCACTTTTCAGCTGACACGAACTACATCATTCACAAAGCTCACACGTTTCTCATCTTAAATGACAAGCATTGGATGTTAGAGGACCTGTGCTTTGTATCAATTTCAGAGGCAGAGTTGTACTAGATATGGTCCGTATGTGTAGGGAACACCGTTCTTTTGTTCTCAGCACACTCATGTTTCCTGCTGTCTTAGAGACTCTAGAAATCAAGAGCGTGCTTCTTGCTCTAAAGCAGAGTGTGATCTATAAATGAGAACTCTGCTGTGTGTTTCACTTCAGAAATGGAGTTAAATCCCAGGCTCTGAGTCTTCCTAAAAGCAAGACTTCGTTTCAGGTAAGGGCAGTCACTTTTCAGCTCAAACGAACTACATTGTTCACAAAGCTCACACGTTTCTCATCTTAACTGACAAGAATTGGATGTTAGAGGACCAGTGCTTTGTATCAGTTTCAGAAGCAGAGTTGGACTAGATATGGTCCGTATGTGTAGGAAACACCGATCTTTTGTTCTCAGCACACTTACGTTTTCTGCTGTCTTAGAGACTCTAGAAGCAATAGTGTGCTTCTTGCTCTAAAGCAGAGTGTGATGAATGGATGAGAACTCCGCTGTGTGTTTCACTTCAGAAATGGAGTTAAATCCCATGCTCTGAGTCTTCCTACAAGGAAGACTTCGAATCAAGTAAGGGCAGTTACTTTACAGCTAAAACGAACTACATCATTCACGAAGCTCACACATTTCTCAACTTAACTGACAAGCTTTGGATGTTAGAGGACCTGTGGTTTTTTTCATTTGCAGAAGCAGAGTTGAACTAGATATGGCCCATATGTGTAGGAAACCCTGTTCTTTAGTTCTGAGCACACTCATGTTTCCTGTTGTAATAGAGACTGTAGAAAGCAAGAGCGTGCTTCTTGCTCCAAAGCAGAGTGTGATCCATGGATGAGAACTATGCTGTGTGTTTCCCTTCAGAAATGGAGTTAAATCCCAGGCTCTGTGTCTTCCTACAAGCACTACTTCGTTTCAGGCAAGGGCAGTCACTTTTCAGTTGAAACGAACTACATCGTTCACAAAGGTCACACGGTTCTCAGCTTAAATGACAAGCATTGGATGTTAGAGGACCAGTGCTTTGTATCAGTTTCAGAAGCAGAGTTGGACTAGATATGGTCTGTAGGTGTAGGAAACACCGTTCTTTTGTTCTCAGCACACTCACGTTTCCTGCTGTCTTAGAGACTCTAGAAAGCAAGAGCGTGCTCTTGCTCTAAAGCAGAGTGTGATCAATGGATGAGAACTCTGTTGTGTACTTCACTTCAGAAATGGAGTTAAATCCCAGGCTGTGTGTCTTCCTACAAGCAAGACTTCGTTTCAGGTAAGGGCACTTACTTTACAGCTCAAACGACTACATCGTTCACAAAGCTCACACGTTTATCGTCTTAACTGACAAGCATTGGATGTTTGAGGATGTGTGGTTTGTTTCAGTTTCAGAAGCAGAGTTGAACTAGATATGGTCCGTATGTGTAGGAAACACCGTTCATTTTTTCTGAGCGCACTCAAGTTTCCTGCTGTATTAGAGAATCTAGAAAGCAAGTGTGTGCTTCTTGCTCTAAAGCAGAGTGTGATCCATGGATGAGAACTCTGCTGTGTGTTTCACTTCAGAAATGGAGTTAAATCCCAGGCTCTGTGTCTTCCTACAAGCAAGACTTCGTTTCAGGTAAGGGCAGTCACTATTCAGCTCAAAAGAACTACACCGTTCAAGATTCTAACACGTTTCTCATCTTAACTGACAAGCATTGGATGTTAGAGGACCAGTGCTTTGTATAAGTTTCAGAAGGAGAGTTCGACTAGATATGGCCAGTATGTGTAGGAAACACCATTCTTTTGTTCTGAGCACACTCAAGTTTCCGGCTGTATTAGAGACTCTAGAAAGCAAGTGCGTACTTCTTGCTCTAAAGCAGAGTGTGATCCATTGAAGAGAACTAAGCTGTGTGTTTCCCTTCAGAAATGGAGTTAAATTCCAGTCTCTGTGTCTTCCTACAAGCAAGACTTCTTTTCAAGTGAGGGCAGTCATTTTTCAGATCAAAGGAACTACATCGTTCACGAACTCACACGATTCTCATCTTAACTGAGAAGCATTGAATGTTAGAGGACCAGTACTTTGTATCAGTTTCAGAAGCAGAGTTGGACTAGATATGGTCCGTATGTGTAGGAAACACAGTTCATTTGTTCTCAGCAAACTCAAGTTTCTTGCTGTCTTAGAGACTCTAGAAAGATAGGGCATGCTTCTTGCTGTAAAGCAGAGTGTGATCAATGGATGAGAACTCTGTTATGTGTTGCACTTCAGAAATGGAGTTAAATCCCAGGCTCTGAGTCTTCCTACAAGCAAGACTTCGTTTCAGGTAAGGGCGGTTACTTTACAGGTCAAAGGAACTCCATCGTTCACGAAGCTCACACGTTTCTCATCTTAACTGAGAAGCATTGGATGTTAGGGGACCTCTGGTTTGTTTCAGTTTCAGAAGCAGAGTTGAACTAGATATGGTCCGTATGTATAGGAAACACCGTTCTTTTCTTCTGAGCACACTCAAGTTTCCTGTTGTCTTAGAGACTCTAGAAAGCAAGAGCGTGCTTCTTGCTCTAAAGCAGAGTGTGATCCCTGGATGAAAACTATGCTGTGTGTTTCCCTTCAGAAATGGAGTTAAATTCTAGGCTCTGTGTCTTCCTACAAGCAAGACTTCGTTTCAAGTAATGGCACTCACTTTTCAGCTCAAACGAACTACATCGTTCACGAAGCTCACACATGTCTCATCTTAACTGAGAAGCATTGAATGTTAGAGGACAATTGTTTTGTATCAGTTTCAGAAGCAGAGTTGGACTATATATTGTCCGTATGAGTAGGAAAAACCGTTCTTTTTTTCTCAGCACACTCAGGTTTCCTGCTGTCTTAGAGACTCCAGAAAGCAAGAGCGTGCTTCTTGCTCTAAAGCAGAGTGTGATCCATGGATGAGAACGATGATGTGTGTTTCCCTTCAGAAATGGAGTTAAATCCCAGGCTCTGTGTCTTCCTACAAGCACTACTTCGTTTCAGGTAAGGGCAGTCACTTTTCGGCTCAAACGAATTACATCGTTTACGAAGCTCACACGTTTCTCATGTTAACTGACAAGCATTGGATGTTAGAGGACCAGTGCTTTGTATCAGTTTCAGAAGCAGAGTTGGACTAGATATGGTCCCTATGTGTAGGAAACACCGTTCTTTTGTTCTCAGCACACTCAAGTTTCCTGCTGTCTTAGAGACTCTAGAGAGCAAGACCGTGCTTCTTGCTCTAAAGCAGAGTGTGATCAATGGATGCGAACTCTGCTGTGTGTTTCACTTCAGAAATCGAGTTAAATCCCATGCTCTGAGTCTTCCTACAAGGAAGACTTCGATTCAAGTAAGGGCAGTTACTTTACTTCTCAAAACGAACTACATCATTCACGAAGATCACACGTTTCTCATCTTAACTGACAAGCATTGGATGTTAGAGGACCTGTGGTTTGTTTCGTTTTCAGAAGCGGAGTTGAACTAGATATGGTCCGTATGTGTTGGAAACACTGTTCTTTTATTCTGAGCACACTCAAGTTTCCTGCTCTATTGGAGATTCCATTAAGCAAGAGGGTCTTCTTGCTCTAAAGCAGACTGTGATCCATGGATGAGAACTATGCTGTGTGTTTCCCTTCAGAAATGGAGTTAAATCCCGGGCTCTGAGTCTTCCTACAAGCAAGACTTCGTTTCAGGTAAGGGCAGTCACTTTTCAGCTCAAACGAACTACATCGTTCACAAAGCTCACACTTTTCTCATCTTAAATGACAAGCATTGGATGTTAGAGGACCTGTGCTTTGTATCAATTTCAGAGGCAGAGTTGTACTAGATATGGTCCGTATCTGTAGGGAACAACGTTCTTTTGTTCTCAGCACACTCATGTTTCCTGCTGTCTTATAGACTCTAGAAAGCAAGAGTGTGCTTCTTAGTCTAAAGCAGAGTGTGAACTATATATGAGAACTCTGCTGTGTGTTTCACTTCAGAAATTGTGTTAAATCCCAGGCTTTGAGTCTTCCTACAAGGAAGACTTAGAATCAAGTAAGGGCAGTTACTTTACAGCTCAAACGAACTACATTGTTCACAAAGCTCACACGTTTCTCATCTTAACTGACAAGCATTGGATGTTAGAGGACCTGTGGTTTCTTTCAGTTTCAGAAGCAGAGTTTAACTAGATATGGCCCATATGTGTAGGAAACATCGTTCTTTTCTTCAGAGCTCACTCAAGTTTCCTGCTGTATTAGAGACTCTAGAAAGCAAGAGCGTGCTTCTTGCTCTAAAGCAGAGTGTGATCTATATATGAGAACTCTACTGTGTGTTTCACTTCAGAAAGGGAGTTAAATCCTTCGCTCTGAGTCTTCCTACTAGCAAGAATTCGTTTCAAGTCAGGGCAGTCACTTTTCAGCTCAAAAGAACTACATCGATCACAACGCTCAAACGTTTCTCATCTTAACTGACAAGCATTTGATGTTAGAGGACCTGTGCTTTGTATCAATTTCAGAGGCAGAGATGTACTAGATATGGTCCGTATGTGTAGGGAACAACTTTCTTTTGTTCTCAGCACACTCATGTTTCCTGCTGTCTTAGAGACTCTAGAAAGCAAGAGTGTGCTTCTTGCTCTAAAGCAGAGTGTCAACTATATAGGAGAACTCTGTTGTGTGTTTCATTTCAGAAATGGAGTTAAATCCCAGGCTCTGAGTCTTCCTACAAGCAAGACTTCGTTTCAGGTAAGGGCAGTCACTTTTCAGCTCAAACGAACTACATTGTTCACAAAGCTCACAAGTTTCTCATCTTAAATGACAAGCATGGGATGTTAAAGGACCTGTGCTTTGTATCAATTTCAGAGGCAGATTGGTAATAGATATAGTCTCTATGTGTAGGAAACACCGTTCTTTTGTTCTCAGCACACTCATGTTTCCTGCTGTCTTAGAGACTCTAGAAAGCAAGCGCGTGCTTCTTGCTCTAAAGCAGAGTGTGATCTATATATGAGAACTCTGCTGTGTGTTTCACTTCAGAAATGGAGTCAAATCCTAGGCTCTGAGTCTTCCTACTAGCAAGACTTCTTTTCAGGTAAGGGCAGTCACTTTACAGTTCAAACGAACTACATCATTCACGAAGCTCACACATTTCTCAACTTAAATGACAAGCATTGGATGTTAGAGGACCTGTGGATTGTTTCATTTTCAGAAGCAGAGTTGAACTAGATATGGTCCATTGTGTAGGAAACACAGATCTTTTGTTCTCAGCACACTCACGTTTCCTGCTGTCTTAGAGACTCTAGAAAGCACGAGCGTGCTTCTTGTTCTAAAGCAGACTGTGATCAATGGATGAGAACTCCGCTGTGTGTTTCACTTCATAAATGGAGTTAAATCCCATGCTCTGAGTTTTCCTACAAGGAAGACTTCGAATCAAGTAAGGGCAGTTACTTTACACCTAAAACGAACTATATCATTCACGAAGCTCACACGTTTCTCATCTTAACTGACAAGAATTGGATGTTAGAGGACCTGTGGTTCCTTTCAGTTTCAGAAGCAGAGTTGTACTAGATATGGTCCGTATGTGTTGGAAACACTGTTCTTTTATTCTGAGCACACTCAAGTTTCCTGCTCTATTGGAGATTCCATTAAGCAAGAGGGGTCTTCTTGCTCTAAAGCAGACTGTGATCCATGGATGAGAACTATACTGTGTGTTTCCCTTCAGAAATGGAGTTAAATCCCGGGCTCTGAGTCTTCCTACAAGCAAGACTTCGTTTCAGGTAAGGGCAGTCACTTTTCAGCTCAAACGAACTACATCGTTCACAAAGCTCACACTTTTCACATCTTAAATGACAAGCATTGGATGTTAGAGGACCTGTGCTTTGTATCAATTTCAGAGGCAGAGTTGTACTAGATATGGTCCGTATGTGTAGGAAACACCGTTGTTTTGTTTTCAGCACACTTACGTTTTCTGCTCTCTTAGAGACTCTAGAAAGCAAGAGCGTGCTTCTTGCTCTAAAGCAGACTGTGATCAATGGATGAGAACTCTGCTGTGTGTTTCACTTCAGAAATGGAGTTAAATCCCATGCTCTGTGAGTCTTCCTACAAGGAAGACTTCGAATCAAGTAAGGGCAGTTACTTTACAGCTCAAACGAACTACATTGTTCACAAAGCTCACACGTTTCTCATCTTAACTGACAAGCATTGGATGTTAGAGGACCTGTGGTTTCATTCAGTTTCAGAAGAAGAGTTTAACTAGATATGGTCTGTATGTGTAGGAAACACCGTTCTTTTGTTCTCACTACACTCATGTTTCCTGCTGTCTTAGAGACTCTAGAAAGCAAGAGCGTGCTTCTTGCTCTAAAGCAGAGTGTGATCTATATATGAGAACTCTGCTGTGTGTTTCACTTCAGAAATGGAGTTAAATCCTAGGCTCTGAGTCTTCCTACTAGCAAGACTTCGTTTCAGTTAAGGGCAGTCACTTTACAGTTCAAACAAACTACATCATTCACGAAGCTCACACATTTCTCAACTTTACTGACAAGCATTGGATGTTAGAGGACCTGTGGTTTGTTTCATTTTCAGAAGCAGAGATGAACTAGATATGGCCCATATGTGTAGGAAACCCCCTTCTTTAGTTCTGAGCACACTCATGTTTCCTGCTGTCTTAGAGACTCTAGAAAGCAAGAGCGTGCTTCTTGCTCTAAAGCAGAGTGTGATCTATGTATGAGAACTCTGCTGTGTGTTTCACTTCAGAAATGGTGTTAAATCCCAGGCTCTGAGTCTTCCTACAAGCAAGACATCGTTTCAGGTAAGGGCAGTCACTTTTCAGCTCAAACGAACTACAACGTTCACAAAGCTCACACGTTTCTCATCTTAAATGACAAGCATTGGATGTTAGAGGACCTGTGCTTTGTATCAATTTCAGAGGCAGTGTGGTACTACATATGGTCTGCATGTGTAGGAAACACCATTCTTTAGTTCTCAGCACACTCATTTTTCCTGGTCTCTTAGAGACTCTAGAAAGCAAGCGCGTGCTTCTTGCGCTAAAGCAGAGTGTGATCTATATATGAGAACTCTACTGTGTGTTTCACTTCAGAAATGGAGTCAAATCCTAGGCTCTGAGTCTTCCTACTAGCAAGACTTCTTTTCAGGTAAGGGCAGTCACTTTACAGTTCAAACGAACTACATCATTCACGAAGCTCACACATTTCTCAACTTAACTGACAAGCATTGGATGTTAGAGGACCTGTGGATTGTTTCATTTTCAGAAGCAGAGTTGAACTAGATATGGTCCATATGTGTAGGAAACACAGATCTTTTGTTCTCAGCACACTCACGTTTCCTGCTCTCTTAGAGACTCTAGAAAGCACGAGCGTGCTTCTTGTTCTAAAGCAGACTGTGATCAATGGATGAGAACTCCGCTGTGTGTTTCACTTCATAAATGGAGTTAAATCCCATGCTCTGAGTTTTCCTACAAGGAAGACTTCGAATCAAGTAAGGGCAGTTACTTTACACCTAAAACGAACTATATCATTCACGAAGCTCACACGTTTCTCATCTTAACTGACAAGAATTGGATGTTAGAGGACCTGTGGTTCCTTTCAGTTTCAGAAGCAGAGTTGTACTAGATATGGTCCGTATGTGTTGGAAACACTGTTCTTTTATTCTGAGCACACTCAAGTTTCCTGCTCTATTGGAGATTCCATTAAGCAAGAGGGGTCTTCTTGCTCTAAAGCAGACTGTGATCCATGGATGAGAACTATGCTGTGTGTTTCCCTTCAGAAATGGAGTTAAATCCCGGGCTCTGAGTCTTCCTACAAGCAAGACTTCGTTTCAGGTAAGGGCAGTCACTTTTCAGCTCAAACGAACTACATCGTTCACAAAGCTCACACTTTTCACATCTTAAATGCCAAGCATTGGATGTTAGAGGACGTGTGCTTTGTATCAATTTCAGAGGCAGAGTTGTACTAGATATGGTCCGTATGTGTAGGAAACACCGTTCTTTTGTTTTCAGCACACTCATGTTTCCTGCTGTCTTAGAGACTCTAGAAAGCAAGAGCGTGCTTCTTGCTCTAAAGCAGAGTGTGATCTATGTATGAGAACTCTGCTGTGTGTTTCACTTCAGAAATGGTGTTAAATCCCAGGCTCTGAGTCTTCCTACAAGCAAGACATCGTTTCAGGTAAGGGCAGTCACTTTTCAGCTCAAACGAACTACAACGTTCACAAAGCTCACACGTTTCTCATCTTAAATGACAAGCATTGGATGTTAGAGGACCTGTGCTTTGTATCAATTTCAGAGGCAGTGTGGTACTACATATGGTCTGTATGTGTAGGAAACACCATTCTTTAGTTCTCAGCACACTCATGTTTCCTGCTGTCTTAGAGACTCTAGAAAGCAAGCGCGTGCTTCTTGCGCTAAAGCAGAGTGTGATCTATATATGAGAACTCTACTGTGTGTTTCACTTCAGAAATGGAGTCAAATCCTAGGCTCTGAGTCTTCCTACTAGCAAGACTTCGTTTCAGGTAAGGGCAGTCACTTTACAGTTCTAACGAACTACATCATTCACGAAGCTCACACATTTCTCAACTTAACTGACAAGCATTGGATGTTAGAGGACCTGTGGTTTGTTTCATTTTCAGAAGCAGAGTTGAACTAGATATGGTCCATATGTGTAGGAAACACAGATCTTTTGTTCTCAGCACACTCACGTTTCCTGCTGTCTTAGAGACTCTCGAAAGCAAGAGCGTGCTTCTTGCTCTAAAGCAGACTGTGATCAATGGATGAGAACTCTGCTGTGTGTTTCACTTCATAAATGGAGTTAAATCCCATGCTCTGAGTTTTCCTACAAGGAAGACTTCGAATCAAGTAAGGGCAGTTACTTTACAGCTAAAACGAACTATATCATTCACGAAGCTCACACGTTTCTCATCTTAACTGACAAGCATTGGATATTAGAGGACCTGTGGTTCCTTTCAGTTTCAGAAGCAGAGTTGAACTAGATATGGTCCGTATGTGTTGGAAACACTGTTCTTTTATTCTGAGCACACTCAAGTTTCCTGCTCTATTGGAGATTCCATTAAGCAAGAGGGGTCTTCTTGCTCTAAAGCAGACTGTGATCCATGGATGAGAACTATGCTGTGTGTTTACCTTCAGAAATGGAGTTAAATCCCAGGCTCTGAGTCTTCCTACAAGCAAGACTTCGTTTCAGGTAAGGGCAGTCACTTTTCAGCTCAAACGAACTACATCGTTCACAAAGCTCACACTTTTCTCATCTTAAATGACAAGCATTGGATGTTAGAGGACCTGTGCTTTGTATCAATTTCAGAGGCAGAGTTGTACTAGATATGGTCCGTACCTGTAGGGAACACCGTTCTTTTGTTCTCAGCACACTCATATTTCCTGCTGTCTTAGAGACTCTAGAAAGCAAGAGCGTGCTTCTTGCTCTAAAGCAGACTGTGATCAATGGATGAGAACTCTGCTGTGTGTTTCACTTCAGAAATGGAGTTAAATCCCAGGCTCTGAGTCTTCCTACAAGGAAGACTTCGAATCAAGTAGGGCAGTTACTTTACAGCTCAAACGAACTACATTGTTCACAAAGCTCACACGTTTCTCATCTTAACTGACAAGCATTGGATGTTAGAGGACCTGTGGTTTCTTTCAGTTTCAGAAGCAGAGTTTAACTAGATATGGCCCATATGTGTAGGAAACATCGTTCTTTTGTTCAGAGCTCACTCAAGTTTCCTGCTGTGTTAGAGACTCTAGAAAGCAAGAGCGTGCTTCTTGCACTAAAGCAGAGTGTGATCCATGGATGAGAACTATGCTGTGTGTTTCCCTTCAGAAATGGAGTTAAATCCCAGGCTCTGTGTCTTCCTACAAGCAAGACATCGTTTCAGGTAAGGGCAGTACTTTTCAGCTCAAACGAACTACATCGTTCACAAAGCTCACACGTTTATCATATTAAATGACAAGCATTGGATGTTAGAGGACCTGTGCTTTGTATCAATTTCAGAGGCAGTGTCGTACTAGATATGGTCTGTATGTGTAGGAAACACCGTTCTTTTGTTCTCACTACACTCATGTTTCCTGCTGTCTTAGAGACTCTAGAAAGCAAGAGCGAGCTTCTTTCTCTAAAGCAGAGTGTGATCTATATATGAGAACTCTGCTGTGTGTTTCACTTCACAAATGGAGTTAAATCCTAGGCTCTGAGTCTTCCTACTAGCAAGACTTCGTTTCAGGTAAGGGCAGTCACTTTACAGTTCAAACAAACTACATCATTCATGATGCTCACACATTTCTCAACTTTACTGACAAGCATTGGATGTTAGAGTCCTGTGGTTTGTTTCATTTTCAGAAGCAGAGTTGAACTAGATATGGCCCGTAAGTGTAGGAAACCCCGTTCTTTAGTTCTGAGCACACTCATGTTTCCTGTTGTATTAGAGACTCTAAAAAGCAAGAGCGTACTTCTTGCTCTAAAGCAGAGTGTGATCCATTGATGAGAACTATGCTGTGTGTTTCCCTTCAGAAATGGAGTTAAATCCCATGCTCTGAGTTTTCCTACAAGGAAGACTTCGAATCAAGTAAGGGCAGTTACTTTACAGCTAAAACGAACTATATCATTCACGAAGCTCACACGTTTCTCATCTTAACTGACAAGAATTGGATGTTAGAGGACCTGTGGTTCCTTTCAGTTTCAGAAGCAGAGTTGTACTAGATATGGTCCGTATCTGTTGGAAACACTGTTCTTTTATTCTGAGCACACTCAAGTTTCCTGCTCTATTGGAGATTCCATTAAGCAAGAGGGGTCTTCTTGCTCTAAAGCAGACTGTGATCCATGGATGAGAACTATGCTGTGTGTTTCCCTTCAGAAATGGAGTTAAATCCCGGGCTCTGAGTCTTCCTACAAGCAAGACTTCGTTTCATGTAAGGGCAGTCACTTTTCAGCACAAACTAACTACATCGTTCACAAAGCTCACACTTTTCTCATCTTAAATGACAAGCATTGGATGTTAGAGGACCTGTGCTTTGTATCAATTTCAGAGGCAGAGTTGTACTGGATATGGTCCGTATCTGTAGGGAACACCGTTCTTTTGTTCTCAGCACACTCATGTTTCCTGCTGTCTTATAGACTCTAGAAAGCAAGAGTGTGCTTCTTAGTCTAAAGCAGAGTGTGAACTATATATGAGAACTCTGTTGTGATTTTCATTTCAGAAATGGAGTTAAATCCCAGGCTCTGAGTCTTCCTACAAGCAAGACTTCGAATCAAGTAGGGCAGTTACTTTACAGCTCAAACGAACTACATTGTTCACAAAGCTCACACGTTTCTCATCTTAACTGACAAGCATTGGATGTTAGAGGACCTGTGGTTTCTTTCAGTTTCAGAAGAAGAGTTTAACTAGATATGGTCTGTATGTGTAGGAAACACCGTTCTTTTGTTCTCACTACACTCATGTTTCCTGCTGTCTTAGAGACTCTAGAAAGCAAGAGCGTGCTTCTTGCTCTAAAGCAGAGTGTGATCTATATATGAGAACTCTGCTGTGTGTTTCACTTCAGAAATGGAGTTAAATCCTAGGCTCTGAGTCTTCCTACTAGCAAGACTTCGTTTCAGTTAAGGGCAGTCACTTTACAGTTCAAACAAACTACATCATTCACGAAGCTCACACATTTCTCAACTTTACTGACAAGCATTGGATGTTAGAGGACCTGTGGTTTGTTTCATTTTCAGAAGCAGAGTTGAACTAGATATGGCCCATATGTGTAGGAAATCCCGTTCTTTAGTTCTGAGCACACTCATGTTTCCTGCTGTCTTAGAGACTCTAGAAAGCAAGAGCGTGCTTCTTGCTCTAAAGCAGAGTGTGATCTATGTATGAGAACTCTGCTGTGTGTTTCACTTCAGAAATGGTGTTAAATCCCAGGCTCTGAGTCTTCCTACAAGCAAGACATCGTTTCAGGTAAGGGCAGTCACTTTTCAGCTCAAACGAACTACAACGTTCACAAAGCTCACACGTTTCTCATCTTAAATGACAAGCATTGGATGTTAGAGGACCTGTGCTTTGTATCAATTTCAGAGGCAGTGTGGTACTACATATGGTCTGTATTTGTAGGAAACACCATTCTTTAGTTCTCAGCACACTCATGTTTCCTGCTGTCTTAGAGACTCTAGAAAGCAAGCACGTGCTTCTTGCGCTAAAGCAGAGTGTGATCTATATATGAGAACTCTACTGTGTGTTTCGCTTCAGAAATGGAGTCAAATCCTAGGCTCTGAGTCTTCCTACTAGCAAGACTTCGTTTCAGGTAAGGGCAGTCACTTTACAGTTCTAACGATCTACATCATTCGCGAAGCTCACACATTTCTCAACTTAACTGACAAGCATTGGATGTTAGAGGACCTGTGGTTTGTTTCATTTTCAGAAGCAGAGTTGAACTGGATATGATCCATATGTGTAGGAAACACAGATCTTTTGTTCTCAGCACACTCACGTTTCCTGCTGTCTTAGAGACTCTAGAAAGCAAGAGCGTGCTTCTTGCTCTAAAGCAGACTGTGATCAATGGATGACAACTCCGCTGTGTGTTTCACTTCATAAATGGAGTTAAATCCCATGCTCTGAGTTTTCCTACAAGGAAGACTTCGAATCAAGTAAGGGCAGTTACTTTACAGCTAAAACGAACTATATCATTCACGAAGCTCACACGTTTCTCATCTTAACTGACAAGCATTGGATATTAGAGGACCTGTGGTTCCTTTCAGTTTCAGAAGCAGAGTTGAACTAGATATGGTCCGTATGTGTTGGAAACACTGTTCTTTTATTCTGAGCACACTCAAGTTTCCTGCTCTATTGGAGATTCCATTAAGCAAGAGGGGTCTTCTTGCTCTAAAGCAGAGTGTGATCCATGGATGAGAACTATGCTGTGTGTTTACCTTCAGAAATGGAGTTAAATCCCAGGCTCTGAGTCTTCCTACAAGCAAGACTTCGTTTCAGGTAAGGGCAGTCACTTTTCAGCTCAAACGAACTACATCGTTCACAAAGCACACACTTTTCTCATCTTAAATGACAAGCATTGGATGTTAGAGGACCTGTGCTTTGTATCAATTTCAGAGGCAGAGTTGTACTAGATATGGTCCGTACCTGTAGGGAACACCGTTCTTTTGTTCTCAGCACACTCATATTTCCTGCTGTCATAGAGACTCTAGAAAGCAAGAGCGTGCTTCTTGCTCTAAAGCAGACTGTGATCAATGGATGAGAACTCTGCTGTGTGTTTCACTTCAGAAATGGAGTTAAATCCCAGGCTCTGAGTCTTCCTACAAGGAAGACTTCGAATCAAGTAGGGCAGTTACTTTACAGCTCAAACGAACTACATTGTTCACAAAGCTCACACGTTTCTCATCTTAACTGACAAGCATTGGATGTTAGAGGACCTGTGGTTTCTTTCAGTTTCAGAAGCAGAGTTTAACTAGATATGGCCCATATGTGTAGGAAACATCGTTCTTTTGTTCAGAGCTCACTCAAGTTTCCTGCTGTGTTAGAGACTCTAGAAAGCAAGTGCGTGCTTCTTGCACTAAAGCAGAGTGTGATCCATGGATGAGAACTATGCTGTTGTTTCCCTTCAGAAATGGAGTTAAATCCCAGGCTCTGTGTCTTCCTACAAGCAAGACATCGTTTCAGGTAAGGGCAGTCACTTTTCAGCTCAAACGAACTACATCGTTCACAAAGCTCACACGTTTATCATCTTAACTGACAAGCATTGGATGTTAGAGGACCTGTGCTTTGTATCAATTTCAGAGGCAGTGTCGTACTAGATATGGTCTGTATGTGTAGGAAACACCGTTCTTTTGTTCTCACTACACTCATGTTTCCTGCTGTCTTAGAGACTCTAGAAAGCAAGAGCGAGCTTCTTTCTCTAAAGCAGAGTGTGATCTATATATGAGAACTCTGCTGTGTGTTTCACTTCACAAATGGAGTCAAATCCTAGGCTCTGAGTCTTCCTACTTGCAAGACTTCGTTTCAGTTAAGGACAGTCACTTTACAGTTCAAACAAACTACATCATTCACGAAGCTCACACATTTCTCAACTTTACTGACAAGCATTGGATGTTAGACTCCTGTGGTTTGTTTCATTTTCAGAAGCAGAGTTGAACTAGATATGACCCGTAAGTGTAGGAAACACCGTTCTTTAGTTTGAGCACACTCATGTTTCCTGTTGTATTAGAGACTCTAGAAAGCAAGAGCGTACTTCTTGCTCTAAAGCAGAGTGTGATCCATTGATGAGAACTATGCTGTGTGTTTCCCTTCAGAAATGGAGTTAAATCCCATGCTCTGAGTTTTCCTACAAGGAAGACTTCGAATCAAGTAAGGGCAGTTACTTTACAGCTAAAACGAACTATATCATTCACGAAGCTCACACGTTTCTCATCTTAACTGACAAGAATTGGATGTTAGAGGACCTGTGGTTCCTTTCAGTTTCAGAAGCAGAGTTGTACTAGATATGGTCCGTATCTGTTGGAAACACTGTTCTTTTATTCTGAGCACACTCAAGTTTCCTGCTCTATTGGAGATTCCATTAAGCAAGAGGGGTCTTCTTGCTCTAAAGCAGACTGTGATCCATGGATGAGAACTATGCTGTGTGTTTCCCTTCAGAAATGGAGTTAAATCCCGGGCTCTGAGTCTTCCTACAAGCAAGACTTCGTTTCATGTAAGGGCAGTCACTTTTCAGCACAAACTAACTACATCGTTCACAAAGCTCACACTTTTCTCATCTTAAATGACAAGCATTGGATGTTAGAGGACCTATGCTTTGTATCAATTTCAGAGGCAGAGTTGTACTAGATATGGTCCGTATCTGTAGGGAACACCGTTCTTTTGTTCTCAGCACACTCATGTTTCCTGCTGTCTTATAGACTCTAGAAAGCAAGAGTGTGCTTCTTAGTCTAAAGCAGAGTGTGAACTATATATGAGAACTCTGTTGTGATTTTCATTTCAGAAATGGAGTTAAATCCCAGGCTCTGAGTCTTCCTACAAGCAAGACTTCGTTTCAGGTAAGGGCAGACACTTTTCAGCTGAAACGAACTACATTGTTCACAAAGCTCACACGTTTCTCATCTTAACTGACAAGCATTGGATGTTAGAGGACAAGTGCTTTGTATCAGTTTCAGAAGCAGAGTTGGAGTAGATATGGTCCGTATGTGTAGGAAACACCGTTCTTTTGTTTTCAGCACACTTACGTTTTCTGCTCTCTTAGAGACTCTAGAAAGCAAGAGCGTGCTTCTTGCTCTAAAGCAGACTGTGATCAATGGATGAGAACTCTGCTGTGTGTTTCACTTCAGAAATGGAGTTAAATCCCAGGCTCTGAGTCTTCCTACAAGGAAGACTTCGAATCAAGTAAGGGCAGTTACTTTACAGCTCAAACGAACTACATTGTTCACAAAGCTCACACGTTTCTCATCTTAACTGACAAGCATTGGATGTTAGAGGACCTGTGGTTTCTTTCAGTTTCAGAAGAAGAGTTTAACTAGATATGGTCTGTATGTGTAGGAAACACCGTTCTTTTGTTCTCACTACACTCATGTTTCCTGCTGTCTTAGAGACTCTAGAAAGCAAGAGCGTGCTTCTTGCTCTAAAGCAGAGTGTGATCTATATATGAGAACTCT
The DNA here is from genome assembly GCA_949786385.1 of Onychomys leucogaster. Taxonomy (NCBI): domain Eukaryota; kingdom Metazoa; phylum Chordata; class Mammalia; order Rodentia; family Cricetidae; genus Onychomys; species Onychomys leucogaster. The sequence continues at coordinate 1,264,464 of CATKUP010000014.1, read as the reverse complement.
GCTGTGTGTTTCACTTCAGAAATGGAGTTAAATCCTAGGCTCTGAGTCTTCCTACTAGCAAGACTTCGTTTCAGTTAAGGGCAGTCACTTTACAGTTCAAACAAACTACATCATTCACGAAGCTCACACATTTCTCAACTTTACTGACAAGCATTGGATGTTAGAGGACCTGTGGTTTGTTTCATTTTCAGAAGCAGAGTTGAACTAGATATGGCCCATATGTGTAGGAAACCCCGTTCTTTAGTTCTGAGCACACTCATGTTTCCTGCTGTCTTAGAGACTCTAGAAAGCAAGAGCGTGCTTCTTGCTCTAAAGCAGAGTGTGATCTATGTATGAGAACTCTGCTGTGTGTTTCACTTCAGAAATGGTGTTAAATCCCAGGCTCTGAGTCTTCCTACAAGCAAGACATCGTTTCAGGTAAGGGCAGTCACTTTTCAGCTCAAACGAACTACAACGTTCACAAAGCTCACACGTTTCTCATCTTAAATGACAAGCATTGGATGTTAGAGGACCTGTGCTTTGTATCAATTTCAGAGGCAGTGTGGTACTACATATGGTCTGTATGTGTAGGAAACACCATTCTTTAGTTCTCAGCACACTCATGTTTCCTGCTGTCTTAGAGACTCTAGAAAGCAAGCACGTGCTTCTTGCGCTAAAGCAGAGTGTGATCTATATATGAGAACTCTACTGTGTGTTTCGCTTCAGAAATGGAGTCAAATCCTAGGCTCTGAGTCTTCCTACTAGCAAGACTTCGTTTCAGGTAAGGGCAGTCACTTTACAGTTCTAACGATCTACATCATTCGCGAAGCTCACACATTTCTCAACTTAACTGACAAGCATTGGATGTTAGAGGACCTGTGGTTTGTTTCATTTTCAGAAGCAGAGTTGAACTGGATATGGTCCATATGTGTAGGAAACACAGATCTTTTGTTCTCAGCACACTCACGTTTCCTGCTGTCTTAGAGACTCTAGAAAGCAAGAGCGTGCTTCTTGCTCTAAAGCAGACTGTGATCAATGGATGACAACTCCGCTGTGTGTTTCACTTCATAAATGGAGTTAAATCCCATGCTCTGAGTTTTCCTACAAGGAAGACTTCGAATCAAGTAAGGGCAGTTACTTTACAGCTAAAACGAACTATATCATTCACGAAGCTCACACGTTTCTCATCTTAACTGACAAGCATTGGATATTAGAGGACCTGTGGTTCCTTTCAGTTTCAGAAGCAGAGTTGAACTAGATATGGTCCGTATGTGTTGGAAACACTGTTCTTTTATTCTGAGCACACTCAAGTTTCCTGCTCTATTGGAGATTCCATTAAGCAAGAGGGGTCTTCTTGCTCTAAAGCAGACTGTGATCCATGGATGAGAACTATGCTGTGTGTTTACCTTCAGAAATGGAGTTAAATCCCAGGCTCTGAGTCTTCCTACAAGCAAGACTTCGTTTCAGGTAAGGGCAGTCACTTTTCAGCTCAAACGAACTACATCGTTCTCAAAGCTCACACTTTTCTCATCTTAAATGACAAGCATTGGATGTTAGAGGACCTGTGCTTTGTATCAATTTCAGAGGCAGAGTTGTACTAGATATGGTCCGTACCTGTAGGGAACACCGTTCTTTTGTTCTCAGCACACTCATATTTCCTGCTGTCTTAGAGACTCTAGAAAGCAAGAGCGTGCTTCTTGCTCTAAAGCAGACTGTGATCAATGGATGAGAACTCTGCTGTGTGTTTCACTTCAGAAATGGAGTTAAATCCCAGGCTCTGAGTCTTCCTACAAGGAAGACTTCGAATCAAGTAAGGGCAGTTACTTTACAGCTCAAACGAACTACATTGTTCACAAAGCTCACACGTTTCTCATCTTAACTGACAAGCATTGGATGTTAGAGGACCTGTGGTTTCTTTCAGTTTCAGAAGCAGAGTTTAACTAGATATGGCCCATATGTGTAGGAAACATCGTTCTTTTGTTCAGAGCTCACTCAAGTTTCCTGCTGTGTTAGAGACTCTAGAAAGCAAGAGCATGCTTCTTGCACTAAAGCATAGTGTGATCCATGGATGAGAACTATGCTGTGTGTTTCCCTTCAGAAATGGAGTTAAATCCCAGGCTCTGTGTCTTCCTACAAGCAAGACATCGTTTCAGGTAAGGGCAGTCACTTTTCAGCTCAAACGAACTACATCGTTCACAAAGCTCACACGTTTATCATATTAAATGACAAGCATTGGATGTTAGAGGACCTGTGCTTTGTATCAATTTCAGAGGCAGTGTGGTACTAGATATGCTCTGTATGTGTAGGAATCACCGTTCTTTTGTTCTCACTACACTCATGTTTCCTGCTGTCTTAGAGACTCTAGAAAGCAAGAGCGAGCTTCTTGCTCTAAAGCAGAGTGTGACCTATATATGAGAACTCTGCTGTGTGTTTCACTTCACAAATGGAGTTAAATCCTAGGCTCTGAGTCTTCCTACTAGCAAGACTTCGTTTCAGTTAAGGGCAGTCACTTTACAGTTCAAACAAACTACATCATTCACGAAGCTCACACATTTCTCAACTTCACTGACAAGCATTGGATGTTAGAGTCCTGTGGTTTGTTTCATTTTCAGAAGCAGAGTTGAACTAGATATGGCCCGTAAGTGTAGGAAACCCCGTTCTTTAGTTCTGAGCACACTCATGTTTCCTGTTGTATTAGAGACTCTAGAAAGCAAGAGCGTACTTCTTGCTCTAAAGCAGAGTGTGATCCATTGATGAGAACTATGCTGTGTGTTTCCCTTCAGAAATGGAGTTAAATCCCATGCTCTGTGTCTTCCTACAAGCAAGACATCATTTCAGGAAAGGGCAGTCACTTTTCAGCTCAAATGAACTACATGGTTCACAAAGCTCACACGTTTCTCATCTTAACTGACAAGCATTGGATGTTAGAGGACCTGTGCTTTGTATCAATTTCAGAGGCAGTGTGGTACTAGATATGGTCTGTATGTGTAGGAAACTCCGTTCTTTTGTTCTCAGCACACTCATGTTTCCAGCTGTCTTAGAGACTCTAGAAAGCAAGAGCGTGCTTCTTGCTCTAAAGTAGAGTGTGATCTATATATGAGAACTCTGCTGTGTGTTTCACTTCAGAAATGGAGTTAAATCCTAGGCTCTGAGTCTTCCTACTAGCAAGACTTCGTTTCAGGTAAGGGCAGTCACTTTACAGTTCAAACAAACTACATCATTCACGAAGCTCACACATATCTCAACTTAACTAAAAAAGCATTGGATATTAGAGGACCTGTGGTTTGTTTCATTTTCAGTAGCAGAGTTTAACTAGATATGGTCTCTATGTGTAGGAAACACCGTTCTTTTTTTCTCAGCACACTCACGTTTTCTGCTGTCTTAGAGACTCTAGAAGCAAGAGCATGCTTCTTGCTCTAAAGCAGAGTGTGATGAATGGATGAGAACTCCGCTGTGTGTTTCACTTCAGAAATGGAGTTAAATCCCATGCTCTGAGTCTTCCTACAAGCAAGACATCGTTTCAGGTAAGGGCAGTCACTTTTCAGCTGAAACGAACTATATCATTCACGAAGCTCACACATTTCTCATCTTAACTGACAAGCATTGGATGTTAAGGGCCTGTGCTTTGTATCAATTTCAGAGGCAGAGTTGTACTAGATATGGTCCGTATGTGTAGGGAACACCGTTCTTTTGTTCTCAGCACACTCATGTTGCCTGCTGTCTTAGAGACTCTAGAAAGCAAGAGTGTGCTTCTTGCTCTAAAGCAGAGTGTGATCAATGGATGAGAACTCTGTTGTGTGTTTCACTTCAGAAATGGAGTCTTCCTACAAGCAAGGCTTCGTTTCAGGTAAGGGCAGTCACTTTTCAGCTCAAACGAACTACATTGTTCACAAAGCTCACATGTTTCTCATCTTAAATGACAAACATTGGATGTTAGAGGACCAGTGCTTTGTATCAGTTTCAGAAGCAGAGTTGGACTAGATATGGTCCGTATGTGTAGGAAACACCGATCTTTTGTTCTCAGCACACTCACGTTTTCTGCTGTCTTAGAGACTCTAGAAGCAAGAGCGTGCTTCTTGCTTTAAAGCAGAGTGTGAGGAATGGATGAGAACTCCGCTGTGTGTTTCACTTCAGAAATGGAGTTAAATCCCATGCTCTGAGTCTTCCTACAAGGAAGACTTCGAATCAAGTAAGGGCAGTTACTTTACAGCTAAAACGAACTACATCGTTCACGAAGCTCACACGTTTCACATCTTAACTGAAAAGCTTTGGATGTTGGAGGACCAGTGGTTTGTTTCAGTTTCAGAAGCAGAGTTGTACTATATATGGTCTGTATGTGTTCAAAACACCGTTAATTTTTTCTGAGCACACTCACGTTTCCTGCTGTATTAGAGAATCTACAAAGTAAGAGACTGCTTCTTGCACTAAAGCAGAGTGTGATCCATGGATGAGAACTATGCTGTGTGTTTCCCTTCAGAAATTGAGTTAAATCCCAGGCTCTGTGTCTTCCTACAAGCAAGACATCATTTCAGGAAAGGGCAGTCACTTTTCAGCTCAAATGATCTACATGGTTCACAAAGCTCACACGTTTCTCATCTTAAATGACAAGCATTGGATGTTAGAGGACCTGTGCTTTGTATCAATTTCAGAGGCAGTGTGGTACTAGATATGGTCTGTATGTGTAGGAAACACCGTTCTTTTGTTCTCAGCACACTCATGTTTCCAGCTGTCTTAGAGACTCTAGAAAGCAAGAGCGTGCTTCTTGCTCTAAAGTTGAATGTGATCTATATATGAGAACTCTGCTGTGTGTTTCACTTCAGAAATGGAGTTAAATCCTAGGCTCTGAGTCTTCCTACTAGCAAGACTTCGTTTCAGGTAAGGGCAGTCACGTTACAGTTCAAACAAACTACATCATTCACAAAGCTCACACATATCTCAACTTAACTGAAAAGCATTGGATGTTAGAGGACCTGTGGTTTGTTTCATTTTCAGAAGCAGAGTTTAACTAGATATGGTCTCTATGTGTAGGAAACACCGTTCTTTTGTTCTCAGCACACTCACGTTTTCTGCTGTCTTAGAGACTCTAGAAGCAAGAGCATGCTTCTTGCTCTAAAGCAGAGTGTGATGAATGGATGAGAACTCCGCTGTGTGTTTCACTTCAGAAAGGAGTTAAATCCCATGCTCTGAGTCTTCCTACAAGAAAGACTTCGAATCAAGTAAGGGCAGTTACTTTACAGCTAAAACGATCTACATCGTTCACGAAGCTCACACGTTTCACATCTAAACTGACAAGCATTGGATGTTAGAGGACCAGTGGTTTGTTTCAGTTTCAGAAGCAGAGTTGTACTATATATGGTCTGTATGTGTTCGAAACACCGTTCATTTGTTCTGAGCACACTCACGTTTCCTGCGGTATTAGAGAATCTAGAAAGCAAGAGAGTGCTTCTTGCACTAAAGCATAGTGTGAACCATGGATGAGAACTATGCTGTGTGTTTCCCTTCAGAAATGGAGTTAAATCCCAGGCTCTGTGTCTTCCTACAAGCAAAACTTCGTTTCTAGTAAGGGCAGTCACTTTTCAGCTCAAACTAACTACATCATTCACTACGCTCACACGTTTCTCATCTTAACTGACAAGCATTGGATGTTAGGGGACCTGTGGTTTCTTTCAGTTTCAGAAGCAGAGTTGAACTAGATATGGTCCGTATGTGTAGGAAACACTGTTCTTTTGTTCTGAGCCCACTCAAGTTTCCTGCTCTATTAGAGATTCTAGAAAGCAAGAGCGGTCTTCAGGCTCTAAAGCAGAGTGTGATCCATGGATGAGAACTATGCTGTGTGTTTCCCTTCAGAAATGGAGTTAAATCCCAGGCTCTGTGTCTTCCTACAAGCACTACTTCGTTTCAGGTAAGGGCAGTCACTTTTCAGCTGAAACGAACTACATCATTCACGAAGCTCACACGTTTCTCATCTTAAATGACAAGCATTGGATGTTAGAGAACCTGTGCTTTGTATCAATTTCATAGGCAGAGTTGTACTATATATGGTCTGTATGTGTTCGAAACACCGTTCATATGTTCTGAGCACACTCACGTTTCCTGCTGTATTAGAGAATCTAGAAAGTAAGAGCGTGCTTCTTGCACTAAAGCAGAGTGTGATCCATGGATGAGAACTATGCTGTGTGTTTCCCTTCAGAAATGGAGTTAAATCCCAGGCTCTGTGTCTTCCTACAAGCAAGACATCGTTTCAGGTAAGGGCAGTCACTTTTCAGCTCAAACGAACTACATCGTTCACAAAGCTCACACGTTTATCATATTAAATGACAAGCATTGGATGTTAGAGGACCTGTGCTTTGTATCAATTTCAGAGGCAGTGTGGTACTAGATATGCTCTGTATGTGTAGGAATCACCGTTCGTTTGTTCTCACTACACTCATGTTTCCTGCTGTCTTAGAGACTCTAGAAAGCAAGAGCGAGCTTCTTGCTCTAAAGCAGAGTGTGATCTATATATGAGAACTCTGCTGTGTGTTTCACTTCACAAATGGAGTTAAATCCTAGGCTCTGAGTCTTCCTACTAGCAAGACTTCGTTTCAGTTAAGGGCAGTCACTTTACAGTTCAAACAAACTACATCATTCACGAAGCTCACACATTTCTCAACTTCACTGACAAGCATTGGATGTTAGAGTCCTGTGGTTTGTTTCATTTTCAGAAGCAGAGTTGAACTAGATATGGCCCGTAAGTGTAGGAAACCCCGTTCTTTAGTTCTGAGCACACTCATGTTTCCTGTTGTATTAGAGACTCTAGAAAGCAAGAGCGTACTTCTTGCTCTAAAGCAGAGTGTGATCCATTGATGAGAACTATGCTGTGTGTTTCCCTTCAGAAATGGAGTTAAATCCCATGCTCTGTGTCTTCCTACAAGCAAGACATCATTTCAGGAAAGGGCAGTCACTTTTCAGCTCAAATGAACTACATGGTTCACAAAGCTCACACGTTTCTCATCTTAACTGACAAGCATTGGATGTTAGAGGACCTGTGCTTTGTATCAATTTCAGAGGCAGTGTGGTACTAGATATGGTCTGTATGTGTAGGAAACACCGTTCTTTTGTTCTCAGCACACTCATGTTTCCAGCTGTCTTAGAGACTCTAGAAAGCAAGAGCGTGCTTCTTGCTCTAAAGTAGAGTGTGATCTATATATGAGAACTCTGCTGTGTGTTTCACTTCAGAAATGGAGTTAAATCCTAGGCTCTGAGTCTTCCTACTAGCAAGACTTCGTTTCAGGTAAGGGCAGTCACTTTACAGTTCAAACAAACTACATCATTCACGAAGCTCACACATATCTCAACTTAACTAAAAAAGCATTGGATATTAGAGGACCTGTGGTTTGTTTCATTTTCAGTAGCAGAGTTTAACTAGATATGGTCTCTATGTGTAGGAAACACCGTTCTTTTGTTCTCAGCACACTCACGTTTTTTGCTGTCTTAGAGATTCTAGAAGCAAGAGCATGCTTCTTGCTCTAAAGCAGAGTGTGATGAATGGATGAGAACTCCGCTGTGTGTTTCACTTCAGAAATGGAGTTAAATCCCATGCTCTGAGTCTTCCTACAAGCAAGACATCGTTTCAGGTAAGGGCAGTCACTTTTCAGCTGAAACGAACTATATCATTCACGAAGCTCACACATTTCTCATCTTAACTGACAAGCATTGGATGTTAAGGGCCTGTGCTTTGTATCAATTTCAGAGGCAGAGTTGTACTAGATATGGTCCGTATGTGTAGGGAACACCGTTCTTTTGTTCTCAGCACACTCATGTTGCCTGCTGTCTTAGAGACTCTAGAAAGCAAGAGTGTGCTTCTTGCTCTAAAGCAGAGTGTGATCCATGGATGAGAACTATGCGGTGTGTTTCCCTTCAGAAATGGAGTTAAATCCCAGGCTCTGTGTCTTCCTACAAGCAAGACATCGTTTCAGGTAAGGGCAGTCACTTTTCAGCTCAAACGAACTACATTGTTCACAAAGCTCACATGTTTCTCATCTTAAATGACAAACATTGGATGTTAGAGGACCAGTGCTTTGTATCAGTTTCAGAAGCAGAGTTGAACTAGATATGGTCCAAATATGTAGGAAACACAGATCTTTTGTTCTCAGCACACTCGCGTTTTCTGCTATCTTAGAGACTCTAGAAAGCAAGAGCGTGCTTCTTGCTCTAAAGCAGCCTGTGATCAATGGATGAGAACTCCGCGGTGTGTATCACTTCATAAATGGAGTTAAATCCCATGCTCTGAGTTTTCCTACAAGGAAGACTTCGAATCAAGTAAGGGCAGTTACTTTACAGCTAAAACGAACTATATCATTCACGAAGCTCACACGTTTCTCATCTAAACTGACAAGCATTGGATGTTAGAGGACCTGTGGTTCCTTTCAGTTTCAGAAGCAGATTTGAACTAGATATGGTCCGTATGTGTAGGAAACACTGTTCTTTTGTTCTGAGCACACTCAAGTTTCCTGCTCTATTAGAGAATGTAGAAAGCAAGAGCGGTCTTCTTGCTCTAAAGCAGAATGTGATCCTTGGATGAGAACTATGCTGTGTGTTTCCCTTCAGAAATGGAGTTAAATCCCAGGCTCTTTGTCTTCCTACAACCACAACTTCGTTTCAGGTAATGGCAGTCACTTTTCAGCTGAAACGAACTACATCGTTCATGAAGCTCACAAGTTTCTCATCTTAAATGACAAGCATTGGATGTTAGAGGACCTGTGCTTTGTATCAATTTCAGAGGCAGAGTTGTACTAGATATGGTCCGTATGTGTAGGGCACACCGTTCTTTTGTTCTCAGCACACTCACGTTTTCTGCTGTCTTAGAGACTCTAGAAAGCAAGAGCGTGCTTCTTACCCTAAAGCAGACTGTGATCAATGGATGAGAACTCTGCTGTGTGTTTCATTTCAGAAATGGTGTTAAATCCCAGGCTCTTAGTCTTCCTACAAGGATGACTTCGATTCAAGTAAGGGCAATTACTTACAGCTCAAACGAACTACTTTGTTCACAAAGCTCACACGTTTCTCATCTTAACTGACAAGCATTGGATGTTAGAGGACCTGTGGTTTCTTTCAGTTTCAGAAGCAGAGTTTAACTAGATATGGCCCGTATGTGTAGGAAACACCGTTCTTTTGTTCTCAGCACACTCATGTTTCCTGGTGTCTTAGAGACTCTAGAAAGCAAGAGCATGCTTCTTGCTCTAAAGCAGAGTGTGATCCATGGATGAGAACTATGCTGTGTGTTTCCCTTCAGAAATGGAGTTAAATCCCAGGCTCTGTGTCTTCCTACAAGCAAGACATCGTTTCAGGTATGGGCAGTCACTTTTCAGCTCAAACGAACTACATTGTTCACAAAGCTCACATGTTTCTCATCTTAAATGACAAGCATTGGATGTTAGAGGACCTGTGCTTTGTATCAATTTCAGAGGCAGTGTGGTACTAGATATGGTCTGTATGTGTAGGAAACACCGTTCTTTTGTTCTCAGCACACTCATGTTTCCTGGTGTCTTAGAGACTCTAGAAAGCAAGAGCATGCTTCTTGCTCTAAAGCAGAGTGTGATCTATATATGAGAACTCTGCTGTGTGTTTCACTTCAGAAATGGAGTTAAATCCTAGGCTCTGAGTCTTCCTACTAGCAAGACTTCGTTTCAGGTAAGGGCAGTCACTTTACAGTTCAAACGAACTACATCATTCACGAAGCTCACACATTTCTCAACTTAACTGACAAGCATTGGATGTTAGAGGACTTGTGGTTTGTTTCATTTTCAGAAGCAGAGTTGAACTAGATATGGCCCGTAAGTGTAGGAAACCCCGTTCTTTAGTTCTGAGCACACTCATGTTTCCTGTTGTATTAGAGACTCTAGAAAGCAAGAGCGTACTTCTTGCTCTAAAGCAGAGTGTGATCCATTGATGAGAACTATGCTGTGTGTTTCCCTTCAGAAATGGAGTTAAATCCCATGCTCTGTGTCTTCCTACAAGCAAGACATCATTTCAGGAAAGGGCAGTCACTTTTCAGCTCAAATGAACTACATGGTTCACAAAGCTCACACGTTTCTCATCTTAACTGACAAGCATTGGATGTTAGAGGACCTGTGCTTTGTATCAATTTCAGAGGCAGTGTGGTACTAGATATGGTCTGTATGTGTAGGAAACACCGTTCTTTTGTTCTCAGCACACTCATGTTTCCAGCTGTCTTAGAGACTCTAGAAAGCAAGAGCGTGCTTCTTGCTCTAAAGTAGAGTGTGATCTATATATGAGAACTCTGCTGTGTGTTTCACTTCAGAAATGGAGTTAAATCCTAGGCTCTGAGTCTTCCTACTAGCAAGACTTCGTTTCAGGTAAGGGCAGTCACTTTACAGTTCAAACAAACTACATCATTCACGAAGCTCACACATATCTCAACTTAACTAAAAAAGCATTGGATATTAGAGGACCTGTGGTTTGTTTCATTTTCAGTAGCAGAGTTTAACTAGATATGGTCTCTATGTGTAGGAAACACCGTTCTTTTGTTCTCAGCACACTCACGTTTTTTGCTGTCTTAGAGATTCTAGAAGCAAGAGCATGCTTCTTGCTCTAAAGCAGAGTGTGATGAATGGATGAGAACTCCGCTGTGTGTTTCACTTCAGAAATGGAGTTAAATCCCATGCTCTGAGTCTTCCTACAAGCAAGACATCGTTTCAGGTAAGGGCAGTCACTTTTCAGCTGAAACGAACTATATCATTCACGAAGCTCACACATTTCTCATCTTAACTGACAAGCATTGGATGTTAAGGGCCTGTGCTTTGTATCAATTTCAGAGGCAGAGTTGTACTAGATATGGTCCGTATGTGTAGGGAACACCGTTCTTATGTTCTCAGCACACTCATGTTGCCTGCTGACTTAGAGACTCTAGAAAGCAAGAGTGTGCTTCTTGCTCTAAAGCAGAGTGTGATCAATGGATGAGAACTCTGTTGTGTGTTTCACTTCAGAAATGGAGTTAAATCCCAGGCTCTGAATCTTCCTACAAGCAAGACTTCGTTTCAGGTAAGGGCAGTCACTTTTCAGCTCAAACGAACTACATTGTTCACAAAGCTCACATGTTTCTCATCTTAAATGACAAACATTGGATGTTAGAGGACCAGTGCTTTGTATCAGTTTCAGAAGCAGAGTTGGACTAGATATGGTCCGTATGTGTAGGAAACACCGATCTTTTGTTCTCAGCACACTCACGTTTTCTGCTGTCTTAGAGACTCTAGAAGCAAGAGCGTGCTTCTTGCTTTAAAGCAGAGTGTGAGGAATGGATGAGATCTCCGCTGTGTGTTTCACTTCAGAAATGGAGTTAAATCCCATGCTCTGAGTCTTCCTACAAGGAAGACTTCGAATCAAGTAAGGGCAGTTACTTTACAGCTAAAACGAACTACATCGTTCACGAAGCTCACACGTTTCACATCTTAACTGAAAAGCTTTGGATGTTGGAGGACCAGTGGTTTGTTTCAGTTTCAGAAGCAGAGTTGTACTATATATGGTCTGTATGTGTTCAAAACACCGTTAATTTTTTCTGAGCACACTCACGTTTCCTGCTGTATTAGAGAATCTACAAAGTAAGAGACTGCTTCTTGCACTAAAGCAGAGTGTGATCCATGGATGAGAACTATGCTGTGTGTTTCCCTTCAGAAATTGAGTTAAATCCCAGGCTCTGTGTCTTCCTACAAGCAAGACATCATTTCAGGAAAGGGCAGTCACTTTTCAGCTCAAACGATCTACATGGTTCACAAAGCTCACACGTTTCTCATCTTAAATGACAAGCATTGGATGTTAGAGGACCTGTGCTTTGTATCAATTTCAGAGGCAGTGTGGTACTAGATATGGTCTGTATGTGTAGGAAACACCGTTCTTTTGTTCTCAGCACACTCATGTTTCCAGCTGTCTTAGAGACTCTAGAAAGCAAGAGCGTGCTTCTTGCTCTAAAGTTGAATGTGATCTATATATGAGAACTCTGCTGTGTGTTTCACTTCAGAAATGGAGTTAAATCCTAGGCTCTGAGTCTTCCTACTAGCAAGACTTCGTTTCAGGTAAGGGCAGTCACGTTACAGTTCAAACAAACTACATCATTCACAAAGCTCACACATATCTCAACTTAACTGAAAAGCATTGGATGTTAGAGGACCTGTGGTTTGTTTCATTTTCAGAAGCAGAGTTTAACTAGATATGGTCTCTATGTGTAGGAAACACCGTTCTTTTGTTCTCAGCACACTCACGTTTTCTGCTGTCTTAGAGACTCTAGAAGCAAGAGCATGCTTCTTGCTCTAAAGCAGAATGTGATGAATGGATGAGAACTCCGCTGTGTGTTTCACTTCAGAAAGGAGTTAAATCCCATGCTCTGAGTCTTCCTACAAGAAAGACTTCGAATCAAGTAAGGGCAGTTACTTTACAGCTAAAACGATCTACATCGTTCACGAAGCTCACACGTTTCACATCTAAACTGACAAGCATTGGATGTTAGAGGACCAGTGGTTTGTTTCAGTTTCAGAAGCAGAGTTGTACTATATATGGTCTGTATGTGTTCGAAACACCGTTCATTTGTTCTGAGCACACTCACGTTTCCTGCGGTATTAGAGAATCTAGAAAGCAAGAGAGTGCTTCTTGCACTAAAGCATAGTGTGAACCATGGATGAGAACTATGCTGTGTGTTTCCCTTCAGAAATGGAGTTAAATCCCAGGCTCTGTGTCTTCCTACAAGCAAAACTTCGTTTCTAGTAAGGGCAGTCACTTTTCAGCTCAAACTAACTACATCATTCACGACGCTCACACGTTTCTCATCTTAACTGACAAGCATTGGATGTTAGAGGACCTGTGGTTTCTTTCAGTTTCAGAAGCAGAGTTGAACTAGATATGGTCCGTATGTGTAGGAAACACTGTTCTTTTGTTCTGAGCCCACTCAAGTTTCCTGCTCTATTAGAGATTCTAGAAAGCAAGAGCGGTCTTCAGGCTCTAAAGCAGAGTGTGATCCATGGATGAGAACTATGCTGTGTGTTTCCCTTCAGAAATGGAGTTAAATCCCAGGCTCTGTGTCTTCCTACAAGCACTACTTCGTTTCAGGTAAGGGCAGTCACTTTTCAGCTGAAACGATCTACATCATTCACGAAGCTCACACGTTTCTCATCTTAAATGACAAGCATTGGATGTTAGAGAACCTGTGCTTTGTATCAATTTCATAGGCAGAGTTGTACTATATATGGTCTGTATGTGTTCGAAACACCGTTCATATGTTCTGAGCACACTCACGTTTCCTGCTGTATTAGAGAATCTAGAAAGTAAGAGAGTGCTTCTTGCACTAAAGCAGAGTGTGATCCATGGATGAGAACTATGCTGTGTGTTTCCCTTCAGAAATGGAGTTAAATCCCAGGCTCTGTGTCTTCCTACAAGCAAGACATCGTTTCAGGTAAGGGCAGTCACTTTTCAGCTCAAACGAACTACATTGTTCACAAAGCTCACATGTTTCTCATCTTAAATGACAAACATTGGATGTTAGAGGACCAGTGCTTTGTATCAGTTTCAGAAGCAGAGTTGAACTAGATATGGTCCAAATGTGTAGGAAACACAGATCTTTTGTTCTCAGCACACTCGCGTTTTCTGCTATCTTAGAGACTCTAGAAAGCAAGAGCGTGCTTCTTGCTCTAAAGCAGCCTGTGATCAATGGATGAGAACTCCGCGGTGTGTATCACTTCATAAATGGAGTTAAATCCCATGCTCTGAGTTTTCCTACAAGGAAGACTTCGAATCAAGTAAGGGCAGTTACTTTACAGCTAAAACGAACTATATCATTCACGAAGCTCACACGTTTCTCATCTAAACTGACAAGCATTGGATGTTAGAGGACCTGTGGTTCCTTTCAGTTTCAGAAGCAGATTTGAACTAGATATGGTCCGTATGTGTAGGAAACACTGTTCTTTTGTTCTGAGCACACTCAAGTTTCCTGCTCTATTAGAGAATGTAGAAAGCAAGAGCGGTCTTCTTGCTCTAAAGCAGAATGTGATCCTTGGATGAGAACTATGCTGTGTGTTTCCCTTCAGAAATGGAGTTAAATCCCAGGCTCTGTGTCTTCCTACAACCACAACTTCGTTTCAGGTAATGGCAGTCACTTTTCAGCTGAAACGAACTACATCGTTCATGAAGCTCACACGTTTCTCATCTTAAATGACAAGCATTGGATGTTAGAGGACCTGTGCTTTGTATCAATTTCAGAGGCAGAGTTGTACTAGATATGGTCCGTATGTGTAGGGCACACCGTTCTTTTGTTCTCAGCACACTCACGTTTTCTGCTGTCTTAGAGACTCTAGAAAGCAAGCGCGTGCTTCTTACCCTAAAGCAGACTGTGATCAATGGATGAGAACTCTGCTGTGTGTTTCATTTCAGAAATGGTGTTAAATCCCAGGCTCTTAGTCTTCCTACAAGGATGACTTCGATTCAAGTAAGGGCAATTACTTTACAGCTCAAACGAACTACTTTGTTCACAAAGCTCACACGTTTCTCATCTTAACTGACAAGCATTGGATGTTAGAGGACCTGTGGTTTCTTTCAGTTTCAGAAGCAGAGTTTAACTAGATATGGCCCGTATGTGTAGGAAACACCGTTCTTTTGTTCTCAGCACACTCATGTTTCCTGGTGTCTTAGAGACTCTAGAAAGCAAGAGCATGCTTCTTGCTCTAAAGCAGAGTGTGATCTATATATGAGAACTCTGCTGTGTGTTTCACTTCAGAAATGGAGTTAAATCCTAGGCTCTGAGTCTTCCTACTAGCAAGACTTCGTTTCAGGTAAGGGCAGTCACTTTACAGTTCAAACGAACTACATCATTCACGAAGCTCACACATTTCTCAACTTAACTGACAAGCATTGGATGTTAGAGGACTTGTGGTTTGTTTCATTTTCAGAAGCAGAGTTGAACTAGATATGGCGTGTATGTGTAGGTAACCCCGTACTTTAGTTCTGAGCACACTCATGTTTCCTGTTGTATTAGAGACTCTAGAAAGCAAGAGCGTGCTTCTTGCTCCAAAGCAGAGTGTGATCCTTCGATGAGAACTCAGCTGTGTGTTTCATTTCACAAATGGAGTTAAATCCCAGGCTCTGAGTCTTCCTACAACCACTACTTCGTTTCAGGTAATGGCAGTCACTTTTCAGCTGAAACGAACTACATCATTCACAAAGCTCACACGTTTCTCATCTTAAATGACAAGCATTGGATGTTAGAGGACCTGTGCTTTGTATCAATTTCAGAGGCAGAGTTGTACTAGATATGGTCCGTATGTGTAGGGAACACCGTTCTTTTGTTCTCACACACTCATGTTTCCTGCTGTCTTAGAGACTCTAGAAAGCAAGAGTGTGCTTCTTGCTCTAAAGCAGAGTGTCAACTATATATGAGAACTCTGTTGTGTGTTTCATTTCAGAAATGGAGTTAAATACTAGGATCTGAGTCTTCCTACAAGCAAGACTTAGGTTCAGGTAAGGGCAGTCACTTTTCAGCTCAAACGAACTACAGGGTTCACAAAGCTCACACGTTTCTCATCTTAACTGACAAGCATTGGATGTTAGAGGACCAGTGCTTTGTATCAGTTTCAGAAGCAGAGTTGGACTAGATATGGTCCGTATGTGTAGGAAACACCGTTCTTTTTTTCTCAGCACACTCACGTTTTCTGCTGTCTTAGAGACTCTAGAAAGCAAGAGCGTGCTTCTTGCTCTAAAGCAGACTGTGCTCAATGGATGAGAACTCTGCTCTGTGTTTCACTTCAGAAATGGTGTTAAATCCCAGGCTCTGAGTCTTCCTACAAGGAAGACTTCGATTCAAGTAAGAGCAGTTACTTTACAGCTCAAACGAACTACTTTGTTCACAAAGCTCACACATTTCTCATCTTAACTGACAAGCATTGGATGTTAGAGGACCTGTGGTTTCTTTCAGTTTCAGAAGCAGAGTTTAACTAGATAAGGCCCGTATGTGTAGGACACCTCGTTCTTTTGTTCAGAGCTCACTCAAATTTCCTGCTGTATTAGAGACTCTAGAAAGCAAGAGCGTGCTTCTTGCTCTAAAGCAGAGTGTGATGAATGGATGAGAACTCCGCTGTGTGTTTCACTTCAGAAATGGAGTTAAATCCCATGCTCTGAGTCTTCCTACAAGGAAGACTTCGAATCAAGTATGGGCAGTTACTTTACAGCAAAAACGAACTACATCGTTCACGAAGCTCACACGTTTCACATCTTAACTGAAAAGCTTTGGATGTTGGAGGACCAGTGGTTTGTTTCAGTTTCAGAAGCAGAGTTGTACTATATATGGTCTGTATGTGTTCAAAACACCGTTCATTTGTTCTGAGCACACTCACGTTTCCTGCTGTATTAGAGAAACTACAAAGTAAGAGACTGCTTCTTGCACTAAAGCAGAGTGTGATCCATGGATGAGAACTATGCTGTGTGTTTCCCTTCAGAAATTGAGTTAAATCCCAGGCTCTGTGTCTTCCTACAAGCAAGACATCATTTCAGGAAAGGGCAGTCACTTTTCAGCTCAAACGATCTACATGGTTCACAAAGCTCACACGTTTCTCATCTTAAATGACAAACATTGGATGTTAGAGGACCAGTGCTTTGTATCAGTTTCAGAAGCAGAGTTGAACTAGATATGGTCCAAATGTGTAGGAAACACAGATCTTTTGTTCTCAGCACACTCGCGTTTTCTGCTATCTTAGAGACTCTAGAAAGCAAGAGCGTGCTTCTTGCTCTAAAGCAGCCTGTGATCAATGGATGAGAACTCCGCGGTGTGTATCACTTCATAAATGGAGTTAAATCCCATGCTCTGAGTTTTCCTACAAGGAAGACTTCGAATCAAGTAAGGGCAGTTACTTTACAGCTAAAACGAACTATATCATTCACGAAGCTCACACGTTTCTCATCTAAACTGACAAGCATTGGATGTTAGAGGACCTGTGGTTCCTTTCAGTTTCAGAAGCAGATTTGAAATAGATATGGTTCGTATGTGTAGGAAACACTGTTCTTTTGTTCTGAGCACACTCAAGTTTCCTGCTCTATTAGAGAATGTAGAAAGCAAGAGCGGTCTTCTTGCTCTAAAGCAGAATGTGATCCTTGGATGAGAACTATGCTGTGTGTTTCCCTTCAGAAATGGAGTTAAATCCCAGGCTCTGTGTCTTCCTACAACCACAACTTCGTTTCAGGTAATGGCAGTCACTTTTCAGCTGAAATGAACTACATCGTTCATGAAGCTCACACTTTTCTCATCTTAAATGACAAGCATTGGATGTTAGAGGACCTGTGCTTTGTATCAATTTCAGAGGCAGAGTTGTACTAGATATGGTCCGTATGTGTAGGGCACACCGTTCTTTTGTTCTCAGCACACTCACGTTTTCTGCTGTCTTAGAGACTCTAGAAAGCAAGAGCGTGCTTCTTACCCTAAAGCAGACTGTGATCAATGGATGAGAACTCTGCTGTGTGTTTCATTTCAGAAATGGTGTTAAATCCCAGGCTCTGAGTCTTCCTACAAGGATGACTTCGATTCAAGTAAGGGCAATTACTTTACAGCTCAAACGAACTACTTTGTTCACAAAGCTCACACGTTTCTCATCTTAACTGACAAGCATTGGATGTTAGAGGACCTGTGGTTTCTTTCAGTTTCAGAAGCAGAGTTTAACTAGATATGGCCCGTATGTGTAGGAAACACCGTTCTTTTGTTCTCAGCACACTCATGTTTCCTGGTGTCTTAGAGACTCTAGAAAGCAAGAGCATGCTTCTTGCTCTAAAGCAGAGTGTGATCTATATATGAGAACTCTGCTGTGTGTTTCACTTCAGAAATGGAGTTAAATCCTAGGCTCTGAGTCTTCCTACTAGCAAGAATTCGTTTCAGGTAAGGGCAGTCACTTTACAGTTCAAACGAACTACATCATTCACGAAGCTCACACATTTCTCAACTTAACTGACAAGCATTGGGTGTTAGAGGACCTGTGGTTTGTTTCATTTTCAGAAGCAGAATTGAACTAGATATGGCGTGTATGTGTAGGTAACCCCGTACTTTAGTTCTGAGCACACTCATGTTTCCTGTTGTATTAGAGACTCTAGAAAGCAAGAGCGTGCTTCTTGCTCCATAGCAGAGTGTGATCCTTCGATGAGAACTCAGCTGTGTGTTTCATTTCAGAAATGGAGTTAAATCCCATGCTCTGATTCTTCCTACAACCACTACTTCGTT
This sequence comes from Onychomys leucogaster, assembly GCA_949786385.1. Taxonomy (NCBI): domain Eukaryota; kingdom Metazoa; phylum Chordata; class Mammalia; order Rodentia; family Cricetidae; genus Onychomys; species Onychomys leucogaster. The sequence goes on along the minus strand of CATKUP010000014.1, from coordinate 1,246,247 downwards.
TCAGGTAATGGCAGTCACTTTTCAGCTGAAACGAACTACATCGTTCATGAAGCTCACACGTTTCTCATCTTAAATGACAAGCATTGGATGTTAGAGGACCTGTGCTTTGTATCAATTTCAGAGGCAGAGTTGTACTAGATATGGTCCGTATGTGTAGGGAACACCGTTCTTTTGTTCTCACACACTCATGTTTCCTGCTGTCTTAGAGACTCCAGAAAGCAAGAGTGTGCTTCTTGCTCTAAAGCAGAGTGTCAACTATATATGAGAACTCTGTTGTGTGTTTCATTTCAGAAATGGAGTTAAATACTAGGATCTGAGTCTTCCTACAAGCAAGACATCGTTTCAGGTAAGGGCAGTCACTTTTCAGCTCAAACGAACTACAGTGTTCACAAAGCTCACACGTTTCTCATCTTAACTGACAAGCATTGGATGTTAGAGGACCAGTACTTTGTATCAGTTTCAGAAGCAGAGTTGGACTAGATATGGTCCGTATGTGTAGGAAACACCGTTCTTTTTTTCTCAGCACACTCACGTTTTCTGCTGTCTTAGAGACTCTAGAAAGCAAGAGCGTGCTTCTTGCTCTAAAGCAGACTGTGATCAATGGATGAGAACTCTGCTCTGTGTTTCACTTCAGAAATGGTGTTAAATCCCAGGCTCTGAGTCTTTCTACAAGGAACACTTCGATACAAGTAAGAGCAGTTACTCTACAGCTCAAACGAACTACTTTGTTCACAAAGCTCACACATTTCTCATCTTAACTGACAAGCATTGGATGTTAGAGGACCTGTGGTTTCTTTCAGTTTCAGAAGCAGAGTTTAACTAGATATGGCCCGTATGTGTAGGAAACTTCGTTCTTTTGTTCAGAGCTCACTCAAATTTCCTGCTGTATTAGAGACTCTAGAAAGCAAGAGCGTGCTTCTTGCTCTAAAGCAGAGTGTGATGAATGGATGAGAACTCCGCTGTGTGTTTCACTTCAGAAATGGAGTTAAATCCCATGCTCTGAGTCTTCCTACAAGGAAGACTTCGAATCAAGTAAGGGCAGTTACTTTACAGCTAAAACGAACTACATCATTCACGAAGCTCACACGTTTCACATCTTAACTGACAAGCATTGGATGTTAGAGGACCAGTGGTTTGTTTCAGTTTCAGAAGCAGAGTTGTACTATATATGGTCTGTATATGTTCGCAACACCGTTCATTTGTTCTGAGCACACTCACGTTTCCTGCTATATTAGAGAATCTAGAAAGCATGAGAGTGCTTCTTGCAGTAAAGCAGAGTGTGATCCATGGATGAGAACTATGCTGTGTGTTTCCCTTCAGTAATGGAGTTAAATCCCAGGCTCTGTGTCTTCCTACAAGCAAGACATCGTTTCAGGTAAGGGCAGTCACTTTTCAGCTCAAACGAACTACATCGGTCACGACGCTCACATGTTTAACATCTTAAATGACAAGCATTGGATGTTAGAGGACCTGTGCTTTGTATCAATTTCAGAGGCAGTGTGGTACTAGATATGGTCTGTATGTGTAGGAAACACCGTTCTTTTGTTCTCAGCACACTCATGTTTCCTGGTGTCTTAGAGACTCTAGAAAGCAAGAGCATGCTTCTTGCTCTAAAGCAGAGTGTGATCTATATATGAGAACTCTGCTGTGTGTTTCACTTCAGAAATGGAGTTAAATCCTAGGCTCTGAGTCTTCCTACTAGCAAGACTTCGTTTCAGGTAAGGGCAGTCACTTTACAGTTCAAACGAACTACATCATTCACGAAGCTCACACATTTCTCAACTTAACTGACAAGCATTGGATGTTAGAGGACTTGTGGTTTGTTTCATTTTCAGAAGCAGAGTTGAACTAGATATGGCGTGTATGTGTAGGTAACCCCGTACTTTAGTTCTGAGCACACTCATGTTTCCTGTTGTATTAGAGACTCTAGAAAGCAAGAGCGTGCTTCTTGCTCCAAAGCAGAGTGTGATCCTTCGATGAGAACTCAGCTGTGTGTTTCATTTCAGAAATGGAGTTAAATCTCATGCTCTGATTCTTCCTACAACCACTACTTCGTTTCAGGTAATGGCAGTCACTTTTCAGCTGAAACGAACTACATCGTTCACAAAGCTCACACGTTTCTCATCTTAAATGACAAGCATTGGATGTTAGAGGACCTGTGCTTTGTATCAATTTCAGAGGCAGAGTTGTACTAGATATGGTCCGTATGTGTAGGGAACACCGTTCTTTTGTTCTCACACACTCATGTTTCCTGCTGTCTTAGAGACTCTAGAAAGCAAGAGTGTGCTTCTTGCTCTAAAGCAGAGTGTCAACTATATATGAGAACTCTGTTGTGTGTTTCATTTCAGAAATGGAGTTAAATACTAGGATCTGAGTCTTCCTACAAGCAAGACTTAGGTTCAGGTAAGGGCAGTCACTTTTCAGCTCAAACGAACTACAGGGTTCACAAAGCTCACACGTTTCTCATCTTAACTGACAAGCATTGGATGTTAGAGGACCAGTACTTTGTATCAGTTTCAGAAGCAGAGTTGGACTAGATATGGTCCGTATGTGTAGGAAACACCGTTCTTTTTTTCTCAGCACACTCACGTTTTCTGCTGTCTTAGAGACTCTAGAAAGCAAGAGCGTGCTTCTTGCTCTAAAGCAGACTGTGCTCAATGGATGAGAACTCTGCTCTGTGTTTCACTTCAGAAATGGTGTTAAATCCCAGGCTCTGAGTCTTCCTACAAGGAAGACTTCGATTCAAGTAAGAGCAGTTACTTTACAGCTCAAACGAACTACTTTGTTCACAAAGCTCACACATTTCTCATCTTAACTGACAAGCATTGTATGTTAGAGGACCTGTGGTTTCTTTCAGTTTCAGAAGCAGAGTTTAACTAGATATGGCCCGTATGTGTAGGAAACCTCGTTCTTTTGTTCAGAGCTCACTCAAATTTCCTGCTGTATTAGAGACTCTAGAAAGCAAGAGCGTGCTTCTTGCTCTAAAGCAGAGTGTGATGAATGGATGAGAACTCCGCTGTGTGTTTCACTTCAGAAATGGAGTTAAATCCCATGCTCTGAGTCTTCCTACAAGGAAGACTTCGAATCAAGTAAGGGCAGTTACTTTACAGCTAAAACGAACTACATCGTTCACGAAGCTCACACGTTTCACATCTTAACTGACAAGCATTGGATGTTAGAGGACCAGTGGTTTGTTTCAGTTTCAGAAGCAGAGTTGTACTATATATGCTCTGTATGTGTACAAAAAAAACACCGTTCTTTTGTTCTGAGCACACTCAAGTTTCCTGCTGTATTAGAGAATCTAGAAAGCAAGAGAGTGCTTCTTGCACTAAAGCCGAGTGTGATGAATGGATGAGAAGTCCGCTTTGTGTTTCACTTCAGAAATGGAGTTAAATCCCAGGCTCTGTGTCTTCCTACAAGCACTACTTCGTTTCAGGTAAGGGCAGTCACTTTTCAGCTGAAACAAACAACATCATTCACGAAGCTCACACGTTTCTCATCTTAAATGACAAGCATTGCATGTTAGAGGACCTGTGCTTTGTATCAATTTCAGAGGCAGAGTTGTACTAGATATGGTCCGTATGTGTAGGGAACACCGTTCTTTTGTTCTCACACACTCATGTTTCCTGCTGTCTTAGAGACTCTAGAAAGCAAGAGTGTGCTTCTTGCTCTAAAGCAGAGTGTCAACTATATATGAGAACTCTGTTGTGTGTTTCATTTCAGAAATGGAGTTAAATACTAGGATCTGAGTCTTCCTACAAGCAAGACTTAGGTTCAGGTAAGGGCAGTCACTTTTCAGCTCAAACGAACTACAGGGTTCACAAAGCTCACACGTTTCTCATCTTAACTGACAAGCATTGGATGTTAGAGGACCAGTACTTTGTATCAGTTTCAGAAGCAGAGTTGGACTAGATATGGTCCGTATGTGTAGGAAACACCGTTCTTTTTTTCTCAGCACACTCACGTTTTCTGCTGTCTTAGAGACTCTAGAAAGCAAGAGCGTGCTTCTTGCTCTAAAGCAGACTGTGCTCAATGGATGAGAACTCTGCTCTGTGTTTCACTTCAGAAATGGTGTTAAATCCCAGGCTCTGAGTCTTCCTACAAGGAAGACTTCGATTCAAGTAAGAGCAGTTACTTTACAGCTCAAACGAACTACTTTGTTCACAAAGCTCACACATTTCTCATCTTAACTGACAAGCATTGTATGTTAGAGGACCTGTGGTTTCTTTCAGTTTCAGAAGCAGAGTTTAACTAGATATGGCCCGTATGTGTAGGAAACCTCGTTCTTTTGTTCAGAGCTCACTCAAATTTCCTGCTGTATTAGAGACTCTAGAAAGCAAGAGCGTGCTTCTTGCTCTAAAGCAGAGTGTGATGAATGGATGAGAACTCCGCTGTGTGTTTCACTTCAGAAATGGAGTTAAATCCCATGCTCTGAGTCTTCCTACAAGGAAGACTTCGAATCAAGTAAGGGCAGTTACTTTACAGCTAAAACGAACTACATCGTTCACGAAGCTCACACGTTTCACATCTTAACTGACAAGCATTGGATGTTAGAGGACCAGTGGTTTGTTTCAGTTTCAGAAGCAGAGTTGTACTATATCTGGTCTGTATGTGTACAAAACACCGTTCATTTGTTCTGAGCACACTCAACTTTCCTGCTGTATTAGAGAATCTAGAAAGCAAGAGAGTGCTTCTTGCACTAAAGCAGAGTGTGATCCATGGATGAGAACTCTGCTGTGTGTTTCGCTTCAGAAATGGAGTTAAATCCCAGGCTCTGTGTCTTCCTACAAGCAAGACATCATTTCAGGTAAGGGCAGTCACTTTTCAGCTCAAACGAACTACATCGTTCACAAAGCTCACACTTTTCTCATCTTAAATGACAAGCATTGGATGTTAGAGGCCCTGTGCTTTGTATCAATTTCAGAGGCAGAGTTGTACTAGATATGGTCCGTATGTGTAGGAAACACCGTTCTTTTTTTCTCAGCACACTCACGTTTTCTGCTGTCTTAGAGACTCTAGAAAGCAAGAGCGTGCTTCTTGCTCTAAAGCAGACTGTGATCAATGGATGAGAACTCTGCTCTGTGTTTCACTTCAGAAATGGTGTTAAATCCCAGGCTCTGAGTCTTTCTACAAGGAACACTTCGATACAAGTAAGAGCAGTTACTCTACAGCTCAAACGAACTACTTTGTTCACAAAGCTCACACGTTTCTCATCTTAACTGACAAGCATTGGATGTTAGAGGACCTGTGGTTTCTTTCAGTTTCAGAAGCAGAGTTTAACTAGATATGGCCCGTATGTGTAGGAAACTTCGTTCTTTTGTTCAGAGCTCACTCAAATTTCCTGCTGTATTAGAGACTCTAGAAAGCAAGAGCGTGCTTCTTGCTCTAAAGCAGAGTGTGATGAATGGATGAGAACTCCGCTGTGTGTTTCACTTCAGAAATGGAGTTAAATCCCATGCTCTGAGTCTTCCTACAAGGAAGACTTCGAATCAAGTAAGGGCAGTTACTTTACAGCTAAAACGAACTACATCATTCACGAAGCTCACACGTTTCACATCTTAACTGACAAGCATTGGATGTTAGAGGACCAGTGGTTTGTTTCAGTTTCAGAAGCAGAGTTGTACTATATATGGTCTGTATATGTTCGCAACACCGTTCATTTGTTCTGAGCACACTCACGTTTCCTGCTATATTAGAGAATCTAGAAAGCATGAGAGTGCTTCTTGCAGTAAAGCAGAGTGTGATCCATGGATGAGAACTATGCTGTGTGTTTCCCTTCAGTAATGGAGTTAAATCCCAGGCTCTGTGTCTTCCTACAAGCAAGACATCGTTTCAGGTAAGGGCAGTCACTTTTCAGCTCAAACGAACTACATCGGTCACGACGCTCACATGTTTAACATCTTAAATGACAAGCATTGGATGTTAGAGGACCTGTGCTTTGTATCAATTTCAGAGGCAGTGTGGTACTAGATATGGTCTGTATGTGTAGGAAACACCGTTCTTTTGTTCTCAGCACACTCATGTTTCCTGGTGTCTTAGAGACTCTAGAAAGCAAGAGCATGCTTCTTGCTCTAAAGCAGAGTGTGATCTATATATGAGAACTCTGCTGTGTGTTTCACTTCAGAAATGGAGTTAAATCCTAGGCTCTGAGTCTTCCTACTAGCAAGACTTCGTTTCAGGTAAGGGCAGTCACTTTACAGTTCAAACGAACTACATCATTCACGAAGCTCACACATTTCTCAACTTAACTGACAAGCATTGGATGTTAGAGGACTTGTGGTTTGTTTCATTTTCAGAAGCAGAGTTGAACTAGATATGGCGTGTATGTGTAGGTAACCCCGTACTTTAGTTCTGAGCACACTCATGTTTCCTGTTGTATTAGAGACTCTAGAAAGCAAGAGCGTGCTTCTTGCTCCAAAGCAGAGTGTGATCCTTCGATGAGAACTCAGCTGTGTGTTTCATTTCAGAAATGGAGTTAAATCTCATGCTCTGATTCTTCCTACAACCACTACTTCGTTTCAGGTAATGGCAGTCACTTTTCAGCTGAAACGAACTACATCGTTCACAAAGCTCACACGTTTCTCATCTTAAATGACAAGCATTGGATGTTAGAGGACCTGTGCTTTGTATCAATTTCAGAGGCAGAGTTGTACTAGATATGGTCCGTATGTGTAGGGAACACCGTTCTTTTGTTCTCACACACTCATGTTTCCTGCTGTCTTAGAGACTCTAGAAAGCAAGAGTGTGCTTCTTGCTCTAAAGCAGAGTGTCAACTATATATGAGAACTCTGTTGTGTGTTTCATTTCAGAAATGGAGTTAAATACTAGGATCTGAGTCTTCCTACAAGCAAGACTTAGGTTCAGGTAAGGGCAGTCACTTTTCAGCTCAAACGAACTACAGGGTTCACAAAGCTCACACGTTTCTCATCTTAACTGACAAGCATTGGATGTTAGAGGACCAGTACTTTGTATCAGTTTCAGAAGCAGAGTTGGACTAGATATGGTCCGTATGTGTAGGAAACACCGTTCTTTTTTTCTCAGCACACTCACGTTTTCTGCTGTCTTAGAGACTCTAGAAAGCAAGAGCGTGCTTCTTGCTCTAAAGCAGACTGTGCTCAATGGATGAGAACTCTGCTCTGTGTTTCACTTCAGAAATGGTGTTAAATCCCAGGCTCTGAGTCTTCCTACAAGGAAGACTTCGATTCAAGTAAGAGCAGTTACTTTACAGCTCAAACGAACTACTTTGTTCACAAAGCTCACACATTTCTCATCTTAACTGACAAGCATTGTATGTTAGAGGACCTGTGGTTTCTTTCAGTTTCAGAAGCAGAGTTTAACTAGATATGGCCCGTATGTGTAGGAAACCTCGTTCTTTTGTTCAGAGCTCACTCAAATTTCCTGCTGTATTAGAGACTCTAGAAAGCAAGAGCGTGCTTCTTGCTCTAAAGCAGAGTGTGATGAATGGATGAGAACTCCGCTGTGTGTTTCACTTCAGAAATGGAGTTAAATCCCATGCTCTGAGTCTTCCTACAAGGAAGACTTCGAATCAAGTAAGGGCAGTTACTTTACAGCTAAAACGAACTACATCGTTCACGAAGCTCACACGTTTCACATCTTAACTGACAAGCATTGGATGTTAGAGGACCAGTGGTTTGTTTCAGTTTCAGAAGCAGAGTTGTACTATATATGCTCTGTATGTGTACAAAAAAAACACCGTTCTTTTGTTCTGAGCACACTCAAGTTTCCTGCTGTATTAGAGAATCTAGAAAGCAAGAGAGTGCTTCTTGCACTAAAGCCGAGTGTGATGAATGGATGAGAAGTCCGCTTTGTGTTTCACTTCAGAAATGGAGTTAAATCCCAGGCTCTGTGTCTTCCTACAAGCACTACTTCGTTTCAGGTAAGGGCAGTCACTTTTCAGCTGAAACAAACAACATCATTCACGAAGCTCACACGTTTCTCATCTTAAATGACAAGCATTGCATGTTAGAGGACCTGTGCTTTGTATCAATTTCAGAGGCAGAGTTGTACTAGATATGGTCCGTATGTGTAGGGAACACCGTTCTTTTGTTCTCACACACTCATGTTTCCTGCTGTCTTAGAGACTCTAGAAAGCAAGAGTGTGCTTCTTGCTCTAAAGCAGAGTGTCAACTATATATGAGAACTCTGTTGTGTGTTTCATTTCAGAAATGGAGTTAAATACTAGGATCTGAGTCTTCCTACAAGGAAGACTTCGAATCAAGTAAGGGCAGTTACTTTACAGCTAAAACGAACTACATCGTTCACGAAGCTCACACGTTTCACATCTTAACTGACAAGCATTGGATGTTAGAGGACCAGTGGTTTGTTTCAGTTTCAGAAGCAGAGTTGTACTATATCTGGTCTGTATGTGTACAAAACACCGTTCATTTGTTCTGAGCACACTCAACTTTCCTGCTGTATTAGAGAATCTAGAAAGCAAGAGAGTGCTTCTTGCACTAAAGCAGAGTGTGATCCATGGATGAGAACTCTGCTGTGTGTTTCGCTTCAGAAATGGAGTTAAATCCCAGGCTCTGTGTCTTCCTACAAGCAAGACATCATTTCAGGTAAGGGCAGTCACTTTTCAGCTCAAACGAACTACATCGTTCACAAAGCTCACACTTTTCTCATCTTAAATGACAAGCATTGGATGTTAGAGGCCCTGTGCTTTGTATCAATTTCAGAGGCAGAGTTGTACTAGATATGGTCCGTATGTGTAGGAAACACCGTTCTTTTTTTCTCAGCACACTCACGTTTTCTGCTGTCTTAGAGACTCTAGAAAGCAAGAGCGTGCTTCTTGCTCTAAAGCAGACTGTGATCAATGGATGAGAACTCTGCTCTGTGTTTCACTTCAGAAATGGTGTTAAATCCCAGGCTCTGAGTCTTTCTACAAGGAACACTTCGATACAAGTAAGAGCAGTTACTCTACAGCTCAAACGAACTACTTTGTTCACAAAGCTCACACATTTCTCATCTTAACTGACAAGCATTGGATGTTAGAGGACCTGTGGTTTCTTTCAGTTTCAGAAGCAGAGTTTAACTAGATATGGCCCGTATGTGTAGGAAACTTCGTTCTTTTGTTCAGAGCTCACTCAAATTTCCTGCTGTATTAGAGACTCTAGAAAGCAAGAGCGTGCTTCTTGCTCTAAAGCAGAGTGTGATGAATGGATGAGAACTCCGCTGTGTGTTTCACTTCAGAAATGGAGTTAAATCCCATGCTCTGAGTCTTCCTACAAGGAAGACTTCGAATCAAGTAAGGGCAGTTACTTTACAGCTAAAACGAACTACATCATTCACGAAGCTCACACGTTTCACATCTTAACTGACAAGCATTGGATGTTAGAGGACCAGTGGTTTGTTTCAGTTTCAGAAGCAGAGTTGTACTATATATGGTCTGTATATGTTCGCAACACCGTTCATTTGTTCTGAGCACACTCACGTTTCCTGCTATATTAGAGAATCTAGAAAGCATGAGAGTGCTTCTTGCAGTAAAGCAGAGTGTGATCCATGGATGAGAACTATGCTGTGTGTTTCCCTTCAGTAATGGAGTTAAATCCCAGGCTCTGTGTCTTCCTACAAGCACTACTTCGTTTCAGGTAAGGGCAGTCACTTTTCAGCTGAAACAAACAACATCATTCACGAAGCTCACACGTTTCTCATCTTAAATGACAAGCATTGCATGTTAGAGGACCTGTGCTTTGTATCAATTTCAGAGGCAGAGTTGTACTAGATATGGTCCGTATGTGTAGGGAACACCGTTCTTTTGTTCTCACACACTCATGTTTCCTGCTGTCTTAGAGACTCTAGAAAGCAAGAGTGTGCTTCTTGCTCTAAAGCAGAGTGTCAACTATATATGAGAACTCTGTTGTGTGTTTCATTTCAGAAATGGAGTTAAATACTAGGATCTGAGTCTTCCTACAAGCAAGACTTAGGTTCAGGTAAGGGCAGTCACTTTTCAGCTCAAACGAACTACAGGGTTCACAAAGCTCACACGTTTCTCATCTTAACTGACAAGCATTGGATGTTAGAGGACCAGTACTTTGTATCAGTTTCAGAAGCAGAGTTGGACTAGATATGGTCCGTATGTGTAGGAAACACCGTTCTTTTTTTCTCAGCACACTCACGTTTTCTGCTGTCTTAGAGACTCTAGAAAGCAAGAGCGTGCTTCTTGCTCTAAAGCAGACTGTGCTCAATGGATGAGAACTCTGCTCTGTGTTTCACTTCAGAAATGGTGTTAAATCCCAGGCTCTGAGTCTTCCTACAAGGAAGACTTCGATTCAAGTAAGAGCAGTTACTTTACAGCTCAAACGAACTACTTTGTTCACAAAGCTCACACATTTCTCATCTTAACTGACAAGCATTGTATGTTAGAGGACCTGTGGTTTCTTTCAGTTTCAGAAGCAGAGTTTAACTAGATATGGCCCGTATGTGTAGGAAACCTCGTTCTTTTGTTCAGAGCTCACTCAAATTTCCTGCTGTATTAGAGACTCTAGAAAGCAAGAGCGTGCTTCTTGCTCTAAAGCAGAGTGTGATGAATGGATGAGAACTCCGCTGTGTGTTTCACTTCAGAAATGGAGTTAAATCCCATGCTCTGAGTCTTCCTACAAGGAAGACTTCGAATCAAGTAAGGGCAGTTACTTTACAGCTAAAACGAACTACATCGTTCACGAAGCTCACACGTTTCACATCTTAACTGACAAGCATTGGATGTTAGAGGACCAGTGGTTTGTTTCAGTTTCAGAAGCAGAGTTGTACTATATCTGGTCTGTATGTGTACAAAACACCGTTCATTTGTTCTGAGCACACTCAACTTTCCTGCTGTATTAGAGAATCTAGAAAGCAAGAGAGTGCTTCTTGCACTAAAGCAGAGTGTGATCCATGGATGAGAACTCTGCTGTGTGTTTCGCTTCAGAAATGGAGTTAAATCCCAGGCTCTGTGTCTTCCTACAAGCAAGACATCATTTCAGGTAAGGGCAGTCACTTTTCAGCTCAAACGAACTACATCGTTCACAAAGCTCACACTTTTCTCATCTTAAATGACAAGCATTGGATGTTAGAGGCCCTGTGCTTTGTATCAATTTCAGAGGCAGAGTTGTACTAGATATGGTCCGTATGTGTAGGAAACACCGTTCTTTTTTTCTCAGCACACTCACGTTTTCTGCTGTCTTAGAGACTCTAGAAAGCAAGAGCGTGCTTCTTGCTCTAAAGCAGACTGTGATCAATGGATGAGAACTCTGCTCTGTGTTTCACTTCAGAAATGGTGTTAAATCCCAGGCTCTGAGTCTTTCTACAAGGAACACTTCGATACAAGTAAGAGCAGTTACTCTACAGCTCAAACGAACTACTTTGTTCACAAAGCTCACACATTTCTCATCTTAACTGACAAGCATTGGATGTTAGAGGACCTGTGGTTTCTTTCAGTTTCAGAAGCAGAGTTTAACTAGATATGGCCCGTATGTGTAGGAAACTTCGTTCTTTTGTTCAGAGCTCACTCAAATTTCCTGCTGTATTAGAGACTCTAGAAAGCAAGAGCGTGCTTCTTGCTCTAAAGCAGAGTGTGATGAATGGATGAGAACTCCGCTGTGTGTTTCACTTCAGAAATGGAGTTAAATCCCATGCTCTGAGTCTTCCTACAAGGAAGACTTCGAATCAAGTAAGGGCAGTTACTTTACAGCTAAAACGAACTACATCATTCACGAAGCTCACACGTTTCACATCTTAACTGACAAGCATTGGATGTTAGAGGACCAGTGGTTTGTTTCAGTTTCAGAAGCAGAGTTGTACTATATATGGTCTGTATATGTTCGCAACACCGTTCATTTGTTCTGAGCACACTCACGTTTCCTGCTATATTAGAGAATCTAGAAAGCATGAGAGTGCTTCTTGCAGTAAAGCAGAGTGTGATCCATGGATGAGAACTATGCTGTGTGTTTCCCTTCAGTAATGGAGTTAAATCCCAGGCTCTGTGTCTTCCTACAAGCAAGACATCGTTTCAGGTAAGGGCAGTCACTTTTCAGCTCAAACGAACTACATCGGTCACGACGCTCACATGTTTAACATCTTAAATGACAAGCATTGGATGTTAGAGGACCTGTGCTTTGTATCAATTTCAGAGGCAGTGTGGTACTAGATATGGTCCGTATGTGTAGGGAACACCGTTCTTTTGTTCTCACACACTCATGTTTCCTGCTGTCTTAGAGACTCTAGAAAGCAAGAGTGTGCTTCTTGCTCTAAAGCAGAGTGTCAACTATATATGAGAACTCTGTTGTGTGTTTCATTTCAGAAATGGAGTTAAATACTAGGATCTGAGTCTTCCTACAAGGAAGACTTCGAATCAAGTAAGGGCAGTTACTTTACAGCTAAAACGAACTACATCGTTCACGAAGCTCACACGTTTCACATCTTAACTGACAAGCATTGGATGTTAGAGGACCAGTGGTTTGTTTCAGTTTCAGAAGCAGAGTTGTACTATATCTGGTCTGTATGTGTACAAAACACCGTTCATTTGTTCTGAGCACACTCAACTTTCCTGCTGTATTAGAGAATCTAGAAAGCAAGAGAGTGCTTCTTGCACTAAAGCAGAGTGTGATCCATGGATGAGAACTCTGCTGTGTGTTTCGCTTCAGAAATGGAGTTAAATCCCAGGCTCTGTGTCTTCCTACAAGCAAGACATCATTTCAGGTAAGGGCAGTCACTTTTCAGCTCAAACGAACTACATCGTTCACAAAGCTCACACTTTTCTCATCTTAAATGACAAGCATTGGATGTTAGAGGCCCTGTGCTTTGTATCAATTTCAGAGGCAGAGTTGTACTAGATATGGTCCGTATGTGTAGGAAACACCGTTCTTTTTTTCTCAGCACACTCACGTTTTCTGCTGTCTTAGAGACTCTAGAAAGCAAGAGCGTGCTTCTTGCTCTAAAGCAGACTGTGATCAATGGATGAGAACTCTGCTCTGTGTTTCACTTCAGAAATGGTGTTAAATCCCAGGCTCTGAGTCTTTCTACAAGGAACACTTCGATACAAGTAAGAGCAGTTACTCTACAGCTCAAACGAACTACTTTGTTCACAAAGCTCACACATTTCTCATCTTAACTGACAAGCATTGGATGTTAGAGGACCTGTGGTTTCTTTCAGTTTCAGAAGCAGAGTTTAACTAGATATGGCCCGTATGTGTAGGAAACTTCGTTCTTTTGTTCAGAGCTCACTCAAATTTCCTGCTGTATTAGAGACTCTAGAAAGCAAGAGCGTGCTTCTTGCTCTAAAGCAGAGTGTGATGAATGGATGAGAACTCCGCTGTGTGTTTCACTTCAGAAATGGAGTTAAATCCCATGCTCTGAGTCTTCCTACAAGGAAGACTTCGAATCAAGTAAGGGCAGTTACTTTACAGCTAAAACGAACTACATCATTCACGAAGCTCACACGTTTCACATCTTAACTGACAAGCATTGGATGTTAGAGGACCAGTGGTTTGTTTCAGTTTCAGAAGCAGAGTTGTACTATATATGGTCTGTATATGTTCGCAACACCGTTCATTTGTTCTGAGCACACTCACGTTTCCTGCTATATTAGAGAATCTAGAAAGCATGAGAGTGCTTCTTGCAGTAAAGCAGAGTGTGATCCATGGATGAGAACTATGCTGTGTGTTTCCCTTCAGTAATGGAGTTAAATCCCAGGCTCTGTGTCTTCCTACAAGCACTACTTCGTTTCAGGTAAGGGCAGTCACTTTTCAGCTGAAACAAACAACATCATTCACGAAGCTCACACGTTTCTCATCTTAAATGACAAGCATTGCATGTTAGAGGACCTGTGCTTTGTATCAATTTCAGAGGCAGAGTTGTACTAGATATGGTCCGTATGTGTAGGGAACACCGTTCTTTTGTTCTCACACACTCATGTTTCCTGCTGTCTTAGAGACTCTAGAAAGCAAGAGTGTGCTTCTTGCTCTAAAGCAGAGTGTCAACTATATATGAGAACTCTGTTGTGTGTTTCATTTCAGAAATGGAGTTAAATACTAGGATCTGAGTCTTCCTACAAGCAAGACTTAGGTTCAGGTAAGGGCAGTCACTTTTCAGCTCAAACGAACTACAGGGTTCACAAAGCTCACACGTTTCTCATCTTAACTGACAAGCATTGGATGTTAGAGGACCAGTACTTTGTATCAGTTTCAGAAGCAGAGTTGGACTAGATATGGTCCGTATGTGTAGGAAACACCGTTCTTTTTTTCTCAGCACACTCACGTTTTCTGCTGTCTTAGAGACTCTAGAAAGCAAGAGCGTGCTTCTTGCTCTAAAGCAGACTGTGCTCAATGGATGAGAACTCTGCTCTGTGTTTCACTTCAGAAATGGTGTTAAATCCCAGGCTCTGAGTCTTCCTACAAGGAAGACTTCGATTCAAGTAAGAGCAGTTACTTTACAGCTCAAACGAACTACTTTGTTCACAAAGCTCACACATTTCTCATCTTAACTGACAAGCATTGTATGTTAGAGGACCTGTGGTTTCTTTCAGTTTCAGAAGCAGAGTTTAACTAGATATGGCCCGTATGTGTAGGAAACCTCGTTCTTTTGTTCAGAGCTCACTCAAATTTCCTGCTGTATTAGAGACTCTAGAAAGCAAGAGCGTGCTTCTTGCTCTAAAGCAGAGTGTGATGAATGGATGAGAACTCCGCTGTGTGTTTCACTTCAGAAATGGAGTTAAATCCCATGCTCTGAGTCTTCCTACAAGGAAGACTTCGAATCAAGTAAGGGCAGTTACTTTACAGCTAAAACGAACTACATCGTTCACGAAGCTCACACGTTTCACATCTTAACTGACAAGCATTGGATGTTAGAGGACCAGTGGTTTGTTTCAGTTTCAGAAGCAGAGTTGTACTATATCTGGTCTGTATGTGTACAAAACACCGTTCATTTGTTCTGAGCACACTCAACTTTCCTGCTGTATTAGAGAATCTAGAAAGCAAGAGAGTGCTTCTTGCACTAAAGCAGAGTGTGATCCATGGATGAGAACTCTGCTGTGTGTTTCGCTTCAGAAATGGAGTTAAATCCCAGGCTCTGTGTCTTCCTACAAGCAAGACATCATTTCAGGTAAGGGCAGTCACTTTTCAGCTCAAACGAACTACATCGTTCACAAAGCTCACACTTTTCTCATCTTAAATGACAAGCATTGGATGTTAGAGGCCCTGTGCTTTGTATCAATTTCAGAGGCAGAGTTGTACTAGATATGGTCCGTATGTGTAGGAAACACCGTTCTTTTGTTCTCAGCACACTCACGTTTTCTGCTGTCTTAGAGACTCTAGAAAGCAAGAGCGTGCTTCTTGCTCTAAAGCAGACTGTGATCAATGGATGAGAACTCTGCTGTGTGTTTCACTTCAGAAATGGTGTTAAATCCCAGGCTCTGAGTATTCCTACAAGGATGACTTCGATTCAAGTAAGGGCAGTTACTTTACAGCTCAAACGAACTACTTTGTTCACAAAGCTCACACGTTTCTCATCTTAACTGACAAGCATTGGATGTTAGAGGACCTGTGGTTTCTTTCAGTTTCAGAAGCATAGTTTAACTAGATATGGCCCGTATGTGTAGGAAACATCGTTCTTTTGTTCAGAGCTCACTCAAGTTTCCTGCTGTATTAGAGACTCTAGAAAGCAAGAGCGTGCTTCTTGCTCTAAAGCAGAGTGTGATGAATGCATGAGAACTCCGCTGTGTGTTTCACTTCAGAAATGGAGTTAAATCCCATGCTCTGAGTCTTCCTACAAGGAAGACTTCGAATCAAGTAAGGGCAGTTACTTTACATCTAAAACGAACTATATTGTTCACGAAGGTCACAAGTTTCTCTTCTTAACTGACAAGCATTGGATGTTAGAGGACCAGTGGTTTGTTTCAGTTTCAGAAGCAGAGTTGTACTATATATGGTCTGTATGTGTACGAAACACCGTTCATTTGTTCTGAGCACACTCAACTTTCCTGCTGTATTAGAGAATCTAGAAAGCAAGAGAGTGCTTCTTGCACTAAAGCAGAGTGTGATCCATGGATGAGAACTCTGCTGTGTGTTTCCCTTCAGAAATGGAGTTAAATCCCAGGCTCTGTTTCTTCCTACAAGCAAGACATCGTTTCAGGTAAGGGCAGTCACTTTTCAGCTCAAACGAACTACATCGTTCACAAAGCTCACACTTTTCTCATCTTAAATGACAAGCATTGGATGTTAGAGGACCTGTGCTTTGTATCAATTTCAGAGGCAGTGTTGTACTAGATATGGCCCGTATGTGTAGGAAACATCGTTCTTTTGTTCAGAGCTCACTCAAGGTTCCTGCTGTATTAGAGAATCTAGAAAGCAAGAGAGTGCTTCTTGCTCTAAAGCACAGTGTGATCCATGGATGAGAACTATGCTGTGTGTTTCCCTTCAGAAATGGAGTTAAATCCCAGGCTCTGTGTCTTCCTACATGCAAGATATCGTTTCAGGTAAGGGCAGTCACTTTTCAGCTCAAAAGAACTACATCGTTCACAAAGCTCACACTTTTCTCATCTTAAATGACAAGCATTGGATGATAGAGGACCTGTGCTTTGTATCAATTTCAGAGGCAGAGTTGTACTAGATATGGTCCGTATGTGTAGGGAACACCATTCTTTTGTTCTCAGCACACTCATCTTTCCTGCTGTCTTAGAGACTCTAGAAAGCAAGAGTGTGCTTCTTGCTCTAAAGCAGACTGTGATCAATGGATGAGAACTCTGCTGTGTGTTTCACTTCAGAAATGGTGTTAAATCCCAGGCTCTGAGTCTTCCTACAAGGAAGACTTCGATTCAAGTAAGGGCAGTTACTTTACAGCTCAAACGAAATACTTTGTTCACAAAGCTCACACGTTTCTCATCTTAACTGACAAGCATTGGATGTTAGAGGACCTGTGGATTCTTTCAGTTTCAGAAGCAGAGTTTAACTAGATATGGCCGTATGTGTAGGAAACATCGTTCTTTTGTTCAGAGCTCACTCAAGTTTCCTGCTGTATTAGAGACTCTAGAAAGCAAGAGTGTGCTTCTTGCTCTAAAGCAGAGTGTGAACTATATATGAGAACTCTGTTGTGTGTTTCATTTCATAAATGGAGTTAAATCCCAGGCTCTGTGTCTTCCTACAAGCACTACTTCGTTTCAGGTAAGGGCAGTCACTTTTCAGGTCAAACGAACTACAGTGTTCACAAAGCTCACACGTTTCTCATCTTAACTGACAAGAATTGGATGTTAGAGGACCAGTGCTTTGTATCAGTTTCAGAAGCAGAGTTGGACTAGATATGGTCCGTATGTGTAGGAAACACCGATCTTTTGTTCTCAGCACACTCACGTTTTCTGCTGTTTAGAGACTCTAGAAGCAAGAGCTTGCTTCTTGCTCTAAAGCAGAGTGTGATGAATGGATGAGAACTCCGCTGTGTGTTTCTCTTCAGAAATGAAGTTAAATCCCATGCTCTGAGTTTTCCTACGAGGAAGACTTAGAATAAATAAGTGCAGTTACTTTACAGTTAAAACAAACTACATCGTTCACGAAGCTCACACGTTTCACATCTTAACTGACAAGCATTGGATGTTATAGGACCAGTGGTTTGTTTCAGTTTCAGAAGCAGAGTTGTACTATATATGGTCTGTATGTGTTCGAAACACCGTTCATTTGTTCTGAGCACACTCACGTTTCCTGCTGTATTAGAGAATCTAGAAAGCAAGAGCATGCTTCTTGCTCTAATGCAGAGTGTGATCCATGGATGAGAACTATGCTGTGTGTTTCCCTTCAGAAATGAAGTTAAAATCCAGGCTCTGTGTCTTCCTATAAGCAAGACTTCATTTCAAGTAAGGGCAGTCACTTTTCAGCTCAAACGAACTACATCGTTCACGACGCTCACACGTTTCTCATCTTAACTGACAATCATTGAATGATAGAGGTCCTATGGTTTCTTTCAGTTTCAGAAGCAGAGTTGAACTAGATATGGTCCGTATGTGTAGGAAACACTGTTCTTTTGTTCAGAGCACACTCAAGTTTCCTGCTGTCTTAGACACTCTAGAAAGCAAGAGCGTGCTTCTTGCTCTAAAGCAGAGTGTGATCTACATATGAGAACTCTGCTGTGTGTTTCTCTTCAGAAACTGAGTTAAATCCCAGGCTCTGAGTCTCCCTACAAACAAAAATTCGTTTCAGGTAAGGGCAGTTACTTTAGAGCTCAAACGAACTACATCGTTCACGAGTCTCACACGTTTCTCATCTTAACTGACAAGCAGAGGATGTTAGAGGACCTGTGCTTTGTATCAGTTTCAGCAGCAGAGTTGGTCTAGATATGGTTCGTATGTGTAGGAAACACCGTTCAATTGTTCTTAGCACACTCACGTTTCCTGCTGTCTTAGAGATCTAGAAAGCAAGAGCGTGCTTCTTGCTCTAAAGCAGAGTGTGATCAATGGATAAGAACTATGCTGTGTGTTTCCCTTCAGAAATGGAGTTTAATTCCAGGCTCTCTGTCTTCCTACAAGCAAGACTTCGTTTCAAGTTAGGGTAGTCACTTTTCAGCTCAAACTAACTACATCGTTCACAAAGCTCACACGTTTCTCATCTTAACTGCCAAGCATTGGATGTTGGAGGACCTGTGCTTTGTATCAATTTAAGAGGCAGAGTTGGACTAGATATGGTCCATATGTGTAGGAAACACCATTCTTTTGTACTCTGCACACTCATGTTTCCTGCTCTCTTCGAGACTCTAGAAAGCAAGAATGTGCTTCTTGCTCTAAAGCAGAGTGTGATCTGTATATGAGAACTCTCCTGTGTGTTTCTCTTCAGAAATGGAGTTAAATCCCAGGCTCTGAGTCTTCCTACAAGGAAGACTTCGTTTCAGTAAGGGCAGTTACTTTACAGCTCAAACGAACTACATCGTTCACGAAGCTCACACGTTTCTCATCTTAACTGACAAGCAATGGATGTCAGAGGACCAGTGCTTTGTATCAGTTTAAGAAGCAGAGTTGGAAAAGATATGGTCTGTATGTGTAGGAAACACCGTCCTTTTGTTCTCAGCACACTCACGTTTCCTGCTGTCTTAGAGACTCTAGAAAGCAAGAGCGTGCTTCTTGCTCTAAAGCAGAGTGTGATTCATGGATGAAAACTGTGCTGTGTGTTTCACTTCAGAAATGAAGTTAAATCACAGGCTCTGTGTCTTCCTACAGACAAGACTTCGTTTCAGGTATGGGCAGTTGCTTTGCAGCTCAAACGAACTACATCGTCACGAAGCTCACACGGTTCCCATCTTCAATGACAAGCATTGGATGTTAGAGGACCTGAGCTTTGTTTCAATTTCAGAGGCAGAGTTGCACTAGATATGGTCCGTATGTTTAGGAAACACCGTTCTTTTGTTCTCAGCACACTCACGTTTTCTGCTGTCTTAGAGACTCTAGAAAGCAAGAGCGTGCGTCTTGCTCTAAAGCAGACTGTGATCAATGGATGAGAACTCTGCTGTGTGTTTCACTTCAGAAATGGAGTTAAATCCCATGCTCTGAGTCTTCCTACAAGGAAGACTTCGAATCAAGTAAGGGCAGTTACTTTACAGCTAAAACGAACTACATCGTTCACGAAGCTCACACGTTTCACATCTTAACTGACAAGCATTGGATGTTAGAGGACCAGTGGTTTGTTTCAGTTTCAGAAGCAGAGTTGTACTATATATGGTCTGTATGTGTACAAAACACCGTTCATTTGTTCTGAGCACACTCACGTTTCCTGCTATATTAGAGAATCTAGAAAGCATGAGAGTGCTTCTTGCAGTAAAGCAGATTGTGATCCATGGATGAGAACTATGCCGTGTGTTTCCCTTCAGTAATGGAGTTAAATCCCAGGCTCTGTGTCTTCCTGCAAGCAAGACATCGTTTCAGGTAAGGGCAGTCACTTTTCAGCTCAAACGAACTACATCGTTCACGACGCTCACATGTTTCTCATCTTAAATGACAAGCATTGGATGTTAGAGGACCTGTGCTCTGTATCAATTTCAGAGGCAGAGTTGTACTAGATATGGTCCGTTTGTGTAGGGAACACCGTTCTTTTGTTCTCACACACTCATGTTTCCTGCTGTCTTAGAGACTCTAGAAAGCAAGAGTGTGCTTCTTGCTCTAAAGCAGAGTGTGAACTATATATGAGAACTCTGTTGTGTGTTTCATTTCAGAAATGGAGTTAAATCCCAGGCTCTGAGTCTTCCTACAAGCAAGACTTCGTTTCAGGTAAGGGCAGTCCCTTTTCAGCTCAAACGAACTACATTGTTCACAAAGCTCACACGTTTCTCATCTTAACTGACAAGCATTGGATGTTAGAGGACCAGTGCTTTGTATCAGTTTCAGAAGCAGAGTTGGACTAGATATGGTCCGTATGTGTAGGAAACACCGTTCTTTTGTTCTCAGCACACTCACGTTTTCTGCTGTCTTAGAGACTCTAGAAAGCAAGAGCGTGCTTCTTGCTCTAAAGCAGACTGTGATCAGTGGATGAGAACTCCGCTGTGTGTTTCACTTCATAAATGGAGTTAAATCCCATGCTCTGAGTTTTCCTACAGGGAAGTCTTCGAATCAAGTAAGGGCAGTTACTTTACATCTAAAACGAACTATATTGTTCACGAAGGTCACACGTTTCTCTTCTTAACTGACAAACATTGGATGTTAGAGGACCAGTGGTTTGTTTCAGTTTCAGAAGCAGAGTTGTACTATATATGCTCTGTATGTGTACAAAAAAAACACCGTTCTTTTGTTCTGAGCACACTCAAGTTTCCTGCTGTATTAGAGAATCTAGAAAGCAAGAGAGTGCTTCTTGCACTAAAGCCGAGTGTGATGAATGGATGAGAAGTCCGCTTTGTGTTTCACTTCAGAAATGGAGTTAAATCCCAGGCTCTGTGTCTTCCTACAAGCACTACTTCGTTTCAGGTAAGGGCAGTCACTTTTCAGCTGAAACAAACAACATCATTCACGAAGCTCACACGTTTCTCATCTTAAATGACAAGCATTGCATGTTAGAGGACCTGTGCTTTGTATCAATTTCAGAGGCAGAGTTGTACTAGATATGGTCCGTATGTGTAGGGAACACCGTTCTTTTGTTCTCACACACTCATGTTTCCTGCTGTCTTAGAGACTCTAGAAAGCAAGAGTGTGCTTCTTGCTCTAAAGCAGAGTGTCAACTATATATGAGAACTCTGTTGTGTGTTTCATTTCAGAAATGGAGTTAAATACTAGGATCTGAGTCTTCCTACAAGCAAGACTTAGGTTCAGGTAAGGGCAGATACTTTTCAGCTCAAACGAACTACAGGGTTCACAAAGCTCACACGTTTCTCATCTTAACTGACAAGCATTGGATGTTAGAGGACCAGTACTTTGTATCAGTTTCAGAAGCAGAGTTGGACTAGATATGGTCCGTATGTGTAGGAAACACCGTTCTTTTTTTCTCAGCACACTCACGTTTTCTGCTGTCTTAGAGACTCTAGAAAGCAAGAGCGTGCTTCTTGCTCTAAAGCAGACTGTGCTCAATGGATGAGAACTCTGCTCTGTGTTTCACTTCAGAAATGGTGTTAAATCCCAGGCTCTGAGTCTTCCTACAAGGAAGACTTCGATTCAAGTAAGAGCAGTTACTTTACAGCTCAAACGAACTACTTTGTTCACAAAGCTCACACATTTCTAATCTTAACTGACAAGCATTGTATGTTAGAGGACCTGTGGTTTCTTTCAGTTTCAGAAGCAGAGTTTAACTAGATATGGCCCGTATGTGTAGGAAACCTCGTTCTTTTGTTCAGAGCTCACTCAAATTTCCTGCTGTATTAGAGACTCTAGAAAGCAAGAGCGTGCTTCTTGCTCTAAAGCAGAGTGTGATGAATGGATGAGAACTCCGCTGTGTGTTTCACTTCAGAAATGGAGTTAAATCCCATGCTCTGAGTCTTCCTACAAGGAAGACTTCGAATCAAGTAAGGGCAGTTACTTTACAGCTAAAACGAACTACATCGTTCACGAAGCTCACACGTTTCACATCTTAACTGACAAGCATTGGATGTTAGAGGACCAGTGGTTTGTTTCAGTTTCAGAAGCAGAGTTGTACTATATCTGGTCTGTATGTGTACAAAACACCGTTCATTTGTTCTGAGCACACTCAACTTTCCTGCTGTATTAGAGAATCTAGAAAGCAAGAGAGTGCTTCTTGCACTAAAGCAGAGTGTGATCCATGGATGAGAACTCTGCTGTGTGTTTCGCTTCAGAAATGGAGTTAAATCCCAGGCTCTGTGTCTTCCTACAAGCAAGACATCATTTCAGGTAAGGGCAGTCACTTTTCAGCTCAAACGAACTACATCGTTCACAAAGCTCACACTTTTCTCATCTTAAATGACAAGCATTGGATGTTAGAGGCCCTGTGCTTTGTATCAATTTCAGAGGCAGAGTTGTACTAGATATGGTCCGTATGTGTAGGAAACACCGTTCTTTTGTTCTCAGCACACTCACGTTTTCTGCTGTCTTAGAGACTCTAGAAAGCAAGAGCGTGCTTCTTGCTCTAAAGCAGACTGTGATCAATGGATGAGAACTCTGCTGTGTGTTTCACTTCAGAAATGGTGTTAAATCCCAGGCTCTGAGTATTCCTACAAGGATGACTTCGATTCAAGTAAGGGCAGTTACTTTACAGCTCAAACGAACTACTTTGTTCACAAAGCTCACACGTTTCTCATCTTAACTGACAAGCATTGGATGTTAGAGGACCTGTGGTTTCTTTCAGTTTCAGAAGCAGAGTTTAACTAGATATGGCCCGTATGTGTAGGAAACCTCGTTCTTTTGTTCAGAGCTCACTCAAATTTCCTGCTGTATTAGAGACTCTAGAAAGCAAGAGCGTGCTTCTTGCTCTAAAGCAGAGTGTGATGAATGGATGAGAACTCCGCTGTGTGTTTCACTTCAGAAATGGAGTTAAATCCCATGCTCTGAGTCTTCCTACAAGGAAGACTTCGAATCAAGTAAGGGCAGTTACTTTACAGCTAAAACGAACTACATCGTTCACGAAGCTCACACGTTTCACATCTTAACTGACAAGCATTGGATGTTAGAGGACCAGTGGTTTGTTTCAGTTTCAGAAGCAGAGTTGTACTATATCTGGTCTGTATGTGTACAAAACACCGTTCATTTGTTCTGAGCACACTCAACTTTCCTGCTGTATTAGAGAATCTAGAAAGCAAGAGAGTGCTTCTTGCACTAAAGCAGAGTGTGATCCATGGATGAGAACTCTGCTGTGTGTTTCGCTTCAGAAATGGAGTTAAATCCCAGGCTCTGTGTCTTCCTACAAGCAAGACATCATTTCAGGTAAGGGCAGTCACTTTTCAGCTCAAACGAACTACATCGTTCACAAAGCTCACACTTTTCTCATCTTAAATGACAAGCATTGGATGTTAGAGGCCCTGTGCTTTGTATCAATTTCAGAGGCAGAGTTGTACTAGATATGGTCCGTATGTGTAGGAAACACCGTTCTTTTGTTCTCAGCACACTCACGTTTTCTGCTCTCTTAGAGACTCTAGAAAGCAAGAGCGTGCTTCTTGCTCTAAAGCAGACTGTGATCAATGGATGAGAACTCTGCTGTGTGTTTCACTTCAGAAATGGTGTTAAATCCCAGGCTCTGAGTATTCCTACAAGGATGACTTCGATTCAAGTAAGGGCAGTTACTTTACAGCTCAAACGAACTACTTTGTTCACAAAGCTCACACGTTTCTCATCTTAACTGACAAGCATTGGATGTTAGAGGACCTGTGGTTTCTTTCAGTTTCAGAAGCATAGTTTAACTAGATATGGCCCGTATGTGTAGGAAACATCGTTCTTTTGTTCAGAGCTCACTCAAGTTTCCTGCTGTATTAGAGACTCTAGAAAGCAAGAGCGTGCTTCTTGCTCTAAAGCAGAGTGTGATGAATGCATGAGAACTCCGCTGTGTGTTTCACTTCAGAAATGGAGTTAAATCCCATGCTCTGAGTCTTCCTACAAGGAAGACTTCGAATCAAGTAAGGGCAGTTACTTTACATCTAAAACGAACTATATTGTTCACGAAGGTCACACGTTTCTCTTCTTAACTGACAAGCATTGGATGTTAGAGGACCAGTGGTTTGTTTCAGTTTCAGAAGCAGAGTTGTACTATATATGGTCTGTATGTGTACGAAACACCGTTCATTTGTTCTGAGCACACTCAACTTTCCTGCTGTATTAGAGAATCTAGAAAGCAAGAGAGTGCTTCTTGCACTAAAGCAGAGTGTGATCCATGGATGAGAACTCTGCTGTGTGTTTCCCTTCAGAAATGGAGTTAAATCCCAGGCTCTGTTTCTTCCTACAAGCAAGACATCGTTTCAGGTAAGGGCAGTCACTTTTCAGCTCAAACGAACTACATCGTTCACAAAGCTCACACTTTTCTCATCTTAAATGACAAGCATTGGATGTTAGAGGACCTGTGCTTTGTATCAATTTCAGAGGCAGTGTTGTACTAGATATGGCCCGTATGTGTAGGAAACATCGTTCTTTTGTTCAGAGCTCACTCAAGGTTCCTGCTGTATTAGAGAATCTAGAAAGCAAGAGAGTGCTTCTTGCTCTAAAGCACAGTGTGATCCATGGATGAGAACTATGCTGTGTGTTTCCCTTCAGAAATGGAGTTAAATCCCAGGCTCTGTGTCTTCCTACATGCAAGATATCGTTTCAGGTAAGGGCAGTCACTTTTCAGCTCAAAAGAACTACATCGTTCACAAAGCTCACACTTTTCTCATCTTAAATGACAAGCATTGGATGTTAGAGGACCTGTGCTTTGTATCAATTTCAGAGGCAGAGTTGTACTAGATATGGTCCGTATGTGTAGGGAACACCATTCTTTTGTTCTCAGCACACTCATCTTTCCTGCTGTCTTAGAGACTCTAGAAAGCAAGAGTGTGCTTCTTGCTCTAAAGCAGACTGTGATCAATGGATGAGAACTCTGCTGTGTGTTTCACTTCAGAAATGGTGTTAAATCCCAGGCTCTGAGTCTTCCTACAAGGAAGACTTCGATTCAAGTAAGGGCAGTTACTTTACAGCTCAAACGAAATACTTTGTTCACAAAGCTCACACGTTTCTCATCTTAACTGACAAGCATTGGATGTTAGAGGACCTGTGGATTCTTTCAGTTTCAGAAGCAGAGTTTAACTAGATATGGCCGTATGTGTAGGAAACATCGTTCTTTTGTTCAGAGCTCACTCAAGTTTCCTGCTGTATTAGAGACTCTAGAAAGCAAGAGTGTGCTTCTTGCTCTAAAGCAGAGTGTGAACTATATATGAGAACTCTGTTGTGTGTTTCATTTCATAAATGGAGTTAAATCCCAGGCTCTGTGTCTTCCTACAAGCACTACTTCGTTTCAGGTAAGGGCAGTCACTTTTCAGGTCAAACGAACTACAGTGTTCACAAAGCTCACACGTTTCTCATCTTAACTGACAAGAATTGGATGTTAGAGGACCAGTGCTTTGTATCAGTTTCAGAAGCAGAGTTGGACTAGATATGGTCCGTATGTGTAGGAAACACCGATCTTTTGTTCTCAGCACACTCACGTTTTCTGCTGTTTAGAGACTCTAGAAGCAAGAGCTTGCTTCTTGCTCTAAAGCAGAGTGTGATGAATGGATGAGAACTCCGCTGTGTGTTTCTCTTCAGAAATGAAGTTAAATCCCATGCTCTGAGTTTTCCTACGAGGAAGACTTAGAATAAATAAGTGCAGTTACTTTACAGTTAAAACAAACTACATCGTTCACGAAGCTCACACGTTTCACATCTTAACTGACAAGCATTGGATGTTATAGGACCAGTGGTTTGTTTCAGTTTCAGAAGCAGAGTTGTACTATATATGGTCTGTATGTGTTCGAAACACCGTTCATTTGTTCTGAGCACACTCACGTTTCCTGCTGTATTAGAGAATCTAGAAAGCAAGAGCATGCTTCTTGCTCTAATGCAGAGTGTGATCCATGGATGAGAACTATGCTGTGTGTTTCCCTTCAGAAATGAAGTTAAAATCCAGGCTCTGTGTCTTCCTATAAGCAAGACTTCATTTCAAGTAAGGGCAGTCACTTTTCAGCTCAAACGAACTACATCGTTCACGACGCTCACACGTTTCTCATCTTAACTGACAATCATTGAATGATAGAGGTCCTATGGTTTCTTTCAGTTTCAGAAGCAGAGTTGAACTAGATATGGTCCGTATGTGTAGGAAACACTGTTCTTTTGTTCTGAGCACACTCAAGTTTCCTGCTGTCTTAGACACTCTAGAAAGCAAGAGCGTGCTTCTTGCTCTAAAGCAGAGTGTGATCTACATATGAGAACTCTGCTGTGTGTTTCTCTTCAGAAACTGAGTTAAATCCCAGGCTCTGAGTCTCCCTACAAACAAAAATTCGTTTCAGGTAAGGGCAGTTACTTTAGAGCTCAAACGAACTACATCGTTCACGAGTCTCACACGTTTCTCATCTTAACTGACAAGCAGAGGATGTTAGAGGACCTGTGCTTTGTATCAGTTTCAGCAGCAGAGTTGGTCTAGATATGGTTCGTATGTGTAGGAAACACCGTTCAATTGTTCTTAGCACACTCACGTTTCCTGCTGTCTTAGATATCTAGAAAGCAAGAGCGTGCTTCTTGCTCGAAAGCAGAGTGTGATCAATGGATAAGAACTATGCTGTGTGTTTCCCTTCAGAAATGCAGTTTAATTCCAGGCTCTCTGTCTTCCTACAAGCAAGACTTCGTTTCAAGTTAGGGTAGTCACTTTTCAGCTCAAACTAACTACATCGTTCACAAAGCTCACACGTTTCTCATCTTAACTGCCAAGCATTGGATGTTGGAGGACCTGTGCTTTGTATCAATTTAAGAGGCAGAGTTGGACTAGATATGGTCCATATGTGTAGGAAACACCATTCTTTTGTACTCTGCACACTCATGTTTCCTGCTCTCTTCGAGACTCTAGAAAGCAAGAATGTGCTTCTTGCTCTAAAGCAGAGTGTGATCTGTATATGAGAACTCTCCTGTGTGTTTCTCTTCAGAAATGGAGTTAAATCCCAGGCTCTGAGTCTTCCTACAAGGAAGACTTCGTTTCAGTAAGGGCAGTTACTTTACAGCTCAAACGAACTACATCGTTCACGAAGCTCACACGTTTCTCATCTTAACTGACAAGCAATGGATGTCAGAGGACCAGTGCTTTGTATCAGTTTAAGAAGCAGAGTTGGAAAAGATATGGTCTGTATGTGTAGGAAACACCGTCCTTTTGTTCTCAGCACACTCACGTTTCCTGCTGTCTTAGAGACTCTAGAAAGCAAGAGCGTGCTTCTTGCTCTAAAGCAGAGTGTGATTCATGGATGAAAACTGTGCTGTGTGTTTCACTTCAGAAATGAAGTTAAATCACAGGCTCTGTGTCTTCCTACAGACAAGACTTCGTTTCAGGTATGGGCAGTTGCTTTGCAGCTCAAACGAACTACATCGTCACGAAGCTCACACGGTTCCCATCTTCAATGACAAGCATTGGATGTTAGAGGACCTGAGCTTTGTTTCAATTTCAGAGGCAGAGTTGCACTAGATATGGTCCGTATGTTTAGGAAACACCGTTCTTTTGTTCTCAGCACACTCACGTTTTCTGCTGTCTTAGAGACTCTAGAAAGCAAGAGCGTGCGTCTTGCTCTAAAGCAGACTGTGATCAATGGATGAGAACTCTGCTGTGTGTTTCACTTCAGAAATGGAGTTAAATCCCATGCTCTGAGTCTTCCTACAAGGAAGACTTCGAATCAAGTAAGGGCAGTTACTTTACAGCTAAAACGAACTACATCGTTCACGAAGCTCACACGTTTCACATCTTAACTGACAAGCATTGGATGTTAGAGGACCAGTGGTTTGTTTCAGTTTCAGAAGCAGAGTTGTACTATATATGGTCTGTATGTGTACAAAACACCGTTCATTTGTTCTGAGCACACTCAACTTTCCTGCTGTATTAGAGAATCTAGAAAGCAAGAGAGTGCTTCTTGCACTAAAGCAGAGTGTGATCCATGGATGAGAACTCTGCTGTGTGTTTCGCTTCAGAAATGGAGTTAAATCCCAGGCTCTGTGTCTTCCTACAAGCAAGACATCATTTCAGGTAAGGGCAGTCACTTTTCAGCTCAAACGAACTACATCGTTCACAAAGCTCACACTTTTCTCATCTTAAATGACAAGCATTGGATGTTAGAGGCCCTGTGCTTTGTATCAATTTCAGAGGCAGAGTTGTACTAGATATGGTCCGTATGTGTAGGAAACACCGTTCTTTTGTTCTCAGCACACTCACGTTTTCTGCTGTCTTAGAGACTCTAGAAAGCAAGAGCGTGCTTCTTGCTCTAAAGCAGACTGTGATCAATGGATGAGAACTCTGCTGTGTGTTTCACTTCAGAAATGGTGTTAAATCCCAGGCTCTGAGTATTCCTACAAGGATGACTTCGATTCAAGTAAGGGCAGTTACTTTACAGCTCAAACGAACTACTTTGTTCACAAAGCTCACACGTTTCTCATCTTAACTGACAAGCATTGGATGTTAGAGGACCTGTGGTTTCTTTCAGTTTCAGAAGCATAGTTTAACTAGATATGGCCCGTATGTGTAGGAAACATCGTTCTTTTGTTCAGAGCTCACTCAAGTTTCCTGCTGTATTAGAGACTCTAGAAAGCAAGAGCGTGCTTCTTGCTCTAAAGCAGAGTGTGATGAATGCATGAGAACTCCGCTGTGTGTTTCACTTCAGAAATGGAGTTAAATCCCATGCTCTGAGTCTTCCTACAAGGAAGACTTCGAATCAAGTAAGGGCAGTTACTTTACATCTAAAACGAACTATATTGTTCACGAAGGTCACACGTTTCTCTTCTTAACTGACAAGCATTGGATGTTAGAGGACCAGTGGTTTGTTTCAGTTTCAGAAGCAGAGTTGTACTATATATGGTCTGTATGTGTACGAAACACCGCTCATTTGTTCTGAGCACACTCAACTTTCCTGCTGTATTAGAGAATCTAGAAAGCAAGAGAGTGCTTCTTGCACTAAAGCAGAGTGTGATCCATGGATGAGAACTATGCTGTGTGTTTCCCTTCAGAAATGGAGTTAAATCCCAGGCTCTGTTTCTTCCTACAAGCAAGACATCGTTTCAGGTAAGGGCAGTCACTTTTCAGCTCAAACGAACTACATCGTTCACAAAGCTCACACTTTTCTCATCTTAAATGACAAGCATTGGATGTTAGAGGACCTGTGCTTTGTATCAATTTCAGAGGCAGTGTTGTACTAGATATGGCCCGTATGTGTAGGAAACATCGTTCTTTTGTTCAGAGCTCACTCAAGGTTCCTGCTGTATTAGAGAATCTAGAAAGCAAGAGAGTGCTTCTTGCTCTAAAGCACAGTGTGATCCATGGATGAGAACTATGCTGTGTGTTTCCCTTCAGAAATGGAGTTAAATCCCAGGCTCTGTGTCTTCCTACATGCAAGATATCGTTTCAGGTAAGGGCAGTCACTTTTCAGCTCAAAAGAACTACATCGTTCACAAAGCTCACACTTTTCTCATCTTAAATGACAAGCATTGGATGTTAGAGGACCTGTGCTTTGTATCAATTTCAGAGGCAGAGTTGTACTAGATATGGTCCGTATGTGTAGGGAACACCATTCTTTTGTTCTCAGCACACTCATCTTTCCTGCTGTCTTAGAGACTCTAGAAAGCAAGAGTGTGCTTCTTGCTCTAAAGCAGACTGTGATCAATGGATGAGAACTCTGCTGTGTGTTTCACTTCAGAAATGGTGTTAAATCCCAGGCTCTGAGTCTTCCTACAAGGAAGACTTCGATTCAAGTAAGGGCAGTTACTTTACAGCTCAAACGAAATACTTTGTTCACAAAGCTCACACGTTTCTCATCTTAACTGACAAGCATTGGATGTTAGAGGACCTGTGGATTCTTTCAGTTTCAGAAGCAGAGTTTAACTAGATATGGCCGTATGTGTAGGAAACATCGTTCTTTTGTTCAGAGCTCACTCAAGTTTCCTGCTGTATTAGAGACTCTAGAAAGCAAGAGTGTGCTTCTTGCTCTAAAGCAGAGTGTGAACTATATATGAGAACTCTGTTGTGTGTTTCATTTCATAAATGGAGTTAAATCCCAGGCTCTGTGTCTTCCTACAAGCACTACTTCGTTTCAGGTAAGGGCAGTCACTTTTCAGCTCAAACGAACTACAGTGTTCACAAAGCTCACACGTTTCTCATCTTAACTGAAAAAAATTGGATGTTAGAGGACCAGTGCTTTGTATCAGTTTCAGAAGCAGAGTTGGACTAGATATGGTCCGTATGTGTAGGAAACACCGATCTTTTGTTCTCAGCACACTCACGTTTTCTGCTGTTTAGAGACTCTAGAAGCAAGAGCTTGCTTCTTGCTCTAAAGCAGAGTGTGATGAATGGATGAGAACTCCGCTGTGTGTTTCTCTTCAGAAATGAAGTTAAATCCCATGCTCTGAGTTTTCCTACGAGGAAGACTTAGAATAAATAAGTGCAGTTACTTTACAGTTAAAACAAACTACATCGTTCACGAAGCTCACACGTTTCACATCTTAACTGACAAGCATTGGATGTTATAGGACCAGTGGTTTGTTTCAGTTTCAGAAGCAGAGTTGTACTATATATGGTCTGTATGTGTTCGAAACACCGTTCATTTGTTCTGAGCACACTCACGTTTCCTGCTGTATTAGAGAATCTAGAAAGCAAGAGCATGCTTCTTGCTCTAATGCAGAGTGTGATCCATGGATGAGAACTATGCTGTGTGTTTCCCTTCAGAAATGAAGTTAAAATCCAGGCTCTGTGTCTTCCTATAAGCAAGACTTCATTTCAAGTAAGGGCAGTCACTTTTCAGCTCAAACGAACTACATCGTTCACGACGCTCACACGTTTCTCATCTTAACTGACATTCATTGAATGATAGAGGTCCTATGGTTTCTTTCAGTTTCAGAAGCAGAGTTGAACTAGATATGGTCCGTATGTGTAGGAAACACTGTTCTTTTGTTCAGAGCACACTCAAGTTTCCTGCTGTCTTAGACACTCTAGAAAGCAAGAGCGTGCTTCTTGCTCTAAAGCAGAGTGTGATCTACATATGAGAACTCTGCTGTGTGTTTCTCTTCAGAAACTGAGTTAAATCCCAGGCTCTGAGTCTCCCTACAAACAAAAATTCGTTTCAGGTAAGGGCAGTTACTTTAGAGCTCAAACGAACTACATCGTTCACGAGGCTCACACGTTTCTCATCTTAACTGACAAGCAGAGGATGTTAGAGGACCTGTGCTTTGTATCAGTTTCAGCAGCAGAGTTGGTCTAGATATGGTTCGTATGTGTAGGAAACACCGTTCAATTGTTCTTAGCACACTCACGTTTCCTGCTGTCTTAGAGATCTAGAAAGCAAGAGCGTGCTTCTTGCTCTAAAGCAGAGTGTGATCAATGGATAAGAACTATGCTGTGTGTTTCCCTTCAGAAATGGAGTTTAATTCCAGGCTCTCTGTCTTCCTACAAGCAAGACTTCGTTTCAAGTTAGGGTAGTCACTTTTCAGCTCAAACTAACTACATCGTTCACAAAGCTCACACGTTTCTCATCTTAACTGCCAAGCATTGGATGTTGGAGGACCTGTGCTTTGTATCAATTTAAGAGGCAGAGTTGGACTAGATATGGTCCATATGTGTAGGAAACACCGTTCTTTTGTACTCTGCACACTCATGTTTCCTGCTCTCTTCGAGACTCTAGAAAGCAAGAATGTGCTTCTTGCTCTAAAGCAGAGTGTGATCTGTATATGAGAACTCTCCTGTGTGTTTCTCTTCAGAAATGGAGTTAAATCCCAGGCTCTGAGTCTTCCTACAAGGAAGACTTCGTTTCAGTAAGGGCAGTTACTTTAGAGCTCAAACGAACTACATCGTTCACGAAGCTCACACGTTTCTCATCTTAACTGACAAGCAATGGATGTCAGAGGACCAGTGCTTTGTATCAGTTTAAGAAGCAGAGTTGGAAAAGATATGGTCTGTATGTGTAGGAAACACCGTCCTTTTGTTCTCAGCACACTCACGTTTCCTGCTGTCTTAGAGACTCTAGAAAGCAAGAGCGTGCTTCTTGCTCTAAAGCAGAGTGTGATTCATGGATGAAAACTGTGCTGTGTGTTTCACTTCAGAAATGAAGTTAAATCACAGGCTCTGTGTCTTCCTACAGACAAGACTTCGTTTCAGGTATGGGCAGTTGCTTTGCAGCTCAAACGAACTACATCGTCACGAAGCTCACACGGTTCCCATCTTCAATGACAAGCATTGGATGTTAGAGGACCTGAGCTTTGTTTCAATTTCAGAGGCAGAGTTGCACTAGATATGGTCCGTATGTTTAGGAAACACCGTTCTTTTGTTCTCAGCACACTCACGTTTTCTGCTGTCTTAGAGACTCTAGAAAGCAAGAGCGTGCGTCTTCCTCTAAAGCAGACTGTGATCAATGGATGAGAACTCTGCTGTGTGTTTCACTTCAGAAATGGTGTTAAATCCCAGGCTCTGAGTATTCCTACAAGGATGACTTCGATTCAAGTAAGGGCAGTTACTTTACAGCTCAAACGAACTACTTTGTTCACAAAGCTCACACGTTTCTCATCTTAACTGACAAGCATTGGATGTTAGAGGACCTGTGGTTTCTTTCAGTTTCAGAAGCATAGTTTAACTAGATATGGCCCATATGTGTAGGAAACATCGTTCTTTTGTTCAGAGCTCACTCAAGTTTCCTGCTGTATTAGAGACTCTAGAAAGCAAGAGCGTGCTTCTTGCTCTAAAGCAGAGTGTGATGAATGGATGAGAACTCCGCTGTGTGTTTCACTTCAGAAATGGAGTTAAATCCCATGCTCTGAGTCTTCCTACAAGGAAGACTTCGAATCAAGTAAGGGCAGTTACTTTGCAGCTAAAACGAACTACATCGTTGACGAAGCTCACACGTTTCACATCTTAACTGGCAAGCATTGGATGTTAGAGGACCAGTGGTTTGTTTCAGTTTCAGAAGCAGAGTTGTACTATATATGGTCTGTATGTGTACAAAACACCGTTCATTTTTTCTGAGCACACACAACTTTCCTGCTGTATTAGAGAATCTAGAAAGCAAGAGAGTGCTTCTTGCACTAAAGCAGAGTGTGATCCATGGATGAGAACTCTGCTGTGTGTTTCGCTTCAGAAATGGAGTTAAATCCCAGGCTCTGTGTCTTCCTACAAGCAAGACATCATTTCAGGTAAGGGCAGTCACTTTTCAGCTCAAACGAACTACATCGTTCACAAAGCTCAAACTTTTCTCATCTTAAATGACAAGCATTGGATGTTAGAGGCCCTGTGCTTTGTACCAATTTCAGAGGCAGAGTTGTACTAGATATGGTCCGTATGTGTAGGAAACACCGTTCTTTTGTTCTCAGCACACTCACGTTTTCTGCTGTCTTAGAGACTCTAGAAAGCAAGAGCGTGCTTCTTGCTCTAAAGCAGACTGTGATCAATGGATGAGAACTCTGCTGTGTGTTTCACTTCAGAAATGGTGTTAAATCCCAGGCTCTGAGTATTCCTACAAGGATGACTTCGATTCAAGTAAGGGCAGTTACTTTACAGCTCAAACGAACTACTTTGTTCACAAAGCTCACACGTTTCTCATCTTAACTGACAAGCATTGGATGTTAGAGGACCTGTGGTTTCTTTCAGTTTCAGAAGCATAGTTTAACTAGATATGGCCCGTATGTGTAGGAAACATCGTTCTTTTGTTCAGAGCTCACTCAAGTTTCCTGCTGTATTAGAGACTCTAGAAAGCAAGAGCGTGCTTCTTGCTCTAAAGCAGAGTGTGATGAATGGATGAGAACTCCGCTGTGTGTTTCACTTCAGATATGGAGTTAAATCCCATGCTCTGAGTCTTCCTACAAGGAGGACTTCGAATCAAGTAAGGGCAGTTACTTTACATCTAAAACGAACTATATTGTTCACGAAGGTCACACGTTTCTCTTCTTAACTGACAAGCATTGGATGTTAGACGACCAGTGGTTTGTTTCAGTTTCAGAAGCAGAGTTGTACTATATATGGTCTGTATGTGTACGAAACACCGTTCATTTGTTCTGAGCACACTCAACTTTCCTGCTGTATTAGAGAATCTAGAAAGCAAGAGAGTGCTTCTTGCACTAAAGCAGAGTGTGAT
The DNA here is from genome assembly GCA_949786385.1 of Onychomys leucogaster. NCBI lineage: Eukaryota > Metazoa > Chordata > Mammalia > Rodentia > Cricetidae > Onychomys > Onychomys leucogaster. The sequence continues at coordinate 1,212,053 of CATKUP010000014.1, read as the reverse complement.
CCATGGATGAGAACTCTGCTGTGTGTTTCCCTTCAGAAATGGAGTTAAATCCCAGGCTCTGAGTCTTCCTACAAGCAAGACTTCGTTTCAGGTAAGGGCAGTCCCTTTTCAGCTCAAACGAACTACATTGTTCACAAAGCTCACACGTTTCTCATCTTAACTGACAAGCATTGGATGTTAGAGGACCAGTGCTTTGTATCAGTTTCAGAAGCAGAGTTGGACTAGATATTGTCCGTATGTGTAGGAAACAACGATCTTTTGTTCTCAGCACACTCACGTTTTCTGCTATCTTAGAGATTCTAGAAAGCAAGAGCGTACTTCTTGCTCTAAAGCAGACTGTGATCAGTGGATGAGAACTCCGCTGTGTGTTGCACTTCATAAATGGAGTTAAATCCCATGCTCTGAGTTTTCCTACAAGGAAGACTTCGTTTCAGGTTAGGGCAGTCACTTTTCAGCTCAAACGAACTACATCGTCACGAAGCTCACACGGTTCCCATCTTCAATGACAAGCATTGGATGTTAGAGGACCTGAGCTTTGTATCAATTTCAGAGGCAGAGTTGCACTAGATATGGTCCGTATGTGTAGGAAACACCGTTCTTTTGTTCTCAGCACACTCACGTTTTCTGCTGTCTTAGAGACTCTAGAAAGCAAGAGCGTGCTTCTTGCTCTAAAGCAGACTGTGATCAATGGATGAGAACTCTGCTGTGTGTTTCACTTCAGAAATGGTGTTAAATCCCAGGCTCTGAGTATTCCTACAAGGATGACTTCGATTCAAGTAAGGGCAGTTAATTTACAGCTCAAAAGAACTACTTTGTTCACAAAGCTCACACGTTTCTCATCTTAACTGACAAGCATTGGATGTTAGAGGACCTGTGGTTTCTTTCAGTTTCAGAAGCATAGTTTAACTAGATATGGC